>OZ008368.1:30215505-31653005 GCA_963931995.1 Phaonia tiefii
ATTTTAAAGAAGACGTATTCCGATTATGTGAATAAAATATCCATCAAATTACCCCCACGGCTCTGATGACAGCCATTAATCTTTTCATGAAATTTCCCATTACTTATTCACAGAGATGTGGCTGTATTTCACCGATGACGCGTATTATCTTAGATTTCAGCTCAGAAATTGTTGCTGCTTTATTCGCATAAACCCGGCACTTCACAAAACCCCAAAGAAAGAAATCGTACTGCGTTAAATCGCATGATCTTGGTGGCCAGTTGACATCAGAATTTGTTGAGATAATTTGTTCTGGAATTCGTTGCTGCTATAAACCGATTGTTTCACGCGCGGCGCGGCTGGTTGCGCCGTCTGGCTGAAACCGCATGTCGTCTAGTTGATGCCACAAGAACTCTGTAGTCGTATAAAGAATGCCGTTCACAGTCACTGCAATTTCGTACATCAGCTCTAGAATTATGTCGGGCTTATTGCCATAAACCATACTTTTCACATAGCCCCAGAGATATGATTCCAGTGATGTCAAATCGGACATCTTAACCTCGATATTTCGTGAGATAATGCGTTTTGAGAACTTTGTTCGCAATAGGGTCATTGTATCAAGTACTGTGTGGACAGGTAGCACCGTCTTGTTGTAACCACATATTGTCCAAATCAGGCCATGACAATTTTGTTATCACGCCACTAAACGGTCCGATGCCTCCGTCAGTCCAAAAAGCCCACCAAGCATTGTCGCCCTGTGGGTGCATTGTTTTTGATGTGCTAACATCTATAGGCGCGGGTGCGGCCTAAATTCACAAAGTGAATGCATCCAAACACAGTTTGTCCGACGTCGATCACACAGATTGTCCGACTGCCATCACACATTGTTTGCCGTTAAACTCCTCCGAAACGGCTGGAGTGATTTGTATGAAATTTTGTGTGCATATCGGGTAGGTCTCAGAATCAACAAACTTTTATTTTTCATACCCCTTAATGATAAGGGTGACCCACCCCTATATAGAACACAGATTTTCCCGACTGCGAAAAACAGATTGTCAGACTGAAAAAAAAAAATTACAGCAGACAGTTGTCCGAGGCCTTCGGCCACGGACTGTCCCTGCAGGCTGTGTCAGAGACACCGCCATTAAGTTCAACGTAGAATACGCCATCCGATAAGACAGAAAACATATATAACAATAAATTCATTTGCTTATATTATTTATCATTTATTGTTATATATGTTTTCTGTCTTATCGGATGGCGTATTCTGCGTTAAACTTAATGGCCGTGTCTCTGACACAGCCTGCAGGGACACTCCGTGGCCGAAGGCCTCGGACAACTGTCTGCTGTAATTTTTATATTTACCAACGGCATTTGATTCAAGTCCGTTTAAAAAAAAAATATTATGTTCAATTTTTTTAAACTTAATTTAATTTATGTATTTTAATTAATATTTTTATTGAAATAAGTTCTGCGAATGTTGAGAGGGCCGCCCTAATATTAAAAAAGGTTTACCTTATCGAGTCTTCGCATTAGCATTCGAGCGTTGTGTGAAAGCTTTACGCTTTACAATTCAAAATTAATGTTACAACAGCTTTATTGAAGCTTTCGCAAAAAAGCTTTATTACGTTAGCTTACTGTTTGTTTCACTTTTTACTAGATACATGTTGCCAAGCAACATTAGCTTGCTGTTCGATTCACTTTTTACTAGATACATGTTCCTAAGCAATGTTGAGCAACCAAAAACACTCAACCAAACACCACACATATGTTTGAGTGTATGTGTTTAAACAATTTTCATTTGAGAAATTTAAATATTAGGAAGATATCAACCAATATGAAATGTATATCAAACGAAAGATAACATCTTCATTTACCTACAAAAAAATTTTTAAAAAAATTCATCTAGCTGTTTCCTCAAATTCAATGAAATAAAGATTACAACAATAAAAACCTGACATGACTCCTCATACCGTAAGGTAAGACGTATTCTACGTCAAAAACACACACTGATGTAGCGACACCGAATAGTTGTATTGTGTGGGTGCGGAGCACTCTCAGAGCAAAGAGTTTAAGCTTGATTTTTGAACTATAATACACACTAGCATAATAATAAGCGAGTTAAATTAACGAAATCAAATTTTTTATAGGTTTTTCGAAAACTAATTATTTATAGGATTCAGGAATAACTTGTGATGCTTGCATCTTCAAAATACTGATGTACCACCTCCTACGAGAGCATTTTCTGCACTTAGAATTCCAGCTGGTATTGCCAATCAAACTTCAGATTTTTTCTACTACCTACCGTATGATGTTGCCTATGCGTCTTTGTTGCTTTAAATCTATAAATCGATAAAGGTTTCAAGGTTAAAGGAAAATGTATCAATAAGTTTTATTAAGACATTTATTGGAGACAATTATTTGTTGGTAACAGCGCTGATGTTGTAATAAATATTGACAAAACTTTGTATGTATGTGTGTCAAAAGATCAAGTCATAATTCATAATTATGACAAATCATTATTATTTGTATCATTAATATTATTAATGTGTGTATGTGCTGTCGCACGTTTTTCTGCCAACAAAACCGACAACGAAAAATATTAGTATTTTTGTTATGGCCTTTTGTTTTGTATTGTGGTCTGTCTGAGGAAATAAACAATGCATAAAAGTTAAGGGTAGTAGCTGCTGACTGCAGTTTATCCCTCAGCCTTCCTTCTACAAATTTGTTGCGTATATCTCAGAGCAAAGAGAATAATGACGTGGTTTTACGTATATAAAAATGAGGTAGCAAGAGAGCAACGAAAATTGTGTGAACTTGTGTAGCGTACGTACGAACATTACAATGTATGTATGCACATTTGTGTGTTGGTTTGCATTCTCTTTATTTTTTGTGGGAATAAAACAAAAAGTATTACGAAAGAAAATAATGATACATGTCCCTGCGCTTGTCATTAAATAATAACGTCATCATATGCCTGAACGCTGTTTTTTATTTTCCAATGTAACGTTTACTAATATGTTGATGGAAATCTAACAGGTACCGTGGCAATGTTCTTATGTGCAAGATGTGGATTCGATGTATAAATGAGTTCACGAGAGTTTCGTATGTAAAAACGTCGAAGTTTCAAAAAAAACTATTTGTGCAAGAAATTATTTCTCATAGGTTCAAATTCACTACATCAATTTGAAACCATATGATAGGCTTATAAAATACCAGTTTTCGAGTGTGTGAATATTTTGATTTTGAGACCTGAGCAATTTTGAATTTAAATATTTTATATTTCTTTTATTTTATATTTTTATTTTTTTTATTTTAAACTCAAAATATTTGGTTTTTTTGGAAATACACAACTTAATTTTTATACTGCTCATATTTGTGCAAATAATATATGATGGGGACTGGTTAATGTGGTGTAGTGTGCTTGGCAATAAATAACATCAAACAATAATGTGTGCTAGGTTATCATAAATATCGCGACACCCTGCATGACATAGGAAATCCTGGAATACCTTAACTGAATAAGTCTTCGATTCATTGTGAGATGCGCTGATGTTGCACATGCACCCAGAATTACACTAATTCATAGAAAATATCAAACGAGGAGGTACACAGATTGACGAATGAAAAATCCATTGCTCGATAAATCGCAAGAGAAAATGCAAAGGGATAGGCTATTCCCTGCGTAAATCAAGCATCAGCTTTATGAAGCCGCAAGGTAGCAGACGCCCAGGATGCCCGAAAAATATTTGGAGAAGAATTATTATGACCGAACTAAGGTAAGGTGGAAAATCAATTGACGAAATTAAAATATTGTGTTATGATATAATAAATTGTAACATTCTTGTCGAAGTCCTATGTTCCCAAGATGAGTAAGATGATGAAAAATTTCTGGACCGAAAAATAATTTAATACGGAAAAACTTTTTACAAAATATTTATTAAACAATGTTAACTCGAAAATGGAAACACTAGAATGAACATATATTTTTTCACAACTGTTTTTATATTTTTTTTTCCGTGGGACAAAATTAAAATTTAATTGCTTCCGATTTGACTAGTTCTCGAATATTGTGATATTTTATATCTATATGTTTCCTCCTGTTGTGATAGGCAGGAATTGATGCTAATTGTAGAGCTCCTTGGTTGTCGACATTCATTATAACACTTTCATCCTTGCTAAAACCCCAGTTCTGGCAACAGTCTTTTGACATAAAGTGCTTCTGTGGCTGCAGTGGATAACGATACGTATTCAGCTTCTGTGCTACTTAGTGCTGTAGTACTTTGCTTCTTGAACTCCCACGAGATTGCATATTTTCCCAAGAAAACTACTGATCCAGAGTAAGACTTGCGGTCTAAAGAACATCCACCCCAGTCGGCATCTGCGTATCCAACAAGATCCTTACCTCCACGTCCGAATTTTAGTTTCAAATGTTGAGTACCTTTCAGGTATCGCAGTATATTTTTAGCTGCCGTAAAATGCTCCACATGGGGATCAAAGTTTCGTTGTGCTAACTTTGAAATAGAGTGTATATTATCTGGTCGTGTCGTCAAAGAAAAGTATAACAAAGCGCCGATTAGGGATTGGCACAAGTTCGTGTCTACTTTCTTGCAGTTAGCATCACATTTGAAATGCTGGTGTTAACGGTGCTAAAACTGGCTTACAATCCTCCATTCCATATTTCGGAAGAAGGTCCTTTATATATACTGCTTTTACTTCCATTCCTACACAGTATTCCAACCACCCCTTTATCCATGATTTCGAATTCTCTACCAATCTCCAATTTCACCTTACAAATTTCATTTTCATCTTTACAAGTTTTAATGAGGTCATACACATAGACGGCAATGATAATTAAATTTCCGTTTCTGTTCATTTTATACAGGCACGGTTCATTGTTACAGCTTTTAAATCCCATTTTACACAAATGACTATTCAATTTAGAATTCCATTCTCTGCCTGCTTGCTTTAGTCCATGCAATG
Source organism: Phaonia tiefii (assembly GCA_963931995.1). NCBI lineage: Eukaryota > Metazoa > Arthropoda > Insecta > Diptera > Muscidae > Phaonia > Phaonia tiefii. Next base: position 30,220,468 of record OZ008368.1, read on the forward strand.
ATTTATGAAGACGAAGGACCTTCTTGGGATGTTTCTTATCCTCGAATCCCTCAGGCTGTTTGAAGTAAATTTCGTCTTGAAGATCTCCATTTAAATACGCTGTTACAACATCCAATTGGGGTAAGTGCATTCCATGTTCAATCGCCAAAGCCAGTAGATTTCTAATGGTATCATACCTGACATCCGGTGAAAATGTCTCCTTGTAGTCAATACCATACCTCTGGCTGCATCCTTTCGCTACCAGTCGCGCCTTGTGCCTAATGACTTCGCCTTCATTATTTCTCTTCAACGCAAACACCCATTTACAATTTATAGCTTTATGCCCAGCTGGAAGATGTTTCAGTGACCATGTTTTCTTTTCTTTTACAGAAGCCAATTCTTTCTTCATCTCTTCAGTCCATTTATCGCAACATTTACTGGATAATGCTTCTTTGTATGTACTTGGTACTTGATCCTCCACAGCATTTTTCAGCCTATTTAAAACCTTCCTTTTACGTAATATTCTTCCACTTTGATATTGGTATCTCCTCCTCAGATAAAAACCCATGTAATTCATCCATTTCTGTCGTTGTCAGAACTAGATACCTTCCTACCAGGTTGTGCATTTCCACGGTTCTGAATTTCTGATGATACAATTGGTTCTTCCACAGCGGTCTGAATTTCTATTGTGTTATTATTATTTTTTGAAATCTCATCAAATGAAATAAACTCGGAATTATCTTCGGGTGAGTCTCCACCTTTTCGATTATTCTCGTCAAACAAAACATCTCTTTGTTCGATAACTTTTCCAGTCTTTTGATCATACAATTTGTACGCCTTTGATACCAGCGAATAACCAACCATCACCAAACTTGAGCCTTTCTCTGCAAACTTGCCTTTCCTTTTCTAATTCGGTGCAACTGCATATGAACCAAATACCTTAAAATGATTCACTTTCGGCTTAGATCCAGTCCATATTTCATACGGAGTTTTATCATCAAAACTCTTCGATGGACATCTATTTCTTAGGTATGCTGCTGTGGCAACAGCTTACACCCACAAACTTTGATCTAATTTCCCATCAATAAGTAGACAACGTCCCATCTCCACCAGTGTTCGATTTGCTCGTTCAGCAACACCATTTTGCTGTGGGATATAAGGGACTGTTAGCTGCCTTTGTATTCCGTTCTCTTTCAGATACCGATCGAAATCCTTGTTGACGTACTCCGCGCCATTGTCGCTTTTCAGGATCTTTATTTTTCGTCCTGTCTGACGCTCCACCAAGCAATTGAAAGATTTGAATTTTTCGAAGACCTCATTCTTGCGCTTCATAAAGTATAAAAATATATTCTTCAAGATTTGTCATCTACGTATGTTACAAAATACTTGGATCAACCTGCTGAATCCACATTCATAGGCTCACATACATCAGAGTGTATTGTTTCAAGCAATTCTTCTGATTTATTTTCGGAATGCTGTGGAAATTGTAAGGGATGTATTTTACCAGTCATGCACATCTTACACTTTTCAATTTCCTTGGAATCTATTTTCATTCCCTCAACCATTTCCTTCGAACACAGTTCATTGAGGCTTTGGTAGTTCAGATGACCATATCTCCCATGCCATAATTGACTCATGGTACTCATCGAATATAGCTTATGGTTGACTTCTTCTGTTTTAAAATTATATTCTGTTTGAAATTATTTATAAAAAAAAATTAAAATTATCATCGGTAATTGCTGCCCCCTTTTCATTAAATTTAACGCAGCTACCATTTTCCATCAACCGGTTAACTGAAATGAAGTTACCATTTAAGTCAGGCGAGAATACCACATTCTTCAACTTCAACTCAGATCCATTTACTTTCATGACAACAGCTCCTTTCCCTTAGCTGTTATAGTCGTTTTGTCAGCCAGAATAATAATTTCTTCACTATTGTCTAATTGTGTGAAAAACTTACGGTTCGAACACACACATATGTACCACATCGATGATGTACACGTATTCTTTGTCTCAGCCATGGCAATTAGTGAGTATGATTTGTGATCTCCGCGCTTTGACTTACACTTATTTGCATAGTGTCCCAATTTACCACTTTTAAAACATTGTCCTTTCTCTTTCTTAAATGCAGAATTCCTTTCCCATCCATTCATGTTCTTATTTGCAACAACAAAAGCTTGTTGATCTTCATATTTGGCCTGATCTTGTCGTTCCCATTCTTCCAACAATTTCTGTTTAAGCACTGATAAAGTAGGCAATGAATCCCTCGTCTCCATAGCTACAACAAAGTTTTCATAATCCTTATCCAAGCTTGACAAGAGAATGCTGACGAGTAGTTCATCTTGCATTTGAATTTCAACATCAGCAAGCTTCTCCGTTAGATCGGAAAACACATTTAAATAATCAGCCATATTCCGGTGTTCTTATATATTTGCACTCAAAAGTTTCTTGTATAGGAATACCTTCTGCATTGGACCACTCGGCTTGTAGACATCCTTGAGCTTCTCCCAAGCATCCCTTGAAGTTGTACAATTTTAATGTAATAATTTTCCAACAATTTTCCGGTGTTTAACCTCTCTCCAGTATTTCCTTATAAATTCAGCACAAATTCACAGTAAGCGACCTGGGTCCATAGCCTGATGAAAAATTCCTGGACCGAAAAATTTTTTAACACGGAAAAACTTTTTACAACATATTTATTAAAACAATATTAACTCGAAAATGGAAAAACTTGAATGAACATATATTTGTTCACAACTAAAGTATTTCCCTATGTATGTAGAATATTTATGTTGAAGTATATATTATTAAAACAAGTAGATTTTTCCAACATAAGTAAGGGGCAAAATATAGAAATGCTAAAGTTGATGGGGCCAGGAACAAACAAAAAGTAGTACTGAAAAAAAGTTGAGTAGCAGCTTTTTGGTGTGACCTTATAAGACATTTCTAAATCAAATTTTATGTAGTCAGTATCAGTTATTCTTAATATAGCACATCTAAATCTCAGATATATGACTGTAGGTCCCATTAATGAGTGTAAAAACTAGAATGCGCACATTTCACTGATTGTAAGCAGCTCTTCGTAATACCTTCTTGGGATTTTATGGGACACCATTTTTTTTTGGTTTTTTTAAACTGAAAAAATATAATTAATGTGTAGGTTTTACAAGTAATTTGTTTCATTCACCTTCATTAGCAATAACTTTGTTAAACGTTCATGTGGTATTAATTTAAAATTTATTAAATGCCAACGTTCTTTAACTTTATAAAGTACTGAAACTCGAAACTTTTTAAACATTCGTAGTACCCTTAAACTTCCATTTATATATTTCCACTCGACATATTAAAAATTAACCGCAATATATGTTTCTGTTTCCTATTTCATTTTATCCAGCCACATCATTCAACAAGTACAAAATATATTTCCTGCGTTAAGGATTTTTATTTATTTTATCTCTGTATACACAAAATATTGGTATTTCGATTATCTCATACATAAGTAACATGATTATGTTTCACTTGAATTGCTGGAAATAAATTTTCAATTATGTGAAAGCCCGCATTAACTATATATGGACAAAAATATTTTTTTTTCTTATCACTGGAATTTCTTTTTTTAGGCTTTTTGTTTTTCTTAACAGAGAAAGCAGTTGCGGTGGTTTAAACCCAACAATCAAGAACAAAATCTTAACAAAGGGTGATTTGTTGCATGGTTTTTCCGTAGTAGAAATTAAATAGATTTATCAATATACGCCATAGTATTTGTAACATCATTAATATGTTCTGAGGAGCACTGTAATGAATACTGTAATTCCCCACGATCACTGTGGTATTAGGGTATTATACTTAATTAGTATTCGAGTCCTAATATTTGTAACACCCAAATATAATTTAGAAGAGTCGTTTTAATAAATACTGACCAGTTCAAAATTTCTTTCTGGAGCGATTTAGGGATGTCCATTTTCTGTCCCAAAATGTGCAAAATTTATGCAGTTAGTGTGGAGTTGTAGCAAGGATGAGAAATCGTTGTCCATGAAGCGCCCATTAAATATAGGTACAACGAAAAATCGCCCAAAAAATATCGCCCATAAAAATTTATGAAAAATTGCCCAAAAGACCCATACAAATGTGGACGAAATTTCATATGAAATATCACCCAGACAAAGGGGGTCTTATTTCATAAATTGTGGGCAATATCATTTACGAAAAATCGCCCAAAATACGTTTGTGAAAAATTTCCCATTTGGCCGTTTTTTCATAAAATTAAATATGAAAACAGACCCATTGTGGGCCATATTTCATAATTGTACATACGAAGAAGGGCCAAAAAATAATCCGGTATAATTCCGAAATTTGTGAAGCTTTCAGATTGTCCCTATTCAGTTTATCCCTATATTTATGTCCCTATTGTAGGACAACTGTCGAAGATTCAATGCAAGTTTTTGTATAAACCTGTTTACATTTAAATACAATTGTTTCATCTCTGGAAATTAAATCGAAAATGTGAATATACTTTTCGAATGAAATATTCATTTTTTAATGAAACCTTGACTTTTTGGACAAAAAAATATTGAATTTTTTGTTGAAATTTTTGAAAATAATTTTTTTTTCCTTTGCTACAACACAATATGAATAGACTTTCCGTCAGCGGCGCTCGCACGATTCGTTGGATACAAGACCTACATCATTTATATTTTGACGTGGACATTACTAGCCGAAGTAAATTGCTTCGATTTTTTTAACCTTTTTTCCCCCGCTCAGGTCCATAGGTAGCAAACCGTTCAAAATTCAAGGACATAATCAACCACAAGAATGTATCTAAGATCTCAGTAAACAACTTTCTAGAACATATGAACTTCCTGGGAATGATTCTTAACACCGTTTAGGTAGCCGCAAATGTGAAAAATTTCCCGAAAATTTTTTAATTACACTGTGTGTAATTTTTTAAGTCATGGAAATATAACCAACTACGGACTCCACTACGTGATGTAACGCCAAAAAAAAAACAGACCCAATTTTTCGGGAACATATACACTTATGATTATTATATTGTGTGCTGCGTCCTTTGTTGCGTACTGCTGCGGTCAGTGAGATAGCATAGTATCCCAATGTTAAAGTAAAGGGTGTTTTGAATCATTCCTAGAAAGTTCATATGTTCTAGAAGGTTGTTTATTGAGATCTTAGGTACATTTTGGTAGTTGATTGCTTCCTTGAATTTTGAACGGTTTGCTACCTATGAACCTGAAATAGGGTAAAAAGGTAAACAAAATCGAAGCAATTTGCTTCGGCTAGCAATGTCCACGTCAGAATATAAATGATGTAGGTCTTGTTTCCAACGACGTCGGTACTCACCGTTTTCTTTAACAGGACCATGTATTTTACGGAGAATTGTTTTCTGGATCACTCCCAGGTGCGTTTCATCCGCTTGCGATATGACCTAATTTTCTGAGCCATATGTCAGGACAGGTAAAATGAGGTTCTGGCAGAGTTGGACTTTTATCTGTCGAGAGATGGCTTTGTTCTTAAACTGCTTGTTGCGCCCAAAACAGCATTTATTTGCACGCATAATTCTCCTATTTATCTCTAGGCTGACATTGTTGTCCAAGTTCACGGCGAATCCAAGGTAGATAAATTCATCAACCACTTCAAAGTTAAGTCCGTTGTCGACGTTCAGTTGCGAACCAAGTGGAGAGGTTTCTCTAGTCGTTGACAGCATCAATTTTTTCTTGCCTTCATTAACAGCAAGACCCACCTTCTCTGATTCCTTTTCGATTCATGAAATACTGCAGTAGCCTCTCGCAAATTTCGCCCACTGATATCTATGTCGTCAGCATCCGCCAGCAACATATTGCTTTTCGTGTCGACGGCCTTGCTCATATTTACTGCAGATTTGCTCATTAGTATCTCCATTAAGATGTAGAAGAGATTACACGAAAATGTGTCGCCTTTTCTCAGTCGTCGCTGGGTACAGAAAGGTTCGATGAGGTGTTTCCCCACCTGCACTGCTGATTTGGTGTTGGTCAGCGTTATTCTACAGAGGCGGATCAATTTTGCCGGAATACAAAGTTCAGACATAGTTTCGTACAATTTTCCCCGTATGGGGTTATCGAAAGCAGCTTAGTAATCGATAAAAAGGTGGTATGTATCGATTTGCTTTTCATGGGTCTTTTCCAGGATTTGGCGTAGCGTAAATATTTGGACAGTCGTGGACTTGCCTGGTCTAAAACCACAGGGATAAGGTCCAATCCGGTTTTCTGCAATTGGTTTTAGTCTTCACACACTACGCTAGACAATACCTCATACGCGATAAAAGACTGATACCGCGTAAGATGGAACAGACGAGTGGATCACCCGTTTTGAATACAGGACATAACACACAGTGACTCTAATTATCAGGCATGGATTCTCCCAACCATATACCGCATATAAGTTGATGCATGTGGATTAGCAGTTCTTCGCCACCTGCCTAAAAAAGTTCAGCGGGTAGGCCATCCACACCAGCGGCTTTATTATTCTTAAGCCGGGAGAATTCCCATCTAATCTCGTTTTGGTTGGGGGCGTACAATCTACACTGTCTTCCACAATCATTACCTCCCGATCTTCAGTGGAAGAATCTGAGTGAAGTAGTCCTGAAAAGTGGTCTCTCCACATTATAAGCACACACTGCTTATTAGTCACCAGAATCCCATTCTCGTCCTTGCAGGAGGGCAGCACGTTATTCGATCTCCTTACCTTCTGGAACAATTTTCGGGATTCTTTGTTCATCCTTCACATTTCTTTCTCTTCACTCTCTGCCTGCTCCCACTGCCATTTTTGCCTCGTAATTAGTTTGGGTTTCCTACCTTCTCCGCCTCTCGTACCGCTCATTCATGGAACTCTCTGTCACTGACTGTTTCATTGCCATACGTACAGCTTCTTTTTCATCAGTTGTAGTGCAACATTTTTCGTCATACCATGGGTTATCCTTCTGCGGTTTTTGATATCCAAGTTCAGTCCTTGCAGCGGTTTCAATGAATGGGGGATGTGCTTCCAGTGCGCTTCTGTGTCCTCGGGACGGAGAGTATTCTGCTTTAGCAAGAGCGTGAGCTCTTGTTAAGAGGAATCATCTATTACCAAGTTATCAATTTAGTTCTTCGTTCTCTCATCAGGAGATAACCAAGTGCCCTTATGTATGGCCTTCTGCTGGAATCGTCTGCTAGTAACTGCCATGTTATTTACAGTGGCGAAGTGTATCAGTCTTTATCCATTATCGAAGGTGGTATCATGTAGACTATGATTACCGATGGTTGGTCGAAAGACACTTTCTTTTCCCAATTTGACCACTTTACACTTCTTTCAACGACGCACAGTGGTTCAGAATCAATTTGCATCGGTCAAAAGTCTGTATCTTTTGAGCTAGACAACATTTCTGAGTTCTGTAAAAAATTGATTGCAGACAAGGAGTGACATATACACATTTAAAATCGCACAGTGGGGTACATTCAAAAAAAAATTCCAAAGTTGACTACTTCTGCATCAGTGCGTGTAAGTAGGAATGCAATGTGTAAGTAGCGATAACCAATCACTCTGCACACAATCAATAAATGTCTTCAGTTAGTGACTTGTGTAAATACACACTGCAGTGGCTTAACGGGCTAGATGCTGCTTCACAAACATCGAAACGATCGTCCAGCGAATGTGAGTTCGAAACCCACCCGCGTCATTTACATTTTTTTCACTAACCGAAGAAACCTGATCTCTTATAGCCTTAAAGGAAATTTCAACTTTAAAGATAACGAGGATCTAAGACAACTAAATTTGACTGCTTTTAATTTTTTCGATTTGCAACAAAACAAATATTTACATTTTTGTGTTGTTATGGATTTTAAAGTTGTTTTGATGCATTTGTTCATAACACACACAAAAAAAATTATTATTTTTCGCTTTTCAACTAACTATATGGTAATTTCAGATTTTGAAAATGCAAAAAGATAGATTTAGTTTTTAGAATTTTTGAACTGTATCTCGAACATTTTTCGAGTGCTAATTTGTCTGTGTTGGTAAATTTGTTTTCATGGCTTTAATACGACATCCAAGAAAAGGTAAAATAACTTGAAGTAATTTAATTTAAAGAGTAAGTTTCGCAACTTTTCTCACGTAAAATCCATTAAATTCTGTACGAAATACCAGATGTACACGCTGAAAAATTTCGACCCCAGCAACATATTTCAGGAACCATGTACATGTTTGCAATCGTTGTTTTCGTGAATTGAAGATCTGCTGCTTTTTGTTTCTTTGTCGTTAGAGAGAGCACTGGTTTCAGCAGTTTACGACAAACAAAGCCGCATTTGGGTCCCAATTACATATGTTATAACCTATTAATCATTGTGTACCAAACATATTATATTGAACAGCAAACACAATGTGTTTGGGCACAAGTATACTATATTTACGACAGGCTACAAACACGTTATATTTGCATCCAAACAACAACAAAATAAAATTTTTTCAGAGTGCATATTCTTTACGACTAACAATAAAAACGTTCTCATAATCTTGACAATTATGCATGTTTGACGATTATGCATATTTCACACAAGACATTCACCCTTTGCTTAACACATCTTGATATCAGACACATAAGTTCACTTTCAACGCACTCTTTTATATCAATAATTTATGAGAAGTAATTGCATGTCGCATCCATCCCAAATAGCATTTTTTCCTTTAACCATTATGTCGACACATTCGATTCTAGGAAGCAACGTGACTTTTTGTCGTTATATTGCGTGCAATTATTGAAAGGGCTTATTTCAACAGGTTGCAATTATCATTTCTGTGGGATGAAGTACAATTTATCGCACTCGATTCAGTTTATTCAAAGACAAATGTGGTTGAAATTTACAATAACGTAAACTTTAATTGCATCTGGTGAATGCATTATCACTGAATAATTGCACAATTCCAGAATTTAAGGAGTTTTTTAAATGAAAGGAGAAAAATGAAAAACGTTAAGAGAGATTAAACTCCTTCTTTATATATAAGTACAGGGTGGCTGATGAAACTCGCTACCAAACGAAAACTTGATAAATTGTTTTCCATCTAAGTAATCTGGATTTTTTTTTGATGTGTTAACGTCTATAGGCGCGGGTAGGGACTTAACTCACAAAGAGAATATATACATCCAAACACAGATTGTCCGACTGCGATCACACAGACTGTTTGGCGTTAAACTCCTCCAAAACGCCTGGCACGACTTGTATAAAATTTTGTGTGCATGTCGGGTAGGCTAAATGATATGGGTGATCCACCAAATATAGAACACAGCTTTGTCCGACTGCGAAACACAGATTGTCAGACTGCGATAAAAAACACACCCTGATGTAGCTGCAGCGAATAGTTCTCTTGTGTAGTTGCGAAGCACTCTCAGAGCACAGTGAATAATGACGTATATACAAATGAGATATTAAGAGAGCAACGAAAATTGTGTGAAAATGTGTAACCTATTTACGAACATAACAATGTATGTATGTATGTACAATGTACATTGTACATGTACCTGTTGCTTTGCGTTCTCTTTGTTTTTTGTGGGAATAAAATAAAAAGTATTAAGCAAGAAAATAATGACACTTGTCCTTAAATACTTTAACAACATTTTTCTCCAACTTGACCGAAATTTTTCGTTCGTGTTCCATACGAAAGAAAGTTGGTTTGTGTTTCACAATCTTGTCGTTTCAAGTCGAATGAAAACATCCAATTTTCCAGTACAAATTTTGGTTCCTCTATTTCGAAAGTGCTGTCGCTAAGGAACGAACATGAAGTAAGGCAAACGAAAATTTCGACTTAGAGAAACCAAATTTGAATGTGAGTCGTTCGAGATAGAGAAACAGGTAGTAAGTGTTATTAAGTATTAATATTATTTAAATGAAATGTCATCATATGATTGAAAGCCTTTTTTTATTATTGTGAATGGAAAGCCAAATATAATATGGGTGCGGAGCACTCTCAGAGCAAAGAGAATAATAATGACGTAGTTATACGTCCGTGACGGCCAACAAGAGAAATGAGAATGTTTAGTTGTGTTTAACAAAAGTGAGAGTGTATTGGTAAATATACACATGGAGAAATGCATTTGTTTTCTTTTGTTTGCGTTGTTGGATTGTTTTACTATTTTTGCTTATATATGTTAAATGTTAACTTATTATGTTTAAATATTAAGTTTGTTTAAATATTTGTGGGTTTGTGTGTTAAAATTATGTAATGAATGATTTAATAAAAAAATTAAATATATGAATTCAATTGTTTGCAATTAATAAATATATTTTTTTTCTTTAAGCAAACAGGTACGTAAGTTCTTTTCACATAGTATGTTATCTTAAAAATAAGTTTAAAAATATTATAATTAATTGGTTTTCAGAGGTTATGTGTGTTAAAATTAAGTAATGAAAGATTTAATAAAAATAATACATATACGTAAATTCAATTCAAATCGTATTTAATGATGATTTAATTTAAAAATTTATGATTTAATAAAAAATAAATATATATAAACGTAAATTTAATTCAAATCGTGTTTAAGTGTTTATATTATGAAAAATAAGTTTAAAAATATTATAAGTCATTGATTTTCGGAGGTTTTGTGTGTTAAAATTTAGTATTGAATGATTTAATAAAAAAATGAATGATTTAATAAAAAAAATATATAAATTCAAATATTTGCAATTAATAAATAAAATAATAATTTTCTTCAAGAAAACAGGTACGTGAGTTCTTCTCACATAGTGTGTTGTCTTAAAAATAAGTTTACAAATATTATAATTCATTGGTTTTCAGAGGTTTTTTTGTTTTAAAATTAAGTAATGAATGATTAAAAAATTAATATTTATGAACGTAAATTTAATTCAAATGGTTTTTAAGTGTTTAAATTATGAAACTCAATTAATTTATCTATGTCAATTTCTTTGTTGTAACATTTAATTTTGAGCAAAGTTTCTACATGGTTGTCAGACAATTTATTTCGATATTTGCTTTTAATTTTAGACAACGACGAAAATGTTGCCTCGCATATAGTATATGTTGTCGAAAACATTGAAATAAGATTCAATATAAGATCCCTACTGGCACCATATTTTTTGGGACAAATATTTTTCCAAAATGGAATACCAGTTTCCAATGGTAACGATAAATCGTTTCTCATATTGACCAGTTCTTGTTGAATATTTAATGGTACATTTTCCATTGAACATGTCAGTGGGTTGTTATAAATATTAACAACCCATTGCATGCCAAAAATATCTTTAAATCTTAGTTTAAAAGTTTCTATAAGTTTTTTAAGTTCTTCTGAAAAGAGGTTTAATTTATTAAAATTTGGAAATTTGGAATGTATTACCGAAACTTTTTCAAAATTTAACAAATTTTGGGAAGCCATTTGATTTTGCAAAATCACTAATTTTCTGCTAAATTCAGTGATTGCATATAATGTTTCGCAAATGGTTTTATCTTTTCCCTGTAAAACTAAATTTAAATTATTAATGTGCCGGGTTATGTCAGTAAGGAATGCTAATTCCAATAAGAAGTCGGGACATTTAATGGCTGTAAGCAAGTCTGTGTCCTTTGGGGAGGCCTCAGATTGCAAGAAAGCATCAATTTCCACTCTTAGGCTAAAGAGTCGCTCTAAGCTTTTCCCTCGACTTAGCCATCTCACTTCCGTGAACAAAAGGACGTCTGCATACTCCGCATTTACTTGCTCCAAAAATGCCACCAACTTCCTATGCATAAGAGCATTATGACCACCTCTTAAACGATTTATTATTTTAATGGCTGTTTTCATTGTATCAGCAAAGCCAAGAGATTTAGCGAATAGGGCTTGTTGATGTATGATGCAGTGAAATGTTGGAATATTTATTCCTGCTTTTAATAAGCGCCCTACGAAGCCCTGCTTTCGCCCAACTAAAACGGCTGCACCGTCCGTACAGACAGCAGACAACTTATTTCTGTTTATTAAGGACAAAACATTCCGCTCAAAAGATGAATAAATCGTCTCACCATTAACGTTACCATAGAAGGATTCAAGTTTTAATATTTCTTCAAAAGAATTAAAATTATCGTCTATTGTGCGAATACAAATGATCATTTGGCTGGTGTCATTATTGTCAAGACTTTCGTCGAAACAAACCGAAACGAATTTAGCATTTGTAATCCGCTCATTTGTTTCGGATTGTAGAAATAACCCAATTTTTTCTGTTCGACGCATAATAGTGTTGCGGGACAAAGCCATTTCATTCACAATATTTCCCATTTTTTTCCCAACATCCCCGAAGAATGGAAAAACTGAAGTACAAATTTCTTTCCGTAATTCCCCATCCTCAAAAGGTCGACCTTTTTTAGCTAAGGCTAAGGAAATTGTATAGGTCGCCTTGAGTTGACCACTTGTTGAGGAAATGATTTGGTCATGATTGGTATTCATGAACTGATTATATTTAATTCTTAAATCTTCTTTTAACTTGATAATTAAATTAGACCTAGCAATTCCAGTAAGGGAGTGCATATCTGAGTGGCGGTTATAGTGCCGCTTTAAATTGCATGCAAATTTCTCTTTAATTTTTTGGTTGCAAACAAGGAATTCTGCTTCATTAAAAATATTTAATGAAAATAAAAATGAATTTTCCCAACCAATATCCCACATACTGAATGAAAATCAAAAAATGTATTTATTAAAAATCAAAAATTTAATATATTAAATTTATATAATTTTTGAAAAATGTTATTTAATTAAAAATTTTAAATTAATAAAATAAATATTATTAAATAAAATCTATTTAATTTTAAATCAATTATTTAAAATAGAAATATAATATATATATATATATATAAGTTGTAATTTAATGTGCTGTTTGAATATTTTACCAGTGTACCTATTTCATAAAATTTAATCATAATTTATCAAACAAAGCGACGACAACCTGCCTTTGTTGATGCTGGTATGCAACTGAGTGAATTTTTTTGTTTTTTCCTCTATATTTTTTTTTGTTTCGTAAACGTTCGTGCTGTGTGTGTGTGAAACCCGACCAAACTTCGTCGTTTCAACAAGAGTCACTTGTACGTATTTAAAAATGAGATAGCAAGAGAGCAACGAAAATTGTGTGAACTTGTGTAGCGTATGTACGAACATAACTATGTACATGTGTCTGTTGCTTTGCATTCTCTTTGATTTTTGTGGGAATAAAACAGAAAGTATTAAGCAAGAAAATAATGACACATGTGCTTGCACTGGTCTTTAAATAATTTTAAGTATTAATATTATTTAAATGTAACGTCATCATATGATTGAACGCTGTTTTTTTATTTTCCAAAGTAACATATACTATTGTGTTCATAGAAATCGAACGGGTACAGTGTAACAAAAATGTAGTAACACATCGCTCGTGAGTTCGAACACTCATTGAATTTTTTTTGATTTTGTAGACTGATGATTGGATTTAATAAAAATGGAAAACTGGGCCACTGAGGAAAGAATCTGGATTATGCGCAGTTATCACGAATTAGAGTCTGTAGTTTTGTTTCAAAGAGAAAATAGGCGTACGTTTAGCGGCGATCCTCCGAGAAGATGAACCAAAACGAAACTAGTGGATAATTTTGCAGAGCATGGGATCGTCGCTAGAAGGCCTTATAGTCGAAACCCTTCCATTCGAACAGAGAAAACTATTGCTGCCGCAGCTGCTGCCATACACAGCAACCCCAGTGTAACAACAAGGAGATTATCTTCTCAAATGGGTGTCTGTAGGCAGACTTTGCAAACAATAATGCATAAGGATTTGAACTTATTCCCCTACAGAATGCAAATGGTCAACAAACTTATTCCATCAAACTTGCCGATTCGCTTGGAATTTTGCCGGAAGATGCTTGAAAAGGTGGAAGAGGACGAGAACTCGCTGAATTGTCTTTTCATGTATGATGAGGCTCATTTCGATCTGGACGGCAACGTAAACAAACAAAATTGTCGCATATGGAGTGGTTACAACTCACATATACTGCTTGAGGGGGAAATGCATCCAATTTGTTTCACCGTGTAGTGTGCAGTTTAATTCATGGAGACCGTTACTTGAGCATGCTAAAATAATTTTTCTATTCGGAACTACGCCGAAAGAGAATTCCTTTCAACTCTGAGTGGTCTCAACAATATGGTACAACTACACACATAGCTCTGAAGGTTATGGCCGCATTACAGAGAAAATGTCCTAACAGGTTCATTTCAAGTAACTCACATTTCTGTTGCCCCCCCCAGGTCACACTGACCTAACTCCACCTGACATTTTCTTGTGGGGTTATTGTAGATACGAAGTATACAAATCACAACCAACAAATTTGGTTGAACTAAAACAATCAATTCGAGCGACAATAGTTTCAATTTCAGCCTCTACTTTTCGGGCAGTAACAAAGAACTTTTTGCTAAGATGCCGCACCTGCGTCAGCAAGCGGGCGGGCATTTAAATTCAATTATCTGTATGAATAATTCAATTATTTTATTTTTAATACAACCCAGTTGGAAAATTTGTCTTGAACACATTTTCAGTCGAATTTAATTAAAACAATGTCGGCAGGTGCTGACACTTTATAGAAAACATGTTCATGACATGCCACTAGTTTTACCTTTTGTGATGTAAATTGTGAACGGGAAGATAATCTATGTAAGACCGTATATTTGACTCGTCAGCATTATGTCATCACTGAGTCTTAATAATTCCAATGCTGAATATCGATAGAGCAAGTCTTTGCATTTGGTCAAGGGCGAGTCAGGTGTTTAAAATTTCAAGTTATTCAAAGTTATTTGAATTGTATGTCATAAATTTTCAGAATTAATTTAAATAATATTTGAAAATTTATTCAAGAATATGCACATTTTCAGGGAATTATATATACTACATAAACATTAGGGTGTACTGAATAACGATGTTTTTGGAAATTCAAATGTGGGGGGTCTCAAACGACGCGGTAAACTTTTTGATGTGTTAACATCTATTGGCACGGGTAGGGCATAAATTCACAAAGTGAATACATCCAAACACAGTTTGTCCGAATGCGATCACACAGATTGTCCGACTGCGATCGCAGTTTGTTTGGTGTTAAAGTCCTCCGAAAGGGCTGGACCGATTTGTATGAAATTTTTTGTGCATATCGGGTAGGTCTCAGAATCGACCAACATCAATTTTTAATACCGCTAAATGATAAGTGTGACCAGCCCCTACATCAATCACAGATTTGTCCGACTGCGAAACGCAAATTGTCAAACTGCGAAAAAACACACACTGTGTTGTTGCGGAGCACACTCAGAGCAAAGAGAATAATAACGTGGTTCTACGTATATAAAAATGAGATGGCAAGAGAGCAACGAAAATTGTGTGAACTTGTGTAGCGTATGTACGAATATAACAAGGTATGTATATCATGCGTCTGTTGCTTTGAATTCTCTCAGGGATTCTATGGCACAGCTGATCGAAAATATTAGGGAAGTGGTGGAGAATGAGAGACCAAAGAAGACTAATTTTAAATAGTGTTTATTGATACTAGTGACAGCTAAATTATGTTTCATGTTGTTTGCATTGAACGACAATACGCATTCCCTTTCATTGCTGTCCGTTTTATGTCCAACGAAAGTGTAAAATTGGTAAAACACAGCAGCAACTAAAACTCTATGAAATGGTCTACTACGTAGTCGTCATGAAGAGCCATCGAAGAGAGTAAATGACACCCTTAAGTGTTACTCTATGATTCTCTTTGTTTTTTGTGGGAATAAAACAAAAAGTGCTAAGCAATAAAATAATGACACATGTGCTTGCACCGGATTTTAAATAATAATAAGTATTAATATTATTTAAATGAACGCTGTTTTTTATTTTCCAATGTAACATTTACGAATGTGCTCATAGAAATCGAACAGGGACCGTGTAACAAAAAGGTGTTAACACATCGTCCGTGAGTTCGAACACTCATTGGATTTTTTTTATACGAGGGTACTTATAGTCCTGCCGTTGAGATTTCGATTTCTAGTACATTTTGGAAAATAAAATTGTTTAATGTCCCCATTTATTACTATCAATATAATATATATTTTAGATTTTTTTAAAATTAGAGATCATCCATCTCAAAAACTCTAATATAATAATTATATACATATATAGGAAATGACACAATGTCACCACATTTTGAGACGACGTCTCCAACTGACCCACTTATGAATAGTGACTTAAGGACCACTTGTGTACATGCTATAAGGTAAGCGCCATTATTGACAAACTACGGAAAATTCCTGCTGACTTTTTATGCAAATGTCAGGGGGTGTCATGCAGTTTTTTAAATGGGAGCGGATCTGCAAGTCAGCAGGGACTCTGACATGTCACTTCTTAGTCAGTGATGATGTATTTGGGAAATTTTCAACTGGGAATTCAATGGGCTTTCAAATGAAAATAGATTGAATAAATTCCATGCATTACAAAAAAAGTTATTCCAGTTTCTTAATGTAGCAAAATTCAACAGCCACCCCAGAAATGCATTATGTTATGGAAATGTAATCATTAAAAAAAGGGTGGAAGACTTTTTTTCATTGAATACAAGTTCCTTAGGCATATACATATTTTGTAATATATGTATAATTAGAGACTGAGATGCAATCTGGTAAATAGTGATAAAGAAATTAGATATTTGATGAATCTGTTCAGAACTAGGTATAATACAAGGTGTTTCAAAAGAAGTCATCCGATGTCATTTTTTTTCTAAATGAAAAATTTCGATTCTGCTTTTTGACTATGTTTATTTGAACCTTTAGAATTTGATTGATTACCATACGGGCTCGTTTTATGGAATTTTTGTTCATAATGATTTGAAAATCATATTGAGCGATGAGATTCATTTCCATAACAGCGGGTACGTGAACAAGCAAAACTATCGCTTCTGGGCACCGAAAATCCACGATTAGCCATTACACCCGCTCAAAGTGACTTCATGGTATGCTGTTCACGCTGGGGGAGTCATCGGGCAATTTTTTTTTCAAGAACGCCGCTGGTCAAACAACAACAGTGGACGGTTAGCGCTATAGGGCCATGTTAACCGAGTTTTTCTGCCGCAATTCGACGAATTATGACTGTAGGACATGTGGTTCCAACAGGACGGAGCAACGGCGCACATTGCGCGAGCCATAACCTATATTCTGAAGGCGGCGTTCCCGGGTCACCTCATCTCTCGTTTTGGCGATTTGCACTGGCCCGCAAGAGCGCCCGATTTAACCGTTCCAGACTTTTTTTGTGGGGTGTTTTGAAGCGTGTTTACGTGAACAACCCGGAGACCCTGGAAGACCTCAAGGTCAACATTCGACAAGAGTGCGAGAATCAGATGCCCGAAGTTCTCGCCGAAGTGTTTACGTGAACAAGCCCGGGACCCTGGAAGCCTTCAAGGTCAACATCCGACACGAGTGCGAGAATCAGTCGCCCGAAGTTGTCGCCAAAGTGATGAAAAATTCCATAAAACGAGCCGGTATGGTAATCAATTGTGACGGCGCACATTTAACCCATATCATCTTCTCAACTTAACCAATTAAAGTCCAAAGGTTCAAATGAACATAATCAAAAAACAGAATCGAACTTTTTCATTTAGAAAAAAATGAGAGCCAAACAACATCGGATGACTTCTTTTGAAACACCTTGCATAAATACCAAACCCTAACTTAGTTGTCTTAAATCCTTGTTATGTTTAAAGTTGTAATTTCCTTTAAGGCTATAGGCCGGTTAGAGGCTATTTATAAGACATCATGATTTCTCCGGTTAGAGGCTATAAGAGATCATGTTTTCTCCGGTTAACAGTTGAATTTGTTTATACGCGACCGTGTGATTCTCCTTGTGTATTTTATAACCATTTCGAGAAAGGAACCTAAGTCAGTGGACACTTTACGTACATTATCTATGTAAATACTTGTAATGGAAAGCGGCTCAGAAACTGTGTAAAACCGCGGTTTCGATATGTTTCCTTGAATTAAAATGATTGTTTGAAGTACGCTTAAGATTGACTTAATGGCTCCTGCACCGGAATTCTGTAACTTTTTAACGCTAAAAATCGGTAGTTAAATTGTCAAAATTGTCAAAATTCATAAAATTTCAATACAAAATTTGCGAATTCTGTCAATTTTACTATCGATTTTTATCGTTAAAGAGTTACAGAATTCGGTTGCTAAGTACAATTTATATATCACACCGCAGTAGATTTCTAAAATTTTTATGAAAATATGCAACATATGTTTGCTTAGTCACTCTGGTAGGCCGACTTGTTTGATTTTGTAGATTAATTGATTAAGGGTATGCTAGAAGTGAGTTTAATTAACATTAATATAGGACTTTCTATATTTATCTTCTGAAACTAATATTGCAATGAATTTTCAACTATCAATTGACTCAATTTTTACATAATTTCGATTGTAGAGTTTTTCAACACTTAGACGTTTCCGCCAACAAGAACATTTTGTACTTAAATGGTAGAAGCTGCAACCCCCACACAGTATTTATAAAATTTTCAAAAAAAAGTTCTTCAAATCCATTTCCGCCAAGTCTAATGTAAACAAATCTGTTTTTTATTACCCCCAGCCAGATATATCAGCAAACTTTCTGTGGCATGAGTGTGACTTTTTAACGTTTTATTTGCTTTTGCTCATATACGAGTATCTGCATATATTCACACAGGGATGGTGAGAAAGATATTTATTGAGAATTTTGTATAAAGTGACAGAGATTACATATTTCTAGTATGAGAGATTTAAAGCAAAGTTGTAATTTATGCGCATTATTTAGCACACATTGAATATTTCATCATCACATGTACATGTGATAAACCCGTGAGAAAGTGAATGTCTAAAAGAATTGTAGCCAAGTGCTATTAAAATGTTTTGAGATAAATGCAAAATAACTTCGGGATTTGTTCAAGAAACTGATCAAATTAATATTGTAAATAGTTTATTATAAGTTGATTTACGAGATCCTTAAAAACCTCTTTGACATATTCTTATTTTATTCATTCAACTTTTAGTACAAGTGATAGCAATTTAAAATATTTAAAAACTCATTATTTTCCAGCATTAGTGTTACACTAAATGCATTATCAAGTAGCCATAATATACAGAAGTGCAGCGATTTTCAATTCCTTGTTCATATTTTCGTTAATCTCATCACATAATACAATCAGTATGTTCAAATATTTCCCGAATTAACGGTTTATATGAGCTGAAAGAAAATTTTTTTTACAGTAGATGAAACTTAAATCGAATTTTACACAAACAGCTCAATGGTTCCAGTATCCACTCCAAAAAAAAAAAAACGCAGCGACCAACTCAATAATTGGAACGAAGTTCCTTATTGCTCTTTGCGGGATGGGGGCTAAATGAAAAAATTTTAAACAACTTTTTTTTAACCACTTTATTGTAGTTTTCAAAGTGCAAAGCCAAAGTTTCAAGCCAAAGTGCAAGATAGGCTAATCCTTGAAATACAACCCTGAGCATGGAATTACATTTGGCAGCACACTTACTCTTACACTCTTACTTTTGGTTTGGTTTGTGTCTAGACTAATATATGAGGAGAAATTTGTCGTTTAATGTGAAGTTTTCTAAGTGGAGCCTGTTTATTACATATTGTAGTTTTCAACCGAAAAAAAAGTAAATTTAGAAAGGCCAAAGTGAAAGAAGTTTAAAAAAGTAACATTTCCTTAAATAGTAGGTGCATTTTCTTAAAAAAAGTAAATTTTCTCAAAAAAAAATACCTACTCATATTCTCAGAGTTTTCTGCAAAAAATACGTTATCTTAAAGAAGTACCTTTGCTTAAAAAAGTAAATTTTTTTACAAAAAGTACATTTTCTTAAAAAAGTAATTTTTTTATTTAAGTACATTTTCTTAAAAAAGTACATTATCTTACAACAAATTGCCTTTTCTTAAAAAACTACCTTTTCTTTAAAGAGTACCTTTTATGTAAAACAAAATAACTTTTCTTGTATCCGACCTTGAAAAAACGACCAATTCAAAACAAAATTCCCATTTCTTAAAAAAACCTTTTCTTACAAAATAAAAATAAAAATAAATAGTTTCCCATTACATCCCATGAAGGGACAGGGGAGAACTTCTCACAATCACTGAGC
This sequence comes from Phaonia tiefii, assembly GCA_963931995.1. Taxonomy (NCBI): domain Eukaryota; kingdom Metazoa; phylum Arthropoda; class Insecta; order Diptera; family Muscidae; genus Phaonia; species Phaonia tiefii. The sequence goes on from OZ008368.1 coordinate 30,240,590, forward strand.
TGTGCGCTTTCCAGTTTTCACTCACTGATTGGCACCTACAGTTTTGCACCGATTCCGAACGGTAATTTGAGAAGCTTTTTCATGCCTATATACTCGATAGTGTCGCCGTCACTATGCGAGGTGACCGCCGCCGAAAGCAATTTTAAGGTGGTCAGAGCAAGGTCGAACCCAGGATCTCATGTACACGAGCCGCGCACACTAACCATTGCACCAGCGACGGCCAAAATACCTTCTGTTAAAAAAATACCATTTCTTACAAACATTCCTTTTCTTGAAAGTACCTTTCCTAAAAAATAAAATAATACCGTTTGTTTTCTTGCGATAAGTACCCTTTCTGAAGAATAAGTAAATTTTCTTAAAATATAAAGCTTTTCCTAAAAAGAGTACCACTTCTTTAAAAAGTACCTGTTCTTACAAAAGTACTTCTTTATAAATAAAATTCATACTCTTAGGCTTTTTCTTACAGAAAGTACTTCTTATTATAAATTCTACCTTTTCTTAAAAAAAACATTAGCTTTTAATAAAAGAAGTACCTCTCATTAAAGAAATAACCTTTTCAAGAAAATATAATACATATTTTTTTTAGAAAAAATGCATTCAATAAAAAAAAATTTCTTATAAAAAGTTTATCATTTTACAAAAACTATCGTTTCTTAAAGATCCATTTAAATTATAGTATTTTTTTACAAGCGCCTTAGGCGTGTTGGAACCAACTAGTACATAATATATAGCGAAAATAACTTCGTGCCCAAAAACGCAGGTGTTTGGCAAAGACATTGTTTGACATAAATCAAAAGCGCTACATCGAGAAATTTTTTTCCACAAATAAATTATTGAAAATTAAACATGCACTACGGTGTCCAGTTTTTATTTGAATGAATGTAACTGTAATTTAGTTTTGCCATCTTCTTCTATATATATATGCAAATTGGCCTGTGTCCGTCATTTTATAACTCCAGAACTACTCAACCGATTTACAAACCAGTTCATGCGCTGAAAAGGCATACTTTCACTGATGTCTTAAAAACCCCCATTGAAAACGTCTTCGTATATAAGTTTTACGCAAACTTTTGTCATGATGCGTTTTTCCTATATAAAATGTGTGAATTCATTACTGGCCATGACATCATTGAATACTTTTGTCGACAATGCCAAGTCTGCCGGGTCAGCTAGTTACACATACATATATAAATATAAGACCGACTCAGAAAAAAATTATTTGTGTCCATACCTTAAAATGTAACTTGAATTGTTTTATAATGATTCACAAAATATTTCGTGTCTAGCATTTACCTACATCCCGTGAGCTGGGCCGTTTCTAAAAAAAGGTATTTTTATTTGTTTTTCAAAGTACTTGTACTTGTACTTTACACACAGAGAAGAGATTCGTTGTCACAACTATATTTACAGCCAACTAAAATTTGGCAGTTCCTTGGACTATCACATTATTCAGTTGTAAATACCAATAATTATGTTCAGTATCGCCAAATGTTGGGCATATCAATTGATTTGTGATTCTGCTTTGGTTGCAAGAATTGAAATATTTAGTTCAAGCCACAGCAAACAGGAATAAATGTGATCTGTCAATTGAGTTTTAGTTCTAGAAATCAAATTATCCTCTAGTGGTGAATATTCTATTAGTTGGATGAACAAAAAATGTAAAAGCTAATTCGGTTGTACCAAATAATATATTGTTATGCTCAAGTAAAGTAATTACTTGAATTTGATGGCTGTCACAACCATTTGGTGATGCTTTAACCCATTATGAATTTTATAGAAAAAAAGTTAAAAAAATTTTTTTTTTTTTAAATTGTGTATTTTATATTTATATACAAACAAAGTTATTATTATTTATAGCCAGGGTTCGTATTTCGTGCGCATTTTTTCATCGAAAATATGAAAAAATATCTATACCTCGAAAACGAAGCGTCCAATCGCAAAACAAATATGTACATATAGACAGTGTTTCTAAATTTTTCATATTTTCTATCGAAAATGGGGATGGGTTACCCTGGGTACCATATGTATGTTTAAGTTAATTGATGTCATCCCCAACAATAGTTCTTCCAGCCAAGTGTCCACAATTGTTTGCATGTGTTTGTTAAGGCGTCAATAGTGGCGTCAGATTCAACGATTTTGTTTAAAAGTCACTTCACCTCAATTTATGATAATATGTGGCTGACATCTATACACTATGGCTGACTTCTATATACTTTATTGATTTTGCACAACTTTGTGTATCACTTTCTGTTTGAAATACTATTTTTTCTGTAAACTCCTCGTGTAACATTCAAATAAATGTAGTTTCTCTTTGAAAACTTCTTAACAACTGTGTTCGAAACAGAAACTAAATTATGAGTACAGTGACTAATATTAGAACACGAATTCTAATATTGTATTTTTTATTAGTTGTATCTTCCATTTCAGATGAATGAGGTTTTAGAAATACTCAAATTGGTTACTACAACTAAAGTTCGGTAGTAGCAACTTGTATTTAGTAAGACCTATTTTTAATCTATCAATAACATCGACAAACAATTCTGATGTTTGACAATTATGAATTCTAATCAAAATATAGACTTTATCATGGAATTTCCAATGTCAATCTTTACCCTGTGTGTAGCTAAAGACAATGTATACAATATTAGTACAGCATGAAAGGGTTTCTATGGCGCGTCCAACGGTATGTCCTGACACTTCAATTTGATGTGTTAACATCTATAGGCGCGGTTAGGGACTTAATTCACAAAGTGAAAACATCCAAACACAGTTTGTCCGACTGAGTTTTTCCGACTGCGATCACAGATTGTTTGGTGTTAAACTCCTCCGAAAGGGCTGGACCGGTTTGTATGACATTTTGTGTAGAATCGGCCAATATCTATTTTTCATACCCCTAAATGATAAGCAGGAAAATAATGACACATGTGCTTGCACTGGTCTTTAAATAATTTTAAGTATCAATATTATTTAACTGTAACGTCATCATATGATTGAACGCTGTTTTTTATTTTCAAATGTAACATTTACTAATGTGTTCATAGAAATCGAAAAGGTACCCGATAGAGGCAATGGCTCAAACCAACGTTAAAATTTAAAATTTTTATTTAAATACACCACAAATATATACTAACAATATAATATAACAAAAAAGTCCAAAATACGTCATGATAAATATGGGTCAACAATGTTTGTAATTCCACCTGGTGCAAGTGAATAACTCTCTATCGCACCGGCCGCACCATGAATAGTGTGAAGCAAATGTCAGACGAGAAGACAACACTATATTACTTTCCTCTACGTACCAGATATTATCACCTAAGCATTTTATGTGGTTTAGACATTTCATCTTTCACCTTAATATAAAGATAGCGCTCAGGAAAATACCTCCTCAAAATTGAATAAAGTGGAATAGACAGAGATTTGTTTAATTTAAATAGCACCTCCTTGATTTCAAATATCAGTCCTTTGTCTGTCAAAGGCCTGTTTGGCAACTAGAACAATTATCATCCCTCTAATAGTGGTGGGTAACGTAATTGATCGCCTCTTCCACCACGATGCAGACAGAAACTGGAGAGAACTCACTACTTGTCGCATATGACGGGGTATATAGTCTAGATGTGATGGTAAGATAACCGAGTTCCTGATGACTCTGAACTGGAATACAATAGGCAGATTTCCATCAGTTATAACCAATCTCTGGACGTTTGGAACACATGCTGCTAAAATTACTGTCGTAGTTGCGTTACTGTCGTAGTTGTAACGAACATATGGCGGTTAACCCTGACCACTATGTCCTACAGTGCCCGACCTTGACAAATATAAGGAGGACAATTTTGGGAAACGCCTTTTTTGACGGAATACGGCAACTGGGGAGTATTGAACTCAGTCTACTTCTAAAAGACATTAACAGTACTAATTGGGTATAAGTGGATAACCTTAATCTTTTACAGGCACATTCTTGTATTTTCTTTTCACGACACCGTGGTCATCCAAAACGTCATCGCTGCTACTTGGACAAGCTTCCTTGGGAGGAACTCACTGTTACTCTAACCTAACCTCACCATTAGTGATCTGACACGGTGGCAATACTCTTTCTAAATGAGAACTGATGCTCAGCAATTACATTCTGCTGCCGTAATATTGGTGACAATCTTATTAAAATTGCGTTTCGAATATTTTAAATAGTGTAACCTTAGCGGTCTATAAGAAGTCATCGTATGTTCAGACATATTTGGCTTAAAATGCATGATTATCCCAGCACCTTTCCATTGTGATATAAAATGGTTCAATCTTAGTATCGAGTGGTATATAAGAGTTAGCGATCTTAGTCAAATTTATATCAATCCTGTCGTTAGCTAGAAAGTTGCATTTTTCTACATATTTATCTCATTTTGCACTTCATTGCGTGAAATCTATTTAACTGGTAGATCCATTTCCATATCGTATTTGGAGTTGATATTTTTTTCCATATGTAGTTACTATGTAAATCCTGCAATGGCGTACATGCTTTGTTAAGATGACTGTGTTTCAACTGTGTTGCCATCAACCTCAAAGTATTAATTTTCGCTTAATAAATCGTCCGATCCCTGTCGATACTCGAAAGTTGCTCCCAGTTGTGTTTGCCGCTGAGGGGGTTGAGAGAAGGATAGCTTTATGTATCAGGTTTGTTAATCTTCCAACCACGTCCTCTAACTAGTTTCGATCCTTTAATCTTATATTGAGACTTAGAATTATATACGTATTGAAGTGTTCAGAAACACAAACTACGATATGGTTCTTCTTATCTCAGAAACACGTTTCCCCAGCAGATTTCACATATCACACGCCGACAAATCGGTATTTATTATTACTTGTTTGGCTGCAAATATTAGGTGTGTTTGGAGCTTGCCGCAAATATGGTATACTTGTGCCCAAGCACATTGTGTTTGCTGTTTAATATTGCATTTTGAGACACAATGCAATTAATATGTTATAATATATGTGTTTTGCATCCAAAAATAGCTTTGTTTGCGAACCACTACGGACAAAAAAAGAGTGTCCTCAGCCTAAGTCAATGTTGTTACAGTGTACTGTATTTTTGCATTATGCCTTCTGTGAGTGATTCATAAATATACCTGAACGCATATTCAAATTAATTTAATTTCATATATTAGGTTGCAAATCGTTCGTTTGGGAGGAAACAGACAAATGGCTCCACGTAAAAGTATGCATCTATTCGGACTTGCAAACATATGAATGTTTCGTATTTGTTCCAAATACATAATTTGTTTGGGAGAAAATGTTACAGAGGCCATTTTTTTCCAGAGTGCACTCGTAATCGTAATTAACCACCCAGATAACAAACCCTGTATTCCTTTCAAAAATATATTATAAAATTAGATAGAATTAGATAGAATAGATAGAATATTATAAAATTAGATAGAATTCAAAATTCAATCGTACAAAATTTCATATATTTACATTAAAAGTAAACAAGGTAATTTATTGATCTCAACGATACATTTTCCTCAGACACATTCAGTAAAAAGTCAAGACTATATTGAAAGTAAAAAAAAAAATCAAATAAGGTGTTAGGGGGCACGCCGTTGGAACGAAGTTCCTTTCGCAATATATTATGTACTTGTTGGTTCCAATAATCCTAAGGCGGCCGTTGAAAAGTACGATAATTTAAATGGATCTTTAAGAAAATATACTTTTTGTAAAATGATGAACTTTTTTTTAAGAAAAAAATTTTTTTTAAAGAACGCATTAAAAAAAACTATATTTGTAAGTTCTTTTTGTAAAAATATGTATTATATTTTCCCGAAAAGGTGCTTTTTGAAAAACAGGTATTTCTTTTATTAAAAGCTAATGTTTGCTATAGGAAAAGGTCCAACAATTTTTAATTAAAAGTACTTTCTGTAAGAAAAAGCCATACGAGTATGCATTTTTTTTTTACAAAGAAGTATTTTTTTTAAGAACAGGTACTTTTTAAAGCAGTGGTACCTGTTTTAGGAAAAGGTTATTTTTTAAGAAAATTTACTTATTTGCAGAATGGCTTAATCTTAAGAAAAGAAAGGTATTATTTTAATTTTAATTTTTAAGAAAATTAAATTTATGTTTAAGAAAATGAAAATGGAATTTTTGTAGGAAAAGGTTTTTTTAAAAAAAGGTATTTTTTGAAGAAAAGGTTTTTTTAAGAAATAGGAATTTGTGTTAGAATTGGCCATTTTTTCAAGAACAGGTACAATTTTTAAGAGAACAGGTAGTTTAATAAGGAAACGCAATTTGTTGTAAGAAAATTTCCTTTTTTAAGAAAAGGTACCTATTTAAAAAAAGTAATTTTTTTAAGAAAAGGTACTTTTTGTAAAAAAAATTGGCTTCAAAACTACAATATATACTAAATATTAGTTACAGGCTTAACCTAGAAAACTACTCAATAAACAAGAAATTTCCAAACCGTCTAGACCCAAACCAAAGCAAAATCAAAAAATACATTTGATAATACTGGGTTGTAGCATAATAGGGTTAAAACAAAATTTGTTTTATTTTTTTTTTTCATTTTGCAACGTGCGATAAGGAACTTCGTTCCAAAAAATGCTAAATTATTTATTTGTTGGATGCAACTTCAATGCCAAAAATCCCTAGTGGAGTTCAAAACTAACACAACCTAAAGGAAATAGAGCACCATACATATGAATATAGTTAACAACACCTTTTTGATTTATCGATATGTTGGATATTTGATGCGTTGCGAATACCAGATCAGCTTGACTTTACTGTATATGCGGGAGTTCTTGCACAACATCTTGATGTAAGTAGCTGAAATCAATTGAATTCAGATCACAGTCTCGTTTTCATAAACAAGTAATATCGTCACCAACCGTACTGCAATTCAATATTTTCAGTATTTGGTATGAAGAGGCATTTCTAAAAATACATTCCTTTCAGTGTATCTATGTGGACATTAAAGATGATACAACTACTTTGATTGTGCAATATAAGTCATATGAGCATTAGGGTGTATTGAAAACTTTTGTTTTGAGGGGGGTGTCTCAAACGACGCGTAATGAAGAGGTGATGACGGAAACGTCAAACTTTTTTTTATACGAGGCCCCCTACCGGCCGTTGAAGTTTCGATTCCTAGTACATTTTCGAAAAAAAACATTTTTTTTTGACAATATGCGGCTCAAGTGACGTGTCATGAAGAATATATGTAGAAAAAATATTTTCAAAATTTTGACAGAGCATTTTTTTCACGACGTTATTTTGAATCTTTATCAGGCATATTTTGTCTTCCCCAATTTGCTGTATTCTTCAAAAATATTCCATCAAATAGCTAATTTTTCGAAAAATTTCATTTGATTCGCTGGTTTATCTTTTTGTTTCGCAAAATCACCTACAAATATATGTATTTTATATAGTCAATGGAATATTTGTGTAAAATACATCAAAGTGAGGAAGGCAAAATATGCATGATAGAGAATTCTAAATGACGTCGTGAAAAAAAAAAATATTCTGCCAAAATTTTGAAAATACTCTTTTTTTCATGACACGTCGTTTGAGCCCATTATTGTCGAAAAAAATAAGTTATTTTTTTTCGAAAATGTACTAGGAATCGAAACTTCAACGGCCGGTAGGGGACTATAAGTAACCTCGCTCCCGTAATCACCTCCTTAATACGCGTCGTTTGAGACCCCTCATACTTGAAATTGCACAAATGCGTTTTACAGTACACCCTAATGAGCATATGTAAGTTTTTCCAAGATCCATCAAAATCTTTGTAAATATAGTTTGTATCATTACCGGCGTGAGGAAATATATCAACACTAATGTGTGGCCATCGGTGGTGCAATGGTTAGTGTGCTAGCCTCTTGTACATGAGATCCTGGCTTCGATCCCTGCTCTGACCATCTTAAATTTTATTCGGCAGCGGCCACATCGCATAGTGATGGTGACACTATCGAGTATTTAGCCTTGAAAAAGCTTCTCAAAATATCATTCGAAACAAGTGCAAAACTGTGGGTCCCAATCAGTGAGTATAGAAGTAGAAAGCGCACAGCTCACTGGTTGTGAGAAGGCCTTATAATGGGTCTTATTTTTTAAATTATTTTTTTTAAATTAATTTTGTGAATCCAATTATCACTTTATACTTGTAGTGATAAGAAATAAGTTGGTTAATGACTCGTGGCCGTCGGTGGTGCAATGGTTAGTGTGCGCAGCTCTTGTACATGAGATCCTGGGTTCGAACCATGCTCTGACCACCTTCAAAAAAAATTTCTTTCGGCGGCGGTCACCTCGCATAGTGACGGCGACACTATCGAGTATATAGCCATGATAAAGCTTCTCAAAATACCGTTCGGAATCGGTGTAAAACTGTAGGTCCCAATCAGTGAGCGAAAACTGGAAAGCGCACAGCCCAGTGATTGTGAGAAGTTCTCCCCGGCCCCTTCATGGGATGTAATGGGAAACCATTTATTTATTTTTTAATGACTCGTAAAAACAGTTATTTAAAGAAAAGAAATTTTGAACCAAAAAATTTTGATTTCCGTCGATAGTTTTGTTCATTAACGTAGTGGTATTTTTATTCAACTCGTGTACAATTATTTTGTTTCAGTCGAATCGCTGTTGATAAATGTTAAATTATGTAGTATTTTACATGAAATTTATACCAATTTTCGTCCTCAGTGCAGTCAGTCATGACGTCCTGAACAGTATTTTTCAAGTACGTGGTGGTGAGTTTAAATTACATTATGCATTTAAAGGACATGAAAAATAGTTCAAGTAGAACATAATCATGGTTATGAATGTGTTGTAATACATATGTATATAAAATCTTTTTTTAGTCCAAAAAGTTTTTTAATTAAGAAACCACTATTGTCATGATCTCTCTTAATATCTTGAGATGTCTAACTTTCATTTTCATTTTAAAATTCTGCAATCGGTTACAAATTGCAAAAGATACAGGCTGCTGAATATGACAACAATTTTTTTCATTACTGCCCTCAAAATATAATCTGGAATTGCAGATAATGTCGCTCGAATTGATTGTTTTAGTTCACCCACATTTGTCGGTTGCGATTTATTCACATCGTCTTTACAATAACCCCACAAGAAAAAGTCAGGCAGAGTTAGGTCAGGCGCCATGGGGTGCCAACGTATGGGTTTGTTTCTGGAAATGAGCCTGTTAATAAATTGTCTGCGTAATTCGGCCATAACCGGCCGAGCTATGTGTGCAGTTGCAACATCTTGTTGAAACCATACAGAGTTGAAAGGAATTCTCTTTCGGCGTAGTTCCGGATAGAAAAATTCTTTTAGCAAGCTAATGTAATGGTCTACACTAACGGCAACGCTGTGTCGCTTTAGTTCAAAGAAGTATGGACCGACAATACAGCGTTAAGAAACTGCGCAACACACTGTGTCCCGAATTGGATGCAATTCCCTCCCATGCAGTATCTATGGGTTGGAACCACTTCACATGCGATAATTTTATTTGTTTACGTTGCCGTTCAGATCAAACTTAGCCTCATCAGACATCAAAAGACAATTCAGTAAGTTCGCGTCCTCTTCCACCTTTCCATGCATCTTCCGGAAAATTCCAAGCGAATATGCAAGTCTGCTAGATTAAGTTTATTAGCCTTTTGAATTTTTTAGGGGAATAAGTTCAAATCCTTATTCTTGGCAAAGCCTTCCTACACACACCCATTTGAGAATTTAATATCCTTGTTGAAACACTGGGGTTGCTTTGTATGACAGCAGCTGCGGCACGAATAGTTTCCTCTGTTCGAATGGAATGGTTTCGATTACAAGGCCTTCTAGCGATTGACCCATGCTCTGCAAAATTACTCACTAATCTAGTAATGGTCCATCTACTCGGAGGATCACCGCTAAACGTGCGCCTTTAGCCTTTTTGAACCAAACCTACAAACTGTAATGCGTGATTGCGGCCGAGATTCTTTTTTCAGTGTCTCAGTTTTCCATTCCTATTAACTGTGGCCGTCGGTGGTGCAATGGTTAGTGTGCGCGCCTCTTGTACTTGAGATCCTGGGTTCGAACCCTGCTCTGACCACCTTCAATTTCTTGACGGCGACACTATCGAGTATTTAGCCATGAAAATGCTTCTCAAAATACCGTTCGGAACCGGTGTAAAACTGTAGATCCCAATTAGTGAGTATAAATATAAAAAGCGCACCGCTTACTGGTTGTGAGAAGCTCTCCCCGATTCCTTCATGGAATGTAATGGGAAACTATTTATTTTTTATTAACTCCAGTCATCAATCTACAAAATCAAAAAAAAAATCAATGAGTGTTCGAACTCACGGCCGATGTGTTAACACCTTTTTTTTACACGGTACCTTTTCGATTGCTATGAACCCATTAGTAAATGTTACATTGGAAAATACAAAAAAAATAGTTTTTGTGCTGAAGGCTTTAACATTCGATGTAATATTGTTAAAATAAATAAAACAATATTTACGTCACTGAAATAATAAATAATGGACAGAGCGACGACAAAAAGTATTGAATAATATAGAGAACTTATTTCACTCTCTTTCCGCTCTCATCTAGAGAGTCTGAGTAACAGGGCATAAAGAAGTCTTATTCTCTTTATATAATATTTCAATATAAATGCACCATTTCGACAATGTTATTACATAAAACAACACAAAATGCATAAGTGTTTCAAAAGGCATCAATGTTCCACTTCAAAATTATGAACGGACCAAGTTATGACAAAAGAGAGAATTACGTTTTGAGTCATTCGCCAGATGTTGCCAGTTCTTTTGAGTCATACAATTCGTTCCATGAGTTCTCTATACTATTCAATACTCTTTGGCGACGACGACCTCCTTGATTGTTGGTTGCCTCTATATCAATGCAATCATTCTTATTTTCAGGCAGAGACTTTTGTTGTACAACAAACTCGTATGTAATGCTAACGCTGTGTGTTGTTTGCAATACTGTTCAATACACTTTGACGACGACCAAATGCCTGTAGTACAACAAACTCGTATATGATGCTAACGCTGTGTGTTGTTTGCAATACTGTTCAATACTCTTTGACGACGACCAAATGCTTGTTTCTCCCCTGCCGTTACATCAATACCATTATACCATTATTTTCAGGCAGAGACTATTGTTGTACAACAACCACGTATGTGATGCTAACGCTGTGTGTTGTTTGCATATGTTCACTTTGATAGATTAGCCTACCCGTGCCTATAGATGTTAACACATCAACAATTCCAGATTACTTAGATGGCAAAAGTTATCAAGTTTCTTTTGGTAGCGGCTTTTATCAGCCACCATGTATATAAGAGTCCCGTATCACTGACGGTTATAAGTTTATAGTTAAATCATTTTAGGAATATTTACCCCGAATTAGTGATTGGATTGATTAGGACCGAGAAAACGCACCTGCAAAAATTCTGACGATTGACCCTTATGCAAATATTGAACTGAAGGGTTTTTCAACAGAGACGCTACAAAAGTAAATTGATAGGGACAGCACACGGCGCCATATTTTTTCCCACTCTTTTGACATTTCTCTTCAGGAAGGTTTGCCATTTCATCATGGAGAGATATACAAGCCAACAACGAGTCGAAATTATTAAAATTTACTACCGAAATTTGGAGTCAGTGGCCTCAACTTTAAGAGCGCTACGTCCAACTTCTGAATTCTGAATTTCATTTCTGACTGAATGGCTTCGTCAATAAGCAAAATGTGCGTTATTGGGCAGACAGCAATCCACACGTAATCCATGAGTCATCATTGCATCCCGAAAAAATTACGGTTGGATGCGGTTTATGGGCCGGCGGCGTCATTGAGCCGTACTTCTTCCATGATGATCAAGACCGGCACATTACTGAGAATGCAAATCGCTACCGTTCAATGATAACCGAATATTTTTGGCCCCAATTGGATAATATGGACTTGGAGGACATGTGGTTCGAACAGGACGGCGCCACAAGCCACACAGCGTATGCCACAATCAATTTATTGGAAACCAAGTTTGGTGAACGTGTTATCTCACGAAATGGCCCAGTCGATTAGCCGCCTCGGTCGTGCGATTTGAAGCCGTTAGATTATTTCCTGTGGGGCTACGTCAAGTCTATGGTCTATGCCAACAAGCCAACGACGATTGATGAACTTCGTACGAATATCGAACGTGAAATTGCAGCAGTATCGGCCGATATCGAAAATTGGATTCAGCGTCTGGACTTCTGCAAGCGTGCCCGTGGTGGCCATGCAAAAGAAATCGAGTTCCATACATTATGGCATCGAACGTACTTTCACAGTAATAAAGAATTTCATTGGTATCTAAAACCGGTTTTGTTTTATTTAAAAAAACTTTTGTAGCGCTCTTATTGAAAAGCCCTTTACTACTCGTACAATCTGTGGATAATTACAGTTTCAGCAGAAACTATGCGAGGACATATTTTCATTCAGTAGCTTGGGAAAATGTTTTGTTATATTTAAATTTTTTAATTTCACCTTTGAATAAATTTAAAAAAAAACAGACCGACGGAAGTTACCCCACGGGAAATGATTATGGGTTTCTTTAAAAGTTCACCTTCCCCACTGATATTTCCTATTAAACGTCAAATACAAATTATTGGAAAAGCCAAAATTTTTGTTGATTTTTTATATTTTAAATTTCCAAATTTGCCGGACTTATCACTTTGCCCAAGTCAATGCTCCTACCACTCACAGTGGTTTTGTATTTGTGGTTGTGGTAGACATGTGCTTATACTTTTCCTGTCTAGTATTTGTTTTATCTTGGCTAATTGCCACATTAAGAGGCGGTGTCATACCACAAATTTGAACTTGATAAACTTTATGGCCTATCTATGTTGACAGTTTTATCAATGTTTTGTGTCTGAGTGTATAAATATTTGGAACTTAAACTGAAACAAAAAAAAAATGAATAAGAATTGTTACAGTGATTTCTTACACTTCTAGAAGTTTTTGTGTCTCTTGTTTATTGAGAAAAACAAGCGATAAATTAAGCAGACGTAGAAGAAGATAGACAAAAATTAGAAAAAAAAATATATATGAAAGATTAATATGCATTGTCAAAGTCGAATTAATTTAGCAAGGTTGCAAATCTCAATCTGTTGTGACTTTGTGAATTAAATCTTTTTTTTGAATATTTTTTCTATGATTCACATTAACGCTGTCTGTGTGCAACTCCCTTTCAAGCTTATGAGCCCGATAATTATTATATTGGGAAGCTGTAGACCAAACACAAAAGAAATGGGAGGAAATCCCATTACATAAATGTGTTTTACATTGCAATTAAAAATCAAGTTGAATGGGACAGACTCTTGGGATTGAATAAAATTATAATTATATTTTTCAAATGAGTAATATAAAGCAATGGAAGGCTGAAGTTATTCGTCCGACTCATCTGTTATTGATAGATAAGGATGACAGAGGTAGACGTTAAGAAAGGACATTATTTAGTTTAAAAGGGTAATTTCTTAGGAACAGAGATAATATAAAGCATTTGTATAAACTACAACTAGACATTGTATAATAGTTTTCACCATAGATTGTTATAAAATACGTAATATGGTCACAAGAATAGATGAAGTGCCGGATGTAAATCGAATATGATTAACGGTGGGTGTTTTTATACTAAGCTAGACTAAGGTAATATAATGTGCAACGTGATGTCATAATCCGCTCGGACATAATTTTCGTAAACTCTCACCGCCATTTACAACCCCCTTACACCATACCCGTCACCTTAGTATACACAACATCCAAACACATATACTCCGTCCATCAACCGCGAAAGATGTGTGATAAATACACATGGCAGTGATAAAGTAACTTCAGTGGCAACAGCGACCTCACCATGAGAGTGCTTAATATTGAGTAACACTAGGTTCAGGGTCAGTCGCCTTCCAGTTGACCAATGCGTTTCCAAGCTCTAGCTTCAATGCGTTGACCAGCTCCTTTCAACGATAGTGTCGTTTAAGTTACTAATATACTTTTTGTGTAAATATGTTTAAACAGCGGCTCCAGCTGACAATTTCTTCACATCGGCTTCGGCTGTGTATTCCTTCATAGGGGCTCCGGCAGACTAATCCCTCATTTCAGCTCCGACTGACAATTCCTTCATATCGGCTTCGGCTGTCTATTCCTTCATAGGGGCTCTGGCTGACTATTCTCTCATATCAGCTACGGCTGACTATACCTTTATATCAGCTTTGGCTAACTCTTCCTTCATAGCGGATCCAGCTGGCTATCCATTCATAGTGGCCACGGCTGTCTATACTTTCATATCGGCTTCGGCTGACTATTCCTTTCTAGCGGCCTCGGCTGACTATACCTTCATATCGGCTTCGGCTGCCTATTCCTTCATATCGGCTTCGGCTGTCTATTCCTTCATAGGGGCTCCGGCTGACTATTCCCTTATGTCAGCCCCGGCTGACTATTCTCTCATGTCAGCTCCGGCTGACTATGCCTTCACATGAGCTACGGCTGACTAGGTGTTCATATCGGCGCCGGCTTCACACCTTTACACCTTTCTACCAGAATCCGTTGACAGAACCCCATCATTTTGAAAAAAAATTTAATTTTGTGTCACAGTGTAATTGGTAAAAGTCGATTTTTTAAAAATTTGAGTTTATTCAGACGTTTCATGGACACCGATCAACTTAATAGAGTTGCCTTTAACCGATAAAAGTGAATAGAATTGTGATATAAATTTATCATGTCAATACGGCGGCAAATGTCATAAATACAATTCTAATAATCAGCGCCAAGGACTTTCATTTTGGAAATTAAAGGGAAATAAGGGGATTTTTTGAATTGATATACGAACCAATTTACAGAACGGGGACAAGATCAATCAAACGAAACCCCGCTGAAAATCTACAAATATCTTGCTTGCATAACTTGTTTTTCCGAGTGGCTAAAGCACTCCGTATCTATGACAAAAGGTCATAAGAGTTGGCGTTGAAATCACAAATCTTTTGCAGAATATTCTTGAAAAAGGATGTATCATGACATGCTTTCTCATATTTGATATATCGCTGGACGAGCCTTAAAAAACCTTTCACATGGTACTAATTTTGTATATATGTATTGTGTTTACTTAAAGTACAAAATTGTTTGAAAAACTAAAAAAATATATTTTTTATGTATAAAATTCTTTACGTTTTTCTTGTATTGGATCCTTGGAAATGTTGATCGAAATATTACAAAGGTGATGGAACTATATTGAAATATTTTGAGAATAAAATCATGATAAAAATTGATAATACATTGTTATCTTACTCACATATGGACCATTCAGAAATAAACTCTAACTAAAATAACAAAAATGGTTAATGCTAAAGTATCAGAAGTTCATACTCAAAACTTTTTAGGTCTGGTACATTTTTCGAAGTGCGAGAATATTAGAGGAAAGTGAACATAGATGAAAAACCTACTGCTCTCGTTGTTGGAGAACTGACTTTTAGGTTGAGTTTTTATTGGATTTTCGATCGATACTAATTCACATAGGTAAATTGTTAATAAAGTTGGTATATTTACGATTAATGATCTCACCAATGTTATCAATTCAGCCACAGTAAGTAGACATTTGATGACGAACTTGTCGCGGAATTCGAAACCAGTCAAGTCAGTCAGTGTGCTGTGCTGAATTATCTATTATTCCAATGAAACCCAAAAAATTTTCACTGTTTAACACCTTGAAAGTTGTAGTATGAAGTTATCGCACATTAACATTCAAAACTACCAAATAATTCAAAAATCCAAAAATTTTCAAATTAAAAAATATTTAAAGTTTTGGTTTCTTCGAAATCTAAAAATAAGAAATGTAGTCAATATTATTTGGGTTAATTTCTAAAACATAGATAACTGCCTTCTTACCTACAATCGCTTTTTTTATTGCTTTCAAAAGTGGTTGAACTGTGACCGATCGCAATCGAATCTGAGCCACTGTGTGACATATTACGAGAATCATATATAAAAAAAAATACTTTAGAACTTCAAGGGGTATAGTTTGTGAGAAATCTTGACAAGCTTATTTTACTTTAAATTCTTCATCTATTTTATATAAACATTTTTTGAGATATAAAAAATATTTTAAGAGATTTCGTTAAATTTATTTATTTTTCTAAAACTGCTAAGAAAGTTTCAGATTTAAAAAACTTTTTCGATTTTTTTTATATTTTTACTGAAAACATTTCACAATGAGGTAGATTCTGGAATCTTTCCACACAAAAATTCCAAATAAGTTTAAAACTAATATTTCTATTAAAACAATGTTGTTTTGCACTAGACGTGGAATCTGTAACCGGGAAAACAACTCTCGGCAAAAATATTTGACATTTCCGTGATAAAATTCGTATTACGCATCTCCGTGATTTGATATTCCCACAAACATTTTATAACAACCAAATATAGATTGTTTTCGAACAAGGGGCTGCAATTCAACAACATTTCCCAATTAAAATCCTGAGCGATGTCGTTAAGGCTATATGTATCTATGACATGTATCTTATTTTAATTATTTGTTGACATGATGCAATATCTTATTTTCGTCATTGGTTAATTCAATTCTCATTATATCATAGAGCTACATTATGGGTGTCATTTGCCGTAATAATATTATGTTATATAAGCGCACGTTTCTACTATTACGCTAACGTGTTATTAAGTTTCCTCATCTTAAATTAGAATTTATTATATATTTTGTCATCAGCGTGGTAGTGCATGTGAGAGGTTGGTGAGCATAGTAGGGGTTGCAGAGTAGATTTTTGCTCCGAAAATATCTCGGTAAAGTTGGGGTTTTTAACTGTACAATCGCTTCGTTACAAATCCAATGATTTTCTTTACATCAGTCTGCAATTATTTTTTTCGAACTATACAAAGTTTTCAAAGTTCCAGAAACCTTAACCACAATAACAAACTAAAGGGTATATGAGGGGGGAAATTTCGCATTTGAATGTTTCCCATTCCCTCTTAACATTTGCGGAAACACGAGTTGACTGATTTTGGTAAATGAATGGTAATTTGCATGCTACTGTCCCAAAACGTTGCCAAACTTTTGAACATTTTTAATATTTGAACTCAAATTTAATCAATGTTTTAATTTTTTTTTTCTTAATAGAGAGATTCTTAAAATATTTTTGGTGATGGACACAAAAACTATAAAGGCATTTCCCAATAGTTGCCCAATTGGCAGGTGTTTGGTATATCTTCTCTCAGGATTAAATCACATATTCAACTGTAACATTTTGAAACCAACGTTGGCAAAATCTCTATTAAGTTTCGCATTTCTATATAAAGATTCAAACGAAATAAATGACACATTTCGTTTGGTTGCGTTCGGAGAGCGAGATTTAAGTTGAGTAGTCCCAGGCCTCATGAGATTCACTTTGGGACAATAAATTGTTTTTGCATACAGACTTTATAGTGCCTGAAGTGCATTGGTGGGCGCCAGTAGAGTGCCGAAAATTTGGTTGGCATTTCTTAAAACCGGGTTTCTGATTGTTTGAAAAATCAATATCTTAAAGAAGCGGGTTTCGGTTTTAATTTTGACAACACCCCTGTGGAATCGGTCTTTTTCGCTTTTTGCTTTAAATTAAATTTCACATGTAGGTGTTACAATGTATTAGTTCAGCAACCATTTCATTACAAAAACTCAAAATAATCAATCCTAACACTTCACAACTCTAGTTAAATATGACAATTTCGCTTCAATTTTAAATAAAAATGTACATCAATCATATTCCAATTTTGAATGCGTGTTTGATATAAAATTTAAATGCTTTTTAATTTTGTTATTCAAGCTCGAGGCCATTCTATATCTTTATTAATAGAGATATAGTTTTTTTAAAAGGAGTTTTGCAAATGTATTCCTATGATACCTGGTAAACCGTATAGCTATTTCAGATCTAGCCCCAGATCTTCATCATTGGTTTTATGGAATGATGCTATTGAAAAATGAATCAAACTAACTGCAAACAAAATCTCATTTGAATTTAGAATTCACCATTTTGCAAGTGTTCGAAAAACATTGCAAGCAAAACACACAAGAAAACATTTGCAGAAAGTTATTTCCATCTCCTGACAACCATCCGTACCCACTAGACATAGTTTTTCGTTTTTGCCTAAAACATAACACAATTTTTACATGCAATAACAATTGCATGCACTTTCTCATATGAATTGAGTATTCGTTTGCATTTAGTTTGACGAATTTTCAATGGCGTGTTTCCAAAAACAGCTGATGAAGATCTGTGGCCAGATCTGAAATAGTAACAGGGTTTGCCAGGAATCGTGGGTATGTGTTTTGCAAAAGTTTTCTCACTGGCGCTGTGTTAACAGCATTTTGTTACACAGTACACGTTCGATTTCTATGAACACATTAGTAAATGTTACATTAGAAAAAAACAAAAGAATAGTTATTTGCTGAAGGCACTTTACTATTGCACTTTCTTTTTTCGTACATCTGCTTTGACATTAGATGTAATATTGTTAAAATAAATAAAACGGAATTTACCTCACTGAAATAATCGTGTTTTTTTTTGACATCAACAGAGCGACGACAAAAAGTATTGAATAGTATAGAGAACTTATCGCACTCTTTTTCCGCTCTCATGTAAAAAAGAGTCTGAGTAAAGGAGCATAAACGAGTCTCATTCTCTTTATAGAATTATATAATATATATAGTATAATACAAATGCGGCATTTCGACAATGTTATTACATAAAACAATACAAAAAGCAAAAATGTTTCAAAACGCATCAATGCTTCACATCAAAATTATGAATGAACCAAGTTATGATAAAAAAAATGGTAATAGCTTTAGAATTATTTGCCAGATGTTAAAAGTGTTTTTCAGTCATGCAATTCGTTCCATGAGTTCCCTATACCATTCAATACTCTTTGGCGACGACGGCCTGCTTGTTTATTCGCTGACACTATACCAACACCATCATACTTATTTTCAGGCAGAGACTATTGGTGTACAACAACTACGTATGTGATGCTAACTATGTGTGTTGTTTGCATGTGTTCACTTTCATAGATTGCCCTACCCGTGCCTACAGATGTTAACACATCAAAAATAAAATAGTTATGAAAAAAGGTCGACTAAATAAATATCATCTCTGATGGCATGCAACTTAATCTTACCTAAGAACAAAGTGTACCTTTTAATTTACATTTTAAATTATACTTGGGCATGAAGAGAATTATTATTTT
Organism: Phaonia tiefii; assembly: GCA_963931995.1. Lineage (NCBI taxonomy): Eukaryota > Metazoa > Arthropoda > Insecta > Diptera > Muscidae > Phaonia > Phaonia tiefii. Next base: position 30,259,800 of record OZ008368.1, read on the forward strand.
TCGGAAAGCCTTCATATTTAAAATATAAATATATATTGTTATTTGAAATATATATTTACTTAAAATATATGTTTATGTAAAATATATAGGAAGGAAAAAAGAAAACAAAAAACAAAGTTGTCTAATTTGCCTTTTAACACAGTTTCCAATATTTTCCAGGGATATTGTGAGGTAACAAACGGTATACGACTAGTCTTTGCTGCAAGCTTTTATCTGTCTTTTTTACATTCCTATGACATCAAGCCGATAGTAAAATTTAAAATTATGTATATATTATATATTTCTGATACTGACTGAAAAGATTATTAAGACATCATATTGTTTAGTTCTCCGACAAACGAAATGCTGCCAGTATTTCAAAAATATAATTAAAAAATATAAATCATACGCACTGCTGGCTCTAATAAACATTTTGCTCTTGCACTTATTGTTCCTTTCTCTGGGCATACTAAATTGTTGCATTGTGTGAAGCATATTGTGCTGAGTGAAGCACAAAATATTTTGTACATTCGCATAATGTACTAAATATATACGCTTATATACAAGTTTTAGTTAGTTTCAACGCTGAAGGTAATCGAATACTAAATGCCAAAGCCGGAAAACAAATAAAGGTAATTCCGAAATGTAATTGATGTTTTACACAAACAACGGGTTATAAATTAAACATCAGCATCATGATATACTTAGGACAACAGTTGCTAGGTGCATTTCCAGAACGTGAGATTAAAACGAGAGAGGGAAGGAACCAATAAGTTGAACATATTTTAAAATGGTAGAAAAATATATAAAAACTGATAGCACACAAAATATATTCAATGAAGGTATCGGTAAAAACATTATATTTCCACCGCGATCTTATAAACCTTTCAAATAATAAACGACTTAGTTATATCTGTATACATTTGGCAACTTTGTTTTAATTTGCAAATTGAGACTGCAAATTTAATTTTTATAGTGAAACGGATATAAAAATCATTTTTGGATAACAGAGTTGCTTGAAAAAGTGTTGCTGCTAAAATGATTTTCTTCCGCAGCTACGAAAAATATTTGAAAGTTATTGAGCAGTAAATATTAGCATATGTAACACAAACTAGTATTTGAAAAGGATTATTATTTAAATTAAATAAATTATTTATTTAAATTAAATAAATTATTTATATATATGAAAATATTTTTATTTATATACATAAATTTATATATATATACCTCCTCTCTCCCTCTCAAAATGTGCCTTGGTTTGTTTACACACACATTCAGGGATATTTATGAATCACTGACTGAAAGAATAATGCAAAAATACAAATACACATTTACAAGATAGACTCTCTCGTTGTCCCTCCTTTATTATCTTGCTATCGAAACAGCAGAAACAGTGCCAAAGCTGAATTTGTATCACAACCATAGATATATTTGCGTTGCAAACACATATATTATAATATATTAATCATTGTGTCTCAAACATGTAATATTGAATAGCAAACACAATGTGTTTGGACACAAGTATATTATATTTGTGACAAGCTCCAAACACAAGGTATATTTGCAGCCAAACAATAAAAAGCTACAAATTTTTCAGCGTGTATAATTTCGGGCAGACAAAGGGCTCCACGTCATTGCCCTTTCCAGTTCCTTTCCTCAATATCGTTTCTCACTTTGGTAGCACACATACATATATATGAAACAAATTCATAAAAACAAAAGCAACATCCCAAAAACATTTAACTCTCCTAGCCTTTATTTTTTCGGTTTTCAATGATCAAGCGCTTTTGATATCCTCTGTCCGATTAACTATTGACGACTGAAGACATGAAACTGAAACGCAATACATCAGCCAAAATAAGAAACACTGACTTTATCTGCAATTTACACGCCCATTCAAGAATATTTATGACTCACTGACTGAGAGAATAATGCAAAAATACTGATCCATATTTACAAGATAGACCCTCTCATTGTCCCTCTTTTATTCTCCTAATCTCGAGAGAGCATAAACAGTGCCACAAACAATGCTGCATTTGTATCACAAACGCAGATGTATTTGTGTCGCAAACACATATATTATAACATACCAATCGTTTGGTTACACACGTGTAATATTGAATAGCAAACCCAATGTGTTTGGGCACAAGTCTATTATATTTGGGACAAGGTCTAACCACACGTTATATTTGTATCGAAACAACAAAAATCGACAGATTTTTCAGTGTGTATAAGTTAGTTACATTTTCAGAATTTTAAATTTAAAAGATGTGAAGAAATACATTTGAAGTATTCAGTGAATGCAGATTACTACTTCTACACTGAACGGAAAAGCATCGTCATAGGGATGAAAATGTTCATCACCCCTACAACTTTTGTCATCGAAAGTGAGCTAACGTACAGTTTCACTCCTGCTATGAATATGTGTTCATCATCAAGTATCAAGTGTTCATGAAAGTATGGTTGTTGCAGCAATGCATTTGCTTCATTATTGTAACGAATTTGTTTCATTACTGCAATGAATTTGTTTCATTGTTACAATGAATAAGCATCGTTCTTGCAATGAATATATTCCATAGCTGCAATGAATTTAATTCATTACAGTAATGAATTTTCTTTTTGCTGCCATGAAATTGTTCATTGTTGCTATGAATTTGTTTCATTGGTGCAACGAATTTGAGGCATTGTTGCAATGAATTTGTTTCATTACTACAATGATTTTGTTTCATTGCAGAAATGAATGTTTTTAAATGTGTTTGAAATTATTTATTGACAATTGTAAATAAATAAACTATTAGTATTTTTTCATAACAATTTTTTGAATTTTTGTTTCGAAAATGGTGTCAATTTCCTAAATAGATTATATTCATTCCATGTTGAAACACTCGTCTGGAGAAGGTTGTGGCAGTCGAGGGGTTGAGTGTTTTTGTGGCCGTCGTATACAGGTCCTGCAATTAAAAACAAATATGAGGAATTTATTATTAAGATTTATATTTAAGATATGTACATATCAATGTCTGTACTTACCACGAACATAAGCACTACTCCCCTATGGTCTACTCCTTTAACATAAAACCACATCATTGTTTTCTTAAATCATGCAATTATTGTTGTGTTGAGAGTTCTGCCAGGGATCGCTCTGTATTCAATTTCTTCAACTGCTCTTTTATTTATTTTAACCAAATTTGTTAAAACTTCGATTGGATTCATTTTATTGTACGTTCAATTTTTATTTTTTATATTCGTCGTACTTGAAGAACTTTGTTTCTCTCACTTCTTCGTTTACATTGACTTCGACTGCGCCCACAAAAGATACGGAACAAGCGCGACCGAATTATGGTTAAAACACAAATATTTTGTTGCGATTTGTACCGTCACGCGCATACACACACACAAATGTTTGCTCCTTGCATTCTGTTTATTTATCTATTTGATTTATAGATTCGCAAGTTACACAAGCGATCACAGCAAACACATAAATAATATTAATACTTAAAATTATTTAAAATCCAGTGCAAGCACATGTGTCATTATTTTCTTGCTTACAACTTTTTGGTTTATTTCCACAAAAAACAAAGAGAATGGAAAGTAACAGACACATGAACATAGATACACTATTATGTTCGTACATACGCTACAAAACTTCACAAAATTTTCGTTGCTCTCTTGCTATCTCATTTTTATATACGTATAATACGTCATTATTCTCTTTGCTCTGAGAGTGCTCCGCACCCACATTTTATTTGACTTACCTTTCACAATAATAAAAAACCAACCCGTAAAAAAACATAGTTTTTGACTATAAATTCTTTATATATGACCACGCCCCTTTGTCCAATCCTGCCCACATTTGCAGCAATTCTTAGAATATGTAAACCTAACCAACATACCCAGTATCAAATACCGTTAACAGGAGCAAAAATAATGGATTTTTAATTTGTTATTTGTATGGGAGGTACCACGCCCCTTTCTCCTATTCCGCCCATATTTTGACAGTTAATTGTTGTCATCGCGATTAGTTTTCCTGCGATGTTTCAGCTTGATTGGATCACGAGAAAAGAGTTAAAAATCATTCCAAATTTTTTCGGTGCGCAGACAGGCGAAGTTAATATAAAGAATTTAAAAAAGGCGTTGATCATATGATGACGTTTCATTTAAATAATGTTAATATTAATAACACTTAAAAATATTTAAAGACAAGTGCCATCATTTTCTTGCGTAATACCATTTATTTTATACCCACAAAAACAAAGAGAATGCAAAGCAACAGCCACATATACATACATACATTGTTATGTTCGTACATACGCTACACAAGTTCACAATTTTCGTTGCTCTCTTTCCATCTCATCTTTATATGCGTATAACCACGCCATTATTGTCTTTGCTCTGAGAGTGCTTCACACCCACACAATATAACTATTCGCTGCCGCAACATCAGTGTGTGTTTTTGTTTCGCCGTCTGACAAGTCTGTGTTCTATATAGGGGTGGGTCACCCTCATCATTGAGAGGTATGAAAAATAGATGTTGGCTGATTCTGATACCTACCCGATATGCACACATAATTTCATACAAATCGGTCCAGCCGTTTCGGAAGAGTTCAACTCCAAACACTCCGAACCCTTACACCATTTCACTTCGACATGAGAAATAATATGAAACATAATGGCAGAATTAAGAAAGTGAACAAAGAGAAACGTCAAAACTCCTCAAAAATTTTCGTATAGTGCGAGAACATCTACCCCGCCAACCATGGATGCCAACTTGGTGGTTTTCCCGCTACTTGTGGTGATTTTTGACACACAAAAACCACTGTTTTTGAATTGTAGCGATTTTTTTTAAATTTGCTGTTTTAAGGTAGCGGCTGTAGCGATTTTTACGCAACATTGTTTATTGCCATTACTTTTGAAGCAAACGAAAAAGAATAACGGAATTTTCTATGTAGGAGTTGATGTGTTTGCAAATTGACTTACTCAATTTTGTGTGAGAGTGCAAATAGTCACAGACGGTATAGACGCTCAAACGGTTGGACAAACATGGTGAGTGTATTAGTGAGAGTTATACGTCGGTGTGGTTTATATCACTTTTATTTCTCCAATATTTCGATCAACTTCGTTGATCATTTTCAAGGATTTGAGATAACAATAGTACTTATGCTGTACCGACACCTGCTGTAAGACTTTGTCCACTGTCTTTTTATTTATGATCTCAAAGCCGAAAAATATTTAAACGAATAAAATTACAAAGGTCAACTATACATACAACCAAAATAAATTAATTTAAAATCTTGTTTTTTTGTCCTAAAAAAAGTTATGAAATAAGAATTAAATTTCAATGTTTTTTAAAATATCGCCAAATAAGTCTTATTTCTAAGAAAATTTATTGAAAAGAAACTTAAAATCAATTTTTATTTTAAATTTTCTTAATAAAAGTTGACAAATAATAATTGTTGTAAATTTTTATTATAAAAATTCATTTCATATTCAAAATCATCTACAATTATTGTTCGCTTTGATTTGTTCTATCTCATTACTCTTATTTGCGATCCCTAGTTTAAATTCATTCCTAAATTGGTTATACTACTATATGCATGTAGTATGTTTATTTACGAAAAATTCCAATTTTTTGTTGTTTATGTGAAGTATTTTTGTTTAAGTTTTAGTTTGTTTTATGTTTTAGCTAAAATTATTTATGTTTACAAAACATATGTTTCCAAATAAATAAATTGAATTTTAAAATACGTATGCATGTACATATGTGCCTTTTTTTAATTTTCTCATATTCTATGAAGTTATTACTAATTTTTGCCGTTTTTACACTTTTTCGTAGTGTTTTTTAATATCCGTCAGTAGAGATTTGTGGTGATTTTTAGCAACTTGTCTGTAGCGATTTTTGTCTCGGAAGAGTTGGCATACCTGCCGCCAACAACACAACACCTCTCACCCACAAAATGCGTTATGCACACTTCGAACAGCTGTATTTCATCACAATAGCAGATATATTCGGATCACAAACACATATATAATATTATTTTAATCACTGTGTCTCCAACATGTAATATTGAAGAGCAATCAAGAGGTGATTGGACAAAAGTATACTATATTTTCCACAAGTTCCAAACACATGTTACATTTGCCTTCAAACAGATTTTCCAAAGAGTAAATTTTACATTCAAAACAATACTCTATATTTTCATTGGTATCATATTCAGTATATCCATTTTTCAATATTCAGAATATCCATTTGATGTAAGGTACAATTACTATCATACTAATTAGTCCCATGTATTCAAATATGTTCCTGATTTAATTTAAATTTTTTTACTTTACTTTAATGTGCAAGTTAAAACTTTAATATGCCCATTACCATCCTCCGCAATCTTTAACTTGCTTTCTGCCATTCATAAATACAAAATTTTGTGTAATTAATTTTTTGACCTTGAGAGACTTGATGAGTTTTATTTAATTTTTTTACCTAAATCCTACCACAACACATTGAATACAAAATATAAGTATTCATACATTGAAATACACATCCCAGCATTTAGTGATTAAAAAGAATCGCCGCAGCCGCAAAAGCCAGCTATCTAAAATGCTGTCATCAACAGTCCTGTTAACAACACAAAAAAAATACTTCGTTTTTATAGCTCTGTCCTTTTGCCATCATTATCGCTGGAATAACTGAAAGAGACAAAGACACAAATAAATACCTATTTTAGGACATGAACCGGTTTATTAGAAGAATGAAATGACAAAACTGGGTGATTATGTTTGGTTTGGCATTACACCTGTCACGAGAGATAAGTAAAATGGAAAAGTTAATCTTATTTGTACGAGATAATCCCTTGGAACTTTTAAAGTTCTACATAGAATAAAATAAGAATAAAATAAGTGTGGCATATACAAAATGAGGTACACATCGCTGGGAAGAGCTTCGGCCATTAAAGTTGACTGATATCCCAGTATAAGAAGTCGGTTCAATCAAATAAAGCTGCATCGAAAGCAGACATTCTTGTCGTAACTGCTTAGAGATGAGTATTATACAAAAGTTTAAAATTTTTTTTTTTTTTTATTTTATTGTAGCTGCTTTAAAGCGTTTTACAGTAGGACCTTTTTTTTCGTAACTTACACACGTTAAATCATACAAACGACAGCCTGCACGTTAACATGTATAATTTTAGAAGTTGAGAATAACAGCGAAAAAAGTATTACCACATTTGACTTTGTTGCATGAAAAATATAAAATGTAGGAGTATGTTATTCCATTTCTTTAATTTCCACGACGTTAAAAAAATTTAAATTTAACTATAAAACCGTTTCCCATAACATCCCATGAAATAATTACGGAGAGCTTGTCATAACCAGTGAGCTGTGAGCTGTGAGCTTTCTAAATTTTCAGTTTCTGATTGGGGCATACAGTTCTACACCGGTTCCGAACAGCATTTTGAGAAGCCTTTTCATGGCTAAGTACTCGATAGTGTCGCCATCACTAAGGTAATGTGGTCAGAGCAGGTATCGAACCCACGTTCTCATACATAAGAACAGCGCACACTAGCCACTGTACCACAGACGGCAAAATTGAGCTTATTCAGGACCTCAAACCAGCATACCATGGAAATCGCCGGCAATTCGTTCTATGGGTAATGGAGCAAACTGAACTCAATACCAATTTTTCACAAAAGTCATCTTCTCCGATGAGCATTTCCATCTCAATGGCTTCGCGAATACACAAAATTGCCAAATTTGGCGCTCAGAAAATCCTCATGCAATCCATGAGCAACAAATGCACCAACAACGAGCAATTGACTGGTACGGAGTTTGGTCAGGCGGCGTGATTGGGCCTTACTTTTTTGAAGATGAGGTCGAAATTGCAGTGACTGTCAATGGCATTCATTGCAGGAACATGACAACGGAGATCGTGTGGCCTCAGCTATACGGCATGGATCTGGACGACCTGTGCTTTCAGCAAGACGGCGCAACCTGTCATACCGCGCATGAAACAATCGATTTATTGCAGCAACGATTAAATAAATAAATGGTTTCCCATCACATCCCATGAAAGAACTGGGGAGAGCTTTTCACAAACAGTGAGCTTTGCGCTGTCTAGTTTTTATACTCACTGATTGGGATCTACAGTTTTTACACCGATGCCGAACGGTATTTTGAGAAGCTTTTTCGTGGCTAATTACTCGCTAGTGTCGCCGTAACTTTGCGAGGTGACCGCCGCCGAAAGAAATTTTTAGGTGGTCAGAGCAGGGATCGAAGCCAGGATCTCATGTACAAGAGACGCGTACACTAACCATTGCACCACCGACGGCCAAAGCAACGATTTCCATAACAAATTATCTCAAGAAATTGTGATATGAACTGGCTAACAAGATCATGCGACTTAACGCCGTGCGATTTTTTTCTATGGGGTTTGTAAAATCTCGGGTTTATGCCAATAAATCAGAAAGAATTGCTGAGCTTAAATCCGAGATACAACGCAGCATCGGTGAGATACAGCCACAACTCTGTCAAAAAGTCATGGAAAATTTCATGAAAAGATTAAGGTCCTATTATCACAGTCGTGGCAGCCATTTGACAGGTATTTTATTCGATTCTCAATGGGAACATATCATCTTTACAATCCAATCAAAAAAGCACAACTATCTCAAAATATACGTATTTTTATTTTAAAATTAAAAAGGGCATTGTTTTTGAGACACTCATATTATTTGTCAATAAAAGATAATGACAATTTATAGTTTTTGACTGCTAGCTGCATAGAATAACACATACGTAGAAGGTTTTATTCGCTCAATAAATTAAACGTCATAGGTACGATGGAAATTACACAGTGGAGGGTGGAAAATATGGGTTCAATAATACCAGATGGTGGCAATAGTATACAGCGATCCACAAAGGAACTACACCCGAATTTCGTGTTTTTGTGGCGAACTAGTTGTGTTAAATACAATACAAATGAATACCAACGTTAAAAGTCAACAAAAAAGTGCAAAATACATTTAAATTTTTCAGTTCTACACCAAAACGACAGGAAATAGTTAAGTGAACATATTTTGTACCTCCACCTGGTGTATGTAAACATTTCCACAGACCTACCGAGAGAGTGTGAAATGAAACGTCAGATGAGAGAATAAGTTCTTCTATAGTATGTGTTATTCTATGGCTAGCTGAATCAGATATCACAATTGTGTCATGAAATATATTCAAGTTTTCAAAGGCCAATACATACCTATTTTATGTAAATTATTATTAAATTTATATTTGTTGATATATTAGCGCCAGTATAAATGTACTCAATATTATTTACATATATAACATTAGGACAGTAATAATATATGTACACACAGTATCAGTTATGACATATAAGTGATTGTGAACGATTAAAATATTTGAATTTTTGACACTCGTAAGGTTGAATCCCTCCTCTTCATTTCATAACATTCCACATTCTCTCTGTATAAAGCTTAGATATGATTTATGTTCGGACAGATAAAAATGAAATACACATTGTTGTGATTATGAGAGAAAATATAACATATTAGTGTGTTCGCACATCAGGGATTATAATATATGTATGTATACATCACCGTGCTTACTGAAACAAATATATTATTAATACAGGAAATCTATTGTGCACACACTTTGACAGACTCTGTCGTAAATCGTTGCCTAAACAGATAAAAAATGTAGTCAGGGATAGAAGCCCAGCGGAGCAAGTCGCAAGGCCTTCCTCAAATAAGGCATGCGGATTGGTCCCTTTGTAATGCCTTCCTATTCTAAGGCCTGCGGAATATATCCATGTTTTCATCAGATATAACCAAGAGGAAAATTTTTACAATTTTGAGGAATTTCTTTTCCGATTCTTTTTAACCGTAATTTAGTTGGAAAATTTCATACAACCTTTAAAATTATATTTTTTATTTAATATTTTGCAGGGTGTTTTTAAAATTTTCAATTTGAAGTTGGGCGTGGTACAACTTTCTAAGATAGGTACTTACATACTTATTAAGAAATATGTTGAAGTGGATAATGATTTTGTGATAAAATGAATTATTTTAATTTTATTTTTGTTTAACAAACATAAATTAACGTAAATCCCTTCTAAGACCTTCCTCTTTGCATGCCTTCTAAGGCCTTCTTGGACGCACAGTTAGAGAAGTTACTGCGGTGTTTCCGAGAATTGAGAAGGAGTCAGGAAAAGTGGGTCTGACGGTAAATGCGGACAAGACAAAATTAATGGTTTCAACCAACAGGGCCTCCACGCGATTAGACCAAAGAGTGAACGTTGATAACTGTTATAATTTCGAGGTGGTAGACGAATTTGTATACCTCGGATCTACCGTAAACAAAAACAACAATATCAGCCTTGAGATCAAGCGGAGAATTGTGCCTGCGAATAGATGTTATTTTGGGCTAAGCAAGCACTTTAGAGATAAAGCCCTCTCTCGAGTAACAAAAGTCCAACTATACCAGACTCTCATACAACCTGTCTTGCTTTATGGCGTAGAATCCTGGGTCTTATCGCAAGCAGACGAAACATCTGTAGAAGTTTTCGAGAGAAAAATACTACGAAAAATGTATGGCCCTTTAGTGCACAACGGCGAGAATTGGCGACGCATGTACCATGAGCTGTATGAGCTACATCTTGACATTGATATAGGTAAGCGGATCAAATCAACGCGATTGCGCTGGCTAGGCCAAGTCAGTAGAATGGATGAAGACGAACCAGCACTAAGGGTTTTCAAAACCGAACTCAAAGGAAGACGACAATAGGAAGACCAAGACTCCGCTGGAGGGATCAGGTTGACGAATCCCTGCGTACACTTGGTATTTTCATTTGAAGAGATAAGCCAAAAGATCGAACTTGTTGGCGAAATATGTTATTTTCGTTTTGTAAGGTCCCTGAACCCTCGGGGTTGTTCGTGACCGGATGCGTAAGTAAGTTGTAAAACCAAGGATACGGAGGGATTCTTCTGCCTGGTCTTTCCAGCGGAGTCTTGGTCGTCCTCTTCTCCTAATTCCATCGGGTACATTATCGAAAACCTTTCACGCTGGCCCATCCTCATCCATTCTGATAACATGGCCTAGTCAACGCAATTACCCTAATTTGATTCCGCTAACTATGTCCACGTCAGAATATAGATTATATATCTTTAGGTCCCAGCGACGTCGGTACTCGCCGTTTTCCCTAAGAGGACCATATATTTTACGAAGAATTTTTCTCTCGTAAACTTCTAGGTGTTTTTCATCCATTTGCGATATGACCCAATTTTCGCAGCCATATGTCGTCAAGACAGGTAAAATGAGAGTCTGATATAGCTGGACTTTTGTCCCTCGAGGAAGAGCTTTCTTCCTAAACTGCTTACTGAGCCCAAAATACCACCTACTTGCAATCACTATTCTCCTATTTCTCTCCAGGCTCGCATTGTTGTCCTTGTTCATGGCGGATCCAAGGTAGACAAATTCATCTACAACTTCAAAATTAAATCGGTTGTCAATGTTCAAGTGCGGGCCAAGTCCAGAGGTTTCTCTAGTCGTTGACACCATAAATTGTGTGCTGCCCCAACTTCGCTGTTTCCTTTTCGATTATTGAAAATTCTCAAGTAACATCCCGAAAATTACGCCCAATTATGTCTATGTCTATGTCATAAGCATTTGCTAGCAACATATGGCTGTTCGTGTAAATGGTCGTGTTCGTATTTACTGCAGCTTTTCTCATTAACATATCCATTAAGATGTCGAAGAGATTGCACGAAAGTGTGTCGCCTTGTCTCAGTCTCGACCATTATGGATCAGGCGCTGACCAGAATGCAGTGTGTCGAAACTGGATTTTGGTTTCTTCAATTTTGATCCGCCGTTGGCCAGGCGAGTTGGCTCATCCGCCTTTAAAGGACAGGAGAGTATGTCCACTACTTCGAAGAGCTTCAGTGACAGGGTCACCTTGAGACGTATCAGTGATCGCATTAGCACTCAGGTTGGTCATTCGTTTCGCCTTCTCACTTCAGCTAGCTAAATGAGGTTTCCGATAAGCCATTGCCGAGGATATACTGCGTGGAAGTAGTGAGCTGCTTTATTAAGAAAATGAATTGGAACCTCTAATTACCTGATCCAAGAGATGAAACTTATCAAATTTCATCCAAGCTGGAAATTTAGCAAACAAATGATATTTGTCCCATACATGAATAATTTTTGCAGAATGTGATTTGTACGGGTTTGGGTTCGATAATATTTACTACTTTCTCAGAAAAGTTTGCCGAACTGTGTTTTATATAAATATTGTAATCTCATACGTAAGTGGGATTAATCTCGCAAAATTAACAGAGATCCAGGAAAACTAAATTTTTACAGTTAAATTGATATGTTTCGAATTTGAAGTTCTAACTGATATCCTTTGAAGTCATTTAAACTTAACCCTTTAATCGACAGGATAGAATTAAGGAGTTTCGTGTCCTAAAAACTTTGCTTTCGGGATAATTTTGGTATGAGAAACACGAATCCGATGTTTGTTTTAGGATATCTTTTGTAGTTTGGCCGCCAGGGGAGGAAAAAGGATGCCGGCCATATGGCCAGTATATCGGTCTACGGGTAAAACAATTAAACATTAGTTTTTTGTGTAATATTTTTTTTTTATTTTTTTATTTATTAAAGCAAAGGTAAATACTAAAATTATAAGAATATATATATTAACAACAACAATTTTTTGCACCGGAATAACATAAATTTAGTTGAAATTTTGGGCAAATATTATGGGTTTCTGATTTTTTGCAGTGTTTGCAAGTTTTTTTATGTCCTCAACAGGATGTGCTGTCTTTTCCCTACAGCAGCACTTGTTTTGGGCTGCGGTTCAAAAGAAAGTCGACCGACTGGTCGTTTTTGGCTAAAAGCGCACAGACCTTGTGCAATTTTGATACGAAATTGATACAGTCTCATGTTTTTTTCTGGTGAACTTTCTTCTTCATCCTGAGCAGAATCTTCTGCAGCAGATCTGCGATATAAAATGAACGCATTTGTTACAGCCATATCGAGAAGGTGATGGAAAATGCGCATCGTTGCGTCCATAGTTTTTATGCGAAGGCCGTTCCTTCCCATGTAGGAGTCCATAAGGTCAACTCCCCCCATATGCGAATTATATTCGCGAATAATTTGTGGGTAGTCGACATGAATATACTCTTTTTTCTTCTTGTCGTAACGAGCCGTTTTTGCTATCTGTGTGTCTGTATTAGATTTCTCGAATGATTGAACTCCAACGTATGTTGAACATAGCCTTACATTTTTGGTGTCTTGCCAGAGGACTGTTGTTAGGTTGACACCGTAAGCACTACCCATATATTCTTCCGCATGACCTCGAACTGCGCTCTTCATTTGGGGATCTGTGTCCAGCGGAAGTTTAGAATTAGGAATCCTATTAGACCGTATTGTACCTAGAGAAAAAATGCCACGAGCTCGCAGATATACCAAAAGTGGCAATGATGTATAAAAGTTGTCGAAATAAACTATGTGATTTTTGAAGTTTGGAATTCTTTGGGACAACCTTATGACAATATTGCCGGTGGCGCCAAGATCTGGTGTTCCTGGCAAGATGACATTGTCTCCAGCGCCGTTATATATTTCAAATTGATACGAATATCCACTAGTATCGCACAAGACAAACAACTTTATTCCCCATTTATGAGGCTTATTCGGCATGTACTGACGTAAATGGTGCACCATTTTTGTAGAACACATTTGTTCGTCAACACACAAATGATCATTCTTCGGCCGAAGCGTTCATTAAAAATATTTGCAACTTTACGAATTCGAAATAGTGGATCATATCCCACTTCTCCTTTTATGATTCGATCAGCTTCATTTGAAAAGCACAAATACTTTTTAATTCTTTCAAATTTTTTGATAGGCATACACTCAGGAATTTGCCTAAATCCGAATTCACCCCAATGGGAGTCCATGTTTGGATGACGGAAAATGGCCACCAACAATAGAATTCCGACATATTTTCGTATTTTCTCAGCATCCGCGTTGAACAGATTGTTAATGTTTTTGGAACGTGCATTCCGATTGGTTTCGAGAACAATCAAATCAATAAGTTCATCAGTGAAAAAATAACAAAAATAGACCATCAGCGTCTTCAGATTCCTCACTTCATCTGGCAATGCACTATTGCCTGGAAATGCCACTTCATTGACGTTTAATCGGATTGAATTATTTCGCCAGAGAATTTTTGCGAACTCGGTTGAATTTTTGTCAATCATATCTAAGGCTGAAAAGGGGACATAAAGAAAATGGCGTACCGACTTTTTTATTGAAATACCTGGAAGAGTAAATCCACCTGCTGGAGGTACAATTTGAGGTCCTGTAGCTTCTATTACTGGTAATGGTGATCGGGGTCTCTTTGCTGGCTTGAAAGCCGATTTTGTGGTTGAACTCGATGTAACCGTTTCGATCAGAGTCGATTGTCTAGAAGCATCAGCACTGGTTCCAGGTTCTGCGGTTGAAATATCTGGTGTTAAAGTTTCTGCAGTTATAACTATTGATGTTGAATGTAAAATTTCGGAAATGATCTCATCGTCCTCGGGTGTGATCATATCCGCCAAAAAGTTATAATCTGGATCGAGGTCGTCATCATCATCGTCTTCGTAAACTGATTCGTCATCTGAGTCCACTATCGAGTTCATGAGGTCAGCGATTTGTTCATCGCTCATTTTTTAAAAATTGTACCTTCTTCTACTTTCCCCTTCTGTTTGCTCATCATTTCTTTTTGGTCTACCTCTTTCCATTATCTATAGAACAAGGTTGTCAAAGAACAGGTTTAGTTTTATACGAATGAAAAATGTTTTACTTTTTGAAATAATTCAATTAGACCAATGCCGGCCATATGGCCGGCTTATCGATTAAAGGGTTAACTTAATTAGATTCTTACTCTTTATACGAGGGCGGATCAATGTCCGTGACTTTTCGAACTTCCCTCGTGGTTATATGAAACGCAACACTACTCCCATCAAATACCACCTATTAATAGACTACTGTCAAATTTTGAGCAAGTTCCGTCATTCAGTCAAATTTTGAGCACGTTCCGTTATTTTAACAGGTATTCAAAATATACAATTACGTGCTTTTTTCTTTAAATAGAAAAAAGTGAATTTCGAGTGCTCATTTTTTCGAAAAAAAACCCGTCAATCAAACCAACGAAAAGCTTGATAAATACTATGGGGACTCTGCACCATCGATTTCAATGGTAAAAAAGTGGTTTATTGACTTTCGTTGTGGTTGCACAAGTGCAAATCACGCAGAACTTTCTGGACAGCCACCCGAAAATGCCGAAAAACTCCACGATATGGTGTTGACCGATCGAAGAGGAAAAGTGTGTGAGACTGTTGATGCCATAGGTATTCCCTATGGCAGTATGGTTTCGATTTTAAATGATCAGTTGGGTTTAAGAAGACTGTCTGCAAGATGGTTGCCGCGTTTGCTCTGAATTGATCATGAACGCACGGGTGCACACGTGTGTAGTCTCAATGGGAAAATTGCATGAATTGGGCTACGAATTGGTACCTCATCCGCCATATTGTCCGGATTTAGCCCCCAGTGACTATTTCCTATTTCCAAACATAAAGAATTGGCTCGGTGGAAAGAGATTTAGCTCCAACGATGAAACTATTGATCAAACCAATGCCTATTTTATGGACCTCGAAAAATCCTATTTTTTGGAAGGGATACAAAAATTGGAGAAACGTTGTACTAAGTGTACTGAGGTAAAAGCAGATTGTGTTGGAAAATAAATTTTTTTTCTGAAAAAAATCTGTGTTTCATTCAAAATGTCACGGACATATTGATCCGCCCTCGTACATTCTTTTGAAATTCATTTCGTGTGTCTTAAATTTCAATTGACGTTTTTACCAGCACAAACGCGTATACAGTCTGCGTTAAAAGGCCAACGTTATATTATTGGCCAACATTTCAAAACGTACTGAAACTATCTTACACAACTGAAAGGAATCATTGAATGTGCACGTATTGGGGGGAAGATGGTAAGTCTGTTGTAGTAATTGTGTTGTTAAACACACTGCCCCAGTCTTGGATAAACCGTTTTTTATATTCCAAACATATCGACATTGTATCATTCATTCTTAGTTTAAGTACAAAAGTACATGGAGAGGATAAACGTGGACATTTGAATGTGGATGAACCCATCAGTGTATTTTTGTTCTTACAAAAAACTAACTTTAATATAGATTTTTTTCGGCAAACCTTTGTGTTCTCTTTATCTTTATTTGAAATGAAACAAATTAAAAGTTAATTAAAACCTGTTATTCCAATTTGTGGTTGCTATTATTTGTTTATGTTGATGTTTAAATTTAAATTAGTGGTCTAACAAGAGCTTTGTAAAAAAAAACATTTTCATTAACTTAATGAAAATTTAGTTATTTGTTTGCTTTGCTGGTCAATTGTGGTGAAGTTTAAAAAACAATAGGAGTATGTAGGTGAAATTGTTGTATAGGCATTATCACATAAGTAGGCCGAATAAAATGCTATTATAAAAATGTTTATCTGTCAATACCATCGGTAGAAAAAAAAAACAAAGGTATCGTAGTACCGTATAAATAGTGTATATCCAGCTCTCTTAAACCCATTGCCTGAACATTGAAAAATGAGCATTGAGAAGTAAGATTTATTTAATTTCTATTACTTAAAGTTAAGTGTAAATGCAACAGATAATTTATTATGCAATTTATATTGATTTATATCTGTGCAATTCACCCTAGATTCCAATCAGTCGCATCGAAAGAGTCCAGAAATCATTTATTAAGTTTGATTTCATTTGACTTAATTTTACGGAACCAATTCACAGCACATAGTAGCAGATGTTTTCCTCTGTCCTTAAAATTGCTTGCTGCTTGAAGGTATATTTATGTATTAACTTTCCTTCAGGGCACTATATCGGCAGATATCGATTGCTCCGAATTCCTACACTGAAAGAATAATGCTTCGTCGTATGGATGAAACAATTTCGTTAATGCTTTTACGTTCATTCACACAATTTTGTAGTCGCTGCAACGAAAAATTCCATACATGGTTTCGTTGACAATTTTTCATTTCGTTGCTGCAAGAACTGACTTTTCGTTCCTGCAACAATTTTATTTAATATGAATTGTGTGAAAAAAAGAAGTGCATGATTATTTTTTATGTATTTTCGAGTTTTGCCAACATTTATAGATGTCGAAACAATGAAACTAATGTTTATGAAGATAAAGAGAGAAAAGCAGGCAAAAACAAAGAGTGAGCGTAAAAGAAGAGGCCAGCAATCAGATAAATCAGATCATTTACAACAACCGAAAGTGGTAGATATATTTCTCCACCGGAATAATTTAAATACATTTTTTAAAACAGACTAATTAGTTATACTTGGTAATAATCTTTTATTGTGAAAACTAAATTGCATGAATATATGTGTTTGCTGTGACCGTTTGTGTAACTGACGAATCTATAAATCAAATAGATAAATAAACAGAATGAAAGGAGCAACACGACAGCAAAGAAAGTGACGCATTTATTGCAGAAAAACTACTCCAAAATATGTAACTGAACATTTGTGTGTGTGTACGAGCGTGACGATACAAATCGTAACCCTGCAAACATTTGGACGAGTTTTGGAAGATTAATATGCTGCGCGAAGATTACGCGATTCTTCCTGGCGATCATTAAAAAGCAATTCAGTTGGGGAGATGATTTTGCGAAGAATCTGCGATTCTTCCTGGCGATCATTACAAATTCGTCTCTTTGCAGATGATTTTGCGAAGAATCAGCGATTCTTCCTGGTGATCAATTCAAATTCATCGCTTAGGCAGATGATTCTTCCTGGTGATTCTTCCTGGTGATCAATTCAAATTCATCGCTTAGGCAGATGATTTTGCGAAGAATCAGCGATTCTTCCTGGCGATCATAACAAATTCATCGCTTAGGCAGATGATGAATACCCTAGTTGTAATATATTGTTATTGTCATCGCTTGGGCAGAAGAATCCGCGATACATCCGCGATGTATTGCGGCGATGTATTATAACGGGATGTTATTAAGAAGATCAAAACAAACAAAAGTTGAAAAATTGTCATTTAAGTTTTTGAAGTGATCAGTGAATGTTGTGATATTGTGTTGTGGCAAGTTTCTTTTCTATTGTGTTGTGGCAAGGGTGATTAATAAATATTTTAAAAATTTTAATAATAAACAGTCACATGTACAATAATACAATCCTAAAACGAAGTAAGAGGGAAAGTGTAAGGCGATTCGCTTGTAAATCAACAAGGCGATTCGCTTGTAAATCAACAAGGCGATTCGCATTTCACCGGACATTTTCTCACGACTCAGCATTCGCCGATGCATCGCAGATGATGATCGCCGCGATTAAGTTCATCTACCACACGATTCGCAGATTATTCTTCCGCGATCGAAAATGTTTGCAGGGAACAAAATGTTCGTGTGTGATGTTTTAGCCATAACTCGATCGCGCTTGTGTCGTTGTATAGGTATTTGGGTTCGAAGACAATGAAAACGAAGAAGCGAAATGAACAAAGTGTTTCAAGTAAGACGATCATAAAATGTAACAATTTAACGTACAATGGAATAAATCCAATCGAACGTTTAACAAATTTGATTAAAATAAATAAAAGAGCAGTTGAAGAAAATGCTTACAGAGCGATCAGTGGCTTAATGACAGGGAGATGTGGCGCTACATCTGAATGACAGAACCCTCAACACAACAACAATTGCATAATGTAAGAAAGAATGATGTGGTTCTATGTTAAAGATAATTTTGAACATATATCAATTGCTGTGATGAAATCCATAGTGGAGTACAGCTTATGTTCATGGTAAGAACAGACATACGGAAATATGTACGTATCAGGGTTCGTATTTCGTGGGTAATGAGTTACCCTGGGTGGGTAACTCATTATAATTGCCGTGGGGAATGTGTAATGAACGTTTACCCATTACCCGCAGGGTATGGGGAAAATAATGGGTAGCTACCCACGAAAATGAGGAATTACCCATCACGATTACCCATTACCCTCAGCTCAATGGGGAAAATAATGGGTAGCTACCCACGACGATGGGCAATGGGTTACCCAGGTTAACTCATCCCCATTTTAGATCTATAATATGAGAAAATTAGAAAAAATTTGTATATCTCGGAAACGGAGCGTCCAATCCAAAAATAACCAATTTTTGTGGATTTCTAAGGGGTTTTCATGAAGTGGCCCAATTGGTATGGAAGAATTTTTTTTCGAAAAATCGCCAAAATAAAAAAATCGCTAAAATAAAAAAGTAGCTATAACTCGAAAACGGAGCGTCCAATCGAAAAAATAATAAAAAATTTACCTCCAACTTTAAGAGCGGAAAATCATCGGAAATCATCTTCAGCGATAAGGCTTCGTCAATAAGCAAAACAGCAATCCATACGTAATCCGTGAGTCATCATTGCATCCCGAAAAAATTACGGTTTGGAGCGGTTTGTGGGCCGGCGGCGTCATTGGGCCGTACTTCTTCCGTAATGATCAAGACCGGCACATTACTGTGAATACGAATCGCTACCGTTCAATGATAACCGAATATTTTTGACCCCAATTGGATAGTATGGACTTGGAGGACATGTGGTTCCAGCAGGACGGCGCCACAAGCCACACACCGAATGCCACAATCAATTTATTGGAAACCAAGTTTGGTGAACGTGTTATCTCACGAAATCGATTGGCCGCTTCGGTCGTGCGATTTGATGCCTTTAGATTATTTCCTGTGGGTGTACGTCAAGGCTATGGTCTATGCCAACAAGCCAGCGACGATTGATGAACTTCGTACGAATATCGAACGTGAAATTGCAGCAGTATCGGCCGATTTATGCTTGAAAACCGTCGAAAATTGGGTTCAGCGTCTGGACTTCTGCAAGCGTGCCCGTGGTGGCCATGCAAAAGAAATAGAGTTCCATACATAATGGCATCGAACGTACCTTCACAGGAATAAAGAATTTCATTGGTATCTAAATCCGGTTTTGTTTCATTTAAAAAAAACTTTTGTAGCGCTCTTATTGAAAAACCCGTTATATTTAGCAAATTCAGACCAAATTCAATTTTTTTTGTCTAAACTCCTGCAATGTAGTACCAACCGTGTATTTATGTACAATAAACAATATATAATTTCAAACACACTTAAACACATTCATTACAGCAATGAAACAAAATCATTGCAGCAATAAAGTAAGTTCATAGAATCAATGAAACAAATTCATGGCTGCAATGAAACAAAATCATTGCAGCAATGAAGCAACTTCAATTTTACTTCCAATTCATTACAGCAATAAAATAATTTCATTTCAAGAACGATACTTATTCACTGCAACACTGAAAGAAATTCATTGCAGCAACGAAACAAATTCGTTGCAATATCGAATGAAATTAATTGCAGCAACAACCATACGTTTTTCGCAATGACGAACAATTTGCAGTTGATGATCACATTTTCGTAGCGGGAATGAAACTGTACATTAGCTCACTATCGATGTCGAAATTTGTTGCGGTGATGAACATTCTCATCCCTGTGACGATGTTTTTCCGTTCAGTGTAGCTTCCATTGTTTTTGTTATTATATTTTTGTTAACATTTTTCATACATCTCGGGCAACAATTAGTGGAATTACTGCTGCCCGTAAAATCCTCAGTAATATCCAGCTTATCCCTAATCCCAATTTAATGAGATTAATGCAACAAGGCTTTACTGCCAACAATACTTATACTGAAATACATTTAACATCAGGTATAAAAAATTTAATTCAAGATTTGACTCCGTACTTTTTACGACATTTTCACTTGCATAAGCGAAAGGAGCAATACCACAATCACTTCATTTACTATGATTTAGTTACTTACTTGACTCCAAGGAGACACGGTTTATCATGGATTACATCAGTCACAAGCTATTAACAAGTTTATATTGGCGTGTTGATCCTTTAAAAGCCACACATTAAATATAATGCACAGTGTTTTCTGTTCTCCGGATATTATTGAATTTTATTGTAAACACTCTAGATAAAATTGCATGAGGTGTCAGGGGACACCCGGTTGAAACGAAGTTCATTTCGCTATATATTATGTATTAGTTAGTTCCAACACGCCTAAGGCGCCTGTTGGAAACTACGATAATTTAAATGGATCTTTAAGAAAATATACTTTTATATTTAAAAAAGAAAACAGCAGACAGTTGTGCGAGGCCTTCGGCCACGGACTGTCCCTGCAGGCTGTGTCAGAGACACGGCCATTAAGTTTAACGTAGAATACCCCATCCGATAAGACAGATAACATATATAACAATAAATGATAAATAACATAAGCAAATGAATTTATTTATTTGATAGTTACTTTTGATAATAGACATAAGCTTATGGTAGGAAAAATAGGATAAATATGTTTATAAATTAAAAGACTAAGGATAAATGATAAATAACAGACGCAAATCAATTTGATTATTTGAAAGTTACTTTTGATAATATGATAGGAAAAATATGATAAATATGTTTTTAAATTATCATTCAAATTTCTCGCAAAAACTAAGTCAATGGTTGTGTTGTCAATACTTGTGGGAGCATCGTTTCGAATATAATCCAAATTAAATGTATTGGATTATATTCGAAATCCAATAGTCCAATAGAATAGTTTTTATTTTAATTTACTAAACGTCAACTGTCAGCTGCTGTCAAACAGCATCACGCAGCATTGTTATTTTGCTTACTTGGCAGCACTTTCATTTAACATAAAAATTTATATTTTCATATATTTTTTATAATTATATATCCATGTTAAATTCAAATTCACATTTAACATTTTGTTTCACTTAAATACATAAGTAAATATACGAAATTTCAATATTTCATCAATCAAAACAACAGCCGAAGGTTTGTGTCCACACTGAAACAGCAGCATAGTTCACGCTACAAACTCAAACACTCAACCAAACACCACACATATGTTTGAGTGTATGTGTTTAAACAATTTTCATTTGGGAAATTTAAATATTAGGAAGATATCAACCAATATTAAATGTATATCAAACGAAAGATAACATCTTCATTTAGCTACAAAAAAATTTTTAAAAAAAGTTATCTCGCCGTTTCCTCATAATCAATGAAATAAAGATTACAACAATAACAATCTGACATGACTCCCTATAACGTAAGTTAAGACGTATTCTGCGTCAAAAAAAAACTATATCCCTTTTAATAGAGATATAGAATGGCCTCGAGCTTGAACAACAAAACTGAAAAGTACCAATCAAAAGGTACTCTTTGTTATTGTATGTAAAAATTGTGTTGTCTTTTAGGCAACAACAAAATCCATGTCTAATGGAGACCGATGGTTCTCTGGAGATGGAAATAAGTTTCTGCAAATGTTTTCTTGTGTGTTTTGCTTGCGACATTTTTTGAACACTTGCTTTATAGTGAATTCTCAATTCAAATGAGAATTCGTTTGCGTTTAGTTTGATGAGTTTTTCAATAGCATCATTCCAAACAACCGCTGATGAAGATCTACCAAAAAAAGCTGAATAAATAGATTTGAATGAATAACTTGTAGCACGACGAAACTGCATGCAATTGTTATTGTATGTAAAAATTTGTGTTGTCTTTTAGGCAACAACATAAATCATGTCTAATGGGGACCGATGGTTCTCTGGAGATGGAAACAAGTTTCTGGAAATGTTTCGTTGTGTGTTTTGTTTGCGATATTTTTCGAACACTTACGTAGTGAAAAATTCTCAATTCAGACGAGTTTTCGTTTGCATTTATTTTGATGAATCTTTCAATAGCATCATTCCATAAAACCAATGATGAAGATCTGGGGCTAGATCTGAAATAGCTATACGGTTTACCAGGAATCATAGGAATACATTTGCAAAACTCCATTTTTAAAAACAACTATATCTTTATTAATAGAGATATAGAATGGCCTCGAGCTTGAACCATGAAATTAAAAAATATACTTTTTGTAAAATTATGAACTTTTTTAAAGAAATTTTTTTTATGGAATGTATTTTTTTTAAGATATATTTACTTGTAGTTCTTTTTCGTAAGAATATGTATTATATCCGTTCAAATTTATATTATTCGAGCTTTTCGTTTTCATGTTCTTCAATAACACAGTGCAACACGAAAAAAAATAACCATATACGGACACCACTACGTGATAAAAGACTAAAAAAAAAAGACCCGTGTCTCCCAATTTTTCCCAAAGTCATGCACTTTTTTTTTTATGGGCCGCCAAAGATTTGGGGCCTCGGCCTCAGGTCCATAGGTAGCAAACCGTTCAAAATTCAATTTTTGTACGAAAAAGAGTTAACATTAGCATGTGTGAGTTTTCTTTGCTTTAAAAAAGCTGTCAAAAATATTGCAAGTCGCTGCGATAATCCCAATATGGCCACAATGAAATCCATTTCCATTTGTGTTATTAGTTGTGGTCCATCTCTTCCCTGTTGGGGCTCATAATCGGTATCAAATGGATCTTCATAAGTAACACCACTTGCTGTACTCATTGCTGTAAATTCTGTAGTACGATCTGGAGTTGGCGGCCTTGGTGATACAAAATTTTCAGGTGCAAGCACTGGTAGTGTGGCTGTTGCAGTTGCTTTATAAATTTTGTTCTTCTCAGAATGTCGATTTAGACGACATGTGTAATTTACGCATGCCATAGCAACTGGTTGCATCATGATCACCTGGGCGATTAATCCAGTTTACCGGCTTACAATACTTCATAGTACCTCTGCCTCCACTCAACCATGCCATGAGATTGTTATAACATTGGCGACACACTGTATTAGGTGTGTAATTTTCACCGGTCAAGTCCACTTCGTCGAAAAACAATGTATATGCTCTTTTGAATTCACTAGTTAAAAGATTCTTTTCCTTCTGAAATCTTGTAGATGTTTTTTTTCTGGTTTGATGACCGCAAACGTAGCAAAATAAATCAATATTTTCACACTGCATATTGAAATTGTCAGTTGCCAATGTTGTGTGCGAATTGTACTGTAGCACTTTCACTTTTTTTACTTTCACTTTCACTTTATAACTTTCACCGCTGAGCTCTCGTTGACGTCGCGCTGTGTAATGCCTCGATGTGAGCGTCGTGTCGCTTTTATATTGGTAAAAAAAATGAAATTAAAAAATTTTCGGCAAATTTTTCACTTTTGCGTGCTACCTAAACAGTGTTAAGAATCATCTCCAGGAAGTTTATATGTTCTAGTAATTTGTTTATTGAGATCTTAGGTAAATTTTTGTAGTTGATTGTTTCCTTGAATTTTGAACGGTTTGCTACCTATGGACCTGAACACGGGAAAAAAGGTAAAACAAAATCGATTTTTTTTAAGTTTTTTTGCGATTTTGATCTGGAAGGTGAAGTTTTTTTGATTTTATATGTTTATATGTTCTTTATGACAAGAGCTTCAACTTTGCCTCAGAGAGTAAATCGAAATTCTGAACGGTTTGCACGATATGAGCCTGAGAAAATGATCACATTTTTACGAAAATGATACCGAGGCCCCAAATCTTTGGCGGCCCATAAAAAAAAAAGTGCATGACTTTAGGAAAAATTGGGAAACACGGGTCTTTTTTTTTTTAGTCTTTTATCACGTAGTGGTGTCCGTATATGGTTATTTTGCCATGACTTAAAAAATTACACAGAGTGTAATTGTTCGGGTCAAGATCAATCGCTATTAAAATTACTTTGATGGTTATGGTAAAGAATTTATTGTGGATGTTTTCGAACAAGTAGAAGTGTTGAGACAATTCGCGCTAAGATGAGTTTTGTTTATCCCTATAATGTGTGATGACATACCTAAATACTTGTAGAGAAGGGAGCTGATGATATACCTTGGTGCGCATTGAAATAGCTATATACCCAACCATCGACCATAATAATCATCTTCACATACATATTTCTTTTTAATATTTTGTATTAAAATGTACTTTATCATAGAAAAAGTACTTTTTAATAGTGCTTGATCTTGCACCGAACAATTATTGAAGAATATGTATTATATATTCCCTAAAAGGTACTGTTTTAAAGAGAGGTACTTTTTTTATTAAAAGCTATTTTTTTTAAGAAAGGGTACTATTTTTAAAAAGAAGTACTTTTTGTACGAAAAAGCCAGAGGAGTATGCATTTTTTTACAAATAAGTACTTTTTGAGAAGAATTTATTTTTAAAGAAGTGGTAATCTGTTTAGGAAAAGCTATTTTTTGTAAGAAAATATATTTATTTTTTAAGAAAGAAAAGGTACTTTTAGGAGAAAGAATTTTTGTAAGAAATTATATTGTTTTTATGAAAGGAATTTTTGTAAGAAATTATATTGTTTTTATGAGAAGGATTTTTTTAAACAAAAGGTTTTTTTTAAGAAACGGGAATTTTTTAGAATTTGTACTTTTTTAAAAATATGATTATTTTTAAGAGCAGGCACTTATCTAAAAAATACGTTATTTTGTTTCACAAAAAAAAATTTAAAAAAAAATCTTCTTTGTTACACAGTGCCTGTGCGATTTCTATGAACACATTAGTATATTTTACTTTGGAAAATAAAAAACAGCGTTCAATCATATGATGACGTTACATTTAAATAATATTAATACTTAAAATTATATAAAGACCAGTGCAAGCACATGTGTCATTATTTTCTTGCTTAATACTTTTTGTTTTATTCCCACAAACAACAAGAGAATGCAAAGCAACAGACACATGAGCATATATACATTGTTATTTTCGTACATACGCTACACAAGTTCATACAATTTTCGTTGCTCTCTTGCTATCTCATTTTTATATACGTATAAACACCACCAGTGTTGCCACAAGCCGTCAAAAAAAAATTATGCAAAATGCAAAAACATTAAGCTAAAATTAGAAAAATTTATTTGTTATATATCTGCGCCTGTGTGTATAATTTAGTAACTCCTGTAGCGTTTTTAATCATAATTTTTATTCACAAATTCGGATAATTTTTATAAACAACGAAAAAACTATCTTGAAATAAGAGATGTGTATTTTTATAAAAAATTCCATAAAAACATTAAAATAAAAAATCAGTTTTGTTTCAAAAATTTTGTTTTTTATTAAACAAAAGCTCCGAAGATTTATCAGAAGGTTCTTGGGTCTAATTTTAAGACCATTTCCATTTTCGGTTTTTATTTGTAGCTACACTACTTAGTAGGAAGTCCTGCAATTTTAACCGGGGATTCATAACTTCGGTGTGGCAATGGTTAGTGTGCGCGGCTGTTGTACATGAGATCGTGGCTTCGAACCATGCTCTGATCACCTTCAAAAGAAATTTCTTTCGGCGGCGATCACCTCGCCTCGTGACGGCGACACTATCGAGTATATAGCCATGAAAAAGCTTCTCAAATTCCGTTCGGAATCGGTGTAAAACTGTAGGTCCGAATCAGTGAGTGAAAACTGGAAAGCGCACAGCTCAGTGATTGTGAGAAGTACTCCCCGGTCCCTTCATGGGATGTAATGGGAAACCATTTATTAATTTGTTTCACAACTTTTTGAGAAACAACGCAATCATACCCACGGGTTTGTGCTTTTCATAATAAATGTTTGAAAAAGATTATTCTCTGATATAAGGATTTTTTAAATATTTTATAATTTTTGAATATTTAATGTTTGTTTTGCCAAAATGCTACAGTTTTCTTTGATTATTCTGAAAAACGCGTCATGTTTCTATTCTTTCAAAAGTATAGCCTGTTAAAAAGTAAAAATTTACCGAAATTCAGAGAGAAACCTTAACGGTAATTGTAACATTACCATTTTCATACTTTGTACCGTTCTGAGTGAACGGACCCTAAGGATTTGCCAGATTTTACTACCAGCCGAAACTGATCACTGGTATACATCAAATACAACCCTGTGGCTTGTGATGTGGCAACACCCTAAATGTGAAGTAGGTTGCGGTCAAAGAATGGACAAAATGCCGAAAAGCAAGCTGTAACTGACGCAAGGGCTGTTTCCTCCCTTTGGATGGTGAACGTGGCATGGACTGGTCGTGTGAAGGAAATCGAGACACAAAAAGTCAAAGTTTTCTTATGAGTTGCTTGTGATGCTCAAAATTTCTAAACAAGAATTATTTAGAAGCGAAGATTCAATACACTAAATGATAAAAAAAGAAAAAAAACGGGACAGATAAGAAATAAACATAACACTAAATAGATCAAATAAAATAAATACAGCTTTGCGAGTGGAGAGTGAAAAAGTTGAAATTCTTTTGTCACGAAGAATAATAAAACCCGAGGCAAAAATTCTTATTGGAATAAAAGATTCCAGCAGAAAAATCCAAATAAAGTTTACCAATAATTGGACCAATTACAACAATAGATAAATGAAGTTTTGAATGTTAATATCAATAAAGCTAAAATGAATGCAATTTGTAAAAACCGTGTACACATATTAGGTAAAAGTGAATACAGAATGACAATTATTACGTGAGAAAGACGTCGGTCGGCGGTGTTCGGGTTGTGGTAGCCATTATTATTTTATATACATATATAAATTTTGTTCGGTTTCGTTTATGTTTGTTTGTGTATGTATACTTCATGCCCGATTAACATTTTTTTCGTACATAAGTTGGTACATAATCAATGTGAGAAGCAAAAAAGGAAATTTCTAACATACACACATACTTATATGGTTATGAAGAATTAATACATACAAATAAATGTATGCATGCATACAACATCATGCCAGCAGTAGCAGCAGTGCCAACAGCAGTAGCGAGCTCAGCCATTATTAGCAGCTGTCAAAAAAAAAATCCAATGAGTGTTCGAACTCACGGGCGATGTGTTAACACCTTTTTGCTACACGGTACCTGTTCGATTTCTATGAACACATTCGTAAATGTTACATTGGAAAATAAAAAACAGCGTTCAATCATATGATGACGTTACAGTTAAATAATATTAATACTTAAAATTATTTAAAGACCCAGTGCAAGCACATGTGTCATTATTTTCTTGTTCAATACTTTTTGTTTCATTCCCACAAAAGTCAAAGAATGCAAAGCAACAGACACTTGTACATACATACATACATTGTTATATTCGTACGATATAACCGAAGATCAACATAAAATACTTTTTTAATATTACTCCAAATTAATACTCCAAATTAAAACACTTCAATCTCGGCTCGCCGATATCGGATCGCCTTAATTTTTGGCCTAAACTCTTCGTCGAAACCCGCACTAGCTTTTAAATCCAAAAATTAATAAAACCGGCTATGAATTTCCGGAGAAAATCGCGTGGGAAAATTATATGAAAATCGCCCATAATCACTTTCAATACCGACTGCCAAGCAACGAACAAACAAACGATGATTTACTCTTATAAACCTAACACTTGCGTATGTATTAATTTGATAGTTTACTGCCCTAGAGGCGCGCGTATAGATGTTAACACATCAAAAAAAAAAAACCGGTCGAACGCAAAACAGCTGTTTCTTCTTACACGACGACGAGGTCTTACCAACACATCATTAATAATAATAACAACAAGTACAAATACAACGACAAGTACAACGACAAAAACAATAGCCTAAAGCAAATTAGAAATTAATAACAACAATAGTCTAAAACGAATTATAAAATAATTACAAAAAGGTGATAACATTAATGCAACAACAAATTAGAAATAAACAACTATAGCCTAAAACAATTGTAAAACCAACAACAATTGCAAATAAAACAACTATATCTTGAAACAGATTATAAATTTATAACAACAAGCTAAGATCAGCTATAAGAAAATAGAAGTACAACCAACAATAACCAACAACAATACAACATTAACAGCAGCAACTTCAAAAACAACAACTTTAACATCACCTGGAGCATCAACTGCAGCCGTATCAACACCAGAGGCTTATTTCCAAAAGTAGACATCACGATGAATCTGCATTGTCAAGGTCGTAAGTGGGTGAAAGTAGTGGTGTAGAAGTCGTAGATTGTCGAGTTTTTGACAACATTTAATAAATCTTTCTTTAAATATTTAATTAGTCGTCCGACAAAGGAGAAGTAAACTCCTCTATCAAACAAATTTCTTTTTCTGGTATTTATCAAAGTCTCGTCCGAGCTAGGAGAAACAAACTTCTAAACAACAAATAAAATTCTTTTTTCACGATATCCTGCGGGGGTAGAAAAGTCTCGAAAGAGCCAGGAGATCTGGTACTCCTGACACAAAAAATTCCTGTCCTGTGGTTTAAAGTTTTCTTTATCCACCATGGCCTAGGAGATCTGGTACTCCTAATCAAAAAAAAATCCTGCTCTGTGGATCAAGCTTCACTTGATCGACTATGGCTTTGTAAGACATAACGTCTTTTATTAGAATAATAGTTTACGAAATTTGTAGTTTAAGAATGTTTGCATTTGTTGGAAACTTCTGAGTTCATCTCTTTGATTTCCATTGTTGTCAAATTCTGAAATTATAATAAATCTCTGAAATTATAAGTCCTAAGAGACGAACATAAAATTAACACATACTAACCCTAATACTAGTTAGAAATTAAGAATAAAAATTTGTATTTATATGGTTTATATATTAAGAATTTTTTCGCTCTCTTACTATGTTATTCTAAAAATGTACATCACAATATGAAGTCCCGAATTGGGCAATAAAATTATAATTTAAGTTGAATATCAGAAATTTTTTTTAATGAGGAAATTTTTATTTGAGTAATGGCTGAGTAGGGAGTAACAAAGGTAGGTATCGGTTGGTGGTGTATAAAAGGGGTAACCCTAATCTGAACTGGTTACCATGGTATAGGGGTGGGTAAAGTAGACAGTACACCTAGTCTACTATGAGAAGAGAAAAGAAGTTTCCTTGTCTTTAGGTACACCTGCACTGGTACAAATTTTTTTTCTTGTCATGGTTTCATTATTCACACAACTGCAACGAACATACACCCAAGCCCCGCGAGCCATAGCCGTGCCCAAATTGAAAAGTTGCCAGTGTGTCAGTTGTGTGCATGATATCTTTGGTGAACAGTGTCTCATTCCAGTAATGTTTTTCAACATTCTCGAGCTCTTTCCGTTACTTTTGTTTTTTTGAAACCAATTTGAATAAACCAAGATACATGACAGATAAAAATGGCGCCCAACGTGGGGCAACGACGAAAACTAATGTCTAGTTCAGACGAAAACCAATATTTCGTTTGGTTTTTATCGTTGTTGTTCCTATGATTAGTTCGTCATAGCGGTCTGACTGTTTAGATAAATTTTAATTTTTGGGTAAACCCTATTTGTTTAGTCGCAGCCTGTGACATTTCACTAGGTCTGTTAGCAACGATGCGGTAAAACAGCAACAGTCGATTTCAACACATTCCTAAGACTTATTGGTCCAGTGATCGGACACTTTAAAAAGCTTCGAATGTGAAGGCATCGAGATTTCTGAAGACGCTAAATGTAAGTCCAGGAAAACGTCTTGTTTTTAGATTTCCTGTTGCGACATTTAGTTTTCAAATCAATAATAAACAGTGCAAATCGTGATGATAAACCAATTCGACGAAAAATCGCATAGGGGCATAACATCTTTTATCATTTTCTTTTTTTAATATTAAACCACCAACTCGATACCTCCTTAACTCAGTCAATATAATTACTTTGGAACTGAAAACATTTGGAAATTTTGAGAACTTTTTGATTTTACACTGGGAAAATTTAAGGTCTGTTAATCCAAGTTGATTTATGTCAATCCTTTTGGCAACATCATCATCTGGCCTAACGTAAGTACCTCATTTTTCATACTTATAGCTTATTTAAGGGAACTTGTACAACAAGTTTTAAAAGTTTTTGGAAATTTTAAATTCTTGGAGCCAATTGGTTCAAATATTTTCTGACGACTTGAAATTTACTGAAAGGTTCTGGTAAATAAAATTTCTTGGTCTATTTCAAATTTCTATCAATTGATAACATTTTTAAAATGGTCCTAACTCGAGGTGAAAGCCAACGGTTAAGCGACGATGCCAATTGTGTGGCTACGACTACTAGTTCGACATCGACTACTATCACAACCACGACAAATACTACCACATCTGCGAGTACTGGAGCAGTACCGAGAATACCACCAACAATTATGACAACTACTGGTACGGACAGTTTTTCAGCCCAAGATGAGTCGGCGCTTAGTAATTACAGCATTGGTCAGAACACTATAGTTTCACCACCATTTAGTAGTATCACAGCACAAGGAGTGCGTAACGCCTTTCGAATGTTAAACGGACAGCAAACAGCGACTGAAAACGATCAGCAGCGTGAAATTGCAGCGGCAGGACTTATGCAAGCAGAAATCATGCGCAGGGTAGACGAAAGATTAACAAACTTGATACCTCGCTTAGTGCAGGAAAGTATAAGTGCGTTTCGCCATATTCAGGTTTGAACTATACACCACCCAATAACGTCGATCAAAGTCATCCACCGCAGTTTCAGTTACCGAATGCAAGGCAACCATTTCATCATAGAGAACAATACAGTGGACACCATCGTCGAAGTCAACGTCAGACGACTCAAACACAAGTGTTCAATAACGCACAACGCTTTACAAATTTTCCACCTCCAAGTTTGTCAGTAATGTCGAGTAGCTCATTCAAACCGATTGATAAATGGGGATTAAAGTTCGACGGGACTAATAAAACTCCGAATGTCGAAGACTTCGTGTTCCAAGTGAAAACTTTACAAGCATCTTATCGTTGTCCTTGGCATGAAGTGATCGCATCTTTTCATGATTTAGTAAGCGGACCAGCATCGGTATGGCTGTGGAATCAAAGGAGATTGAACAACTTATCGACATGGCCTGAGCTTGAAGAAGCATTGGTGTCGCAGTTCCACAAATATGAAGACGACTTTGACATCCAGAGGAAAATTTTGGATAGACGTCAGCTGAATACCGAAACTTTTGACGACTTTTGCAACGTTATTTTGAGTCTTAGAAATCAACAGCGTGAACCAATTAGCGAACAGAATCTAGTAAAAATTATGAAGGGCAACTTAAAAACAGCTATGGCTCAACTTCTGTTCTCAGTTAACATTCCTGATTTAGCTCACTTTAGGCGAGAAGGCCGGAGGGCCGAAAATCTACTCAACTCGCAGCGACAGTTTAATTCAAGATATCCAATTCGTCAAGTTAATGAAATTGGGTTTGAGAATCTTTCGATCGAAGAGCCAGTATCGGTAGATGCCATTGGCAAAGAAAGAACGCTCATTTGCTGGAACTGCAAAGTTGAAGGGCATACATGTATGGAATGTAAAGAAGAAAAATGGAGAAGATTTTGTTACAAATGTGGTTTAGAAAATGTGGTCACACCTACATGCCCAACATGTCAGGGAAACAGGAGTGTAAACGGACCTCGAATTGGGTTGGAGGCTCGTTCAAAAAATCTTGCTACCCAGAATCACCAAACCAATCAACAATAAACCAAAGTAAAATAATATCAGCTGGTCTTAAATCATCTAGTCAAGTAGATGATAAGGAAACAGCAACACCTTTGAAAGTTTTGATAAATAGCAATAGCCAAGCAACACCTATACAGATTTTGGAAAATATTAAATGCGGAAAGTCAACACAGCCACATCGACCATTAAAGCCATTTCATATTCGTATGCAGGAATATCAGGAAGCGCGAGATAGAATTTTCGGACCGTCGGAAAATATAATAAAAACAAGAGAACGATTTAAGAAAAGGAAACAAACGCGGTATGAAATTTCGTCAGCTAGCATTTATGAAGGCTCTGATTCTCGCATATATTCTACAATTGAAATAAACGGTCATCCTATTCAAGGACTACTTGATAGTGGTGCCACAGTTACATGTCTCGGAAAAGATTGTCTCGATTTTGTAGAAAAGGCTAAACTTACCATATACCCTTTTCGGTCCCACAGTAGGACAGCTGATGGTCGGTTAAATTCAATTATAGGTCGTGTTAGAGCAGATATTCAGTTTAATAAAGTTACGAAACCAATCGATTTCTTTCTAGTACCCTCATTAAAGTTAAACCTTTTTCTTGGTCTTGATTTTATGAAGATTTTCAATTTAATTCGGTTCGATATAAGCGGTTTGTCAACACGCGGAGAAGCATCTGATGAAGATTTGGGGGATACGTATCCTCGTATGCAGTCATTAGATGTCAAACAACAACAAATTTTGGAGAGTATAGTAGAATTGTTTCCATGTTTCACTCGGAAGGGTTTGGGTAAAACTTCGCTCGAAATCCATTCAATAGATACCGGCAATGCTGTCCCGATTAAGGAAAAACATTACCCAGTTTCGCCTGCAGTACAAAAACTGATGTATGGGGAACTGGATAGGATGCTTTCACTGGGAGTCATTGAGCCGAGCGAAAGTCCGTGGAATAATCGTGTCACATTTGTGCAGAAAGGGGAAAAAGTACGCATTTGTTTGGATGCGCGTCGGCTCAATGATCTTTCAGTGAAAGACGCCTATCCACTCCCCCATATTGAAGGTTTATTAAGTCGTTTGGGTGATACCCACTTTATTTCAAGCATTGACCTCAAGGACGCATTCTGGCAAATACCACTGGCAGAAGCGAGCCGTGAGAAGACAGCCTTCACTGTGCCGGGACGACCTTTATACCATTTCACGGTCATGCCGTTTGGGCTGTGTAATGCTGCCCAGAGGTTATGTCGTTTGATGGATAAAGTTATTCCCGCACGGTTAAGGGAAAAAGTGTTTGTCTACTTGGACGATCTGCTGGTGGTATCTGCAGAGTTTTCGGAGCACGTTCAATTGCTAGCGGAAGTCGCACAATGCTTAGATAAAGCAGGCCTCACTATTAACGTAGGAAAATCTAAATTTTGTTGCAGTGAATTAAAGTATCTCGGTTACATTGTGGGCGAGGGTTTACTCAAACCTGATCCTGAGAAAATTCGAGCTATAGAGAAATTTGTTTATCCGTCTACAGCGAAGCAAGTTCGAAGCTTCCTTGGTACCACTGGTTGGTATAGACGCTTCATTCTAGATTACGCCACCATCACTGCTCCGATATGCGATACTCTAAAGAAGGGTACGAAATTTTCTTTTCCCGAATCTGCGAAATTGTCATTTGATCGTTTGAAAGAATGTCTAATTGCTAGTCCAGTTCTCTCTCATCCTGACTTCAATAAAATATTTTTTGTGCAATGCGATGCCTCAGATGTTGGAGTAGGCGCAGTCCTATTTCAGGAAGACGACGAGGGTGGCGAGCACCCAATCGCATATTTTTCGAAGAAGTTAACAACAGCACAACGAAATTATTCCGTTACTGAACGTGAATGCTTGGCTGTCGTGTTAGCTATAAAACGTTTCCGTCCATACATAGAGCTAATGAACTTTGTCGTAATTACTGATCACTCCAGCCTTAAGTGGCTCATGTCACAGAGAGACTTGAGCGGGCGCTTGGCCAGGTGGAGTCTGCAACTTCAATCTTTTTCATTTGAGATACGTCACCGTAAGGGATCACAAAATGTTGTGCCGGACACGCTGTCGCGATATGCCATGGATGCGATTGATTATAATTCGCACATGTTGATTGACTTAACGTCACCAGCCTTTCAGTCTGAAGATTATTGCAACATGAGAACAATCATAAAGAACGAAGAGAATCTTTTGCCTGACATAAAAATTATTGATCATTTCATATATAAACGAACGGTTCCGTATACCGGAGACACAGCACAAGAAGACCACGCATGGAAGCTATGGGTTCCAGCAGAGCTCACGGAAAACTGATTGCGAATGCACATGAGCCACCCAAAGTTTCACATGGTGGCATTGGCAAGACTATACATAGAGTGCGCGAGTATTTTTATTGGCCGCACATGAACGTGCAGATAAGAGACTATATAAACCGATGGGACGCGAACCTGATGTAGCTCGACCTTTTCAGCGTGTCTACATAGACTTTTTAGGACCATACACCCGGTCGAAGAAAGGCAATTGTTTCATTTTTATCCTACTTGATTATTTCTCGAAATATGTGTTTCTGAAACCGATGGCGAAAGCTACTTCGAAAAATGTTATTGACATTTTAATTCGTGAAATTTTTTATAAATTTGGATGTCCGGAGTCACTAGTATCTGACAATGGTGCACAGTTTGCTAGCAAAGAGTTTGCTGAACTAATGAATTCTTTTGGAATAGAGCATATAAGAACCGCTAACTATGCTCCACAAGCAAATGCGTCCGAACGCGTTAATCAATCGGTACTAGCAGCAATACGGTCATATCTGGAGACGAATCAGAAAGAATGGGATCTACACCTCTGCGAAAACGAATGCGCATTACGTTCAGCGGTTCACTCTGCTATCGGAACTACACCCTACTTTGTATTATTCGGGCATAACATGATTACGCATGCGTCGGCATATAAACTGGCTAGACAACTTGATGTACTGGAAGACTCCGAAAATAGAATCGAAAATCGGCATGAATTTTTAGAACTCGTACGGGATAATGTTCGGAAAAACTTACACAAGAGTTACGAAACGAATGCGAAGAGATATAATGTCAGATGCAGAGAGACTAGGTTCAAAGTCGGACAAGAGGTTTTCCGACGAAATTTTCAGCTATCTGACTTTGTCAAGCAAGTTTCGCCAAAATTATGCAAGAAATTTATCAAGTGCCGCATACTACGTGCTGTGGGCCATAACCTGTATGAAGTTGAGAATCTACAAGGAAAGTCGCAAGGCGTGTTCCACGCGAAAGATTTAAAAGTGTGAGACTTCATAATGAATCAAATGCCGGAATACGACTTTGTTAACTAAACTTTATCATATCAGCAAATAAAGTTTGCTGATATGATAAAAACAAACCACCCAAGTAAGGAGGTGTGTACCGTTCTGAGTGAACGGACCCTAAGGATTTGCCAGATTTTACTACCAGCCGAAACTGATCACTGGTATACATCAAATACAACCCTGTGGCTTGTGATGTGGCAACACCCTAAATGTGAAGTAGGTTGCGGTCAAAGAATGGACAAAATGCCGAAAAGCAAGCTGTAACTGACGCAAGGGCTGTTTCCTCCCTTTGGATGGTGAACGTGGCATGGACTGGTCGTGTGAAGGAAATCGAGACACAAAAAGTCAAAGTTTTCTTATGAGTTGCTTGTGATGCTCAAAAGTTCTAAACAAGAATTATTTAGAAGCGAAGATTCAATACACTAAATGATAAAAAAAAGAAAAAAAACGGGACAGATAAGAAATAAACATAACACTAAATAGATCAAATAAAATAAATACAGCTTTGCGAGTGGAGAGTGAAAAAGTTGAAATTCTTTTGTCACGAAGAATAATAAAACCCGAGGCAAAAATTCTTATTGGAATAAAAGATTCCAGCAGAAAAATCCAAAAAAAGTTTACCAATAATTGGACCAATTACAACAATAGATAAATGAAGTTTTGAATGTTAATATCAATAAAGCTAAAATGAATGCAATTTGTAAAAACCGTGTACAAATATTAGGTAAAAGTGAATACAGAATGACAATTATTACGTGAGAAAGACGTCGGTGGGCGGTGTTCGGGTTGTGGTAGCCATTATTATTTTATATACATATATAAATTTTGTTCGGTTTCGTTTATGTTTGTTTGTGTATGTATACTTCATGCCCGATTAACATTTTTTTCGTACATAAGTTGGTACATAATCAATGTGAAAAGCAAAAAAGGAAATTTCCAACATACACACATACTTATATGGTTATGAAGAATTAATACATACAAATAAATGTATGCATGCATACAACATCATGCCAGCAGTAGCAGCAGTGCCAACAGCAGTAGCGAGCTCAGCCATTATTAGCAGCTGTCAAAAAAAAAAAACCGGTCGAACGCAAAACAGCTGTTTCTTCTTACACGACGACGAGGTCTTACCAACACATCATTAATAATAATAACAACAACTACAAATACAACGACAAGTACAACGACAAAAACAATAGCCTAAAGCAAATTAGAAATTAATAACAACAATAGTCTAAAACGAATTATAAAATAATTACAAAAAGGTGATAACATTAATGCAACAACAAATTAGAAATAAACAACTATAGCCTAAAACAATTGTAAAACCAACAACAATTGCAAATAAAACAACTATATCTTGAAACAGATTATAAATTTATAACAACAAGCTAAGATCAGCTATAAGAAAATAGAAGTACAACCAACAATAACCAACAACAATACAACATTAACAGCAGCAACTTCAACAACAACAACTTTAACATCACCTGGAGCATCAACTGCAGCCGTATCAACACCAGAGGCTTATTTCCAAAAGAAGACATCACGATGAATCTGCATTGTCAAGGTCGTAAGTGGGTGAAAGTAGTGGTGTAGAAGTCGTAGATTGTCGAGTTTTTGACAACATTTAATAAATCTTTCTTTAAATATTTAATTAGTCGTCCGACAAAGGAGAAGTAAACTCCTCTATCAAACAAATTTCTTTTTCTGGTATTTATGAAAGTCTCGTCCGAGCTAGGAGAAACAAACTTCTAAACAACAAATAAAATTCTTTTTTCACGATATCCTGCGGGGGTAGAAAAGTCTCGAAAGAGCCAGGAGATCTGGTACTCCTGACACAAAAAATTCCTGTCCTGTGGTTTAAAGTTTTCTTTATCCACCATGGCCTAGGAGATCTGGTACTCCTAATCAAAAAAAAATCCTGCTCTGTGGATCAAGCTTCACTTGATCGACTATGGCTTTGTAAGACATAACGTCTTTTATTAGAATAATAGTTTACGAAATTTGTAGTTTAAGAATGTTTGCATTTGTTGGAAACTTCTGAGTTCATCTCTTTGATTTCCATTGTTGTCAAATTCTGAAATTATAATAAATCTCTGAAATTATAAGTCCTAAGAGACGAACATAAAATTAACACATACTAACCCTAATACTAGTTAGAAATTAAGAATAAAACAACATACATTTGTATTTATATGGTTTATATATTAAGAATTTTTTCGCTCTCTTACTATGTTATTCTAAAAATGTACATCACAATATGAAGTCCCGAATTGGGCAATAAAATTATAATTTATGTTGAATTTCAGAAATTTTTTTTAACGAGGAAATTTTTATTTGAGTAATGGCTGAGTAGGGAGTAACAAAGGTAGGTATCGGTTGGTGGTGTATAAAAGGGGTAACCCTAATCTGAACTGGTTACCATGGTATAGGGGTGGGTAAAGTAGACAGTACACCTAGTCTACTATGAGAAGATAAAAGAAGTT
This sequence comes from Phaonia tiefii, assembly GCA_963931995.1. Taxonomy (NCBI): domain Eukaryota; kingdom Metazoa; phylum Arthropoda; class Insecta; order Diptera; family Muscidae; genus Phaonia; species Phaonia tiefii. Next base: position 30,298,077 of record OZ008368.1, read on the forward strand.
TCCTTGTCTTTAGGTACACCTGCACTGGTACAAATTTTTTTTCTTGTCATGGTTTCATTATTCACACAACTGCAACGAACATACACCCAAGCCCCGCGAGCCCTAGCCGTGCCCAAATTGAAAAGTTGCCAGTGTGTCAGTTGTGTGCATAATATCTTTGGTGAACAGTGTCTCATTCCAGTAATGTTTTTCAACATTCTCGAGCTCTTTCCGTTACTTTTGTTTTTTTGAAACCAATTTGAATAAACCAAGATACATGACAACTTTAGTATTGCATTTCCGTTCATTTTAAATTGGAAATGCCCACACGTACGCTTTACATTGTTTCCAAAGAAATGTATATTATGCGTGTTTTGGTTACACCGCTTGCACCTATTTTGTATATAGAGCTAAACGATATTAAGCGGCATTTGAAGTTACCGCTTCCATTTCATTTCTAAGGAGGCATAAAGTAACCTGTCTGAAAAAAAATCAGAAAATTGTGTTGGATATCGTTACCGTTAAGGAGAAGAATATAAACTTACTTTACTTTTATTGACAATATTACAACCTCAGGAGGTCAGACGTCTCAAACATATTAATTAAACAAACAAATTAAACAAATTTCAACATATTCTTCCAACTGGCTCTATCCTTCGCCTTTTCTCGCCAGTTGGTAACACCAAGGATACGGAGGGATTCTTCTGCGTGGTCTTTCTAGCGGAGTCTTGGTCGTCCTCTTTTCCTGCTTCCATCGGGTACGTTATCAAAAATCTTTCGCGCTGGCTCATCTTCATCCATTCTGATAATATGGCCTAGAAAACGCAATTGGCACAGTTTGATTCGTCTAGCTATGTCCACGCCAGAATAGAGATTATATAGCTCTGCGTTCCAGCGACGTCGGTACTCGCCGTTTTCCCCAACAGGACCATATATTTTACGGAGCATTTTTCTCTCGAAAACTCCCAGGTGTTTTTCATCCGCTTGCGATATGACCCAAGTTTCAGAGCCATATGTCAAGACAGGTAAAATGAGAGTCTGATATAGCTGAACTTTTGTCCGCCGAGAGAGGGCTTTGTTCCTAAACTGCTTGCTGAGCCCAAAATAACATCCATTGGCAAGCACATTTCTGCTATCTATCTCCAGGCTGACGGTGATGTCCTTGGTCACGGCGGATCCAAGGTAGAAAAATTCATCTACCACTTCAAAATTAAATCGGTTGTCAACGTTCAAGTGTGGACCAAGTTGAGAGGTTTCTCTGGTCGTTGACACCATCAATTTTGTCTTGCCTCATTAACAGCAAGACCCACCTTCGCTGATTTCTTTTCGATTCTTGAAAATATTGCAGTAACCTCTCGCAAATTTCGCCCAATGATGTCTATGTCGTCAGCATACGCCAGCAACATATGGCTTTTCGTGTTAATGGTCTTGTTAGTATTTACTGCAGCCTTTCTCATTATTATCTCCATTAAGATGTTGAAGAGATTGCACGAAAGTGTGTCGCCTTGTCTAAGTCCTCGCTTGGTACAGAATGGTTCAGTGAGGTCTTTCCCCACTTTCACTGCTGATTTGGTGTTGGTCAGAGTCATTCTACAGAGGCGGATCAGTTTTGCCGGAAGACCAAGTTCAGGCATAGCTTCGTACAGTTTTCCCCGTATGGGGCTATTGAAAGCAGCTTTGTAATCGACAAAAAGGTGGTATGTATCGATTTGCTTTTCGTGGATCTTTTCCAGGATTTGGCGTAGCGTGAATCAGTTGTGGACTTGCCTGGTCTAAAACCACAAGACCCCATACGCGATGGATAAAAGGCTGATACCGCGATAGTTGGAACAGACACACGGATCACCCTTTTTGAATACAGGACATAATACACTGAGACTCCAGTCGTCGGGCATAGATTCACCCAGCCATATACCGCACATCCGTTGATGCATCAGTCCTTCGCCACCTGCCTTAAAAACTTCAGCGGGTAGGCCATCCGCACCAGCGGCTTTATTATTCTTCAGGCGGGAAATCGCCGTTCTAATCCCGTCTTGGTTGGGGAGTGTACAATGTATACTATCTTCCACTATCATACCTCCTGATCTTCAGTGGAAGGATCTGATTGGAGTAGTGCTGAAAAGTGGTCTCTCCACATTTTGAGCACACACTGCTTCTCAGTCACCAGATTCACATTCTCGTCCTTGCAGGAGGGCAGCCCATTATTAGGCCCGTTGGTCGATCTTCTTACCCTCTGGAAAAACTTTCGCGATTCACCATTCGTCCTGCACATTTCGGTTCTTTCACTCTCTCTCTGTTTCCACTGCCATTTTTTTTCGCCTAAATGGTTGGTTTTCCTCCCTTCTCAGACTCTTGTACCGCTCACTCGGAGCACGCGTTGTAACTGACTATTTCGTTGCCATACGTGTAGCGTCTTTTTCATCAGTTGCAATGCGACATTCTTCGTCGTACCATGGCTTATCCTTCTGCGGTTTTTGATAGCCAAGTTCAGTCATTGCAGCGATTTCCAAAGAATGGGAGATGTGCTTCCACTGCGCATCTGGGTCTTCGGGAAGGGGGTATACTGCTTCAGCAGGAGAGAGAGTTTCTGTCGATAGGACATTGATATCTCAGGTATTTGCAGCTTGTCAATATCCAGCTTTTCCTGTGTTCGGCTCCGTTCGTTTTTCGCTCTGCTCAATCTCGTGCGAACTTTCGCAGCCACCAGGTAATGTTCCGAGTCGATATTGGCACCTCGAATCACACGTACATCCATTACACTAGAAGAGTACCTGCCATCTATTACCAAGTGATCAATCTGGTTCTTCGTCCGTTGATCAGGAGATATCTAGGTCGCCTTATGAATGTCCTTATGCTGGAATCGTGTGCTACTAACTACCATGTTCTTTGCAGCGGCGAAGGCTATCAGTCTAATTCCATTATCGGAGGTGGTATCATGTAGACTGTGATTGCCGATGGCTGGTCGAAAGACACTTTCCTTTCCTAACTTGGAATTAAAATCACCTAGAATAATCTTAATGTCGTGATCAGGGCAGCGTTCATATACTTCCTCCAGGCGCTCATAAAATGTTTCTTTGACCTCATCATCTTTATCCTCTGTCGGTGTGTGCACGCAAATTAACGAGATGTTGAAATATTTCGCTTTGATGCAAATTGTGGCTATGCGGTCACTCACTGGGTTGAACCTTGAAACTAGGTGTCGCAGTCTCTTGCCTACTATAAATCCGCACCCAAATTCGTGCTTACGCTCATGGCAGCTGTAGTAAATATCGAAGTTTTTCTTTCTGGTGCAACCATATCCTGTCCATCGCATTTCCTGGATCGCTGTGATGTCAGCTTTATATTTTCGGAGGACATCCGCCAGTTGGAAAGTGGCACCAGTCCTGTATAACGTTCGAACATTCCAGGTACATATCCTTAAATCATGGCCCTTATAACGTTTGCGAGGGTCGTCAACAGTTGGGGGTTTTTTTGTTCATCATATTTTCTGTGTATTTTCATTGCCGATATAACCGTGGCGGGAGGCAAACCCAGCCCACCGTGGTTTGCATTTTACCTAGTGCCAGGATGGTTATGTTTCAGCCGCCCATTATGGATCAGACGCTGACCAGAATGCAGTGTGTCGAAACTGGATTTTGGTTTCTTCAATTTTGATCCGCCGTTAGCCCGTTGGCCAATTTTGATCCGCCTTCAAAGGACAGAAGAATATGTCCACTACTTCGAAGAGCTTCAGTGACGGGGTCACTTAATAATCCTGAGACGTATCAGTGATCGCATTACCACTCAGGTTGCTCATTCGTTTCGCCTTCTCACTTTAGCTAGCTAACGGAGGTTTCCGATAAGCCATTTCCCAGGACATACTGCGTGGAAGTAGTGACCTGCTTGGACTGCCCAATGAAGGAATCATTTCTGGCCACTCCCAAGTGAATGGCTATCAGAAACTTTCCACCTCCAAGGACAGTCCCAGAATATAAACATTTGCAAGAATAAGTACAAACCATGCGTTAGAGCAAGACGACTATACGTATTTATGGTTGCAAACGGCAGCAAGTTGTCAGTATGAAAAATCAGAAAAACAGTGTTGGATACCGTCATTGTGAGCCTATCTAAAAAATGATGCGAAAAATTTCATGAAAATCATAAAAGTTTGGAAAAATTTGGTGAAAATGATGCTAAAAAGCAGTTAGCATCATGCTTCAAAAAAATTATGCTGACGTCAAAAAAATTATTCTAAAAAAGCATTAATTATGCTAAACTGCAACATTGATAACCACGTCATTATTCTCTTTGCTCTGAGAGTGCTCCGCACCCAGATAATACAACAATTCGCTGCCGCTACATCAGTGTGTGTTTTTTTTCGCAGTCTGCCAATCTGTGTTCCGCAGTGGGACAAATCTGTTCTATATACGGGCGGGTCACCCATATCATTTAGAGGTATGAAAAATAGATGTTGGCCAATTCTGAGACCTACCCGACATGCACACAAAATTTCGTACAAATCGGACCAGCCGTTTCGGAGGAGTTTAACGGCAAACAATGTGTGATCGCAGTCGGACAATCTGTGTGATCGCAGTCGGACAAACTGTGTTTGGATGTACATATTCACTTTGTGAACGGGCCGTACCCGTGGCTATAGATGTTAACACATCAAAAAGGTACTCTTTAAATAAAAGGTTGTAGCGGTTACTATAATATTTTCAATACAAATACTTTGACATGTTATACATTTAAGTAGTTTTCATGTATATAGTATTTTACTTTGTCTTATTCTTATATTTTTGTTAGTTTTGTTTGTTAATTTCATTCATTGTGTCATTTTGTCTTAAAGTTTTAGTAACCACAGTATGTAATCGGTTACTTTTGTCCTATTTTGTAACATACAACACTATTGTTCTTCATAGACAGTTTCACTCAATTAGAAGTCGCATTGGCTTAGTTGTTTTGAGTGTGAAGCTCTCTTCGTCGATCACTTTAACGACAGTTTGTTTCGTTGAGTTCACAAAGCTCTTGAGTGGAGAGTATAATTACGTGTGCATCATGGTAGAAATATAATGGTAGATGCAGTACGACAACAAATACAACAAGCCAAAAACAACAGGCATTTTGTTTTTGCTCAGAGTCTGTATTGTGTCAAGTCAGCTGATAGAAAAATGATGAAAATCTAAACAAATTTGCAAAAAGTGCCATTTAGAAAATGATTGAATGTTATTTGATATATTGAAAGTGTTTAAGTGTGAAAATTAAAACGTTTCTATGTAATTTTTGCAGAGAAATATTTCAAAAACAGCAGTTGCTGGCGAACGGGGGTTGCAGACAAACAAATGTAAACAAACTTTGATATAAGAGAAAAACTTACTCACACTCAGTCCAGAAAAAAGTTCAAATCAGCTGGGCTAGTGCTTCTACCATTTCTTGGTACCATGGTGCGCATCGACAAAGATTGTTCATTTTTGTTTTACTGGTCGGTTGAAGCGGTTGACAGTTTTGTCAGCGGAGTAAAGAACAGTAGTAGTGAAATTACAGAAAGGGTTGTACGTTGGACAACAACCACATCTCTTTTGTAACTCCATTCCCTTTTACCGTACATGTAGGGCAAAAGTATTTTTATGATATTTCATTCTTGTCTTACAGAAAAAATCAAATAAACCAAACGAAGGAAATATATTTTCTAAGCAGACTTAAACTGTCTTATTTTTGAAAGACAAGGATATCTCGCTACAAGGTGGTTATTTAAGAAAATTAATTTGTTGTAAAAAAAAATTTAATTTTTTAAGAAAAGGTACTTATTTAGAAAAATATTACTTTTTTTATTGGCTTCAAAACTACAATATATTTCAAATTTTGGTTACAGGCTCCATCTAGAAAACTTTCCATTAAACAAGACATATATATGTTAGTCTAGACACAAACCAAAGCAAAAGTACCCAATATAGTTGATAATACTGGATTGTAGCATAATAGTGTTCAAACAAATGTTGTTTGATTTTTTTCAGTTAGCCCCCCTCCCGCAACATGCGATAAGGAACTTCGTTCCAAAATCTCACGACGATTGTAATATCACTATACATACATACATATATACGGGTGATTCAGGAAGTTCCGGACAAATTTCTCCAGCGTATTCCTTGGCTCATTTCAAGAAGAAAAGTCCACTAGGACCATGTCCGAAAATGCAATGTAAAGTTGCTAACTTCTGACACAGTGGTTGGATTTTTGTTTTTGGGCTTGTTGGAAAGGTCTTTAAGAGGCCTTTAAGAATCAATAAATAAAAGTAGAAAAAGGTCAAATCGCCGAGATACAGAGCTTTCGGTTCCAAAGTTATGACCATTTTACTGAAATTCAAAAATGTTTCTTTTTGTTTCTGGAAGCGAAATGACAGCACACATTTATTTGTTTTTGTAAACTAACACGTTCAAGATTTTATTTTATTGAAGTTTTCAGAATCAATAAAAGAAAAAGGAGAAAAAAGTTAAATCGCCGAGATACAGAGCTTTCGGAAACAATGGGAAAAAAATTCACATAACCTCAATTTGCTTAGCCAGATGGCAGGTAACTTTTTTTTCTGTTGAAAGATAGCCATACCTCTTACCTTTTCAAAATGACCTAAACGAAGCCCATAGGTCTTACCGGTCCAAAGTTGTGACCATTTTACTCAAATGCAAAAATGTTTGTTTTTGTTTTTGGAAGCGAAATAAGGGCACACATTTATTTGTTTTTGTAAATTAACATGGTTAAGATTTTATTTTATTGAAATTTTCAGAATCAATAAAAAAAGTAGAAAAAAGTCAGATCGCAGAGACACAGAGCTTTCGGAGAAAAAATGGTGTCAAAATTCACATAACCTCAATTTGCTCAGCCAGATGGCAGGTAGGTTATTTTTGCTTATTATTTATTCTGTTGAAAGACAAGACGCATGGCTACCTTTCCAAAATGACCTAAACGAAGCCCAGAGGTCTTACCGTTACAGAGTTATGACAATTTTACTGAAAAAACATTTGATGTTAAAGGAAGTTTTTAATGTGGTTCCCATTTTCTACTAAACACAATTGCAGCTGTTTGCGAACCACATCCGCCACGTTTAGTTCACTCATCTTTTCACGAACCATTTTACTGACCGTTTTACTGAAATGAAAAAATATTTTTTTTCCTCGACGTTGGATTGGACGAGCTGGACCAATCGCCTGACCGCCACGATCTCTAGATTTCACACCACTTGATTTCTTTTTGTGGGGCTACATGAAAGATTGTGTGTATCCTGTGCAGATCCACAATCGTGAGCAGTTACTTGCACGCATTGAGGAAGCTGCGGTGAAAGTTCGTGAAAAGATGTGTGAACTAAAACAAAAAAAACCGACCACTGGCTCAGAAGTTAGCAACTTTACCCTACTACCCTCCGACCACCAGTCCGAAAATTTTGAACCCGCAGCCATTTCGCACCCTTGCATTTACGGACATGGTCATAGTCGACTTTTCTTCATGAAATGAGCCAAGGAATACGCTGGAGAAATTTGTCCGGAACTTCCTGAATCACCCTGTAAGTATGTCCTGTATTTATTTAAACAAAATAGATCAACATAAAATTTAAGTAAAAGGTTAGCGAAGAACATAGGGCACTAGACTTATTATCTGCCAAAGTGTGTAAAACTAAAGCTTTTCTCGAAATTTCTAAAGTGATATCTCTTAAACCAATTTAAATATCACCAGTTACGAGATATTCAAAGTTCGATTACTAATCACTGACAAAAAATTTGTGTCGGGCTGTGTTTTTATTCTTTCTCTGTTCACTCCGACATAAAGAACAACTAATCTCTTTGTTTACAGAATGGACTGCAAAATACAGACCATAAACAAAAACCTGCTTATTACGACATTTTATTTATGTCCGTTTTTTCTTTCTTTCCACATTTTCCAGGTCGTGCTACAAACATTTTAATTGCACACACTTGCATGGATGTTTCCAGAGTTTTAGTAAATTTAACTGAACTGGAAGTGAAACAATTTAAAAATTTGCTGAAAAAACCTCTTGCAGTATAATTCGAAACTTAATCCCTAATATTTTGTGCAAAGTGCAGTAAAAACGATGCCATAAGAAATGACTCGTTATGGAATATAACCCAGTTTTTTGTTTTGTGCCAATCAAATACCAGAAAAAAGTTTTGTTTTGTATTAATGTAAACAGCAATAAATTTTACTTCGATACAAGCACGATATATTTGCATCCAAACAACAAAAAAAGACAAAAGATATTTGCAGACAAAAACAAACACCAGAAAACGACAAAGACTAGTTGAGTATTTTCGTTCAATTTCCAGCTGATCAATCTTGTACTTCGTCGGTTGATCAGGGGATATCCAAGTAGCATTGTGGATGCCTTTATGGTGGAATTGTGACTACCGTGTATTTCACCGCGGCAAAATCTAACAGTCTCATTCCGTTATCGGAAGTGATGGCGTCAACCGAATTTACCGATGGTTGGTTCAAAGAATTTTTCCCTACCGAATTTAGCATTAAAATCACCTAGAACAATCTTACTGGTATGGCCAGGGAAGCTGTCGTCTGTTTTCTCTAGGCGGTCATGGATTACGTCCTTTGTATCATCGTCGTTTTCTTCTGTCAGGCGTGTACACGAATTAGCGATATGTGAATGTGTTTCGCTTTTATGCGGATAGCGGACGGTATGCGATACGTTCACTCACGAGGTTGAATATTGAGACCAGATGTCGCAGGATTTTTTCAACAAGAAGTCAATTTATATACATAATAAAACTTTATTTAGCTTCGTATCTTTTCTCACAATCAATTTTAGTTTTAGTAGTTGGTTGCATAGAATGGGAAAAGTGTTATCATTCTGCACAGGCAGTTTACTCAACTGATCAACTGATGCAATTTGGGAACTTTCCAATTCAAATATTTTTATCAATTGCATTTAGTACAGATACCCCATACTTTCTCTTTCAACTTCAAGCAAAGAATTTAATTTAGCTTCAACGCTACAACTTTTCCCATTTTATGATATGCATTTTATTTTATCTTCTTGAAACACGAAACCATCATCATTTTACTTTCTAGTCTTTTCCATTATTGATCCAATTTTGTGGTTGTTTATTACCCATCTTGGCCAACAGGCAATAATCAAATTACATGAAAGAAAAAAACCAATACCACAACAGCATAAATAATGGAAAATCACTACTAAAAGGAGCATTTGCTCCGGCAGACAAGAATGATTTGCTTTTCTTGATGAGACTTCTATATACAGAGACTTTTTTGTATTGAGTAGTTTGCTGAAGGAAGTGTCTGTGCGAGAGAGAGAAAGAGATAAGAAGTGATGAGCATTTGTCCCAACAGACTACAATCCTTTGCACTTTATGAAGCATCCTTGAACTAAACTCTTTTGTATCGCATGGCTTGAAGCAAAAGGTACATGCGTCTGAGATAGGAATAAGGATTAGTCTGGTTTGGTGTGTTCTTAAAGATTTTTAGCTTTTTACAGAGCTAAACCAGGATTTTAAAAAGTGACATTAATCATTTGTGGTTTTAGCCAAATAAACAAGAAAGCCAGATAGAATTAAAATCAATACACTGAAATTACTCGAAAAATAAGAATACACGATTTCGAAAATTCACATTTGAAAATTGTGGAAATACTTTAATATTTGTTTATTTTTCAGTTTTTAAAATCACACATTTCTTAAGGAAAATTTTTCTATAACGTTATGAGTTTCAAAGCTATCGATTGCCTTTATGTACTGGAAAACTTTACTCTGTTGATGGAGTAGAGAGGACATTATAGCACCACCTGAAATATATTTTTCAAATAAAGGGTTTTTCAACAGAGACGCTACAAATGTAAATCGATAGGGACAGCAAACAACGCCATATTTTTTCCCGCTCTTTTGACATTTCTCTTGTTTAAGGTTTGCCATTTCATCATGGAAAGATATACGAGCCAACAACGAGTCTATATTATTAAAATTTACTACCGAAATTTGGGGTAAATGGCCTCAACTTTAAGAGCGCTACGTCCAATTTCTGAATTTCATTTCTGGCTGAATGGCTTTGTCAATAAGCAAAATATGCGTTATTGGTCAGACAGCAATCCACACGTAATCCATGAGTCATCATTGCATCCCGAAACAATTACTGTTTGGTGCGGTTTATGGGCGGACGGCGTCATTGGGCCGTACTTCTTCCGATATGATCAAGACCGGCACATTACTGTGAATGCGAATCGCTACCGTTCAATGATAACCGAATATTTTTGGCCCCAATTGGATAATATGGACTTGGAGGACATGTGGTGCCAACAGGACGGCGCCACGATTCACACAGCGAATGCCACAATCAATTTATTGGAAACCAAGTTTGGTGAACGTGTTATCTCACGAAATGGCCCAGTCGATTGGCCGCCTCGGTCGTGCGATTTGACCCCGTTAGATTATTTCCTGTGGGTCTACGTCAAGTTTATGGTCTATGCCAACAAGCCAGCGACGATTGATGAACTTCGTACGAATATCGAACGTGAAATTGCAGCAGTATCGGCGGATTTATGCTTGAAAACTGTCGGAAATTGGGTTCAGCGTCTGGACTTCTGCAAGCATTCCCGTGGTGGCCATGCAAACGAAATCGAGTTCCATACATAATGGCATCGAACGTACTTTCACAGGAATAAAGAATTTCATTGGTATCTAAAACCGGTTTTGGTTTATTTAAAAAAACTTTTGTAGCGCTCTTATTTAAAAGCCCGACATATCTTACCATAAGCAATCTCTTTGGATTTTCTGTAGCTTTAAGTTTCTTTCTTTGTTCAACAGATTCACTCCATGAGAGAAAGGCTCCAGTTCTTTCTTAACCCTGATGTTAGAAAAAAGTACCTCTTCTTAATAAAGGTAGATTTTTAAAATAAGTATCTTTTTTAAATAAGTTCATTTTCTTACAACAAATTGCCCTTTCTTTAAAAAATACTTTTTCTTACACGTGTAACTTTAAAAGTTTCCATTCCTTAAAAAACCTTGTCTTCAAAAAATATCTTCATTTAAAAATATTCCCTTTCTTACAAAAATTCCCTTTCGTAAAAGTACCTTTTCTTAAATCTAAAAAATACCTTTCCTTTTCTTGAGGTAAGTAGCATTTTTGAAAATAAGTATGTTTTTTTAAAAAAAAACCTTGTCCTAAAAAGAGTACCACTTCTTTAAAAAGTAATTCTTAATCCAAACAAAAAGGCATACTTTTTATAGGTTTTTCTTACAGGAAGTACTTCTTCTTAATAATAGTACCATTTCTTAAAAACAGTAGATTTTACTAAAAGAAGTACCTCCCTTTAAACAGGTACATTTTCGGAAAAATATAATACATATTCTTATAAAAAGGAACTTAAAATAAAAAAAAATACATTCTAATAAAAAAATTCAATGAGTGTGCCAACACACGGGCGATGTATTAACACCTCTCTGTTACAAGGTACCTGTTCGATTTCTATGAACACATTAGTAAATGTTATATTGGAAAATAAAAAACGGCGTTCAATCATATGATGACGTTACATTTAAATAATATTAATATTTAAAATGATTTAAAGACCGGTGCAAGCACATGTGTCATTATTTTCTTGCTTAATACTTTTTATTTTATACCCACAAAAAACAAAGGGAATGCAAAGCAACAGACACATGTACATTAGACTGACTCACAAAAAAAGTGTTTTTGTTCCACCCCCTGAAATGTTCCTTGACTTGTTTTTTTATGATTCGCAAAATATTTCGCGTCTAGGATTAAAACCCCGTGAGCTGGACCGTTTTTAAAAAAAGGCTTTTTTTTTGAGTTTTTCAAAGATTTTTGATATTTAACTAAAGATAAATATGTGCAATATTAGTATCATAGGAAAGCATTTTTAAAGACGCATCCAACGGTATGAAAAACATGCCAACAAATGTTCTGGCAAGGCCTTTTTTCAAAGATATTCTGCAAAAAAAAAGCCTTTTTTTAAAAACGGTCCAGCTCACGGGGTTTTAATCCTAGACGCGAAATATTTTGCAAATCATAAAAAAACAAGTCAAGGAACATTTCAGGGGGTGGAACAAAAACACTTTTTTTGTCCCAATACAAAATGAGTCGGTTTAATGTACATACATACATTGTTGATGTTCGTCCATACGCTACACAAGTCCACACAATTTTCGTTGCTCTCTTTCTATCTCAATTATATATACGTATAACCACGTCATTATTCTCTTTAATCTGAGAGTGCACCGCACCCACAAAAGACAACTATTCGCTGCCGCGACATCCATGTGTATTTTTTTCGCAGTCTGACAATCTGTGTTTCGCAGTCGGAAAAATCTGTGTTCTATATAGGGGTGAGTCACCCTTATCATTTAGGAGTATGAAAAATAGATTTTCGCCGATTCTGAGACCTACCCGATATGCACAGAAATTTTCGTACAAATCGCAGTCGCACAAACTGTGTTTGAGTGTGTTCGCTTTGTGAGTTTAGTCCCTACCCGCTGTGTAGATGTTAATACATCAAAACAATAATCTTAAAAAAAGTTCATCATTTGGAACCAACTCATTGGAGCTATTGTTGGAACTTTTAAATAATAGATTGCGAAAGGAACTTAGTTCCAACCGGGTATTCCCTATATCTCTATTTATAGATACATAGTTTTTTAAAAAATAATATAGCTGTTTCAGATGTAGCCACAGATCTTCATCAGCGGTTGTTTGGAATGCTGATTTTGAAAAATTCATCAATCTAAATGCAAACAAAAATGCATCTCTTTTGAGATTTTTCCAACGAGTCCGTAAAATCATTAAAAAGCGAAATCTGAGTTCTCGAATTCAGTTGGAACCCGTTACGAGTCCGTAAAAACATAAAATAGGGAATCAGTGAAATTGTGATTTGCCGGATCCGAAAGGAACTTGTTACGAGTTCGTAAAAACATAAAAAAGCGAATCAGTGGAATTGTGAGTTGGCGGATCCATCTCGAACCCGATACGAGTCCGTAAAAAGAGAAAAAATCACGATCAGTGAAATTGCGATTTCCAAAGGTAATATAAGGACCAGTCAATACCAACAGTGGAGGACGTGGCTAAGAAGTTTTTTGGCGTAGAATACGTCTTACCTTACGGTATAGGGAGTCATGTCAGATTGTTATTGTTGTAATCTTTATTTCATTGATTATGAGGAAACGGCGAGATAACTTTTTTTAAAAATTTTTTGTTAGGTAAATGAAGATGTTATCTTTCGTTTGATATACATTTCATATTGGTTGATATCTTCCTAATATTTAAATTTCTCAAATGAAAATTGTTTAAACACATACACTCAAACATATGTGTGGTGTTTGGTTGAGTGTTTGAGTTTGTAGCGTGAACACAAACTATGCCGCTGTTTCAGTGTGGACACAAACCTTCGGCTGTTGTTTTGATTGATGAAATATTGAAATTTCGTATATTTACTTATGTATTTAAGTGAAACAAAATGTTAAATGTGAATTTGAATTTAACATGGATATATAATTATAAAAAATATATGAAAATATACATTTTTATGTTAAATGAAAGTGCTGCCAAGTAAGCAAAATAACAATGCTGTTTGACAGCAGCTGACAGTTGACGTTTAGTAAATTAAAATAAAAACTACTAATCAAAATGGCACCTACACGAAATACAAGAAAGCAACGAGTGGTTGTTATGCAGAGAAATAAATACTCAGGTAAGTTTTGTGTTCCCTTGTTTATATATATTTTTATTAAAAATGTTAATTAATTTGTTTTCTGTCTTATCGGATGGCGTATTCTACGTTAAACTTAATGGCCGTGTCTCTGACACAGCCTGCAGGGACAGTCCGTGGCCGAAGGCCTCGGACAACTGTCTGCTGTTTTTTTTCTAAAAGAATCAAAAATACCAAATAAATTACATTTCAAACTTAGATAAAATTAAAAACTTAAATATCGAATAAATAGAATTAAATAGATAGAAATTCCTATTAATGCAAATGACAACTCAGAACGAATCCCTTTCGAATGCGCAAAAATTGATAAAAGCGAATCCGTCTCGAATTCATTTTATTTCCAAAAATCGAATCCGAAACGGGGTCACAAATGAAGCGCCAGTCGTTACAGGAACATGATAACGGATTTAATGTAGCCTTAACTGAACGGCATGGATCTGGACGACATGTGGTCTCAGCAAGACGGCGACACTTGCCACACAGCGCATGAAACAATCGATTTAAATAAAATTCTAAAGTTTAAGAGTACGTGGTGAAATAGTAGGGTTAACTTGTCGTCTACGGTGATTTAAGTTTAACTTTTTGTCTGCGGTACTTTACTCACCGTACTATCTCACCATGTAATGCAATGAATACTGTGACTATTCTTAGAAACTACCACGTTTCTACTGTTTCAACACATACCTATCAAGTCGTACATAGTAAGGGGGTGCGCCAGTATTGTAAACCCTTACCCATTTAACCCCATCAACAACATCAGACACAAAATTATGATATTGGCTGTTCTATTTGCTCTACATTTTCTAGACTTATGAAAACTTTCGCCCAGTGTGCCTTTACACAAAATTCAGAGAAAACTTTGTACACTAAAGTATGAAAGCTTGAAACTGCAATTGGTTTTCTATTTCAACGGTATAATTATATTTATTAACACACAAAGTGTTGCCAAACACACACGCAAATTGTATAAATTTCGATAGGCAATATGGGAGCTATGAGTGCTCGTTGCATACATCATATTAGTGTTGGAATAATTATGTAAATACTCTTTAAACGGCATTCTACAAGGACACTTGTCAATAACTCTAATGTGGGCTGTTAAATTTATACTAAAATATGGGAATTTATGAGGTCATAACAGCTCACGTATAATTATACTTAAAGTATTACACCATACAAAGAAATCCAGCAAAATTGTCTTCTCATGAATACATCACGGATTCATTTCTCTCTCTTGATTCCACAAAAGTTTTAAATCAATTTTAATTTAGTTCAGCTCTCTGGAAAACGTTCTTTCAAATGTAAGAGATATGTTAACCGTCTGACTCACTGAAAAGGTTTTCCAAACGGACAGCCAAAGGTAGGTTTTCCTGCTGAAACTATATAGTTGTACGGAAAAACGTTTTAGATGTGTTAACATCTATAGCGGCGTATAGGGACTAAATCTATCAAAGTCAGATTTTATGCTGCTGCTAAAACCAGATTTTATGCTGCTGCTAAAACCAGATTTTCTGCGACTGCGAAAGAGAATAATGACGTGTTAAACACAAATGAGTGAGCAAGAGAGCAATGAAAGAGTGGTGTGGCAGGGGTGAGGCAAACGAAATTGTGTCTATAGCGTATGTATTAACATAATAATGTATGTATTTACATGTGTCTGTTGCTGTTGTTGAACGGAGATATAAAGCATAGCCACGCAAAATTTCATTTGCAAGCCCATGGGCTTGCGCAGTCGACGTTATGGTGACATACTAATACGTCAGCTACTTCGTACAAAGTATGTGTGATGTTGTGTGTTTGGCTGTTGATATGGCAAACATGTGGTTATGTGACACACGTATACGTCAGCTACTTCGGAAAAAGTATGTGTGATGTTGTGTGTTTGGTTGTTTCGTTGTTGTTGCTATGGCCAAACAAAGCGAGTCATTTGATGTTCAGCATTGCCCGGTGTATACAAAAACAAGTAGAAACGGTGATAAGTTCGGCCGGGCCGAAGCTTATATACCCTCCACCATGACTATTTACACTCAAACTCTCCACTCTTTGCATTCCCTTAACAGTTTTTATTTTAGGTACCTCGCTTACACTCACCACCCACACAAACACTCCACGACACAGCAAGCACAAATAAATCACCAACATATCAGTAGTAGTAGTTGTTGTTGTTGGTGTTTTTTTATTATAGTGAAAGGTAAGTCCAATGAAATGTGGGTGCGGAGCACTCTCAGAGCAAAGAGAGTAATGACGTATTATACGTATACATGGTACAATAATATCTTCATGGTAATAGCAGCGCGTTTTGTTGTTGTTGTAGGCAGCAACAACAGGCATTTTGCTTTTGTTCTATTCGCTTCAGCTGTCAAACTCCACACAAATACATACCAACAACACAAGAATGCAAAAGAGTACAAACACAAAATACATGTGAGTGTGACAGCCGAAGCGAAGAACCTCATGAAAAAAATGAAAACAGCTGTTCTTACGACTTTACCATGAACATATTATTGTACCATGATACGTATATAAAAATGAGATAGCAAGAGAGCAACGACAATTTTGTGAACTTGTGTAGCGTATGTACGAACATAACAATATATGTATGTATGTATATACAAGTGTCTGTTGCTCTGCATTCTTTGACTTTTGGGGGGAATAAAACAAAAAGTATTGAGCAAGAAAATAATGACACATGTGCTTGCACTGGGTCTTTAAATAATTTTAAGTATTAGTATTATTTAACTGTAATGTCATCATATGATTGAACTCTGTTTTTTATTTTCCAATGTAACATTTAGCAAAAAGGTGTTAACACATCGCCTGTGAGTTCGAACACTCATTGGATTTTTTTTTTAATTTTAAATCAACGGTTTAGCAAGTTGATACGTTTGTTACGGAAATAGCAAGTACTTCATAATTAACCGGTTTTGTATCTTTACACCACTTTCGTGTCTAAAATGTAGAAGGCGTTTCTCTTTTATCTTCTGTTTTCTATTTGGAAATATTGCTAATATTTTCATCGAAAGTGAGCTAACGCAGCGTTTCATTCCCGCTATGAAAATGTGTTCGTCAACTGCAATTTGTCGTTACTATGGTGAAAGTATGGTTGTTGCTGCAATGAATTTGCTTCATTCTTGCAATGACTAAGTATCGTCCTTGCAAGGAATTTATTTCATTTCCGCAATGAATTAGTTTCATTACAGCAATGAATTTGCTTCTTTGCTGCTATGAATTTTTTTCATTGGTTCAACGATTTTGAGTCATTGCTGCAATGAATTTGTTTCATTACTACAATGATTTTGTTTCATTGGTGCAATGAATGTTTTGAAGTGTGTTTGAAATTATTTATTGACAATTGTACATAAATACAGTTAGTATGTGTTTGAAATTATTTACTGATAATTGTACATAAATACAGTTAGTTTGCAATGCAGGTGTTTTGATAACAATTCCTTTAATTTTTGTTTCGAAAATGGTATCAATTTGCCAAGTAGATTCATTCCATTTTCAAATACTCCTCTGGACAAGGGTGTGGTAGTCAAGGCGTTGAGTGTTATTGTTGCCGTCGTATTCAGGTCCTCCAATTAAAAACAAATATGAGGAATTTATTAGTATTTCATATTAAAATATGTACATATCTATGCTGTACTTACAATGAACATACATAACAGAGAACCTCCTTTAACATAGAACCACATCATTGTTTTCTTAAATCATGCAATTGTTGTTGTGGTGAGGGTTCTGATATTTAATTGTAGCGCCAAATATCCCCGTCATTAACCCACTTATCGCTCTGTAAGCATTTTTTTTAATTTCGATTGAATTCATTTCATTGTACGCTGAATTGTTATTTTGTATGTTCATCGTACTTGAAACATTTTGTTTCTTTGAGTTCTTCGCTTTCATTGACATCGACTGCCAGCACAATTGTATATACGTCTTTCGTTTTTTTCTGAATCCAAATACCAACACAATGACACACACAAATGTTCAGATACATATTTCGGGGTAGTTTTCTGCTATCGGTGCGTCACTTTCTCTGCTTCCGTGTTGCTCCTTGCATTCTGTTTATTTATCTATTTTATTATAGATTCGCAAGCTACACAAACGATCACAGTAAACACATAAATTCACACAATTTAGTTTTCAGAATAAAAGATTATTACTTAGTATAACTAATTAGTCTGTTTAAGAAATTTATATAAATTATTCAGGCGCAGAAAGATGTCTACCACTTTCTGTTGTTGTAATGGAACTCATTTAAGATCTGTACGTGACCGACCACTCACGCTCACCATTTCCTCTTGCTGGCCTCATTTTTATGCTCCCTCATTTTTTCGACTGCTTCTCTCTCTCTATACCATCACAAAAATTTGTTTCGTTACAATAACGAAATTGTTTCGTCAACTAAAAATGTTTACAAACCTCCATTATAAATAAATAATAAATATTAACTATAAAAAGCAAGAGATACTTTTTTTAATTTTTCTACAAAATTCAAATTAAATAAAATTGTTGCAGGAACAAAAAGTGAGTTATTGCAGCAACGAAATGAAAAATTGTCAAATAAGTCAAGTATGAAATTTTTCGTTGCACCGACTACCAAATTGTCGGATCTACGACACTTTTCACTCTAACAACGTAAAAACATTAACGAAAATGTTTCATCCATGCGACGAAGTGTTTTTCTTTCAGTGTGTGGTTATCGATCTCGAACGAAAGCTTTCGTTCGTATTCTAGTCGAAAAAAGAAATTTTTTGTTCCACGTCCTTGCCATTTCAAGTCGAATGAAAACATAATATTTTTCAAAACATTCCAGTATCAATTTTGGTTCCTCTACTTCGTCGCATGGAAGAACCACTTTCTTTAAGATTTTTACGTTGCTACAATGAAAAGTTTCTTATATTCAACCGTTTGGTAGTCGCTGCAACGAAAAATTTCATAGATGATTTCTTTGACAATTTCCATTATGGTTCCTGCAGCAATTTTATTTAATTTGCATTTTGTAGAAAAAATGGGTTACTACTCGTCTAAGTAAATTAAAAAGAAAAGTAAGTGCATGAGATTTGAAGTATTGATATTTGGTTTATCTCTTGGTTTTGACAGTTTGTTTTTATAATTAGTTTATTTTGGAGGTTTGCCAACATCATAGTTGACGAAACAATTTCGTTCATGAAACTGATGTTTATGAAGATATTGAGAGAAATGTAGTCGAAGAAATGAGAGAGCTTAAAAAAGAGGCCAGCAAGAGAAAATGGTCAGCATGAGTGGTAGGTACGTACACATCCTAAATCAGTTTCTTCGTTACAACCAAAAGTGGTAGCCCTATTTCTACTTTACTTTACTTTTATTGACTATATTACAACCTCATGAAGTCAATCCTTCGCCTTTTCTCGCCAGTTGGTAACACCAAGGATACGGAGGGATTCTTCTGCCTGGTTTTTCCAGCGGAGTCTTGGTCGTCCTCTTTTCCTGATTCCATCGGGTACGTTATCAAAAATCTTTCGCGCTAAGTCATCTTCATCCATTCTTCATCCATAACATGGCCTAGCCAACGCAATTGGCACACTTTGATTCGTCTAGCTATGTCCACGTCAGAATAAAGACTATATAGCTCTGCGTTCCAGCGACGTCGGTACTCGCCGTTTTCCCTAACAGGCCCATATATTTTACGGAGAATTTTTCTCTCGAAAACTCCCAGGTGTTTTTCATCCGCTTGCGATATGACCCAAGTTTCTGAGCCATATGTCAAGACAGGTAAAATGAGAGTCTGATATAGCTGGACTTTTGTCCGTCGAGAGAGGGCTTTGTTCCTAAACTGCTTACTGAGCCCAAAATAACATCTGTTTGCAAGCACAATTCTCCTATCTATCTCCAAGCTGATTGTCCTTGTTCACGGCGGATCCAAGGTAGACAAATTCATCTACCACTTCAAAATTAAATCGGTTGTCAACGTTCAAGTGCGGACCAAGTCGAGAGGTGTCTCTAGTCGTTGACACCATTAATTTTGTCTGGCCCTCATTAACAGCAACACCCACCTTCGCTGATTTCTTTTCGATTCTTGAAAATATTGCAGTAACCTCTCGCAAATTTCGCCCAATGATGTCTATGTCGTCAGCATACGCCAGCAACATTTGGCTTTTCGTGTTAATGGTCTTGTTCGTATTTACTGCAGCCTTTCTCATTATTATCTCAATTAAGATGTTGAAGAGATTGCACGAAAGTGTGTCGCTTTGTCTAAGTCCTCGCTTGGTACAGAATGGTTCAGTGAGGTCTTTCCCCACTTTCACTGCTGATTTGGTGTTGGTCAGCGTCATTCTACCGGGGCGGATCAGTTTTGCCGGAATACCAAGTTCAGACATAGCTTCGTACAGTTTTCCCCGTATGGGGCTATCGAAAGCAGCTTTGTAATCGACAAAAAGGTGGTATGTATCGATTTGCTTTTCGTGAGTCTTTTCCAGGATTTGGCGTAGCGTGAATATTTGGTCAGTTGTGGACTTGCCTGGTCTAAAGCCACACTGATAAGGTCCAATCAGGTTTTCAATAATTGGCTTTAGTCTTCCACATAATACGCTCGACAAGACCTTATACGCGATGGATAAAAGACTGATACCGCGATAGTTGGAACAGACACACGGATCACCCTATTTGAATACAGGACATAATACACTGAGACTCCAGTCGTCGGACATAGATTCCCCCAGCCATATACCGCATATCAGTTGATGCATGTGGGCTATCAGTCCTTCGCCACCTGCCTTAAAAAATTCAGCGGGTAGGCCATCCGCACCAGCGGCTTTATTATGCTTCAGGCGGGAGATCGCCGTTCTAATCTCGTCTTGGTTGGGGGGGTACAATCTATACTATCTTCCACTATCATTACCTCCTGATCTTCAGTGGAAGAATCTGAGTGGAGTAGTGCTGAAAAGTGGTCCCTCCACATTTTGAGCACACACTGCTTCTCAGTCACCAGATTCCCATTCTCGTCATTGCAGGAGGGCAGTCCATTATTAGGCCCGTTGGTCGATCTTATTACCCTATGGAAGAACTTACGGGATTCAGCATTCATCCTGCACATTTCCGTTCTTTCACTCTCTCTCTGCTCCCACTGCCATTTTTTTCGCCTAAATAGTTGGTTTTCCTCCCTTCTCAGCCTCTTGTACCGCTCACTCGCAGCACGCGTTGTAACTGACTGTTTCGTTGCCATACGTGCAGCGTCTTTTTCGTCAGTTGCAATGCGACATTCTTCGTCGTACCATGGCTTATCCTTCTGCGGTTTTTGATAGCCAAGTTCAGTCATTGCAGCGATTTCCAAAGAATGGGAGATGTGCTTCCACTGCGCATCTTGGTCTTCGGGAGGGGGGATATTCTGCTCCAGCGGGAGAGAGAGTTTCTGCCGATAGGACATTGATATCTCCGGTATTTGCAGCTTGTCAATATCCAGCTTTTCCTGTGTTCGGCTTCGTACGTTTTTCGCCCTGCTCAATCTCGTGCGAAATGTAATGATCGTGGGTAATGATCCGAGTCGATATTGGCACCTCGAATCATACGTACAGCCATTACACTAGAAAAGTGCCTGCCATATTTTACCATGATCAATCTGGTTCTTCGTCCGTTGATCAGGAGATATCTAGGTCGCCTTATGAATGTCCTTATGCTGGAATCGTGTGCTACTATCTACCATGTTCTTTGCAGCGGCGAAGTCTATCAGTCTTATTCCATTAAAGGAGGTGGTATCATGTAGACTGTGATTGCCGATGGCTGGTCGAAAGACACTTTCCTTTCCTAACTTGGCATTAAAATCCCCTAGAATAATCTTAATGTCGCGGTCAGGGCAGCGTTCATATACTTCCTCCAGGCGCTCGTAAAATGTTTCTTTGACCTCATCATCTTTATCCTCCGTCGGTGCGTGCATACAAATTAACAAGATGTTGAAATATTTCGCTTTGATGTGAATTGTGGATATGCGGTCACTCACTGGGTTGGACCTTGAAACTAGGTCTCTTGCCTACTATAAATCCGCACCCAAATTCGTGCTTACGCCCATGGCAGCTGTAGTAAATATCGAAGTTTTTCTTTCTGGTGCAACCATATCCTGTCCATCGTATATCCCGGATCGCTGTGATGTCAGCTTTATATTTTCCGAGGACATCCGCCAGTTGGAAAGTGGCACTAGTCTTGTATAACGTTCGAACATTCTAGGTACATATCCTTAAATCATGGTCCTTATAACGTTTGCGAGGGTCGTCAATGATTGGGAGGTTTCTTTGTTGATTATGATTTCTGTGTATTTTAATTGCCGATATAACGGTGGCGGGAGGCAAACCCAGCCCACCGTGGTTTGCATTTTACCTACTGCCAGGATGATTATGTTTCAGCCGCCCTTTACACTGTGTGTAATTTTTTAAGTCATGGCAAAATAACCATATACGGACACCACTACGTGATAAAAGACTAAAAAAAAAGACCCGTGTTTCCCAATTTTTCCCAAAGTCATGCACTTTTTTTTATGGGCCGCCAAAGATTTGGGGCCTCGGTATCATTTTCGTAAAAATGTGATCATTTTCTCAGGCTCATATCTTGCAAACCGTTCAGAATTTCGATTTACTCTCTGAGGCAAAGTTGTAGCTCTTGTCATAAGGAATATATAAAATCAAAAAAAATTCACCTTCCAGATCAAAATCGCAAAAAACTTAATTTTAACCTTTTTTCCCGTGTTCAGGTCCATAGGTAGCAAACCGTTCAAAATTCAAGGAAACAATCAACTACAAAAATTTACTCAATAAACAAATTTCTAGAACATATAAACTTCCTACAGATGATTCTTAACACTGTTTAGGTAGCACGCAAAAGTGTTATGGATCAGACGCTGACCAGAATGCAGTGTGTCGAAACTGGATTTTGGTTTCTTCAATTTTGATCCGCCGTTGGCCAGGGGTGTTGGCTCATCCGCCTTCAAAGGACGGAAGAATATGTCCACTACTTCGAAGAGCTTCAGTGACGGGGTCACTTAATAATCCTGAGACGTATCAGTAATCGCATTACCACTCAGGTTGCTCATTCGTTTCGCCTTTACACTTTAGCTAACTAACGGAGGTTTCCGATAAGCCATTTCCCAGGACATACTGCGTGGAAGTAGTGGGCTGCTTGGGCTGCCCAATGAAGGAATCATTTCTGGCCACTCCCAAGTGAATGGCTATCAGAAACTTTCCGCCTCCAAGGACAGTCCCATAAGTATATTATCTTACAACAAATTACGTTTTCTTAAAAAACTAAATTGTCTTTAAAGGGTATGTTTTATGTGAAACAAAATAACGTTCTTGGGATAACTACCTACTCTTAAAATTGTACCTGTTCTTGGAAAAAAGACCAATTCTAAAAAAATTCGCATTTCTTAAAACAACCCTTTTCTTCAAAAAAAAAAAAAATAAAAATTACTTCTCTTAAAAAAATCCTGTTCTTACAAATATTCCTTTTTCCTAAAATTACGTTTTCTTAAAAATAAAATAATACCTTTTCTTTTATTTTCTTGAGATAAGTAGATAAGTAAATTTTCTTAAAAAAATAACCCTTTCCTATAAAGAGTGGCACTTCTTTAAAAAGTACCTGTTCTTAAAAAAATCACTTCTTTGTAAAAAAATTCATACTCTTAGGCTTTTTCTTACAGAAAGTACTACTTTTTAAAAATGGTACCTTTTCTTAACAAAAAAACATCAGCTTTTAATAAAACAAGTACCTCTGTTTAAAGAAAGGACCTTTTCGGGAAAACATGATACATATTCTCACAAAAAGGAGCTAAGAATATACTTTTTTTTAAAAAATACATTCAATAAATAAAAAATTTCTTAAAAAAAGTTTATCATTTTACAAACTGTATATTTTCTTAAAGGTCCATTTCAATTACAGTATTTTTCAACATGCGCCTTAGGCGTGTTGGAACTTACTAGTACATAACATATAGCGAAAGGAACTTCGTTCCAACCGGGTGTCCCCTGACACCTCATGTAATTTTTTTCCATCTGGGTAATCTGGAATTTTTTGTGGATTGATTCCTGGGGCACTGAAAAAAGGATCTCGATTGTCCCCCGCTATCACGCATTGGAGACTGTAGTTTTGGTTCACAGAGAATATTGGCGCACGTTTAGCGGCGATCCTCCGAGTAGAAGGACCATTGCGAGACTAGTGAATAATTTTACAGAGCATGGGACAGTCGCTAGACGTCCTATAATCGAAACTCTTCCATTCGAATAGAGGAAAATATTGCTGCCGTAGCTGCTGCCATACAAAGCAACCCCAGTGTTTCAACAAGGAGATTATCTTCTCAAATGGGTGTCAGTAGGCAGACTTTGCAGACAATAATGCATAAGGGTTTGAATTTATTTCTGCACAAAATAGCTAATAAACTTAATGCAGCAGACTTGCCGATTCGCTTGGAATTTTGCCAGAAGATGCTTGGAAAGGTGGAAGAGGACGAGAACTTGCTGAATTGTCTTTTCATGTCTGATTATGCTCATTTCGATCTGAACGGAAACGTAAACAAACAAAATTGTCTCATATGGAGTGGTTCCAACTCATAGATACTGCATGGGAGGAAATTGCATCCAATTCGGGACACAGTGTGTTGCGCTGTTCCTTCACGTTGCATTGTCGGACCATACTTCTTTGAACAAAACGGACACAGCGTTGCCATTAATGGAGACCGTTACTTGGGCATGCTAAAATAATGTTTCTATCCGGAACTAGTATGTCGAAATAGAATTCCTTTCAACTCTGTATGGCCGGTTATGACCGAATTACGTAGAAAATTTTCTAACAGGCTAATTTCAAGAAACTCAACCTTCTGTTGGCGCCCCAGGACGCCTGACTTTACTCTACCGGATTTTTTGTTGGGGGTTATTGTAAACACTAAGTTTCAAATCGCAGCTCACAAATGTTGATGAACTAAAACAATGAATTCGAGCGACAATAGCTGCAGTTCCAGCCTCAAAGTTGCGAGCAGTAATGAACAACTTTTTGGTAAGATGCCGCACCTGCATCAGTGAGCAGGGCGGTCATTTATGTTGAATTATCTTTATGACTAATTAAACTATTTTGAATACAAATCAATGCGCTTTCAAACGAAAAAATATTCAATAAATTTCATGCATTACACTGTAAGTAAAATTTGACGTTTTAAAATGACACACATAAACACCGAGACACCCCAACTAATATTTGTGTCATAGAATCCAGTGGTATACTCCGTTTTAAAAAGTTAGTTCAAAATAACGAGTTATTTCGATTTTAAATATGTAGTAGATTTAAGGTGATTTTTGATTATATTTGAGGGAAAATCCTGCAAAAGCTCTTGTTAAATCAATTTATATATATTTGTTTTACGACAAAATGTAACTGTTGAAATAATGGACATATATTTGGAAGCACAATTAGTTCACCTCTTACAATTTGAGGCCATAATAATTATAATAATTTTGGGATTCGGGATTTTGGGATTGTCGTCTCTATTACAAACAGATGCTACAACATATATATCAAAGTGTTCACTTTGATAGAATAGTCCTACCTGCCGCTATAGATGTTAACACATCAAAAATATAAGCATTTTATTGACCATTTTGAAAAAATACAAGAATGTAGATCACATTGCGAAAAATTAAATATGTTGTGTTTTGTGTGTGAAAAATTTCCACCGAAAAATCATCGACGACATTTGGTTGTAGATGCCCTCAAAGCTTACAATCAGTATTTTTTGGTTACCCCCGCTGAAGAAATGCGAAACGTTGATCACGCACCTGTTTTAGTGCATTAAACAAATAGTGGAAATTACGGCGATATTCGATGCCATTTGGATTTCCAATGATATGGACCTATCCAGGGGAGTATGATACATAAAATTGCTACGCGTGCACGAACGATGTAAATGGTCTTAATCCATACAAATTACATCTAGTAGGTCTGCACAGACCTGGTTATACCGTTTGGAGCAAAATATTTGTAAACCCGGATTAACCCGAACCAGGATCCCCAATCGCTCTGATTTTTTGTGTTCGGAGATTGTTGCCCCAGGATTACATGGAAGGATTTGTCTCTAACATGAAAAACAAAAAAGTTATACACACTTTTATATGCAAAAGTCTGCACAGACCTGGTTATACCTCCGAGGGCTAATGTAATTCGTCCACCAATAATGCTACCGGATCTTCATATCAAGCTGGGAGTTGTAAAGAATTATTTAAAGCGTTTGGTTCGCGTTAACGAAAATGCATTACCATACTTGAGAAACAACGCTTTTCCAAAATTATCAATTGAAAAATTAAAACAGGGTAATTTTGTGTAACTAAAAGTGTGTGACTGCAATATATTTTATATATTTTATACGGAAACTTTTAAGGGATACGAGTTTTTTTGAAATGTTAGATGAAACTGAACTAATCGCATGGAACTCAATTCCCTATTAATTGAAACCGTTTTTTGCAAAAATCGCTCACCAGAGTACCGTGATTATATTGACAACATGATGAAGTCTTTCGACAAACTTGGCGTTAATATGTCGTTGAAAATTCACATGTTACATGCACCTTTCGATTTTTACGAACGACAATTGTCCACAGAAACAGACGAAACTGGCGACAGATTTCATCAAACCATTATGGCATTCGAAGACCATTTCGCTGGAAAAAGAATAGACTCAATGTTTGCTGATTTCTGCTGGTCGATTGCAAGCAAAGAGTAAAAATTGAATAAATCCAAAAAAATTATAAAATCATCAAAATAAGAGCAAATATAGTTCCATGTCCGCTTGAAAATGGACGTCCATAATTTTCAGATATAATTTTTGACAAATAAATAATAAAAAAATTGATTCTTAACAAGTTTTTAAAGTTTTTTCTTTCAAATAAAATCAAAAATCACCTTAAATCTACTAAAAATTTAAAATCGAAATATCTCGTGATTTCAAGCTAACTTTTCAAAACGGGGTACACCACTGGATTCTACGATCCAAAATTAGGTTGACGTGTCTCAGCGTTTTGGTGTCATGTTCACCTACTTAGAGTTAAATATGAAGCCTGTGTTAGATAACACGGGCGCATAGGTCAGACGTAGAATATGTTAGTCATTTTGCAATTAAAATATATGAATTAAATATAATTTTTGATAAATGATTTAAATCTATCAAATTTATCTTTAATTTTTATGTTAAAAGTTTAGGATAGTTTTTAACAAAATTTGGGTACACTTTATATCAATTCGATGCACTTTTGAAAACAAGTGTAAATACTGCACGTGGCAACACTGGTTCTGTAATGTTCACATAAAACATGCATTGTCATTATACTTCTTCTCTTTCTCACACTGGTTCTGTGATGAACACACAGATAATCGTACTGCTCTTCCACATGATGTTATAATACATAAAATACAAAGCATATGAAAATTAATACAAAATTTGAAGGAGTTAAATTTTGATTTACTTATAGAATCCAAAAAATTATATGTAGCAATATGATTATTTAAATACAAATCAAAAGAAGACATATTAAATATGTTACGACCATACTTGAATTTTCTTCAATGCATGCATAAAGTATTAAAAACTTATAATGAAAGTGACAAACATTTTCTCAAAATTTTGTGCTCCAGATCAACACCCCTACCTTACCGTATAACGTATTCTACGTTAAAAATTTATTCCAATTTCTTAATGTAGCAAAATTAAACAACCACCCTGTATTGTGAGACTAATAAAGAATTGAATTGGAATGAATCATTATATCGTAGGTCAAACAGAAATATTTCGAGGTCACGCAACAGATCGCGAAATAGAAGATGGTTGTGCTGATTACATTACACATAGATATGGAACTAATGTTACAAAATGCAAAAGGCCTTGAGATTTGCCAGCTGTCGGCAAACTAATACGTTCCATTGTAGCGGGGAAAGCTAATGCAGAATATTCGTATATCATCATAACATTCCGATTAAGCAAGGGAGATTGTCCAGCTGTCTCAAAAATAAATATAAAATTTAGAAAGCAATATTCAAATCAGTTTGATTCGACAGCATTCAGTTATGGGCTTCTCAAGCACCGGGGTTCTTGTAACATACCAGTCAATAACATTGAGGCTACTCACGAACGTGCCTTGGCTTATGACAAATACGTATCTGCAAATGAAAAACTAAGAAAGGGAAGGAATTTTTACTTGCATCACTTCAGTCCTGAATGTCCACCCTTGGTAGAATGTAATACGAGATCAAGAGACTGAAACGATTTTATAATTGTGAATTAACTTTTCGTAGGTAATATTAACTATATTTTATGTTGCTGTCATTGTATAATTTTGGCATCAATTGTTGATGTATGATTAAAATTATAAAGTTCTTGCCCACCCCTATCTTCATGGGCAGGACAAATTAAGTTGAAAAATATATTGCGCTTGCATACGATAATAAATGATGGCTGTGTTTTATCACTTTAACATTATGTAGAATTGAAAAAAATAAAATAAATTTAGTTTGGAATATATAAACCTTATTTGGGATTGCGTTATGATTTATTCATATGAAATATTCATCAATTTTGCAATCATTTTTAAGCCATTTTGATGGACATAACAGTTAACTTAATAATAATGGAAAATATATAAAAAGGTGAATGCAAACTGTTGTGGCGTAGTCAAGAGGGGTATGTAAATCAGTTTGGTTTGTTATGTTCGTTACGACCCTTGTTATGTTGCGATAGGAGAATGCCTTTCTGACACTGAAAACAATATTGTCTAATTTCTGCAAAATTTAATTCGTTTTTATTCTACTCCTAGCCATTATAAGAACAGATTGCTTCAACATTTTGCCTTTGCTTAGATAATGTCTTGTTAGGAGAAAAGGGTAAAAAGGTGCCCCAGCTATAGGCAAAAGGAATAAGGTATATTTTTGGTGTAATCAATAAATATAAAAATAGTTTTATACAATCCGGTTCACTTATTTCAAGGCAATAAAAATTGCATATTCAGCAGCCTGTATCTTTTGCAATTTGTAACCGATTGCAGAATTTAAAAATGGAAATGGAAACTAGACATCTTGGAATGTACAAAAATTCATGAATAATAGTGGTTTCTTAACTAAAGAACTTTTTTTGAGGAATTTATAAAAAAAGTTAAAAAATTTGTTTTTTTTTGGTTCACTTGAATAAAGGCACTTTATTATTTGTTTAGTATTTTTAAAGTCAGCGATGATTTTTTGTAGGGAGCGATTGCCTATTATAGTTTATTACATCCTAATAATATTCGAGGCAAAATGTCAAACAAAAAATTTAAAATCTGTCGGAAAAAACTTTAATCGATGTTTACCATTCTGAAGGACATTCTAACCGCGCAATAGCTAAAAAAATTGGACGGAGCCCAACAGTTGTCGACAATTACATCAACGACCCCGAGGGGTATGGAAGCAATTTTAATGGAAGGGTTTTATTGTCTTTATCTACGTGTGAGTAAAGAAAAATCATCAGAATTGCTTCTAATTCTGCCTTATCCTTATCAAAAATAAGAGCTCAAACTAGAATGGAAGCGAGCAAGTCATCAGTACGCAGAGTAGTTAAGAGCTGTAAGTATCTTAAATACCTGAAATTACAAAAAGGCCACCACTTAATGCTCCTCATAAGGAAAAGGATGACTGGAGAACCGTTGTATTTACGGAAGAGAAGAAGTTTAATTTGGATGGGCCTGATGGCTACAACCATTATTTCCATGATCTGCACAAAGAAAAGCTTTTTTTGAACGGACATCACAGTCGAGAGGATTTTGAATTTCAAAGTGCAAAAATGACTGGTTCAAGCTATAAAACGGTATTGGAATCGGCTTTTCCGAAGCTTAATGAACTATTTGGTCCCATATCTTGGACATTACAACAGAATAATGCCCCTATACACAACGCCAGGGTAGTAACGGAGTTCATTCTTGACTGGCCACCCTATTCGCGTGATCTAAACATTATCGAAAATGACTGGGGTTGGTTATCTCGTACGGTCCATGAAGGAGGTAGACAATTTGATGACAAGCAGTCACTAATGAGTGAAAACTGGAAAGCACACAGCTCAGTGATTGTGAGTAGTTCTCCCCGGTCTCTTCATGGGATGTAATGAGAAACCATTTATTTTTTTATTTTTTAGTCACTAATTCAGGCCATTAAGGTTGCTTGGAATCAAATTTCGTTGGAATACATAAATTCATTTTATCTCTCAAACAAAAACCCGTATATTTGAAGTCATTAAAAGCAAAGGGGGTTATACCCATTACTAATAGTTCTTAAATAAAGTAAAATAAATTAAAAAATAACAGGAAAAACTGTTTTGCATTAAAATTAGTTAAAGTGCCTTTATTCAAATGAACCAAAAAATTAACACATTTTTGGCCTTTTTTTATAAATTGCTCAAATAAAGTTCTTTGGTTAGGAAACTACTATTGTCACAATTTTTTTATATGTCTAGATGTCTAGCTTCGATTTCCATTTTAAAACTCTGCAATCGGTTACAAATTGGAAAAGATACAGGCTGCTGAATATGGAATTTTTAAATAAAATAAATAAATGGTTTCCCATTACTTCCCATGAAGGGACCGGGGAGAGCTTCTCACAATCACTGAGCTGTGCGCTTTCCAGTTTTCACTCACTTATTGGGACCAACAGTTTTACACCGATTCCGAACGGTATTTTTGAGAGGCATTTTCATGGCTGAATTCTCGATAGTGTCGCCGTCACTATGCGAGGTGACCGCCGTCGAAAGAACTTATTTTGAAGGTGGTCAGAGCAGGGATCGAACCCAGGATCTCATGTACAAGAGCCGCGCACACTAACCATTGCACCACCGACTGCCGCCTAATTTTTAGTGGCTTTAAATAAGTGAACCGGAGTGTATAATCAGTTTATTATACCCTCACCTAAATGTAAAAGTAGCCATTTTAGACCATATAAGACGATTGGGTCGCGTTTGTTTGTCTTTTTCTAAGTCTGCCCGGTTGTCTGCTTATCACTATGTGTTACCGTATCTGGTAGCGCCAATACCTATCGGCATGTTTAGACGTTTCTTCTAAAATAAAGTTTCTTCTAAGAATTTTTTCTGATATATGTGATTAGCTGCAACTCAGACCTTGGGTAACAATCTGTAAATGTCTAATAAATTGCAGAAATACAAAAGTTGTGTGATCATCCGGGTTCTCAGTATCATAAATTGCGTAGAGTTCGTTGGACGCCAGTCAACCACTAAAAGGAGGCTGGTTTTTATCACACTCATTTGGTACCTCCCACACAAAAGTTGTGTGGCCAGCTGCTTTGTTCGGCAAGATAAATCTCGTAGGACCGAAACAATCTTTATGGAATTTAGTCTATTTAGCCGAATGCTACTCTAATATGGGAAATCAGTGATTCCGCCACTACCATTCTGGTACGTCCCATACAAAATTGGATGGCTGTCTGGTGGATCAACATGGTATATCTCGCCATAATCGATCTTAATCAAATTTAGTAGTACTGGGCAATGATTTTTCAAAAGCTATTTTGTAATTAAAATCGATTATTGACAAAAGTAAGTCGGCTTTCCGGTTGTCCGACACGATATCTCCTGTAAATATTTTGACAAGAGAGTATTTCCAAAAAACAATCGACTCAAAACCCGTACTTTTGAAACTTGGTCCTTTCGATTTTGCTAAAATTTGACATATCGTCGTACCGGAGTTATCTGCACGTACATCCAAAACAAAAAAATTTTTGGGAAATTGAATTTAAAGTTTCAGAAAGGTATATCAAAAACATGCTTTGAAAAAAGTGGTCCAATATTTTTTTAAGATGTAATGGTGGGTATTCTTGATTGTTGTATGGAAAAATATCAATGGTCATGGAGAAAAACTTTCGAGATATGCCAATTTTTGCCTTCAGAAATATGTTGTCATTTAAACGTATACGCCACTTTTTGTGAGACGTTGATATACGTGGCAATGAACTAAAAGAAACATCTTAAAAAATGTTTACTTTTACATTTGTTTTTTAAAAACACTAAGATTCGTATTTATATTTTTGTCATTTCATTTGTTTTATTATTCGTAATTAACCCTCATTAGGTATTTAGTATTACTGACGTTACAGCGCTTGGGGTAAGATATGACCCAGAAGTAGAATCCCTACAACAAATTACTGAATTGGTGATTAGAGTTAAAATGTTCAATTGTAGAATACTTCAGACATTTTTAATTATATTATTTAAAAAATATGTACATAAAAACAATTAACTAAAAGTCAATATACATCGCCTAATTGCTTGAAAAAACAAACAATCCAACCAAACAATCTTTTTGAAATTGAGTTGGATAATTGAGTCCGCAAAAACATTTCATTAGAGAGAAAAAAAAAACATTGAAAGTCTGTATATTTATCTTCCGGAGGAAGATGTAAAATACTTTTGTAACTTAGTATCTGGTTAATAATAGAAAAAGTAGATTTTTTAAATTATTTATATTAACTTCACCTGTCTGTGTGCATGACGAAAAAACGTTGGACTGGTTTGTAACCTCTTCCCGTGCTCCAAGCGAGCTGAAACTTCGCAGGCAAACTAATGAACTGAATGATTGGAAAAAGGGGCGTGGTACCTCCCATACAAGTCGCAAATTAAAAAGCCATTATTTCCGCTCCTGTTAACGGTATTTGAACAAATCTGGGTATGTTGGTTAGGCGTACATATTCTAAGATCTGCTGCAAATATGGGCGGGATTGGTTGCCATTTAAAGTTTGTGTGTAGAGTAATGTGCAAAATAAGACTAATGTGCAAAATAAAGTATTGAAATTGAAAAGTTAATTACTTTGACATTTAAGTTTATAATTAGAATTCAGTTTTTTTTTTTTAAATTTACAAAAAAGTTGGTAAAATAATACTTACCATGCTTTTCTTTTAACACACATATTATTTGCACATACGTGGAGATAACGTAACAATTTTTGAATTCGTAAATTTCATATGTTTTCATTGTATATACACAAAATTGGTATATACGATGTTATAACGCGTTATATTTTTTGTTTTTATGGATATACAATTATGAAATGCATAATTATTTCATAATCTGTAAGAGTTAGCGACCTGGGGACTAGACGGATTGATAGATCTTGAAAAATTACCTTAGAAAGTGTTCTTATCTCAATTTTTTTGATTTTGTGATATACGTGCAGATAACTCCGGTACGACGATATGTATTCTACTAGTTGCTGCCGTTATAATGCCGTTTATTTCAAAGCGTTTTTGTGTAGAGATAGCTCTGTTCATGTTGGACAACTTTTGAATGCGAGATCAGATTGTAACGACCCAGGTATCACGTGATAGATTTACACCTCCTTTTTAGAAATTAAAAATAAATATGGGAGGTCCTGTGGGCCAAGGACATCAAAATTTAGAACATTTTCTTTATCCTATAATATCCTGCAAATGTATCTATTGATTTTCTCAATTTTATTTTTAAAACATTTCACATACTTTTCTCTACCAGATGTGAAAACTTCAAAATGGGTTGAGTATGGGTTCAGAAAATACTGGCGTTTTAATAATGCAATTATCATACTAGACTGCAAAAAAGAATCATTTTTAAGGGGGGTTTCATACTTTATATTTTACATGTATTTGTGTATTTGGTAAACAACGTACATATATGTATTAAGTTATATATTATAAATTATGTTCCATTTTACTATTCTAATGGTTATGTTCAATTTAGTAACAATATGTATGTCCCTACTAAGTAGATGAGAGTTTATTTAATCATTTATTAATCATCATTAACATATTTTGTGCGTACCTTAGCAACACCTACTGGATAGACATGATGAATTAACTGCGTTTTTTATATAGGTTTTAGCTTTGGGCACATTCTAGGGAAGAGTTCCTCTTCGTTTGCATACTCCTGTTGGGGAATGTAAATGAAATTCATGTTATGTATATTTTCTTTTGCCCAGTTGAACATGGAAATGGGTGATGCAATTGCTCCATCCTTATTCTGCATGCTTGCCCGTGGCACCAATCGCCTAAGTGTTCCACCAGTACCTTCGCACACAATTTTTGCATGAGCGGTACAAAAAAGATCGAGACTCAGCTCTGATGTCGAAATTATTTTTTTTATTTTTATACTGAGCAGCGGTGCCATTCGAAAAGTAGAACATTTTTCTGGGCTTCTTAATTGCTGCAGTACTATAACTTATGAATTTCTTGAGAAACAATAGTACTTGTACTACTATGTGGTTGTGTTTTAAAATATCGCTTAATATAATACAGCTAGTAAATTGTATTTCATCGTCTGTTTTGTAGTAAACTCCAAAGGGATGTATGGTGGCTTGATTATAAGTTAAATGATATGACTGCACCTATGATAAAACTATAATACTCTGCAAAATCTAACAGCCAAAGTCACGATGTCGAACGTTAACGTTCGCTTTCATTCTATGCGACAAACAGCTGATTTGGGAGTCACTAACAAGCGAACGAAAACATATACAATTCAGTACATAATCGGACTCGACTTACACTCTCTTCTACAAAATCAAAGCGAACGGAGTCAGTCACTCACTTTCGTTTCAAAAAGCGAGTCACTGTCTTTCAAATTGTTATTCAAATTGTTATTCAAATTGTTATTCGCATGGTTTTACGTGTGTTTTTGTTGTTCAAAGCAATAACATAAACTTGACGTTCGCCATTTAATTTCAGAGCGAGAGAGAAGAGTACCAAGAACCAGTATCTGCAGGTGCCGCAAAGTTGGCGTTTTTGTGCTGAAATGGAAATATATTAGTGGTCTTCATGAAAGCTCGAAAGAACCTCGTAAACTCGAAAACATCGTAAACTTGCACAGCAAACGTCAAAACAAACAAATTTCCCATACAAAGCGACTTGCTCAAAAGTGGAAAGTTTTCGAGGCAAATTTGCTGCGCAAACGTGGGATGGAGAACCGTGTAAACTTTTGACATTTCGTTGTCATCTGACTAGAATGGATAAATAAGGTGATAGCACTAGAACAGTAGAAAATGTACACATACATAATACATGCAATTGCTACTGCTACCACCTTATGTATCCATCTTGGTCAGCTGATATGGTTTTGAGCACAACTACGCTGAGCAACTTTACCTGGTGCCTCATGCAACGGTGCGAGGGAAACTTGCGCTGAGCAAAAGTTCTCGGCTTTCACGTTTGCATGAATACCGCTATTATAATAAAAAATTTAGTATAATGACATCATTTTCTGTCCACCTTGTTTCTTCCATTGAATTCTATATAAATTGTTTTTGTTTCGAGCTTTTATTTGATTTCCAGCTATACGACAACCAAAAGACAAGTGACTGGTTTTGACATTTTCGTTCGCATAGATGACAGTGAAAATAGTTAGTGGCTTCCGATTTTGCAAACACACAATAATCTTTAAAGTCTGGGATAAGAGAGAAAGTGAGCGACTGACTTTCGTTCGCTTAGGTTTTCTTTCGAGTTCGTGACTTTGGCTGTAAGAATAAATTCGCCTGCTTTTAGATTCTGTTGTATATTATTAAATTAAATATTCTGTTGCTTAGTAATAAAACAATGTCTTAGAAGTTTTGACAACTTTTCCAAAAACGTATTTATGAATTTGTCAACATTGTCTATTTTTGTCACAAGGTCTGATCTGTCGGTGGTCGTCCATATATCGTAGTGCACTGTTTCTAATTCATATCTGTCGAAATAATTTTGTATTGCTTCTCTTAATGTGTCCAAAGTTGGACATTTAGGACTTTCCACCATATAGCATGCTGTAAGTGGGGTATTTGCATAGTCCTTCCAGAAAACGCCTTCGCACATTAATTGGACATTTTGGTGTATATCACATAGACACACGGAATGCGTTCCGCTAGATCCAGCTAATACGCATTGTTTCGGTCTAAGTGAGGCGAACTTGGAAAATCTACGTTTAACGTTAGCATGCATGCCTTAAAATTCCATCTACAATTCTTTCAAATTCAATAATAATAATCTTCTTGAATTTGGACACGTTCCCGTCATCGTATATAAACAATTTAAAATTATGTACAGACAAGATTAAGTTAAATGTATATAAACTTTGCACTAATGGATTTATAACCGATGAACGATGAAAAAAAAACGGCGTCTGTAATATATTCTCCCAAACGTATTCCGCAGGAACCATGTACATGTTTGGAACACATTTCAAACATTCATATGTTTGAAAGTCCCAAACTCACTTGAATTTAAAAGCAAAGAGTAGCATGTTTACTGGCAAACATATATGCTTTTACGTGGAAACATATGCGTATTTCCTCCAAAACATAATAATATTTAGAAACGAAGTATTCTTATTTATTATAATTAATTTTATTAATATAACTCCACATTTATAAATAATTAATACAAAAAATTTAAAGATTTAAAACGCTAATTTTTACATTTACTTGCATTGCATATTTTCACTGATCAAGCGCTTTTGATATCCTCTGTCCAATGAACCATTGACGACTGAATACATGAAACTAAAACCCAAGACATCAGCCAAAATAAGAAACACTGACAGCATCTGCAATTTACATGCACATTCAGGAATATTTATGAAACACTGACTGATAGAACAATGAAAAAAATACAGAAAAACACTTACAAGACAGACTCTCTCGTTGTCCCTCTTCTATTCCCTTACTCTCGAGAGAGTATAAACAGTGCAACAAACACAATTGTATTTGTAACGAAAACACATATATATTTGGATCGCAAACACATATATTTTAACATATTAGTTATTGTGGCCTAAACATGTAATATTGAATAGCAAACACAATATGTTTGCACACAAGCATATTATATTTGCGACAAGCTCCAAACACACCTTATATTTGCATACAAACAACAAAAAACGACAGATTTTTCAGCGTGTGGCACTAAGACTATTCACACTTTCTGAAGGAGATTTATTTTGTCTCCCATCTGAGTCCTCAAGTGTATTGAAATTTATGCAGCTTCTAGCCTTTTTTATGGAGTACATGGAAAAAGATGGTAGCTCAGCCTTAATCTTTCTGTTTGACCATTTATGGTTTACAATTTTTACACAATCCGCCTTAGTATTTTTCCCGCTGCATTCGTGTACTTCTTTCCTGGCGTCAGTAAACTCACATTCATTTATAGATGCACATTCATCGTACCCAAATATTTGCTAACTTCTTCGAATTTAGAACGAATATAGCTTTCAAAGTTTAATTGTTTAATTAAAATTTTCGGGTTTTTAATTAACTTTAGACACTGGTTTATACAATGTAAAGCTTCTCCTTCCGGGATGAATTGGGTATCGCAATCATCGGCAGATGCATTATCCACTTTCTTTTTCACTGTGGATATTTTCGATCTACACGGTGAGCATATTATTGAGTTTGGTTCTATATTCAAATATAGCTTTCGTATCCATTCTGTAACAGATATCAGATCAGAAAACATGCATTTATTGTGATTTAATCCTAAGGGATTACAGCGTACTTTATCAGGGAATGAACTAGTCTAACACTGTCACTTAATAAATAACGTCACGTGTCAGAACAACACAAACAAGTTAAAATTAATATTACATCTAGCACCATTTAGCCCCAACGAAAGAGGAGGGAGGCTATGATTTAATTTAATTGTTTTATTTTTTAATTCTTTAATTTTTTCCAGAAGCGATTAGAAAAATACAGCAAAAAATTATCGTGGGAATAGTGTGGATATGTTTTAGTATTGAACCCCCCTTCCTACAAAAATGGTTATTGTTGTTTATTATCGAGAGTAAATCAACTTGAGTAATTGGACTCCTCCGCTAAAATGTCATCAGAACAGAAGGTCGCTAATGCCATTTCCCGTTCCATAACTCCAAAGCTGGCCCTTAAATTCGATCCACGGGAAGACAGTCTTGTCTTCAGTTTCTTCATCGTGGTGCCAACGTATACCTTTCGGCATACGTCAGTGTTGTCCCCATTAAATTTCATTCGATATACAATATTAGACTTATCCTTCTCCGTCTCTTTGAACCTTGCCAGGTTAAATAACCTGCTCAGGGTAATGTGTGATTTCAACACCAACTCATATGACTCTATCATAGATATCGGAATGCTTCAGTCTCTCAGAATAACCAGGTATATAAGACAGAGATTCCTAAATTTCCGGCCGTATTTCGTCTGGTTGATCTTGTACTCGTTTCAAAAATTGTCCTGTGTGTCCATTCCGATCCATTTAGGCCATTTATTGTCTTGACAGGGAAATCATTTTCTCGAAGAAATTCCCTTACTCTCATTTTATTCACCACATGAAACTCCTTGTCGCTGATCTTCAGAACTCTAATCACAAAATTTGTCGCCATATTAACAAAAATTCCCTCAGGGTGCTTGTAATTGAAGTTAATTTTTCCTACGGACTCTGTACTCTTCTGGTACCAAGCAAATTCAAGCATGTTGTTTTGTCCTTTTCCCCTTCCTTTGTGAATTTTACCTGTCCGTTGTACATGTTAATAGTCTTAAGTGAATATCAGGATATCAGAATAAATAAGTCGACAATATACTTCGCCAAGGTTTTGGGCTTCACTATCAGCCTCGTCAAAGTTTCGTAAAGAAGATCCTCCATTATCATGTCAGATATCACTGGTTACCCATAGGCATACCCTGCCCATTAAATTTGTATTCGTATTCGAAATATTTCGCCCTCTCCGCGCAAAATTCGAACACTTCAATAACAGTCTAGTGGTATTCGCGTAATTTTTTCCAGTATACTCCATTACCTCTCTACGGTCTTAATAGCCAAATATATCGGTATACTTGGGAACAAGAACACCACATCGAATTTCACCAATATTCCGTCATCATCTATTCCGATATTCTCAATTCTCGATATAAAATCAACTGCATATTTAATATTATATCTGGAGTCCTTCGACAAATTAGGAAGTATACTGATCATGTACTTACAAAATCCGAGTTGATTGATGAGCATATTGGTCGAAGGGGGTTTCCATTTTTATGGATTTTAGGGAGACCCTAATAATGGCCA
The DNA here is from genome assembly GCA_963931995.1 of Phaonia tiefii. Taxonomy (NCBI): domain Eukaryota; kingdom Metazoa; phylum Arthropoda; class Insecta; order Diptera; family Muscidae; genus Phaonia; species Phaonia tiefii. Next base: position 30,336,848 of record OZ008368.1, read on the forward strand.
GTCTATTCTTCTCTGTTAAATTTAGCAATTCCCGATTATATAATCTTCCCACCAATCGGTTGTCCTCGTTCGGATCTCCTCCAACACGTCCATATGTAAAAATATCCCTCAAAATATGGTCCATCATTTAGAAAGTTATGCTGAGACCGCTCGAAAACTTCGAAGAATTTTCAGTCGAGAAAGTGCACCTAATATATCAGCCATTCGAAGAGTGATCAAGCAATTTGAAGAAGCTATGTCGGTTATGAACAGTAAATGTGCTGTGCGTTTACGTACCGGTCGGTCTCTTGGAAACATTGCTGCTGTAAACGAGAGTGTCGCCAAAAACATCAACTTGGCATCGTTCTCGTTCGAAGCCTAGGCAGTGAATTTTGACAAAAGACGTCCACGTTCATGCGTACACAATTAAACTTACTCAGGAGCTCAAACCAACAGACTGTGGAAAGCACCGATAATTCATTCAACGAGTAATGGAGCAAAGTGAAGTCAATGACAATTTTCAAAAAAAAAAAAAACATTTATCTTTACCGATGAAGCCATTTCCATCTGAAAGGCTTTTGGAATTTGGGCCCAGAAAATCCACATATAATCCATGACAGCAAATGCATCTACAGTGTGCAACTGTATCGTGCGGATTGTTGTCAGGCTACGTGACTGGGGCTTTCGTTTTTGAAGATGAGGCCCAAATTGATGTGACTGTGAAAGGCATTCTGTACAGGAACATGATAGCGGAGTTGTTGTGGCCTCAACTGGAGGGCATGGATCTGGACCCAATGTGGTTTCACATCAGTGCGATATAGTTTAGGGTCAATGAGGTTTGCCCATCTTATGGCGATTTTGCAGTTCCACTGGCCGACAACTGTTGCTCGGTAGTTCAGTGTTTACTTATGTAAGCACTTCTCTTCTTTCACTTCTTCCGTACTTTCTTATGGAAGCACTTCACTTTTTTCTCCTTTGAATGAAAACAAGTTTATTAAAACACATGCATTCACTAGTTAGCCTCTTGCGCTGATGTTATCTTCTTTCACAAAAATAAATCAACAAAATCCTAAGGTTAAGGTATTTTCTCTCCTCGCGCAATATAAACTGTGAATCTGTGGATAGATGCGCAGATTTGAGGAAGGCTTAAGTGCTGAAACAAATTTTTATTTCAAACCTAACAAAACACTAATATTAGTGAGGTGAACTTCCATCCAAAATAAAACCTATTCAGTGAAATAAAATTGTTCAAGGTAAAGAAAAAAGAATTAGTTGCAAACATTTGTGGTGTCTTGCAAAGGTTTTTGAGATTGTACTTGGTGTTGGTTGTTTGCAGTAAATTAAGTAATAGTTTTAAATAGTTTGACGAAGCCATTCAGCCCGAAATGACCCTGATCACTGAAGATGATTTTCCGATGAAACTCCGAATCATTTTCAAGTTGTTGCTCAGCCCAATTCACGAACATACGACGCTTATGGTGGTCAAGCGGCTTCAGTTCTTGCGTTCGCCACAACGACGTCACTGGGATGCCCAACGCTTACGAACGACGTGTGAGAGACACATTTGGGCTTTCTTGAACTGAAGCCTCAGCGGCAGCAATATTCTCGACACTACGGGCACTTCTTTGTCTCACTGGCACGGGAACATTTTGTACTGTGCCTGTGGATTCAAATTTTTCCACTAGACGTTCAATTGTTGATCTGGTAGGACGATTATGACGACCATTAATTGGACGTAGCGCTCTTAAAGTTGAGGCCACTGACTCCAAATTTCGGTAGTAAATTTTAATAATTTCGACTCGCTGTTGGCTCGTATATCTTTCCATGATGAAATGGCAAACCTTACTGAAGAGAAATGTTAAAAGAGCGGGAAAAAATATGGCGTCGTTTGCTGTCCCTATCGATTTACTTTTGTAGAGTCTCAGTTGAAAAACCCCGTTATATATTGTTTGTTACAAACGCTTTTGGATTCCGTAAACGATTTCGTTTATTCGTTGCAAAGAAACCGATATTCTGGGTGTAACAATTGTTTGTTTACTGCTATTACATTGGCCAGAGGAACATCATTAACCAAAAATTTCGTTTGACTCTAACTAAAACCCATAACATCCGATTTAATGTTTTCTTCTTCGTTCAATTCTGTCAAAATTGGCTTCTTGAAAAAGTTGTTAATTTGAGCGCTCTTGTTGTGGCATCTTGTATATATATGTACATTCACTCAGTCAGAAATATAGAATATGTCACGGAACTGTAAACAATGAAATGGTAACAGAATGTGGTATTACGGTTAAAGAATATTCCCAATTGTGTTTTAATTAATTTTATATATTCTTTCATCAATGCATTTAATTTTATTTGTCTTGTTGTCTTTTTTATATGCACGAGTAATTTATTTTGAAATACTCCAACCGAATTATGCCGTACGTTGATATATTTTTTTGGTTAGCCTTTGGTGGTACCGTCAAACGACCCAAATATGCAAAACAGTATGAATTTTTTTGGGTGCATATATGTATGTAGTACAATTTTCAATATTACATAAAAGGGGAATTTCAGCACAACCCTTTTAGCTTCATAACTTTCGATTTCAATTGTTTTTTATTTTATATTTAAGGACATATGGAAAATGCATTCAAGCAATAAATATAAAAGAAAAAACTGCACGCGACATAAAAACGCCAAATGTAACATAAAGATAATAGTATTTTCCAGCTTTGTCGATATTCAATATTAAAATGTCAAAAAGGGTGACTAGTAACAAAAAAAACCAGTGAAACTCACATAAAGTAACCACCGATACAGTGATTTAATGAAACCAGTGTCTGATATTTAAAATATAAACTTCAGCAAGCAGGATGTATAAAAATAAAATATTCTTTTTAAATTCCAGTTCAATTCAAATGTTTGTTAACAAAGAAAAATCAAATTTCATCCTACCGCTTTATCTTGGGCTTAGTGTGTAACGCATATAAAAGGTTTACAATAAACCACAGTCATACTCAATACTCCTCTGTTAACCTCTTTTATCCTTGATAATCTGTCATTTTTAACGCATTGTGGACAATATTTACAACACAAAATACAATAAAATGAATGGAAGCCATACAGGAGAAAAAAGAAGCATTAGCCCCAAATTTTTTGAAGTGACACAAATTGTTTCGAACCTAAACAAATAAATGATAAATGACGTTAAGCATTTTACTGCCAACACTTTTGGAGACAAATTTTATAGATAGCAACTAAATCTGGTTTCGTGTTTGTCCTTTCCATTCATCAGAATAATATTTGTTTGGGCCAACAACTCGTGTTTTGACATTGTTTGTATACACGTAGAGTAAAAGCATAATCTAACTCAAATCTGTTTGATTAAAGGGACATACAAATTTTGAACTCACTGGCAAACAGTATTCAGTATTCTTCTCACACCGTGTCATCAATATCATGTTTTCAATGTAGGATTATTTATTTTTTTGCAGCCGATACATGCGCTTGCATAAATTTGTAGGCATACGTTGATCAACTCTTTTGATACTAAAGATGTAGCATTAATATAATATTTATTGTAGTCCAACTATATTTTTTATATTTATGACCATCCGTAAGATATAAGATTATAAATAAATATTTTGCTATAGATATTAAATCAATTTCAGATCCAGTTAATCTTATTGGGGTGCAAATAATATTTAAATGTGTCACATATTTTCTTTGACATTCATCGGCCTTATATTTTTGCTCTATGTGAAACCAAGGTGCGTGACGATTCTGATCCACAGAATTTTCACGTTGCCGGGTACCACACTCTATCCCTTTTTATCTCCCACAGAGGCCTTTGTGGTTTCTGTAAAAAATAGCATAGTGTTTCAGAGTCAGCGAGATTCCGACTCACAAGATCCAGAATTTAATTCTCTTCGGTTAAATTCAAGACTTAAACACATGCCCTCCATTTCAGATTTCTGTCGGTTCTGTGGCCGCCGATGGTGCCATGGTTAGTGTGCGCGCCCCTTGTACAGGAGATCCTGGGTTCGATCCCTGCTCCGACCACCTTGAAATTTCTTTCGACGACGGTCACCTCGCTTAGTGACGGCGACACTATCCAGTATTCAGCCATAAAAAAGCCTCTCACAATACCGTTCGGAACCGATGTAAAACTGTAGGTCCCAATCAGTGAGTATAAAACTATAAAGCGCACAGCTCACTGGTATATTTATTTAGTACAGAAGTCCGAATGTGGGAAGCGAGGCATCCTTTAATGGCGTTGACACCCTTTCCGATTCCATTTCTAAGATATCTAGAAAAGTGAAAATCACCAGACAGTGAAATCTTTTGATGCTGGTGACTTCAATGTCCATAATTCCTCTTTGTTAAGCCATTCGACCTATACAACTGAGGAGGGCCAATACGCTGAACTCTTCGCTGAGCGTAATGACTAAAGGCAATTAGTGAATGAACCGACGCAACATTCCATGTGTTCAAGGGCACAACCAAAATTTACTTGACCTCTCCTTAAGGTTCTTCCCTAAAAAGGACGAAGTTAACACGCCTTCACCTCTTGGTAATTCGGATCACTGTATCATTTTCTTCGTCACTCTTCAAAGACAGTCTCGTAGCGAACAATTTTTATCTACGAAGAGACACGTTGGGCTGAGCTCAACAACTTTTATCAGCATTTTAACTGGAGGCTTTGTTTTCTGGACAATGATGGGTGTGAATTCATTCATCCCGACGAAAATTATTTCGGTTAAATCATCGGAGAAAAATTGGTGTAATCAGTCATAGAAAAATGCTGCCAGATCCAAAGAGGACGCGCTCAGAGACTGGCGTTCTAATAAAAACGTTAGTACTGAACTGCCTCGCAAACAGGCAAGATCCAAGTGTGCCAAATTACATCGACGCGAAAAGTTTCTTCACGAACAGCATATTCGTGCTAATGTCCTTTCTTTCTCTAGAGGAAGTAAGAGTTTTTGGTCATTTGCAAGAAGAGTAAAGTATAGTTCTTCCTCTATCCCAAATCTTGTTAAGGATGACATAACATCCACTGAACCGGTTGATAAAGCTAATCTTTTGGGTGAGATGTTTGCAAAGAACCCTTACTTGCCAGATAACAGTCAAGCACTCCTCGTGGTTAATTACGTATCTTGTTATATTCCCAAGATATTTTTTCGAACGTGAGGAGGTAAAAAGATTCTTGTGAATCTCGTCGTAAATAAATCCCCGGGCCGGGATCGTATATCAGCACTGGTCTTGAGTAGGTGCTCTTAGACGCTAGCACGTCTACTGTGCAAATTTGTCAACGTTGCATACCGTGCGGGAGTCTTCCCGCCGCATTGGAAAGTTGCTGATGTCCAGCCAATCTCTAAAAAAGGTGACGCAAGTAACCCTGCAAATTACCGCCCAATGGCAATTTGTTCTACGCCCTCGAAGGTTATGCAGATATCCTGAGTCCACTGATCTGCTTAATGATCGTCAGTATAGCTTCCGTAGAATGAGATTTACTGGAGACCTGATGGCGTTCCTTTCGGAATAGTGGAGTCAATCCATCCACAGGCTTGGTTAGGCGCTTGATATTTCCAAGGCCTTTTGCAGAGTATGGCACGAGGCACTCTTGTCAAAGTTCGCTGCTTTTGGTGTTGGTGTTAAATTCACTCGATTTATATCGAGTTTTCTCAGAGATCACCCTATACGAGTTGTTGTAGAAGAGTTTTTCATTCATATGACGAGCATAAATTGACTGCGGGTGTACCACAGGTCTCTGATCTTTCTCTTTCTCCTTCTCTTTCTCTTAATTTCATTGACGATCTCCTGGGTCAGACTGTGAATCCAATCTACTCTTTTGCGGATGTCACTAATATCTGTCATTCTTATTCATTCGACCGTAGGCCAAGTTTTCAAGGGATTGAAGTTAAACGTCGGACCATGACTGAAACAGTCGGCCGTGATCTGGCGTCCATTGTTGAATGGGGTCGAATGAATAGAATAGATTTTATTACGGGTAAGACCGAGTGTTATTTGTTGTCACATAAACGGATTGTTGACCCAGGTGTGTCGTCATTGTTTACGGACGGCATAGATATTGATGAATCAGACGCTCTTAACGTTCTGGGCATGAAAATACAATGTGATGTCCTTTGGGCAAAACATGTACTTGAAGTGTCGACATATGCATTCAAGTGTCTAGGCATTTTTAAAGCGGTGCAAGAAATACTCCACTCCATCTGATCTTCTTAATATCTACACCACTTGTATTAGATGGAATATAACTCCCCAAATATAGGCAGGAGCTCTAGGCCATCTTTGGAGCTTCTCGACCATGTCCAGAGGAGAGCGACGATGTTGATAGGGGACAGTAGGGTATCCAACTCTATTGCCTCCCTTTATAATCATCGAAATGTGGGTTGCGTGTCGTTGTTATATCGATACGTCCACGGTGTGTGTGCCTTGGACATCCGTCAACTTATGCCGGACTTGATGATACTTAACCAAAGTACGCGGCTGTTCAGGAACTCGCATCCGGTTTTTATCGAGTGGCCGGTTGACCGCACTACACACTATAGAGAAAATTCGTTGTTCAGCCGTACAGTCCGTATGTGAAATAAACTTCCGGGTAGCGTATTTCCCACCAATTGTGCCATACAAAGATTCAAGACAAATGTCGACAGACACTAGTCCCTCTTTCCACCCCCCACTACCTCAATTTTTCTTCGATAATACAATGCACTGCATTTTTAGGGGGCATCCCCTGAGTGTTGGTTTGATAAAAGAAAAGGTGTTTGTTGATGAAAGCAAAGAACAATTAAGAATACATTATACCACTTTAGTTCAAGAGTTATCATTTGTTAGGTAAGGCTTCCTTCTCGTTATCTATTTATGGAAAACTGTTTATACCTATCGATCAGATGTTTAGAATTTTTGGATTTAGTAGGCAATATCTTTTGAAATGTTTTGTCAACAGTAAAAGTATTACCATCAACGAAAAGGGAATTTTTTTAAGATCACAAAAATAACACCAGCAACATTAGAGTTTAATGCAAAATATAGGGCATTTTCCAAAAAAAAAAAGATAAAAAATAATAATAATTATTCCGTTCATACGATTATAACCATTTAAATAATTTTAATTAAAAATGCATTATTTTAAAATTTAATTATAAGAACCTTGAATATTTAGTTTATTCATTATACTGAAGACTTTTTAGTGGGTGCTACCTCAATTGTTTAAAATAACTTCAAATATACAATCCAAATAAATGTTCAATAATCGAAATTTCATTCCAGGAATTGAATTAGTCATTCCTTATCGTCGAATTGCCTTCCTCGTTCATAAATCTTGGAAAGCCAATCCCAAACATTTCGAACTATCTGTAATTGCGCGAATGTGGTGGCCAATTAAAAGACGAAAATTTGTATTTGAAATTAATTATTTCACAACTCTGGAATCACACACAAAGAAGAGATTCGTTGTCACAATTAAATTTACAGCCAACAGAAATATGGCGGTTCCTTGGACTAGCAAATTATTCACTTATCATTACCAACCTATAATTGTGTTCCATATCGCCAAATGTTGGGCATATCAATTGATTTGTAATCCAGTTTAGGTTGCCAGAACTGAAATATTTAGGTGAAGCCACAGCAAACTTAATTTAATTATCCTGTAGTGGTGAACATTGTATATTTGGATCAACGAAAAATTTAAAAACTAATTCGGATGTACCAAATATTATTTTCGTATGCTCAACTAATTACTTGAATTTAACGGCTGTCACAACCATTTGTCGATACCATATCCCATTATGAAATTTACATAAAAAAATACCAAAAAAAAAAATTATTTTGTATTCAAATTGTGTATTTTATATTTAAATACAAAACAAAATTATTATTATTTGTAACCAAGGTTCGCATTTCGTGGGTAATGTGTTACCCCGGGTATCTATCACATCCAGATATATATATGTATATGGCAATATTCAAAAACTACAAAAAAAATATATATAATTCGGCAACGAAGCGTCGAATCGAAAAAAATATTTTTTGAGGGTTTCTATATTATTTTTTAAAATAAAATTATTATGATTATTTTTTAAACCCGCCAAAATAAAAAAAACCCCTAAGATCTTAAAATGGCTATGAATTGGAAACGGTGCGTCCAATAGATAAAATAATTAAATTTTTACCTCGTTAGGTGGCAGTAACCAAGATATGTCATAAATACGGCGTCACTTTTTTTTAAACAAATTGCTAAAAGTAAAGTTTTCGAAAACGGATCTTTATATCGAAAAATCACAAATTTTTCCGGGTTTCTAAGGATTTTCATAAAGTGGTTCAGTTCATATGGACGACTTTCTAAAAAAAGTCGCCAAACTAATGGAATCGCTAAAAATAAAAAAGGAGGTATAACATGGAAACTGGACGTCCAAACATAGAAATAATATATAGGGTTTTTCAGCAGAGACGCTACAAAAGTAAATCGATAGGAACAGCAAACGACGCCATATTTTTTCCCGCTCTTTTGACATTTCTCTTCAGTAAGGTTTGCCATTTCATCATGGAAAGATATACGTGCCAACAACGAGTCGAAATTATTAAAATTTACTACCGAAATTTGGAGTCAATGGCCTCAACTTTAAGAGCGCTACGTCCAATTTATGGTCGTCATAATCGTCCTACCAGATCAACAATAGAGCGTCTAGTGGACAAATTTGAATCCACAGGCACAGTACAAAATGTTCCCGTGCCAGTGAGACAAAGAAGTGCCCGTAGTGTCGAGAATTTTGCTGCCGCTGAGGCTTCAGTTCAAGAAAGCCCAAATGTGTCTCTTACACGTCGTTCTCAAGCGTTGGGCATCCCTGTGACGTCGTTGTGGCGAATTTTGCGAAAAGATCTTGGCCTACATCCTTACAAGATCAAATTGACGCAAGAACTGAAGCCGCTTGACCACCATAAGCGTCGTATGTTCGTGAATTGGGCTGAGCAACAACTTGAAAATGATTCGGATTCTCATCGGAAAATCATCTTCAGCGATGAGGCTCATTTCTGGCTGAATGGCTTCGTCAATAAGCAAAATATGCGTTAGTGGTCAGACAGCAATCCTCACGTAATCCATGAGTCATCATTGCATCCCGAAAAAATCACGGTTTGGTGCGGTTTATGGGCCGGCGGCGTCATTGGGCCGTACTTCTTCCGTGATGATCAAGACCGGCACATTACTGTGAATGCGAATCGCTACCGTTCAATGCTAACCGAATATTTTTGGGCCGAAATTGGATAATATGGACTTGGAGGACATGTGGTTCCAACAGGACGGCGCCACAAGCCACACAGCGAATGCCACAATCAATTTATTTGAGACCAAGTTTGGTGAACGTGTTACCTCACGAAATGGCCTAGTCGATTGGCCGCCTCGATCGTGCGATTTGACGCCGTTAGATTATTTCCTATGGGGCTACGTCAAGTCTATGGTCTATGCCAACAAGACAGCGACGATTGATGAACTTCGTACGAATATCGAACGTGAAATTGCAGCAGTATCGGCCGATTTATGCTTGAAAACCGTCGAAAATGGGTTCAGCGTCTGGACTTCTGCAAGCGTGCCCGCGGCGGCCATGCAAAAGAAATCGAGTTCCATATATAATGGCATCGAACGTACTTTCACAGGAATAAAGAATTTCGTTGCTATCTAAAACCGGGGTTGTTTTATTTAAAAAAGTTTTGTAGCGCTTTTATTGAAAAACCCTTTATATATTATAATTTGAACCCAATAACCAGTACATGAGTTTCAGTCGGATGAACAGACCTAATCATACCCTCACCCTAATATACGAGGTAGACAAATTTGCGTGTCAAGTTGTTGCCAAAATTTTGACCAGTACCAAATTTTATGAAGATCAGTTATGATTTATTGGAGATATCGAGTCGACAATACGGCAATACGGCCAACTTTTGTATGGGAGGTACGAAACTAGTTTTAATCGGTGATTGGCGGTTGATAACGTGAATCCTTACACATAATATCATTAAAGTAAGAGGTGTTTCACGCGATTTATCGGATTGAAAATCCGGATGAATACCCAGTTTTGAATGGGAGGTACCGGAATGGGCGTGACAATCTTGCCCATTTCCTCCAGTTAAGTAGGTATTTACAAACTGTTAACCGGTGTGTCAGTTGAAGCCAATCCAAATTTTATTAAGATCGGTTATGATTTATTGGAAATATCGAGTCGGCAAACCGGATACACGCCCAACTTTTGTGTGGGAGGTACGAAACTGGGCGTGTCGCAATAGTCAGTTATTAGTTACACCGTAGGTTTTAGCATAATATTGCCTAGTACCGAATTTTATTAAGATCGGTTGTAGTTTAAAACAATTACCGCCCAACTTTTACATGGGAGTTACCAGAATGGGTGTGGAAAAACTGCTCATTTTCCATAGGAGAGTTTTATTTGATTAAATATTGACTAGTATAAACTATCATAAAGATTGGTTCGGTTTTACGGGACTTCTCGTGCCGAAGATGCAAAGGGCCAAACAAATTTTGTATGGGAGGTACCACAATGGGCGTGGCAAAATCACCCTTGTTTTAGTCGGTGATTGGCGTTTGATAATGTGAAGCCTTATACCTAATTTTATTAAGGTTGGAAGTATTTCACGCGATTTATCGGAATGAAAACCCGGACGAACACCCTGTTTTGTATGGGATGTACCAGAATGTGCGTGACAGACAATCTTGCCCATTTCCTCCAGTTAAGTAGGGATTTCCACATTATTAACCGGTGTGTGAGTTGAAGCCCATCACATCTACCAGAAGAATGGTTTGCAAGAAATATGATTTTGTGCTAAATGTGTCGATTTGTATGGAAGGTACCTGAAGGGGCGTCGTCAAAACGCCCATTTTCAATCCCAAACTCAATATTGGCAAATAATAATCACTGACAAAATGTCATTATGATCTGGAAAGATTTTTGGCAGTTACCGTGTTGACAAGCGAGCCAGACAGACAGACGGACTTGGCTTAAACGTCTTAAAATGCCCTAAAACGAACTTCGTCCAACGATACTAAGCGTATAATATGGCTCCTTCTATGCGATACCATTTTGACGTATTAAGTGATATATACCCCCAAATTGAAAGAAGTTTAGAAAAAGTAAATTTTCTCAAAAAAATACCTCTTCATATTCTTAAATAAAGTACATCTTCTAAAAAAATACCTTATCTTAAAGACGTACTTTTGCTTAAAAAAAGTACACTTTCTTACAAAAAGTACCTTTTCTTAAAACAAGTAATTTTTTTTTCAAAATAAGTACCTTATTTAAAAAAGTACATTTTCGTACCACAAATTGTCATTTCTGAAAAAACAAAGTTTTGTTTAAAAAGTACCTTTCTGTGAAAAAGTAACTTTTCTTGAGATAAGTACTTACCCTTAAACATTTACCTACTATTGGAGAAAGGACCAATTCTAGAAAAATTCCCATTTCTTAAAAAAACCATTTCTTCAAGAAAAAAAAAATACCTTATCTTAAAAAAATACCTTTTCTTAAAAAAATACCTTCTCTTACAAAAATTACTTTTCTTAAAAGTACGTTTTCTTATAAACAAAATAATAGCCTTTCTTTCCTTTTCTTGTGATAAGTAGCCTTTCTGAAAATAAGTAAGTTTTCAAAAAAAAAAAACAACCTTTTCCTAAAAACAGTATCTGTTCTTACAAAAGTACTTCTTTGTAAAAAAAATTCATACTCTTATGACTTTTTCTTACAGAAAGTAGTTCTTCTTAAAAATAATACCTGTGCTTAAAAAAATAGTTCTTAATAGAAAAGGTACCATTCTTTAAAAAGGGACCTTTTCGGGAAAATATAATAACTACATATTCTTGCAAAAAGAACTTAAAAATATACTTTTATTTAAATAAAATACATTCTATAAAAAAAAGTTCTGAAAATAAGTTTATCATTTTACAAAAGTATATTTTCTTAAAGAACCATTTAAATTATCGTATTTTCCAACGGGCACCTTAGGCGTGTTGGAACTAACTAACCTTTTGCTAACTGCTTGATACATAAATGAAATGCGACTTCCTCTAAAAAATGTAAAAACCCAAAGTGCTTGTAATCATACGAACGGAATATTTTTTTATATTTATGTCTTTTTTTCGCATTAAATTTTAATATTGTTGTTATTATTTTTTTAATCTTAAGGAAATACCTTTTCCGATGGTAGTAAGATTTTTGCTGTTGACATAAACTTTAAAATGATATGGCCTACTAAACCCAGAAATGTAACGTTTATCATTCAGAGTCTCAAATATATACGCAGGCCTGATACAATTTATAATGAAGGTTTCTGGTAAAGCGCAAGTAACAGGCCAATTGAATTGTATGGAAGTAACTGGCCTTAAAATGGTCATGTGCATAGGCTTTAGGCATAGTCAGCAGCCACTGAGTGCAAGCCAAAGTTGTGTCGCAGGCCAGGAAAACCACCAACTGTATGGAAGCAAAGCGATAGAGTATTAGGCAACTCGACCATCATGGAATAAAAAAAAAATACTTGGCAGAGACAGAAACCGTTAGGTAGTATATCCTGACGTCCTATGGTGAACACTTTATTTAAACCCTCGGGTTGCAATAGTAGTGCTCTAGTATATGAGATCAAAGGTTCGATCCCTGCTCTGACCACCTTACATTTCTTTCGACGGAGGCCACTTCGCTTCGTGGCGGCGACACTATCGTGTATTTAGTCATGAAAAGGTTTCTCCAGTTACCGTTCGTAACCGGTGTAAAGTTATAGGTCCCAATCAGCGACTGTAAAACTAGAAAGAGCATTGTGTGGAGCTCTCCACAATCCCTTCGTGGGATGTAATTAGAAACCATGTTCCTACTATTCTGGTCTTTTTTCTAACTAGGGGGCATACGTGTATTACCAAATTATTTACCTTAGTAGCATTTAAATTATAAAATATAACCATATTTACTTGGCTGGTGACATAAAACGCAGTATGCTGTTACAGAGATTGGCAAAATAGATTTCAATAGATTGGCAAAATAGATTTCGCGTATTGGCAAAAGGCTACCTGATATAACTCAGTGAAATGCGCCTGCTATGAATGAATATCTTCTAAAAAATGGTTTCTCATTACATCCCATGAAGGGACAGGGGAGATCTTCTCACAATCACTGAGCTATGCGCTTTCCAATTTTTCACTCACTGATTGGGACCTACAGATTTACACCGATTCCGGTTTCCGAAATGGTTTCTCATTACATCCCATGAAGGGACAGGGGTGATCTTCTCACAATCACTGAGCTATGCGCTTTCCAATTTTTCACTCACTGATTGGGACCTACAGATTTACACCGATTCCGAACGGTATTTTGAAAAGCTTTTTCATGGCTAAATACTCGATATTGTCGCCGTCACTATGCGAGGTGACCGCCGCCGAAAGAAATGTTTAGGTGGTCTGAACAAGAGGCGCGCACACTACCATTGCACCACCGACGGCTACGATATCTTCTAGCTAATGCAAAAAATGCATTGATTTAAAAAATAAATGAAAATTGTTGTCAAATTAATAAACTTTTTAGTTTATTTTTTAATATTTGCTTCCTTTTGGTTGGTTGGTTGAAAAGGCTGCAAGACAGCACGCTGTCTAGCACACTTAGGCTAAAGAAGTCCATTTTTGCTTCCTTTTAGTTTCCTTTAATTTAAAAATCTAACTGAAAACTGAAAACTTTAGTGGCCTTAAAAACAAAAAAAAACAATCGTAATACTTTTATTTTCACTAAGTAAACCTAAGTTTTCATTTGTATTGTATTTCACCAAATAATGAAATTGTGAAAGCGAAGCACAGATAAAGACAGAAGACAATTATGTTTTGCATATCCTCGCTCTTATGCGATCCAGTTAAATAATTTGGTGGCATCAAAATTGTTACGCATGATTACAATCATTTCAATTACAATAGAACTTAAGACATTGTGGACGGTGTACTAGCAATTTCCCACTGTCTTTAATTCTCCAATAATATTTCTATATCCACATTGATTAATTGCACTGAACTCAAAATACAAATTGAAAAAAGGAATATTTTCGCCAACACTTTTGTGATGCCTTTTGTTAATGTAGTGACATTTGGATAAAAAGAACTCTCTTCAAACTACTACTTTCAAGGAATAAATAATTCAAGAAAAAAATAAATAATAATTGAATAATTGCGTAAAATGTCTAACAGAAACATTGCTTAGGTTGAGGGTATGTGTAATACTTTTCACTAAATTGATATTTGCGCACTAGCTTAACTTTTACTCCATTGTTTATGCTTTTTTCTCTGAAATTTGCATGACATTTTAATTATAATAGTTCTACAGCAGATGGAATTGTGGCACACAGCACCGTATGAGTGGTGTAAAGTAGGACCGTGAAATGATAATCACACTCATTCGCCGACGTAACTTCTAGGAATCAATTTCAAAACTTTTATTAAGAAAGGGGTTTTCAATAAGAGCGCTACAAAAGTTTTTTTAAATAAAACAAAACCGGTTTTAGATACCAATGAAATTTTTTATTCCTGAGAAAGTACGTTCGATGCCATTATGTGTGGAACTCGATTTCTTTTGCATGGCCACCACGGGCACGCTTGCAGAAGTCCAGTCGCTGAACCCAATTTTCGACGGTTTTCAAGCATAAATCGGCCGATACTGCTGCAATTTCACGTTCAATATTTGTACGAAGTTCATCAATCGCAGCCGGCTTGTTGGCATAGACCATAGACTTGACGTAACCCCACAGGAAATAATCTAACGGCGTCAAATCGCACGACCCAGACGGCCAATCTACTGGGCCATTTCGTGAGATAACACGTTCACCAAACTTGGTTTCCAATAAATTGATTGTGGCATTCGCTGTGTGGCTTGTGGTGCCGTCCTGTTGGAACCACATGTCCTGCAAGTCGATATTATCCAATTGGGCCTAAAAATGTTCGGTTAGCATTGAACGGTAGCGATTCGCATTCACAGTAATATGCCGGTCTTGATAATCACGGAAGAAGTACGGCCCAATGACGCCGCCGGCCCATAAACCGCACCAAACCGTAATTTTTTCGGGATGCAATGATGATTCATGGATTACGTGTGGATTGCTGTCTGACCAATAACGCATATTTTGCTAATTGACGAAACCATTCAGCCAGAAATGAGCCTCATCGCTGAAGATGATTTTCCGATGAAAATCCGAATCATTTTCAAGTTGTTGCTCAGCCCAATTCACGAACATACGACGCTTATGGTGGTCAAGCGGCTTCAGTTCTTGCGTCAATTTGATCTTGTAAGGATGTAGACCAAGATCTTTTCGCAAAATTCGCCACAACGACGTCACAGAGATGCCCAACGCTTGAGAACGACGTGTGAGAGACACATTTGGGTTTCCTTGCATGGGAACATTTTGTACTGGGCCTGTGAATTCAAATTTTTCCACTAGACGCCCAATTATTGATCTGGTAGGACGATTATGACGACCATAAATTGGACGTAGCGCTGACTCCAAGTTTCGGTAGAAAATTTTAAATATTTCGACTCCTACATCTTTCCATGATGAAATGGCAAACCTTACTGGAGAGAAATGTCAAAAGAGCGGGAAAAAATATGGCGTTGTTTGCTGTCCCTATCGATTTACTTTCGTAGCGTCTCTGTTGAAAAACCCGTTATTTGTGTTCCCTTTGTTAGGATAGAATTGCTGCCCAGGTTATTTTCGGTGGAATATGGTGTGCAGTTCAACCTTGTTAGAAAGAATTTAAAATTGTTCGGTGCTCACAACTAAATTAATACGAAGCATTAGGGATGCCAAACGGGAAATCCCGAAATCCCGGGAATTTTTGGGGATTGTTGAATCACGAATCCCGGGATTTTAATAAGTAAATCCCCGGATTTTTCGGGATTATTATTAATTTTGAAACACATAAACTAAAAACAATGACAAAAGTTCAGTGTGGTGTTATTTTATGGAAGAATGGAAAGGTGCACCTCAAGCAAAATGCAAATTGTGCAAAAAGGGTTTAAGAATCAATGGCGGCTCTACAACATAATAACAAATCTTAACTTAAGCTAATTTTGGCATATGTACATATGTCTAAATTACAAAATTTATTGCGTTGGGTAAAATATTAACATAAACCATCACAACATTTGGGATAATTGTCCACTAACGTACCATGTAAAGCCATTGATATCACTTTTTTGTATAAAACAAGTCATAACTAACTCAAAAAATAATGTAGCATTTTTCGTTAACTCGCTTAGTTATCGGATGTTTACGTTTCTCAAACAATTTTTAAAACAATTTTTGTTTTTGGTTGAAAAAAAATATTCGAAAAATCGCGCGATGTTTTTAAAATACTTTTTGTTTTTGTTTGAGAGCCTTGAACGTCCGATAACTCGATAACTAAGCGAATTATCGAAAAATGCAACATTATTTTTTGAGTTAGATATTACTTGTTTGATACAAAAAAGTGATTTTAAAATTGATAATTTTTCTAAATGTCAACATCCGATAACTCGATAACTAAGCGACTTATCAAAAGTGCTACATTATTTTATGAGTTTGCTTTGAATTGTTTTATACAAAAAACTGATATCAATGGCTTTACACGGTACGTTAACGCCATAACCCTCTCACATATCCGAAATTTGCCCCGATTTTGTTATTTTATTTTTTTTGCTTAGAATAACGTATTCTACCCCCTTGTGGTTGATTATTGGAGTGTAAGCCATAAAATAGACCAGTTCCCAAAAAAACTTAAAAATAAAATCCCGAAATCCCGGGACGGGATTACGAAAATCCCGAATCCGGGGATTTTTTAAAATCAGTCCCGTTTGGCATTCCTACTAAGCATTGATGCATTTTTCGCAACAAATGTAACTATTTAGAAAAATAGATATTACCCAGATCTTATGGCAGGATAGCTGAAGTGCTCAATCTAAACTCTAGCCATAGAATAACACATACGTAGAAGGTTTTATTCGCTCAATAAATTAAACGTCATAGGTACGATGGAAATTACACAGTGGAGTGTGGAAAATATGGGTTCAATAATACCAGATGGTGGCAATAGTATACAGCGATCCACAAAGGAACTACACCCGAATTTCGTGTTTTTGTGGCAAAATAGTTGTGTTAAATACAATACAAATGAATACCAACGTTAAAAGTCAACAAAAAAGTGCAAAATACATTTAAATTTTTCAGTTCTACACCAAAACGACAAGAAATAGTTAAGTGAACATATTTTGTAACTCCACCTGGTGTATGTAAACATTTCCACAGACCTACCGAGAGAGTGTGAAATGAAACGTCAGATGAGAGAATAAGTTCTTCTATAGTATGTGTTATTCTATGACTCTAGCCAATGTCATTGATTGTATTTTCGCTTCAAATATTCCAAAACGCTCAACGGTCGTTTTAAAAACGACATATGCGGTGAAAATTCTTGACAGAAATTTCAAAACATAAATTTGGATAGGACAACCCATAGAGAAATGATGTATAGAGATGCCATATCTCTCAGTATTTTGATGGCATTTAGTATGTTGTATATGGGCGGTTGCATGTTGGAAGGTATTGCTTTAATAATACCAGATAGAGGCAATGACTCAAACCATCCACCAATAAATCAGCAACGGCATTTCGAACTGTTCTTTAAAAATGTTTGTGTAAATACACCACAAATAACATGGATTAAATTTTCACAGTTTTTCATCAAATGGATATGTAAAATTTAAGTTAACAATTTTTTTAATTCCACCTGGTTTAAGTCAATCTACGTCAAATAACTCTCTGTCGCACATATCGCACCACGAATAGTGTGAATCAAATGAGACCAATGGCGTCTCTATACATCATTTCTCTATGGGACAACCTGAATCTGCTGGAATGAATATTTATTATTATTTTACTATGCAACAAAATTTAGGTTTTTGATTAGGAGGTGAATGATTCCTGTGCCAAATGATCACACCAGGTGAGTACAGTCAAACCCCAACAATTTAGACCGCTGTGTAGCTACACTTTTTTTAATGGGCGTGGCAAATTTGAATTTTCTGAGCCGATACATGTCTTCAGGGAAATTGGACAAGGATTATTTTTGGAGAATATTCAAATGGTCTATTTTTTTAAAGTGTCTTTTTAGTCCTTTGTTAAAATAGTACCAAAAATGCACACTAAAATGAGCAGCTACGGAATCAGAATGTTATACATATTTATTTCTCATTAAATTTCATTGTGGCTCGGCATAGAGGAAAATTCTGCATCTTTATTTTCAGACGTCCTCTACGTCCTTTTTTAAACGCAAGAAAACTGCACCAAAATTGCCGGGAAAATACCTAACTATTCAATTTATTGTGGAATAGATTTTGCTAGACCAATTTATTGTAGAACCAATTTACTGTGAAATAAATTTTACTAGAGGATTTTACAGAGGAGAATCTTTAATCTTGAATTTGAATATGTCCCTTTAGTCCTTTTTATAAAAATGTAAACCTTAAAATCTTACACTTTAAATCTGAAATGGTTTATTTTGATCATAATAAAGTTTTTAATAATATACCTTAAATAATTACAGATTCAGAGAAAAAAAGGTCTCCTGCGGCAGTACTTGTCGAGATATGTTGGTGGCGTAACCATAAGTTTCAGGACGGGGAACTTGAAGAGGATTACGTTGGAGAAGATCGGAAGGAGTCGCAAGATGATTTATTTGAGTTAGATGCTGATGATCAATCTAATTAATATGATATATGGTTTGTAAAAAATTTAATTTTTTCATAAATATGTACATAAATTCTTCCATATTTCCATATTTTGATAAAATTTTTCGCAAAGGAACTAAAGGACATACGAACAACAAAGAGAAACTTCTTGAGAAACATAAACATATTTCTTTCACAATATATTTGTAGAACCTACTAGGGACCATTACAGATTTAAATTTCCAGATTTCAATTTTTCAAAAAATAACTAAAAGGATGTATTCAAATTCAAGATTCTCGTCTGCGAAATCCTGTATTGAATTGTGTTCCACAATAAACTGGTCGAACATTTAAATATTTTGTAAGTCATTTTGGTGCAGTTTTCTTGACCTTGTGTCAAAAATGGTTTGGGTCTTTGACAAACCATAGTGGAATTTAATGAGGACTGAATTCGTTAAACATTCTAAATCCCTAGCTGGGCATTTTAGTGTGAATTTTTGGTACTTTTTGGATAAAGGACTAAACGGGCCCTTTAAACTTTGAACTTTGAAACTTTGAAATGCTACGAAAGAATCCTTGTCAAATTTCACTGAAGACATGTTATAGCAAGAATTCAATCAATTCAATATTTATACTCGATGTTTAAATTTATTTCGAACAGTATCGGATAAGAAAATTGATACTTACCGCGCCCATGAAAAAAAGTGAGCTACACAGCGGTCTAAATTTTAGGGGTTTGACTACTCTCACCTAGTGTGATCATATGCCGCAGGAATCGTTCACCCCCAAAATTGGTGTTGCACAGCGTTGTGAAAAAAGCCAAATATGAAGAATTAAAGATGTTCATGCCAGCAGGATTGAGGGCTATATGAGAGTTTATGAGGATTGAAAACTGGTTCTATACAGCAGTGGCGAGACCGATAATTCTGCATGGGATAATCGTGTGGTGGCAGGTGCTTGAGAAACCCAACCATTGTGCACTACTCACTAGGGTTCGGAGAATGGCATCAATTTGCATCACCTGTTACCTGTAATGCTATAATTTTTTCCGGTAGAAAGTATAGGCAGCCAAATTGCTTCAATGTCTGCCATCATGCTAAGGCAACCCTTACAGTGGGGTATGGTAGGATTCAGTCATGGAATAGTGCTGAAAGGTACTTTCAATATCCCTGTATTTATCGATTACTCGAAAGAGTAACCACTATTTGATCGGAAATACCACGCTCTCTTAACAGAGTGGGACTCCTGGAACATAGGAGTTCCTAGTAAAGAGGGATATGTGAATTTCCACACGGATGGTTCGAAAATGAATGATCAGCTGGTCTACGGGGTCTACTCTAGGAAACCAAGGTTGCCCCTTTGTCAGAGATTCCTTGAGCATTGTGGCGTGTATCATGCTGTACTTTTGGTAGTTACAGAAGTGACCGTTTGGCTGGGTTATAATAGGTCATCAGTCTTTGTGGTCAATGTCTTCTCTGACAGTCTCTTTTTTACCCGCTACACCAAAAGCTTTTGTCGGAACATTGATATTTTCGAAAAAGTTTAATTTTATTCCGAAGTGTTATGAGACATGTGAGCTTGATGAACAAGCTAAGATTTTTTGAATAACGTGCATGAAAAAGTTTTGTTGCGCTATGCGGAAAATTCGTTGGAAGTTACAGAAGTGGCGAGTAGGTCGTGATTGTTAGAGACTTTTGAAATATATTTGGTGAAACGAGCTGCAACATGTCCATAAAAATTCATTTTCTGCAATCGGAATTCGACTTCATCCCAAACATTCTCGGTAAGTTCAGCGATGCACAAAGCAACCATTTACACCAAGAAAGGGATACAGTTGAAAAATATTTTCGAGGGAAACATAAAATGAAGGTAATTTCAAAATAATGCTCTGCACTTCAAAGACAAAGTAATATTAATGCTGAAATAGGAAGAAAGCGGTGAAGCAATCATTTTTAAGTTGAATGGCTAAAACTTGTATTTTGACAAAATTTTAGTTTTACCGTAATCTTCAATAAACCATAAAAAAAACCAAAAAAACTGGGTGTCCATTACATTCCATGTACGATTCGGGAGAGCTTCACACAAACCAGTGAACTGTGCGATTTGTAGTTTTATACTCACTTATTGGGACCTTATCAGTGTGGTTTTAGACCAACGAAAACCAAATCGATTCATACTACCTTTTGGTCGATTACAAAGCCCCATACGGGAAAAACTGTACAAAGCTATGTCTGACCTGGGGATTCCGGCAAAACTGATCCGCCTATGTAGAATGACGCTGACCAACACCAAATCAGCAGTGAAAGTGGGGAAAGACCTCACTGAACCATTCTGTACCAAGCGCGGACTTAGACAAGGTGACACACTTTCGTAAAATCTCTTCAACATCTTAATGGAGCTAATAATGAGGAAAGCTGCAGTAAATACGAACAAGACCATTAACACGAAAAGCCATATGTTGCTGGCGTATGCTGACGACAAAGACACCATTGGGCGAAATTTGCGAGAGGTTACTGCAGTATTTTCAAGAATCGACAAGGAATCAGTGAAGGTGGGTCTTGCTGTTAATGAGGGCAAGACAAAATTGATGGTGTCAACGACTAGAGAAACCTCTCGCCTTGGTCCGCACTTGAACGTCGGCAACTGATTTAATGTTGAAGTGGTACATGAATTTGTCTACCTTGGATCCGCCGTGAACAAGGAGAACAACTTCAGCCTGGAGATAGATAGGAAAATTGTGCTTGCAAATAGATGCTATTTTGGGCTCAACAAGCAGTTTAGGAATGACGGCCAAAGGTCCAGCTATATCAGACTCTCATTTTATCTGTCTTGACATATCTTTGACGTTTGGGAATAAGGTCTTAAGTCAAAAAAATGAATTTTGGGTTTTTGATTGGGTTTAACTCAATTTTTTTTTCTCTTTCGTTTGGTATTAAAAACTTAAATCTAGCACAACTCCATCCAATCGTAATCATTTGCTCTTTAGGCAATAAGTCAGAAAATTTCATATATAAATAATTTTCAATTTAAAATTACGAAAAACTACAGTTTCTGACTTAAGACCTTATTCCCAAACGTCAAAGATATGGCTCCGAAACTTGAGTCATACCGCAAGCGGATGAAAAACACC
The DNA here is from genome assembly GCA_963931995.1 of Phaonia tiefii. NCBI lineage: Eukaryota > Metazoa > Arthropoda > Insecta > Diptera > Muscidae > Phaonia > Phaonia tiefii. The sequence continues at coordinate 30,358,682 of OZ008368.1, forward strand.
TGGGAGTATGCGAGAGAAAAATTCTCTGTATAATATATGATCTTGTTAGGGAAAACGGCACATAAGTAGTCGAATCAAATTAGGATAATTGCGTTGGCTAGGGCATGTTATGAGAGTGGATGAAGATTAGCCAGCGCGAAAGGTTTTCGATAACGTACTCGATGGAAGCAGGAAAAGTGGACGACCAAGACTCCGCTGGAAAGACAGGTAGAAGAATCCCTCCGTATCCTTTGTGTTACCAACTGGCGAGAAAAGGCGAAGGATACATCCAGTTGGAAGAACATGTTGAAATTTGACTTTTTAATTAATATGTGTAAGACGTCTGACCTCATGAGATTGCAAAATAGTCAACAATAATTGCGACCTACAATTTTATTCCGATTCTGAACGGTATTTGGAGAAGCTTTGTCAATACTCGATATGGTCGCCGTCACGTAGCGAGGTGACAGCCTTCGACAGAAATTTAAGTTGGTCAGAGCAGGGATCGAACCCACAATCTCATGTACAAAAGCCGCGTACCCTACCGTTGCACCACTGACGGCCACCAGTTAATTACAAACGGATTTTAAACGCCGGGTTGCGATTTAATCCTTTGCATTTTTTAAAGAATTTACAATTATTATGGATTCTTTGTAAAATAATGTGTAATATTATCGCCAACAGTTCAACATTTTTCGAACAAATTGGTAATTGCTAACGGATTCTTGGGTTACTCGACAACACCTACAAGAAACATAATATCACTTCCCAGGTATTTTGGCCTATCATTGTACGCTGTAATACTTGAAGTAGCGGAAACTTGTTATTTTCCACGGCCTTTCTTTTATCTCACAGCAAATTTGAGATGCCTGACTAGTTGGACAGATAATCACTAAAACCACATCAGATCGTTAAAGTAAAAAATAATAGATTGGATGAAGTGGCAGTCCGCTTCCGAATATGGGAGAATAATCAATTGAATTCATAGTTATGATTCACCGCAGTGACGTTTATGCTATCTCTGACATTAATTTCAACACCATTTGAAAGTGGAAATCCACTTTAAGTTCCCTGCAAGCATGCGAATATATTTGGTTTTTACATAGCTGTATTCAAATCCATTTATATATATTATACTCGTGCCATTTCCGGTGCATCTGTCGAATGTCTCGACTTCACGCTGTTGATGGTCAACGTCATTCAAATGTGCAACATTGATGCGTAAAACAACAAATAAAACCAAGCACCATTAAATTTTATTGTTTTACCGTAATACACAGTAAAGCTTAATATTCTGTACATATGTGACGATACGTAATATCAAATGTGTAATTCAATATATTTTATAATGCATTTTCGAGATATTGCATTGAAACCAAAAGCAATAGGAAAATATTTTTGTTATGACCGATTGTATTATCTGTATTTCTTAATTTAAGAGAAGAAAATTGTTGCATCGGTACCCTTTTTCACATTCATTTGTTCTTCAATATTGTATTTCAAATACTGTCGCTCTTTCAAATGGAATACATATCTTCAAATATTTTATGACAGACGAGAATGGGTATTCCGCGTTGGTTTTGTTTGTTTAGTCGCTTCAATCGAGAATGTAGGACAAAAGAAGTCGAAGACTGAGTGCACTTAGTCCCAATTTTTGACTGGTTATTTAAATTGGTAACCAGTTGATATTGATTTATTGTTGATCTGACTTTAAATACGATAATAGTTTTTCAGTGTTTTGTCAAACAACCTTACTACCATGTGACAGCATTGGCAAACGCTATGAAAAATGACAGGTATTCATACATTTATCACATAATCGTTGCAATGCATCAAACTGACGCCATTTACAAAACAAAACTGAAGTGATAAAATACCTAATATTTAATGAAATTGGAGATTATTTGTGCAGAAATAAAGTTATATATTTTATTGTTATTTCAACTAGGATGGTGATTATAATTGTTCACATTTACAATTAAAGAAGCTTTGTGTTTGTTCTTCTTGTTGTTTTCTGTCAAAATCATATGGTCACTTGATCATAGTTTAAATGCCCAACTTTGGCTGTTTAAACAGCAATTAACTATTAACCTAAAAAAAATTCAATGAGTGTTCGAACTCACGTGCGATGTATTAACACCTTTTTGTTACACGGTACCTGTTTGATTTCTATGAACACATTAGTAAATGTTACATTGGAAAATAAAAAACCGCGTTCAATCATATGAAGACGTTACATTTAAATAATATTAATACTTAAAATTATTTAAAGGCCAGTGCAAGCACATGTGCCATTATTTTCTTGCTTAATACTTTTTGTTTTATTCCCACAAAAAAAAACAAAGAAAATGCAAAGCAACAGACACATATACATACATACATTGTTATGTTCGTACATACGCTACACAAGTTCACACAATTTTCGTTGCTCTCTGCGAGTGCTCTGCACCCACACAAGACAACTATTCGCTGTCGCGACATCAGTGTGTGTTTGTTTTTCGCAATCTGACAATCTGTGTTTCGCAGTCGGACAGATCTGTGTTCTATATTATCATTTAAATAAATAAATGGTTTCCTGTTACAACCCATGAAGCAATTGGGGAGAGCTTCTCACAACTATTGAGCTGTGCGCTTTATAGTTTTATACCCACTGATTGGGACCTACAGTTTTACACCGGTTCCGAACGGTATTTTGAGAGGCTTTTTCATGGCTAAGTACTCGATTTTCGCCGTTACTAATCGAGATGACCGTCGTCGAAAGAAATTTTAAGGTGGTCGGAGCAGGCATCGAACCCATGACCTCCTGTACAATAGGCGCGCACACGTCGCTTGGACGAAACATTTTTGTTAATGGTTTTACGTTGTTATAGTGAAAAGTGTCGTATATCCGACAATTTGGTAGTGGCTTCAACAAATAATTCATACTTTTCATTTCGCTGCTGCAACAAATTACTTGATGTTCCAGCAAAAATTTTATTTAATTTGAATTTTGTAAAAAAATGGGTTGAAAATTAAAAAAAAAAGTAAAGGCACGTGTTTTAAACTGCTGATATTTGGTTTCTCTCTTACTTTCTATAGTTTTTATTTATTAGTTATACATTTTGGAGGTTTGTCAACATTTCTAGTTGACGAAACAATTTCGTTATTGTAACGAAATTAATTTTTAGATTAATTATAGAGAGAGAAGCAGTCGAAAAACAAGAGGCCACCAACAGAAAATGGTGAGCGTGAGTACACATCTTAAATCAGTACTATTGCAACAATCGAAAGTGGTAGACTTATTTCTCCGCCGGAATAATTTAAATAAATTTGTTAAAAGAGACTAATTAGTTATACTTAGTAATAATCTTTTATTGTGAAAACTAAATTATCTAATTTATTTATTTATTTGTATTTATGTACAGTTGTCAATAAATAATTTCAAACATACTTCAAAACATTCATTGCAGCAATGAAACAAACTCATTGTATTAATTAAACACATTCATTGCAACAATGACTCAAATTCGTTGCACCAATGAAACAAATTCATGGCAGCAATGAACAAATTCATTGCAGCAATTAAGCAAATTCATTGCTGCAATGAAACAACTTCATTGCAGATATGAAATAAATTCCTTGCAAGAACGATACTTATTCATTGCAACAATGAAACAAAGTCATTGCAGCGACAAAAAAAATTCGTTGCAATAATGAAGCAAATTCATTTCAGCTACAACCATACTTTCACCACACTAGCGAACTATTTGCAGTTGATGAACATATTTTCATAGCGGGAATGAAACGTTACGTTAGCTCAATTTTGATGACAAAAGTTGTTGGGGTGATGAACATTTCCATCCGTGTGACGATGCTTTCCATTCAGTGCAGGTGCGTCTTGGCCTACCGCCAAATGGTGGCGGTGAAAGTTTGAACTTTATGCCTTGATAAAAAATTACGTTTTGTTAATCTATGTCCTGTGATCACACATCGTCCATAATATTTAGCAAGGATTACTTGTCGTTGTTAGGACGGAGGATGGTCTAACAATGATCTCTATTAAATTTTATAGGCTCCTCCCTATTCCCCTACATCCCCTATTAGGTAAAAATATTATCTGGTTATATTATGCCGATAATTTCACTATCGATCTTCAAGGATAAAAAGTCATCTAGTATTACTCTTAGGGCCATTATTACAACTTGCCATCAGTTAAACGCAGGATTTTGTCTGCCCGATAAATAGCTTTGCATTATTACAACTTTCATTTTTATTGTTATTATTATTATCAATAATAATAATTAATCGATAAAAGAAGTAATAAATTAAGGTTTTATAATGCAAAGCCATTTATGGGTCCAACAAAATCCTGCCTTTAACTAACGGCAAGTTGTAATAATGGCCCTTAGTCGTCTATGATTACCCCTTTGAAACCACGGCCATGCAAGCTGCACTAAACTAGGCGGCCAGTGGGTCAAAACGTTCCAAAAATATTCTGTGGAAGAGGTGTGATTCGTGAACGGACCTTAGAGAAGCTGGAAAAACATCAGGTTCTTTATCGAAACATTTTCTTCAGCGACGAGACACAGTTTTGGGTCAATGGTTACGTCAATGGAATATCTCTCTGTGTAAATTTTTAAGTCATCGAAATATAACCATATACGGACACCGCTACGCGATAAAAGACCAAGTTTTGCCCAAAGTCATGCACTTTTTTTATGGGCCCCAAAGATTTGGAGCCTCGGTGTCAGTTTTGCAAAAAAGTGATCATTTTGTCAGGCTCATATCTCAAAAACCGTTCGGAATTTGGATTTACCCTCTGAGGGAGAGAATGGGTGAAAGAAATGCTGTATTATTTTGAGCAAATTGACACATCGATGACATTAAAGCTGCATTTTCGTCATTTTCATTTTGACGATTTTATCAAACAACTCCCTACCGAATCCAATGAGCAAGCAGAATGGTTTCCCCAAACCAAAATGATCATGTAAAAACGGTACAAAGGCCAAAAACTCGACGCATTGCTTGCAGGTGTAATATCAATTTTATTGGTGCATTGTTCTGCATTCCTTTTTTTATTTCTTTTCTAATTCATTTCAGGTATGTTGGTGGAGTCACAAGATCACCCTGTATGATGTTAATGAAGTATTTGAAGAAGAATAAGCTGATGATGGATGGCAGTCTGGAAGTAACGTGCCTGTGGTCACCATAAGATCTGAATCAGAGGCAAATTCGGACGACGATTTGGATCCACAACTTAAGAGAGTGCGATTTGCAAGTCCAAGGCCATCAACATTATAAACATAATACGAATATTTTTTTTTATTATTTTTGTAATAGATAGCATAGTATATAAATGTTGAAGTAAAGAAAAAACAAATGAAATTAAAAAATTTTCGGGAAATTGTTAACTTATGCTATGCGGTTACCTAAATGCTATCTAAGCACTACCTAAACGGTGTTAAGAATCATGTTCCAGAAAGTTGTTTTCTACCTATGGACTTGAAGAGGGAAAAAAGTAAAAAAAATATATTTTTTTTAAAGTGTTTACGATTTTGACCTTGAAGATGAAGTTTTTTTGTTTTTGTACGTTCACAATTGTTGTTCTTTATGATATGAGCCTGACAAAATGATCACTTTTTTGCTAAAATGACACCGAGGCCCCAAATCTTTGGGGGTCCATAAAAAAGTGCATGACTTCGGGCAAAACTGGGAGACACTGGGCTTTTTTTCATTTATCACGTAGTGGTGTCCGTACATGGTTATATTTTCTTGTGTTGCCCTGTGTAATGCACTATTTGGTGCGGTTTATGGGGCAGCGGCATCATCACACTGTACTTCAGAGAATAATGGCCGCAAGGTTACGGTCAATGAAGCAATGTACCGTTCAAAGATCACTGGCTTTGTTTGCCCAAAATGCAAGAATTGAACTTGGTGGGCATGTGGTTTCAACAGGATGCACGCGATACCGTAAACTAATTGAGAGGCGAATTAGGTGAGCAAGAAATCACACGTTGCAATGCTGTCAATTGACTGTCTGGTTCATACGATTTGACCCTACTGGACTATTTTTTGTGGGGGCACTTGAAGTCTCTTGTCGACAGGGCAAGCCAACCACGATTGCTGCCTTGAAAGACAGCATAACACGTGTCATTGGTGAGATGCCGGCCGAAATGTTGGAAAAAGTGTGCCAAAATTAGACATTCAAAATTGACCACGTGAACCATAACCGTAGACAACAATTGCATTTAAACAAATATTTCACTCACTTGTTCATATTTCACTATGCATTTCCAATCGTAACATCTATTGTTAGTTTTCCTGCTTCCAGTAGAGTAAACGCAAACTAAGATTTATGTCATTGGACAAAACACACAAATATATGCATATTCCAATCTCCACATAAACTAAAGGGTATCTCGTGATATTTTACTAAGTGCAACCAACAATCAACCAAGAACGAAATGCATAAAATGTGTTTTATGGCTTTTGGGAATATTTGTTTCATTTACACCTGTTAGAAAATGCAACCGCAAAAACTTGGTGTTATTCCTTGGTTTCAAACATGTGTGAAAATTAAGTCTACCGGGTGCCGGAATAATAATAGCAATTGAATTATTTAAATGTAATATGCAAAGCAGTTTGTGCAAAAATATCCAACCTTTCTTATTTGGTTGTTATTGTGGCAAATAGTTGTATATTTAGGTGTCTCGACAAATCCAGACATAGCATGTAATATTGCTAATTATAACTCGAACATAAGCATATATATAGGAATATTGATTTGGTTTTTACTACAAAGGGTTTTTCAACAGAGACGCTACAAAAGTAAATCGATAGGGACAGCAAACGACGCCATATTTTTTCCCGCTCTTTTAACATTTCTCTTCAGTAAGGTTTGCCATTTCATCATGGAAAGATATACGAGCCAACAGCGAGTCGAAATTATTAAAATTTACTACCGAAATTTGGAGTCAGTGGCCTCAACTTTAAGACCGCTACATCCAATTTATGGTCGTCATAATCGTCCTACCAGATCAACAATTGAGCGTCTAGTGGAAAAATTTGAATCCACAGGCACAGTACAAAATGTTCCCGTGCCAGTGAGACAAAGAGGCTTTATTCAGTTCAAGAAAGCTCAAATGTGTCTCTCACACGTCGTTCTCAAGCGTTGGGCATCTCTGTGACGCCTTTGTAGCGAATTTTGCGAAAAGATCTTGGCCTACATCCTTACAAGATCAAATTGACACAAGCACTGAAGCCGCTTGACCACCATAAGCGTCGTATGTTCGTGAATTGGGCTGAGCAACAACTTGAAAATGATTCGGATTTTCATCGGAAAATCATCTTCAGCGATTAGGCTCATTTCTGGCTGAATGGCATCGTCAATAAGCAAAATATGCGTTATTGGTCAGACAGCAATCCACACGGAATCCATGAGTCATCATCGCATCCCGAAAAAATTACGTTTTTGGGGGGTTTATGGGCCGGCGGCGTCATTGGGCCGTACTTCTTCCGTGATGATCAAGACCGGCACATTACTGTGAATGCGAATCGCTACCGTTCAATGATAACCGAATATTTTTGGCCCCAATTGGATAATATGGACTTGGAGGACATGTGGTTCCAACAGAACGGCGGCATAAGCCACACAGCGAATGCCACAATCAATTTATTGGAAACCAAGTTTGGTGAACGTGTTAACTCACGAAATGGCTCAGTCGATTAGCCGCCTCGGTCGTGCAATTTGACGCCGTTAGATTATTTCCTGTGGTGCTACGTCAAGTCTATGGTCTATGCCAACGAGCCAGCGACGATTGATGAACTTCGTACGAATATCGAACGTGAAATTGCAGCGGTATCGGCCGATTTATGCTTGAAAACCGTCGAAAATTGGGTTCATCGTTTGAACTTCTGCAAGCGTGCCAGTGGTGGCCATGCAAAAGAAATCAGGTTCCATACATAATGGCATCGAACGTACTTTCACAGGAATAACGAATTTCATTGGTATCTAAAACCGATTTTGTTTTATTTAAAAATGCTTATGTAGCGCTCTTAGGGAAAAACCCTTTATATTACATGCCATACAGGTTACCACTAAATGCAGACTTGTCAACCACACACAATTCTATTTTCTTCAGCTGCATTATAGCATCACTCTACTTCCCATGACTTTCAAAGTCCATTGTTTTTAGCCAGTATTTCTTTGACTAATACTATGTTGTCACAGCAACGTTCCAGCGCACACACGGCAAAAGTGACAATTTAATATCAAACAAACAATTTAATTTATGTTGGAACATTTAATTTAATTTAAATATTAATCGTGGGTGGTTTCGCGCTGAGTCTCAATATCACTATCATCAACATCATCATTCCTCATGGATGTATCTTTCAAGAATTCCGGAATATCAAGCATTGATATAACTTGTGGTGAAAAAGGTGTGCATTTGTGCTTTTTATTTTTTCTTACTGCAGATATTACTGGATCTGAAGTTACAAGTAGCATGTGCATTATATCTGTATTTGTGTTTATCCTGGACGTTTTTCTGGAATGGAAAAGTCTTATGTTTTTATAAGCTTTATGACCTGCTTCAATAACATCCTCTGAAAATTGTCCTGCAGTTAATGGTAACGATTTGATGATTTCTGCGCCATGAATGAGTGTTTTATGTACTGTAGCACTCATTCTGTACCATCCATAAATTTCTATTACCAACTTTGCGGTTTCAAGACAGTAGTTTTTAAACTGTTCAATTTGTATGTAATGACAACTTGATAAAGTGCTCAGAATTGTCGAGAATCGAATCAAAATTCTTTCGTCAAGTCCTGTTATTTCGGACACTATTTCAGTATTGCCGAAAAATTTTCGGGCTGTGTTGCCGTCGTTACTGTTCCCTCCTCCTTGCTTTGGCTGATCAACCACAAGACCCATTTGGTCGTAAAACTTTTTTGTAATATCAGCTTTTCTCAAACTTACGCTGTCTTTGGAGTCTTTGCCTCTTGCTTGCCATTGTTTTATAGACAGTTTATAAGAAATATTAAGAAGATACTCGAAACATCTGAAATAGGCGTGCAAAATTGAAATACCATATTTATATGAATCTTCACAGGGATGTCTCTTCAGAACACTAGCTAGGTTATTCATCTCTTTTGGCGTAGCTTTGCAAATATTACAACTTTGTGTGGAGGCTGTTTCTGTTAATATATTTACAGTTTTTCCGTCGACCATCGTACATACTAATTTATGCTTAAAATATATTAGCTTCTGGTTAGACAGTTTGACTGATGTTAAATTTAAGTTGACAATTTGTTCATCGATTTTGTTGACTTCTTCTTTAACAGTATCTGGTGTTTTTTTCGCTAATTTGATACACACCGTTCTGCAATATTTCAAACTGGAAGAGCTCCAATATATTTTTCTATTGTCTTTCTCACCTGTAGACATTTCTAACGGAACAAGAGTACATAGAACAATCTTAGAGTCTCCATAAAGTGAATGATCAGAAAAGTTTTGTTTGTAAATGCTGTGACCTCCACTCCCATCTATGCCCCATTTGTAAATTACATTAATTGTATCAATTTCGTCTGGTAAATGCTGCTCTAAAACCTCCGATTGTACTTCAAATAAACGTTTGACTGTGTGGTCTAACAAATCTTGCAACGGTATTTCAGCAACTTTTTCAGTTACAGAAATGTTTTTAGGATAACACTTTTTTTTCGTTTCAGAAATCACGGGATAGGAAGGATAAATATTTGCGTTCCTAGCTTTTGCTCCGGTTTGAGTGTTTATGTAGTCGTATTTAGTCAAGTCTGAGTCTATTATAAGTGCAAGAGCCTCTTCTGGTGTATAGGGAATGATTGTCGAAGATGTCGTCTGAGCTACCTTCATTTTTTTTAAACTTTTTTGGCTAGATGATCCAGCCAAGTGCACAACATCGGCAGCAATTCTTTTACCTTGTTTCCTCAGTCCTTGTTCTGCAGCAAAAATTAATTTATTTGGACTAACATTTCGTATAATAGAATCAACTTTACGCGTTTTAGTACGATTGCTACTATCTGAAAATACTTTTCTTGGCCTGCCTCGTACTTCAGATACATTGGGTCTTTGAAGAATGGGCAATTGACGATCTGCAGGCGCAGTAATCGGGAGACGTAATTCCGCATTAAGCCATTGTGAAGTCTTATTTACAAATTTATCGTATATTTTGATATAAAAAGTTTTAATGTAGTATTTAACCGTTCTTCATCGTCTTTTGGACACTCACTAATGTTAAATATTTCAAAAATATAGTTTTTTAATCTTTCCTTACACTTCTTCTGACAAAATTTAAAAAACTTATCATGTCTTAGAATTAAAAATAGTTCAAATTTGGACACCATCGTAATTTTGCAATTAATGTTTTAAATTGATTTTTTCGTATACAATGCACTCGCGGTAGCGTGAACTAATTAAAACCAACCAAAATAAAACGAAAGCGCTCGCACACCTACATGTGTCACACATATAATGAGAGCATAAAAAGGGAATTTCCCGCACACCTACATGGAACTGCGCGCACATTTAAAATAAAATTTCATAGATTTCAGAGTTGCCATTTACGTTACCGCGAGTGCAGTGTATATGAACAAAAACTACAATTACTGCCAAAGTGATTAAAAGTGATAGCTAAATTTTGGTATGGACTTTCTGAAAGACTTGAACAGCGTAATTATGAAAAGTAAATGAGGGTACTCTGAGGTACTTTTTTTGTGTAGTCTGTAGAATCGCTGTTTTCGAGTTAATTTTATTGAATTTCTTTAAATAATTACAGTTCTAGAATTATTACATGTAGAATAGTCAAAAATTAAAATCTTACATGTAATGACTCCTGCTTTGATATATAAAAATAATAAAAAATATATATGTACGCAAAGTATAATTATTACAGTGTCAAAGCGCATGCATAACTGAGACGCGTAAGCAAACGATAAGCATTCGGCAAGTTTTGGGCACTCTCGTAAAAAAGTGTATAATGTTACTGCTTTACTATTACTGTCATTGAATAAGCCAAACACTAAAGAACGTTGACACATATTATCATACATATTAAAGAACATCGGTATTATCGATTTTTGTCCACCTAAATCGTCACTTTTGCCGTATGTGCAGCGAGGGAATTCGCAAGGCCTTCCACAAATAAGGCATACGGAATGGATCTTTTGTACTGCCTTCCTAAAATAAGGCCTGCGGAATGCATGAAGGTTTTTATCAGATGTAACCAAAATGAAGATTTTTACAATTTTAAGACATTTCTGTTCCGATTCTTTTTAACTATAATTTAACTAAAAAATTTCATACAAATTTTAAAATTATATTTTTTATTTTATATTTTTCAGGATATTTTTAAAATTTTAGAAGAATTCGACTTTCAATTTGAAGTTGGGCATGGTAAAATTCACTGTAAGTAAAATTTGAAGTTTCGAAATGACACACAAAAACACCGAAGCACCCCAACTAACTTTTGGGTCATCGAATCCAGTGGTATACGCCGTTTTAAAAAGTTAGCTCAAAATGACGAGATATTTCGATTTTAAATTTGTAGTAGATCTAAGTTGACTCTTGATTTTATTTGAGGGAAAAAGCTGCAAAAGCTCTTGTTAAATCAATTTATATATAGTTTTCTTTGACAAAATGTAATCGTTGAAATTATAGGCATCTATTTGGAAGCAGAATTAATTTACCTCTTACAAAATATGTCAAAGTGTTCACTTTGACAGATTAAATCGAGTTCCATACATAATGGCATCGAACGTACTTTCACAGGAATAAAGAATATCATTGGTATCTAAAACCGGTTTTGTTTTATTTAAAAAAAAACTTTTGTAGCGATCTTATTGAAAAACCCTTTATATATATATATGTATTATTTTTTGGCATTGCATATGAATAGTTCCATGTATCATCTAATAATACCACTGGCATTTCAGCTTATATCCACGATGCATTAAAACAACAAAACAATTCAAAACATCATTCCAATATCTATTAAATATGTTTAAAAGCCTCCGATTGAGCAACAGAGTAGCAGTCTTTTACAAAAAATTTACAAAATACAATGAATCTCTAGTTGAGAGATGCCAGGGCAAATTGTTAATATTTTTCAATATTTTACTTTCACATATTTGTAAGTTTTAAATGTGGTACATTGGACAATTTTCACATACTGAACATTAGACCGACTCATGTTGTATTGTGGGAGAAAAATTGTTTTTCGTCCACCCCTCACAATGTACGTTGGTTTATTTTATGATGATTCCCAAAATATTTCGAGTTTAGTATTAAGATCCCGCGAGATGGACCATTTAAAAAAAAAAACAGTTACTTTTTTAGATTTTCAAAGAAGTTTGTACTTTAGCTAAAGACAATATACACATTATTAGTATCGTATGAAAGAGTTTTCTTTATTAATATGTCCCTGCACATCCTTGTTTCTGGGATACACATTTTTAAGTTTTTGGTACGGAGAATTTCCTGGCTTAAATATCAGATTTGAGTAATTCTAAATATTCTAAATTTGGTCCAGAGCACCTCCGACAATGTATTAAAAAATAAAAAAAATAATAACTATACAACAGTGATCTCGTTGTCCAAAGGACAGATTTGAGAAGCATTTTGCCCTGTTTAGAACGTAATTTTCCAGCCGTATTGAATTTTATCTTAAATCGATGCAGAATGTTCCTGAAAAAAAGATGTGTCTCTTTCATATGCTATTAATATTGTATAAATTGTCTTTAGTTAAACTACAAATTTTTTGAAAAACTAAAAAATATACCTGTTTTAAAAATGGTCCAGCTGACGGCATCTTAATGCTAGATACGAAATATTTTGGGAATCATCATAAAACACACCAAGGTACATTTTGACGGGTGGACAAAAGGGGATTTTTTTTTGTGAGTCGGTCTACTACTGAACATCATTAAGTTGTCTTAAACTTCAAGGGGTATTCTATTAATATTCAGTGGTGTATACATATCTATGGTCTCACTAATCTGCCTGAAATATACCAAAGCCACAGCGACGCACCACATCAATTATGGGCTATCCTGTGCCATGGGTTCAACTTTAAACATAAGGTACGTTATTCTTTGCTTCTAAGTATTTCTTTGTTTGTTGTATTTGCTCCTATTTAAACTGATTATAGCAATGGGAAGGAATAATTCTAAAATAAATGATTGGTGCAATTGAAGGCGTTAAATACGCGGGTATACAAATGTATAATCATTGGAATAGTTGCACATCTGCAGCTGAATTTAGCGTTTTTGCTACTCTGTCAGCAATATTACATTTCCTATATGCTGGTTTACTCCGACCATTTAAACAAGGATGTTACAATTTGTAGAAGGATTGCATCACATCAGATGTATGTTAAATGCAAAATGAGCAAAAGAACAATTGTCACCAATCAGCAGTAAAGTATAGTGGTGCAATTCACACAATTTAAAATAAATTTTATTGAACATGTGCTTTCTCAAATGGGAATAAGAAAATTCCAACTACACTTAGCACCAGGCGTCGATAGGAAAATATTTTATGTAGACACTTATATGCAGGTAAACATAAAGCCATTAAATCGATTCGAAAACATCCACACAACAGGTTCAGATGCTTTTACATCACATTAATTTATATTGTATAATTAAGTACCTACATATACTTATAATCTACACACAGGGAAAAGGTTAGTTGGAAATCAATTCAGGCATTGGAAATTCAATGATAAAGTCTATTTTTTGATTACAATTCATAATTGTCAAACATCAGAATTGTTTATCGATGTTATTGATAGATTAAAACTCGGTCTTACTAAATACAAGTTGCTACTACCGAACTTTAGTTGTATTACCCAATTTGAGAATTTCTAAAACCTCATTCATTTGAAATGGAAGATACAACTAGTATAAAACACAATATTAGAATTCGTGTTCAAATATAAGTTACTATAATCATAATTTAGTTTCTGTTACAAAACCACTTGTTACAAAGTTATGTATTCGATTTTTCGCAACAGGCTTTGATGTCAAAGAGTAACTACATTTATTTGAATGTTACACGAGGAAACAAGGTTGTGAAAAAACATAAATTAAAGTGAAGTGAGACTTTATTTATTGAAAAAATTGAGCTGAAGTGAGACTTTTAAACATAATCGTTGAATATGACCGCACTATTGACGCCTTCACAAACACATGCAGACAATTGTGGACATTTGGCTGGAGGAACAGTAAAGATAACTCTCCGCCCTTCGAGATTGTTCTACAAAGATAAGCAACAACAACAACATCCAGATTCTAGAAGGTTCTTGAATTCGCTACATATACCTTCATTTGAGTATGGTGAGTTTGTATAAATAGCGGAGGTCTTTGGAGTGGAGAGTTCTGTTTGTGATTAACCGCCATAAAGTAAACAACGCGATTTGATAGTAAAATACGAGACTTGTTAAAGTGTATAAATAAAGTAAACTGTTGTACTATATAAGTAAAATAAATGGAAGTTAAACAGTTGTAATTATCGTAATTTAAAACGAACCTTGTTTTATTATTGGGAATAAAACAATGCAAAAAGGACGAATAAGGAAATTCGTAGCAATATGATACCCAGGGTAACCCATCCCCATTTTTGATCGAAAATATGAACAATTTAGAAAGAGTCTTAGAAAGTCTGTATTTGTTTTTCGACTGAACGCTCCGTTTTCGAGATATAGAAATTGTTTCATATTTTCGATAACGTATTTTCGTATATAACGTATATTTTCGGCACGAAATACGAACCCTGATTACAAATAATTATAATTTTGTTTATATTTAAATATAAAATACACAATTTTAATAAAAACGTTATTTTTTTTACTTTTTTTCTATAGAATTCATATGGGGTTAAAGCATCACCAAATGGTTGTGACAGCCATCAAATTCAAGTAATTACTTTAGTTGAGCATAACAATATATTATTTGGTACAACCGAGTTAGTTTTTAAATTTTTCGTTCATCCAACTAAAAGAATATTCACCACTACAGGATAATTTGATTGCTAGAACTAAAACTTGATTGACAGATCACATTTATTTCTTGTTGCTGTAGCTTCAACTAAATATTTCAATTCTTGCAACCAAAGCTGAATTACAAATCAATTGATATGCACAACATTTGGCGATACTGAACATAATTATTGGTATTTACAACTGAATAATGTGATAGTCCAAGGAACTGCCAAATTTTAGTTGGCTGTAAATATAGTTGTGACAACGAATCCCTTATCTATGTGTAAACTAAATTAAATGGCGAATATTGAGAAAAAGTTGCCATTCTTTGCCGCAGAATTCCAAACGTCTATTAAATTTCGTTTAACGTTTTTTTATCTTTAGTTTATTTTCCAACTTTTCGTAATTTGTTGTTATTTATTGATATTTTCCACAACAGCAAATTACACGCAGTTATTCAATAAACACAATCATCTTTATGTTACGAATAATCTTCCGGAACGCTAGGCGCTATCCCAGAACTTAAGAAATTCAGCTAAGATATGCGCACCAGACAATGACATAATGCCCATTAAGAGTACTGTTGAAGTATTAGCGGCCAAACATGTACAAGTGTGAAGAGTATGCGATCAAACCAAACACCATACGCAACGTATTCGTACCAACTACAATTTGAGTAACTACAAATGGATGCCGTCGATGTCCAGTATCCGCACATACTCGTACATGCATAACTACAAGTGGTCACAAGTGTCGGATGCGTTGGGTGCTAGGTATACTTATCGAAAGTAAACACAGACACTCTTAAATATCGGGGTGCACATAGAGTACTCTCAGTACTTCTTCAAAACATGTGAAATATCTTCTTTACTTGATCTGTAACAATTAAACATAAGGTACATACATACATATGGGCTTTTTCAAAAATTATCGACATTTTGATATTTTTTTTTTCCTAATTTTTTTTGAAGGGTAATATTTTAGCATACCAAAACAGTTCGCGTTAATCATTTATTGCAAACGGCGCGAAAGTTATGGAGGTTTCAATCATATAAGAATTATTTTTGAGGTTAGAATTTTTTTTATCTGTAAAATTTAAAATCATGAAAATTTTTTAATGCTTATGCGGTTTTATTATCTAGCTTAAAAAACCTTTCATTTGGTGTCAATCGCGGCGGAATCTATACATAACTGCAGATGTCTCAAAGCAAAATGTGTTTGAAGAAAAATGCCGCTGTACCCGCTAAATATAGACCGAAGTGAACCATATTTATATATGATCTTTAGTTTACCGCCGCACTTCATTTCCAATACTTTACATTGATTTTAAACCACGGATTAATTAAAAAAACGCGAAACAAAATCATGAAATTTCGCAAAATTTTTATTTTCTTTATAAAATTTTTGCGTTTCAAAATATTTTAACGCCTTCTTGACGTTGAGGTGCCATTTACTAAGAAGTTTAGATCACGCAATACATAAACCAGTTTTAAATAATATTGCAAATGTCAGGCGCGAAGAACTGTCATTTTTGACAAATTTACGCCAATTCTATAAAAGTTTGAGGTCAGCGTTCTTAGCAACTAGCGGCCTGACATCGACGTGATATGGCGCAAATTTCAGCAAATTATACCATCTATTAAATACTGTTGACGAAATGCAATTTTCTTGAACGGCGCAAAAACGCAATAGAAAAAACTGCGAAATTTGAAAAATCGTAAAATGATGGTTTTTTTTCCAAATAGTAGTATGGGCATAACTTTTATAGTGTAAATATCTACTAAGTCTAGTGACTTTATTTTATATCAGTGGGCATCGGAAGTTTAAAACTAAAAGTAAAAAAGTGATGAAATATGAAAAATCTAGGGTAAATTTCAAGCCTTTTTTGAGTTTTTCCATATTTGAGTGCCCATAACTTTTAGAGATAAGGAACTGATGGTTTGAATTTCCGAGTTTTCTAGTGTGCCCTACCATTCCCTTTTTACCGTTTTGGTCAATTCGAAAAACTGGAGAAATAATAAGCATCTGAACTCAGTTTCAACAAATGTTGAAAATTATTGAAATAGCCCATATGTATGTATATCGCCGATTGGAAAAATATGGTAATAATATCAGGACATTTCATAATTAAAGCAGGGTTCGTATTTCGTGGGTAAGCCATTATTATTGCCGTGGGAAATGCGAAGCGATCGTTTACCCTTTACCCACAGGGTATGGGAAAATATTGGGTAGGTACCCACGACAATGGGAAATTACCCATCACGATTACCCATTAGCCTCAAGGTAATGGGGAAAATAATGGGTAGTTACCCACGGTTATGGGAAATTTCCCATCACGATTAGTCATTTCCAACTGGGTATTGTGACAAATAATGCGTAGCTACCAACGACGATGGGTAATGGGTTATCCAGGGTAACCCATCCCCATTTTTGATCAAAAATATTAAAAAGTTAGAAAAAATTTCTATATCTCGGAAACGGAGCGTCCAATCGAAAATATAACCAATTTTTCCGCCTTTCTAAGGGTTTATCATAAAGTGGTCCAATTCGTATGGAAGAATTTTTTTTTCAAAAATCGCTAAAATAAGAAAATCGCTAAAATAAAAATGTGACTATAACTCGAAAACGGTGCGTCCAATCGAAAAAATAATAAAAATTGTACTTCCATACAAGGCTTTAACTAATGGAGGCTTTAACTAAAAAAAATCGCTAAAACTGCAATTTCTCAAACAAAAAATCGCTAAAACGCCCTCATATGTATATCTTGGCAAATGCGCGTCCAATCGAAAAAATAACCAATGTTTGCGGTTTCAAAGGGTTTCTCATAAAGTGCCCAATTCGTGTGGAAGAATTTTTTTTCCAAAATCGCCAAAAAAATAAAATTGTTAAAATAAAAAGTGGCTATAAATCGAAAAAAAAAGTGATGCCATATTGTACCCATTAGATAAAGCCTCCTAAGGAGGTACAATTTTTATTATTTTTTCGATTGGACGCACCGTTTCCGAGTTATAGCCACTTTTATATTTTCGAAAAAAAATTCTTTCATACGAATTGGACCACTTTATAAAAAACCATTAGGAAGCCCCAAAAATTGGTTATTTTTCGATTGGACGCTCCGTTTCCGAGATAAAAAAGGGCGTTTCAGGGATTTTTTGTTTGAAAAATTTTATTTTTAGTGATTTAAAAAAAACTGATGCCATAGTGAAGACACACATTGGTTAAAGCCTCCTAGGGAGGTAATATTTTTATTATTTTTTCGATTGGATGCACCGTTTTCAAGTTATAACCACTTTTTTATTTTAGCGATTTTCATATTTTGGAGATTTTTGAAAAAAAAAATTCTTTCATACGAATTGAACCACTTTATGAAAAACCTTAGAAACGCGAAAAAATTGGTTATTTTTTCGATTGGACGCTCCGCTCCGTGTCCGAGATATAGAAATGTTTTCTAATTTATTCATATTTTCGATCAAAAATGGCAATGGTTTACCCTCAGCATTGCAATTCATGCACTTAATGGTGCGCCCAGCTTGAACAGTTGAAACACCTGTGACCTGGTTAATTACAACAATTTCTTCAGTGTTTTTATCTTTGGCAGGAATACCACAATCGACTGAAATGTGGGCTTCAGCGCATTTGATGCAACTGGGGGCCATGCTGCAGTTAACTGCAAAACGCTGACAGTTGAAGCATTGGGTCGGACTTCGCTTTCGAAAACGTTCAAAACGCACCAAGCAATGGAGTATAAATCATAACTTATGAAAGCTGCCGAGATCGGAGTCCCTAGATAGTTTTAGTCCCTAGATAGTTTTAGCAACCATCTACCTCCTCCCATCTTCGTCCGCCCCAAACTTCACAGTCTGAGACCCAAACCAGTCAAATAATCTTTGACATCTTCAACATCAAAGGAATCGGACAGGCGACTAATCACCCTGACATACGAGTTCAAACCCTTAAGGGTATTGGTAAAAAAAATTACCTTTTAATTTCGAAAATAAATCCTTTAATTTGGCGTGGTCCTGAAGGGTAACCGCAAAAAAATTCCACTCTTTTAGTTAACGCACTCACCGCGAAAATGTAATGTCTCAGCAGCACTCTTTAACATCATCGCCAGAATGTCGTAATGGCTGGCACCGCCTTAGGTTTTGTTTACGATACTGGCACCATGTACTTAAGAATTGAGGGCGCTAAAACCTTGTCGACCTTCGCCGTTAAGGCATTTAACGCTAGGGACTTGATTGGCGACATCGACATCATTACCTTCTTCTTCTTCAGTCTTGGAAAATGCATCATTAATCATTTGCTCCCTCAAGTTCAAAGGATTCTCCTTATCACGCAGCCGGCCTCCATGCCCTTCAAAGCTACCAATCTGAACTCTACATTCTTCTTCAGATTTTCATTTTCAGACATCATTTCCTAGACCGTCTGTAGTTCCTAGACAGTTCTTCAATGAGCAACTATTTCCCCTTCTTCTTCCTAATAGGACCGAGCGGCATCGCACCAGTGGTAGCGGCGCCAGAGGCACCCGCTTTCGGCGTTGCAGTACCCAAAGTAGCGGCACTAGCCACCTTGACGGGCAATAACTTGGTTTTGTTAATAGGGGAGTCCTTCTTCGTCCTCTTTGTCTTGCCTGCGGAACTGGTGCCACAAGGTTCCGCGCCAGCGTGAGATATCAACATTAGGGTGGGGCGATTAGTATGGAAGGAAAAAAACTTAAAGAGCGCTTCGCGTTTCTGATTCTTGGGATTGTACTGAGCAAACAAGACCACTAGACCATACGTCTACCGTGAAAATCGAGCTTCCAGATTTTGACTTGCAGTTTTTTCTCAGACTTTTGTCACGTTTTGTTTGGATATTTTGGCATATAACAGCCAAACAATTGAGATTATCGCTCCAATACTAAGGCAAAAATTGTAGCCAATAGTTAAGAACTCTCTAATACATCGCAAAAGCATTGGAACGCTCCTTCAGGCAGTTTTGGCCTTGTGAAAGTGCAAATTTTGCGTGAAAATATTGATAAATTACGATTTACGGTTTTCGTAGTTCGTAGCGCAAAATCATAAAAATGTTCTATTTCTTATTTTTATTCTCACACAACTATCGAGCCCAGGATCGCCAGTGCAACTTAATCCATCTTTCCAGCTACAGACACTAGGCGTTTTGATGGTAGACGCTTTTATACGAGGTGGTTTCGGTTTTTTTCCATGGATTTCAGCAAATTCCAACGCTTAAGTGCTTCTGGGTGGACACCAAATTCAACAGTCGTTGTTGCGCAAAATAGTTTTTTCCGGGTTTTTCAAAAAATCCAAATATTTTAGGTAAACTCACGACCACCAGTGGCACCTTCTGCCCACAGCAAGCAGGAGTCCACCTGCCCAAGGTTGCACAAACCTTTCCCACAATTTCAGACCATAGATCCTTTTCAGTCGACACAAAGTCCAACTTTCGGCTGATTTTGAAAATTTCAAATACGTAATTCAGCAAGTGTTTTTCCATAGCACAGGCACCACCATTGGGCACAGCAACGGGAAACAGTACTTCCCGGAACAAGTATGGCCAGACTTGTGGTACCTTCACCACGATCAGATATTTTACTCTTTTTATTTTCACTGTTTAACACTTTACTGCAAATACTCGTACACAAATGATTAAATTTTCGTTACTTTTTTGGTCTTTTTTTCTTGCTTTTCTAATTTTGTTTGTCTTTTTTAATATTTTAATTTTTAAATATTGTTTTTGTATAAAACCAACCAACGATATTTTTATTTAAAAGTATTAACCAACGATGTATATATATTTTTTTTAAAATTATATTTTCTAAACAAAATTATGTGAAAAACAGTAATATTTAAAAAATTACTAAATAAAATAAAAACAATTGTATAGACAACACTATTCTGCATGAAACACGGGGTTGCCATTTATATTTCTGGCCTAGGCATATATGTACAAATGTTGCCTGCTACAATCTGGCCACACCATTAGAAATTGTTATCGTCGATAATTTCTGGTTTGTCAGTGACTCGAAAATATCATTTCAGCCAAATAAAAGGCGTTAACTCGTAAACATTTCCGTGCGATGTCTATTCTCAATTTTCGACTTGGATTATCAAGAGAATACACACTGAAAATTAACGACCCAGCCACAAAATTAACGGCCCAGCCACATATTTAAGTTTGGTATCACTGCCTGAATTGAAGTCTGCTACTTTTTGTTTCTTTATTGTGACACACAACAGTTTTTCAGCAGTTTTCAACAAACAAATTCACATTTGGGTCACAAAATCATATGCTATAACCTATTTATCATTGTGTCAATAGTCTTGTATTGGGTAGCAAACACAATTTGTTTATACACAAGTATACTGTACTATTTGCATCCAAACAACAACAAAAAAAGACAAACATTTCCGCGTGTAGTGCACTGACGAACGTATGTCTTCATAAGTCAATGATGAATCATCCTAAATTATTGTGTTTGTGTTAAAAGTGTTATAATGGCTTTAAGTGGACCGATGTTTGGTTTAGGACGCATTTCCTGCAGGTTCTCTAACATCGATTGTTGTGCCAGAAAACAGTGGCGCTTTACGTACACTGGTATTGCAAGATCTTGACATGGCATTCCGTGATATAGAGGCAACGTTGAGAATTACTACCGCGAGCAATCATTCAATACTACATGAAGATTTGGCCGTAATAAATAACGCCAATTTCGATCATCAACATTTGCTTTCCCATTTTTAGGACAAAAATATAAACAGTTACTTTTGTAATTTTGCGATGTCCTCATTTATTGCCAATCCCACTTTTGATGATTCTTTCCAGATTTACGAATATAACCTAATATTTTCTGAAATAGTTCGCCCAATATATATCGTCAGTTTACGTGATCAGAGTGTTGTCGTTGCTGCTGATGGATTTATTCATGCTAACTGTAGATTTTCTGCTTATGATCTCCATTCAAATGTTGATTCGGCTCTATCGTCGTTTTGTGCAGATCACAGGATCACGAATTTGATCGGTGTGCTAATTAAGCGAAGGCAAGCACACAACTTTAGCCAGAAGATAAACCCCTTAGAATGCAGCCGGGTTTCTACTTATCTGCAATTTAGCAGTGGTTAGTATTTTGCCAGAGGTCGGTATAAATTAATGGTAAATCGAGCTCGAACTTTTACCAGGCTATGAAAAATTCCGTATGTCCGGCCAGAGTATCAAAGTGTTGGAGAAATTTGATCAAGGGATAATGCAGGAAATTTAGGTGTGATTATCACAGAAGGCTTAGTTCCAAGCCAAACACTAAAAATACGATCAACAGAGCTACAGTAGTCATATATACCTAAATAAGAACCATTGGAGGAGTATGGGGAATATTCCCGGAAAGAGTTAACTTGATATATACAGCTGTAGCCCGCCCGATGTGGTCTATGGCATTATCGTTTGGTGGTCTATCCACTTACTTGGCTAAAGTTAATGTCAATAATATGTTTCAGTGGTACCCTTCCCACAATCCATACCAAGGGCTTGGCGTTTATCCTACCTACTACCAATAGTTCTGCAGTGCAGGTAAATATGTGCAGCGTCGAGAATACGCTGAAGGCATTTTTCACGATAGATAATCAGCTCTTGTGGACATAGTATGATTTTAAGGGATCTGCGGCGATCGACAGTAGATGTGGATTAGATGACAGCCATTCTACCTCTCAAGCAGCTTCTGCAGTCGTCCTGCGGGAGGAGGGAATAAAAGGGGTCCAAACCAGGTAATATAATGTATTTAGGCTTATACACTGATGGCTGCAAACCAAATAGCTAAATGGGGTTCGGAAAAAATTTCAAAAAGATGGGTATAGTTCTTGGACAACAGATACCAGACCACTGTTGGAACACGAATAAAATTACCTGTGGCTGGGGTGAAACTTTGTCACAGGCAGGGTTATCAACATGTCAAGTTGTCTTAAGGTCGTAACAATCTGTATTCCTAACCCATAACTGCCGCGTATCTATAAGTGAGATGGCAAAGATTTTTAGTGTCCACCTTTTATGGCCCACAGGAATATCCCCGAGAACCATAGTGTGAATGAACTTTCGAGAATAGGAACTATCTTACCTATCTCTTTGGATATGTAACATGTTATTTTACCACGTTTTGCCTACAATCGCACATTTCAAACCGAGGCTCTCAGACATGAACATGGTCCGGATGGTTTGGAACCAGAGTTATGACCCGTATCGTGCGATAAAGTTGATGTACAGTCCTAGAAGCGATACTTCCACGATAGTAGCTGTTATTATTGAATACTGCAGAAGCTGTGGAGATGAAGTGGAGCGACGAACAACTCCGTCACGGCTGTCAGCCCGTAGACAATATCAAGCATCTTACTTTACGTTGAATTTAACAGAGATTCATTGAGTTAACATGAATTAACTTAGGACTTTTTTCCGAGCACTTCTGGTTTGCTAGGGATGGTGTAAAGGTTTTTCAATAAGAGCGCTACAAAAGTTTTTTTTAAATACCAATGAAGTTCTTTATTCCTGTGAAAGTACGTTCGATGCCATTATGTATGGAATTCGATTCCTTTTTCATGGCCACCACGGGCACGCTTGCAGAAGTCCAGACCCTGAACCCTATTTTCGACGGTTCTCAAGCATAAATCCGCCGATACTGCTGCAATTTCACGATCGATATTCGTACGAAGTTCATCCATCGTCGCTGGCTTGTTGTCATAGACCATAGACTTGACGTAACCCCACAGGAAATAATCTAACGGCGTCAAATCGCACGACCGAGGCGGCCAATCGACTGGGCCAGTTCGTGAGATAACACGTTCACCAAACTTGGTTTCCAATAAATTGATTGTGGCATTCACTGTGTGGCTTGTGGCACTGTCCTGTTGGAACCACATGTCCTCCAAGTCCATATTATCCAATTGGGGCCAAAAATATTCGGTTATCATTGAACGGTAGCGATTCGCATTCACAGTAATGTGCCGGTCTTGATCATCACGGATGAAGTACGGCCCAATGACGCCGCCGGCCCATAAACCGCACCAAAACGTGATTTTTTCGGGATGCAATGATGACTCATGGATTACGTGAGGATTACTGTTTGACTAATAACGCATATTTTGCTTATTGACGAAGCCATTCAGCCAGAAATGAGCTTCATCGCTGAAGATGATTTTCTGATGAAACTCCGAATCATTTTCAAGTTGTTGCTCAGCCCAATTCATGAACATACGACGCTGATGGTGGTCAAGCGGTTTCAGTTCTTGCGTCAATTTGATCTTGTAAGGATGTAGGCCAAGATCTTTTCGCAAAATTCGCCACAACGATGTCACAGAAATGCCCAACGCTTGAGAACGACGTGTGAGAGACACATTTGGGTTTTCTTGAACTGAAGCCTCAGCAGCAGCAATATTCTCAACACTACGGGCACTTCTTTGTCTCACTGGCACGGGAACATTTTGTACTATGCCTGTGGATTCAAATTTGTCCACTATACGCTCAATTGTTGATCTGGTAGGACGATTATGACGACCATAAATTGGACTTAGCGCTCTTAAAGTTTAGGCCACTGACTCCAAATTTCGGTAGTAAATTGTAATAATTTCGACTCGTTGTTGGCTCGTATATCTTTCCATGATGAAATGGCAAACCTTACTGAAGAGAAATGTCAAAAGAGTGGGAAAAAATATATCCTCGTTTGCTGTCCCTATCGATTTGCTTTAACGGGATGGTTTCACAATATACCAGCACCAGAGTTCTGTAACTTTTTAACGACGAAAACCGGCGGGTAATTTGTCAAAATGCATAAAGTTTTAATAAAAAATATCGGAATTTTGTCACTTTGATTACTGATGCTTAGTTAGAATCTCACAGAATTCCGATGCAGGCAATATTATAGCTTCACCGATGGGTACAGAATATATCTTCGCGTGGTATCGCAATGATCCTCTTTGGATTTAGTGATGCGATAGTGGCAGATACTTTTACCTAACCCAAAAGGTGTTGAAGTGATCACAAGATGATAAGGTGTCGTCGTGTCTGTAGCCTCCATGGTGCGAAATAATGCAGTACGATTTTTACCAAAATTCATGAAGGATTTGATGTCAGTTAGTCTCATTTTTCCAATGCGTTTCAGCTTAGCAGGTGTAACAAGTTCAGACAATGTTTCATAAAGTTTTCTCCGTATTAGTCTATCGACGGCATAATCAACAAAAAGGTAGTAGGTGTCGTTGGCTTTTCAAGAGGTTCCTCCAATATTTGGCGTCATATGAACATCTGGTTGGTTGTGGATGTCCATGCCTGAAGCCCCACTGATAACGTCCAATCATTACTGCATCGGATAACAGTGGATCAGATTCAGTTCTAAAGAACCATGTATGAAATGGCACATCTACTCCGATCACATATTTTCGGTATATCACATATTACATTGAGACTCTCACTGGAGATTTATTTAACAGTATTTTGCATTCATCTTGCCAGCTCATCGCCGATGAACCTAAAAAGCGTTGGCGGTAGCGGCGGCTCTGTTGACACCTGCGGTTTTAGGCTGGAAAATTTGTGTTCTGATCTCATCTTAATTTTTTTTTCTCATCTGACAGATTTTCGTCCTTAAGTATACAGAACGGCGCTCTGAGCCATGAACGTTAGTTCCGATTTTTTCCTTTTGGAAAAATTTTAGGGGTTTCGTGCTTCCAACTGCAAGTTTCAATTTGTTTACTCTTACGTTTGCTATAATCCTGCTCTTTTAGCTTAACCCTTCTGCACAACTTGGGTCAAAATGACCCAATTTTTAAGAAAAAACGGTTAACATCATGTCTTAGGATGGCTACACGTTTACATAACTTTTTCATATCCTTAGTCAGGGCTTTCTGATGGATTTTACGTTAAAAAATTTTTTTTGGAACTAGCCAATTTTTTTTCATACATTTTAAGTACTTTACCTACGCGTATACAATTTGTGGGTCATTTTGACCCCCAATGCCCGCGAATCCTTCTGCGAAAAGATTTATGGCAGAGATCTAGGAAGCTTTAGTATCCGACACTCCCAGTTCATCGAAGATCATTCAATTTCAAGATTTTTGCTCATCCTTTTTGCGTAATTGAGAAAAGAGAAAGATGTTTTTGTTTGTCCACATACCAAAAACTCAAGCTAGCATTCAGGCAGTTCCAATACATGCAAAAATTGTTTATGCAAACAACATTAGGTGTAAAAGTATAAACAGTCACAATTAATCTTCTTGTCTTAAAATAAATTTTGGATTTGTATATTTTATGTTCAAATACTAAAAAGAAAATTTAGTTTACCGTTATACGGATGTGTTTTTGATATTGGCTCAAATTGACCCACAAATTGTTTATGAGAGGTATAATCTGAATTTGTGCAGAATGGTTAACTTGGCGATTTCCATCTACCTGTGCCGCAATACACGTTGCGTTGACATGCCCTCCGACACTTATTTATGTTATCGTGAAATATGTAAGCGGTATAGTAGGACCGACTGTAAAAACCATGGTAAAATATTAGATTTTCTTAACTACTATTCGGGTCGTTATTCAGTATACTAGACATTTGTAGGGGAGAAGACTGTCTTTGATATTTATTTATGTAGAGTCGCCCTATTGCAACACGTAATGTGGTACAGGGTGTCAAAATAAACAATATTGGTGACATTGAATGTCTCAAGACCTATAGATTCTAAACTTTTGCGTAAGATAAAACAAACGTAATGGTATGTTTTATCTTGCACCATTACAAAGATATTTGAAATAAAAAAATTAAAAGTTTAGGCAGGCTGGGGTGATGATGAACTTGTCACGGAGTTCGAAAGTAGTCATGCCAGTGAGTGTGTTTAACTGAATTGTCTATTATTCCAATAAAACCCAAACATTTTTCAAATAAAAAAGTATTCCTCACCTTGCAAGCTGGTAGTATGTATTTCAATACATTAACTAAAAAGTCAATGTTTAACAATTTTTTTAGATCTTGTTTAAGAACTTGGTAATTTTCAAGCAAAATAAACTTTTAAAAAAGCCACTACCTTGGCAAACCTTTAGGTAAAAATACGAAAAATAAATTTAAATTAAAAATTGAAATTTTCTGAACCCGTTTGGTAAGGGCGGTTTCCCAAATTTCAAATGTTTGTCAGCCGGGAAATATTCAATATTCGAAAAGGAACTTCCATTCTCTCAGTGTTTCCTTTAAATTTTAGACTGTGTATGAAAACAGCACAGTAGAGCCGAATGCAAAAACCGATTTAAAGTTTCTTTGCTACTAAGAATCTATTGCGTAAGATGAAAGAAGCATGATGGTGTGTGCTATATTGCACCGTTACAAAGATACTTGGAAAATGCTTCAAATCCGTCAATTTGTTTACTTAATGCACAATTTGGAAATTTTCGATCCAAGGACAAACTTGTTTAGCTGGCTATGATAAGTCTAAATGCCCTTGGCCGAAAAATGTCATTTGTGTCCCAGTGTGCATGAGTTTGACTTTTAATTCTTTTTGCATATAAAATGAGTTGTGTGGTATACGATTTTTCGTTTACTGGATCCTTTGTAAAATATCCGAACATGTCACATAAACTATTATACTTCAAACTACATGACAATGCGGTAATTTTCACAACAATAGCGACTTGAAATATTGGCACACCTACTGAAGATGACGTTATGAATGGAAGTGAAGTTATATAATAAAATTTGTATAACCAAATTTTTAAGTTAGAAAGAATTTGAAAAAAAATACATTTAAAATTCTCTCAAACTGTATGGTACTCCTTTATAAAACATTGTGTGAAAATGTATGTAGACACTTAACTATATACTTTTTTACTGTCAGTGACAGTCAACGTCATGTGCAACATAATCCTCTACGAATGGTGCATGCACTACCTGAGGAATATGATGAGTCATGTTTGCCATAAGCTCATATTGTTAAAAAATGGGAAAACGTTGGTGTCACATGGCCAAAAGTATGGTTACAATTCAAGATTGATTGACACATGCAAAAACACAGCCACATTGTGTTACATATGCAGCAAAAAAAAATTTGCATGTCTAAGTGACACTCAAGACAACAATTTATTCAAGTTTTAATGGCCACTTTTAATACAAAGGAAATACGTACACTCCGGCTCACTTATTTAAAGGCACAAAAAATTCCATATTCAGCAGCCTGTTTTTCTGCAATTCGTAACCGATTGCAGAATTTTAAAATGGAAATGTAAGCTAGATATCTCGAGATATAATAACGAATCATCACAATAGTAGCTTCCTAACTAAAGAACTTTTTTTGAGCAATTTATAAAACAAAGTCCAAAAATGTGCTATGTGTTTTGGTTCACTTGAATAAAGGCACTTTAACTAATTTTATTGAAAAACAATTTTTTCTTGTTTTCTAATTTACTTTACTTTATTTAAGGACTATTAGTAATGGATACAACCCCTTTGTTTTTAATGACTTCAAATATACGTGTTTACATTGAGAGATAAAAAAGATTTTATGTAACCCAATGAAATTAGATTCCAAGATCCTTAATGGCCTGAACTAGTGACTGCTTGTCATCAAATTGGCTGCCTTCTTCATAGACCTTACAAGATAACCAAGCACAGACATTTTCAATAATGTTTCGATCGGGTGCATAGGATGGCCAGTTAAGAATATTAAAATATTTGGTTGCAATGAACTCCTTTAGTACTCTGACGTGGTGTATAGGGGCATTATCCTGTTACAATATCCAAGATTTGGGACCAAATAGTTCACTGAACTTTGGAAAAGCTGATTCCAATAACGTTTTATAGCATGCACCAGTCATTTTTGCACTTTGAAATTCAAGGTCGATGGTGCCATAGTACGTAATAGCACCCCACACCATACCGCCGGCCACACGGCTGTGATGTCGGATCAAAAAACGCGTTTCTTTGCGCAGATCATGGAAATAATAGTTGTAGCCATCAGGTCCATCCAAATTAAACTTCTTCTCATTCGTAAATACAACGGTTATCCTGTGATTTACATGACCTCTTGGCTGCACATCCCATACCATGTAGTCTCTTGCGAATTGAAGCTGCTTTTCCTTACGAGGAGCTTTTTTTTGTAATTTCAGGTATTTAAGATAGTCACACCTCTTAATTACTCTGCGTACTGATGACTTGCTCGCTTCAACTCCAACTTGAGCTCTTATTTCTGACAAGGATAAGGCAGGATTAGATGCAATTCTGATGATTGTTCCTTTAAAATTTTTTCCATACGCTTCGGGGTCATTGATATAATTGTCGACAACTGTTGGGCTCCGACCGATTTTTTTTAGCTATTGCGCTGTTAGAATAAACTTCAGAATGGTAAACATCGATTTTAATTAAATGTATGAAAACTTGGAATTCTGATATGCCCATTTTGTGTTGCCAGAGGAGTCGTGGAGAGCATTTCACGGTTATTGTGCTTTGTGTATAAATGGCATAGACTAAGAAACATGATGAAAAAATAAATCATTTTGACAAATGCCGTCTTATTGACAAAAAACATATATAACAATAAATGATAAATAACATAAGCAAATGAGTTTATTTATTTGATAGTTACTTTTGATAATATACATAAGCTTATGGTAGGAAAAATAGGATAAATATGTTTTTAAATTAAAACAGTAAGGATAAATGATATATAATTATATATACATGTTAAATTCAAATTCACATTTAACATTTTGTTTCACTTCAATACATAAGTAAATATACGAAATTTCAATATTTCATCAATCAAAACAACAGCCGAAGGTTTGTGTCCACACTGAAACAGCAGCATAGTTTGTGTTCACGCTACAAACTCAAACACTCAACCAACCACCACACATATGTTTGAGTGTATGTGTTTAAACAATTTTCATTTGAGAAATTTAAATATTAGGAAGATATCAACCAAAATGAAATGTATATCAAACGAAAGATAACATCTTCATTTACCTACAAAAAATTTTTTAAAAAAAGTTATCTCGCCGTTTCCTCATAATCAATGAAATAAAGATTACAACAATAGCAATCTGACATGACTCGCTATACCGTAAGGTAAGACGTATTCTACGCCAAAAATATTTGTGGGTTTTTAAAGAGAATCTAACCCAGCCATGCCACGTTACTAATCTTACATGTTTTGTCAGCACTGGCATACTGTGTACAGCCCAAAATCATACCTCTCGATCAGGTGATTATAATCATTTACATTTCTGGCTTTTATTTAAGCCTGGCGGCGATGAGCTGATAAGGTGCATGCATCAGCTCAGTAGCAAAATTTAGTTAGATAAATGCATGCCCGACGATTGAAGTCTCAGTGTACTATGCCCCAAGTTTGAAAAACGTGACCCGAGTCTCTGTGCCAACTACCATGGAATAAGCATTTTATCCATATCATATAAGGTTCTATCAAGTACAATGTGCGAAAGATTAAAACCAATTATCGCTGACCGGATTGGAGCAGACCAGTATGGCTTTAGGCCTACAAATTCGAGAAATGACAACATTTACACGCTACACCAAATCCTGGAGAAGACACACGAAAATCCAATCGACACCTACCATCTACCTGTCGATTACACTGTAAGTAAAATTTGAAGTTTTGAAATGACACACAAAAACACCAAGACACCCCAACTAATTTTTGGGTCATAGAATCCAGTGGTATGCTCCGTTTTAAAAACTTAGCTGAAAATAAGGAGATTTTTGATTTTATTTGAGGGAAAAACCTGCAAAAGCTCTTGTTAAATCAATTTATATATTTTTTTTCGACAAAATATAACCGTTGAAATAATAGACATCTATTTGGAAGCAGAATTAGTTTACCTGTTAAAATTTAAGGCCATAATAATTATAATAATTTTGGGATTCCGGATTTTGGGATTTGAAATTTTGGGATTGGCATCCCTATTACAAACAGATGCTACAACATATAGTATATCAAAGCCTTCACTTTGACAGATTAGTCCCTACCCTTAACACATCAAAAATATAAGCATTTTATTGACCAATTTGGAAAAATAGAAAAATGAGTGACGAAAAATGCAGATCACATTGCGAAAAATTAAATATGTTTCGTTTTTTCTGTGGAAAATTTACACGGAAAAATCATCAACGACATTTGTCTGAAGATGCCTTCAAAGCTTACAATCAGTATTTTTTGGTTACCCCCGCTGAAGAAATGCGAAATGTTGATCTTGCACCTGAGTTTACGTGTATCACAAGTTTATGCATTAAACAAATGGTGGAAATTACGGCGATATTCGATGCCATTTGGACTTCCAATGATATGCACCGATCCAGGGGAACATGATACAGAAAATTGCTACGCGTGCAAGAACGATGTAAATAGTCTCAATCAAACCGGTAAGTTCACTTATATAGACTATATATTGAATACACAATAATTTGTTCTTACAGAACGATCCGGTTTTGTATATAAAGTTGTGCCAAGTGCTCACGTACCAGTTCCACATATTGATGAATTGCCTGTCCCACTACTTCCATCGACATACCAATATGATACTGCGTCCTATGAAGTACAATCACAAACTTCAGCAACATCATTACATCATGCTGATTCTGATTACCTTCAGCCGGTTATACAATTTCCATCATTAATTTCGCAGGAACATTTAGATAGAATCGTTCGAAATCGGAAGTTATTTCAATATAATGCAATGACTTTGGCTTCGGAACTAAGAAGCGTCAACGTGCTGGCACCAGGTATAAAAGTTACAGCTTACAAATACCGGCAAGAACCATATATGCCTTATCTCATGCTTTCCGAGGACGCGGATTATGCATATTATCAAGATATTACCGGTTTAATGACTGAAATGGGAATCTGCAACTATGATCTATATTTATGGCGTCTTTTTATAGACTCTTCAACCAGACGCTTAAAAGTAGTCTTTTCTATTTGAAAATAGCATCGTTAAACCAGTGCCATTGATGTATGCTCTTGGAATGCATGAGTTGTATGATACCATGAAATTAATTCTGGAACACATCAGTTATGACGAACACAATTGGCGCGTAAATTGTGATTTTAAGTTTCTTTCACTATTAGCTGGAACGCAAACTGGCTATACAAAGTACATGTATATTTTTTGTAAATGGGACAACCGTGCAAAATGCAGCCAGTACGAAAAGCGAGATTGGCCAAAACGCGATTCGCAAGTTGTTGGCGAATTTAATGTAATTCGTCCACCATTGACACCCTTTCGGAAAATAATGCTTCCGGATCTTCATATCAAGCTGGGAGTTGTAAAGAATTGTTTAAAGCGTTTGGTTCGCGATAACGAAAGCGCATTACCATACTTGAAAAACAACGGTTTCCAAAATTATCAATTGAAAAATTAAAAGAGGGTATTTTTGTGTAACTAAAAGTGTGTGACTGCAATATATTTTATATTAATTTTTTTAACAGGGTGTAGTTAACGGTCCAGATATACGGAAAATTTTAAGGGATACGAGTTTTTCTGAAATGTTAGATGAAACTGAACTAAACGCATGGAACTCAATTCGTGCGGTAATTGAAAACGTTCTTTGCAAAAATCGCTCACCAGAGTACCGTGATTATATTGATAACATGATGAAGTCTTTCGACAAACTTGGCGTTAATACTCGTATGTCGTCGAAAATCCACATGTTACATGCACATTTCGATTTTTACGAACGACAATTGTTCACAGAAACAGACGAAACTGGCGAAAGATTTCATCAACTATAATGGCATTCGAAGACCCTTTCGCTTGAAAAAGAATAGATTCAATGCTTGCTGATTTCTGCTGGTCGATTGCAAACAAAGAGTAAAAATGGAATAAATCCAAATAAAATTTATAAAATCATCAAAATAAAAACAAATATAGTTCCATGTCCGCTTGACAATGTACGTCCATTATTTCTAGATATAAATTTTGCCAAATAAATAATAAACAAATTGATTTTAAACAAGTTCTTAACGTTTTTTGATTCAAATAAAATCAAAAATCGCCTTAAATCTACTTCAAATTTAAAATCGAAATATCTCGTGATTTCGAGCTAACTTTTCAAAACGGGGTACACAACTGGATTGTACGATCCAGAATTAGGTTGACGTGCCTCGGCGTTTTGGTGTGTCATTTTCACATACTTACAATGTTATAAGGCGGCCGAAGGCGAAGAAACTCTACGAAACAATGTCTGAGCTTGGGATTCCTGCTGAGCTCATACGCCTTTGCAGGATGACCTTGACGAACACTAAATCTGCAGTGAAAATTAGTAAGGATCTTTTTGAACTTTGTAAAACAGGGCGAGGACACAGGCAAGGCGACACCCTATCGTGCGCTCTCTTTAACATCTTAATGGAAAAAAACTGAAGTCAACATAAATAAAACCATTAGCAGCAAAAGTCACATGCTGGTCGTATACGCTGATGATATAGATATCATCGGCGCATAATGAGAGAAGTTGCTTCGTATTTTCGAGAATTGAGAAGGAGTCAGCAAATGTGGTTCTGAAAGTAAATGACGATATGACAAGGGTTGTTTTTTTTATTTATTGTACTATCAATATTACAATTTTAAAAGCAAAGGTTTTTAGTTTAGTATTTTCGTAGTTTGAGTTTCTACTAATAGTATTGCAGCAATTTAAATCTGATTTTATAATTAAAATAGGTAAATTTTTTTTTAAATTTTATTACATTTGTAGGGAAAAATATAGTAAAATCCTACTGTATTCTCAAAGAGAACTTTTTTTTTTTTTTTTTTTTTTTTTTTTTTTTTTTGTTTTTAATCGAGCGAACCCATCGCCGCCACTCTTACCCGCCCCTACCGACCGAGAGGGCCACGTCCCCATAACGTGAGGACAGCGTACACATTATAGACCGGTCTATAACGGGAGAGCAAGGATTATAAGTTCACACGTTACAACCAACTACAGAAATTCTTCACCAGTTGGTATTACACTAACATAAATAAGTATAAAAGCACATCACGAGATATTAACATAAGATACTTCAATATATAATAATTACGAGCAAAACGAAAACCAAATCATAAATCAGACCAGATAGTAAGGATAAAGTAAATTAAATTTACATATGTACGTTAACGAATATACAGCACTAATGCAATCGGTTCAAATGACAAATTATGCTAGACTTTGTCGTTTCCCAACTACCTGTGAAATCAATAAACTGATATAGCTCATTAAAGTCACGACACATTCTCCTAACTGGATCAAAGGACGCATAATTCGAACGCTGAAACTCGATGTTTACGAGTTTATAGTACCTCGTGGGTCTCAATGGGACATTTATGAAAATCTTAGATAACAGAAATTCAGAACATATACATCCATCAATTATCTTCAAAATTGTAATAGAGTTTATCATGGTACGTCTACTACTAAGAGTCGGCAATCTGATCAATGCTAGTCTACTGCTATACGAAGGAAGATTATGGTTCGGGTTCCATTGAAGATTTCTCAGACAAAAAATGAGAAACTGTTTCTGGACCGATTCAATCATATTAACATACAAATTGTACTGGGGGTCCCAAACAACTGATCCATATTCGAGAATAGGGCGGACTAGTGAAGTAAAAAGATTTTTCGTAACGTAGGGATCTGAAAATTCCTTTGCCCAACGTTTAATAAAGTTCAGAACGCCATAAGCCTTGTTCACCATCGTAATTATGTGGGAGTTGAAATTCAATTTTCTGTCCAAGAGAACACCAAGATCAACAAATGAATCCACCGATTCAAGAACATTGCCACCTAAAATGTATTTTGCCGAAAATAATGATGACCTAGAGAACAGCATATGCTTACATTTCGTAAAATTAAGCTCCATCAAATTGGTCTCGCACCACGTCTGGAAAGTAGACAAATCCCTCTGAAGTAAAGCATATTGACAAGGATCCTTGTAAGAAAAATAGATCTTCACGTCATCAGCGTACATTAACAATTTAGAGTGCATTATGGAGGCGGGTAAGTCGTTAATGAATAACAAAAATAGAACCGGCCCAAGATGACTGCCCTGAGGCACCCCAGATGACACAAAAATAGATCTTGAGAATGATCGACCAAATGATACCATCTGTTCTCTGTTCATTAAATAAGAACTAATCCAATTCAGCATGTTACAATTAAAACCCATTGCCCCTAATTTATATAATAACAAATTGTGGTTAACTTTATCAAAAGCCTTACTAAAATCGGTAAAAATCACATCAGTTTGATCCCCTTTAATAAAGCCGTCAATAATAGAAGAGGAAAACTGAAGCAAATTAGTCACGGTGGAACGACCCTTCCGATGTTGACATGGATCTAAAATAGAGGAAACCTGATGAGAAATTACCTCTGTGACTAACTTCTCAAAAAGTTTTGGAATGGCACTCAATTTTGCAATTCCCCTATAATTTGCAACATTTACTAAAGTACCAGATTTGTGGAGAGGGATTATATAAGAGCTCTTCCACTGTGCAGGAAAATGACCGAAATTCAACGAAGCGTTAAATCAAAGAGTCAACGGTAAGCTGAGAGAATTCGAGCAGCATTTCAACATAGAGTCCGGGATACCATCAGGACCAGCTTTATTCAAGGCTTTCAATCTGATCAAGTTATCTAGCAACCACGAAGAATTTACGACAGGTAAATCAAACGGAATGGTAGAGCGGACAGTGTACGGGTATGATTTGGAAATATCATAGGCTTGGGTGGAATAAATAGATGCGAAAAAATCGGCGAAACAATTAGCAATAGACTTCTCATCTGAATAATCAATACCGTTCATTTTGATCCTACACGGTGTGGAAGATGAATTACGCATCAAGTTAATAAATCTAAAGAATGATTTGGGGTTCCGTTTAAAATTAGCATTCAACTTATCCAAATATAATCTGTAACTCTCACGAGATTTAGAGTTGTATCTACTCCTAGCAACAATATACCTAGCATAATCTGCTAGCAGTCCAGATTTGTTATACTTTTTCGAACAACTATTCCTTACATGACTTTTCCTCACAGCCTGGTTAGAGCCCTTGAGGACCATGGGGGACCAGTATTACCCATTATAGCCCTCTTGGGTACAGACTTAGAAATATAGTCATTAATAATATTATAGAAATCATCCAGGGCGATTTCAAATTCAACAGCATTATCCCACTGACATATACCTTGCCAGTCGGTATCAAAGATAAGATTATTCAAAAGAATAAAGTTCGCACGCGAAAACCATAGGCCAACATAGGATGAAGAGCAATTGCAACCAAACCTGCATGGTATCATATGTATAATTAATTCCCAGCGTTGGATGGTAACTATCCTCAGGAGAAATTAACGGATCAATTCGAGAAATATCAAAGTTGTTAGAATCATCCACTAAAACTAGATCAAGGACTCGATTCATAGAATTGGGAATGTCGTTCAATTGAATCAACCCAAGTTCGGAAATATGCGTAACAAAATCAGATGACCAATCATATGGTGTCAATGGAGTCAGAGAATTAGTATCGGGTAAAGACACCCATGTCACAGACGGCAAGTTAAAGTCACCCAATACTAAAATACGGTCCTTTCTACTGGCTAACGCAATAACTTTTGCAATAGCGTCAATATGCACTTGATATACCTCAAAGCATGATGATGGCGGAATATAGGAACACGTGACAAACAATTTCAAATCGCCTAAATTAATGGACACCACAAGAAACTCAAGATCGCCAATGTCATCAACTGTAACCAACTCAGAAGATAAATAATTCTCAATTGAGATTAAAACACCACCTCCAATTTTACCAACACGATCTTTTCTATAAACTACGTACTTATCGCAGAACAACTCAGAATTAAAAACATTAGGTTTAAGCCATGTCTCAGAAAATGCAATGACATCAAACTCAAAACCAAAGCTATCAACAAATAATCTGTACAATTTAGTATTCAAACCGCGAACATTCTGATACGTCAAATTCAAACTCCCAATTAGTTTTTTGGAGCTGGCTTATCTCCAGACGGTAATCTAGCAAAATTATCACGCCTACCATTATCCCGATACTCAAATTCCCTTACGAATGTTCTGTGAGGCCAAAATTCCGAATCCACCAGTTTGACAAATAGATCATCCGGTGCAATAATTTTGAAAGACGACCTACGTTCCGAAAATTGTGACTTCAGCTTGAAGCACTGTATGGAATCGTTAGAATTATTCCCGACTAATTTAGACGATATGTAAAGTCGTATATCCTCTTCGGTC
Source organism: Phaonia tiefii (assembly GCA_963931995.1). NCBI lineage: Eukaryota > Metazoa > Arthropoda > Insecta > Diptera > Muscidae > Phaonia > Phaonia tiefii. Next base: position 30,395,913 of record OZ008368.1, read on the forward strand.
GTGTCGGGGGAAAGTCTAGACACAAAAACTGTCTTCCTTGCCGGTACGACAGTCAACGTTCTTGGTCCCGGTCCTGGCACTGGGGCGGGATTACCACCCGGAGGAGACGACTTATCGCTGTCCGTGGAAGCTATAGTAACTACAGAAATGACTTCAGCAAAAGTAGGAGGGGCAGAAGATTTCATTGGACTTGAAACTGTAACTGGAGAATTAACGTCCATTAAATTCGGCGAGGAAGGAATTACCAACAATGGAGGGGCCTTCTTAGCCGTCTTCTTCCTTTTCGGCGAGGAAGCTTTCGGTGAACCCGCTCTCTTTTCCAATCCCGGATATTTATTAAACATCCCAATAAACTTGGAAAATCGACCAGATAAAGCCGAAAGCTCCTTTTCCATCTCAGAAAACTCGGACTTCATGCTCCTGAAAAATTTGTAGAACTCCACATCCAATTTTCTACAATCCACGCAACACCAACGCAGACCCTTGTCATCACTAAGATTGTCCGCCACTCTTGCATAAAGGCCAACACATTTGACATGTATCAAGCCATCACACAACCAACACGAAATAAGAGTATCGGTATCCGATCTAACCTTACAGTCTTTGTTCATGCAAGTCATCATTATAATTAATTCAGAGTAAAAAAAAAAAAAAAAAAAAAATAAATAAAAATAAATAAATAAATAAGAAACAAATACTAAAAACAGAATTCCAAAATCGACAAAATTCCCAAAAACGTATGAACTTATTATCCCTTTGATATTAATTCCCAAAACCAGATGGCAACTCTGCACACAAATAACGAAACAAAGAGAATGAAAGAAAAACAAAAATCAAACAACTACAACGTTAGACGTTCTCAACAATGACAAACAAATATTATTGTTGTTGTTTGTGTTTTACACGATCAACAGAATTTCCAATTGCACACAATAATACAAAAACAGTATAAACAAGCACTGCACTGAACACACAATTATATCAAGCAATGTAATTTAACTTATCTTCGCACTATTAACACAACAAGCACTATTTAAACTTTTAAAATACGAAAATAAAGTAAATTCACGGAGCACAACTAAAAAACGAACTAAACGAGAGTAGAGTTGCCAAGCTTAATAGTAAAAACTTTCTATCATCTTCTTTGACGTAGATTCAGAAGATAAATACATCTATAAATTCCTTATTAGTTCATAATTAGACGGTCTGTTTCGATCATCCAAGCTTTTTGTTAAGTTTCGTATAACTCTATTGATTGTATGTTCGTTGAAGTTTCTATGTAGCGTCTTGGCAAATTGTGAATAATTTTAAGATTTTTGTTTTGTATGATTTGAAGGTTCTTGCGGTATGTTTTGGCGACCTTATTATACTAGACTTGTGAACCATATGTCAATAACGGACGTATACACATTTTGTATGGTAGTAATTTATTATTGACGTTATGTACTGATTTTCTATTTAAGAGCGGAAATAGAGCTCTTCCACATTTAACAGCCTTTTCGCACGTTTTTAAGGTACATATGTGATTTAAATGTAAGTTTTTTATCTAGAGTTATACCCAAATATTTTACAGTGTCTTGAACTGGGATTTCTGCACTGTGGGTGCACCGAGGAATACTTGGAACTCTTTTAGGAGATTTGTTACAAGGCAACATAATGGCCTGTGTTTTTCCTTCATTAATTTTAATTTTCCATTTTACAAAGTATTTTTCCGCGTGTTCTGTTTTTACTTTTGAGTTTGATACTTTTCCGCTCGTTATAATAGCAGTATCATTGGCGTCAATGGCTGCTTGGTGATCTTTAAGGACGTTAAAGTCTGTTGTATAAAGGGAATACAAAATTGGAGACAGAACAGATCCTTGAGGCACTCTAGCTGGTACATTTCTTTCTGTGGATTAAAAAAAAAAACCGTTTCCCATTACATCCCATGAAGGGATTGGGAGAGCTTCTCACAACCAGTGAGCTGTGCGGTTTCTAATTTTTCACTCACTGATTGGGACCTACAGTTTTTACACCGATTCCGAACGGTATTTTGAGAAGCTTTTTCATGGCTAAATACTCGATAGTGTCGCCGTCACTATGCGAGGTGACCGCCGCCGAAAGAATTTTTTTTAAGGTGGTCAGAGCAGGGATCGAAACCAGGATCTCATGTACAAGAGGCGCGCACACTACCCATTGCACCACCGACGGTAAATCTGTGGATTTACCTCCATCAATATTTACTATAAAGGTTTTATTGCTTAAGAAGCTTTTAATGATTTTCTGTAGGTAAATGGGAAATCCTAAAAGGTTTAGTTTATATAAAACGCCATTGTGCCAGATTGAATCAAACGCTTTTCAATGTCTAACAGCACAATTCCTCTACTCCTTCTGATTCGTTTATTGTTCTCTATAAAGTTAACAATTCTTTTGACTTGATGTACTGTGGTATGCTCTTTTCTAAAGCCAAACTGCTCTTAATTTACTTTCTTCCAAAAATTTTATCGATGCAGTTTAAGATACTAATAGGTCGATAGCTTTTCGGAGACTTTGAGTCTTTTCCTAGTTTGAGAACTGGAATTACTTTACCCGTTTCAAATTGCTTGGGAAAGTAACCATGTTTAAGACACCAGTTAAAAATATTTGTAACAGCAACGAAGAAACTTTCGGGCATATTTTTCAATATAATGGGTTTTATACCATCAATTCCTGGGGCTTTGCGGTTTTTGAGTTTATTAGCAAACCATTTAACCTCATCCTTTGTAGTGTAATTGATATCGTTCATCATATTTTGCCTGTCTAGCCACTGTATTTTTTTCATCACTTTACGATCCATTTCGGAGATCTGATTATACGTTGTTTTGTGAGAATTTTCAAAAACATCAGCTATTATGTATGCATTTTCTACGCTGTTGTGAATATCAACGCTATCTACCGCTATGCAATAGTTTTTTGATTGATTCCCTTTTATTGTCTCTGACAGCTTGAAGAAATTTTTGCTACCTGGTGGCAACACTCGGATAAAATTGCACCAGCTGTTGTTTCTATCGCACAACACATGATCGTCTATCCAAGCATTCAGCTGTTTTAAAATACACGTATTTGTATTTCCTTCTGATGGATTGTTGCATCTTTGCTATTTACGACGAACTCGATTTTTTTCAATAATTAAGAGAAGAGTTATTTCAGAGAGTTTTTGCTGCCAGCCTTGTTTTTCGCCAAGGGGAATTTTTTTTGGCAGCTTGTTGGACTAAGTTTGTGATGTTTGTTAATAGTTGTTCCACATTTAAACTTGTCACTATTGCAGAGTGAATATTGCTGTTTTTATTCTCATTTTCAACCCATTTTCCTACTGAGGAAGACCAAATCTCTGTTGGAGGGATGGGGTTGACGAATCCCTGCGTATACTTGGTATTACCAACTGGAGAGATAAGGAAAAAGATCGAAGTGGTTGGTGAAATGTGTTATCTTCGTTTTGTAAGGTCCCTGACCCACCGGGGTTGTTCGAGACAGGATAAGAATGAATACAAATTTAGCGTCTTCCTTCAGTTTCATATTGCCCGGACATATAGCTGTGTTTCTGAACAGTTTAATACTTTTGCTTTGAACTGCATTAAATACCTAAAATGAATTTGTTTGCTCAGTTAGTTTCAGAGCAAAATAAATTTCGAATGCCTATGAGATTTATATCAGCGTTCTGTTACTAACATTGCTAGCAAACATGCACGATTAATAACGACTGTATAAATGTAAATTTAAAATGTAATTATACATAATTACATAAGCCCCACACAATAATTAAACTAAACTAAACTAATCTAACAAATCAAAGATATTGAGTCAATAATTACATAAAAGTCAATTGTCTCATATTGAGTCAATTCTGTGGGAAGTCATGTACATAAACAGTCATTTAATCCTTGCACTGGACTATTAACTACTACACGTCAAAAATTTATATGATTTATGTTATACTTAGATCCAATTAAGTCCTTATAATATTTGCTTCCCAGGATATTTTATTTTGTTTATAATAGGAAATACATACTAATATATGGTTTGTCCCAGAAGTTAAAATCTTAGATAAATTGCCATCTCAAGAAGGAAAGACAAAACTGTATGAAAATTGTACATGAACCTCAATTGAGCCAATTAAATGCTAAAGATTGACGTTTGTCATACGAATAGCAACACTCATTTGCGATGGAAATTGCTTTATGTAGTTTATCTTCTTATGTAGCTTGGGTACTTTAACGTCTTAGAGAAATGACAGCTGAGCTTTAAGTATTTAAATCTATTATTTAAATTTAAATAATTAATTTATATATGTTAATTGCATATAAATGCCTCGAATTAGCTTAATACAATTAAGCTACCATATTTGTTCATTGAACTGGTGAGAAATTATTCAACCAGACTGAACCCTACTCTTTTTTTCTTACAAAGGGTGATTCAGTAAGATTTCAGACTTTGTTAAATAAATGAGACACACCAAAATTTGTAAAACGTTTTTGGAACGAAGTTCCTTATCGAAATTTGCGGGACGGGGGCTACATGCAAAAAATCTTAAACAACTTTTGTTTTAACACTATTATGCTACATCCCATTATTATCAACTATATTGTTTACTTTTGGTTTGGTTTTTGTCTAGACTAACGAAATGTCTCACATATGTTTCTTGTTTAATGGAAGTTTCCTAGGTGAAGGCCTGTAAACAATATTTGGCATATATTGTAGTTTTGAACCCAATAAATATATATGAACCCAATTTAGAAAAGCCAAAGTAAAAAAAATTTAAAAAAAGAAAATTTTCTTATATAAGTGCCTTTTCTCAAAAAAAATTAAATTTTCTCTCAAAAACAAATTGTCTAAAACATCTAAAAAAAATCACTAACATATCACATATATTTGCTGGCAAAAATTTGCATTACAATTAAATTAAGCTACGCGAAATAATTAAGTGGAAACCTGTTCTAAGTTAGCTACTAGTTGAATAGGTCATGACAAAGTTTATAACTGTTTAGAGAACATCTAATTTTAGAGATGAGGTATTCTACAGTTCGACAGAATCTAAGTATTTTTGATGTGTTAACATCTGTAGGTACGGGTAGGGCAATCTATCAAAGTGAAAACCTGCAAACAACACACAGCGTTAGTATCACACACGTGGCTGTTGTACAACAATGGTTTCCGCCTGAAAATAAGTATGATGGTATTAATGTAGCGGCAGCGAACAAACAAGCAACTCGTCGTAGCCAAAGAGTATTCAATAGTATAGAGAACTAATGGAATGAATTGTATGACTCAAAAGCGCTGGCGACATCTGGCAAATGATTCAAAACGTATTACGCTCTTTTTGTCATAATTTGGTCCATTCATAATTTTGATGTGAAACATTGATGCCTTTTAAAACATTTATACGTTTTGTATTGTTTTATTTAATAACATTGTCGAAATGGTGCATTTATATTGAAATATTTTATAAAGAGAAGAAGACACGTTTATGCTATTTTACTCAGACTCTATATGATAGCGTAAAAAGAGTGCAATAAATTCTCTATACTATTCAATACTTTTTGTCGTCGCTCTCTTTACTACAAAACAAACACAATTATTACATTGAGCTAAATATTGCTTTATTTATTTTAACAATTTTACATCTAATGTTAAAGCAGATGTAGGAAAAAAGAAAGTGCAAAAGCATAAAATTCTTCAGCACAAAAAAAAAATTTAAACAAAATTTTGTGTAAGTACATTTCGTATAATGGATTTTGGAATTTACTGCATTCTGGGCATCATATAAACCATACAAACCCATAAAGGTGTTAGCACATCGCCCATGGCCACTACACACTTCTACGCCGGCGCGCTGTCATAGTGGAAAATCAAATTTTTATTTTCCGATTGTGGTTGTTATTTCTTCAGACTCGTGTCTCATCTGTACAACACCTGTAATAATCTGGTTTTGGGACTTAATATCAAAGGGATAATAAGCTCAGACGTTTTTTGTAATTTTGTCGATTTTGAAATTCTGTTTTTGGTACTTGTTGCTAATTTATTTATGTTTACTCTGATTTAATTATAATGACTTGTATGAACAAAGATTGCAAGATTAGATCGGATACTGATACTTTGATTTCATGCTGGTTGTGTGATGGCTTGGTACATGTTAAATGTGTTGGTCTTTAGGCAAGAGTGGCAGACAATCTAAGTGATGACAAGGGTCTTCGTTGGTGTTGCCTGGATTGTAGACAATTAGATATGGAGTTCTACAGATTTTTCAGGAGCATGAAGTCCGACTTTTCTGATATAGAAAAGGTGCTTTCGGCTTTATCTGGTCGACTTTCTAACTTTATTGTGATATTCAATAAGTATCCGGGATTGGAAAAGAGAGCAGGTTCACCAGAAGCATCCTCGCTGAAAAGGAAGAAGACGGCTAAGAAGTTCCCTCCACTGTTGGTAATTCCTTCCTCGCCGAATTTAATACGCGTTAATTCTCCAGCTCCAAGTTCAGGTACAGTACAATCTTCTGCCCTTTCTACTTTTGCTGAAGTCGTTTCTGTGGTTTCTATAGCTTCCACGGACAGGGATAAGTCATCTGCTCCGGGTGATAATCCCGCCCCGGTGCCAGGACCGGGACCGATAACGTTGACTGTTGTACCGGCAAGGAAGACAGTTTCGTGTCTAGACTTCCACCGACACGACCGAAAGGATAACGTCTTTACATATCGTCTAAATTATTCGGCAATAATTCTAATGATTCCGTACAGTACCTAAAATCACAATTTTCAGAACATAGGTCATCTGTCACAGTTATTGCACAGGATTTCATATTTGTCAAACTGGGGAATTCCGAATTTTGGCCTCACAGAGTTCGTAAGGGAATGTGGGTTTCGGGATAATTCGTAAGGGAATTTGGGTTTCGGGATAATGGTAGGCGTAATAATTTTACTAGATTATCGTCTGAAAATAGGGGAGCTACAAAAAACTAATTGGGAGTTTGAAAATGGCGTATTAGAATGTTCGCGGTTTGAATACTAAATTGTATAGATAATTTGTTGATAGCTTTGGTTTTGAGTTTGATGTCATTGCATTTTCGGAGACATGGCTTAAACCTAATGTTTTTAATTCTGACTTGTTCTGCAATAAGTACATGGTTTATAGAAAAGATCGTGTTTTATATTTTATTTATTTGATTGTTAACTCATTGGCTAAACCCAAAAAAATACCCCGTTTTCGTTCAAAATCCCGATTTTTGATCAAAAACGGTTGGTCAGGTTAGTCAAACGTAACGTGAACAACAGTTTTGGAACGAACAGCGGGATTTTAATCCAAACAACGGAATGTTTTGATATTTAATAAAAAAAAATGGCAGATATTTTCTTGCTATCTCTTTCTGTTATTGTTAAAAGCTGTAACTTTTAAAGACTTTTTATTAGGGTGTCCCTTTTAAAAAAAATCTAGTAATAACACTCAAACGACACTTAAAAAGCTGATAACGAAAAAGTATAATGTTACATGCTTGGAAAAGAAATGCAGTAGGGGTCACAAAAGTTCAATATTAAGATGATTGGTGGAATAAATATTGAAACAATTTGCTTTTAGCGCATGCACTGAAAAAACCGTCGTATAAAAATTATTGCTCAACCCATAACAAATATAGCTTTTATGCTAAATTATATTTTACTATTTTCAAAGATAAAAATACGACACAATGCAGGAGTTTGACCCAAAAAAGCGGGCATGAAAGTCAAGACAGGATGAGGCATCGAAGATCGCGATAATCCCGTTAAAAGCGGGATGTATAGTCACGTATACTTATACCGCAAGCATCACAAAAATCCGCCGCCATGGTCTTCTTTGATACACTTTCACTTGGAGAACCCAAAACTTTTACTGTTCCTTGTTCTCTGGTTTATTGTGGTAGATCTCTGTTTCGACGAGAGGTGCGGGCGTTATACGAGTAGCATTAAATTCAGTCACGTGATTCAAAATTTCAATCGCGCGCGTGAGCGATCGTGATTCAAGTTTTTGTTAGCCACGCAGTTTTTGTTAGCAAACACACTCAAGAATCACGCTTTATAGTATGAACTTTTTGTCATCAAATTGGAATTATAGACCTTTCAGTCTGTGTTGATATTTAGGGATCTTCGATCGATACTAATTCGCATATGTAAATTGAATATTTGAGTTTATATAACGGGTCCGCCAAATAACTTTTTTTTTTGAAAATGCTGTAAAAACAAAAACTACTGAATAGTTTCCCAAATTTATTTTTTTATTTGAAAGTACAATCCTTCCGGTTAATAATGGAAAATAATTGCATTCAAATGGCTGCCCCGGCTGGCCATGCTGTAGCCTACACGATCGGTCCAATTTTTAAGCACATTATCGATTGTGTGCAGCTGTATTTCATCAATGGCTTCACGAATATTGTCGTTTAAAGGGTCAATTGTCTCTGGCTTGTCGGCGTAACACTTATCTCTGAGGGCACCCCACAAATAATACTCCAACAGTGTCAAATCGCAGCTCCGAGGTGGCCAAATGACATCAGCTCTGCGGTTGATAATGCGATCTTCAAAAACAGGGCGCAAAACATCGAGTGTAGCTTCGGCTGTGTGGCACGTAGCGCCGTCCTGTTGAAACCAAATGTTGCCAATATCCTCCTCTTCAATCTTTCTGAACAGAAATTCGTTCAACATGGCCCGATAACGATCGCCATTGACTGTAACGGCCACTCCTTGCTCATTTTCGAAGAAAAATGGCCCAATTATGCCTCTGAACCAAAATCCGCACCAAACAGTGACTCGTTTTGGGTGCATTGGCTTTTCAATGTATGCGTGCGGGTTTTTTGTGCCCCAAATGCGACAATTTTGCTTGTTTACATACCCGGAAAGATCAATTTTCAGATGATTTTTTTGGCAAAATCGGTATCTGCAACATTACCATGATTTTCAAAGTAATGTCGCAATATTTCCCAGCGTTGTTCAAGTGTATACACAACCATATTCGTTCAGCGGAAGGATAAAACTAATTATCTGTCAAATCAGACATGCGCTAAGTGTTACCATTCACGAAATAAGCACCAGTTGAAAAAAAACGTTAGATGGCGGACCCTTTACATATATACGATTGATGATCTTCCGATTGTATCAATTCTGGCACAGTAGTTAAGCATCTATCATCTCTAGTTCCGGCACGGTTACCAAAATCATTCGGATTGCGATTTAAAGTAGTCACACGGCTGCGCTCATGGTCGAGCGTGAGTAATCGCGGCAGCCGTTGCTCGGATTGGCTTTTCATGTCCAAATATTCATGCATAGCGTGATGTGGCCGCTCAGTTTAGATGACTTTGGCCACATACTTTCATTTTTGACAACCTCTTTCCGGCGAGGTATGTGTGCCGGTACGGCCATAACGAAATTCAGTAAACCACTTTTATACTTTAAAATTGATGGTGCAGAGTCCTATAGTATCCATCAAGCCCTTCCTTTTAGCGCAAAGTAGTGATTGATGAGCACACGAATTTTACTTTTGGATCGAACTTCCTTATCGCACGAAAAGAAAAGTTTTTAAACAATTTTTTTTAACTACTTTATTATAACCCATTATTATCAACTATATTGGGTACTTTTGGTTTGGTTTGGTTTAAAGGGAAGTTTTCTAGGTGGAGCCTGTGGATTACATATTGTAGTTTTGAACCCAATAAAAAGTAAATTTAGAAAAGCCAAACTGCATGACTGACAAATCCTGAGCATGGAATTATATTTGGCAGTACACTTACTCTTAGAATCGAACTTTCGGTTTTTGTCCAGACTAACATATTTCTTGTTTAATGGGAAATTTTCTAGGTGGAGCCTGTGGATTACATATTGTAGTTTTGAACCGAATAAAAAGTAAACTTAGAAAAGCCAAAGTTCAAGACTGGCAAATCCATGAAACACAACCCTCAGCATGGAATTATATTTGCAAGCACTTTAACACTCGTACTTTTGGTTTGTGTCCAGACTAACATATTTCTTGTTTAATGGGAACTTTTCTAGGTGGAGCCTGGTTATTACATATTGTAGTTTGAACCGAATAAAAAGTAAATTTAGAAAAGCCAAACTGAAAGAAGTTTAAAAAAATAACATCTTAAAGAATTACCTTTGCTTAAAAAAATAATTTTATTGCAATATGTACCTTTTCTTAAAAAAAGGATTTTTTTTAAATAAGTACCTTCTCTTAAAAAACTACATTGTCTTACGACAAATTGCCTTTTCTTAAAAAACTACAGTTCCTTTAAAGAATATCTTTTTTGTAAAACAAAATAACTTTTCTTGAGATAAGTACCTACTCTTAAAATTGTATCTGTTCCTTCGTAAAAAAAGGTTTTCTTCAAAACAAAAAATACCTTGTTTTACAAAAAATACCTTTTCTTATAAAAATTCATTTTCTTAAAAGTACCATTTCTAAAAAATAAAGTACCAACTTTTCTTTTATTTTCTTCCTGAAAATAAGTAAATTTCTAAAATAATAACGTTATCCTAAAAATAGTACCACTTCTTTAAAAAGTACCTGTTCTTAAAAAAGTATATTTTGTAAAAAAAATTCATACTCTCAGGCTTTTTCTTAGCTTAGTGACGGCGACACTATCGAGTATTCAGCGATGAAAAAGTTTCTCAAAATACCGTGCGGAACCGGTGTAAAACTGTACGACCCAATCAGTGAATGTAAAACTAGAACGCGCACAGCTTACTGGTTTGTGGGAAGCTCTCCCTAATCCTTTCACGGGATGTAAGGGGAAACCATTTTTTTATGTTAATAAAAGAAGTACCTCACATCAAAGAAAGGACCTTTTCGGGAAAATATAATATATATTCTTACAACAGGGGTCTAAAAATATACTTTTTTTAAAAAAAATACGTTCAATAGATCAAACATTTCTTAACAAAAGTTTATCATTTTACAAGATCCATGTAAATTAAAGAATTTTTCAACAGGCGCCTTAGGTGTGTTGGAACTAACTAGTACATAATGTACAGCGAAAGGAACTTCTTTCCAGCCGGGTGTCCCCTGACACCTCATGTAATTTTTTTAATTTTCGTCGAAATTCACGAGGTTGTCTGTGTTCAATACGTTGCTAGCACCATATTGCATGTACAAGATTTTAATACTATAATCGGATTAGTGTCATCCGTGCGACGAAGCGTTTTTATTTTAATGTGTGTTGACGTTTTAGACCTTTTCTTGATGGCTCTGATTACATGAAAATCATAGGTGAAATTTTAGTAGAATTAAAGGTCATCGAACCCCCCAGTGTTTTATATAAAAATAGTAGTTATAACTAGTTCAGCTAGATAAATTTGTATAGTACATTAGCTTATTCCTTGCCAAATATAATATACCAAGTTTCATTACCATCAAAGGATTTCTCTATGATAGGTTTCAGAAAACTTTGTTGTTTTCTGTTTTCTACGAATGTATTTTTTTTTTAATTTTTAAAAGATTAATTTTTAGTTAAATTGTAAAATATATAAAACATATATATATAAAATATACCTAGTGCGACATTAATCTCTGCACTGTGAGCATTTTTTTTTTAAAATTTGTGTCATATTGTGAACTGTGCCCATCACTTTATTGGTACATATTCTAGTCTTATATGTTTTCTTTTCTGTACATAAACCCAATTTTTTAAACACATTTAAAGTTCCTTGTGTGCACTATAATACCAGCTTAAGTGTCATAGCTGTATGAATAGCAAAAGCAGCATCGGATGATAAAATCACGACCATTAAACATCGTCTCTCTGCCAAAGCAAAAACAGCCAATATAACAAATTGCATAATGTCTGTGGCTGGCAAAGAAACCATTTGTATTCAACGCTAACAAGGATCCTCGTTGTGTTGGTTCGTGATTTTGGTCAAATAGCATTAAGTGGCTAATTAGCCAACCGAGCTAAGAACATGTCATGTTTTTTTTTTTGCAAATTTTAAATTTGGAGTATAACAAAGTAATAACAGACTGATGGGAATTTTTGAATCAACAACGAATTTGACTTATACTTTATTTCTTTTTTAAATGACGCGTTAAAATAAATTAAAAAACCAAGAAAAACTGTTTTTCACTAAAATTAGTTATAGTGCCTTTATTCAAGTGAACCACAAAATAGCACATTTTTTGACTTTTTTTTATAAATTGCTCAAAAACAGTTCTTTAGTTACGAAACCACTATTTTTTTTTATTATTGACGTAGAATACGTCTTACCTTACGGTATGAGGAGTCATGTCAGGTTTTTATTGTTGTAATCTTTATTTCATTGAATTTGAGGAAACGGCTTTTTTAAAATTTTTTTTTGTAGGTAAATGAAGATGTTATCTTTCGTTTGATATACATTTCATATTGGTTGATATATTTCTAGTATTTTAATTTCTCAAATGAAAATTGTTTAAACACATACACTCAAATATATGTGTGGTGTTTGGTTGAGTGTTTTTGGTTGCTCAACATTGCTTAGGAACATGTATCTAGTAAAAAGTGAAACGAACAGCAAGCTAATGTTGTTTGGCAACATGTGTCTAGTAAAAAGTGAAACAAACAGTAAGCTAACGTAATAAAGCTTTTTTGCGAAAGCTTCAATAAAGCTGTTGTAAAATTAATTTTGAATTGTAAAGCGTAAAGCTTTCACACAACGCTCGAATGCTAATGCGAAGACTCGATAAGGTAAACCTTTTTTAATATTAGGGCGGCCCTCTCAACATTCGCTGAACTTATTTCAATAAAAATATTAATTAAAATACATAAATTAAATTAAGTTTAAAAAAATTGAACACAATATTTTTTTTTTTAAACGGACTTGAATCAAATGCCGCTGGTAAATATAAAAATTACAGCAGACAGTTGTCCGAGGACTTCGGCCACGGCCTGTCCCTGCAGGCTGTGTCAGAGACACGGCCATTAAGTTTAACATAGAATACGCCATCCGATAAGACAGAAAACATATATAACAATAAATGATAAATAATATAAGCAAATGAATTTATTGTTATATATGTTTTCTGTCTTATCGGATGGCGTATTCTACGTTAAACTTAATGGCCGTGTCTCTGACACAGCCTGCAGGGACAGTCCGTGGCCGAAGGCCTCGGACAACTGTCTGCTGTAATTATTTTTTTTTTTTCTATCGAGCGAACCCATCGCCGCTACTCCTACCCGGCCCTACCGACTGAGAGAGCCACGTCCCCATAACGTGAGGACAGCGTACACATTATAGACCGGTCTATAACGGGATAGCAAGGATCATAAGTTCACACGTTGCAACCAACTACAGAAATTCTTCACCAGTTGGTATTACACTAACATAAATAAGTATAAAAGTACATCACGAGATATTAATATAACAGACTTCATAATATATAATAATTACGAGGAAAACGAAAACCAAATTATAAATCAGACAGACAGACAGATAGTAAGGATAAAGTAAATTTACATATGTAAAGGAATATATAGCACTAATGCAATCTGTTCAAATGACAAATTATCCTAGACTTTGTAGTTTCCCAACTACCAGTGAAATCAATAAACTGATATAGCTCATTAAAGTCACGACACATTCTCCTAACTGGATCAAAGGACGCATAATTCGAACGCTGAAACTCGATATGAATGAGTTTATAGTACCTCGTGGGTCTCAATGGGACATTTATGAAAATCTTAGATGACAGAAATTCAGAACATATACATCCATCAATTATCTTCAAAACTGTAATAGAGTTTATCATGGTACGTCTACTACTAAGAGTCGGCAATCTGATCAATGCTAGTCTACTGCTATACGAATGAAGATTATGGTTCGGGTTTCATTAAAGGTTTCTCAGACAAAAAATGAGAAACTGTTTCTGGACCGATTCAATCATATTAACATACAAATTGTACTGGGGGTCCCAAACAACTGATCCATATTCGAGAATAGGGCGGACTAGTGAAGTAAAAAGATTTTTCGTAACGTAGGGATCTGAAAATTCCTTTGCCCAACGTTTAATAAAGTTCAGAATGCCATAAGCCTTATTTACCATCGTAATTATGCGGCAGTTGAAATTCAATTTTCTGTCCAAGAGAACACCAAGATCAACAAATGAATCCACCGATTCAAGAACATTGCCACCTAAAATGTATTTTGCCGAAAAAATGATGACCTAGAGTACAGCATATGCTTACATTTCGCAAAATTAACCACCATCAAATTGGTTTCGCACCACGTCTGGAAAGTGGACAAATCCCTCTGAAGTAAAGTATATTGACAAGGCTCCTTGTAAGAAAAATAGATCTTCACGTCGTCAGCGTACATTAACAATTCAGAGTGCATTATGGAGGCGGGTAAGGCGTTAATGAATAACAAGAATAGAACTGGGCCAAGATGACTGCCCTGAGGCACCCCAGATGACACAAAAATAGATCTTCAGAATCATCGGCCAAATGATACCATCTGTTCTCGGTTCATTAAGTAAGAACTAATCCAATTCAGCATGTTACAATTAAAACCCATTGACCCGAGTTTATATAATAACAAATTGTGGTTAACTTTATCAAAAGCCTTACTAAAATCGGTAGAAATCACATCAGTTTGATCCCCTTTAATAAAGCCGTCAATAATGGAAGAGGATAACTGAAGCAAATTAGTCACGGTGGAACGACCCTTCCGAAAGCCATGTTGACATGGATCTAAAATAGAGGAAACCTGATGAGAAATTACCTCTGTGACTAACTTCTCAAAAAGTTTTGGAATGGCACTCAATTTTGCAATTCCCCTATAATTTGCAACATTTACTAAAGTACCAGATTTATGGAGAGGGATTATATAAGAGGTCTTCCACTGTGCAGGAAAATGACCGAAATTCAACGAAGCGTTAAATCAAAGAGTCAACGGTAAGCTGAGAGAATTCGAGCAGCATTTCAACATAGAGTCCGGGATACCATCAGGACCAGCTTTATTCAAGGCTTTCAATCTGATCAAGTTATCTAGCAACCACGAAGAATTTACGACAGGTAAATCAAACGGAATGGTAGAGCGGACAGTGTACGGGTATGATTTGGAAATATCATAGGCTTGGGTGGAATAAATAGATGCGAAAAAATCGGCGAAACAATTAGCAATAGACTTCTCATCTGAATAATCAATACCGTTCATTTTGATCCTACACGGTGTGGAAGATGAATTACGCATCAAGTTAATAAATCTAAAGAATGATTTGGGGTTCCGTTTAAAATTAGCATTCAACTTATCCAAATATAATCTGTAACTCTCACGAGATTTAGAGTTGTATCTACTCCTAGCAACAATATACCTAGCATAATCTGCTAGCAGTCCAGATTTGTTATACTTTTTCGAACAACTATTCCTTACATGACTTTTCCTCACAGCCTGGTTAGAGCCCTTGAGGACCATGGGGGACCAGTATTACCCATTATATCCCTCTTGGGTACAGACTTAGAAATATAGCCATTAATAATATTATAGAAATCATCCAGGGCGATTTCAAATTCAACAGCATTATCCCACTGACATATACCTTGCCAGTCGGTATCAAAGATAAGATTATTCAAAAGAATAAAGTTCGCACGCGAAAACCATAGGCCAACATAGGATGAAGAGCAATTGCAACCAACCTGCATGGTATCATATGTATAATTAATTCCCAGCGTTGGATGGTAACTATCCTCAGGAGAAATTAACGGATCAATTCGAGAAATATCAAAGTTGTTAGAATCATCCACTAAAACTAGATCAAGGACTCTATTCATAGAAAAGGAAATTTCGTTCAATTGAATCACGACAAGTTCGGAAATATGCGTAACAAAATCAGATGACCAATCACATGGTGTCAATGGAGTCAGAGAATTGGTATCGGGTAAACACACCCATGTCACAGACGGCAAGTTAAAGTCACCCAATACTAAAATACGGTCCTTTCTACTGGCTAACGCAATAACTTTTGCAATAGCGTCAATATGCTCTTGATATACCTCAAAGCATGAAGATGGCGGTATACAACAACACGTGACAAACAGTTTAAAATTGCCTAAATTAATGGACACCACAATTAATTCAAGATCGCCAATATAATTAATTGTAACTAACTCAGAAGATAAAGAATTTTCAATTGAGATTAAGACACCACCACCAATTTTACCAACACGATCTTTTCTATAAACCATGTGCTTATTGCAGAACAACTCAGAATTAAAAACATTAGGTTTAAGCCATGTCTCAGAAAATGCAATGACATCAAACTCAAAACCAAAGCTATCAACAAATAATCTAGACAATTTAGTATTCAAACCGCGAATATTCTGATACGCCATATTCAAACTACCAATTAGTTGTTTGGAGCTTCCTTATTTCCAGACGGTAATTCAACAAAATTATCACGCCTACCATTATCCCGATACTCAAATTCCCTTACGAACGTTCTGTGAGGCCAAAATTCCTAATCCACCAGTTTGACAAATAGGTCATCCGGTGCAATAAGTTTGATAGACGACCTACGTTCTGAAAATTGTGATTTTAGCTTGAAGCACTGTATGGAATCGTTAGAATTATTCCCGACTAATTTAGACGATATGTAAAGTCGTATATCCTCTTCGGTCGTGTCGGGGGAAAGTCTAGATACAAATACCGTCTTCCTTGCTGGTACGACAATCAACGTTCTCGGTCCCGGTCCTGGCACCGGGGCGGGATTACCACCCGGAGGACATGACTTATCGCTGTTCGTGGAAGCTATAACAACTACAGAAACAACTTCAGCAAAAGTAGAAGGGACAGAAGATTTCAATGGACTTGAACCTGGAGCTGGAGAATTAACGTCCATTAAATTCGGCGAGGACGGAATTACCAACAATGGAGGGGCCTTCTTAGTCGTCTTCTTCCTTTTCGGCGAGGAAGCTTTTGGTGAACCTGCTCTCTTTTCCAATCCCGGACATTTATTGAACATCCCAATAAACTTGGAAAATCGACCAGATAATGCCGAAAGGTCCTTTTCCATATCAGAAAAGTCGGACTTCATGCTCCTGAAAAATGTTTAGAACTCCACATTCAATTTTCTACAATCCAGGCAACACCAACGAAGACCCTTATCAGCACTTAAATTTTCTGCCGCTCTTGCATAAAGGCCAACACATTTAACATGTACGTACCAAGCCATCACACAACCAACACGAAATCAGAGAATCGGTATCCGATCTAACCTTACAGTCTTTGTTCACACAAGTCATTATAATTAAATCAGAGTAAACATAAATAAATTAGCAACAAGTACTGAAAGCAGAATTCCGAAATCGACAAAATTCCCAAAAACGTATGAACTTTTTATCCCTTTGATATTAATTCCCAAAAGCGGTTGGCAACTCTGACACACAAACAACGAAACAACGAGAATGAAAGAAAAAACAAAAATCAAACAACTACAACGTTAGACGTTCTCAACAATGACAAGCAAATATTATTGTTGTTGTTTGTGTTTTACACGATCAACAGAATTTCCAATTGCACACAATAATACTAAAACAGTATAAACAAGCACTGCACTGAACACACAATTATATCAAGCAATGTAATTTAACTTATCTTCGCACTATTAACACAACAAGCACTATTTAAACTTTTAAAATACGAAAAATTAAAGTTAAATTCACGGAGCACAACTAACAACGAACTAAATCATAGTAGAGTTGCCAACGATTATGTCATGATTTGTTTTATATCTCAAGATATCTAGCTTCCATTTCCATTCTAAAATTCTGCAATCAGTTACAAATTGCAAAAGATACGGGCTGCTGAATATGGAATTTTTAGTGCCTTTAAATACGGGTTGAATTTTATGTTTCGGGATTAGAGAACAAAAACAAATATTACTCATCGAAAATCACTTTATTGTTTTTCAAAATATTCCCCATGAAGATTTATACTCTTTTGTATGCGTTTGAACCAATTGTCGAAACACTTTTGCCACTCTGACTGAGGTATCTCCTAAACATACATTCTGAATGCAGTAACCGCTTCTTCAGGTGTCGAAAAACGTTGACGTTTGTTTTTTTACGTACTGGAGTAAAAAGAAGTCAGTCAGTGCCAAGTCAGGACTATACGGCGGATGACCCATCAGATCGATGTTTTGGGTGCTCAAAACTGCAGTTGTTTCAGCCGATGTGTGAGAGCTCGCATTGTCGTGGTGAAGAGTGATCCGTCTTCGGCGGCTGGTTTTCCTGATGTTTGGGAAGACAACTGGCAAACAAATGGTTGTGTACCACTCAGAATTCACTGTTCGGCGTTGTTCTAGTGGTACGGTTGCGACATGTCCGGTTTTTCCGAAAAAACAGGCGACCATTTGCTTGGAAGTGCTTCGGGCGCGAACAACTTTTGTTGGATTTGGCTCGTCTTGAAACACCCATACAGTTGACTGCTGTTTACTTTCGGGCTCATACGCGTAAATCCAGGATTCATCACCTGTCACGATGTCATAGACATGATTCGAAGCACCTCGATCGTATTTTTGGAGCATTTCTTTCGACCAATCGACACGAGCCTTTTTTTGAGCGATTGACAAATTGTGTGGGATCCAACGCGAACAAATTTTTTTTTCAGTCAGATGTTTACGCAAGAATGAATGTATGCTGGTCCCACTAATGCCTAAGGTTGTCGCAACCTCACGATAGGTCACATGATGATCTTGCAACATCAGTTCGCGCACAGCATCAATGGTTTTCGGAACAACAGCTGATTTTGGACGACCTTCACGAAATGCGACTTGGAGTGAACTACGACCACGATTGAATCCACCATACCATCGATAAACACTGGTACTTGATGGAGCTACATCGCCAAAAATTCAATTAAGTTCATCCATGCACTGTTGCTGAGTTAATCCACGTCGAAAGTTGTAAAAAATAATAGCACGAAAATGTTCACGATTTAATTGCATTTTTGGGCCGAGATGAATCTTTTAAGTTACTGTACACAACACAAATAGCGCTCGTGTGTCAAAACGTTCTGAGTAAGCATAACCTCAAAACTGTCCAACTTTACGATAGAGCTGCCAGTTGCCAGATTGCAACACTAGGGTTGCCTAATCCAGAAAAATAAAATTCAACCGTTAAGTGAACCGGAGTGTACATAAAACTTTGAATACTAAAATGAATGATAACACCAACTGCATCTTATGTGCCAGTCATCTGAATGCGTAAGCCCACAAAATATCAACCAGCAAAAAATTTCAGCAATCGGGCATTTCCCGCATCGTTCAGATGGGAATTCCTTAAAATTTGCATTATTCGTCTAAAAGGTTCAGTTGGTTTTGTAATTAAATCATTTCCATTTGGATTACGACCAAACAGAAATATGAAACGGATTCTGAGAATAATGATTTCGCAAGGGAAGCACTTCCGTCTCGGCTTCATTGTTAACGAAGGTTTTGGCTTAAATTCGATAATTCTATTAACACAATTGTCTCGAGAAAAAATCGGGTACGTCAACACCATTAGCGCTTACGATGATAACTTCACTTGCTTGGTACGACACCGTAATAGATCGATGTATTTACTTCCAATATCACCAACCCCCTACACGCTGAAAAATATTGGCATCTCTAATATATTCTCCCAAACATATTCTGCAGGAACCATGTATACGTTTGGAACACAATTCAAACATTAATAATTTTTGCAAGTCCCAAACTCACTTGTGTTTAAATGTAATCAGCATTATATGTGCTTTTACATGGAAACATATGCGTATTTCCCCCCAAACATAATAATATTTAAGAACACATTATTCATTGATTTCAATAGATATGTATGTATTATTAATTATAATTATATTATCAATATAAATCCACACTTATTAATAATTAATACAACAAATTAAAAGATTTAAAACAGCCTTTTTACATTTAGGTGCATTAACTGCATTAGTTGTTTTTTTTTTCATGAAATGAGAATCTGCTGCTCTTTTGCTTCTCCCTTCTTTGTTGTCTCTCATGTTTTTGCTTTCGGAAGGTTTCGGCTGGTACACAGAGAATATATTCGTTTCTCCCAATTACAGGGCCCAAACGAACTTCAGCTATCTGAGATTTCGCTTGGGAGGAACGAGTTTTTTCTTTGCATGTAGTCACAGAGTTCGAAAATAGTCATGTCAGGGAGTGTGCTTTCTTGAATTATATATTATTCCAAGGAAAGCCAATCATTTTTCACGTCGAAAAATGAAGCAGTCTTGATAGCATGAACGTCTTGTACATTAACATTAAAATCTTCGGAATTGAAAACCAAGCTGAATATATTGGCTGTATTGAACAACCAAATCGATGTCCAAGGGCAGGTTTAAGAACGAAACGCGCCTATCGATTTTTATGATCCATATCTCATTTTTTTATAGGCCACGTGACTTTATGGTAAACTAATAACACTTTATACTTTTTGCCGTTTCTTTTGACTCCTATTTTTTTAATATTAAAAAATTTGAACTTTAACAGCCAAAGTCACGATGTCGAAAGAAAACCTAAGCGAACGACAGCAATGCACTCACTTTCGCTTCAGATTGGTAGTCACTATCTTTCGACTTGTAGTTCGCATGGCCATACGCGTTGTAAACAAAAGCATTTAACCATTGTCAAATGACAAAGCTACCAGATCAAGAATTCCAAAAAAAATGGTAATACCAAAAAAAAATCGCTATATTCGTGAAAAAAACGCTACAATTTTTTAAATAGTTACGCTAAAATTTTTTAAATAGTTACAGAAAAATTGACACAAAATGCAAAGCAAAACAAACAAACAAATTTAAAAAAAAAAACGTTATGGGTATCGTTTCATAGGTTTTTGGATGGCCCGATTTCATTTTTGGTAAACATTTTTCGATCAGGATTTCGATAACTAACATAGCGGAGGGAAGAGCATGTGTAATTCTACCTTTTCACATAAAATTTAGTTTGTTAACAAGGTTTAACGTTTTAAACTTTTCTACCAAATTTATTAGGAATTATAAAATAAATAAAAAGTTTGAGAAGTTTGTTTCGTAACCATACAAGATTTATTTGGGACCACAAAAAAAACCTTGGTTCGTTCGACATTTTCATCATCGTCGTCCTCGGAACTTTCAAAATTTTAGTTTGAAATTGCGAAATTTTAGTTTGATATTTTATGGTATTGCCAGACCTAAATTCCGACACAGTAATGTATTTGAATTTACACTGAAAAAAATCAATTCTTACACAAGTAATTTATATTTAAATTTGAAATCAAAAACTAGAGAAAAGTTTAAAAAAAAATTTCTTCAGCAAATGGTAGTAAAAAAAAATAAATGGTTTCCCATTACATCCCATGAAGGGACCGGGGAGAACTTCTCACAATCACTGAGCTGTGGGCTTTCCAGTTTTCACTCACTGATTGGGACCTACAGTTTTACACCGATTCTGAACGGTATTTTGAGAAGCTTTTTCATGGCTATATACTCGATAGTGTCGCCGTCACTAAGCGAGGTGACCGTCGTCGAAAGAAATTTGAAGGTGGTTAGGAGCAGGGATCGAACCCAGGATCTCCTGTACAAGTGGCGCGCACACTACCCATTGCACCACCGACGGTCACCAAAATGGTAGTAAAGGGTAACGAAATAAAATCAGTGACTTCGGTTAGTGTCCAAAGTATTCAGAAGTGAAAATCGCGCGCTGTTCCTAGTTGGTGCTAATTTTTGGCGGTCCACAAAAGATTAAAAAATGTAATATTCTTAGTCAACTACTTTCATTGCAATTGAACTAGAAACCTTAAGTAAATTAAATTAACTTAATATACATTTTCGTAGCTCTTATAACACAAAATCAATAAAAAGAGTTTAAAACAACCAGAAACATAACCTTCATATAACACACATCTGCTAAAAATAACCCAAAATTTGCCTGCATGCATGTATTGAAACAATACTCAACTTTGGACCCCTTACCTGATCAACAAAACAGTTAATTTTCGACCTCAGTGGTTAATTGGCCACTGTTTAAGTAACTTATTATATCTGGATTACTGCTCCGATTTTTGGAATTTTGTCCGGTCATTTTTTCAATCTGTCCCAGTGTGCAATGGTGACGTACTGGTCTGTGAGACCGGCTGCGTTAAAAAATTCGTATAACTTTATTCTCCGGTATTGTTTTTTGTTGCGATTTCATGTAGCTGCAGCATTCCACATCCCCCACCATCAGTTAATGACGAAGCTGCTTAGTGAGCAGAACTTCTGTATTTTTTTCTAACCTGAAGTGTGAGACCGTGAGTCACCGTGTATGTAAGTAAAATAATCGCAACACTTTTGTATTATATTTTGGAAGGATACCAATTTTTGTTCATTTTATAAAAGTTCCTATTGTCGAAAGACTAATAAACATTATTTTCCTTAATGAATATGTGATTTTTTTATTTTTTCTTAATTTTAAAAATTTTTTTGCTAAAACATTGTTATTTGTAATGCTCTATTTAAAAGCATTTGTGAATTTTATTATTGAAATAAAAGAACTTAAAATTATTATATATCTTTGTTTTATTGTCAAAGTGCATAAATAAAAAAAACATTAAATATTAGCAACACGTTTCGAAAAATCTTCAGTTGAAAACCCCGGTGCGTGAGACCGGCGTCACCATTAATCAAAGTCAAAAACAGGCATTAAAAAAGTCAAAAATTTGGGTTAAGAAGTGGTACCCTTTTTTGTAAAATTTTATTTTTTTAAGAAAATTTACTTATTTTCAGAAGGGCTACTTATCTCACGAAAAGAAAAGAAAATGCATTATTTTATTTTTAAGAAAAGGAATTTTTGTAAGAAAATTTACTTTTTTAAGAGAAGGTAAATTTTTTTTTGAAGAAAAGTTTTTTTTACGGAAGGACATGTACAATTTTAAGAGTCGGTACTAATCTCAAGAAATGTTATTTTGTTTTTCAAAAAAGGTACTCTTAAAAAAAGGTAGTTTTTTAAGAAAAGGCAATATGTTGTAAGATAATGTACTTTCTTAAGAAAATGTACTTATGTATATAAAAAATTAATTTTTTAAGAAAAGGTACTTTTTGTAAGACAATTTACCATTTTAGGCAAAGGTACTTCTTTAAGATAAGGTATTTTTTTAAGAAAAGGTATTCTGTTTAAGAATACTTTTTTTAAGAAAACTCACTTATTTAAGAAAATGTTATTTTTTTAAACTTCTTTCACTTCGGCTTTTCTACATTTACTTTTTATTCGGTTCAAAACTACAATATGTAACAATAAAGGGGCTCCACCTAGAAAATTTCCCATTCCCCGATACTTTAGTCTGGACACAAACCAAACCAAAAGTACGAGTGTAAGAGGAAGTGTGCTGCCAAATGCAATTCCATGCTCAGGATTGTATTTCATGGATTTGCCAGTCTTGCACTTTGGTTTTTCTAAATTTACTTTTTATTGGGCTCAAAACTACAATATGTAATACACAGGGTCCATCTAGAAAACTTCCCTTTAAAACAAACCAAACCAAAAGTACACAATATAGTTGATAATAGTGGGTTGTAATAAAGTAGTTAAAAAATTGTTTAAATTTTTTTCATTTAGCCCCCATCCCGCATCGAGCGATACGGAACTTCGTTCCAAAAGTCAAGGGAAATTTCATGAAAAAGTGATGGCCTGTCATCAGAGCCATGGGGACCATTTGATGGATATTTTATTGCGTACTTAATCGGAAAATATATTCTTCACAATTCAATACAAAAATCACAACTGCCTCAAAAAATAATTAGGTATTTTTATTTTTAAACGAAAAAGTGCATCCTTACTGAGGCACAATTAACCTTGAAAAGTGTTGAGGTCTGGAACTTAAATATTCATCAATTTCTTAGTCGTCAACTGTCATAGTTTGATGTGGTGGGCCAATTTCGACAAATAAGCAGTGTTAATGAAAAGAAAACAATTGAGGTTTCAAGGAAACAAACGAATATGAAATGTGACGCAATTAATTGTGTCGTCCTGTGTCAACATTTGCATAATCGAGATTTCTGTTTGAGTTCTCTATTGTTACCCATTATATTGCCCAATACACTGTATATCGTACGGATAATATTACACCCTGTTGAATTTAAGGTCGCCCTCCTATTATTCATTCATTTTAACAATTTTACAGATATCCTAACAAACTTGCGAAACAACCCTAATCTCTTGTGAAGTATCTCTAAAGCAGTGCCACCAGAGCTAATATAGGTAAATGTTAGGAAAATTAAAGGAAGGCAAGAAAATCCACTTTACTAAAGTGCTTAACGCGGAAATTCGTTAAGCTGTTAAATTTCCAGACAAATGAGCATATCATTGTGGGATTCGACATTTGTGTATTCGTTATAGCTGTATGAGCTGTTTGCCCTACTTCGTGGAACAACAGTTTTTATAAAAGTGAAATAGAATGAAATGGCAATTGATGAAACGATAACTATTTTTACACAAACCACTTGCTTTCCAGGCTTTTTGTATATTTTAGACAACAAACTCGAATGTGACGATAAAATCTGGAAGCATCACAGGTGGTGTTAATTCAATAGAGAACAAAGTTCAATATTAGTTCCGAACTTATTAGGTTACTAGGTGCACTTGTACATCGCGTGGGAAGGAGCTTTATATAAAGTAGAGAATTATATTATTAGATGGTACTTAAAGGCAACTGGATTTGATGTCCATTTTACTATAATTTAGTCAATTAGTTTCTTTAGTTTGCAGTGAAATATTTTCGCATAATCCATTCGCACCCATGGCGCTTCTAGTCAGTGATATGTGTATCTCGTCTTGGGACCATCAAAAGCTTAGTAGCTGTGTAGTTTGTAATGTTTACTTTTGCCGCCCTAATTTTATATGAAAATTCGTGGACTAAAAAAATGCACTTGCAAAAAGGACTTTTTTGGTGGGTTAACATCTATAGGCGCGGGTACGGCCTAAATTCACAAAGTGAATACATCCAAACACAATTTGTTCGACTGCGCTCACACAGATTGTCCGACAGCGATCACACATTGTGTGCCGTTAAACTCCTCCGGAACGCCTGGTCCGATTTGTATGAAATTTTGTGTGCATATCGGATAGGTCTCAAAATCGGCCAACATCTATTTTTCATACCCCTAAATGACAAGGGTGACCCACCCCTATATAGAACACACATTTGTCCGACTGCGAAACACAGATTGTCAATCTGCGGAAAATACACACACCCAGTGGTATGGGGGACTACCTCCGCACGTGTATATTCCTTAGCACTTAAAGAACCACCGATAGCGCGCTATAATTCACTTCCCATGCTTTAGCCTGGTGAATTTAACATGGGCATGTCATGGGAAGGTGGCTATTGACCCGTCTCTGTATAACCTTTCCCTACCAAAAGAACTGACGCTATAGGCTTAGATGCCACCATACCGCCAATAGACGAACGATAATGGTAGTCACTAGAAGGTAGTGCAAGGGTGACTCGAAGCAACTAACCACGCCAATAACTCCAATGTACTAGCACATTCGGCACTTCCAGCTTTGTAGTTTTTTCTTTAATCATAACGGATATATACACATTTGTCCGACTGCGAAACACAGATTGTCAATCTGCGGAAAATACACACACCCAGTGGTATGGGGGACTACCCCCGCACGTGTATATTCCTTAGCACTTAAAGCACCACCGATAGCGCGCTATAATTCACTTCCCATGCTTTAGCCTGGTGAATTTAACATGGGCATGTCATAGGAAGGTGGCTATTGACCCGTCTCTGCATAACCTTTCCCTACCAAAAGAACTGACGCTATAGGCTTAGATGCCACCATACCGCCAATAGACGAACGATAATGGTAGTCACTAGAAGGTAGTGCAAGGGTGACTCGAAGCAACTAACCACGCCAATAACTCCAATGTACTAGCACATTCGGCACTTCCAGCTTTGTAGTTGTTTCTTTAATCCTAACGGATATATATTTTGGGTGTGCATATTCAATTAAAAAATTCAAATTATTTATTACTTGATCTTTTACTTGATCATTTTATTAGTTGAAAACATTACGTGTATAATTAAATTAAATAAGATCATTTAAAAGAGAAATTAACAGTAATCCATTTTATTACTTGAAAGCATTAGACATATAATTAAATTAAATAAGAAAATATAATTATATATATATATAATTAAATTAAATAAGAAAAATATTACAGATCAAGGATTAAAACTTTATATTTCTAAATTTGATATTTCTGTTGCAGATAGGGCTGCGACATCGACATCGATGTTTTGAAAACATCGATGTTTTTGAAAAACATCGAGTACATTTTACATCGATGTTTTAGTGCCGATGTTTTTCCAACATCGATGGTTTTATCGATATTTGCATCGATGTTTTTCTGTGTGACGATTGTCACAAATTGCCTTAATATAAGGAAATATAAACCATAACATATTAATATAATCTCGGATTGTTTATATTTGCCCATTTATTCGCCGCCAGACGCCAACCACCACCATTATGCGTACCTGGTTAAGCATGGGATGTAATGGGGAACTATTTATTTTAATCAAGTTTTGCAGTTTTTCACCTTTATATCGGGGAAAAGGGTGATTTATATGTTGATAACACATATCTAAAAGAGAATTGCAGCAAAAACAAAACTCGGCAAAAGCATTGGTGATCGAAGAAACATCGATGTTTGTGACCAGTGGTGTAAATTACCTCTTCTGTTTCAATTTTGGTACCTCGATTCCTAAAAAAAAAGCCACCAAAAATGAAACATCCCCAAAAACATCGATGTTGGAAAATAAGGTTGGAAAACATCGATGTTTTGAGGTCGATGTTTTATCGACATCGATGTCTCTCTTATGTTGTAAACATCGATGTTGTAAAACATCGATGTTTTGAGGTCGATGTCGCAGCACTAGTTGCAGAGGTATTTTTTGGCTGCAATACTTTTAAAATGCCTCTTCTTCTGAAGCTGGATAGCTTTTCGCAGCTCGTCTTCAGAGTTTCCATCACCTGTATATGTTATCATTAAAACTTTTTTCTCTTCCTACTTTATAAAATTCAGTAAAACATTTTTCTTTTTCTGGTTTAAATAATCTTTTAAGATGTCTTCCACTCATCTTCAATTTTTTTTAAATAATTTTTTCAATATATTCAATATTCAATTCAATATAGTTCTTTTTGTTTTTACTTTATAATCAGTTTTTAGTTCAGTTCTTGTTTTATAAGAAATTCTTTATTTATTAACTTTTTCACCCAGTATACGATCACTTTTTCACAACTTTACCTTTCGCTTTCCATAAATCAACTGAATTCATTTTGCTCTGCTTTTACATAGTTAAGCAGGTAGCCAAAAGCATTCAACAAGAAAAAACAACAAAACCAACATTCCAATGGGCATTTGAGTAACGGCATAACGTTGTTGTTGTTGTTATTGTGCAGCACAAGTGTTTTAAAAATCTTCTCCTAACCTCTAATGGTTAGGGAATTAGTTACGGAAAAGTGACTGGCAATTTCTACATATAAGTGAACATAGGGAACCTGTAACTAGGGAAGAGGTATGCATGCTTAAGTATACCATTTCAGTAACCACTGGTGTCAATTGAGTAAATTTTCTAACCACCTCGTCGGTCACTTGTGGCGATGGTTCCTAGTCATATCACAGGGCACTGATGTAGCGGCAGCTAATAGTTGTATTGTGTGGGTGCGAAGCACTCTCAGAGCAAAGAGAATACTGACCTGCTTATACGTATATACAAATGAGATAGCAAGAGATGTATGTATAAAAGGGTTTTTCAACAGAGACGCGACAAAAGTAAATCGATAGGGACAGCAAACGACGCCATATTTTTTTCCCGCTCTTTTGACATTTCTCTTCAGCAAGGTTTGCCATTTCATCATGGAAAGATATACGAGCCAACAACGAGTCGAAATTATTAAAATTTACTACCGAAATTTGGAGTCAGTGGCCTCAACTTTAAGAGCGCTACGTCCAATGAGGCTAATTTCTGGCTGAATGGCTTCGTCAATAAGCAAAATATGCGTTATTGGTCAGACAGCAATCCACATGTAATCCATGAGTCATCATCGCATCCCGAAAAAATTACGGTTTAGTGCGGTTCATGGGCCGGCGGCGTCATTGGGCCGTACTTCTTCCGTGATGATCAAGACCGGCACATTACTGTGAATGCGAATCGCTACCGTTCAAAGATAACCGAATATTTTTGGCCCCAATTGGATAATATGGACTTGGAGGACATGTGGTTCCAACAGGACAGCACCACAAGCCGCACAGCGAATGCCACAATCAATTTATTGGAAACCAAGTTACGTGAACGTGTTATCTCACGAAATGGCCCAGTCGAATGGCCGCCCCGGTCGTGCAATTTGACGCCGTTAGATTATTTCATGTGGGGCTACGTCAAGTCTACGGTCTATGCCAACAAGCCAGCGACGATTGATGAACTTCGTATGAATATCGAGCGTGAAATTGCAGCAGTATCGGCCGATTTATGCTTGAAAACCGTCGAAAATTGGGTTCAGCGTCTGGACTTCTGCAAGCGCGCCCGTGGTCCCCATGCAAAAGAAATCGAGTTCCATACCTAATTGCATCGAACGTACTTTCACAGGAATAAAGAATTTCATTGGTATCTAAAACCGGTTTTGTTTTATTTAAAAAAACTTTTGTAGCACTCTCATTGAAAAACCCTTTACATGTGTCTGTTGCTTTGCATTCTCTTTGTTTTTTGTGGGTGTAAAATAAAAAGTATTAAGGAAGAAAATAATGCCACTTGTCTTCAAATATTTTTAAGCGTTATTAAGTATTAATATTATTTAAATGAAACGTCATCATATGATTGAACGCCTTTTTAAATTCTTTATATTAACTTCACCTGGCTGTATGCATGTATGCCGAAAAAATGTTGGATTGATTTTTAACCCTTTTCGCGTGATCCAATCGAGCTGAAACTTCGCAGGCAAAGTAATGGCGATAAGAAAAATAAACTATAAAAATATGGGTGGGAATCCCAAACAAATCACAAATTAAAAATCCAATATTTCTGCTCCTCTTATCGGTATTTAAACAAAATTTTGTATGTTGGTTAGGTGTGTATATTCTAAGATCTGCTGCAAATATGGGCGGGATTGGACAAAGGGGCGTGGTCATATATAAAGAATTTATAGTCAAAAACTATGTTTTTAACGGGTTGGTTTTTTATTATTGTGAAAGGTAAGTCAAATAAAATGTGGGTGCGAAGCACTCTCAGAGCAAAGAGAATAATGACGTATTATACGTATATAAAAATGAGATAGCAAGAGAGCAACGAAAATTTTGTGAACTTGTGTAGCGTATGTAAGAACATAATGGTGTATCTATGTTCATGTGTCTGTTACTTTCCATTCTCTCTGTTTTTTGTGGAAATAAACCAAAAAGTATTGAGCAAGAAAATAATGACACGTGCTTGCACTGGTCTTTAAATAATTTTAAGTATTAATATTATTTAACTGTAACGTCATCATATGATTGAACGCGGTTTTTTATTTTCCAATGTAACATTTACTAATGTGTTCACAGAAATCGAACAGGGACCGTGTAACAAAAAGGTGTTAACACATCGCCCGTGAGTTCGAACACTCATTGAATTTTTTTTTAACCTGATAATTTGTCAATTCATTTATATAAATTCAAGACCATTCTACATACCTATTAATAGAGGCATAGTTTTCAACACTTTGTGCCTACGATTTTGTCGAACATTTGTAAGTGAGTTTTCGTCTATATTTAGTTTGATGAATTTTTTCATTAGCATAATTCCAAACTACCGCTAATGGTGATCTGTGGATAGATCTGAATTAGCTATACGGTTGGCTAGGAATCATGACGATACATTTTTCAAAACTTCATTTTGAAAACTACACGCTGAAAAATCATTATTTTGTTGTTGTTTGGTGTTTGTCGTAAATTTACTATACTTGTGCCCAAACACATCGTGTTTGCTATTCAATATAACATATTTGAGACACAATGTTTAATAAGCTACTATATATTTTTTTGAGATCCAAATGTGGTTTTGTTTGTTGGAAACCGGTGAAAACAAAAACGAGGCAAACAACAAAGAAACAGAAAGGCAGCTGATCTTCAATTCATGAAAACATTGTTGTCAAACATGTACATGTTCACTGTAATATGTTTCTGGTGTCATTATACACTTCGTTTCACTCATTTAAAGGCACTACAAATTCCATATTCAGCAGTCTGTATCTTGTGCAATTTGTAACCGATTGCAGAATTTTAAAATGGAAATGGAAGCTGAACATCTTGAGATATTAAAAAAAATCATGACAATAGTGGTTTCTTAAGTAAAGAACTTTTTTTGAGCAATTTATAAAAAAAGGCAAAAAATGTGCTATTTTTTCGGATCACTTGAATAAAGGCACTTTATATTTTTTTTTTTATTATTTTTAAAGTAAGCGATGATTTTTTATAGGGAGCGTTTGTTTGTTACAATTTATTACATCTTAATCATTTTACGAGTCAAAATGGCAAAACAAAAAATTTTAAATCTATCGGAAAAGACTAAAATCGATGTTTACCGTTTTGAAAGATATTCTAACCGCGCAATAGCTAAAAAAATTGGACTGAGCCCAACAGTTGTCGATAATTTCATCAAGAATCCCGAGCGGTATGGAAAACATTTTGAAGGAAGGGTTTCATTGTCTTTATCTACGTATGAGCAAAGAAAAATCATCAGAATTGCTTCTAATTCTCCCTATCCTTGTCAGAAATAAGAGCTCAAGTTGGAGTTGAAGCGAGCAAGTCATCAGTACGCAGAGTAATTAAGAGATGTGACTATCTTGAATACCTGAAATTACAAAAAAAGCCGCCAACTAATGCTCCTGGTAAGGAATTCGCAAGAGACTACATGGTATGGGGATGTGCAGCCAAGAGGTCATGTAAATGACTGCAGAACCGTTGTATTTACGGATAAGAAGTAGTTTAGTTTGGGTGGGTCTAATGGCTACAACTATTATTTCCATGATCTGCGCAAAGAAAAGCGTTTTGTGAACCGACATCACAGCCGAGTGGGCGGCGTTATGGTGTAGGGTGCTATTACGTACTAAGGCACCATCAATCTTGAATTTAAAGTGCAAAAACTGACTGGTGCAAGCTATACAACGTTTTTGGAATCGGCTTTTCGAAGTTCAGTGAACTATTTGGTCCCATATCTGGCAAATTGCAACCAGATAATGCCCCTAACACAACGCCAGAGTAGTAAAGGAGTTCATTGCAAGCCAAAATGTTAATATTTTGGCTGGCCACCCTATTCGCCAGATCTAAACATTATACGAAAATGTTTGGAGTTGGTTATCTCGTAAAGTCTATGAAGGAGATAGACAATTTGATGACAAACAGTCTCTAATTCAGGCCATTATGGATGCTTGGCATCAAATTTCGTTGGATTACATAAATTCTCTTTATCTCTCAATGAAAACCTGTGTAATTGGAAGTTATTAACAATAAAATGGGTTGTACCCATTACTAATAGTTCCTAAATAAAGTTAAATAAATTAAAAAAACAAGAAAATCAGTTTTCATTAAAATTAGTTAAAATGCCTTTATTCAAGTGAACCAAAAAAAATAGCACATTTTGACTTGTTTTTATAAATTGCTCCAAAAAATTTCTTTAGTTAAGAAACCACTATTGTTATGATTTTATATCTCAAGATGTTCAGCTTCCATTTCCATTTTAAAATTCTGCAATCGGTTACAAATTGCAAAAGATATAGGCTGGTGAATATGGAATTTTAGTGCCTTTATATAAGTGGACCCGGAGTTTATAATACAGGCAACTATGAATATGCACCGCAGATGGGGAACTTTCATTGAGTTTTACTCAAAAACTTGTTTTGACACCACTAGGTGGGTTTTATAAGCAGGCTTACATACATATATATGATTTATGGTGTACCAATGGCTCAAATTCCGGCAGAGTAGAAGGGCGTCTGATGTAAACCGTTATGCCAGTGAAGGTGCTTCCCCTGAATAATCTATTCCAATCAAAAAGTAAACCTTGACAGCTTTTAGTGTGTACATTTAAACCGTGGTAAGAAAATAATTTCTAATGTTCGCCCCTTTTAAAAGAGTCACCAGTAGCGACGTGGCTATTCTGCTTCGTTTCGATATCCAACACTACCTTTAAAACAATACTTATTTTACAAATTTTAATTGGGTTAGGTTTGGATTCTACAACAGTTATTCATTTGTTTCCTCCAGTCAGCCCAGAGAAACTAGAGATGTCTTTAGTCAAATGCAAAAATCTTCTTAACTCAATATGAACCTTTTGTGGGGTGGTAAGGCAATTTCTTCGACCACTACAACCTGTGTGCGAGGCAGTATTTACAGCAAAATTAGGTAAAGATAACTACATTGTGATAATGCAGTATTTCCTTATTGGCCCTTCACCTAATGCCTTATAGAATACAATTCTGTATTTAATTGAGTTAAAGCAATTAAATTGAATATACATTTCCTATGTGTAACCAAATTGTTTTATATAAAACTCGCAAGAGTCTGTAATCAATATTGTACTACTTCGGTAGACATTAGAGTTTTTTTATTATGATATAAAAACACAAGTATAAAAATAATCACATGTTTTCTTTGAGATCTTTTTGCAAGTTACGTACAAACTTTTCACCTCTTGTTTAATACATCTTGGTTACGTAGACATAATAGCACATTCCACAATTCCTTTGATATAAATATCTTCCGAGAAGTAATTACATCTCGCATCTAACCAAGGACCCAAAATATCCTCTCATTTTATGCATGTACGTTCTTTGCGTGACAGCAAGGTATCTTATGACATTACTTTTCGTAGGTCGATTATAAGGGTTTATTTCAGTAGATTCCAGTTATCATTCCTGTGGGTTTAAACTGAATTTTATTACATTCGTACATGTTCATTTGTGGGTGACATTTAATATAACTAAATCTAACGAAAGCCTATAGCGAATCAATAAGTTGTGCATATTTTGTCCCATGTTGATGGTAATAGAAGTAAACAATGGTTAGAAAATGAAATAGGACGACCCGGAAACTACGTAGTTATTTCAATGTAGCTCCTCCTAACGAGAAGCACAAGTATGGTAAAGAATCAGTTTGACATCACATGATTTTATTTAAAATAAGTTTGAACACATTTCCAAATCAGCGATGTGAATCAAAAGGATTTTATCAGTTTTTCGTAGTAAAATCAAATGTCTAAATTATTTGAACGTACTATTACCTAACCAACTGTTTTTAATCCAAAAGCGGAATTGTGACATAAAAAGCGGGATTGTCTCATTTTTAACAAATGAGTTAACATTTAGATAAGAGTTTCTGGATGATGATGCCTCCTCAACTAGTAGGATTTGCAGGTTACCTGAGGAGATACGAGCGTGCTTCAGATTAATCTGCACGACTTTCAGCATCTGGGTCATTTTGGTGATGAAGTGGATGGCCTCTACAGCTGTATCTAGTCGAGCAGCTTGTACGCGTCTTCGCTGTTATCTTCGTCTTCTTCGCCATAGGGGCCAGGTAAGTCATCTGGGCCAGGAGCGTCCAATATTTTAACT
Source organism: Phaonia tiefii (assembly GCA_963931995.1). Taxonomy (NCBI): domain Eukaryota; kingdom Metazoa; phylum Arthropoda; class Insecta; order Diptera; family Muscidae; genus Phaonia; species Phaonia tiefii. The sequence goes on from OZ008368.1 coordinate 30,429,519, forward strand.
TTGGCTTCTCTCACGCCAAAGTTAAGTTTTCCTCCTGCTTCTTTAAAAGCTGCGGCGCCGGCTTCAGTAATATCAAGCACTAAACTCATGCTCTTGTCGTTGGCTGGCTCTTTACGGATGACGGACAGTGTTCCACCGGTAGAGTCGGGTTTATGACCTGTAGGCACTCTTAATTTTGTGTAACCAAATCCGTGCACGAGGCCTTAAAGGAATTTCCTGCGCAGGGATCAGCTTTAAGCTGATATCGTTCCAGGCATCGCTCACTGAAGCGATAAACTTCTTCAGGAAATTCTTCGAGAACTCGTCCATGCATTTAATCACCCTATAGCCTCGGTGAATTTGTCTAGAGTCGTACTGGGTTAACGGGGAGCCCTTGTTTGCCAGTTCGTGTTCCATCACGAAGTCTGACAGCTTAGACACCACTCTACTCCATTCCGAGACTATGGCGGGTGCTAGCTTCCCGGTCTTCGTATTGGCCAGGGCAACCATAACGTTTTTCTTTACTACGTCGCTGAAGGTCCTTTTTGTTGATATAGTCGTTTTTGACGGCTCCTTGGCCTTTCTCCGTTTAGAGGGTTCAACGTTCTCCACCCGAGAACGTTTCAGCTGTTGTTATCGCTTTGTAGTGAGGTCTTCTTCTCGTCGTACTCCTCAATTATTTTTTCGTATTTAGCCTTGGGTACTTCATAACGCTCGTCCACTGTGCCATTGACATAATTCTTTGCAATCTTCTCACGAATGAATTTCGCCTTTTGGTACAATGTCCTCCGAGCATCAGCAGGACATCTGCGTCTTGGTTTTTTTTAGAGAACGTGGCATTTAGCTTAAAGGACTGTTCTAAATTGGTTGCTTTAGCTGTTGACTGTTTAGATGGGGGAACATTTTAGACGACACTCACCGCGGCCTATTGGGCCGGCTTCCGAGCCCTAACAGGATGGCAAAAGATCCTCTTCTGATGGGCTGCCCAGCCCCATCGAGGAATTTTTTCACGGATTGTTTTTTAACAATGACATTTTGATCCCACGAGTGTGTGGGGTTGGACCATCGTGCGCAGTGACGGCGTGCGCATACTAGGCAACTAAATTACAGCCGAACTGTGGCCTGCCAGTTTCTTTAAAAACACTTGCTTGTCATTCAGATCCTCGGCACAACACCTTCACCTTGGTCTTAAAAATGCAGATCTAGGTAGAGACATGAACTACAAGGACTGAACTGCGGCCTGCAATAGGACCGACGCAGACCACGAAGACGCCTAATAGAGGACAGACTGGTGGTCAACTTCCAATTTGTCAATTGCCCTTTGTCATCATACCCTCACCCATAGGGATGTTGGTATATATCATTTAATACGTAAAAAAATGTAACACATAGAAAGAGCCATATTATACCCTTAGTGTCTTTGGACGAAATCCGTTTTAGGACTTTTTAAGATGTTTGAGCCATGTCCGTCTGTCTGTCTGGCTGGTCAACACGATAATTGCCGTAAATCTTTTCAGATCACAATGAAATTTTGTCAGTGGTTATTATTTGCCAACATTGAGTTCGGGATTAAAAATGGGCGTTTTGACCACGCCCCTTCTGGTACCTCCCATTATAATCGACACATTTAGCACAAAATAATATTTCTTTCAAACCTTTCTTCTGGTAAATGTGATTACATTCACCTCACACACCGGTTATTAATCTGCAAATGCCTACGTAACTGGAGGAAATGGGTGAGATTGTCACGCCAATTCCGTTACCTCCCTTACAAAGCAGGGTGTTCGTCCGGATTTTCAATTCGATAAATCGCGTGAAATACTTCCGACCTTAATGAAATTAGGTATATGGCTTCACACTATCAAACTCCAGTCACCGATTAAAACAAAGGCGATTTTGCTACGCCCATTGCGGTGCCTCCCATACAAAAATTGTTTGGCCGTCTGGGTGTTCGGCACTAGAAGTCCCGCAAAATCGACACAAGATTTATGAAAGTTTTTACTAGTCAATATTTAGTCAAACAAAACTCTCCTATAGAAAATGAGCTGTTTTGAACCGCCCATTCTGGTACCTCCCATACAAAAGTTGGGTGGATGACCGGTTGATCGACATGATAACTCTCGTAAACTACAACCGATCTTAATAAAATTCGGCACTAAGCAATATTTTGCTTAACGCTACTGTGCAAGTAATAATTGCCTATTGTGCCATGCCCAGTTTCATAGAAAAGTTGGGCGTATTTGCGGTAAATCGGAGACCCTCGTTCCATAATAAAACTTGGTACTGATAAAAATTTTCGCAACAACTTGCCATGCCATTTTGGTACCTCGCATACAAATATTGGTAGGGAAACTAACTAATTTGGCTATTCAATAATGTTTAGCGCAATGTCAGTCTGCTATTGGATATGGTCACTTTTGAGTATGGGCGTTTTTGACGTAGAATACGTCTTACCTTACGGTATGAGGAGTCATGTCAGGTTTTTATTGTTGTAATATTTATTTCATTGAATTTGAGGAAACGGCTAGATGATTTTTTTTAACATTTGTTTTGTAGGTAAATGAAGATGTTATCTTTCGTTTGATATACATTTCATATTGGTTGATATATTTCTAGTATTTTAATTTCTCAAATGAAAATTGTTTAAACACATACACTCAAACATATCTGTGGTGTTTGGTTGAGTGTTTTTGGTTGCTCAACATTGCTTAGGAACATGTATCTAGTAAAAAGTGAAACGAACAGCAAGCTAATGTTGCTTGGCAACATGTATCTAGTAAAAAGTGAAACAAACAGTAAGCTAACGTAATAAAGCTTTTTTGCGAAAGCTTCAATAAAGCTGTTGTAGCATTAATTTTGAATTGTAAAGCGTAAAGCTTTCACACAACGCTCGAATGCTAATGCGAACACTCGATAAGGTAAACCTTTTTTAATATTAGGGCGGCCCTCTCAACATTCGCAGAACTTATTTCAATAAAAATATTAATTAAAATACATAAATTAAATTAAGTTTAAAAAAATTGAACATAATATTTTTTTTTTAAACGGACTTGAATCAAATGCCGTTGGTAAATATAAAAATTACAGCAGACAGTTGTCCGAGGCCTTCGGCCACGGACTGTCCCTGCAGGCTGTGTCAGAGACACGGCCATTAAGTTTAACGTAGAATACGCCATCCGATAAGACAGAAAACATATATAACAATAAATGATAAATAATATAAGCAAATGAATTTATTGTTATATATGTTTTCTGTCTTATCGGATGGCGTATTCTACGTTAAACTTAAAGGCCGTGTCTCTGACACAGCCTGCAGGGACAGTCCCGAGGCCTTCGGCCACGGACAACTGTCTGCTGTAATTTTTTTTATTTAATAGAGCCGCCCACGCAATGGATTCCTGAGGGTGTGATTTAGTCGTTTCACCCGACTGAAACTTATGTACTGGTTTTGGTTTCAGATGGTTGGATTATAATGATGATCCATTAGACCAACGAATTTGACCTTAGTGCTCGCAATCTTTAGGCTGACATAAAAGTTGAGATCTGTGAACTACGCTGGGTGTTACTGTTGCCTTATTACAAAATAGCCATTGGTGTTAGCATGTTATTCAGTTTGATACAGCAATGACTTTCGCACTTTAGATATCATGAGACAGCAAACTGAAATGGCTTCACCAGTGGATATGTAGCCTAATGCCGGAAGTAGTGAGTTTGCTCGGAATTAGTTATTGAAACTGCTGCAGGGAGATTTGAACACAAATACCACATTTCCTACACAACACATTTAAAGTATTCACATGCAATGTTTGCAATGATTTTGAGGGGATGAATTACTAAGTCACTCAATATCACTTTGTAGTGATTTATTCATAAACTTTTATAAAACCTCTTACGTATCTGAAATGTGCAGTTTGTGATTTTTATATTTTTGTTGGTTTTAAAAACATTCCTTGAATAAAATTATTCTTGTCAAATAACGACAAAAAATTCTTCTTAAATGGGTCTTTTTGTTTGATATGTGAAAAAAATATGGGTAAATTTAAACTAAGGCCCTCGACATTGATTGGTTGCAAAAAACTTGCATATTTACATTTTAATGTGCTTACATTTATATGCCCCAGATTATCTCGATTTCTGACATACATTCAGCCATATCGCAGACCTTAGTATTTTCTAAAACATTTTAAAGTCTCTACAACTTGTTTTTCACAAACCCATAAAGTTTTCAATTTACATTTTGTTTCACACTAAAATGTCTGTGGATACATAAGTTCTGTATGTATACCAGACTGTTTCCAAACTCAGACTGGCATTAAGTCTAAAAGTGAACAGAAAACCCAAGACAGTAATTAAATAAATTGTAAGAAGTTTCTATAGCATGTAAAACATTGTTGTTCAAAATTCATTTTCTGTCTTTGAGTGAGTTATATTAGTTTATTTAAAATTTGTTATTTCGAAATGAGTTTTTATAGTGTATAAATTAGTCTGATGGCTCATTATTCTTATGTAACGGGTTTTTCAACAGAGACGCTTCAAAAGTAAATCGATAGGGACAGCAAGCGACGCCATATTTTTTCCCGCTCTTTTGACATTTCTCTTCAGTAAGGTTTGCCATTTCATCATGGAAAGATATACGAGCCAACACCCAGTCGAAATTATTAAAATTTACTACCGAAATTTGGAGTCAGTGGCCTCAACTTCAGTGGCCTCAATCATCTTCAGCGATGAGGCTCATCACATTTCTGGCTGAATGGCTTCGTCAATAAGCAAAATATGCGTTATTGGTCAGACAGCAATCCACACGTAATCCATGAGTCATCATTGCATCCCGAAAAAATTACGGTTTGGTGCGGTTTATGGGCCGGCGGCGTCATTGGGCCGTACTTCTGCCGTGATGATCAAGACCGGCACATTACTGTGAATGCGAATCGCTACCGTTCAAAGATAACCGAATATTTTTGGCCCCAATTGGATAATATGGACTTGGAGGACATGTGGTTCGAACAGGACGGCGCCACAAGCCACACAGCGTATGCCACAATCAATTTATTGGAAACCAAGTTTGGTGAACGTGTTATCTCACGAAATGGCCCAGTCGATTAGCCGCCTCGGTCGTGCGATTTGACGCCGTTAGGTTATTTCCTGTGGGGCTACGTCAAGTCAATGGTCTATGCCAACAAGCCAGGGACGATTGATGAACTTCGTACGAATATCGAACGTGAAATTGCAGCAGTATCGGCCGATTTATGCATGAAAACCGTCGAAAAGTGGGTTCAGCGTCTGGACTTCTGCAAGCGTGCCCGTGGTGGCCATGCAAAAGAAATCTAGTTCCATACATAATGGCATCGAACGTACTTTCACAAGAATAAAGAATTTCATTGATATCTAAAACCGGGTTTGTTTTATTTAAAAAAACTTTTGTAGCGCTCTTATTGAAAAACCCGTTACGTGATTTGTACACAATACTATGCATATATGGAACAATTTTTGCAAATTTATTTTTCTTCCTCAACTCAACTTATGACATATACTGTTTTTGAATTAATCAAATATAGTTGTAATAAAATAACGAAAGACTTTTTTAAACCTAAATGACGTAGTGTATGGCAGGGTGTAACATGGTTTTGTCTAGGGCTGAGGTAAGCTCGGCGATGTCCAGGGTCTTTCGTTAGGATCCACCAAACCTTTCGAAATGAGAACAGAATATTTTATCCTTTTTGGGGGGTTCGAATTCAGATTCTTTATTGATATTTAATTTACAAAGTAATTTGATTTGCAGGAATGACATCAACTGCTTCACTCGGTGAGAACACTTCTCTTAGCTTGAGAACCTAGTCTTGGTTGAGAACACTCTTCTGGGGGCACTTGTCTCGGCTTGACAACAATCTTCTGGGCAGTTGTCTCGGCTTAGCAACACCCTTCCGGGAATACTAGCATTGGCTTGAGAAATCGTCTGGGGCAGGTTGCGAACTGGTAGATTCTAAGGTATATGCTGGTTCGGTATGTGCTTTACATGTCCTGTTAGAACGGTTCGGTATCGGTTATCATCGGCTGGTTTATGTAGGAACAGTGAGGCGAAGCCCCTGTGTGGGAACAGTGAGCCGAAACTCCTGTGTAGGAACAGTGAGCCGAGGCTCCTGTGTAACAACAGTGAGCCGAAACCCCTGTGTAGGAACAGTGAGCCGAAACTCCTGTGTAGGAACAGTGAGCTAAAATTCCTGTGCAGGAACAGTGAGCCGAAACTCCTGTGTAGGAACTGCGAGCCGAAGCCCCTGTGTAGCAATGTACTTACACCGTCTTTACTAAAGAACGGATCCCAAAATTTGCTCCTGTCCTTTGCAGAACTAAAGCCCCAGGCAAAATGCTATAATCTTGTCTGGTTGTTCGCTTGGAGGCGACGACTCGAGTCTAGTTTACCTTAACACTAAGTACATTCGCTGTAATGATCCAAATGAGAACTACATTCAAGCACTCATTCTTGTGCGGTCATTAAAACTAGTTCGCTGCTAATATGTACACAACGTTGACAGAGCTTGTATGTTGTCTGGGAGTGTGATTGTTCGTGGTGGTTGGTGCGACAGATGGATGTTGTGTACACAGAAAAAAATGTTGGCCTGTAAATTTCAATTATAAATAACAGGTGGCGCAAAAGTAATCCTCCTATCAGAAAATGCTATAAATTTTGCGATTGGCCCCTAATGTCAGTTCTGTTTTGACATTTGTGTAGTAAGCACATGCGAAATACACGTTAATAAACAATGTTACGCTACACTGCTCCAGAACGTGGAATATTGCTGACTATTTATTTGACCAATAATCGGTCGGTGACTTTGGCACAACGTGAATTTCGTCGCAGATTTCCTGGCCGTCCAACGCCTACTGGTGAAACACTGCGACGGTTAGCCGCTCGCCTCGAAGAGACTGGCACAACACGAGATGCTGCCAGGCGTGGCAGACCCCGGAGTAGCCGTTCTGCAGAGAATATTGCTGCTGTAGCCGAGGATGTCATGGAAGCGCCGTCGATGTCATGGAAGCGCCGTGAGCGCTACAGAGCAATGATCAACGAGTTCTTTTTGCCGCAACTTGATGAATTGGGATTGGAAATCATGTGGTTCCAACAGGACGGTGCAACGGCACACACTGCACGTGCCGCAACCGATATGCTGAAGGATGCATTTCCCGGGCGCCTAATCTCCCGTTTTGGCGATTTGCACTGGCCAGCAAGATCGCCTGATTTGACCGCTCCAGACTTCTTCTTGTGGGGTTTTTTGAAGTCGCGGGTTTAAGTCAACAAGCCTCAGACTCTTGCAGCTCTTAAAGACAATATCCGTCAAGAATATGAGGACGTATCGCCGGAAGTTTTGGCCAAAGTGATGGCAAATGCCATAAAAGGGGCTCAAATGACAATCAACTGTGGCGGCGGCCATTTACATGACATCATATTCTCGACTTTATGTAAAAAAAATTAAAAGACCAAATAAAAATAATCCACAAGAAGAATCAAAGTTTTTAATTTTTTTTTTTAAATTACAGCCAAAAAACATCGGAAGTTTACTTTTGCGCCACCTTGTGTAATTGAATTTTGTAAAAAAATTCAATTGAAAATTAATTGAATCAATTAAATATTTAATCATATTTACAATTTATTTTTTTAGTTTACAACACAACTTGGAGTTGGCATGGCCCAAATCTGTGGCGCTAAAAATATTTAATTTTTGAGTGCATTATCGATTTTTGGCTGTACATATATACTTAATATAAACAATTTTTTTAAACAATAAAAGTATTTCACAGAAAGTTGAATTTTATAGCGCCGTTGGGAGGCAGTATGTGTGGCGGCTGAGTCATCAGCCGTCGTCGTCACTTTTCGTACGGCTCTAGTCTTTGATATACAACACTGTTGTTATTTGTAATTCGTTTATTGTTGATTGAAAGATTTTATTTTGTGATCTTAAAGAATAATAGTGTTAAATTGTCTTGTTTCGTGATTAAAACTGCATTTTTTGTAATTGTGTATAATTTGTTTAAATTTTTTTTTGGAAATGAGTCCTGCCGTTGAGTGTTTTGATAAATTGAATGTTTCTCCAGAACCATCAGATGTACTTTTTTTTGTATTTAATACAAATCGTTTAAACATTAACTGCCATATTCATTAAAAGTTGTGAGGGGTTTATCAAACAAAAGAGAGTTTATCAAACAAAAAACGTCTCTCAAACCTCTCACAACTTTGTATGAATAAGGCAGTAAATGTTTAATATATAATAATAGTTTAAGAAAACCTGACATTAGTTCCGATTATGAATCCAAAATTTTTTATAGGCATAAGTACATGTGTATCTGCGAAAACTTGAATAAAATCGCTTTAAAAATAGGACATTTTAGTTTTTTTTAGCGTTATCGATGGGGGTAGGGGTTTCATGCTGAAAAAACCAATGACGTGTTTAATTGATTCAATTCAATTCAATTCAAATCGCGAAAAAAGTCAATAATTTGTTGAATTAACTTGATTATGTACTTAATCAATATTTTTTAAAAAATCAATAAATGTTTTAATCAAATTTACAATTTTTTTAATTGAAGTTTTTTTTGACAAATTTACAAATACCTTTAATTAATATTATCATTTTCGTGATTACACCAAAATCAATTAAAAAATTAATCAAATAAACAAATTTTTTAATTGAAATTGATATTTATTTTTTTCTGTGTATGCTTAGGTGACGGTTAGACCAGGGAATGGCGATGAGTGTTTGTTATTATGTACAGAGGGATCATGACGTCACGTTACAAGGGTTTGTGTATCAAGTTACTCACTTTTAATGTGTAGATAATAATTATAACTGAAATTATGTCATATTTAAGTGATAAGGAAGCATTTTGTAAGTTTTAACTAAAACGCTAAATCTTGTCATAGTCCATGTTAAAAAAGTCTTCTACTAACTCTCAAAATTTATTCAATATTAGTTGGTTAATTTGCTGCAAAGACTCCAACATACTGGTACACTCAAGAAGAAAAGGGAATAAATAAGCAAGTTTTGTAATCTGGAGAAATGAAATAATTTAAGTTTTGGCTGCAAGTTTAGTTTTAACTCATACCACGTTATACGGCCTAGATCCGTTCCATAAAAATTGGCCGTAAATCGAAAAGCCGTATAACGAATTGCTTATTGTCGTACAAACCTATACAAATCGAAGGAGATCGGTTGCATGTGTAGAAACAGTTTCAATCAAAATAACAAGTTGAAATAATTTGATGCATAACGAAGATATTTATTTAAATATATTTTTATAAAAAGGAACATTACAAATTGAACATTACAATTGAACTTTGGGGTTAAAAAAATTTACTTAATCGTTGTTGCTTTGATGTGTGTCTTAAGTTGTTTGTAGCAGCCAAGAGAGTTATTTAACGATTGTTCTCCTGAAGTTGTTTGTAGCAGTCAAAAAAGGTATTTATTGATTGTGCAACTTGGGCACTACGTTCTTCCTGCGGGTCATCATTAATAAGAACACCAATGCCCTGTTCAAAAAAATTACGACCTTCTTTAATCTTTTGTGTATAAGTAGTTAATTTTTTAATAGAATCTGGCACCTTCTCACTGTCTATCAATCAAATTACATTACCTCTTCAGTAGTAAGAGAACTTCCTGGAGATCGCAACAAATCAATTAAATCATTTTCTTGTAAATTGTCAAAGCCGACATCATTGGCCATTTTCAAAATACTTTGGCAAATGACAGGCACGGAATCAGCTTCAGAATGACTCAGAAGCAAGATCACATTCCGGCCATATATTTCTCCAAACTTTGTTAAAAGTTTCCGCTTTGACCTCGTTCCAAGCTTCGCCGATACGAGTATTCACTAAAATTTTTTTTACTATCACAACCTTTCCTAAAAGTTTTTACTGTAGTTTTCTCTTTAACGTCAGTTTCGGCAATAAACTCCTGGAATGGTTTGCGCAAATAAAGCGACTTAAATGTGACGATTGCACGCTGATCCATGGGTTAATTAGGGTGGTGTTTTTTGGGAGGAACTCCACTTCTAGATGCTAGAACACATTCCGGCCATATATTTCTCCAAACATTGTTCAAAGTTTCCGCTTTGGCCTCATTCCAAGCTTCGCCTATATTCACTACAGATTTTTCTATATCACAACCTTTCCAACAAGTTTTTACCTTCTCTTTAACACAGTTTTGCCAATCAACTTCTGGAATGGTTTGCGCAAATAAAGCGCCTTAAATGTGGCGATTGCACCCTGATCCATGGGTTGAATTAGGGCTGTGATGTTTTTTGGGAGGAACTCCACTTCTACTCCTTCCACTAATTGAGACAAGTTTGCAGGATGTCCAGGAGCGATATCCAGTAGAAGCAATATTTTGTTGCTCAAATTTTTTTGTTTAAATACGTCTTAACTTCAGGAAAAAAAATTATTTTTAAACCAATCTTCGAACATAGCTTTTGTCATCCACGCCTTTTATTAGATTTCCAAATGACCGGCAGTTTTGACTTATCGCCTCCAATGCAATGCAATGGTTTTAATTTTAAATCACCCGAAGCATCAGCTCCAAGAAGTAACGTCAATATTTCTTTTGCAGCCTTATGCCCAGATTCACTTTTTTTCTTTTGAAATGAAGGTTCTGTCCGGCATTCATTTCCAACAAGGTTCGGGCCTCAACCAACAATATTGCGAAAGTATCACAAAATCCCGCTCAGTTTTGCCCCTATACGTAGCAATTTTTGTTTACAGGCCGAAGAAAATTTTGTAGGTGGGTCAGGGTCCTATTTCAGATTTTACTTCAATAAATTCTAAACAACTTGAAATATTGCATTGCAACCTTTGACAGTATTGTAGCCATTTTTCCATTTCACAATCCTCTCTAATATACTTCTAAGGAAAAGTACACTGTTAATGGATTATTTCAAAAAACGTAATCAAAAATTGCACATATTTTATATATTTTGACATTTCTTGATTAACGGTAAATACATTGCGGTAGCTGTCTTCACAGGAATTGTAGCTTATAAATTTCTTCATAACTTTCAAATACACTTTACTTTTACTTTTATTGACTATTTTTCAACCTCTGAGGTCAGATGTCTTACACATATTAATTAAACAAACAAATTAAACAAATTTCAACATATTCTTCCAACTGGCTCTATCCTTCGCCTTTTCTCGCCAGTTGGTAACACCAAGGTTATGGAGGGATTCTTCTGCCTGGTCTTTCCAGCGAAGTCTTGATCGTCCTCTTTTCCTGCTTCCATCGGGTACGTTATCAAAAATCTTTCGCGCTGGCTCATCTTCATCCATTCTGATAACATGGCCCAGTCAACGCAATTGCCCTAATTTGATTCCCCTAACTATGTCCACGTCAGAATATAGATTATATAGCTCTGCGTTCCAGCGACGTCGGTACTCGTCGTTTTCCCTAACAGGACCATATATTTTACGGCGAATTTTTCTCTCATAAACTCCCAGGTGTTTTTCATCCGCTTCCGATATTACCCAAGTTTCGGAGCCATATGTCAAGGCAGGTAAATGAGAGTCTGATATAGTAGGACTTTTGTCCGTCGAGAGGAGGCTTTGTTCCTAAACTGCTTGCTGAGCCCAAAATAACATCCATTGGCAAGCACATTTCTGCTATCTATCTCCAGGCTGACGGTGATGTCCTTGGTCACGGCGGATCCAAGGTAGAAAAATTCATCTATCACTTCAAAATTAAATCGGTTGTCAACGTTCACGTGCGGACAAATTTGAGAGGTTTCTCTAGCTGTTGACACCATCAATTCTGTCTTGCCCTCATTAATATCAAGACCCACCTTCGCTGATTCCTTTTCGATTCTCGAAAATACTGCAGAAACCTCTCGCAAATTTCGCCCAATGATGTCTATGTCGTCAGTATACGCCAGCAACATATGGCTTTTCATGTTAATGGTCTTGTTCGTATTTACTGCAGCCTTTCTCATTATTATCTCCATTAAGATATTGAAGAGATTGCACGAAAATGTGTCGCCTTGTCTAAGTCCTCGCTTGGTAGAGAATGGTTCAGTGAGGTCTTTCCCCACTTTCACCGCTGATTTGGTGTTAGTCAGCGTCATTCTTTAGAGGCGAATCAGTTTTGCCGGAATACCAAGTTCAGACATAGCTTCGTACAGTTTTCCCCGTACGGGGTTATAGAAAGCAGCTTTGTAATCGACGAAAAGGTGGTATGTATCGATTTGCTTTTCGTGGGTCTTTTCTAGGATTTGGCGTAGCGTGAATATTTGGTCAGTTGTGGACTTGCCTGGTCTAAAACCACACTGATAAGGTCCAATCAGGTTTTCAATAATTGGCTTCAGTCTTCCACATAATACGCTCGACAAGACCTTATACGCGATGGATAAAAGACTGATACCGCGATAGTTGGAACAGACACACGGATCACCCTTTTTGAATACAGGACATAATACACTGAGACTCCAGTCGTCGGGCATAGATTCCCCCAGCCATATACGGCATATCAGTTGATGCAGGTGGGCCATCAGTCCTTCGCCACCTGCCTTAAAAAGTTCAGCTGGTAGGCCATCCGCAACAGCGGCTTTATTATTCTTCAGGCGGGAGATTGCCGTTCTAATCTCGTCTTGGTTGGGGGGTACAATCTATACTATCTTCCACTATCATTACCTCCTGATCTTCAGTGGAAGAATCTGAGTGGAGTAGTGCTGAAAAGTGGTCTCTGCACATTTTGAGCATACACTGCTTCTCAGTTACCAGATTCCCATTCTCGTCCTGACAGGAGGGCAGCCCATTACTAGGCCCGTTGGTCGATCGTCTTACCCTCTGGAAAAACTTTCGGGATTCACCATTCATCCTGCACATTTCGGTTCTTCCACTCTCTCTCTGCTCCCACTGCCATTTTCCCCGCCTAAATAGTTGGGTTTCCTCCCTACTGAGCTACTTGCACCGCCCACTCGCAGCACACGTTGTAACTGACTGTTTCGTTACCATACGTGCAGCGTATTTTCCATCAGTTGCAATGCGACATTGTTCGTCGTACCATGGCTTATCCTTCTGCGGTTTTTGATAGCCAAGTTCAGTCATTGCAGCGATTTCCAAAGAATGGGAAATGTGCTTCCACTGCGCATCTGGGTCTTCGGGAGGGGGGTATTCTGCTATAGCAGGAGAGAGAATTTCTGTCGATAGGACATTGATATCTCCGGTATTTATAGCTTGTCAATATCCAGCTTTTCCTGTGTTCGGCTTCGTACTATTTTCGCCCTGCTCAATCTCGTGCGAACTCTCGCAGCCACCAGGTAATGATCCGATTCGATATTGGCACCTCGAATCACTCGTATATCACTTAAACACTAGAAGAGTGCCTGCCATCTATTACAAAGTGATCAATCTGGTGCTTCGTCCGTTGATCAGGAGATATCAAGGTCGCCTTATGTATGTCCTTATGCTGGAATCGTGTGCTATTAACTACCATGTTCTTTGCAGCGGCGAAGTCTATCAGTCTTGTTCCATCATCGGAGGTGTTATCATGTAGACCGTGATTACCGATGGTTGGTCGAAAGTCACTTTCCTTTCCTAATTTGGCATTAAAATCGCCTAGAATAATCTTAATGTCGTTGTCAGGGCAGCGTTCATATACTTCCTCCAGGCGCTCATAAAATGTTTATTTGACCTCATCATCTTTATCCTCTGTCGGTGCGTGCACACAAATTAACGAGATGTTGAAATGTTTCGCTTTGGTGTGAATTGTGGCTATGCGGTCACTCACTGGGTTGAACCTTGAAACTAGGTGTGGCAGTCTCTTGCCTACTATAAATCCGCACCCAAATTCGTGCTTACGCTCATGGCAGCTGCAGTAAATATCGAAGTTTTTCTTTCTGGTGCAACCATATCCTGTCCATCGCATTTCCTGGATCGCTGTGATGTCAGCTTTATATTTTCCGAGGACATCCGCCAGTTGGAAAGTGGCACCAGTCCTGTGTAACGTTCGAACATTCCAGGTACATATCCTTAAATCATGGTCCTTATAACGTTTGCGAGGGTCGTCAACAGTTGTGGGGTTTCCTGGTTCATTATATTTTCTGTGTATCTTCATTGCCAATATTCATTTCCAAATACACTAATCAACAAAAATTATATTTAGAGCTCCATAATTGGTGTAGAAATGCTGCGTTTAAAAATATTCTTTAAATATTCCTGTATAGTTTGTTGCACTAGGTATCTCGTAAACGATAAGAGATCTCTTTATGGCGATAGCAGTAATCGAACGAGCATACCCAATTTAGCACGACGCGATAATCAGATCACTTTATCAAACATTGTCAGTTAAAACCTTGTTGTTCTAAGGTCGCGATTTATCGTTGGTATATTTATCGACTGATATACGTCGATTTATATTTAAACCACTGGGTGCCCGGCTTGGTACAATAAAATAAGTTCTCGATTCGAGCACAGTGCTATTTATCCAATGTTGCTGTATCAGATGAAATAGTTCGTTTTGCGAAGAGCAAAATTGAAGCGAAACAGTTATTAAAGTGAGAGAAACCCCATCCTCATTTTGGGAATGCAAGAACATCTCTCGGCTATATGACAAACAAGCTACGGCAATTAAAATGACTTGGAGAAGATGGGAAATTGCGTAGTAAGCTAAATCGATTGCAAAAACGGGCAGACAAAAAATCCAATGAGTGTTCGAACTCACGTTGGATGTGTTAAAACCTTTTTGTAACACGGCACCTGTTCGATTTCTATGAACACTTTAGTAAATGTTACATTGGAAATGAAAAAAACAGCGTTCAATCATATGATGACGTTACATTTAAATAATATTAATACTTAAAATTATTTAAAAACCAGTGCAAGCATTGGTGTCATTATTTTCTTGATTAGTACTTTTTGTTTTATTTCCACAAAAAACAAAGAGAATGAAAAGCAAGAGTCTCGTGAACATGCATACGCTACACAAGTTCACACAATTTTCGTTGCTCTCTTTGCTATCTCATTTTTATATACATATAATACGTCATTATTCTCTTTGCGATGAGAGAGCTCCGCACCCACACAAGACAATTATTCGCTGCCGCTACATCAGTGTGTATTTTTTTTCGCAGTCTGACAATCTGGGTTTCGCAGCCGGACAAATCTGTGTTCTACATATAGGGGTGGGTCACCATTCTCATTTAGGGGTATGAAAAATAGATGCTGACCGATTCTGAGACCTACCCGATATGCATACATATCGGTCCAGCCGTTTCGTAGGAGATTAAAGCCAATCAATTTGTGTGATCGCAGTCGGACAAACTGTGTTTGGATGTATTCACTTGGTGAATTTAGTCCCTAACCGCGCCAATAGATGTTAACACATCAAAAAGATTATATTTCCAGTTTTGTGTTCTGTTTCTTCCAAATGCAACCCAGACATCATCACTTTCCGACGCAAGGCAAACAATTATAAAATCTAACACATCTGTCAAATCATTCCCATTTCATTTGACGTTTCTCATTCATTTACACAATTGAGTTTACCCTACACAAATGCAAATGTTGACGTATCCAATCATTTTCCCAATAGTTCAACAACGACATGAGTGGATATTTAGCACATTGTTTAACCTCATGTTCAGCATTTAGCCTACATGTACGCTCATTTTTATACTGGGTATAAGTGTTAATGAATAGGGATTTTCCATCACAAGAAGTTGAACTAGTTAATCTAGTTAATTTTCTTTTAAAAATTGTTAACTTTACATACGTTAAATTTTCAGAATTTCTAAACATTTTTACTTTGCCTGAATGCAATAAATCCGTTTAACATGTTAACATTACGTATTGGCCTGACACATTCTTGTTGATTTCAATATTTCCTGTCCGACTGCTGCATTGAACGCAACATCGTTAAATATGAACACCAGTGTCACATCATATCCCGTTACTGTAAAACGAGAAGTTCAGATGACAGTTTTCGGAAACGACAGAGTGACTGAACACAAAGTGATTGACGGGAGAATTGATTAAATTAAAAAACGAAAGCAGCAAAACGTTGCAAAACATGAGAATGTATGTAAGTAAAAGCAAATAATAAACGAATAGTTTAAAATAAAATTTCTGATAACCAATATAATTATGTGGTTGAAATTATAAAGGAGATGCGAAAAACGACAGCATCATTTGTGGGTGTTACGTATTCTATGAAAATTTTAAGGGGTTCGGTCGCTCCCATTATTGTTTATTCTTTAAATTAATTGTTTGTATGAAAGTTTTAAATACAATTGCATGTTGGCAAAAATTATTGTCTAAAGCCGCGAATGTAAAAAATTTAGTTTAATTTATATAAAATTCTGATGGGAGTTTTTTCATTATTCATTAACTGAGGATGTCCACACCATGAAGCAGCATAAAAGCGTAGACAGATAATGGCCCAAAAAAAAGAGGAAACGAGAATCATACAACTTTTCCCAAACTAAGCTAAAGGCCGTATACGTGTCGTGTGACAGTTAGTAGGACTACTTATCATATTAATTTAACCTAGCTAGTCCATCACTCATATTGCTTAGTGACCGCAATATGGTTGGCCAATAGATAATGAATTTAATCTTTCAAACTTCGAGTAGTACGAATTTACCCATTATTTTACAGACAATAAGAACAACATGAAATGGAATTATTAGGAAGGATTTGTTATGTTTAATATTATGACCCTTTTAATAATAAAAATGTAGCTGGGATAGAAGGACGGTTGGGCATGACATTCATATTAATTACTGTCTAAATTTTCCTTAAGTTTTATTAGAGTATTTATTTTTATTTAAAAAAACTTTTCATTTATGGAAAATAATCTTCTTAGGCCTAATAAAAAGTTCGTTTTACCCGCTCAGGCAATTAAAAAATATTGTGCATTAATATTCACGGAAAATTGTGTCCAGACATTGGAAAATAACGTAAACAAAATAAATCGCTCTAATACCTTTCAACGGTAAGGTAAACAAAACATGAGAAAAATTTTAAACAAAAAAACTCGCGAAAATGCTCTCCTCTTCATGCAATACATGTACCAGGAAGGTTTTAAACTATTTATATTGCAAAAGTACGAGTTTTACCAATTATATTTTTGGTCGAGGCCAGGTGTAATTTGCAAACACCTCTGGAAAGTGCTACAGTCTTTAGTTGTTGACTTGCGAGCGATATTTCTAGCTTTTTTTGAGTGAAAATTTATTGCAAGATTGCCATGTGACTTACCGTCATACATACTTTTTTGTAGAATTTTCGGGCTTCGTTCTTCCTTCTGTATGACTCAATTTTCTCACTCTCGCGCTTTCTCCACTGCCGTTTCTTACGCCTAAAGAGATGGTTTACCTCCTTTCTTTTCTCCCTCTACCGCTCAGTCGCAGCTCGCGTTGCAATGCGACACAAAACATACCATGTTTTGTTGCGAAGCGGTTTTTCAAAACCAAGTACAGTTGTTGCGGCAGTTTTTATAGAGTTTCCCCTGCGCTTCAGGATCGTGACCGGGAGGGGGTGGGTTCTGTGCCAAAAGTTGTGAGAGCTTCCTTGAGTAGGCTGTGGCTACCTCTGGCAATTGCAGCTTTCCGATATCCAACTTTCTCTGCGTCTAGTTTTGTACGATTTTCGCTCTACTTAATCTTGTGCGAACCTTTGCTGCTACCAGGTAATGATCAGAATCAATGTTAGCTCCTCTGATCACTCGTACGTCCATAACACTCGATGAGTGCCTTCCATCAATTACCACGTGATCAATTTGCTTTTTCGTTCTTTGATCAGGGGATACCCAAGTTGCCTTGTGGATGTCTTTATGTTGGAATCTTGTACCACTAATGACCATGTTTTTTGTCGGAACCATCAGCATATAAACTGAAATATCCAATAGTTGGATGAAACACATTCTCCCTGCCTACTTTGGCATTAAAATCTCCTAGTACAATCTTAATGTCATGGCCAGGTAAGCGGTCATAAGTTTCCTCTAGGAGCTCATAGAATATGTCTTTGGCATCATCATCTTTCTCTTTTGTCGGGACATGCATACAAATAAGGAAAATATAAAAATATTTCGCTTTTATGCGGATTGTGCCTATAAGGTCTCTCACAGGATTGAACCTAGATACCATATGTCCCAGACTTTTGCCAACTACAAATCCGCAACCAAATTCATGTTTCTTCTCACTGCAACTGTAGTATATGTCGCAGTTTCTTTTTCTTGTGCAGCCAAGTCCTGTCCATCGCATTTGCTTGATAGGGGTAGTGTCAGCCTTCTACCTTCCGAGGACATCTGCCAATTGGATACTTGCACCGGATCTATAAAGAGTTCTTACATTCCAAGTACATATCCGTAAATCGTGGTCCTATTAAAGTTTGCTGAATCTAGTCTTATAAAAACGCATCGATTCTCTTATTTTAATAAAATATGTTCGTGCAGTCTAACGGAGAATGCATCCCTTACACACTGGTAAAAAAATCATGTGAGATGTCAGGGGACACCTTGTTGGAACGAAGTTCCTTTAGCCATATATTATGTACAAGTTAGTTAGGATCTTTCAGAAAATATACTTTTTGTAAAATGATAAACTTTTTTTAAGAAAAAACTTTTTTCAAAAATTAAATTGTGCGAGCGTTTGGTCGTGTTTATTAATTAATTATAGTTTTTCGATATTTCGCTATCCTTTTGGATATAATTTTTGAATACAATACGAAAGGTCGGATAAATCATCACTTATTCAAAAAACTTTTTTTATGGAATGTATTTTCTTTAAAAAAAATTATATTTCCAGGTCCCTCTTGTAAGAATGTGTATTATATTTTCGCGAAAAGGTCCTCTTTTAAAGACAGGTAATTCTTTTATTTGAAGTTAATATTTTGTTTAAGAAAAGTACTATTTTTAAGAACAAGTACTTTCTGTAAGAAAAAGCCATAGGACTATGAATTTGTTTTTCAAAGAAGTACTTTTTATCAGAACAGGTACTTTTTACAGAAGTAGTCCTCTTTTTAGGAAAAGCTTATTTTTTAAAGAAAATTTATTTATTTTCAGAAAGGCTACTTATAAGAAAAGAAAAGGTACTATTATATTTTTACGAAAAGGTACTTTTAAGAAAAGGAATATTTTTTTAAGACAATATATTTTTTTGAAGAAAATTTTATTTTTTTAAGAAATTTGATTTTTTTTTTAAGAATTGGATTCTAACAGTTCCTTTTTCAAAAATAGGAAAATTCTTAAGAGTCCGTACTTATCTCAAGAAAAGTTATTTTGTGTCACAAAGAAGGTACTTTTTAACGAAAAGGTAGTTTTTTAAGGAAAGACAATTGTTGTAAGAAAATTTACTTTTTAAAGAAATTGTACTTATTTTATAAAAATTACTTTTTTTTAGAAAAGGTGATTTTTGTAAGATAATGAACTTTTTTAATCAAAGGTACTTCTTTAAGATAAGGAATTTTTTTAAGAAAGGTACTTCGTTTAAGAATATGAATAGGTATTTTTTTTTTGAGAAAATTTACTGTTTTTAAGAAAAGGCTCTTACTTAAGAAAATTTTATTTTTTTAAACTTCTTTCACTTTGGCTTTCCTAAATTTACTTTTTATTGGGTTCAAAACTACAATATATACTAAACATTGCCTACAGGCTACACCTTGAAAACTTCACATTAAACAAGAAATTTCTCAACATTTGTGAGACAACTAGTTAGTCTAGACACAAACCAAAGCAACAGTAAACAATATAGTTGATAAAAGTGGGATGTGGCATAATAGTGTTAAAAAAAGTTGTTTAATTTTATTTAATTTAGCCCCCATCCCGCAAGGTGCGGCAAGGAACTTTGGTTCAAAACCAAACTGAGCTTTCTTAACACATAACCATAAGTTCTACAATATACCCTCATACATGCAATACAACTTCAACTACCAATCCATGAACCAACTGTAGCTTAACAAACCGTGGAAGATCTGCATATACATATATTGTACAATTTCCTTAATATGAAATTAATCTTTGATATTAATGAATTGATATGTAATTCCAATTTATGTTTGTTATCAATCAAATCTGTCCACAACTTTAACAGTTCGTTCATTTATGGAAACTGAAACAGCATCGCTCTGCAGATTACCAAAAGATATAGATTTTGATTTCAGATGGGTAATTACCAGTATAGGCCGTCGGTGGTGCAATGGTAGTGCGCGCGGCTCTTGTACATGAGATCCTGGGTTCGAACCCTGCTGTGACCCCCTTAAAATTTATTTCGGCGGCGGTCACCTCGCATAGTGACGGCGACACTATCGAGTATATAGCCATTAAAAAGCTTCTCAAAATACCGTTCGGAATCGGTGTGAAACTGTAGGTCCCAATCAGTGAGTGAAAACTGGAAAGCGCACAGCTCAGTGATTGTGTGAAGTTCTTCCCTGTCCCTTCATGGGATGTAATGGGAAACCATTTTTTTTTATTTTATAATTTCTACCATCCAAATAGAAAATAGATCTAAAGTATTGTAAAATCAATTGCACTCTGTAATACATCCAACAAAAAAACACAAGCTCAGCCTTAAAAACTATCTGCAAATCATCAGCAAAGGCGCAAGGGTGGCAGTTATTTGTCAATACATGATCAACTAAGTCATTTATATACATAATAATTAGTAGTGGTGCCAATGTAGCACGAACTGCATAAATTCAAGACAAAACCATGGCAACGACAAAAAATCCCAATAAGAAATGTAGCTTCACCACAAGTATATCACGATCAATCTTATCGAATGCTTTTTTTGAATCAAGGGACAGCAGTGCACAGCGGCTTCCATCGCCAACTTGTTGTCTTATGTTGTGAATCACAAGCAAACGAAGCAGTACTTTGGTTGCACATAAATCCTACCAGACAATTATTTAAGATTGACTGACCATCTAAGTGGCTGGTCACCTGTTGTTTCATTATATGGTCCAACACCTTCGATAGTATGGGCATTACAGAAATTTAATTCCCTTACTTTCGCAACGGAAAATCAATAGCTATTTTCAAATCTTGCGGAAAGATTGATGTAGTGAGAATAAAATTAACAATGTGCTAAATATGAGATCCCACAGACCTAAAAATTAGCTTTTCTAACATTTTTCAGTGTTAATCCATCACACCCCACTGCCGTTGTTTTGATCATGGTAAAGGCTTCAATAACTTCGAGATAATTATCCTCCCTAAATAAAAATCCGCCATGACTCTCAGTAATACCTGGATGCACATCAGCGTTGCCAATTTCTCGACTGCATTTATGTGGTTGCAGCGGCTGGCTTCGCAGTACCTTATCCTGTCAGTCCAATTTTCTAAGATTTTAGTAACGGTTTCTGCTTCTATCTCAAGTTAGTTTGATCTCACTCTGATCCGTTACATGTCCGTAGACATACACTTAATCTGAAGATTCGACCTCTTGTACGCTCTCAACTATTCTCATAATTTTGCTCATTTCAGGCTTTCCCAGTTTCAGAAAACATTTTTCCACTAAAGGAAGTGGATCGTTTGTGGATTGGCATCCCACAAGATATAATCTAAAGCGGTCAAATAGCTGCTCTGAGGCGGCGGACTGATATCGCCAAATTGATAGAGCCTCACGATGAGAAAATCCTCTATGACCGTCGGATTGTCAGGCGACTGATTTTATAGAAACACTCTGCTATTATCGAATTTAGTGCGCTCTACTAGTAGATCGGTTGGTTCATAGGCTGTGTGACCTGGGGTTCAATCTTAAACTAAAACTTAAGATTATATAACTTCATATCTTCCATTTCATCCTATAAGAGGTCCGCAAATGGCTCTGTAGCGCTGGCTGTTGACTGAATTGGCGTTTCGAGTAACATTCTTGAAAACTATGGGGCTCCGTTTCAAAATCCACACCAAACTATCAAACTCTGTGAATGCACTGAATTTTCGACAACGACGTTCGGGGTTTCCGATCCCCAGATGCGGCAATTTTGAATGTTGCCTTAGCCGCCTAGATGAAGATGCACCTCGTCTGAAAAGATGATTTGCGCCAAATTCGATTTTCGATTGGAGTTGCAATATTTCCCAACATTGTTGAGGCGTAGCACGACTTATTTTCGGCTGCGGATCTACGACAGTGACGGATAGTCAATATTTCGAGTAGAAGGAATGGGTTGGTGTTAAAATGACATACGATTTAATAAGATACCTGTATTTGCACCACCCGTAACAATCGTACAGAGGGTGTCGGATGGGTAAGATTGCACTTTTAAAATTTAGTGTAATTTTTGATGTGTTAACATCTATAGACGCGCGGGTAGGGACTAAACTCACAAAGTGAACACATCCAAACACAGTTGTCCGACGACGATCACAGATTGTAAGGCTGCGAAAACAAACAGACACTGATGTAGCAGCAGCGAATAGTTGGCTTGTGTGGGTGCGGTGCACTCTCAGAGCAAATAGAATAATGACGTGGTAATACGTATCTAACAATGAGATAGCAAGAGAGCAACGAAAATTGTGTGCACTTGTGTAGCGTATGTACCATAGACTAATCCATACCTAGATAAACTAATTCTCTCATCTGACGTTTCATTTCACACTCTTCGTGATGCGGTCGGTGTGATAGAGAGATGTTTGACGAAAAGTGATATACACCAGGTGGAATTACAATAACTTCTTGCTTTAATTTTTCATGCCATTTTGGTGAAAAACTGTGAAATTTAAATGTGTTTTAATTTTTTTATTGACTGTTATTGTTAGCATACATTTGTGTTGTATTTAACACATTAATTTTAACACACAAAACGAAATGCCGTTGTTGTTATTTTGTTCGGTGTTTTGAACCATTGCCTCTATCTGGTATTAGTAAAGCAATTCTTTTCAACATCAAACGTATACATCACACGAGGACAAATGTCAGAAATTTGGTGAGTGAAAGATTTTCTCTACCCATATTTACTCTATGGTATGTACGAACATAACAATCTATGTATGTACATATCTGTTGCTTTGTATTCTCTTTGTTTTTTGTTGGAATAAAACAAAAAGTATTAGGCAAGAAAATAATGACACTTGTCTTTAAATATTTTTAAGTATTATGAAGTATTAATATTATTCAAATGAAACGTCATCATATGATTGAAGGCTGCTTTTTATTTTACAGTGTAACATTTACTAATGTGTTTGTCTAAACTTCAAAGTTTATCCTTAATTTTAAGCATATTTTATGATTTATAATGTATTAAAGTGAATTTCTAATATGAATTTATAATGTTAGATTATGAAAGAAAATGAGTTGTAACCTATGAATTGTATTTATATTATATTAGTTATGAAGTACCCTGTATTGCTGAATGGTGTAGAGTACCTAATTTGAATTGTGAATTTTGTTGAAAAGAAGAAGACATGAAATTTGATGTTAAGTGGTCGACCACAATCTCGCCACTTATTTGCAAACCCCCAATTGGTGAGCAACACAACGCCCAATAAATACAAACATCTTGAATTTTTCTAATTCATTTGGTTTTTTCCCCCATTTTTCCTTTTACCTCGCATTCGATTGTATAATTTCTCGTCTCCTTGAGAAATTACACAATCAAAATCCAATTCCTTAGCACAGCGAACACTCCCCCTAACTGAGTAATTGGCCCTAACCACTAGCTAAACCCTCTTTAAAATACAGTCCACTAGATATCATCCCAATTACGTTGGCAAGTAACGAAAATCAAGAGATTAACCAAATTAGTCTCTCCCGCTAGAATGTACAGTGTTCATAGAAACCGAGCAGGTACCGTGTAACAAAAAAGTGTTAACACATCGCCGGTGAGTTCGAATACTCATTGGATATTTTTTGTGCAAGTTGCAACTCTGAAATTTAGCAGTTGTCACATATTTTATTCCGAATATTAAAAATGGAGCGCTTTACGACCGAACAATGTGTTATAATTGGGAACGTTATTAGAAATATTTGGAAAGTTATTCTGAAACTGCTCGCAAACTTCCAAGTATTTTCTGCCGAGAAAGGGCACCTAATGTGTCAACCATTCGAAGAGTAGTCAAAAAATTTGAGGAAACACCTTTCTCTTTGTTCGGTATCGGTAGGTAGTTCGACAACATTGCTGTTGTAAATGAGAGTATCGCTGAAAACCTACTTTACTACTTCAAATTTCACGAAGCATCGAATTTTGACAAAGGACCTTCAACGTCATGCGTACAAATTTCAGCTTACCCAAGAGCCCAAACCAGCACACCATGAAAGCGCGGGCAATTCCTTCAATGGGTAATGGAATAAAGTGAAGTCAATGGAAATTTTTCAAAAAAAAAAGTAATCTCTCCGATAAAGCACATTTCCATCTGAACGGCTTCGTGAATATACAAGATTATCGAATTTGGGGCTCAGAAAATCCTCATACGATCCATGAGAAATAAATGAAATTAATGGTCAAGCGGCGTGATTGGGCCTTACTTTTTTGAAGGTGAGACCGAAATTGCAGTCACTGTGAACGGCATTCGTTACAGGAACATGATAACGGAGTTCTTGTGCCCCCAACTGGAAGGCATGGATCTGGAAGTCGTGTGGTTTCATCAAGAGAGCCATGAAACAATCGATTTATTGCAGCAACGATTTCCAGATCAAATTATCACAAGAAATTCTGATGCCAACCGGCCACCAAGGTCAGGCGTTTTAACGCCGTGCGATTCTTTCTTTGGGGTTTTGTGAAATCTCGGGTTTATGCGGATAAACCAGAAAAAAACCTGAACTCAAATCCGAAATCTTACTGAGACATCAGGTACAATCTTACTGAGACATCAAAGGTACAATCTTACTGAGACATCATTTATATATAACGCTGTTATTTATTAGCGAGAAATCACACGAAGTGGTTCCAGTGACTATTCTAAACATCCTTCAAAACTTTATCACTAACTAGTTTGTCACTATGTAGTTATCAGGCTCTGGAAGCTCTTTGATGATGATGTACATAGTTCGTTAACTTTTGTAGTTTACTTTTGTTCTAATACATGCTGAACACTGCCTTTAAAGATCATACGACAGCTTAACAACTTAAAGTTTACACTTTAGAAACTCAGTTTGTCTTGAAACAGAAAGGACACAAAATCTTTAGTTATACAGAAAGCAAGTTAAAGATTGTCATTTACAACTAGTCCATGCACAAAGATGAGATACAAAACTTTGCAAAGATTGCAGAGTAACAAAAACTCTATTCATTTAAAAAAGTTCATTACAATACAGTAAAGAAAGCAACTCAAGCAAATACATTTAGAGAAAATACAGTTAAAATAAATGCTTTAAAACATTTAATGAAATTAAAAATTAATAATATATTTATTTTGACTTAATTTGTGTAATAACGGCAACACTATTGAGTACTTATACTCCCAAAATACCGGTCGGAGCCAGCGTATAAGTGTAGGTTCTAATCAGTGCGTATAAATCTAGAAAGGGCACATTTCACGGAATGTGAGAAGCACTCCAAAATACCCTCATTGGATGTAATGTTCTTTTAATGATTTTGCAAACATTCCATCTATTGTTCTACGACGCGTACATTTAAGAACTATCAGAAGGGTTCCTGATCGGTAGCACTTCAGCCTTCGCCAAACTTAAATTTTGATAGTCAAGTTTTCTAAAGGTGGTTTGAACTTAAAAATGTTCAAGTACCTATGGTGGATAATGGCTGGTGATTGACAACAACTATATCAAGGGTGATTTAATGTAATGTAGAGGGTGGAGCGCGGAATTTTCCTTATTTGGGTATGAAATAAAAAAAAAATTAATGTGAGTCCGATCACAGGGGAGATGTGTAAACATCTAGTAATGAAGTTGGAAGTACTTATGCTTTTACTATATTTTTTTAATTAATCAATTAAAAGTATCAAAACTTTCAATATTGTAAATACATAGGAATTTGCTGGTTTTTGTGTGTTTTATTTAACTTATTTGGTTAGTAAATGAGCACGGCACACTGCAGTATATATGTACTGCATTAAAAATTACAGTAAGCAGTAAATTTACTGATTACTGAAAAAATGCAGTAAATTTTTACTGATAATGAAATTAAATTTGCATTACCAGTCAAATCATAGGGCCGTATTCATAATAATCAGTAATCGGGCATTACTGATTACTGAAAATTCAATGCACCTCATTGTAATCATGTAGGCACTTTATAAAAATTGCTGAAAAAAATTTTAGTAATCAGTAAAAATTTACTAGTTAAAGAATTATTTGTACTGAAATTTTAGTAGTACTGCAAAGTGCCCATCTATGGTAAATGCCTTAAGTAAAAATAGTTAATATTGGCTTAAGCATGAAACACATAGACGACGACGGGCTACATGAACACACGACTACAAATGCCGCTGACTGCAAATGCAGACGTGTGGCAGCTACTGAATTATTTTCAAGGCGGCAACTGCAAAGTAAACAGCTGATCTGTAATGTTGACGTTTGTGTTATTGTGTTATTTGTGTTAGAAGAAAATAAAATGTCTGGAGAATATTTAATAAATATTATTACAAACATAACAAAAATTGTGAAAACAGTTGATTATTCTGTCAGTGGTGCCACTTCAGGCATTGACAGCTCTAACCTGTTGATTGTCGCCCACACAAATAGAAATTAGTTTAATTCAACTACAGCTACATAAGTAGCATAGACAACAACCTGCAGTCGTGTCGCCTTGCCGTCGTTAAAATATTCACTTGCATATAAACGCATGTATTTTATTTTTGACAGGTTGTGGTCGGTAGCCTGTCGTCGTCTATGTGTTTCATGCTTTATGGTATTTGTATTCATTTTATTTATTTGTTTTCATTTGCCTACGATAACATTATGTACGACAATTAGTAGTTACTATTGCACACTAGATGGTTTTGAGTATATTGTATGCAGCGTATGAGTACACTAATACACTCATACATAGCTCACACCGATTTGATAACGCCTTACGATTGGTTAACGATTACATCGCACATCTTTGTTATCTAGATTTGTTATTGTATTGTGAAAAAGATTTTTACCCCCAGCGTATAGATGTTTACACATCAAAAATTATGAACGTTAGAAAAATTTATTTTATATTTTAGTTATATTGAACAGTAAGAGAATTTTTAAATTGCATGGTTTTAAATAGTGTATCTGGCAAATGTCGACCTTCGCTATCCACACACTGCTGCATCCGTTTTCTGAAGTTTTCATGAACTCTAACGATCATATCGGCTGGTATTCGGGGAATTTCAGCCTCAATATTGTTTTGGGTCTTCCAAGGTGTTGGGACGGTTGATATAAACCTTCGACTTCAGGTAACGCCAAAGGAAAAAATCAAGAGATAAGCCGTCCAAGAAACGTTTGCCTAAAACAATTCATGCTAACCCTCGCTGTGTGTGCAGTGGCACCATCCTGTTGGAAGCATGTTACCTCTAATTGCACTGCCTCAAGAGCCGGCTGAAAAAAATCCTGTATCCTAGTCATAGTCAAGTGCAGAGCATTTCGGAGATTGCAGTACTGCTGCTATAACTCTCTCGATGTTTTGTGATGTTGTAATCCTTCTCTCAGGTCCCCTTCGTACACATTCCCTGCTGTACTCAATGAAGTTACCCAATTTACAATTGATTGCCGTCCAGGAAATTTTCCGGTTGGGGGAACAGCGACTCATAGACGAAAAGCACGCTGCACTGCAATGGTCGAGTGCTCATTCGAAAAATACCCTTCAACACAAAACGAACTCTCCTCACGTGTCCAATGCTTGATGGCAACTGAAAGGAAGACGAATATAAATCTCCCGTCAGCCACTATAAGCCACGCGCACTCTCCACTCTCTTCGAACAACAGTGCCGCCACAGCATGCAGTGCACAAAAGCAAATTACCTCGCTCCACCCCGTATATATTTGACAGCAATTATGTCTGATATGTTAATGTCTTGTTAGAACGAAGTTCTTTATCCCACGTTGCGGGATGGGGGCTAACTGACAAAAAATATACAGCTTTTGTTTTAACACTATTATGTTACATCCCACTATTATCAACTTTATTGTTTATTTTAGCCTTGGCGTGTGTCTAGACCAGTGGTCACCAAAAAGAGAATGCTAATCAAATGTGAATGTATTGGTGTATTTGTACTGAATCCAGAACAAAGCGACATGACCATTCTTCGTTGAAAGCTAATGTGCTACTGAATGAAATTTTCTTCTCTCATACGCTCTTTGATATGCTTTTTGTTGACGTTCGTGTTGTGTTCGTGTTGTGTACGTGTAAAAAGCCGATCGTGTTCGGCCCCTGGGGGCTATGGACGGTGACCACTGGTCTAGACTAACTAGATGTCTCACATATGTTGAGAAATTTCTTTTTTAATGGAAAGTTTTGTAGATGGAGCCTGTATCTAATATTTAGTATATATTGTAGTTTAGAACCCAATAAAAAGTAAATTTAGAAAAGCCAAAGTGAAAGAAGTTTAAAAAAATAACATTTTCTTAAAAAAAGTAAATTTTCTCAAAAAGAAAAAACAAACCTATTCATATTCTTAAATAAAGTACCTTTTCTTAAAAAAGTACCTTATTTTAAAGAAGTACCGTTGATTACAAAAGTTCATTATCTTACAAAAATTACCCTTTTTAAAAAAATTAATTTCTATAAAATAAGTACATTTTCTTTAAAAAGAACATTTTCTTACAACACTTGCCTTTCCTTACAAAACTACCTTTTCGTACCTTCCTTGCGAAACAAAATAACTTTTCTTGAGATAAGTACGTACTCTTAAAAATTTACCTATTTTTGAAAAAAGTACCAATTCTAACAAAAATTACCATGTCTTATAAAAATCCCTTTCTTCAAAAAATAACTTCTCTTAAAAAAACTAAAATTATTTTTCTTAAAAGTACCATTGTTTTAAAAATATAATAAAATACATTTTCTTTCCATTTCTTGAAATAAGTAGCCTTTCTAAAAGTAAGTACATTTTCTTAAAAAACTAACCTTTTCCTAAAAAGTGTACAACTTCTTTAAAAAGTTCATGTTCTTAAAAAAGTACTTATTTGTAAAAAAAATTCATAATCTTATGGCTTTTTTTAACAGAAATTACGTCTTCTTAAAAATAGTAAAATTTTTGTAAAAAAAAGTTTAATATTTTACAAAAAGTATCTTTTCTTAAAGATCCATTTAAATTATCGTATTTACAACGGGCGCCTAGGCGTGTTGGAACATAATATATTGCGAAAGGAACTTCGTTTCAACCGGGTGTCCCCTGACACCTCAAGTGATTTTGTTTTGTATTTTGTTTCAGATCGTTGGTACTACAGGCTTTGGAAAGCTTTGTCATGGACCGATACCTATTTTAAAAGCCGGTAAAATTGATCAAAACTTTTATTAAATAAGGCCTTCGGCAAGAAGTGCATTTTGCGCATTGCAAAATTTTTTCGATCAACAGAACCGGCCATCTAAGTCAGCAATCAGCAGTTAAGTGCAGAAATCCTCAGAAACAGGGATGGCTCAAAACGCGACAACACCATTGCGCCTTCGTACAGGTCCGTCGACCGATAATATTGCTGCTGTGGAATAGAGATTAACCAGGCCGCGATAACATCAATTCGTTATCTTTCACGGCAATTGAACACTTCCTACAGCACTGTTCGGAGGATTTTCACAAAAGACCTATTTTTAGACGCCTATAAAATTCGATTGATACAGGAACTGCAGCCTAGCGACCAATTGCAGAGCCGCACGTTTACCAATGGGACGCTTGAAAAACATTCAGTTCATCTCGATGTTTCAAAAAAAAGAAGAATCATCATGAGCAATGGGGCACATTTTAACGTAAGCGTGTACGTCAACAAGCAAAACTGCATCCTTTGGGGTACGGAAAATCGAAATGTCATTCAAGAAAAAACTTTGCACCCACAACGAGTCACTAATTGTTTGGTGTGGTATTTGGGCTGGCGTAGTCATATGCTTGTACTTCTTCGAAAACGCTATTACGGAGAACTTTGGACGTTTTCGTGATATGAGAATAAACTTTGTATGGCCTGAATAAGATGGCATGAACTTCGATAACACCGTTGTAGTCGAAAAATATATCAACGTTCTAGTAAATTGTATTACCCCTAGACCACTCAGTTGCTCGGTAGCAATGAAATGTCTGCAGATCGAATTTTTGAATAACAGACAGGGATTTTATTCCTTCTAGTTGTTCTGATGAAGAGTCAGATATATAAGTTGGTTCGTCTACGTCAACGAGTGTGGACCAACTAATATGCATCACAGTACCACCTCCATCTGCATGTGACGATTCTCAAGAAATACTACACAATCTGGTAATAGCTAGACAATCCTCACGTTCTGCTAACTCGTCAACATTTCGTTCATCCAATATCCCTTCACCAGATTTGAGCTCAAGACCATAAACATCTAGTTAATTTAACATCCCTCTATCAGATTTTAGTTGAACGCCGTCAATATCTCCTATCCGGATGTATCAGAAACAGTCAGTAGAAGAGGAAAGAGCAACATTTCCAGATGTTACAATTGGAAATACCGGAGATTCGTCTGACATCTACACAAAATTACATCAGAAAGATTTAATTTTATGCTTCAATCATTTACTGGTCGATGAAATAATTGGTCTATTGGCCACTGAATTCAATATATTTGCGGCGCAAACCATAGAGTCAAAAGGGGATTGATGCCAATGCTGTTGAAATGAGGATGGGTCCTCTGGATGGGTATTGTGCCATTGCGACACCTAAAAGATTATTGGTCGATATATCCTAATTATAAGAATGGTATTTCCGAAGTAATGGACTGAATTCGATTTGAGTTTGCTTTTATCTATGTTCCATCTTTGCAACAATGAGGAACCAACTCTGATGTCAAATTCAACAAATTCCGAAGTTTCTCATTCTTCTTCAAAGAAAAAGTAGACGTCATACATTCTAGAAGAGGAATCCTGTATCGATGAAAATAATGTAGCCTTTAGAGGACGACTTCTCTTTAGACAATACATACCCAATAAGAGACACAAGTATGGCATAAAGTTATTCCAGATACATTCTATGTGTGTCGGTGGCGAATATACCTGGAATTTGAAAGTACATACTGGAAAGAGGAAGTTGACGACACAGCTGTTTCTGAGAAAATTGTCATAGAACTGTTTGGAGAGCTTTCACACCATGGAGGAACCCTCTATACCAATAACTGTGAAATTAGCTCAAAGAATGGTAGGAAGAACAACTTATTTGGTTGGAACTCTGCGCAAGAATCGAAGATGTTATCCCTCCGATGTTCTACTAGCAAAATTGAAAAGGGGAGAAGAAAAAGAGATACAAAGCCCGAGATGGTGTTTGGCTACAACATAGGAAAATCGTACATTGATATCTCTGACTGACCAGCTCTCAGTATATTCACCATACTTGCGCGGGATTGGTAAAATTGGTAGAACCGATTAGCTTTCCATCTAATTACTGCAGCAACTGTTTGTCAATGCACCTGTACAACAAAGTCAACAATAAAAAACGCCCATCAAAAAATGCAAAGAAGAACTAGTGAGAAAGCTGGTTCTAGGCCGATCTGACCTACAAGTATCTGAGGAAGAAAGGAAGCCAGCAGAAATGTCCGTGGTCTCTGAGCAACCACAACCGCAGCAGATGCCCCCTGTTGTGAAGGAAGCTGAAGAACCCAAGACGCGGACTAGAAAGAGGTGCTCGGTGTGCTACAAAAATGTAGTTGAAGAAGGGAAAACTGAAAAAATTATCAATACCTTCTGTATCAAGTGCAACATAACCATTTGTATGAAGTGCTTTGAACAACACTGTACTTGGGTCATGCGTAGGTTACGTTTTGGCATTTTGAGTACCAAATTTACTTTTTTGCAATTAGAAAAGGCGCATAAATTTGAAAAAGAAAAAAATTGGATTTCAATCTCAAAATTGGTTTGGTGTGGTAAAAATTGAATTTCTCATACATTAACTAAGCACAAAAATTTTTTATTTCAATACAAAAATGTTAAAAATACCTGTTCCCATTGAACCAAATAACCCTATATTTTGTCCGCCCCTGGCGCAGTATGGATATGCAAAACGTTCGGGCCAAGCAAATATCCATGTTCTTCTGAGACCACAGATGAATTCCATGTATATAAAGCCAATAGTCGTGTTTTGGTTACAAGCAAGCGAGTATCACTTGCTAAGTTGCAAAGAAAACGGATATTTAGCGGAGAGTAATTTTATTCAAAAATATGGAAAAAGGTTGAAAACGGTAAAAGAATTCAAATTTTTTTTTTTTTAATCTTAGCGAAAATGATTCGCGTCGCTAAGTTCTCGCTAAGTCTTCGCTAAGTGCTTCACACAAAACAAGCGCTTATATAAGCAAACGGTGTAACCAAAACACGCTTAATGTAAATCGTGTGCACTATGTCACATTCAGGCTTAAAGACATCAAGGTTGCGTGAGGATATGTGAAGACACTGCCCGATAAAGTACTCAGGTCATGTGCACTTGTGCCGCCCGTCGCGCTTAATGTGTTAAACAAAATAATATACATGTTACTTTTCTTACTTTTTTTCTCATTTGCCACACATTTAAAAGCTATATAAATTACACTTTTAATTCTATTATCCAGTCACCTGTCTTCCACCTGTAATGAAAAAAGTTTACAAACAATTCTACTGCTTTTCCCAGCTCTTTTCTGAATTTGTGTATAAATTGTTCTTGGACTTGCACAAAAAGGATAGCATTAAGGGTCATAATAGAGTTTAAAACAAGTGATTACTACGACATTAGTAGTATGTGCGCGGTAGCAGGGCACAAGGAAGAAGATTAAAAAATAATAAGGGTCGGTTTGCCTGGAAAAAATAATGACTTTAAGTTTACCAACGTAGGTTAAATCTACAAAGGGAAACACGCTTAATACAATACTGGAAGACTTAATAATATGTTTTTAATTATTTCTTTTTATTCCCATTCTTTGAATTTCCTAATGTTAATTAAAGCTGATATTAGTTCATTGCATCCCAAAGCTTCTCCTGTCTAGTTTGCCCGCATCAAATTAAATATGGGGAACCACGAACTTAAAACCTCGCATGGAGAAGTTACAAAAAGTAAAAAATATTCACTTTTTTTAAGTGCCTGAAACAATTAATTGCTTAAACTATTGGAGGAAAAATAAATTTTAAATTTAAATTGTATATTAGAATGCAATTTAAAAACATCTATGGGAAATTTGGCCCAGATTATAAGACAAAACCTTTTGTTGAACTCAGCTTAGAAATGAAAGTAATGTTTTCACGGAAGTAACATTTGGCTGGTGCTTTGAGGAAAATTTTTGTTTCTTTATCAAAAAAGCATTTCATCAACATTCTACACGCCCACCGCCCATAAAAACCGAAATTATTATTATTATTATTCTACGCTGAAACCAAAAGTGTTTTCAAAAACACGTTCTTATTTTTCCCTGGTAGATAAATGTATAAACTGTAAAAAACAAAAATAATAAAAAAAACCTCATATGGGCATTTCCAGAGAAATTGCCACCCTGTGTCACATCACGTCACCCTCATTAATTGCTTATATTTTAGGACCATGTTTCGATTGTCGTCTATTCTTTTCCAAAATGCAGAATGTATGTAACTACATACATAGTTAGTAAATGAAAAGAAGACAATCAAACTAACTGGTCCGAACATATTAATTATCGAGAGTGACGTGATGTGACAAAAAGTTGACCTTTCTGTGGAAATACCCATATTTCGTATTATTTTTTTTTTTAGTTACTTCATGAAACTTTTATAATTTTTGCGCATCAAATAAAAAATGTATGATTTTTGAAGTTGCAAAAACGTATGAGTAAGTAATATTTCTTAGGTATTATGTATATAAAAAACCAATAAAAGCGACAGAACTTTAGTCATTTCATATAAAAATTAATTTTTGGAATTTTTTCGTGAAACTACTCGAAACAGGATTATGTTAAATCACGAAAAAGACTGAAAAAACTAATTTTTCGTTATTTGTTTGATCGATGGGGATCCATTCTTTTTTTCACCTGTAACACAGATGTATAGTCTGTCGTAACACCCTATCGGATAAACTGATTTTAACTAAAATTTGCCGTGTATAAGACTTTCAGTACACCAAATTGTATGCCTAATTTGAAGGAAATCGGTTAACGAATTCTGGTATCTCCCATACAAATTGTAAAAATCTAAAAAACTTGTGGTTTTTGGTTGTTTGGATGCAAATATAATGTGTGTTTGGAGCTTGGCGCAAATATAATATACTTGTGTCCAAATACATTTTCTTTGCTATTCAATATTACATGTTTGAGACACAATAATTAATATGTTATAACAAATGCGTTAGCGTACCAAATGTATCTATGTTTGTTTGCCAAGTTTGTTGCACTCTTTATCCTCTCTTGAGAGTAAGAGAAATAAAGAGGGACAACGATATAGTCTATCTCGTAAGTGTGTATCAGTACTTTTGCGTTTTTTTGACGCCGTTAGATTATTTCCTGTGGAGCTACGTCAAGTCTATGGTCTATGCCAATAAGCCAGCGATGATTGATGAACTTCGTACGAATATAGAACGTGAAATTGCAGCAGTATCGGCCGATTTATGCTTGAAAACCGTCGAAAATTGGGCTCAGCGTCTGTACTTCAGCAAGCGTGCCCGTGGTGGCCATGCAAAAGAAATCGACTTCCCTACATAATGGCATCGAACGTACTTTCACAGGAATAAAGAATTTCATTGGTATCTAAAACCGGTTTTGTTTTGTGGCGCTCTTATTGAAAAACCCGTTATTACGTTTCAGTTTCAGTCGTCAATGGTTCATCGGACAGACGATATCAAAAGCGCTTGATATTTGCAAATATTTATTAACTAATTTATTAACTAACAAAAATAAAAATAATATCCTACAAAATAATTCATACTTGACTCACAAGTAAAAAAGTAATTATGGGCACTTTTTAAAAAGCTTAAATATGAAAAAGGGGAACAAAGCGCAGAAGATTTTGCATTTTTCTAATAGATTAAAGTTTAAACTAATTTATCATGAAAAAATATTTCACCGAATTTTATGATGTTTTTTTTGCCATCAAAAAATGATGGAAATTTTTTTTTTAATATTTATAGGAAATAAACACAAATCAAAATTTGTGCCGCTTCTTACCTATCCAAAAAATAGAACATAATTTAATTTCTTCCAGAAATGTATTTTTCAACTACTAACGAACGAAACTAAAAAAATCAAATTGTTTGGCATACAAATTGCTCACTCTGAATTGCTGTGGACGACAAAAAATCTATTTCTATGAAAAAATCTTTGCTGATTTTTTTTTAGCTACGCTATTACATTTAAAACGATACTAAAAAAATGCAATGACAACCAAGTCAGATTTCTGATTTTTGTCCATGAAGCGGCGCAGTGTGTAGCGTGACACTAGTATTTTTTGTATTTTAAAATCAGTTAATAAATGTTACTATACCTAATTTGGCCAAAAAACTCCACATATTTGGAACCACTGTATGGCGTAAATTTGCAATAAATCGCTTTTCTACCCAAATTGGTGTGAGATCTCTTGCAATTTCTAATTAACGATTGAATGTCAATATACTTATAATACTTCATAAGTACAACAACTAACCAAAATCAGAAATTTCCCCTCAAAGTGCTTTAAGAAGTGTTTAAATATTGGCATATATGCTTCAGATAACATTTACAATTGTTCTTTAGTTTAAGAAGCGCCAACTTTGTTCATAAAATATAGTACCTAAATTTGAGTTCAAAACTTCACTAAACACAGTTCAAAACATGTAGTACATTGAAGTCTATTTGGGCTTAGAATTGCAAATTGAATCAAAGCTAATGAAATTGTACTTAAGTGCACGTAATCGGTACTTAGTACACGGAATGCGAGTATGGACTCAAAATGAAATGGCTAATTTCTTTAATTATTTTCGATACATTTGCCACAAATGAGTACAGATGCGGAAAATTTGAAGAAAATTATATTAAATTCAACCAAAGTTGTATTAAATGTACATATATAGACGAGCGTAGTTTATGTTGAGGCATATCAGGCACAATTAAACCTTGTAGTTCATTCCGATACCACAGGGCCATGAGGGAAAAAGATGATATTTTCCTAGTCCCTCCCGTTGAACTAGTTTAATTGCTTCTCAAGAGTTGGCGAGTACTAACAGATTTGCGAACACAGGCACAGTAGGTGTTCTATTGACTCCACCTCCTCTTCGTCACCGTAGTTGCTACAAAAGTTATTTATCAAGACTTTCAGTGTCTCTGCACAGACTCTATAATTTACACGTCCGGTCATAATAACAACAGCAGGGCGTTAATGCATTTTACGTCTAGGCGGGGCAATATCACCCTTTAATATACACAGTTCCCTACAAGTGACCACCTACTGCTAGTTGCCGTAAGGGCAAGAGCTTGCAAGTTGCTAGAGTTGCTATGATGATGTGTTCCAACATATCAAACAATCATGTTATTTTTGTTCAGTATTGTTTTTGTGGCCGTCGATGGTGCACTGGTTAATTTGCGCTACTCTTGTGCATGAGTAAGGGGTTCGATCCCCGCGTACTCATTTCTTTCGACGACGATCACCTCGCTTGATGGCGACACTATCGACTATTAAGCCATGAAAAGCTTCTTCGAACACCTTTCGGAAGCGGTGTAAAAACTGTAGGTCCCACATGCACAGAAAAATTTGGTGAGACAGCCGAATTAGCCGAAACCCAATTTAGAGGTTGTCACAACCTAAGTAGAGGATGACACAACCTCATTACAAATTGACACAACATCGTTAGGGATTGTCACAACCTTCTCAGAGGATGTCGCAACCTTCTTAGAGGTTGTCACAACCTCCTTGGAGGTTGCTACAATGTCACTGGAGATTGTCACAACCTCATTAGAGGTTCTAACAACCGCATTTAGATAGTGTCACAAACGAATTTTGAATTTTTTTTATTATTAACTAATGATTTATTTTCCAGTATTCGTATAAAAAACATTAGAAAGCAAGAAAATAAATTAACAGCCTAGCTCCGTATGTCGAAAGCGAAGCGAAGCGAAACGAATCCAAGCACTCACTTTTTTGTCGAAATGGTTCTCCATATTTGCGATCTTCACGTTCTCTTCGCTTACATAGAGAAGCGAAAGTCATTCAACAATTGTCAAATGAAAATGGTGCCAGATGAACAATTCTAAAAAAAAGCGTTAGAATTGGGAAGAAAATCGCTAAATTTCAAAAAAAATTGCTTGATTGCAGCATAAAAAATACAACTCTATGCCACTTCAAATTTCCAGCTGGAAAAAGTTGACAACATAAATGTAAATAAACAAAACAAAAAACAACAATAAAGAAACGTTGTAATAAATATACATTTAGGGGTTGTTTTTTTGTTAGTTAAACAACAACTTTTGAACCTCCAAATACTGCTGTACCCCTGGCGAAATCTGGATGTTCCGCCATATATTCTACCAGTGTCTGCAGCTGTTGTATTGTTGATTTTTTATTGCTGAAATTTAAAAATAGGTATATGTATATTGATAAAATAAGGATATTTTCTATTAAATACTTACCATTTATCCATTTAATTTTTTCGTTCTCCAATGCGAAAGCTAAAACACAAGTGACTGTTTTTGACATTTGTGTTTATACAAATGACATAAAAAAAAGTTATGGAGCTCAGATTTGTACTGAAATGCTCACTTCGTTTTCCTTCTTTTTTCATTTGTCATTCTCATGTTTTTACGGAGCACAATATAAATTATTTTCGCTTAGATGACGAAAGTGAGTGAGTATTCGACATACAGAGCTAGGCTGTAATTTATATTGGGTAATCTTTAGTGTCACACATTTATTTTACTTGTCACTACCGACCTTCTTTGAAGTCCCGGCCATCATGTGTCCCCACACCAATTCTAGCGTGTTGTGTCTGGTTATTTATGTCCTAAACCGATTAATACACAGACGATTGCAGCATATCTCAAACGACCGACCTTGAAAAGCTTCATAGCTCTTGATATCTGCTTGGATATTCTCTACAAAATAAGACGATTTAATACTAAAGCCATAATTACAATACTTCTACTTACATTTCTTTATATCCCCAAAAAAAGTCTTGATATCACCGTAACGGGAACAGTTATACATTCTTTAACTTCTTTTAATATAATACTTGATTTTAAAATTTTAAACGTCAAGTTTTAAATATATAGAATTATGTTGTAGTAAAATGAAAATGAAATTTCCTTGTACTTCTAGAATTCATGAGAAATTCAGTTTCGGCAACCGAATTGACGCCGAGATCGGTCATTGCGTTAATTCGGTTATTGCGACCGAATTGATACCAAATTGAATTTGGTTGTTCCAACCGAAAGTTTTGAAAATTTGGTTGACAAAACGAATATAATTCAAGATTCAGTTGACACAACCGAATCAATAATGAAACGATGTAGCTTCAACCGAATTTTATATGTGCCGGCCGACGAAATTCGGTCTATAGATGTTAGCACTTTAGCACTAATGTCATCCTTTTGTATGTTGAATTAATTTTTGGCGTAGAATACGTCTTACCTTACGGTATAGGGTCAGATTGTTATTGTTGTAATCTTTATTTCATTGATTATGAGGAAACGGTGAGATAATTTTTTTTCAAAATTTTTTTGTAGGTAAATGAAGATGTTATCTTTCGTTTGATATACATTTCATATTGGTTGATATCTTCCTAATATTTAAATTTCGCAAATGAAAATTGTTTAAACACATACACTCAAACATATGTGTGGTGTTTGGTTGAGTGTTTGAGTTTGTAGCGTGAACACAAACTATGCTGCTGTTTCAGTGTGGACACAAACCTTCGGCTGTTGTTTTGATTGATGAAATATTGAAATTTCGTATATTTACTTATGTATTTAAGTGAAACAAAATGTTAAATGTGAATTTGAATTTAACATGGATATATAATTATAAAAAATATATGAAAAAATTAATTCATACATTTTTATGTTAAATGAAAGTGCTGCCAAGTAAGCAAAATAACAACGCTGCTTGATGCTGTTTGACAGCAGCTGACAGTTGACGTTTAGTAAATTAAAATAAAAACTACTAATCAAAATGGCACCTACACGAAATACAAGAAAGCAACAAAAACAACAACAAAAAAGTAACTATCAAATAAATAAATTCATTTGCTTATGTTATTTATCATTTATTGTTATATATGTTTTCTGTCCGATCGGATGGCGTATTCTACGCTAAACTTAATGGCCGTGTCTCTGACACAGCCTGCAGGGACAGTCCGTGGCCGAAGGCCTCGGAGAACTGTCTGCTGTTTTTTTTGTTTTGCTTAGTTTTATATGTTTAGAATTCACAATAAATGTGAACATTTTATTTATAGTTGGTGCATATAATTCCGAACCCTAGTCATGGTTCTATGGCAGCGGATCGGCAAGTCAGCAGGGAGTCTGGCATGTCATTTCTTACGTCTTAAGCAAATTTTGAGTTTAACAGTTTTGAAAATGATAGCGACTTTACAAAAAAGTAAGTAACTTTTATATACATAGGTCCCCATCAGTGAGTGCAAAACAAGAAAGCGCACAGCTCACTGATTGTGAGAAGCTCTCCCCAATTCTTTAATGGGATGTAAAAGATGAGAATCGTAAATATCTCGTATTTGTATATTGATATTATAGACATAATGTAATGGGTTTTCCAATAGGTATTTGACAACTTTCAATTTAATTTGTGAATGCATTATTTCACTGATCATCTACTGTTGCTTTCCATTTTTTTCAGTAAACTCAACATTTTCAGTTCAAAGTACACGAACGAACAACGTGTGCAAATTATAAAAATGTACTACCGAAATTCGGAGTCGGTGACCGCAACTTTAAGAGCCTTAAGTTAAATTTTCAATCGTTATTCTCGCACTAGTAGGCAAGCAATAACAAGTTTAGTGCAAAAATTTGAGTCTACATATTCATTGTGTGATGCTGCCGTGCCAGTGAGACAACGGGTTGATCAAAGTGACGAAAATATCGCTGCCGTTCAGGCAAGCGTTCAGTCGATTCCGAGGCGTTCACAAAAAGTGGGCCTCGCCAAGACCACTTAATGCCGAATTTTTCGTAAAGATCTTGGTTTACACCCATACAAGATCAAGGTGACTCAACAACTGAAGCCGATGAACCATTTGACGCAACGTACGTTCTCCGATAGGGCTCTGGAGAAGATACTCAAAGATTATGAATTTCATCGCAAAATCATATTCAGTGACGAAGCTCATTTTTAGCTCAATGGGTTCGTCAATAAGCAAAATACGCGTTATTGGTTTGTTGAAAATCCACATATGCTTCATGAATCACCAGTTCATCCACAAAAAGTAACTGTTTGGTGCGCTTTGCTTGCCGGCGGCCTCATTGGGCCAAATTGTTTCGTCGACAATAACGATCGTCACGTTACTGTGAATGGTGATCGTTATCGTGCCATGATTACCGATTATTTTTGGATCGAATTGGAAAACATGGACTTGGACGACATGTGGTTGCAACAGCGCGGAGCCACAAGCCACACAACACACGTTACAATCGATTAATTGAACAGTAAGTTTGGTGAGCGTGTTATCACAAGAAATGGACCAGTCAATTGACCGCCTCGTTCGTGCGATTTAACGCCTCTAGACTTTTTCCTTTGGGGCTGCGTCAAATCATTGGTCTATGCCAACAAGCCGACGACGTTGGAATAACTCAGAGCCCGTTACGGCCGAAATATGTGACCGAGTCATCGAAAATTGGATCCAAGGAATCGACCGCTGCCGACGTGAAGTCGAGTTGCATTCATAAATGTATTAATTGTATTTCAAGTCGATAAAAAAATTTTGGAAATATCTCAAATGGTTTGCGTTTTATTTGAAAAAAAGTTGTCAAGTCCTTATTGGAAAACCCTTTATATGAAACTGCTCTCTACAAATGTAGACAAAATGTTGTATTACAATAATCAACTGATTTAATAAAACAATAATATTTACACATCAAAAAAAAAGTAATAACAGACTCATAGTCTAATACCAAGGAAAATTACAATATAAATGAAGTAACCCAAACCAAGTAAAATTAAATGGCATTTTGGTAAATAGCAGTATAAGTAGCCCTTAGGATATATCTATGACTTAGGAACATTTAAGAAATGACTGAAAAATATAAAAACCCACATTCTCAGATGTTTCTCCTGTATTCTAGAAACTCTACTGCGAACAGAGACTCATTGCTGCCATAAACAAACATTCTTCTGTTACTTCAGCAACAAGTTCAAATAAAGAAAATTGATTTATTATTTCAAGTCAAGAGCACACATTTCAACATCGAGCATAACATACCCAGAAACATTAAATTAATGAAAAGACTTTTGACTTAAGAACAGAGTTACTGTAGCACGCAATTACTTCTTCATAAAATTCTCGTTATTGTTTATATTTGCTCACTTTCTGCCATGAATAAATCATTTCTGAAACGTTAAAAACATTTCAAAAGCTCGTAAAGAATAATTACGCTAGATTTTGTTGCATAATTTTATAATTTTTGTAATCTGACACCCTACATTGCGTTATGTCGAGCAAGTACACAATACAATTTAAAGACTTCTAATGAAAGAGCGAACTTTGCTTAAAATTGCAATAAACAAAATTGTATTTAAATATGGTTTAGTACTGATACAGAAGTACGTACAGAAGAAGTGCGTGTAATAAAAACACAGTTGTTCGGTTAAAATTGCAAAGAAGCGTTTGATATTATTCGATCTGTCACTTCCAGATTTGAATTGTAAAGACTAACGGCCAAATTCATAAAAGAACAATAAATTAGATCTAAATTATTCTTCAGTTATTGAAAGCTTTAAGATTTAGTTATGGTTGCATTAGTACAGT
Organism: Phaonia tiefii; assembly: GCA_963931995.1. Lineage (NCBI taxonomy): Eukaryota > Metazoa > Arthropoda > Insecta > Diptera > Muscidae > Phaonia > Phaonia tiefii. The sequence goes on from OZ008368.1 coordinate 30,471,420, forward strand.
ATTCATAATAAGTATTTCAACTAGGGAATAGATAACAGATAGATAACGAAGTTCCTTATCGCACGTTGCGGGATGGGGGCTAAATGAAAAACTTTAAACAACTTTTGTTTAACTACTTTATTACAACCCATTATTATCAACTATATTGGGTACTTTTGGTTTGGTTTAAAGGGAAGTTTTCTAGGTGGAGTGTGTATTACATATTGTAGTTTTGAACCCAATAAACAGTAAATTTAGAAAAGCCAAAGTGCAAGACTGGCAAATCCATGAAATACAACCCTGAGCACTTACACTCGTACTTTTGGTTTGGTTAGTGTCTAGACTAACATATCGGGGGATATTTTTTGTTTAATGGGAAATTTTCTAGGTGGAACCTGTTTATTACATATTGTAGTTTTGAAACGAATAAAAAGTAAATTTAGAAAAGCCAAAGTGAAAGAAGTTTAAAAAATAAAATTTTCTTAATTAAGTGCGTTTTCTTAAAAAAAGTAAATTTTCTCAAAAAAAAAATACCTATTGATATTCTTAAACAATCTACCTATTCTTAAAAAAATACCTTACCTTAAAAAAAAGCAATCAAAAGAAATAGTTAATTTTCTTACAAAAAGTTATTTTCCTTTAAAAAAGTAATTTTTTTAAATAAGTGCCTTTTCTTACAACATATTGCCTTTTCTTAAAAATCGACCTTTTCTTTAAAGAGTGCCTTTTTTTGTAAAACAAAATAACTTTTCGTGAGATAAGTACCTACTCTTTAAATAGTACATGTTCTTTCGTAACTAAGCTTTTTTTCAAAACATATACCGTCTCTTAAAAAAAATTCGTTTTCTCACAAAAATTCCTTTTTCTAAAAGTACCTTTTCTTAAAAATAAAATAGTACCTTTTCTTTTCGTGCGATAAGTAGCCGTTCTGAAAGTAAGTAAATTTTCTTAAAAAAATAACATTTTCCTAAAAAGATTACCACTTCTTTAAAAAGTACCTGTTCCTAAAAAAAATAACTTTTTTTGTAAAAAAAATATTGCACCCTTAGTCTTTTTCTTAGAGAAAGCACTTCTATTCTTAAAAAACATTAGCTTTTAATAAAAGAAATACCTCTCATTAATGAAAGGACCTTTTCGGGAATATACAGGGTGATTCAGGAAGTGCCGGACAAATTTCTCCAGCGTATTCCTTGGCGCATTTCATGAAGAAAAGTCCGCTAGGACCATGTCCGAAAATGCAAGGGTGCAAAATGGCAGCGGGTTCAAAATTTTCGGATTGGTGGTCGGGTCGGAGGGTAGTAGGGTAAAGTTGCTAACTTCTGAGCCAGTGGTCGGATTTTTTTGTTTTTAGGCTTGTTGGAAAGGAGGCCTTTCCGAATCAATAAAGAAAAAAGTCTTGAATTGGTTATAAAATGGTCATAACTTTGGAACGGTAAGACCTCTGTGCTTCGTTTAAGTCATTTTGGAAAGGTAAGAGGTATGGTTATCTATCAACAGAAAAACGTAAGTTACCTGCCATCTGGCTGAGCAAATTGAGGTTATGTGAATTTTTCTTTCCATTTTTTCCGAAAGCTCTGTATCTCGGCGATTTGACTTTTTTTACTTTTTATTTATTTATTGACTCTAAAAAGCGTCTTAAAGACGTTTCCGACAAGCCCATCAATCCCACCACTGGCTTAGAAGTTAGCAACTTTACCCTACTACTCTTCGACCACCAATACGAAAATTTTGAACCCGCTGCCATTTCGCACCCTTGCATTTTCGGACATGGTCCTAGTGGACTTTTCTTCATGAAATGAGCCAAGGAGTACGCTGGAGAAATTTGTCCGGAATTTCCTGAATCACCCTGTATAATACATATTCTTACAAAAGGAACCTAAAAATATACTTTTATTAAAAAAGTACATTCAATAAAACAAAAAAATTCTTAAAAAAGTTTATCATTTTACAAAAATTATCTATTCTTTAATATCCATTTAAATTACAGTATTTTTCAACAGACGCCTTAGGTGTGTTGGAAGTAACTACTACATAATATATAGCGAAATGGACTTCGTTCCAACCGGGTGTCCCCTGACACCTCATGTACTTTTTTATTTAAATTTATTTAAGTTTTATGACCGATTTTTGTTAGTTTACAGATAATGTATGAGAAATTCATAGTACAAGCTTAGAAGTCATGAGCATATTTCTAATTGAAAAATGGTTGGTGTTTGTTGGAAATAATAGACCCTTCAGTTAAGAACAGCCACTGTCATGACTAGTTTGGAACTCCGTGACAAGTTCATCATCAGATGCCTAACTACTTTGCCTGAATTCATACCATCGGTTGATCATCAAAATCCCTAAGTATCAACATACACTGAAAGCCCTATAATTCCAACAAGAAAAACAGACAGAATTTTTCGACCTTGTTCTTCTTTTCCTCATGCGTTCTCGCATTGTTGCAGTGCTTTGAGTCGAGTTTTAGTCTATATCACAGAGTTGTATTTCGCGTGGTATAGCAAATTTTTCAATGCATGTTTGGAAAATTTTAAGCAGCAATGGAAAGAAATATTGAACATCCAGAAGAGTTAATATTTGTTATCTTCTTATATTTGAAAGAGGTTTCACAAATTCATATCGAATTGTATTTCATTTTTGGGTTGTCAAATATAAACCCGAATAATAAGTTGTAGCTTCACCGTTTTGATTTTATGTACAATACTAATGTAAACAAAAGTTTATTCTTGTAAAAAATGGAATGAAACTACATATTTGGTGGCTTGGCAAGAAAATGTGACATTATAAATTCTGCAAATATACACAAAATAATTCCAAGTATTTATATCCCATAAATATTTATGTATGGCATGTCTGAAATGTAAACAAATTAATTTTGTTGTTTATAAATGCGGATAAAATATCCTGAAAGAAGAATTAAACGTCCAACAAAAATTGCCACCTTAGAGAGCTCTTAACAGAGAAATTTTTCGGTTATGTATGCAATTTTTGGGCTTTACCTTCTCAAACCTTTAACAAACCTATGAACACATGTTATGAATATGGCCGCACATATACAGGGTAGTGAATACGAAGTCCGTTTTATGTCCAAAAATAGTGTTAAGTGATTACTCACATAATTGATTGGAGTAGCCAAAATCACTACGAAATACAATCATATTACACGAAAAATAGAAATAAATAAATCTGGGCAATTTCGATCAGCTGAGTTTGGCAAGATCTGCCCTTGATATAAAAACAAAATTACTGCTATTTCAACTGCTTACCTTATTTAGTGTTCTATGTGCTTTAATTAAAAACTTCACGCATAAAATTTGGTCAAAGCCGAAAGTACTCTTATTGATCCACAAGGAGTTGGTGAATTTTTGAAATCGAAAGGAGGCAAAAAAAGTTCATATCCACCAGAAATATCAACCCTGCTCTCTACATGAGAGCAGAAAAAGGGTCCAGTAAGTTCTCTATACTATTCAATACTTTTTGTCGTCGCTCTGTTTATGACAAAACAAAAACAAATATTTCAGAGAGCAAAATAATCCTTATTATTCAGTTGTATGCCAGCATTCAAACAAACGTGTTTTATTTGAACACACTCCAATCGAAATAGGATGTAACAAAGCAAAACATTTTGGTTTCTTGTTTCGCTTGGTGTGCGTTAGAATCAAACAATCCATTTCAGTTGCTATTTCTATCATTATCATTAGTAATTTTATTGGCATATTCTGTATCTTGCCTCAATTAATTTGTCAATTTTTTTGTTCCATCTACGTCCATATTTGTTAAAATTTGGGCATAGAGTAAACATGGAAGCACATCATAGAGAAATAGACAAGATTTTCTATCCCTCTCCTTACGTTCTCTCGATTACGACGAGGTAGTACCCCATTTCATCGAGTTCGAGTTGCTGTTGAATTTGTCTCTTTGGTTGGACTTAAAACGGACAGAAATAAAAGGTAGTGCATATTTTCGTTCAATGCAACTAACATAAAACAAAATTAAGCTGTCATTAGTATCAATCAAATACTATTTAAACTTACTTTGCTGCATGGTTTGCTTCTGATTGCATATCGCTCTCTGGCCCATAGATTAATTTATATATAGATTTGTTATCCGTCTCATCTGACGTTTCTCTTTGCGCTTCTTCAATGAGTAGACGAACTTATATCAGCTGTTTTGCTGTTTATTTACAACAATTTGTGCGAACATCGAACAAAATCCTTCATTTTTTGTTTTGTGCATTCACGGTGTTCAAATATTTACGTACAGGGTCGTTCAATCACGACTGGACAAATTTCACCAGCGCATTCCTTGACTCATTTCATGAATATATGTCCATCTACGACCATTCCCGAAAAAGCAAGGGGGCGAAATGGCAGCGGTTTGAAAATGTTCGGATTGGTGGTCAGAGGGTCCTAGGGTAAAATTGTTAAGGTCTGAACCAGTCGTTTCGTTTCGTTTAGGGTATTTTGGAAAGGTAAGCAGTAGAGCTATCTTTTCAGAGAAAAAAACCGTAAGTTACCTGGCATCTGGCTGAGAAAATTCAGGTTATGTGCACGTTCTTATGTCTTTTGTTTCCAATTTTTTTTTGAAAGCTGCGTATCTAGGCGATTTTACTTTTTCTTTTAAATTTGAAAGGTGATTCTGAAAGGTCTCCCAAAAACCTTTCCAACAAGGCCAAAAACAAACAATCTGACCACTGGTTCAGAAGTTAGCAATTTTACCCTACTACCCTCCGAACACCAATTCGAAAATTTTCCAAATACCGCCATTTCGCCCTTTTGCATTTTCGGGGATGTTCGTAGATGGACATATTTTCATGAAATGAGCCAAGCAATACGCTGGTGAAATATTTCCAGTCGTGTCTGAACCACCCTGTATACATATACATAACATTCGCGTGAAAATGTCAGCTGTGTTTATCAAACCTCAGCGACAGAATTCTAACGTTCAAACTTACAACTTCCTCAAGTTCGCTTGCCTTCAGTCATTAAACAGATGGGCGAGTTGACAAATCTATGTCTGCAACAATTTTTCTATTACATAGACAATTAGGTGTGTCATGAATACCCCCTGAGCAAATAAAGTGGTAAAGTGCAACGAAAGAAGAAAATAAAATCAAGGGAATTAAAATTTTGTTTCCCAAAAAACAACAGGTCAGCTATCGTTAACGAAACATGATTTTCTGTTTTGCTTTTGTTTTTATGTTTCGTTTCATTTGGCATGAGTTGCGCCATAAGATATTAGGCATTTATCGTCAACAACGCTGGTTCGAAACAGTTTCGGTTTCTTTGGTTTGTGTAGTCTCATATGAAACAATGTATTCTTGTTTTACGAAGCAAAAAAATATGATTTGCTTTATCCGGTTTGTGTTTCAGCCTTATTACATCAATTTGCTTATAATTATTAGATTTATTTATAGATTAGCAACAACGTTGACGTAACTGTGTAATAGTTCAAAATATCAAGTCATTATTCGCAATAACAAAAAATTATTATTCTTTGTATCATCATTATTAATATTGTCTAGCCACCCCTGATCCTTTGCCAACGAAGAGGACCAAGACCAATAAAAGTTGTCGGTATTTTGTATAATACTCTGCCTCTAGAAAGCAAACAATACATTATACTTTAGTGTTAGCCACTTATGATAGCTAATTCATTAGCGCCTTCCTCCCACAACTTTGTTTGTTTTGTCTATCTTGTCATTGCTTTGGTTTCTCTATATATTTTATCGTCGTCTGTGCTTGTTGGTATCTTTGCTGCTGTTGGCATAGCAAATTATGGACAAGTTTTGTATGATTTTACTTATAAATCATTCTGTGTGGGTGTATTCATGATATGTACTTGTATATAAGGCGGTATATATGTACATATATATTTACATTGGCGGAAGCTATATTGTACTGACAATCCATATATTATTTGTACAAATAATTACTTGTGATTTTGCCCCAAAAAGGGGATTGTGTATACTAGTGTAAACAAATGGTAATAATTTTTTCTCTATATGACAATAAAACGCCAAACTCGGAAATCCTTTTCGCTCTTTATTTCGAACTTAATAATCAAGAATAATACTTGTTTGTATACATAATTTATACATAGTAGGGTGGAGTGAAACGGGTACAGAAATTTGAGTCCGGTGAACCGACTTAAACATACCCTCAATTTAATAGCAGAGTGGCATTGCGCTAACTATTGTCCAATGCACAACTTAATTAAAATCCTAAGTGAGTATGGGGAGTTATAGTGTCTACCATCCAAGTGCCCGCCCAATATTTATATTTTATTTATCACACAGTATTGCACAAAAGTTGATCAGTACCAAAATTTGTTAAGATCAGTTGTGGTATACGGAAGAAATCGGGTCGGCCAACCATAAAGCCGCCCAACTTTTGAATGGGAGGTACGAAGATGGATTTTCAGAAAACATTGCCGAGTACCGAATTCCGTAAAGATCGCTTCGAGTCTACGAGAGTTATCATGTCGATCAACCGGTCCTCCGCCCACATTTTGAGTAAAGTTTGTCTATTACCAAACTTCCTAAAGATTGGTTTGGTTTTGTGGGAGTTCTCTTTCCGAACAACCAGCCGGCCGCATTTCTTATCTCGGCATGGCGTGGCAAAATCAACCTTGTATTAGTCGGTGACTGGCGTTTGATGATACTAACACCACAACCTAATTCCATTACGATCGGAAGTGTTTCACGCGACTTATCTCACTGACAATCCGGACGACCACCAAGCTTTTGTGTTGGAGGTACCAGAATGGGCGTGGCAAAACGACTCATTTCTCATAGAAGTGTGGCATTTGAGTAAATTGTGTAGTACCAAATTTCATAAAGATTGGTTCGGTTTTGCGGGAGTTATCTCTCCGAACAACCAGCCGGCGGAGCAACTTATGTATTGGAAGCACCGCATATGGGCGTGGCAAAATCACTCTTGTTTTAATCGGTGACTGGCATTTGTTGATACGAAGACTACAACCTAATTCCAATACGATCGGAAGTGTTTCAGGCGACTTATCGCATTGACAACCCGGAGGACCACCAAGCTTTTGTATGGGAGGTACCGGAAGGGGCATGGCAACCTCGCCAAGTAACAAATAATGGTTACTAAAAATATCATTGTGATCGACAAAGATTTACGGGAATTATCTAGCCGAACAGCCAGCCGGTCGAACAACTTTTGTATGGAAGGTACGAAAATGGGCGTGGCAAAACCGCCTTTGTCTTAATGGGTGACTGTCGTTTAGTAACAGGAAGCTTAATAACCCATTTCATTAGGATCGGAAGTGTTTCATGCGACTTATCGCATTGAAAACATGGACGACCACTAAGCCATTGCATGGGAGGTACCAGAATGGGCGTGGCGACTTCGCCCATTTTCTCCAATTAAGGATATATTTAGAGAATATTAACCAACTTTTGAGTTGAAGCTCATCAATCTACCAGAAAAAGGCTTTAGAAGAAACTTGATTTCACACAAAATGTGTCGATTTGTATGGGACGTACCAGGAGGAGCGTGGGCAAAAGGCCCATTTACAATCCCAAACTAACCATTGACAAATAATAGTCACTGACAAAATTTCCCTGTGATCGATAAATATTTAAGGCAGTTATCGTTATTGCTGGTTGGCAGCCACACACAGAGACAGACATGGCTCAATCGTCTTAATATGCCCCAAAACGAAATTCATCCAAAGATACTGAGGGTCTAATACGGCGGCCGGAAGACGGGCTCTCAGGAAATAACACCCCAATTGCAAAATGAAATTGTATCTCAAATTTAGGGTTTGTTTTCATTAAAAAGGTGGGCCCAAAATTTCAAAATGAAATACCCTACCATGCAATGAAAAATTGTGAAGCACGACCCCAAATATTTTAGTGGGGGCGCCTTTAAGTTTTTGGCTTTAAACCGTTTAAAAATATCGCCCTAATAAGCGCAAGAGGACCCCAAAATAGATACTTGTTGTATACTGAAAAAATTTGGAGCCAGATTTAATTGAATCTTTGGGGTGTATTTTCTTGAAATGTAATTTTAAAGAATAGAAATTGCACCCCAGGAAAATCGGCCGCAATTGAAAAAAATTCGTTTTCTTTTATCCGTCGATTTGATTAATTTCAGAATAAATATACAATACACACATAAACATTTTCCATGAAACATTAAACAAAATAAGATAGAATATAATATTTACTTCAAATATTTTCCTCCCCTTTTTTGAAGTCTTTTTCTGCAAAATTTTCATTCATTTCTTTCTAAAAGAGTAAAATATAGTTTATTACAATTTTTGTTGAACGTATGTTTGGAAATTTTTTTTTCATTTCTTCCTAAAACAGCAAAATATATTTTATTAAAATTGTTGTTTATCATGTGTTGAAGCGGCTGCAGGCAAAATATAATAAATTTTTTCAAATTCTTTCTAAAGGGTTAACAGGGTTATTAACATTGCGGCGCTTCAACACACGATTCATTTCTTTCTAAAACAATAAAATATAGTTTATTAAAATTTGTTATTGTGGGGTGTTTTTTCATTAAGTTTCATAGTAGCCATACGAAATAGCACCCCGAGAAATTACACCCAAATTTAGTTACGAAATAAGACCCAAGTAAAATGAAAATGTTCCCCAAAAAATAATTGGGGTCCACTTTCATGGGGGCCCACATTCATAATGAAAAAACACCCCAAGTGTAAGCGAAAATTGACCCAAAATTTACGAAATAACACCCCAAAATTTCGTGTTGTTGTAACCTGCCCATTTCCATTTGCAATTGGGGTGTTATTTCCTGGAGTCCATCTTCATTCCGCCGTATAATATGACTCCTTCTATGCGTTACATTTTTTCGCTATTAAATGATATATACCCCCCTCCTATGGGTGAGGGTATAAAAAGTCAATACTATTTTTCGGAAACGGGGACCCATTAATGATTGTGTATGAGATCCAGTAACAATTCTGTAATATATCGTATTTAAGTTTTACGATATCATCTTCAGTCTTCACAGTTGGCTTAAAGTTTAAAAATTTTTGAAATTTTTTGCATATTTTCAATTTTTTTTTAAGTACTTGAAACAAAAACACCTCGACGGATAGTGACTAAATAGTGTAAAAAGCCTTAAATAAATACAGGATTTCTTTAAATATTTTTTGGCCGTGGTTTTAGTCTGCAAATTAGCCTCATGTTCTTATAATCAGTATCCATGCTTATAACAGATTTTTTCACAAAACTTATGGGTAATGTATTATACGAGGTTGAATTTTATGTTTCGGGATTTGGCAACCCTAGTGTTCCAGTCTGGCAACTGACAGCTCTAAAGTTGGACATTTTTGAGGTTCTGCGTACTGAGAACGTTTTGACATACGGCCGCTATTTGTGTTGTTTACAGTAACTTAAAAGATTCATCTCGACCCAAAAATGGAATTAAATCGTGAACATTTTCGTGCGATTATTTTTTACAAATTTCGATGTGGATTATGTCAGCAACAGTGCATGGATTCGATTTTTGGCGATGAAGCTCCATCAAGGACCAGTGTTTATAGATGGTATGGTGAATTCAATCGTGGTCGTAGTTCACTCCAAGACGAATTTCGTGAAGGTCGTCCAAAATCAGCTGTTGTTCCGAAAACCATTGATGCTGTGCGCGAACTGATGTTGCAAGATCGTCATGTGACCTATCGTGAGGTTGCGACAACCTTAGGCATTAGTGGGACCAGCATACGTTCATTCTTGCATAAACATTTGACTGTCAAAAAAATTTGTTCGCGTTGGATCCCACACAATTTGTCAATCGCTCAAAAAAAGGCTCGTGTCGATTGGTCGAAAGAAATGCTCCAAAAATACGATCGTGGTGCTTCAAAACATGTCTATGAAATCGTGACAGGTGATGAATACTGGATTTACGCTTATGAACCCGAAAGTAAATAGCAGTCAACTGTATGGGTATTTCAAGATGAGCCAAGTCCAACAAAAGCTGTTCGCGCCCGAAGCACTTCCAAGCAAATGGTCGCCTGTTTTTTCGGAAAAACCGGACATGTCGCAACCGACCACTAGAACCACTAAAATTCGGAGTGGTACACAACCATTTGTTTGCCAGTTGTCTTCCAAGAAATCAGGGAAATCAACCGCCGAAGACGGATCACTCTTCACCACGACAATGCGAGCTCTCACACATCGGCTGAAACAACTGCATTTTTGAGCACCCAAAACATTGATTTGATGGGTCATCCGCTGTATATTCCTGACTGGGCACCGAATGACTTCTTTTTATTCCCGTACGTAAAAAACAAACTGAGAGAAACTACGAGCTACCATTCTAGGGCGGTGTTGTATTATTTTATGTTTCTGTGCTTTGGGTGTTTATCGCTGCGTTATGCCGTTTCCTCGTGACAAGGTTTTACCTCATCATACCATAGGTAATCGTGCAAATGTGGGCGAGTCTTTGCTTTCTACCCGTAGAGATGTTGGCGCAATGAAAAATTTTAGCAAAGTGGAAAACCCCTAGTTTTTTAGAAGACACCAAGATTGTTGTTGCCAAATTATACTTCATGTGGGAAAAGCTTCCATCCAATGCATAACCTCTAAGGATGTTAAATATTTAAAAAACGAAGTTGATTTTTTCAAACAGTCAACAAAACATACAAACGTGACCAAGATAAACAGTTTAGCACGCATTGTTCGATGTTAGTACATGTGATGTAAAGATTTTTAAAATTTGTAAATGTGTTTTCTCTAAAAAGGTTCCAATACTTGAACGCAAACTCTGGACTATCTTGTAACATCAGAAGAACTTTCGGAAAACGTAGATTGGAAAGGCTGGTTTTAAGGAACATCAGAAAATAAAAGGAAAATGGCAAGGAAAATGGTAGAAGAAGAAAGATGGTATATGAAACGTTGTCAACTATATAAAATTGGCGTGTATAGCGACAATGAGCACGCTATGACTGAATTGTCCCTTTTCCAGAAATGGGTTGTGTTCCAGAAGATTTGGAGGTTGTTTTAGAGGAAATTCTCAAACTAGGCTAAAAATGTCATCGTTTTCCCGAGTGTGTGGTAGGTGTGACGTAGCTGATCGCGGAGCAGCAGCTTTAGTCTCTGCTCTTTTACACGATGCCGTTAAATGACGCTGTTTTAGATAGGATCAGATTCTTCTACAGAAAATCAGGAGATAACGATTGTGGAAGACAATGTGATTAGAACGGCAATCTCCCGGCTTAAGAATAATAAAGCCGCTGGTGTGGATGGGTACCCGCCGCGCGTTTCACTGGAGATAAATAAGAGACTTGTACTTGCAAATAGATGCTCTTTTGGGCTCAGCCAGCAGTTTAGAAACAAAGCCCTCTCTCGACGGAAAAACGTGGCATATGGCTCCGAAACGTGGGTCATATCGCAAGCGGAAGAAAAACACCTGGGAGTATTCGAGAGGAAAACTCTCCGTAAATTATATGGTCCTGTTAGAGAAAACGGCGAGTACCGACGTCGTTGGAACCAAGAGCTATATGATTTATAATCTGACGGGGACATCTCTAGGTGAATTAAAGTAGGCCAGTTGTGGTGGCTAGGCCATGTTATCAGAATAGATAAAGATGAGCCAGCGCGAAGGGTTTTCGAGAACGTTTCTGATGTAAACAGGAAGAGAGGAAGATCAAGACTCTGATGGAAAGACCAGGCCGAAGAATCCATTCGTATTCTTGGTGTTACCAACTGGCGAGAAAAGGCGAAGGATAGAACCAGTTGGAAAAGTATGTTGAAATTTGTTTATTTGTTTGTTTAATTAATATCTGCAAGACAGCTGACCTCATGAGTTTGTATAGTAGTCAATAAAAATAGAGGAAGATGATGCAGAAGAGTTGGATGAGGTGCATACATTGTTTATCCATAAGATACATCGTGCTGAAAGTGGATAGGTGGAGAGGAGCACTCCAATAAATATCTCATCTACACGTATCCAGCAATACCCAGCTGGATGAAGTCTACTATGGGATCCTGCATGTTTACCTAACATATATATGCGTTAACATTATATAGAGATTCTCGGAGTAAATTTAGAGATTTAGCGGTCAGCCTATCGCATAAGATGCCAATTGACCTAAATATAAGGGGTTTTCAACAGAGACGCTACAAAAGTGAATCGATAGGGACAGCAAACGACGCCATATTTTTTCCCGCTCTTTTGACATTTCTCTTGAGTAAGGTTTGCCATTTCATCGTGGAAAGATATACGAGCCAACAACGAGCCGAAATTATTAAAATTTACTACCGAAATTTGGAGTCAGTGGCCTCAACTTTGAGAGCGCTACGTCCAATTTATGGTCGTCATAATCGTCATAGTGGAAAAATTTGAATCCACAGGCACAGTACAAAATGTTCCCGTGGCAGTGAGACAAAGAAGTGCCCGTAGTGTCGAGAATATTGCTGCCGCTGAGGCTTCAGTTCAAGAAAGCCCCAATGTGTCTCTCACACGTCGTTCTCAAGCGTTGAGCATCTCTGTGACGTCGTTGTGGCGAATTTTGCGAAACGATCTTGGCCTACATCCTTACAAGATCAAATTAACGCATGAACTGAAGCCGCTTGACCACCATGAGCGTCGTATGTTCGTGAATTGGGCTGAGCAACAACTTGAAAATGATTCGGATTTTCATCGGAAAATCATCTTCAGCGATGAGGCTTATTTCTGGCTGAATGGCTTCGTCAATAAGCAAAATATGCGTTATTGGTCAGACAGCAATCCACTCGTAATCCATGAGTCATCATTGCATCCCTAAAAAAATTACGGTTTGGTGCGGTTTATGGGCCGGCGGCGTCATTGGGCCGTACTTCTTCCATGATGATCAAGACCGGCACATTACTGTGAATGCGAATCGCTATCATGCAATGATAACCGAATATTTTTGGCCCCAATTGGATAATATGGACTTGGAGGACATGTGGTTCCAACAGAACGGCGCCACAAGCCACATACCGAATGCCACAATCAATTTATTGGAAACCAAGTTTGGTGAACGTACTAACTCACGAAATGGCTCAGTCGATTAGCCGCCTCGGTCGTGCGATTTGACGCCGTTTGATTATTTCCTGTGGGGCTACGTCAAGTCTATGGTCTATGCCAATTAGCCAGCGACGATTGGTGAACTTCGTAGGAATATCGAACGTAAAATTGCAGCAGTATCGGCCGATTTATGCTTGAAATCCGTCGAAAATTGGGTTTAGCGTCTGGACTTCTGTAAGCGTGCTTGTGGTGGCCATACAAAAGAAATTGAGTTCCATACATAATGGCATCGAACGTACTTTCACACGAATAAATAATTTCATTTTTTTATCTAAAACCGGTTTTGTTTTATTTAAAAAAACTTTTGTAGCGCTCTTATTGAAAAACCCGTTACATTTTAATAATTATTAGATTTCAAAGCTGTTAACATCTTAATCTTATTGTAAGAAAAGTGATTAAGAATGAAGAACTTTTGTTGTGCGTCAATAGTTTAATCACAGAATACACATAGGCCCAAACTTATTTTCCAATTTTCTGCACTAGATTACTTGAGCTCTGAGCAGCTCAAATAAGGCCCGGTCATAACTAAAAATATAATCTGTTATCGCGGTATTGCGGAACAATTGAATGAAAATGCTCTAAGTTGATTAACAATAGTACAGATGATTAAATAAATATACTAATTTAATCCTTACAAGTGAGAGACGGATTGTTATGTCTAAATGAATCATGTGTATTTTGTAATTTTATCAAATTAAACTAGTTTAGTATGAGAGCAAAGATACGGTTTTTATTCTTTCATTATTTGCCTGACAGCTCAAAGCGTTGGGAATAGAAATGAACGAACGTGGGAATCTGTACACCAAACCAGCCAAGCGGTAGGAAGTACTTTTTTTTATAGCTAGTGCTTTCTTTTCAAGGCACGCAATGTTGAGGTATTACACTCCCATTTTTTAGTTAACAATGCCTCGGTTGGTTTCTACTTCTTCTAAATGTTCAACATGTTAATAATTTCCTCCGTTCCGTACTCACTTCAAGCAAAGGTTTTCTCACAACATGTATTAGCGTTAAAGCGTTTCCTCTTAGTGTTAATACGAATAACATTATTACATGGATTTTCATTATCCTTCAATTTAAGTATAGAAAACTTGATGTGAAATCCTTGAGACATTTAATTTTGAGATTTCAATGAGATCTGTCATTTCACCACTTGCAAACTGTTAGATATTAGAAATAAAACAATGGGCGAATGCGAGGATTAAAACCCTCTAGTAATAACACTATGCAAAATTACTTTTCAACCAGAAATGCCAACCATAGTAGCCTTATTAAAAAAAAACACAACAACAACAATTTTTAATAGTAGAGCTTTTTATAAAACAATTTATTAAAAATGTCTTGTTTTTCAAAATGGTACGTTCATTTTTAATGAATTTTCTAAGGATTCTCTTCGTCGATTTTCTCGAAATTTATCTTAAAAAAGTTGCCCATAAAAATACCTTTGAAAGAAAAACATACTCTTAATATAAAAACGATTTAAAACTATCATAATTTTTGAGTATTAACGGCCCTTATCGCCCGTAGTAAGACCGCATTTTCAAGTATCCATAATTCCTACTTATATGTAGTATAACGATTTCATATTTCTGTTTTATATCTCGTTTGAACCGACCACGTAATGCAACAAGTATTGATTATATATCCTGCATTAACTACTTTTATTTATTTTTCTTCTTTGCCTGTGTATATATAATGATGTCGATTATGTTCATCTGATGTGCAACAATTTTGTTGCACTCGAATCGATGTTAATAAATGTGCAATTAGTCGACAGCCCACAATACTTATACGCCAAATTGATGCCGTAATGACATCCTCAACAAAATTCAACAAGTACCAGATCCTGCATTTTAACAGCTTTATTATTTCAAACATTATGTTAATAACGTTACAACATTGGTTGAAGGATATAAGTAAAATATATGTGAAGCACAAAATCATACAGGGTGGCGTGGTTTAAATCGTCTATAATATCTTTATGTGACAGCCCATACTTTTATTTAATACACTTCCTTAGTGCGGAATTTGGTTAATTTACACATAAAAAATAACGTTTCGTTAGTGATGCCTAATTGCAGCTTCGCATAGTCGCAAAGTTTCTAAGACGTTTTTTTTTCAAGATTTATAGAAAAACCTTATCAAAATACCATTCGGAACCGGTGCCTAAATGTAGGTGACAATCAGTGAGTGTAAAACTAGAAAATGCAAGAAAATTTTGCCAGAAACTCTCCCCTAAACCTACGTGAGATGTTAGGTAGATCGTTTGAAAAGAGGGGCGCGATGTCGAGGATTCAAAAAAATCTAATGAGTGTTCGAACTCACGCTTTTTGTTACACGGTACCTGTTCGATTTCTATGAACACATTAGTAAATGTTACATTGGAAAATAAAAATCAGCGTTCAATCATATGATGACGTTACATTTAAATAATATTAATACTTAAAATTATTTAAAGACAAGTGCAAGCACAAGTGTCACTATTTTCGTACTTAAAACTTTTTGGATTTATTCCCACAAAAAACAAAGAGAATGCAAAGCAACATACACATGTACATTAGGGTGGGTAAAATCCCATACAAAAGAAAATCACTTTTAGGTCACCACCTAAAAATGAAGTTCAGAGTGTTTAATGACTATTTGCAAAATATTGCGATTCTGGGTTCAGCAAATTGTGAGCTATTTTGCTTTAAAAACACCTCTAATTATCAGTTTTTTTGAGTGTAACTTTTAAGATGTTGCAGATATTTGGAAAATTTATTATGGATACGTAGACCTTTAGGAGTTTTTGCATTGCACATATTGTTTTTATTTGTATTTTTGAAGTTGATTGAGCTGTAAAAGTTTAAATGCCGTTTTTTAGTGGATTTTCGTGGAGTCCTAAGAATAAATTAAAATAACTCCTTCAGTTTTACTCGTATATAAACACTGAAGATGTCATTAAGAAGGTTATAAACTCAGCTTCGTAGCTCGGTATGATTCTTTGGAACATAACGTTAAATTATATAGCTTATTTTTATTTTTGTCGGTAGTATTACAAAATTTTTCGAAAGTTATCATTTAAAACTACATCGATCGCAAAAAATTTTGCAAATTTTTACCCTCAGTAAAAAGCGCTACCTTTGAAATGGTATATAAATTATGTATATCCGAAAAGAAATGGTCGTAATATTTTCATTTTTGTAACAGCAGCAATTTTTTTTACCGTCCCTAATGTACATACATACACTTTTATGTGCGTACATACGCTACACAAGTTCACACAATTTTCGTTGCTCTCTTGCTATTTCATTTGTTACATTTTGTCATTAATCTCTTTGCTCTGATAGTGATACGCACCCACACAATACAACTATTCACTGCCGGTACATCAGTGTGTGTTTTTTCGCAGTCTTACAATCTCTGTTTGGCAGTCGGACAAATCTGTGTTCAGTATAGCGGTGGATCACCACTATCATTTAGGGAAACTAGAAAACTGGATGTTGGCCGATTCTGAGACCTACCCGATATGCACACAAAATTCGGGGGAATTTAACGCCAAACAATTTGTGGTCGCAGCCGGACAAACTGTGTTTGGATGTGTTCACTTTTTGAGTTTAGCGCCGATTGATGTTACCACGTCAAAAAGAAAGCAATCTAATCATCTTGCTCATGTCAGGATTTCGCAGTTTCAGCATACCTCTTGTCCACGATCCATCTGGGTCTCCCCATAGGAACTTTGTCATCCTGCCTACTGTTTCCTGGTGCCGAGTGCGCCTGTTTACCCAACTCAGCCTTCGTCACCCCAAAAGGTTTTCGCCGTTTGGAGTTTCCTGGCTTTTGTTGCTGCTAGGTTCGCTCGTTCGTTGCCGAATATTCCACTGTGCCCCGGCATCTATATGATGTTGAGTTTGCTGTTCAGAGAATACTCGTTTATCACGTTCTAGGTTTCACAATTCCCGATGATATTGCCTTGATTGACATTTGGCTATCCGTGAAGATATTTTCCTCGGCTGGGTTTGAATTGTCGCCGAGCCAGTTGATACACTCCGTAATCGCCCGAACTTCCGCTTGAAAGTTTGTATTATGATCCTGGAAGCATAGATGGGTTTTGGTTGCCCGATTAGCAATGACAAATCCTAGACCCGTTATTTCGCTTAGCTTTGACCTGTCCGTGTAGCAGTGAGTTCTATTTGGCATATGTGCCAGGGTCCCTTGATGCCAGGAGTCTCTAGTTGGCCGAAGATATAACTGAATCTGACCGAATACCTCAGCTAAGGATTAAGGCGGTTGGCGTTAAAGTCACACAATTCGCCTTAATCCTTAGCTCAGGTATTCGGTCGGATTCAGTCATATCTTGCGTGTAACCGACTAAAGCCTCCATTAGCCGTTGGGGTTTTAACCTAAGATCCCTGTTGATCCATTCACCTGTTGCCTGTAGGCGGTTTGTCGCAAGGGCGGCCTCGTATTTGATTCTAATCTCGATTGGCTGGATACATAAAATAGTCACCGTCTCCAGTATAGAGATTTTACATTTCCTCATTACGCTTATGTAGAGGCAGTGTGTTACTTCTAGGTTGCAGCTCCATTTGGATCTTATAGCCTTTCTGCATAGCGAGCAGTTCAGTTTCCGCTCTGAGATTACCACGAAGTATTTAACCTTATCGGATATTTTAATAGTCTTTTCCAGGAATCGTGGCTCTTCAAACTTTATGATTTTCGTCTTCCTTGTGAATAGACATATTTCCGTTTTGACCGGGTTCACCTTTAAGCCCCTTGGCTGTGCCCAGGGCTTAAGATAAATTCAGTGCCCTCTTGGCATCTACGCATAATTGACTAGGAGCCTTTCAAATTTAGTTGTCTTAGATCCTCGTTATGTTTAAAATTGTAATTTCCTTTAAGGGTATACGAGACCATGTTTTCTCCGGTTAGTGAAAAAAATGTAAATGCCGCGGATGGGATTCGAACTCACATTCGCTGGACGATCGTTTTGATGTTTGTGAAGCATCATCTTTAGGAGCGTCTAGTCCGTTAAGCCACTGCGGTGTGTATTTCCCCTAACAAGTATTAGAACGTCGTCTGCGTAGCAAACTGTTGTAAGTCCTTCTTCGGTAAGTTTCCTTAGGAGACTGTGTATTGAGAGGACCCATTAGAGTGGTGATATAATCCCTCCCTGTGGAGTTCTACATTGTACTCTGTCTCTAATAATTATGTCATGGGAACCGCAGTTTATCCGTATATTCCTTCGCATATGATTGATCCAGTTTTTAAATCCCGGTACACTATCAACTGGTCTAAGGATTGGATGAGTGTTTCGGTCCAGACATTACTGAGCGCTCCCTCAATATCTATGCATACCGAGAGTGTATACAGTTTGTCATTGTTCCTCTATGTAGTGGGTTACCTCATGAAGTGCAGTTTCCACTGATCTGCCTTTAACATATTCGTGTTGCTTAAACTTCAGCATATCGTCCGGTACTCCACTTTTCACCATGTCATCCACCATTCTCTCCACGGTTTAGAGTGGCAACGAGGGAAGGCTAATTTTTCTAAGGCCTTTACCGCTGCATAGCTTGCTTTTCCAGGTTTGGGTATAAATACTAACCTAACCTCCTGCCAGTTTCTCGGTGTGTGGGCGTAGTTTAAGCATGCGGTATAAATTCCCGCAAATGGGTTGTAATTTGGTCAACCTCATGTTGTAGGATAGCCGGAAAATTTCCATCCGGTCCCGCCGCTTTATATGGGGGAAGCTCTATATAGCTTTTTTGACCATTTGGTCCGTAGTGATTGGCGTGTGATGTACTATATTTTCAACTTATCACCGTTCCCCTGCGGGTTCCACGTTTCCATTTGGAAAGTGTGTATTCATCAGGTGCCTTAGCGTTTGTTTCATTGTCTCCATTCTCTTCTCGGTGTACGTTTCCGCCTGTACGTCGGTCTTAGAGAGGAATTTTTTCTTTTCCAATTTGTCCTGGGATGGAATGGGCAACCATTTTTTAAGGTCTGTGGCTTATGCACGTACACATGATCTTTCAAATCCAATACTCTCAAGGAAAAAGTCGGGAGCGGCCTAATGCAGCAAACGCGGCGGCTTATTAAAATCTCTGCCTCTTGAAGTAATGCACGTAACGAAATTATTTCAGGCTGCGCGATTTTCCCCTTGCTGTACGCGCTATGGCTTCATCTGCTGATATCACGTTTTTTGGATGGTTCTCCACATATGACCTCAAACAATTTCAACATCCTCCGATATTGGGCACCACCACACACGCAACTGTATCTACATATCGGCCTAGTCCAGTAATTCAAATTAATATTCAATTATTTCTGCCGCTCCTCTTTACAACAATTTTAAAAATAAAAAGTAAACGTATTAAAATAAGGTAAACACATCAAACCACTCTTTTCCTTTTGTGACACTCTGTACAATTTGTAAGGGAGCAAAACCACCTGAATTCTTTAAATAAAATAAAATAAAGGGAGTCTGAGTAAGAATGCACTTTGTCATTTTGAAATAAAAACATGTATTTTTTGATATAGGCGTCATTTTTTTGTTGTATTCTAAAGACGACATGTTCCGATTAAGTATGGAATAACATATGTGTCAAATGGCTCCCGCGGCTCTGATGACAGGCCATTACTTTTTTCATGCAATTTTCCATGACTTCTTCACAGAGATGTGGTTGTATCTCACCGATGACGCGTTGGATCTCGGATTTGAGCTCAGGAATTGTTTTTGATTTATTTGCATAAAGCCGAGATTTCGCAAAACTCCAAAGAAAGAAGTTGCATGGCGTTAAATCGCATGATCTTGTGCGCCACTTGACATCAGAATTTCTTGTGATAATTTGTTCTGGAAATCGTTGCTGCAATAAGTCGATTGTTTCATGCGAGGTAAAGCATGTGGCAACGTCTTGCTGAAACCACATGTCGTCCAGATCCCTGCCATCCAGTGGAGCCCATAAGAATTCCGTTATCATGTTCCTGAAACGAATGCCATTCCCAGTCATTGCAATTTCGGCCGACTGAAAAATAAGGCCCAATCACGCCACCTAATCAGAATCAGCACCAGACAGTTGCTCGTTGTGGGTGCATTTGTTTCTCATGGATTAAATGAGGATTTTCTGAGCCCCAGTTGCGGCAATTTGGTGTTTTCACGAAGCCATTCAAATGGAAATGCGCTTGATCGGAGAATATGATTTTTGTTTAAAAAATTGGCCTTGACTTCACTTTGCTCCATTACCCTTTCAACGAATTGCCGGCGCTTCCCATGATCTGCCGGTTTGAGCTCCTGAGTAAGCTGAATTTTGAACACATGATGGAGGTCTTTTGTCAAAATTCACTGCTTAGTGCTTCGTGAAATTTGAAGTTGTTTAGAACGATGTCAAATTGATGTTTTCCCATTTTGGGCGACACTCTCGTTTACAGCAGCAATGTTTTCAAGAGATCGACCGGTGCGTTCACGCACGGGAGTCCCACTGTCCATAATCGACCTAGTTTCTTCAAATTTTTGGAACGATTTTTCTTAACTGAAAAAAAATTAAACAACTTTTTACTAAAATGTCTTTTGCAAAATTTATTTATAAATTATAGTAAATTATAAATTATAGTATTAAATCAGACACGAATTGTATTTTTATGAAATTGAATTAACAAATGAACTTTTATCTAATGAACTACTTTGAAACTACAATGAATCTACTATGTTAATCTCGAAACCATATTGTTACCACTATTTATATTTGAATATTACTTTGTACTAAATGACATTCGAACAAAACTATTGTGAATTGATATTCTCGTAAGATAAATGGGTAAACCAAAGTAGATAAAAGAAGTTTGCTGTAACGAAAAAATTTAATTCAAAAACACTTTCACATCAGCAGTCTCAAGGTGAGCATCAAGTCTCTCTTTCCAAATAAAAACTCTCAACTTAAACATCTTGGATCTAATCCATTTGGTTTTATTCTGTATTTCTTCCCCTAACCCTTCTCATACTTACATAAATTCTGCATCACTGAGAATTTATGCAAGCAATAACCAACTCCTCCAATCTCCTCAGGAATTCTTGTGCCATACCAGCGATTTAAAATACAGTCCACATCATCCACTATCGCATATTGTCTCTCGCCTATCATTTCAACTATTATGCTACAACCCAGTATTATCAACTATATCGGGTGCTCTGGCTTTGGTTTGTGTCTAGACTAACATATGATGGAAAATTTCTTGTTTAATGGGAAGTTTTCTAGGTGGAGCCTGTAACCAATATTTAGTATATGTTGTAGTTTTGGACCCAATAAAAAGAAAAATTTAGAAAAGTCAAAGTGAAAAAAGTGTAAAAAAGAAAATTTTCTTAAATATGTGACTTTTCTTAAAAAAAGAAAAATTTCTCATACAAATACCTATTAATATTCTTAAACAATGTACATGTTCTTAAAAAAATACCTTATCTTAAAGCAGTACATTTGCTTAAAAAATTTCAATTTTCTTACAAAAAGTACCTTTTTTAAAGAAAGTATTTTTTTTAAATATGTAGATTTTCTTAAAAATTTTCTTTCTTAAAAAAACTACATTTTCTTTAAAGAGTACCTTTTTTGTGAAACAAAATAACTTTTCCTGAGATAAGTACCTACACCCTACCCTTTAAAATGTACTAATTCTTGAAAAAGGATCAATTCTTAAAAAGATTTCCATTTCTTAAAAAAAACCTTTTCCTCAAAAAAAAAACCTTCTCTTAACCCTCTATCGGGCCAAATCGAAATACTGGGTAGAAATCGGCATAAAATTCATATTAGGGTAAATTGGTCATGAAAATTACAAATCTGACTTTGCTTTTCCCTTTCCTTCAACGGTTCATCCTCCAGGAGCAGAATCGGAATGACCGTCTACAGACGGTTATTCCCAGTAAAGTGTACAAATTTTTCACTTGCGAACATAAAATAATTTATTGATTCATTTTTATTACATATACTATAAGTGAACAAAAAGTGGAAAAATTAGCAAAAAATATATAAAAAGTAATAACTAATTATTTTGATGGATTATAAAGCCATAAAAGCAGTTTTTCGCCGGCGTGAGGCACAAATTCAAGTTACATTTTATTCAATATTTGTAAATATATACTAAGGATATGATCTCATAAAAGTAAATCAATAATATAAAACATATGACATATAATATAAAAAAAAATTATTTTGTAGGTTTGTGAAAGTCATGAAAGCAGTTCTTAGCTGGCGTAAGGCACAAATTCAGTCCACATTTCATGCAATATATTTGTGTATCCGAGGTTTTGCAAAATTTGCATCTTTTTTTCCCCTTAGAATCAGACATTCCAGGGCTATGTCCATACCCATCATATCGATCCTCATCGCGTGGTATTTTGGCTTTCGTTCCAGTGCCTGTAGAAGAAGGCTTTGCTATTCCTGCAGATGGTCTACCCACCAAACCTTGCTTGCATTTGGATAGACTTTGTGCAACAGATTCGCGAAAATTAGGCAGCATTTGCCTTGCTTCCTTAGATGGATTTATTCGGTGATATAAAATATGTGCATTCGTCATCGTCATATCCAGTAAGTGGTAGAAAATACGAGTAGCTGCATTTCGTGTCTTCAACCGAATGTGGTATCTGCCCATCAGCCCATCCATTAGGTCCACCCCACCCATATGGGCGTTGTATTCCTTTATTATGTGTGGGCAATCCACGTCCACATACGATTTTATCTTTCTATCGTATCGTCCTATTTTCCCAGATTGCGGAGTCCCTCCTTCAAATGGCTGAATGCCAACATAAGTTGAAGCAAGTCTAACAACTTTAGTGTCTTTCCATAAAATATTGGTCAAACTAATACCATATACAGTTCCAGTATATTCTTCAGAATATCCACGATTAATTTTTGCCAATTGTTTATCTCCAGACAATTTACAACCAGGAATTCTGTTCGCACGGATTGTGCCCAATGAATATATACCTCGTGCACGTAGATATACCAGCAAAGGTAAAGAAGTGTAAAGGTTGTCGAAGTATACAATGTGGTTAGCGAAGTCAGGAATAGTTTGTGAAAGTCGGACAACTACGTTAGCTGTAGCTCCAAGATCTGGTGCGCCTGGAAGTACCACATTATCACCTGCGCCATTGTAAATTTCAAATCGATAGGCAAACCCTTTTGAATCGCAAAGTACGAACAGTTTAACACCCCATTTATGGGGTTTGTTCGGCATATACTGGCGGAGATGATGCTGCATTTTCGTTGCGCACATCTGTTCATCCACACACAAGCGAGAAGGTTTGGGAACAGAATCAAAACGCTCGTTTAGCTTACAAGTAACAGGTCTGACTCTGAATAAAGGATCATAGCCAGGCTGTCCTTTTTGAACGCGATCTTCTTCATTAGCAAAACACAAAAATCTTTTTATATTTTTAAATTGCTTACTGTTCATTGTGCTCTGGATTGGTTCAAAGGCATTCTTGCTCCAATAACTCTCTAACCGTGGGTATCGATAAAGAGACATATAAAATAATATGCCCATATATTGTCGAATTTGTACATTATTTGTACGGAAATTGCTGTTAACATCACTACGTAAAGCTGCTCCATTAGTTTCCTCAACAATTAATTGGACAATTTCTTCAGTTAAAAAATAGTTGAAGCAGTCTATTGGTTTCTTCAGCAAATTAAAAGAACTTGGCAAATTATTTTCTCCAAGAAACGCAATATTATTTACATGAAGTTGCATTCCCCTTTTCCTCCACGTTATTTCTTGAAAATGTTTTGATTTTGGATTGATGTATTGTAAAGCTGAAAAAATTTTATTTACATGTCAAACTAATCGGAGAATAAACAGTTTTCAGAGTACAAACCTTCTTCAGTAAAACCACCATTTGTGGAATTGTATTGAACTTCGTTATTTCTGACTCTGGGCAAGGAGTATGAATGCTTTGATGGCTTTCTAAATGAGGGAGACGAAATTGAATCTTTGATGACACAATTGCTCGAATTTGGTGAATCAGCGTGCGAACTAACATCAAACGAAGTATTTATTTGATTTTCAAACACATCACTGGATTCAGCCATCTGTTCTAAACAGTCTGAAACCTCATTGTCAAGTTCCTCTGCTGTAAAGTTGGGGCCAGTATCTTCAAGGCAAAAATCCGCATCTGTTATGCTGTCATCACTCTCAAAATCGCCATCGCTTTCATCGGAAATATCTGTTTCCACTGCGTCCATAAACGCCTGAATTTCATCATCGGAGAGCTTGTTAAGATTGCGCCTTTTATTTTGGTTTGGAGCACTCATTTCTAACGCTTTATTTATCTAAAACAGAATATTTTTACTATTGAATGCATACAAAAAATATCACGTAAGTGGGAATAACCGTCTACAAACGGTCATTATTTTTTGGTGAAAAAAACATACTTTTTAAAAAGTTTTCACTCAAATTTTAAACGAGGGTAAAATATACTCACTTACCTTCAAAAAAAGAATTTTTTTAAAACAGTCCACCAAACACAACTAAATTCACACGCGTTAGAAAAGCGAAAATTTATGAAATAATTTTTTTGCAAAAATTCAACTCACTTCTGCACTTGAATGCGTTTTGCAAAGCAATGAATCAACATGTACTAAATTGACTTTCATTACATATAAACAACATATTTACAACAAACAAATTTAAACAATTTGAAAACACACGGCCTACTATGACGTTGTGAATGAAGAAAAAATAATGACCGTCTGTAAACGGTTATTCTCGATAGAGGGTTAAAACAATAAATTTTCGTACAAAATTTAATTTTCTTAAAAGTACCTTTTCTTAAAAATAAAATAACACCTTTTCTTGAGATAAGTAGCCTCTCGGAAAATAAGGAAATTTTCTTCAAAATATAACCTTTCCTAAAGGGAGAACCACTTCTTTAAAATGTACCTGTTCTTAAGAAAGTACTTCTTGGCAAACAGAATTGCATACTCTCACGGCGTTTTCTTACTGAAAATACGTCTTCTTAAAAATTGTACCTTTTCTATAAAAACATTAGCTTTTAACAAAGGAAGTACCTCTTCTTAAAAAAGGACCTTTTCGGGAAAATATAATACATATTCTGACGAAAACCACCTAAAATTTTACTTTTTTTAAATACATTCTTTAAAAAAAATTTCTTTAAAAAGTTTATCACCCTAAAAACAGTATCTTTCTTAGAGATCCAGTTAAATTATCGTATTTTCCAACATGTGCCTTAGGCGTGTTGGAACTACCTTGTGCATAATATATAGCGAAAGGAACCTCGTTCCAACCGGGTGTCCCCTAACTCCTTATGTGAGTTTTGAACATTCTTCGACTGGTTGACATATTATGTACACTTTCACGACTGGAAATTCGTCGAAGATTGCGAGCGGTCTCAGCAGAAGTTTCCAATTTTTGTAATAAGTTTTTGCAATTATAATTACAACGCATTGTTCTTTTGTAAATGGCTTAATTTTTAATAGTTCATAATATGTGACAGCTGTCAAATTTCAGAGTTGTCACTTGGGCAACCAAAAAATGACACTAAATTTAAAGAGTGCAATCTTACTAAAACACCCTATAGAGCCAACTTTGCCAAGAGTATAAAGAAACTACCACTACCAAGGCTTGGTACAGGGTGGAGCGCGGGCTTTTGCTTATTTAGGAATGAAATAAAAAAATTTATGAACTTTAGAAAAATTTATTTTATATTTTAATTATATTGAACAGTAAAGGAATTTTTAATTTACATGGTTTTAAGTAGAGTATTTGGCAAATACGACCTTCGCTATCCACACACTGCTCCATACGTTTTCTGAAGTTTTCATGAACTCTAACAAGCATGTCGACTGGTATTCTGTCAATTTCAGCCTCAATATTGTTAATTGGGTCTTCCAAGGTGTTGGGACGGTTGATATACACCTTTGGCTTCAGGTAACCCTAAAGGAAAAAATCGCATGTGGCTAAGTCTGGTGAGCGTGCCGGCCAGTTCACATCATCCCTCAAAGAGATAAGCCGTCCAGGAAACATTTGCCTCAAACAATTCATGGTAACCCTCGCTGTGTACAGTGGCACCATCCTATTGGAACCATGTATCCTCCAATTGCATTGTTTCAACAGCCGGCTGAAAAAATCCTGTATCATAGTCAAGTACCGTTCGGAGTTCGCAGCTACGGCAAGACGGTTATCCTGGAAAAAGTGAGGGCCAATGATGCCTACTCGTGATATGGCGCACCACACAGTGACGCGGTCCGAATGCTGAGGTCTCTGGGGTTTGTTTCACTCCAGTAGCGCATATTTTGTTTGTTTACACACCCACTGAAGTGAAAATGTGCCTCATCAGAAAATAACACAATTGCATCACGAAAGGCACGCTGCACTGCAATGATCGAGTGCGCATTTGAAAAATACGCTTCAACACATAATGGCCTCTGCTCACGTGTCCAACGCATGATGGCAACTGGAAGGCAGACGAATACAAATCTCCCGTCAGGAACTATAAGCCACGCACACTCTCCACTCTCTTCGGCCAACAGTTCCGCCACAGCCTGCAGTGCAAAAAAAATATATTACTGCGCTCTCCCTGTATTTGACAAAAGACAACGAAGATCCATCATTACTTTTAATCAACGGTAACACTGTTACACATAGGATTTTTCTTTCGTAGATTATGAATAGAGCTTGATGTGACAAAGCGGAAGAGAATTAGACCGGATGGGTTGGACGGCCCTTGGACACTCGTGGTTATTTGATGCCAGCTAAGAAAATTAGTAGGAAACGTTGTGGCATACCCTTGCAACTTGTCAGCAGAATCGATGTGAACGCTCCAATATGATAATGTAGGAAAGGTAGACAAGAGGCACAAACTGAATATGCAGACAACAAAACTGACTGCAAGTATAAACAATATATGAATGTGCCCTTTCTATCTAAGTCCAATGTCTCATTCTTGTGTCCGCTTTGATGGGGTATTGACTGATTGGAAACAATCGGCGATATCGAAGGTGTTGGAAAATGACTATTGGAAAAATTGCTACCATGAAGAAGTGAAAGAGTCTACTGAGCATCTTCTCTGCCAGCAACCACCACTAGCCTAAAAATAAAGGAAATTAAATGGTTGTGTGGTGGGGCTAGCAACCAATTTCGTAACCCGTGGCATCACAATGGACTAAAAAGTCTAAGAGATTTGTATTAGCGACCAACACCCAACCTATACTATGAAACTCGATAGGATTTTTAGATTTTTGGAGCAAGCTAAACGGTGGAGCTAGCACCCAATCTCGTTAGCCCGTGGCATCACAACAGACTGAAAAGTCTAACAGATTCGTGTTATCGACCAACACCCAACCTATGCTCTGCAAATACCCATACAAATGGTTTGCAAATAAGACGTCACTTTATTTTGCTAAAAATTTTTGCACCAGTTCCTTAACAGAAATGGAAACGAAACTTGTGTAGCAAAAATCGTATACAATTTAGAAACCACATACGAGTGTGAACCATCCTACGTATTGCAGAGACGAAGTAATGTACGTCCTGCTTCAGTTCTACTGTGAATATTTACTACTTAAGTAACTTTAATACAAATTTTTTTCATTCTTGACATATACATACTCGTTAAAGTGGTTCTTTCGCCAGACTATACAAAATGCATGTACAATAACTAAAAGTTTAGCAAATATATCGTGACATGCGAAAACGTAATTGAGGTTCATATATTATGCACCGCAAAGAGTACTATACCTTTGTATCATGGCATGAACATCCTTCGTGACCAGCTTCGCCAACAATTAACATGACCGAAATATGGCTAATACCACGAAGATCGTTAGCAATGTAATACTCGTATGAAAGGATGCCGATGAAGTCTGAAATGTATTGTGATACTCGTAGCGTTTCATAGAAATGCCGTGAATAGAATTGTATAGAACTGTATCTCGAGATAAAAAGACAAATGATGGAGCATCAGAGGCATAAGGGGTTAAAAAGTGACTGAACACACAACTAAAGCTGGAAATATGAAACTGTGGCAATTATGCTTCATAGGGAGTGTAAATATGACGAGGGTATACCTCAACGTATTAAGCACTTTAAAGAAAAAGTGAAGACATATAAGACTTAAGAACTCATAAAAATTGGACCTTATGATCTTGCACATAAAATATAAAGGAATGTTGGTGTAATCAATTTATCTTCACAAACTGGATGTTACCATTAAGGATTTTCAAAATTTTATGCATAAATAACTTTGGCTTAAATACTCTAGTTCCTGAAAACGATGTCTGTTTTACATGTTTTACAAATACCTCGTCATTCATTCGCAATTCGTTAAAAATTGTATTCTAGGCATATCCTATTTTTGGCCAAAATTATGTATTTTTGGTCAAAATTCAAAGCATTTCGATATCATAAAATACAGTTCAAAATTTGTTTTCTCATTCCCATTGGTGGAAGACATCATTTTGTAGTATTTGTCTTAACTTGATTGTAATGACTTGTTTTGATAAGGCCTATGCAGCCTACACAAGATGAATGTATAAAACTGTTAAATATTGTATGTATTTATAATTCCGTTTCGATAACAAAAGGATTTTGGGATTTTTCAAAATGGATCAATGAAAATGTACAGCTGAAGGGTTTTTAATGAGTAGAAAAACCAATGCCCACTCGTTAGTCACTCAAATAGTTCAATGCATATTAACTTGAGGCCTCCAATAAAGTACAATTCTTTTTACTATTATCCAACTTGTCGAACTAAAAGTATAGTAGCTTTTGTTTCTCATATCTTATATTAATTAAATTTTTTGGTCTAAGACTAACGTAATGAAATTTTGAGGCCAATCGGATAACTCCAAGCCGGTCCGACTTCTGTCCAAAGTTTTCGGGTTTTGGCATTTTGGGTGAACAATTTGTATACAGTAGAAAATTTTTAGTTCTCAGTTCACTTGAATAAAAAATTCCACATTAATTTAGTTTGAAATGAATTCAAAGTGGTAAAAATTTGAGTAAAATCCCACAATTGTAGGTGTTCAAACTCTTAACCGTTGGACAAACATATGGTTCTGGCCAGGCATATTTCATTTTTGAGCCTTAATTAAACATACTATTGGTTTAGGTAGATACCTGTATTTCCCAGTAGCCGGCTAAAATATTGCTGGCTTTCTATTTTTCAATTTTAATAATTTTAATTTTAATTTAATTTTAATATTTTGAATAATTCAAAAATATCGTTCCAACACGACGAAAACTGCAAAAAACAAAGTCCCCCTCGAACAAACACATATGCCTGGCCAGACCCCTATACAATTTGTATGAAATAAATTATGATTATACACATTTTGGGTTATTTTTCTGCAAATACAATGCAGTTTGTTGTTTCCAAGTATTTTTTTTTTCATATTTTGGGTTGTTTTTATGTGAATTCAATGCAGATGTCTGCTTCCAGGTTGGTTTTGTGTTGATTTTTCTCTTATTTCTTTCTTTCGTTTGTGATTTTGGTTTTGATTTCAGTTAGTTTATTATTGAATGCCGAACATACAACATTGACAGTCCGAA
Organism: Phaonia tiefii; assembly: GCA_963931995.1. Classification (NCBI taxonomy): domain Eukaryota; kingdom Metazoa; phylum Arthropoda; class Insecta; order Diptera; family Muscidae; genus Phaonia; species Phaonia tiefii. The sequence goes on from OZ008368.1 coordinate 30,500,978, forward strand.
ATATGAATTTTTTGTGCGGACACTAAAGTAAAATTATTACTATTATTATGGCAGAGGATTTAGAATTTGTGTACAATACGCACTTGCGTACAGGCAGCCTTACTAATAATTTCCAACAACAACTGTCAGCAGCGTTACAGTGTGATTTCGCACTTCACACAGAAGCACACTAGGAACTAGATTTATTTGAAGACCAAAGCGATGAGAACACAAATTTTATGCCCGAATATGACGCCTTGGACATTGAATATGAATTGGAAATTGAAGCAAATGAAATATTCGACAGACGGTGAAGAATCCGAAGAGAAAGTGAGAATGCACCAACTCAAGCTGCAGACGGTTTTTTGCTGGGAAAAGATGGTACCAGGTGGAGTACAGCTGAACCCGCTACAGTGAGGTTCCGCCAGCACAACATCATGCGTTTCAGAGGTGGACCAAAAACAAACCTGACCACTCCGCTTGAGGTGTTCAATCTTTTCTTTTCACCGAATATTACATTCATCATCGTAACACAAACAAATCTATATGGAGAAAAAGTTACACGCAAATGGAACGCAGAACATGCAAACTGCACACCACGAGTGTGGGTTGATATATGACAAGTGTTGAGCTTGACGCTTCTATTGGGATACTATTGGCTTTTGGTGTCAGCCATAATACTATGCAGCTCTCAAGATTGATGTGGAAAACTGATGCACTTCCAATATTCCGCGCTGCCATGTCATATACACGATTTGTTACTTTGATGAGCTGTATTCAAGTTGACGATAGTCGTACGCGCGCATTTCGTCAACAAACCGACAAAACTGCTCCCATTCGCGACATATGGAACATCTTGAATAACAATCTTGCCAGTAATTTTGAACCATACAAAAGTGTAACCATCGATGAGCAGCTATTTCTATACCGTGGGCGCACAAAGTTAACGCAATACATCCCATCAGGGAAAACTGTACACTGGTAAAGAGGGAGAACAACGAGAAACAAACCAAGGCGAAAATGTGCTCATGAGTTTGGCTAATCGATACACCAACAGCGGTAGAACTATTATTGCTGATAACTTATTTACAACATTAGACGCAGCTAAACGACTTTCGTCGATTGAACTAGCATACGTTGGCACCATAAGATCCAACAAAAGGTGTCTCCCAAAGAAGTGAAAAAAGACACCAAACGGCTAGTGCTTTCATCAGTGTTCGGTTTCTATGATAACCCTGTATCACTGTGCAGCTACGTTCCAAAGAAGAACAAAGCAGTAAATCTACTATCCACTGTGCACTACACCAAGAAAGTTGAAGACGTACACTCACAGAAAAAATCGGTTGAGATAACCGAATTAGCCGTAACCGAAATAAGAGGTTGTCACAACCTCATTGGAGGTTGACACAACCTCATTGGAGGTTGACACAACCTCATTGGAGGTTGTCACATACGAATTAGAGGTTGTTACATCCGAATTTCGATAGTGTCACAAAATAAATTTGAAATTAGTTTTAATTACTAGCTGATGACTTATTTTCCTAAAATTCTTACAAACAAATTACAAATGGAAAAAAAGTCATTTATATAGGGAAATCGTTAGGGTTATGCATTGTTTATTCATGCCAGTTCCGACCTTTTTTGAAGTCCCGGACATCATTGGCCACCGCACCAATTCTGACGTGCGTCTCAAACGACCGACCTTGAAAAACTGCAAAACCGTGGATATTTGATTGAGCTTTTTCTGCAAAAAAAAAAGGTTTTAAGACATAAAATATAATTACAATATTCTCACTTACCTTTGGTAACTTCCACAAAACAAAAATTGATACAGCCGCGACGGCAACAATTATTCATTCTTAGCTTATTTGAATATAATATTTATATTTATAATTTTAAACGTCAGGTATGAAATACATGGAATTATATTGTGGTAACCGAATTGAAAATGAATAAATAGAAATTTGGTTACAGCAATCGAATTGACGCCAGATTCGGTCGTTGCATCAGACTTAAGGCTAAATTCGGTTATTGCGACCGAATTGAGACCAAATTCGATAGATACAACTGAATTGATGACAAATTCGGTTGTTGCTACTGAAATGGTGTCACATTCTGTTACTCCAACCGTATTTCGTGTCAATTTCGGTTGTTGGATCCGAATTAATTCCAAATTCGGTTCTTCCAACCGAGATTTTAGAAAATTTAGGTGACAGAACGAATATAATTAAATTTTCAGCTTTCACAACCGAATGCATTATGAAATGAGGTTGCTTCAACCGCATTTCAGTTGTGGCGACTAAATTCGGTCGTCACAACCTCAATTCGGTTGTAGCAACCGCAATTCGGTGGCAACAACCGCAAAAAACCGGAAGCTATAATATTTTATAAATCAACAAAGGCCGGCGTTGATACAATGGACCAAATGGTAACGCATTACTCCACAAAACGGTCAACCAGACGTTGGCCATTACCATTTTTGTGCAACATGATAGACGTCATGGGATTAGCCGCTTACATCATATGCAATGAATATATAGAAGGAACAAGAAAAGAGAAGCGACGAATGTTCTTCAACACGCTGAATAAACAATTGATGCTTGCTAATACTGAAAATCGCATGAACAACAACCATATTTTGGGACAACATTCAACCAACAAAGCGGCCCTAGTACACTGAATTCCAGAAAAGATTTCAGAATTTGTGCCACGCAAGACGAAAAGCTGCGTAGGAAGACACGTTTTTACTGCACCAAATGCACTAATCCTGTGTGCCAACAACATTCTAAAGTTGATTATAACAGAGACGCTACAAAAGTAAATCGATAGGGACAGCAAAGGACGCCATATTTTTTCCCGCTCTTTTGACATTTCTCTTCAGTAAGGTTTGCCAGTTCATCATGGAAAGATATACGAGCCAACAACGAGTCGAAATTATTAAAATTTACTACCGAAATTTGGAGTCAGTGGCCTCAACTTTACGAGGCCAACTTTAAGAGGCCTCAGCAATCAGCGATGAGGCTCATTCCTGGCTGAATGGCTTCGTCAATACGCAGAATATGCCTTATTGGTCAGACAGCAATCCACACGTAATCCATGAGTCATGATTGAATCCCGAAAAAATTACGGTTTGGTGCGGTTTATGGGCCGGCGGCGTCATTGGACCGTACTTCTTCCGTGATGATCAAGACCGGCACATTACTGTGAATGCGAATCGCTACCGTTCAATGATAACCGAATATTTTTGACCCCAATTGGATAATATGGACTTGGATGACATGTTGTTCCAACAGGACGGCGCCTCAAGCCACACAGCGAATTCCACAATCAACTTATTAGCAACCAAGTTTGGTGAACGTGTTTTCTCACGAAATGGCCCAGTCGATTGGCCGCCTCGGTCGTGCGATTTGACGCCGTTAGATTATTTCTTGTGGGGCTACGTCAAGTCTATGGTCTATGCCAACAAGCCAGCGACGATTGATGAACTTCGTACGAATATCGAACGTGAAATTGCAGCAGTATCGGCCGATTCATGCTTGAAAACCGTCGAAAATTGGGTTCAGCGTCTGGACTTCTGCAAGCGTGCCCGTGGTGGCCATGAAAAAGAAATCGAGTTCCATACATAATGGCATCGAACGTACTTTCACAGGAATAAAGAATTTCATTGGTATCTAAAACAGGTTTTGTTTTATTTAAAAAAACTTTTGTAGCGCTCTTATTGATAAACCCTTTGCTTGTTTTTCATGCATTCCACAAAATGAATACAAAAAGTTTTACATTTTGGTAGCTACATATTTCAACAAACCAAAAAAAAAGTTTAAAGACAAAAATAATAAACGAGCATACTTAGGAATTCTAAGGTACGGAACCTCTTTTTGCCATACAAATGCATAAAACCGTATGGCGGTCTGGCCAGGCACATGTGTTTGTTCGAAAGTTTCAGAAAATGTGTTTGACGGGGGGTTAATTTGAAAAAATGTTAAATTTTTAGAAAAAAATTTAATTTGGGTTTTGGAGTTTTTTTTCCCAAAACTTGTATCGAAATCCAACAAACGTTCAACTCGGATACCAACGTCTCCTAGTAAAAGCCTATATGCTTACAATAAGGTATAACACGCTATAGCCACTCAAGGATTTTAGGATGATATGGTGCGGCCTCGAGGAAAATTCGCCAAGATTGCCTTATAAAGGTGCCCAATCATAAATACTGCAAAAGATGTGATAAAACCATAAGTAATAAATTACAAACACATTGTAACATGTTTGGACACAATGACTAATAGGTTATAATATAGGTATTTTTGACCTAAATGTGATTTTGTTTGTTGAAGACTGTTGAAAACAGCAACGTGACAGACAACATAGAAACCAAATGCAGCAGATCTTCAATTCAGGTAAAAAATGCTTGCAAATATGTACATGTTTCCTGCACTATGTTGCTGGGGCCGTTAATTTTCAGCGTGTACGCCATATAGCAATACAGGTTGTATGCGCGTCTATTGTAATTGGATCTCTGTTTCTAGAGTGTGGCTGTTATCTCATAACAGTTCGCTTACCCCCAGATAACACCAGTCTGCAAGCACAATACTCTGTTTGATTTCTAATCGTATTTGCTTTTCTTTACGTAAGACCCGAGGTAAATAAATTCGTCTACTACCTCGAAATTATAAAAGTTAGCAACGTTCAACAACCCCTCCTCCCAGCCCGCCATATTCTGCTTATCAAAACCACTAATTTGTCTTGCCCTCATTTATTACCAAAATCACTGAGCTATAACTGATTCTTTCTTTCTATATTCCCAAAAATATTGCAGTAAGTTCTCGCAGATTTCGCCCAACGATATCTAAGTAATCAGCATACGCGAGGAGCACGTAGCTTTGCTGCTGATAGTTTTACTCCTGGTGACTGCAGATTTTCTCATAACGATGTCTTTTAAAATGTTGAAAAAATCACACGATAGGGTGTCACCAAAATTGTGTAATGGTACGATGTACTAACTGATTCTCTGAGATCTTTACCAACCTGCCCTGAGGAGTCTTTCTACATAGGCGTGTCAGTTTAGCAGGAATACCAGGCTCTGACACAGCTTTGTACATTGTTCCCCATGTCGGGCTATCGGACGCAGTGTGGTAACTTACAAAGATATGGTAGATGCCAATTTGTTCTTCGTGAGTTTTCTTTGGGATTTGTCGTAATGTGTGTATCTGGACGATAGTTGATTTTTCGGATCCAAAGCCTCACTGATGAGGTGCGATCAGGACTGCAACAAATTGTCTTTGGTCTTTCGCATATTACGCTCGGATATTCAGTGGATAAAATGTTTATTGTACGGAATTTAGTATGTACACTAGGGTCGCCTTTTTTGAATACAAGACACAGAGTGCGCGTGATTTAATCTAGTTCTCGATATGAAGTCCTTAACTACAGGTGAGTACGGCCCCACCAACAACATGTTTGATATGATTCTTAGCGATGCCTGTACGATATCCGTGTTACCCCGCTTTGAGGGGCAGCCAAGGGTTCAGGAATAGGAAGCCTTAAACCGTTGGTATACACGACTACGTGGGAGAACGAACACCCCATATTCACATATCCGCCAGAGCGACTTCTTTCTTCCGGTCACATGCTACCCATTGAGCAACTCTCAGTACGTGAGCTACTGCTCCTTGGTAAGGCGTAAGGTACTATCCAGACTTCTCCCGTGATATGATACCGTGCTTCGAGGAAATGCACCTGCCTAACATGCTTCGTTGCATACTAACTGATATACAAGGCTACTACATACCATCCACCATCGATTTTGGTAGCAATCACAGGCAGCACGATACTCCCACAAGAGGACCAACCGCACCCGTGCTACCAGTTGGGCATACTCTCTGGTCTGAGATTCGCAGTGAACCTCCTTCCAGTTTTTACTTCGTAATAAGTAGGAGAAAGGTCACCACCGACCGAAAAAGCATCATCGTGATACAATTAATGCAAAACATTAGTGTTTAAGTACCACATTGCATCAGTAACCGGTCAAACAACTACTGACAGTCATCCGTAGCTTTCTCACCATTGGAACGAGGCTGTTTCCGCCTCTCCCAATCAATAACAGCGATAGACAGCCAACCTTCAGGCTTCGCCCGATGATACCCCCATGGGTCACAAAACACAAACTGAAAGGGTACGAGTTCGTGACTTTCCACACGTTACTCCGAAATAGCACACGGTATCAGAAAAAGGCCTCAGGTCAGACCTCGCGGTTAATCCACTAGCATATTCGACTCTGACGAAGTCCGGGAAATGGCAGTCCCTGTATTTACAGGGTACAACAGTACAGACAATAATATCATACACGGCTGAATAGCAAGCTTGAAAAACTTCAGTCACTAACTTAGGCTATACGATGACACAGAATTGCTGTCACTTAATACCACATTTAAACCGTCCTAGCGCGACTACTCGGGAAAACTCGAGAGACAATCAGCGCTGCCACACACAATGCCTCAGGAAACAGAAGCATACTACTCACACACCACTCGCCACCAGATTAGGTGACACACATGCCGACTAAGTCCCTAAAAGCCTCATAAAGGGGGCATTCGCACAAAACATGGAGCCAATCTTTGATTGTCGCTTCGCACTCAACCGACTCCCGGTCCGCGACTCTGTGCAAGAATGCATTCAACGCATTGTTGATGCTACCTTCTGGATTGTTTTCCGTAAATATAATATAGGCTTCAGGAGCAGCTGTGTCTATAAGATCATAGAATATAGAAAGACCACAACGACGTGTTCCTCTTTTGCAAGCGTATTGAGACAATATTTTGTCTATGGTGTCTACCCCACGCTTAGTCGTATTATAGTACATTATTATCTCTGATTTTCCTTTTATCCGGTTATAGTTGTATCTCGATGCAATGCATCAGGAGACAGAAGAATACTACTCACACACCATTCACCACTGGATCTGGTGACACACACTCACAGAAAAAATCGGTTGAGATAACCGAATTAGCCGTAACTGAATTGGAGGTTAGCACAACCTCATTGGAGGTTGACACAACCTCATTGGAGGTTGACATAACCTCATTGCAGGTTGACACAACTTCATTGGAGGTTGACACAACCGCATTAGAGGTTGTCACAGCCAAATTAGAGATTGTTACGACCGAATTTCGATAGAGTCACAAAATAAATTTGAAATTAGTTCTTAAATTAGATTAAATCTTACAAAAAAATTACAAATGGAAAATTGTTTATTCATGCCAGTACCGACCTTTCTTGAAGTCCAGGACATCATTGGCCACCGCACCAATTCTGACGTGCGGCTCAAACGACCGACCTTGAAAAACTGCAAAACCGTGGATATTTGATTGAGCATTTTCTGCAAAAAAAAAATACGTTTTAAGATATAAAATTTAATTACAATATTCTCACTTACCTTTGGTAACTTCCACAAAACAAAATAGATACAGCCGCGACGGCAACAATTATTCATTCTTAGCTTATTTCGTCAGGTATGAAATACATTGAATTATGTTGTGGTAACCGAATTGAAAATGATTTCGGGCGGACCTACAGAATTCAATAGAAATTCGGTTACAGCAATCGAATTGACGCCAGATTCGGTCGTTGCGTCCGACTTAAGGCTAAATTAGGTTATTGCGACCGAATTGATACCAAATTTGATAGATACAACGGAATTAATGACAAATTCGGTTGTTGCTACTGAAATGGTGTCACATTCTATTACTCCAACCGTATGTGGTATTAATTTCGGTTGTTGCATCCGGATTAATCCCAAATTCGGTTCTTCCAACCGAAATTTTAGAAAATTTAGTTGACAGAATGAACATAATTGAATTTTCAGCTTTCACAACCGAATGCATTATGAAATGAGGTTGCTTCAACCGCATTTCAGTTGTGGGGACTAAATTCGGTCGTCACAACCTCAATTCGGTTGTAGCAACCGCAATTCGGTGGCAACAACCGAATTTACGGTTGGTACAACCTCTTTTCTAACAATTAGTTCTCTGAGTGCACATACCGACGAAGCCCCGTAAAGGAGACGTTCGCACAAAACATGGAACCAATCTTCGATTGGCGCTTAACAATCACACCACTCCTGATCCGTGAGACTCATTCTGCGGAAGACTGCATTCAACGGTCCTGTTGAAAAACTTTGGGCCGAGATCCGATACAGGTGTGTCGGGCTAAAGTCGTTCAACATTATAAAATCCAAAGTTGAGAGATCCTGGGGGTTGACTAAGTTGGACGAGGAATCTGCTGTACTCGATGAACTTTGCGACTTGCTGAAAGCTCAGGAGGAGTGTAGCGAAGAGAGGATAAGGGAGGTCACTTTGGAATGAAGTGCGTTGAAAGTACAAAACGCGAAGTTAAAAGACGAGATTCAAGAAAATCTAAAGGAAGCGGAAGAGCTTGACAAGGAAAAAGTACCTATTAGTGTATCAAAAAGATTGGAATACTACAGGAAAGTGAGGCGTCAAAGAAGGACGTGCTGTTCCACAAAGAACCTCATAACCCAGGGTTAGTACCAACAGTTCGAAGAATGGCGTCTACTGAGTTGATAAAATCAGTCCAGGCGCTGGTGCCTACGTTTGAAGGAGAACAGTCTCTAACACTTCAGACAGAGGTATATAAATTTGTGGACGCATACAGGTTGGTTGGCAAGACGGTGCCTCAGGATAAGGTTATGAATTTCCTTGAGGTGTTGAAACATCGATTATATGGCGATGCCTATCAGTTAATCAGACTTCGTTTGTTTTCGTCGGTGGAGGAATTTCTTCCTCTGATAAAATCTACATATCTTAGAACAAGGTCATTAGATTCCGTAATACGAGAGCTTTACGAAGCCTGTCAACGTAGTGAGGAAGATGTCCGACAATTTTACCGGCGCCTGCAAACGATGGCGTCAACAGCAGAGGCGATTCTTAAGGAAACATATGATGGAGGGGCAGACAGCTTAATGATGGCGGAGATAAATAAAAAACTGAAAGCCGCATTTACTTCGGGTCTTAGGGATCCGATGCATAGGGGTAGAATATTGGCAAGCATGGCCTCGAGCTTAGACGGACTTCTCGAAGAAGCGCTTCTAGCACAAATTACATTGTAGAGGGGAGAAGAACCTCCAGCGGAGAGAATTCGTGTCCATGAGACGAGTAGGGGACCATATACGGAATGGGTTGCGGAGCAGGCAGGAAATAATCAAATGGCGGGTCTTGTAGCCGCGGTACAGCAGTTATTAAGAAAGTCGGACGAGAGACAGTCTACACCGATGCCTTCTGCCCACCCTATCGTAACACGGGATCTGCAGGGTGAACGTTCATTCAACCGACCGCCCTGCTCATTTTGCAGAAAGGAAGGCCACACAAGGGATGTGTTCTAGACGAGAAAGAATAGGCCTTATTGTACAAAATGCCGACAGTATGGTCACGAGCACGGGCAGGGATGTAAACCCAGCACGGGCAGATCACCAACGTGGAATGCTAGCTGGGGATACAGGGATTTCAGGTGCTACAATTGCGGTAATCCGCGACACCGTAAAGCAAATTGCCCTCAGGAACCAAGCATGTCGGGAAGCGGGCAGCACCCTCGGCGCGACCAGTAGCGAAAGTACCTAATTTACTACAGATATTGTCGATGGTAAAAAAACCGTACTTCTTTTCTGCGGAAACTTCTGTTAATTTCACGGGTAAGTGTTTACTACTTTATTACTTCTGCTGTTATACATTTCTGATGTTTTGCTTGGTTGGATGCACTTTTTTTCTGGGTGTTTATATGTTAGTCGGGTTCAGACTTAAGGCTGTAGTTTGCTTTTAAAACGTTGACAGTGCGTTGTACACATGCACGCACAAATGCCAAAGTTTATTCGGTTTTATTCAGATGAATGAACATTTAGTTCAAAAGCAAAAAGTTTTCTGAGATTTATAGGATTTGTTTATGCATACGAGTACAATTATAAACTTTTTACTTAAAACGGCAGAATACATTCATACGTGTATCCCTACCAAATATGTAAATAAAATATCATTGTAGGTATATTTCAACAAAAAAAGCATTAAATTAAAAAAGAGATATACAGGGTGTTTCTTTTAAACTGAGATGATCAAATATCTCGAAAAATAGCCACTCTACGGAAAAAATGTCTATTAGTGCAAAAAAAATAGTCCCCCACCCACGGCTTTGTAGGTGGGCATTTTTTCCGTAGAGTGGCTATTTTTCGAGATAATGGATCGTCTCAGTTTAAAAGAAACACCCTGTATAGAGATGTCCACAAAATTCAAGCAATTGGAAATTTTAGCAATTAAATTATTAAATTAAATTATTTCAAATAAAAACATTTTAAAATACTCATTTGTTTTTAACCCTTTCACGATCAGACTTAGTTGGCTAAAGAGATTTGCATTTCTTTTTTTGAATTTTCTTAATCCTTAGCCATACGGTATAAAAACAAAAAACTTCGGTCGGGTCTATGAAGTTTAAGGCAAGGTAAACAGGACGATTGTCCATCCACATCACAACCGAAATTCCATTTGCTACAAAATAGTTACTATCTCCACTTTTCATTTATTTATCAGTCGGAAATTTTTGAGGAAAATTTTTCCGATTGCTTCAAATTGTTCGACAAGCCACTATGTCATTTTCTTGGAGAATACGCATCACATTTATACTGGTAAAAAAGTTATCAAAATACTCTTAGAGCCCTTTTTGTGCGAGCGGTTCAGAGAACTGGAGCACAACAGTTTCACCAAGACCATGCTCAACAAATTTCTGTTTGCCAGTGTATATATCCACGACATACAAAAATCATGCTTCAGCATCACATAGACACCATAATTTGAAACCCAAGGATACTGGTTTATCCTTCCTGTATTGCTTCATAGAATTATGACCCTTGAACTTGTTCGTCTATAGATAGTATTTTGAAGTATGTGCATGCCTCAGGCATTACCTTATTTATGTGATCAAGTAGTGGCCGAACTTTATTTGCGCGATCGCTACTATCTGCTGTATTGTTATCGGTGAAGTGGAGGTTCGCTGTGATATCCTCAAATCGCTAACGAGTCATAATATCTGCTACTTGAGATTGATGAAAGGTAGGGTCTGTTGACCAATACAATCGAATGCTTGGAAGTTTCACCAAGCTCATGCGTATAATGATACCTAAATAGGCCTTGAACTCAGTTGTACTCAAATGAAATAATCGTCCCTTTTGGGATGCATACAGATTCGACTGTATAACGAAATTTTCACTAAATTCTATAAAATAATAATATACGTGTGTTGACGCAGCCAAAATACTTAATTTTTAATAAAACTTACCTTCAAACTACAAACAGCATTGAACACTTCAAATACCGGGGGGATTTCTTTATGTTGAGACGCAGTTGGTTTGAGTACATGAGAGTGGGCATAGTTACACTCCTTTCCTAATCCAGTGAAAGTTGGTGGGGTATAGGGAAGTGGTTGTGTAAACCGGTACACTGTTTGCGGTGGAATCACTATAGTGGTACCAGATGGATTTGAAGCTGATGACATTGGTTCTTCCGCCGTCCGATCCATTGGGTATTTTTTCATTGGCTGCATTTCTCCTGGCTTTGAACCCTCAATGACGACTTCAACCACCTCATCCGATTTGTTCTCCTACATATCGTTCTCCAAAAATACCATATCTTCCTCGTCCATATTTACATCAGCCTGGTCATCACTGTTGTTACATAATAAAATTTGTTCTATTTCTTCTGGACGAAGCATAAACAGTCGGTCTCGATTTGCACTCATTTTATCTACACTTGACAATACACACAATATTAATTTTTTTCCAAATATAAATATAAAAACGTATTACGTTACATACATTTGTCACTGAAAATATTTATAACTTGATCACACGTCTTCAAAAAACTGAGTAAAAACACATTACATTCCTCAGAAATATATAAACAAAAGAAAATCAGCTGTGCTGTGCGTTCAACACACTACTTCCACCATGCTACAAATGTTCGACAATTTTCTAATTCAAGGAATTGTTGCAAAAAAAGATGTAAACAAAAAGATTATTATCGAAAATTCAAAAATGTGTAAAAAGTTCAGTTTCAACCCATAGGCAAATATACTTGCCAATCAAATTTATGTTTCCCGTTCCTAAATTTGGGACCCAATGGATTATTTTTTTTTTGGATATTGAATCAGAAAGGATACAGATAGAACATGTTTAAGCCCCATTTGATTTGGTTACCATTTGGGGCTGGGACACCCGGCGCTTTAAAGTACATATTTTAACCAAATTTAATGGCTTGTGCAGAAAAAGTTGCGGGTGGGGTGTAAAAACTACGTACTACATTTTTGTAGCCCCAGGTATTGAGTACATTTCCGTCATAGACACTTTTGTTCTATCTCGCACCTATTAAAAAGTACCGTCGAAAAATGCTGTGGCAAATATGTTTGCCTATGGTCGACAAAGGGTTAGCTCTAGAATTCGAATTTATGTTAAAAATGTATGCATGTAGTCAGTTTATAAGAAGAGTTCACTATATACAGTTCAAAAATATACACTTAGGTAGGGAGCAGTGTTGCCGTTTTGGTCGGAAAAAATTTAAAATTTTTAATTTTGTCGGATGGTTGGACCAATTCAATTTTGGTCGGTTTTGTCTCTAATTACAAGTTATTTTTTCTATGCATAATTTATTTAAAATCTCATATATTTTATCTTAAAAATACTTTTTCCACACTGTTTACCATTTACCAATAAATTATGCACTTCGATGACGTTCAAGTAGTAATTAACGACGTTTATATTTGATCAGTGGCAGTGAACTGTGCGCTACGTTAACCGAATTCCGCTGTTGGCCATTAAATTATAAATTTAGTGACAACGATTTGTGTAAGGCTTCTTCGCCCTATTTCTTATGAATGTCAGCATTTTGGAAATAACACTGAATAGGAAAACAATAAAACATTCTGCATGTGCATTAGAGGATTGAACTATGGATAAGTAAGTATAAATATTAATCAACAAAATCTTTTTTTATTAATAAACATCTATTTTAGATTCATAACAAAAAAGAAAAAAATGGAAGCAGTAACCGAAAACAACAATGAGGCAGCTTGTAGGCAAAGTTGTTTAAATTAACAAATTTTGATAAAATAATGAATCTTTTTGTTTACAGTGATGCAAATGTTTTTGCTGATTATCCGCAATGTTCTAGAAGGAAATTTAGAAAAGAATGGCTTACTACTTTCGAATGGCTGCAGGAAAGGGATGGTACTCCATTTTATACTGCATGCTCCAAGCCACTTGCTGCACATTTGACACATCTGAAAAATCATGAAAAGACAACAACGCATGTACTATGACACCAAAATGAAATGTTTGCATATCAACAAATTTTTTACCAACGAACAACAAAGAAAGTCGCAACAGGTAAAACATGTAGAATTCACGTTGGTCATGTTTTGCATTACGCAGAATTTGCCTTTCATATTGATGGACTATCTTCCTGCATTATTGGTTGAGTGCTGCCCGGACTCTGCAATTGCAAAACTAGTGCATTGCGGAAGGACAAAGGCCACAGAAATAGCAGACAAAATTGGAAAGCAGGCAAGGAATGATGTAATATCCACAATACAAAAGAAAAACATTTTCCTTCTACGAAGAAATGTTTTGTGTTAATCGCGCGTTATGTAAATTCAGCGTTTGAAATCCAAGATAAGTTTCTGACAATGTCGGAATTAACTAAGATAAAATTACAGAATTTTTGTGTCATGTGAACTTCCTTTTAAGAACCTAATAGGATGCTATGTCTCGTAATGTTAGAGGCATTATGGCGTTATTTGAAAAAGACGTAGAATTATTTTACATTAACAGCCTAGCTCCGTATGTCGAAAGGGAAGCGAAGCGAAGCGAATCAAAGCACTCACTTTTTCGTTTATTTTGCGCTCCATATCTACGATTTCTTCTTTCTCTTCGCTTATGTATCGAAGCGAAAGTCATTCAACAATTGTCAAACAAAAATGGTGCCAGATCTACAATTCTAAAAAAAGTGCAAAATTTACAAGAAAAAATCGCTATATTCGAATAAAAATCGCTTGAATGCACCAAAAAAATACAGCTCTATGCGACTTCAAATTGTCTGCTGGAAATAATTGACAACATATGTAAATGTAAATAAACAAACACGAATAAAATTAGTAAATACATTTACGGGTTGTTTTGTGTGTGTTTTTTTTTTATATGTGAAAATGATGTTTCCATACACAATCGCTGTGCATTTTTTGGAGGAGAGCAGTGTGGAATCACAGCAAGTACCCCGGAGACTTTTTGTTGCTGAAATACATATTTGTTAATAAAATATAGATAATTTTTTATAAAATACTTACCATTTATCCATTTTATGTCTTCGTTCTCTTTACAAAACTAAACAATGCGAAAGCTAAAACACAAGTGACTGTTTTTGACATTTGTGTTTACGCAAATGACATAAAAAAAAGTTACGGAGCGCAACTTTGTACTGAAATGCTCACTTCGTTTTCATTCCTTTTTCATTTTCTTTTGATTTGTCATTCTCATACTTTTACAGAGCGTAACAGGAAATATTTTCGCTTATACGACGAAAGACCGTAAGTATTCGACATACGTAGCTAGGCTGTAACTTATTTAAACTTATTTAAATAAGACTGATAAATATGAAATAAAATCTTCTGTTTTAGAATTTTATATAGAATTTCTTGATCAGATCAACAAGCAATTATATAAAACTTTTAAATATGATAACTCCTGATAAGGTACTTTCTAACAACGATTTAGCAATTCTGGATATTGTTTTAAAATTCCCGAAGTTAGTTGACTGTGATCCCGATTTAATAGTTACTGAGTGGAATTTTCTGCGGGGCTTAGCGATATAAAAACTTTGGCCAATTTAAACATTAATGGTTTTTGGCAAAAAATTGCTTCTATAAAAAACGGATTAAATGAGAAAAGTTTCTCAAATATTTCTTATTTTATTTTTAATTTGTTATCTCTGCCATATAGTTCCGCCGCCGCTGAACGCAAATTTTCCACACTAGCGCTAATAAAAACTGAACTAAGGAATAGACTAGACGTAAATACTGTCAACGGTATTATGACGTGTAAAGGAATTATCCAAATGAATAATCCGCGCTACAGTTGGTCAGCCAAAACGGAGCTACATAACCAAATGTAAAATCAAGAACTTTAACCTTTTATTTTTAACGTGATGTATTTAATACATGCCTGAATTATAACATTAGGAAATGAAAACAACATAAGTTAAAAAGACTGAATAAAAATTTTTTACTTACAATTTACAATTTTAATGTATTTAATTATTAATTACATTACATAAATATTAATTTACATTCCGGAATTCTTTAATGCAAATATGTTATGTCTGAAATCTTTATTTTACTTCAATATTAAATAAAATGTACATCACAAAACACAGATATTAATTAAATTTTCAAATTTGGTCGGAAGCAGGAGATTTTTGTCGGATTTTGGGAATATTTTGGTCGGAAAAAAAATTTTCAAACAGCAACACTGATAGGGAGTTGGGACAAAACGTTATCTAATCCCTCCGCAATATCATTTGTTTTCTAATTTAACTTTGTTGTCACCAACTCTCCAGATCCTCAGCTTTTAGGCAACTTACATTAGATAAAACATCGTATTATAAGTAACCTTTTTTGCCGTTCCCAAGCATATGATTTCTTTTTCAATTTTCATGGTTGCTCAATCTTAATTGTATAGCTTATAGGGTAAAGTATTTTGAGATTTTTTCAGATTTTTCGGAAAAGGTTTAGAGGTCACGCAAATGGAATTTCCCCCAAAACTCTGATATTCCAGACGTCTTTGAATTTTACTTAAAACTCGGTCAATAAACATGATTTTCTGAGTTTGTGAGACAAAATTTTTAAAGCAAAACGACTAAACTTTAATTGTATATGCATAAACCCTGAGTTTTGGTCATAAGTTTACTCAAAAAGGTACCATGTAGATACATTTTGTAAATAACGCTTAATAGCTTTTAAAATTTCTATTAAAATTTACAAATCTAATGATGCACTTTAAAAGACGCATAAATTCCAAACAAATTTGAAAACAAAAATTTCAATTCGCATTTACTGTTCCAGAGTTATACCATTTTAAAGCGTTTTACCCATTGCATGAAATTAATAACACAGTGCAACAGTGGTTCTGCAAATCAACCACCACTATGATGGTTCGTTAGTGTATCCAAAATGATGACGATTGCATAAAGGATTTATTCCTGAGGTACCCGTTCTCGGGGGACGCCCGGACGCGCTCCCCCTCACCAAAAAATCAATATCCTAGTCAAAATCAGATACGTTCACTTAATTGCGAATAAAACCAGAACGCGTCCATCGATTTTCATTGCGTAAACCTACAAGTTATGTAGGTTTACGCAAAAGTAATAAGCCTTGACACATTTTTCCGTTTTCGATTTTTAATGATTTTTAAAAACAAAAAATTTAAATTCTTTAGGCAAAAATTATTTTTTTCTTAATAAATTCATTTATGTCTGCGAAACTGTTATTGATATAGAGAAACGGTATAGGAATAGATTAAACGAATGGTAACTTTTAATTTTTCGAAATTTATTTCAGCTAAGTCGGCAGAGCCGTTCTCGAGTTATGACAAACAAAACACCATAAGATAACAAAAGGGGAGGGGGAGCGCGCCCGGACGTCCCCCAAAAACGGGTACCTCAGGAAAAAAATCCTTTACGCAATCGTCTTCTTTTTTGATACACTAATGAACCGTCATAGTGGTGCTTGATTTGCAGAGATTAAACTGCAATTTGTGTCACAGTATAATATTATAAACTGTTTGCCATTATTGTATCGAATTTGCTTTAAACATTGCATTGATGGAAAAATCTTCGTGATCTAAGTAACGACAAAGAATTGCACGCAGAAAAGAATGGCCCCATAACATATTGCAGGAGCCATATATATGCTTGCAAGCATTGTTTCCATGAATTGAAGATGTGGTGCGTTTAAAATTATAAAGTTAAAATATAATATAATCGAGGACTTAGCCATGAAATTGCTTCTCAAAAAACCGTTCGGAATCGGCGTAAATCTCAGTGAGTGAAAAATTAGAAAGCGCATAGCTCATTGGTTGTGAGAAACTCTACCCTATCCCTTCATGGGATGTAATGGGAAACGTTTTTTTTTTTCGAATTAAAACTTCAACAAATTAAACTGAAATGAACTCTTTAACTCACAGCTCATACAAATGTATACAATGAATTAAAATTAACTAAATGAACGAACTAGTTCATTCTGTTGAGCTGAACTAAAAATTGCGCACACTTGAATGAACTAAAATTCCCAACTCTTGTCGGAATGAGTCACCAAAATGCGGTACAATGTTGCAACAAGCGCGGCAGTCGCACCAAAAGCGGGATGGTTGGTTACGTTTCTTATGGACTAATTGTGTTATCTATATAATTTTGATAATTTTGATAGGGATATATTATGAGAAAACTAGAAGGTATACAATTAACTGGTTGTGATAAGTTCTCCTCTGTCCCTTCATGGGTTGTTGTGGGAAAATATTTAATTGTTTTGTGGAGCGTCCATATCCCCCTTCATCCTGGGATGCTGTATCCGGAATAAAAGTTAGTGTAATTACGAACTGTGGAAGCCAGAGCAAGTCTAGGGGCAATTCACCGCGCCCCTAATGTTAGTCCTTTTGTTTCTGAGATGTCTTGTGCAGCAGTCTGCGATGTCTTGAGCAGGTTGATTATTTGAGCGATAGAACTGCGGAAGACCCATAAGAAGCACTTTCAAAAATTATGCTGTTCTAATAAATTCTTCTGGCGAACTTCAAAACAAGGACCCCCACTACTGTTTAACAGTTCGCACATTTGTCTGACCGTATTTTATGTCTTGTGTATTGAATTTAAATGGTAATTTGAAATACTGACTTTGATATTCCATTTAGGCTGTGTCATTGTTAATGCATAAATTTATTTCTACTAACTACGACATTTGAGTGACATTTAAATTAAATATTACTTAAGAATCTCACTTTAGAATTACATTTTTGTATCTTATAAGTTACAGATACTTTTTCCAGGTATGACTTTTACAGTAGTTTGCAAAAGTACAGCACATTCAGAAGCAGAAATTTATAAAAAGTGTAATTTGAATGAAAAGTTGTTTAAATGTATTTTGGATTAAACTCAATCTACAATTGAATACACTATCTTAATAGACAATTTTGTCATGAAATTTAAAAAATTCCTTCTGCATATATAAAAGTTTGATTATACAGCAAAACAAATGCAACGTAATTTATCAATTGATGCTAAAGTTTTTGAACACACATTTATGGATATTTCAGACCTGATGTGAAATTTTTCATCAAACATATGTAAGTTTTCTCACACAATTCATCTACATACGAATGAATGTCTAAATGCAAATTATTCAACCCCTTTGCATGCACATTTTAAATTAACTTTCCTCTTACACCCTTTGTAGTACAAATATACAAAGTTTATGAGATTTATATAAACTGTTTATACTATAATTTTCAAGGTTGGCCCCGTTTGAAATGAAAACCCCGTACATACATAGACTATATTCATTCGCATTCCTAATGACATAAATATTTAAATATAAAGTTTATTTAAGACATTATGCCCAACATTTTAAGACAAAAACTAGAGATATCTTATGACAGTGAAGAAATGAGGCATTCGAAATAGCATAAAATCAAGCTCCTCACATTATATATCTTATAGAAAAAAAATTTGTATTAATTTACATTTCTTCTAACGAAAATCGCATTGTTTAGCAAAGGCAACACTTTCGAGTTATGAGCTTTCGAAATAGTGTTTATGTCATACCTTGTCAAATAGTCCCCCGTTAATATCCAGGACGTAATGCTAACTAAATTACTCGATGGATACTGCTACGCACACTCAAGAGTATTCGACAGATTTATAATACACGTCTTATAAGTGCTGTAAAATCGAATCACGTGAACATATTATACATATATACACTCGGGTTCACTTATTTATAGGCACTAAAAATTCCATATTCAACAGCGTGTATCTTTTGCAATTTGTAACCGATTGCAAAATTTTAAAATAAAAATGGAAGCGAGACATCTTGGTACATAAAAAAATTTTTTGAGCAATCTATAAAAAAAAGTCCAAAATGTGCTATTTTTTTGACGTAGAATACGTCTTACCTTACGGTATGAGGAGTCATGTCAGGTTTTTATTGTTGTAATCTTTATTTCATTGAATTTGAGGAAACGGCTAGATGCATTTTTTTAAAATTTTTTTTGTAGGTAAATGAAGATGTTATCTTTCGTTTGATATACATGTCATATTGGTTGATATATTTCTAGTATTTTAATTTCTCAAATGAAGATTGTTTAAACACATACACTCAAACATATGTGTGGTGTTTGGTTGAGTGTTTTTGGTTGCTCAACATTGCTTAGGAACATGTATCTAGTAAAAGGTGAAACGAACAGCAAGCTAATGTTGCTTGGCAACATGTATCTAGTAAAAAGTGAAACAAACAGTAAGCTAACGTAATAAAGCTTTTTTGCGAAAGCTTCAATAAAGCTGTTGTAACATTAATTTTGAATTGTAAAGCGTAAAGCTTTCACACAACGCTCGAATGCTAATGCGAAGACTCGATAAGGTAAACCTTTTTTAATATTAGGGCGGCCCTCTCAACATTCGCAGAACTTATTTCAATAAAAATATTAATTAAAATACATAAATTAAATTAAGTTTAAAAAAATTGAACATAATATTTTTTTTTTAAACGGACTTGAATCAAATGCCGTTGGTAAATATAAAAATTACAGCAGACAGTTGTCCGAGGCCTTCGGCCACGGACTGTCCCTGCAGGCTGCGTCAGAGACACGGCCATTAAGTTTAACGTAGAATACGCCATCCGATAAGACAGAAAACATATATAATAATAAATGATAAATAATATAAGCAAATGAATTTATTGTTATATATGTTTTCTGTCTTATCGGATGGCGTATTCTACGTTAAACTTAATGGCCGTGTCTCTGACACAGCCTGCAGGGACAGTCCGTGGCCGAAGGCCTCGCACAACTGTCTGCTGTAATTTTTTTAATTTATTTAACTTTATTTAGGAACTACTAGTATTGGGTACAACCCCCTTTGTTTTTAATAATTTCAAATATACGGGTTTTCATAGAGAGATAAAGGGAATTTATGTAATCCGATGACATTTGATGCCAAGCACCCTAAATGGCCTGAATTAGTGACTGCTTGTCATAAAATTGTCTACCTCCTTCCTAGACCTTACGAGATAACCAACCCAAGACATTTTCGATAATATTTAGATCTGGCGAATAGGGTGGCCAGTCAAGAATATTAACATTTTGGCTTGCAATGAACTCCTTTACTACTCTGGCGTTGTGTATAGGGGCATTATCCTGTTGCAATATCCAAGATATGCGACCAAATAGTTCACTGAACTTCGGAAAAGCCGATTCCAATAACGTTTTATAGCTTGCACCAGTAATTTTTGCACTTTTAAATTCAAGATTGATGGTGCCATAGTACGTAATAGCACCCCACACCATAACGCCGCCCTCTCGGCTGTGATGTCGGTTCAAAAAACGCTTTTCTTTGCGCAAATCATGCAAATAATAGTTCTAGCCATCAGGCGTATCCAAATTAAGCTTCTTCTCATCCGTAAATACAACGGTTCTCCAGTCATTTACATGAACTTTTGGCTTCACATCCAACACCATGAAGTCTCTTGCGAATTGAAGCCGCTTTTCCTTACGAGGAGCCCTAAGTGCACTTTGTAATTTCAGGTATTTAAGATACTCGTAGCTCTTAATTACTCTGTGTACTGATGACTTGCTCGCTTCCACTCCAGCTTAAGGATAAGGCAGAATTAGAAGAATTCTGAGGATAAGGCAGAATTAGAAGAAATTCTTTTCTCATACGTAGACAAAGACAATGAAACCCTTTCTTTGAAATTTTGTCCATACCCCTCGGGGTCCTTGATTTAATTGTCGACAACTGTTGGGCTCCGTCCAATCTTTGTAGCTATTGCGAGGTTAGAATATCCTTCAGAACGGTAAACATCGATTTTAGTTTTTTTTGATAGATTTACAATATTTTGTTTTGCCATTTTGACTCGTAAAATGATTAAGATGTAATAAATTGTAATAAACAAACGCTCCCTGCAAAAAATCATCGCTTGCTTTAAAAGTAAAAAAAAAAATAATAAAGTGCCTTTATTCAAGTGAACCAAGACAAAAATAGCACATTTTTGAACTTCTTTTTATAAATTGCTCAAAAAAAGTTATTTAGTTAAGAAACCACTATTGTCAGGATTTTTTCAAGATGTCTAGCTTCCATTTCCTTTCTAAAATTCTGCAATCGGTTACAAAGTGCAAAAGATACATGCTACTGAATATGGAATAAGTGAATCGGAGTGTATCTTCAACTAACTACATGAATTTGATGGCTGGCATAACCATGTGCTGATGTTTACTTACTTACTTATCCGCTCTCGGACAACCCCGGGGGGCCAGAGACCTTACAAAACGAATATAACATATTTCGTCAACCAGTTCGATATTTTGCCTTATCTCTCCAGTAGGCAATACAAAGTGTACTCAGGGATTCGTCAACCTGATCCCTCCAGCGAAGTCTTGGTCTTCCTATTTTCCGTCTTCCTTCGAGTTCTTTTTCGAAAACACTTCGTGCTGGTTCATCTTCATCTATTCTACTGACGTGGCCTAGCCAATGCAATCGCGTTATTTTGATCCCCTTAACTATGCCCTGCTTGTTGAAACCATTAATTTTGTCTTGTCCTCATTTACCGTTAGACCCACTTTTCCCGAATCCTTCTCAATTCTCGAATACACCGCAGTAACTTCTCTAACTGTGCGTCCAATGATATCTATATTACACAGAAAAAAAAGAAAAACGAAATCAATTAAAAAAACTGCATATTCAATTATTTTTTATTTAAAACTCCTCCAAGCAATAAAATTGCATATCCAATTACCTAATGATATGCCTTTAATTGAAAACATTTTAAACAAAATACTTGCTATTTGAGTGAATCAAATAATTGAATTTTTTGATATTTTTCAATTAAAGTTTAATTGATTCAATTAAATGAATACTTGATTTTTCTGAAAAAAATCAAATAATAATTTAATTGTTTCAATTAAATATTAATTGAATTTTTAAAAAGCTTCCGATTAACATTTTAATTGTACCAATTAAAATTTTAATTGAGATTTTAAATTCTGTTTCAATTAAAATTTTAATTGGATCAATTAAATAGTTATTCAAATATGGAAGGCTAAAAGAAGGGTGTTTAAATATGTTATTTTAGTTTTTTAATTTTTTTATTTAAAGCAAAAGAACAAGAACAATTCAGCGAATACATAACATTCAATTCTTAGGTATATCAGGAACAAAAATTAACTTAAATAATTCAGTCAATAGTACGCACATTAGATTACCACTCTAAGTAATTACATTTAAATAAATAAAAAGTGAAATTCAGTGAAGTTTTATAAAAAAAAAAAAACAAATATTCAGTCAATAAAACGTACATTAGAGTAGTCCTCTAACAAGCGTATTAAATAATTACTTTTAAATACAACGTATTTTATCTTTTATATGTCTTGCATACTTATGCAAACTTAAGTTGAAATATTTATAATCTCGTTTTTAATAACAGAGATCTTGGCACATTTTTTTTTTAATGGAATTTCATAAATAAACTCTTGCAAAAAACTATAAAAAATTTCAGATGCTTCTGGATATTCAAGATTAAACACAAAGAATAGTTTAAATAATACATCTACAGCGCTTAAAATACTTAAAAATGGATACTTATGCTCATCGAAAAATACTGTTATGGATTTAATGTTACTACAGTCGCCAACAATGAGCAATCTCGGTTGAATGTTTTTATTCTGAATTTTCAGTAATTTCACTTTCGCATCCAATTCATCCTGCGTATCAGCCAAAACAGCAAATGATTCTTGAGAATCGACAATAGAAAATTTTTTTCTATACTTCGAACCAGTCTCATCCACAGCAATCTTTTGTTGGGGTGGGAAAGGGTGATGTAGATACCACAAAATAGAAAACGTTTTGGATTCTTGGAAAAAAAGGAAATGAAAATAAATTTTTAAGATTAGACAGTTATATACAAAAGTATTACCTTGATTAGAAGAGGGTACGTTCAACCTTTTTAGAATCAACGGGGAAGAAAAGGTAGATTTTAAGTAAATCAGTATTTTCGATTCGAAATATGACCATTGACTTTTAAATTTCTTTGCCATAGGGAATTTGAAATTAAAATCCATTTCAATCTGAAATAAATATGTAAGAAAATTGTTTTTTTTAATATGATTTAAATTTGTACTTATACCTAAGATGTTCACTCACCAAATGTATTCCCGAAGGTTGTTCGTATTCTGGCCACAATTTTAAAAATTCGTTAGTAGTCTTGGACTCCAACATTTGTTTAAATCGGTACTGAGCACTTTGAGTCCAATATATATCGAATTCTTCAGCTGTCAATAATGCAGTTTTTAGAAGTTTTACAGCATTTAAACAATTTTCTTCCGGCGCTGGTGAAATTAATAGAAAAACATTTTTGAATTAAATGAAGGTAAAATTAAATTAACGAACTACTTACCATATTCAACTTCGGGAATTTCTTCAGGTGGATTTGAAATGTTTAAAATTGATTTTTGAGCGCGTTTTAAGTTAGCTATTTTATTATATACTTTCCCCCTTTTACCAACTTTATAGAATTCCTGTTTTTGAAAATTATAAAAAGGGTACATTTTACATTTTATAAATTTTGTACAAAGGTAAGAAAAACGGCGCTATGAAAAATCGCCCAAACAAATTGCACAAAAGTTTTATGATAAATCGCCCAAAAAATTTATTTTATTATTTCATTATATTATTATTTTATTATGTTATTATTGTATTATTTTATTGTTTTATTACTTTATTATGTTATTATTTTTAATTGTAATATTTTATTGTGTTATTATGTTATATTTTTACAATTTTTTATTTTATTGTTTTACAATTATAAAATATCGCCCAAATTGGGCCTTTTTTATATTTAATATTATGAAAAATCTCCCAAATTGGGCCATTTTTCATAATTGTATTTTGGGAAATTTTTCATTTAGGCGATTTTTCTTAGCCCCAAGGAAAACTAAAAATATAAATTTCAAATATACTTACGATTTTTTCTGTTGGAAAAATTGCACATATTTCGTCTTCCAATTCTGCACATTGCACAAGTGAACATTCAATACCATTTTCTTGTAAATGAACTGCAATTGTTGTTACCAACAACTGTCTTTGTTCATCGTGCAGTGAGTTATGTTGGCTATAATATTTCAGTATTAACTGTCCGCTATTTGTTTCATTTAGAATTTTTGACACTGAATATTCCCTCTGCTTTAATCTTGCACAAATGTCTGTGTTACTGCAGGATGGTTGATTTAGTAGATTATCTTTTTCATTTGTGTTTTGTTGCTTATTTTGTTTAAACTTCTTCAATTTGAACTCAAAAATTGCCTCATCACCTGCAGGCAAGGAGTAGAAAATTTTAGTTATATGATGCGGCTCTAAAAGTTGTAAGACGTCAACAGTTACTCGATGTTCTGTAAAGACATTACAAAAGTACATAAAAGCATATTAAAGATTGAAATATAAATATAACTTACCATGAAAAGTTTTATAAATGTGTGAAAGATTCCATGACGTTAACAGGCTATGTAAATCCAAATCGATGTTGTCCGTTGTATCCATTTTTACGTTTTTAGTATTTGCTTTTGTAGTATTGTTTAAGTTTAATAAATTCCTTCTTGGCTGTTTTGATAATTTCGACTGGAGGGCCAACAACCTCTGTCAATTTCAAAATAACATAATTAGAGGAAATATAACCGCATTCGAATGAAGCATAATGTTGATTATAAGTGGAAGACATTTTTCTGCAGCATAGTAAAATTTCGTTGTTTACTGTTTTCACAATTAAAAAAATGTTATATATTTTGAAACCTCTATCAAATATTCCCACAAATTTTTCGGTATTATAAGTATACCCATAAATCACAGCTTCTGAATACATTCCGAATGAGGTAATGGGAATTTGCAAATGTTGTCTAATCAACTCTTTAATATTTTTGTTATGCTGCGACTTTTTGAAAACTGCATCTTCGTGCTGTCCCTTTTTAATCAACAGATTGGCAAAAACCATTTGCTGCTTAGAAGAGAACGTCTTTGGGATATTTTTTCTTGTTGTTACAACATGCGCATAAATTTTAAATTGTTTGTGTTTCCCTTCATACTTGAAACTCCACAAATTTCTAAGTGGACCTGATTTTTTAATTATGAAAGCATAGTGTGTAAGGAAATGAAATTTAGGTGTCAAATTTTTTTGAAACAATGTCTGATATTTGTTATTAAATTTTTCAGTTTTTAAACGAATTGTATTCACAAGGCCTTCAGTAACTTCATAGCTCAAAATGTCTTCTATTAAATCAAAAAATTCTAACAGAAATTGCCAAACTTCATCCCTATTGGTTACAAAATCACCAAATAAAATTGGAAAGTAATGGCAAAAAGAAAGCATTTGTTTAGCAGACATTTTAATTTTTCGGTTTTCCAATTCTCGTAGATTAAATATAATTTTTTCATTGCCTTTATCGTGTTTTCCATACGAAAATGATTTTATACGGCAGTTTAAAGTATCTAAGGAAAAATACTTCATCGTGTGAATAAAATATAATAGTGATTCCGATAAAACATAGTGGCATATTCCCTCGAACAAATCATGCATAACGTCGACTGTGAAATTTTCTGTGCAATGAAACGATGGAATGATTTGAAACGCACATTTGCTTACGATGCCGGTTTCATTCTGGATTTGTCGCTCGATTGATTCCCTGTAATTTACCCGGTTCCTTATTAGATTACAATCTTCAGTGCTTGCTTTTTGACAATCACATCTTTTCATTAAACAAATTCGACAGTAGTAATTAGCAGAAAATGACTTTGAAAATCCCAAGTTTATATTAAGACCTAGATTATCACCTAATAACAGTCCCATTACAAATCTTATGGTCTTAATGCCAGTTTTGGTTCTTATAGGAATTCCTTCGACCTCTAATTTGTTTAAGGTTTTAGCCAGAGGGATGAGACTGTCATTTCCATATTTCTTTATATCAGCGGACTTCAATGTGCATGCCAAATAAACTTTTTTTAATTTGGATGACTTTTCAGGAAGCGAAGGAAAACTGTAATAAAAATTACATATTGCGGTATTGTTGGACTTAGCACCCAAGGGATTATTAATTCCAAAGTCATCAGCATAAAGAAAATATGGTATGACAGTTTCGTTAGGATACAAACTTCTCTTTTGCTTAAATAGCTCTCCCTGGAGAAAATTTACAAAACTTTTACTACTGTTTAAGGTTTCCATGTGCTCCAAAACACCATCAATGAAACCATCCTGTTCAAAAATACTTTTAAATTGAAATTCTAATGGCATTATTGTACCTTTTGCATCCGATTTATCGCAAATTCGGAACTCTTCGAGATTACTTAATAGCTTATTTTCTTTCAATACTTTTTCCAGCATATATTGCGTTTTAACATGGAAGAACATATTTTTTCCATCCTCAAGAACTTGGGATATTTCTTCTCCACTGGAAGAATTTTCGGGAACGCAATCTTTAACAAAATCAAGTACCGGATTTAATACAAGATTTTCAACTAAACCTCTAATTGTGTCTACGTCTTGGTTTGAAAAATTGCTACGTGCATTTAGCTCAACCAAAAATTTTATGGCACAGTGATGAATTTCATCTAATTTTTCTTTATAAGATAAACTAGCATTGTTCTGTTGTGTGTTTGAATTCGGTCCGGGTGAAGAACCAATTTCCACGTGATTAGAAAAATTAAGTTCAGAAGCGAATATTGAAGCACTTTCATCTGAGCAAGAACTAAAACAAGGAATCGGATGTTTTTGTTTGTTTTGAATGTGCCTTTCAAGGTGTCGTTTAAAAGTAAACTTATTTAAAAACTTTTGTTTGCAAATTCCAAGCGTACACACATACACAATGTCTTGCTTTAGTTTTGTGTGGCTACGTAAATGAAGCATATAAAGGCTAACACAATTAAATTTTTCTTTGCAAACATAACACTCAAGTTCCATATTTGTACCTTTATCTTTTTTTTTTTTTAAAAACTTCACAATCAAATTAATAATTAATAATTCTTTTTTATTTCCACTTTTCATATGTACGCACGCGTTCTCGTTGAAATATGACACTATACAGAATGAGTTTGCGTCGATGGTTAAAGGATGAGGAATAGAAAAGAGAGAAAAAATGTGTATACGAATTTTTCAACGCCAACGCTGTATGGATGTATGTGTTTGTTTTTTTTTACGGCACTGACAAAGCAAAAAACAAAAAAGTAGCGCAGTGACAGAACGCCAAAACAATGGCAAAGACGATTGAGTTTTTTTCAATCGTTTTTTAGCGAACGAATGTACGTCAGTGTGTTTGTTGCTTTAATTTTTTTTTTAGGCACATAGAAAACATTGAATAAAAGAGAATAAATATGTCACACACAAGTAGTAACACACAACCAACCACACAGAAATCTTTCGAAGAAAAAATTGTACCATGGGTTGTTGATTCGAGTTGGATTATTCGGGTTGTGTGGAGGGAGGTGAGAATTTAAAATGTAAATATGCGCGTGTATTAAAACTTTAGAAATCTGTGTGTAAATTTGGTTGAATGTATTTTCACTTTGTTGTATGAACATTGTTGCTGGGCAGATAGAAAGAAACGAAAAAAAACTGCTTTGCAGATTCAAACAAACGATTAATTGATTCAAATAAAATTTAATTGACATGGTTTTTTAAAATCAAACAAGCCATTTAATTGAAATTTTTAGGCAGTTTTTTTTTTCTGTGTATCAGCATACGCTAGCAGCATGTGACTTTTGCAACTAATGGTTTCATTCATGTTGACTGCAGCTTTCCTCAGAATAATCTCTATTAAGATCTTAAAGAGATCGCACTATAGGGTGTCACCTTGTCTGAGCCCTCGCTTAGTTTCGAAAGGTTCCGCAAGATCCTTACCAACTTTCAATGGGTGTAAATTTGCTTTTCTGGGTCTTCTCCAAGATTTGCCGTAGCGTGAAAATTTGGTCAGTTGTCGATTTTCCAGGCCTTAAGCCACACTGGTATGGTCCAATCAGATCAGCGGTAATTGGATTTAGTCTTTAGCACATTATACTTGATAGAACCATATATGTTATGGATAAAAGGTTTATTCTGCAGTAGCTGGTACAGAGACTCGGGTCACCTTTCTTAAATATGAGACATAGTACACTGAGACTCCAATCACCGGGCATGCATTCATCTAACCAAATTTTGCTAACGAGCTGATGCATGCACCTTATCAGCTCATCGCCGCCAGCCTTAAACAGCTCCGCCGGTAATCCATCGGCTCCTGCGGCTTTGTTGTTCTGATCGATTATGCCGTCCTTGGATATCTTAGGTATCAATAGCACAGACAAATAATCTCTCTGTATTCCCAACATACTCTGCACATCTGCGATGAGATTTTCGTCCTTGTCTTTACAGAACCACGTCCATTAGATCCGTTTTTGACTTTTTGGTAGAATTCTCGGGCTTCGTTCTTCTTCTTCTGTAGGTTTCATCTCCACTGCCGATTCTTAGCCTAAAGAGACGGTTAACGTCCTTTTTTTTTTTCTCCCTATACCACTCAGTCGCATCTCGGGTTACAATTGACTGAAGCATTGCCATCCGTGCGGCGTTCTTTTCATCATTTGCAATGCGACACTCTTCATCGTACCATGATTTGCTGTGAAGCGGTTTTTCAAACGCAAAAATAATATTTTTGTTTTTACTTCCATAGATGTCCTTGACGAATGTTTACCTTTCATACGGCATAAACTTTTTTTAAATCCCTTAAGCTAACATTTTACAAATAAAAAATCGGTAAAACACACATACGTGTCAGCGATTGTGTAAAAATAAGTGATGACGTATTAAAACTAACCATTGGTTAAAGCCTCCTACGGTGGTAACAAAGTTGCTATTTTCGCGATTCGACGCACCGCTTCCAAGTTATATGAGCATCTATTTTTTATTTTAGCGATTTTCTTATTGCACACGATTGGACCATTTTATGAAAAATCCTCACAAACCCGTAAAAATTAGTTACTTCTTAGTTACTGTTGGATGCTCCGTTTACTCTTTCATAATTATTGTTCTTGAACCGAACAAATATTAAAAACCATAAAATTAATTATTATAAATACTACATATAAGTCCCAATCCACACACGGAATCTTTTGTCGCCGGCGACACGAGTTCGTGGGAGAGGGAGGCGAGAAATAAGAAGAGGGGTACTTACGTCGTCCCTCTCTCTCCCACGAACTCGTGTCGCCGGCGACAAAAGATTCCGTGTGTGGATTGGGACTACCAGGTGGCGCAAAAGTAAACTTCCGATGTTTTTTGGCTGTAATTTAAAAAAAAAATTAAAAACTTTGACTCCTCTTGTGGATTATTTTTATTTGGTCTTTTAGTTTTTTTTACATCAAGTCGAGAATATGATGTTATGTAAATGGCCGCCGCCACAGTTGATTGTCATTTGAGCCCTTTTTATCACTTTGGCCAAAACTTCCGGCGATACGTCCTCACATTCTTGACGGATATTGTCTTTAAGAGCTGCAAGAGTCTGAGGCTTGTTGACATAAAACCGCGACTTCAAAAAGCCCAACAAAAAGAAGTCAGGAGCGGTCAAATCAGGCGATCTTGCTGGCCAGTGCAAATCGCCAAAACGGGAGATTAGGCGCCCGGGAAATGCATCCTTCTGCATATCGGTTGTGGCACGTGCAGTGTGTGCAGTTGCACCGTCCTGTTGGAACCACATGTTTTCCAATCCCAATTCATCAAGTTGCGGCAAAAAGAACTCGTTGTAGCGCTCACCATTCACAGTAACCGTTTGGCCCGCGACGTCTTTTAAGAAAAAAGGTCCGATGACTCCTCCAGCGAAAACAGCACACCATACAGTGACTTTGAGCGGGTGTAATGGCTCTTCGTGGGTTACACGCGGATTTTCAGTGCCCCAGAAGCCTAAATCTTGCTTATTTACGTACCCGCTAAGATGGAAATGGGCCTCATCACTCATGATTATTTTTGATGAAAACTCATCTTCCTCTTGGCGGTGATTAAGGATGGCTTGAGCGTATGGTAGACGCGATTGGCGGTCAGCAGCTAACAGCTGATACACCGTCTGGACTTTGTACGGAAACATCTTCAAATCTTGTACCAAAATTCGCTGTAAAGACTGTCAACTGATACCCATTTGCGTGGCACGTCGTCTGGTCGATGTCGACGGCGCATCCATGACATCCTCGGCTACAGCAGCAATATTCTCTGCAGAACGGCTACTCCGGGGTCTGCCACGCCTGGCAGCATATCGTGTTGTGTCAATCTCTTCGAGGCGAGCGGCTAAACGTCACCGTGTTTCACCAGTAGGCGTTGGACGGCCAGGAAATCTGCGACGAAATTCACGTTGTGCCAAAGTCACCGACCGATTATTGGTCAAATAAATAGTCAGCAATATTCGCGTTCTGGAGCGTAACATTGTTTATGAACGTGTATTTCGCATGTGTTTACTACACAAATGTCAAAACAGAACTGACATTAGGGGCCAATCGCAAAATTTATAGCATTTTCTGATAGGAGGATTACTTTTGCGCCACCTTGTATATTGAAATCGAAGAATAATTAGTTTCTAAATATTATTATATTTAGGAGGAAATTCGCATAGTTTCCACGTAAGTATATTTAGGTTTGGGGGTAACGAGCGAATGCTGCCACGTAATTATATGGATGTTTGGAATGAAGATCGCATATGTTTCCACGTAAAAGCATACATGTTTGTGAGTAAACGTAATACTGTTTGCATTTAAATACAAGTAAGTTTGGGACTTCCAAATATATGCATGTTTGAAGTGTGCTGCAAATATATACATGGTTCCTGCAGAATATGTTTGTTTATAATGTGTGTATAATGCACATATTTTTCATTTTAGTAGATTTAAAAGTCTAGCGGATGTTATACATAGCTCAGATACATTTGTATTACCTTAGTCTTAACATATTCATTCCGGCTATTTGTTCAGATAAACAGTGAGTTTCATGCGTCAAGAAGGAACTAAATCGGCTCGGTTAAAGTTAATTACACGTCAGCACCACCGTTGGTCCAACATCCAAATCTACTTTTAATTTGGCCATCGTGTATTATTTCTCTTTTTTTTTTGTTTCTTTTTTAACTTCCCACCACATAATATAAAGTGCTAGATCCACCTGTTTCTTCCAAAGTCTGCTTGTTCTTGTTCTCCAAATGTTTGAAATTAATTACAAATATTTTCACAACCACTTGAGTTGAGAGGAAATGACAACAAAAATTAATTTGTTAGTTTTGACCACTAATGAACATCGTCAATGTCGGAATTAAGTATTTTAATGTCGACATTGTGCCACTTCAAAGCAAACAACTTGTAAAGTGTGAATGAGCGAGTACATAATGAAATTACTTCTAAATCGTTTCGAAGAGAACGAAAATGAGAACAAGAAATATTTTTGTCCTTTTTACTTGTGTTTGCATTTCCGGATTGTTTTTTTGGGCGGAATACAGGATGTTTTTAGCTATATCTGCAGATGTATAAAAGGCGTTAAATTGCTAATTAGAGTGAAATCCGTTGTGATTTAGGGTAAGGATTCGAAAAACGATTTGCCAAATGATTACTGTGGTACAGATTGATGGCAATTATGGCCGGGTTGGAAGAACATTTCGTAGTTGGTTGCACAAAGACTTTACTTTTGGATTTTTTTTATCAAAGTTTGTGTTTTTTTATCAGAGCCAGTAGGTAAAGTATTAGTTAATTGAAGTTAGGCTAAAGCAGTGCACAAGCGAGTTTTAATCAAGAATTCTAAAATATGGATACACTATTTCATATAGGGATTATATTTGTTTAAGGCCAGTGATATTTCTTAATACTGTAAGGCAAAGTTTCTCATGGTTTAGGAAACATGGACGAGAAAACAAACCAGAATCTCAGATTCATATGCGAGATGCATTTGAAGTTAGGCCATAATATATTTAGTAAGTAGTATAAATCCGAACACGATATTTTACTAACATACCCTCACAAAAAGCAGACCTAAATATGAGTTACAAATTTTATTAAACTTAGTTCCAACAATGTACTCAATTGTAATCCATTTGTACTTAAAATTTCGGAAAATTAACGATTTTTTTTTCTTCTCGTTTGATTATTTGCGATCTATCTATCGACAATGTGCAAATGTGATTACATTGAAATTTACAAAAGATACATATACCCAACGGAATACACAAGAATATATATTTCTACACAAGCAACTAGATTTGTAAATTAGAACTCATATGTGAGTAGAAATAAGTGAAACTTTTGTGAATTGTTGTACTAACAGATGTCTCTGAAATATGTTACCAAAATTCGCTCTATTGCAAGCCCTTGTCAGTATATAGGATGTGAATGTTCCAAATTGTAACAAAAATTTGTATGAGACTATCATGTTCAACAGATTATTATTCAGGATGTGCTTGTCCGATCTCGATAAATGTTTATACATATGCAAGTATTTTGAAAGCATTGCTAAAGGTTAAAATATTTTGCTGTAAAAAGTTTGATCACAACTTTTTGAAATTACACTAATTGAAAGCCCGTGTCTTTTTCTACAAAATAATTTAAGACCATAAATGGACACCACATTTACAGGTTTAAACAGTTTGGAAATCTAAACCAGAGTTCGTATTTAACCCAATGTGTAACCCATATACATCGTCGTGGGGAATGTGTAATGAACGTTTATCCATTACCCACAGGGATGGGGAAAATAATGATTAGTTACCTACGATAATGGAGAATTATACATAAGGATTACCCACAGGGTAATGGGGAAAATAATGGGTAGCTACTCACGACGATCCCCATTTTTGATCGAAAATATAAAAAAAATTAGAAAAAATTTCTATATCTCGGAAAAGGAGCGTCCAATCAAAAAAATAACCAATTTTTGAGGATTTCTAACAGCCAAAGTCACGATCTCGAAAGAAAACCTAAGCGAACGAAAGCCAGTAACTCACTTTTGTTCTTATCCCAGGCTTTAAATGTTATTGTGAGGTTGTGTGTTTGCAAAATCGAAAGCCACTAACCATTTTCGTTGTCATCTATGCGAACGAAAATGTCAAACCCAGTCACTTGTCTTTTGGTTGTCGCATAGCTGGAAATCAAATAAAAGTTTGAAACAGAAACAATTTATATAGAATTCAATGGAAGAAACACAATGGACAGAAAATAATGTCATTATAATAAATTTGTTATTAAAATATATTTCCATTTCAGCACAAAAACGCCAACTTTGCGGCACCTGCAGATACTGTTTCTTCGTACTCTTCTCTCTCGCTCCGAAATTAAATGGCGAACATCAAGTTTATATTAATGCTTTGAACAACAACCACTCAAACACACGTAAAATCATGCGAACGACAAGTCGAAAGATAGTGACTCGCTTTTTGAACCGAAAGTGAGTGACTGACTTCGTTTGCTTGGATTTTGTAGGAGAGAGTCTATGTGGGGTCCGATTTTGTACTGAATTGTCTATGTTTTCGTTTGCTTCTTAGTGACTCCCAAATCAGCCGTTTGTCACATAGAAAGAAAGTGAACATTAACGTTCGACATCTTGACTATGGCTGTAAGTGTTTTTCATAAAGTGGTCCAATTGGTATGGGAGAAGGTTTTTCCAAAAAATCGCCAAAATAAGAAAATCGCTAAAATATAAAAATGGCTATAACTCGGAAAACGTACATAGAATCGGAAAAATAACAAATTTTGTACCTCTGTAGGATATGTTTATTTTTACATAATCACTAAATCGAAAATTTTTTAATTAAAAAATCAATAAAACAACCTCACGTCCGTATCTCGGAAACGGAGAGTCCAATTTGTAAAATAACCAATTTTTGTTGGTTTCTAAGGGTTAAACTTGTCAAATCTTATAAAAGGATTTTTTTTTCAAAACTCTACCAAAATCAATCACAAAAAGCGCTAAAATAAAAAATGGCTATAACTCGGAAACGGTGCCTCAAACGGCATTTAATTTAGTTTTTTCCGCGATTCAACCCACCGTTTCCTAGATATAAACAGAGAGAAGTGTTTTAGCGATTTTTTGTTAGAAAAATTTGAGTTTTAGCGATTTTTAAAACAAAAAAGTGATGCCATATTGAGGACATCCGTTAAAGTAGAGAATTAAAAAAAACGTTCATGATTTGTAAGCTTGTAGTGTGAATTTCTCATACATTAACCAAAAACTAACAAAAATCGGCCATAAAAATTCAAATTCAAATATTTTTTACTAATATAATTTTGGAACGAATTTCCTTATCCCACGTTGCGCGATGGGGGCTAAATGAACCAAAAATTAAACAAATTTTTTTAAACACTATTATGCTACAATCCAATTTTATAAACAATATTGGATACTTTTGCTTTGGTTTCTGTCTAGACTAACATATGTTGGGAAATTTCTTGTTTAATGGGAAGTTTTCTACGCGGAGTCTGTAACCAATACTTAGTATTTATTGTATAAGTCGTTTTGAACCCAATAAAAAGTAAATTTAGAAAAGCCAAAGTGAAAGAAATTACAAAAAAGATAATTTTCTTAAAAAAAAGTAAATTTTCTCAAAACAAAAAAACCTTTTCATACTCTCAAACAAAATACCTTTTCTTAAAAAACATACTTTATCTTAAAGAAGTACCTTTGCTAAAAAAAAGTAAATTTTCTTACAAAAAGTACCTTTTCTTAAATAAAGTAATTTTTTTAAAAAAAGTACAGTTTCTTAAAAAACTAAATCTTCTTACAACAAATAGCCTTTTCTAAAAAAAACTACCTTTTCTTGAAAGAGTATATTTTCTGTGAAACAACATAAAATTCTGAAACAATTCCTATTTCTTAAAACGAAACCTTTTTTTTCAAAAAAATACCTTTTCTTAAAAAAAATTCACTTTCTTACGGTTCAGTTATTTAAAGGAACTAAAAATTCCCTATTCAGCAGCCTGTATCTTTTGCAATTTGTTAGCGATTGCACAATTTTAGAAAAGAAATGGAAGCTACACATCTTGAGATATAAAAAAAATCATGACAATAGTGGTTTCTTAACTAAAGAACTTTTTTGAGCAATTTATAACAAAAAGTTCAAAAAAGTGCTATTTTTTTTTTGGTTCACTTGAATAGAGACCCTTTAACTAATTTCAATGAGAAACACTTTTTCTTGTTTTTTTAATTTATTTTATTTTATTTAGGAATTTTTAGTAATGGCTACAACCTCCTTTGTTTCTAATAACTGCAAATATTGAATAATAAATTGAATTTATGTAATCCAACGAAATTTGATTCCAAGCATCCATAATGGCCTGCATTAGTGACTGCTTGTCATCAAATTGTCTACCTCCTTCATAGATCTTACGATAATTTCGATAATTTTAGATCTGGCGAATTGGGTGGCCAATAAAGAATATTAACATTTTAGCTTGCAATGAACTCCTTTACTACTCTGGCGTTGTGGGGGCATTATCCGGTTGCAATATCCAAGATATGGGACCAAATAGTTCACTGAACTTCGGAAAAGCCGATTCCAAAAACGTTTTATAGCTTGCACCAGTCATTTTTGCACTTTTAAATTCAATATTCATAGTGCCATAGTACGTAATAGCACCCCACACCATAACGCCGCCCTCTCGGCTGTGATGTCGGTTCAAAAAACCCTTTTCTTTACGCAAATCATGGAAATAATAGTTGTAGACATCAGGCCCATCCAAATTAAACTTTTTCTCATCCGTAAAAATGCAACGGTTGCATGACCTCTTGGCTATACATCCCATACCATGAAGTCTCTTGCGAATTGAAGCCGCTTTTCCTTACGAGGAGCATTAAGTGGCGCCTTTTTTTGTAATTTCAGGTACTTAAGATACTGATGACTTACTCGCTTCCACCCCAGTTTGATCTTTTATTTTTGACAAGGATATGGCAGAATTAGAAGCAATTCTGATGATTTTTCTTTTCTCATACGTAGATAAAGACAATGAAACCCTTCATATAAAAATTTTTCCATACCCCTCGGGGTCCTTGATGTAATTGTCGACAATTGTTGGGCTCAGTCCAATTGGTTAGAATATCCTTCAGAACGGTAAACATTGATTTTAGTTTTTCTCGATAGATTTACACTTTTTTGTTTTGCCATTTTGACTCGTAAAATGATTAAGATGTAATAAATTGTAATAAACAAACAATCCCTACACAAAATCATCGCTTACTTTAAAAATAATAAAGTACCTTTGTTCAAGTGAACCAAAAAAAAATAGCACATTTTTGGACTTTTTGGAACGAAGTTCCTTATCGCACGATGCGGATGGGGGCTAAATGAAAAAATTTTAAACAACTTTTTTTATAATCGTATTATGGTAGAACCCAGTGTTCAATCCAGTATTATTCTGCATACTTTTAGGATTTCGTAGTTTAGTGTTTGAAAGTTGTACATTAGGGGGGGTCAATTTGTATGGATCGAAAAAAAGTTTTAAAAATCTTACTATGTGTATCATTTTGTATAAGCAAATTTTTTTCAAACTGATCAAAAAATTGGAAGGCCTTGTATTTTAAGTTATGTTACCTGACCCCTCATTAAAATTAAAATAAACAATTTTGCGATGTTTTGAAAATATCACACTTTTTATTTCAACATTACTTATTTGACTGCCATACCACCATCGCGATTTTTTTCAATAGTTCGACGTGAGACTCTAGTCAGTAGTTGCACAAAGCGCTCGGTTCCTTGAATGTGTAGAGGAATTTGTGGATCCGGAAGCGGTGGATTGTCCAATTGTATGTAATTGAGCAAGTGTTCATAGGGTATGCCTGCAGTGAATGGGGGCTCGGATAAAATGGCATCGTTATCTAAGTTTATCATGTCGAAGTAATTAGTGCAGTTAAAATTTATAGTTGGCTTTTTGTAAACTCTTAATTTTGTTGGGTCGTAAAGATTTTCACGATAATATAAAATTGTTTTTACAGCCATTCCGCGCACTTCCTTTCTGTTGTCAAAAATCATTGTTAGAAGCACATTTTCTGAGTGGGCAAAATATCCGTTATTTTGAACAACATTATTTACAATTTCACGCAAATTTTGTGGCAAATATTGCGTTGAAGAAATAAATTTATATAAGAGTGCACTTCCATGTATAACTGAATCGTAATACTTTACATTAAAGTACATTGGTACGTAAACTTTCATGACATACGTTGCTAAAATTTTTAAATTTTCGGATGGTGAATTTGTATTTACATACAATCGCAGAAGTCTAGCAGCTTTGGTTAACCAACGGGAATGAACGATAGGCCCAGGTTTTATGTTGCCTAAACCTTCTGGACAGGAACCATTATGAATTGCGAAAGATATCTGATATAAGTACATAACGTCCGTTGAAAGTTTTTTTTCCTGTTTTGCTGACAAGGCGGGTGGCATATTCCCTAGCGAAATACTTACAAAGTCGGAAACAACCTACAAAAAAAAAACAAGTTTCCTGTTTAGAATCAAAAATATAGATATTTATTAAATTACCAATTCTTTGCTCACCTGAATCTGTTCGCAGGTTTCCATTAATTTAGTGAGAGCTCCAGTATCCGTTCGTGGACCATTTGTGTTAGATTTTTCCACAGCAGCAAATAAGTGACGAAAAGGTAACTCATTAAAGTGTAACATGCAAACAAACCAGTGTAATGGCTTGTCTAACATTACTTCAAATCGTCGTAATATACCGGTTCCTGTGCCAGTATTGGTCACTTCACCGTCACAGCAAATTCCAACCAGATCGGTAAGAGGTAAGTTCTTTTGTACAAAAAAGTCATATAGCTGCATTTGTTTTGTACCAGCGTCCTCAGCATCGAGTATTAAATGACCCAATAGCTCAGTTTTAGGTTCTCACACAACCACAATATGGGATTCTTTAACCATCCTTGGGTGAAGTTTATTGTTTATATTCTCCATTTTCAACGACTCGTCTTTCCTGCCATCAAAAGCGAATGCCAGCACAGAATCCCTGTTTTTTTTCTTCTCTCGCGCTACTTTACACTTGTCCATTATAATAACTTTAGTTAAAATCGTCAAATTTAAAAACACGTGCACAATAACTGGATATCAATCGAATACATTCTCTTATGATTGACTTTCGCTGACAAGCTGTTATAACACAGTGCAACACGAAAAAAAATAACCATATACGGACACCACTACGTGATAAAAGACTAAAAAAAAAAGACCCGTGTCTCCCAATTTTTCCCAAAGTCATGCACTTTTTTTTTATGGGCCGCCAAAGATTTGGGGCCTCGGTATCATTATCGTAAAAATGTGATCATTTTCTCAGGCCCATATCTTACAAACCGTTCAGAATTTCGATTTTCTCTCTGAGGCAAAGTTGTAGCTCTTGTCATAAAGAACAAAAATTGCGAACATATAAAATCAAAAAAACTTCACCTACCAGATCAAAATCGCAAAAAACTTAAAAGAATTCGATTTTTTTTACCTTTTTTCCCGTGTTCAGGTCCATAGGTAGCAAAAAGTTGGTGGAGTCATAAGATCACCCTGTATGATGTTAATGAAGTATTTGCAGAAGAAAGAGCTGATGATGGAGGGCAGTCTGGAAGCAACGTGCCTGTGGACACCATAATTGCTGAATCAGAGTCAGATTCGGACGATTCGGACGACGATTTGGATCCACAACTTAAGAGAGCGGAATTTGCAAGTCCAGGGCCATCAACATTATAAACATAATACGAATACTTTTTTTTAATATTTTTGTAATAGATAGCATAGTATCTCAATGTTGAAGTAAATAAAAAACAAATGAAATTATAAAACGGTGTTAAGAATAATTCCCAGGAAGTTTATATGTTCTAGAAATTTGGTTCTTGAGACCTTAGGTAAATTTTTGTAGTTGATTGTTTCCTTGAATTTTGAACGGTTTGCTACCTATGGACCTGAACACGGGAAAAAAGGTAAAAAAAAATCGAATTTTTTTAAGTTTTTTGCGATTTTGATCTGGAAGGTGAAGTTTTTTTGATTATATATGTTCGCAATTTTTGTTCTTTATGACAAGAGCTACAACTTTGCCTCAGAGACGGTTTGCAAGATATGAGCCTGAGAAAATGATCACATTTTTACGAAAATGATACCGAGGCCCCAAATCTTTGGCGGCCCATAAATTTGCATGACTTTGGGAAAAATTGGGAAACACGGGTCTTTTTTTTTTTAGTCTTTTATCACGTAGTGGTGTCCGTATATGGTTATTTTGCCATGACTTAAAAAATTACACACAGTGTAATGGAAACAAAAACAATTTCATGGCAAGCTGTGTTTTTTTTTTATTGTATTTAAATAGCTGAAGTTCACTTTGTTCATTAGAGTGGGTAATTTTTTTCTGATTTCTAATTATCTCTTTTTTCTACACATAAAACGAGAACTTTTTTAATACAAAAATTTCATAAATATTTAAATTATTTTTATAGACCACAACGATCTTTAATTTTTTCGTGTCCCATTTAATGATTAAAAGCTTATTTAAAATTAATCTAAACATCTAAATTGATAAGTTATCTAAACAGCTTTTAAAAGGTCATGAAATTTCCTTTCGAAAAAGCCCAAACATAATTACTTTTGTTAAGTTTTTTAGAAGACTTGATAAAATTTTAACATATTTAGAACGAAATATGTATATGTAAACAAAACTTTCTCCTTAAAAATCGGAAGCTCGATTTTGGTTTTAGACACATGGTTTCTTTGGAAAATTTTCTTAGAATTCGTCGTAGATAACGATTTGGACAACCGCTTTGTCGAGAAAAAAATTGACCCACTCTATTGTACATATTCGTTTTATTTTATTTTATTGCAGGCCTCTACACATACTATGCCAATGGAGTGTGTGGGAAAGATTTATACAGTATTTTTTCTTTCCTTTTGTACCTTTTCTTCAAAAAATATCTTTTCTTATGAAAAATACCTTTTCTAACAAAAACTCCTTTTCTTATAGTATCTTTTCTTAAAAATAAAATATTACCTTTCTTGAGATAAGTAGGCTTTCTGAAAATAAATAAATTTTCTTAAAAAATAACCTTTTCCTAAAAAGAATACATCTTCTTTAAAAAGTACCAGTTCTGCTTTGTGAAAAATTCATACTCTTGTGGTTTTTTTTCTTACAGAAAGTACTTCTTCTTAAAAATAGTACCTTTTTAAGAAAAAAAGACATTAGCTTTTAATAAAAGAAGTACCTATCTTTCAAAAAGAATCTTTTCTGGAAAATATAATACATATTCTTACAAAGCGGACCTAAAAATATAATTTTTGAAAAAAAAAATACATTCTATTAAAAAATTCTTAAAAATGTTTATCATTTTACAAAAAGTATCTTTTCTTAACGATTCATTTAAATTATCGTATTTTTCAACGGGCGCCGTAGTCGTGTTGGAACTAATTAGTACATAATATATAACGAAAGGAACTTCGTTCCAACCGGGTGTCCCCTGACACCTCATTTAATTTTGTATTTATCTTGAACACTAGATTGTGAAAAGTAAAAATTTTTTGAATAAGGCCTATAATTGTAGAAGTACCAGGCTTTGAAGTTGAAACAGCACCAAAGTGGTAAATTTAGACACACTGTAGCACCATGTGCGATCACACAGGTCGCCTCTAAATGCAATATTCTGAAACCCGGACTGCTCCTCTACAAATGTCTATTACACTGCAAAACAACCAGCATTTGTGATATTATTACCGTGTATGTTTCAATCGGCCCCGATCTAACAAATGTGCATGGTTTTGAAATTCAATATTTTTTATAAACGCTAAAAAAAAGTGTAAACCTTTTCACAGAGCAGTAAAGTGTTATATTTCTCCACTAACTGTTAGCTAGCCCTAACTAGAGATGGTGTTACTGGCCCTCAAACGCGGTGGAAAATACTGAGCGAGGCTATATTTAAGTTTTTTTCTGCGAATGAAATGTCTGAACTGTTTTTTTTTTATGTTTTATGTTACGAAAATGTGTTGCCGTCGGCGGCGCAATGGTAGAGTGCGCGACTCTTGTGCATGAGGACGTGGGTTCTATCCCTACTCCGACCACCCTTAAAGTTCTTTCGATGGTGGTCACCTCGCTTAGTGACGGCCCCACTGTCGACTCTTTAGCCATGAAAAAGCCTCTCAAAATACCGTTCGGAAGCTGCGCGAAACCGTAGGTCCCAATCAGGGAGTATAAAACTAGAACGCTTACTGAGTGTGAGAAGCTCTCCCCTATCTCTTCATAGGATGTTACCATTTATTTTTTTATACCCTCACCCATAGGGTGGGGGTATATATCATTTAATACGTAAAAAAATTTAACACATAGAACGAGCCATATTAGACCCTTAGTATCTTTGGACGAAATTCGTTTTAGAACTTTTTAAGACGTTTGAGCCATGTCCGCCTGTCTGTCTGGCTGGCTGGCTGGCTGGTCAACACGATAACTGCCGTCAATCTATAAAGATCACAATGAAATTTTGTCAGTGACTATTATTTGCCAATGTTGAGTTTCGGATTGAAAATGGGCGTTTTGACCACGCCCCTTCTGGTACCTCCCATACAAATCGGCACATTTAGCACAAAATTATATTTCTTCCAAACCTTTCTTCTGGTAGATTCAACTCACAAACCGGGTAATAATCTGTAAATGCCTACCTGACTGGAGGAAATGGGCGAGATTGTTACGCCCATTCTGGTACCTCCCATACAAAACAGGGTGTTCGTCACTGTTGTCAATGCGATAAATCGCGTACAACACTTTCGACCGTAATGAAATTAGGTTTAGGGCTTCACGTTATCAAACGCCAATCACCGATTAAAACAAGGGTGATTTTACCACGCCTATTGTGGTACCTCCCATACAAAAGTAGTTTGGCCGTCTGGTTGTCAGCACGAGAAGTCCCGCAAAACCGACCCAAGCTTTATGAAAGTTTATACTAGTCAATATTTGGTCAAATAAAACTCTCCTATAGAAAATGAGCTGTTTTGCTACACCCATTCTGGTACCATATAAAAGTTGGGTGTATGACCGGTTGATCGACACAATAACTCTCGTAAACTACATTCGATCTTAATAAAATTCGGTACTATGCAACATTTTGCTGAAGGCTACTGTGTAATCAATAACTGACTATTGTGTCACGCCCAGTTTCGTACCTCCAATACAACAGTTGGGCGTATTTGCGGTTTGCCGACTCGATACCTCCAATAAATCATAACCGACCTAAATTAAACATTATACAGATCAAAAGTATGGCAACAACTTGCCGTGCCCATTTTTTGTACCTCGCATATAAATATTGGGAGGAAACTACCTAATTTGGGTGTTCAATAATAGTTAGTGCAATGTCAATCTCTTATTGAATATGGTCACCTTAGATTATGGGCGTTTTTAACAGAACTCCCACGTAATGGATGACTTAGGGTGAGGGTATGATTAAGTCGGTTCACCCGACTGAAACTTATGAGTGTTATGTTATGATTTCAAAACACTGTGTCAATCAAATTGATGGCCTCTTAAAACCAATAAATAAAAGCACCAAACTGAATAAAGACCCAGCGATCCAAAAACAGTCACTCGCTTTAGACCGAAATCGGGATCCTCTAAGTCGAAATTTTCTTTCGGCTGACTCTGTGCTTCTCTCCAAATGATAGCACATTCAAAATAGAGAAACCCAAATTTATACTGAAAAGTTTTGAACAATTTTATGTATTCACTAGTAAATAATTCACGAGATTATAGACCCCAAATCAATTTTCTTTCA
This sequence comes from Phaonia tiefii, assembly GCA_963931995.1. NCBI lineage: Eukaryota > Metazoa > Arthropoda > Insecta > Diptera > Muscidae > Phaonia > Phaonia tiefii. Next base: position 30,544,061 of record OZ008368.1, read on the forward strand.
ACTACAACCCGGACGAAAACTTTCCCTCGATGGCAAGCAACAGGGTGTTAATTTTAGTTTAACTTGTGTGTGTCCCGTAAAACTGACAACAAAACTGTTTAAATATTTAATGATTTCTAATTTTTATTTTTCAATTTCCACTACATTCTACTACGAGTATTAACTTTATATGCATAGTTAGTCTATACAACATTTGTAAATACCATCTCGTGTTACTTCTATAAATATTTTAAGCATAACAAATTATTGTCATATCGATGCTGCAGAACTTTCGAATCCTTAATTTAGTTGTGGCTCATATTTCTCAGTTCAATTTCACTCTGAGACAATGTACGAGATAATTATTTTACAAAAAGTTTATCTTTATTCCACAGTATTTTAGAAAACTCAACCTTTATTCGATTACATGGTTACCATTGAATTGGGAGTTAAGGTTTCTAGAAAGAAAATAAATTTACAATTCTATTAGGAAAATCGAACAGGGAAGAGTTTTATTTGATATATGAAATATTTATAAGATCCCGAAAGTAACATAAAGTTGTTAACAAAAACTTTTTTGAATATTTAGCATGTAATGGAATAAGAAAGTGGTAATCTAATATTAAAATGCTTTAGAGCGTTAATATTATTCACCTACATTTCTAAGTGCATTGTAAATCCCCCTTTCCTACTCCTTCATATTATATACAGGAAGTAAAACTTACAAATGGTATTTTACTTGTATCCTAGTAAAGGTATTTAAGTTGCTAACCTTTGGTTTTTGAAACTACAATTATAATTATCATTATTGCTTTATTAGTCTTCTGGTTCTTGGTTAGAACATGTTTAGTATTTTATTAGCTTCATCACAGCCACACAGCTCAATATAGAATGAATGTATTTACTTTTACAACAAGATATTTACTGTTTCTCTCAGCATGTGTTGCACAAAACAAAAACCAACATTGAAACAAGAAGAGTCAATGTATCTACACTCTGTGTCACTTAAATAGCACACGTTTACAAGCTTTATTTCAAGGTCAATATCTCTTGAGCCACCGAGTGGCCGTCGGTGGTGCATTGGTAGTGTGCGCGGCTCTTGTGCATGAGAACGTGCGTTCGATCCCTGCTCTGACCACCTTAAATTTCTTTCGACGGTGGTCACCTCGGTAAGTGACGGCGACATTATCGAGTACTTGGCCATAAAAAAGCTTCTCAAAACACAGCTCGGAACCGGTGTAAAATTGTAGGTGCCAATCAGTGAGTGTATAACTAGAACGCGCACTGCTCACCGGTTGGTGGGAAGCTCTCCCGAATCCCTTCATGGGATGTAACGGGAAGCCATTTATTTATTTTATGTACTTATGTGCAATTATTTTCATAAATTGAAGATCTGCTGCTTGTATGTTTCTTTGTTGTCTGTCACGTTTTTGGTTTCAGCGGTTTCAACAAACAGAGCCAAGCATGGTTCACACAAATGAATATTATAATATGTTAACAATTGTGTATCCAACATTTAATGTTCAACAGCAAACACAATGGGTTAGGACACAAGTATTTTATATCTGCGAAAAACTACAAACACGTTAGAGTTCGAATCCCACCCGCGGCATTTACATTTTTTTCACTAACCGGAGAAAACATGATCTCTTACAGCCTTAAAGGAAATTACAACTACAAACACGTTACATTTGCATGCAAAACAACAAAAATTTACAGATTTTTCAGCCTACGAGTATCACACCCACACATTAAAAAACGGCGTCTGTAGCGGGAACCATGCTGTATATGTTAGGTACCATGAAGTATATGTTTGGAACATCTATATAGTTGCGTGCAAGCATTGCACAGTGGATGCACTCATACGACAAAAATAAAAAAAATCGAAGTCGATGTACTGGACATGTAGGGTAAAAAATAGTCGTTAAAGACATCAGATTTATTAACTTTCAGTTCTCTTTTATGATTTCTAACGGTTCTTACGAAATATAAGCAAGAGAAGTGCAAGTATGCATTGAAGTCCGTGGTGTATATAAAACAACTCGAAATTTAAGTCAAGTGCACGTGGTAAAAAAATAAGAAAATAAGTGGCAAAATTAAATATACCGAAAATGGAAGTTGTTGTAAATGGTAATAAGATACTTTTTATATAATAATAATTTCAAAAAAAACAATATGGTGTTTATAATATATTAGTTTTACCATTCAAGTTTTTTTAATTTTTTGACTGTGTTTTTTAACTTTACATGGAGATTCAAAATAGCTAGCCTCCTCTTTCTGCTTCAAATCTTGGTTCCACATATTTGTACAAGTGTCAAGATTAAGGAACTCTTTAGTTTATCTGCATAAATTTGCATTAATTTGTTTTATCAACGATATACTAACCCTTCCTCGTTGTTTTGGAATGTGATTTTTGTTTAGCTGACGCAAACATCAGATTTGTTGGTACAAGTGATCAAAAATAGTGTTTTTGTTGTTAAAAAAAAAAATCCAATGAGTGTTCGAACTCACGGGCGATGTGTTAACACCTTTTTGCTACACGGTATTTGTTCGATTTCTATGAACACATTCGTAAATGTTACATTGGGAAATAAAAAACAGCGTTCAATCATATGATGACGTTACAGTTAAATAATATTAATACTTAAAATTATTTAAAGACCCAGTGCAAGCACATGTGTCATTATTTTCTTGCTCAATACTTTTTGTTTTATTCCCACAAAAGTCAAAGAATGCAAAGCAACAGACACTTGTACATACATACATACATTGTTATATTCGTACGATATAACCGAAGATCAACATAAAATACTTTTTTAATATTACTCCAAATTAAAACTCCAAATTAAAACACTTAAATCTCGGCTCGCCGATATCGGATCGCCTTAATTTTTGGCCTAAACTCTTCGTCGAAACCCGCACTAGCTTTTTAATCCAAAAATTAATAAAATCGGCTATGAATTTCCGGAGAAAATCGCGTGGGAAAATTATATGAAAATCGGCCAGTAATCACTTTCAATACCGACTGCCAAGCAACGAACAAACAAACGATGATTTACTCTTACAAACCTAACACTTGCGTATGTATTAAATTTATAGTTTACTGCCCTAGAGGCGCGCGTATAGATGTTAACACATCAAAAAACTAATTCTTGGCATTGTTTTGTTTATTCTCTTTGTGCTCTTTCCGATTTTCTTATGATTTTGACATTTGATGTTATTGTTTCTTTGATTCTAGTTTTTCGTTTGTTGTATTATATTGTTTTGAGTAAAATAAAAACCAAAAAAATTTAACTTAAAAATACTCTACAGCTTCAAAAGAGAATTGATAAATTTGCCAGCTAAAAAAACATCATGTAAAGATAGAAAAACAAAAGTTATTGTCTTTTTCGAATGTCGATTATTCAACTTTTTTATATATATATTTGACATTATTGTTATAGGCACATCTTCGCAATGCGTATTTTCCCGACTGTATATTTTTGAAGTATGGTGCTCCAAAAAAGGTAAAGGGACCATTAAAGCTAACCAGGTGTTCGATGAAGTAGTGACACATATTGAAATGGAAGGCACGGAATCAATGTTTTCCGAGTTATCAAAGCGCATAAATTACATATGTTCGAAACTTGCACTCATGTGGCGGAAGAACGCCCGATTAAAATCATTGGTTTTAAAAAATCGTTCACCTTGGCTGTCCGTCCAAGAAGTTGTTCCTTTAAATGAAGCAGTCTCTTTACAAAATGAAATTCTAAATTCCGGCTTAAAAAGAAAACGTGGCCGTCCTAAAACTGATTTTTCGCAATCTTCGAAGAGGACTAAACAACGTAGATTAGCAGTTTTGGCAGAAAATGATGCAGCAAACGCTTTACGCAGCGCAGAGTGTGAACCTAAACAAGTGCTTATGGAAGTAAATATTACCGAAGTTATATCACTCATGATGGAAACGAATTTAACAAAACATCAGTATTTACTCATTCGGGAATTTATAAACGCTAAGATTTCTTTCAGTTTGTTACCTAGTTATGAAAAGGTTGTAAAGGAAAAGAAAAAGAGCTATCCAGATACAATTACGGTGAATGAATCATGTGCTGAAGTTGAGTTACAAAGTTTGCTAGATCACACAGCTTCTCGCATATTAGATCTTCAAAGTGAAGTGCTGGATAATATAAATGATGACTGTGGAAACGATCTAATTTTAATAGGTAAATGGGGATTCGATGGAAGCTCTGGATACAACGAGTATAAACAGAAATTCAAAAATAAGAACCTTGAAGACAGTAATCTGTTTGTAACATCTTATGTTCCCCTTCGACTTATGACTAAAGATACTGCATACCAAAAATCAAAAATAATTTGGAAAAATCCACGACCATCTTCAACCCGTTATTGTAGACCGATTAGATTTCAGCTTAAAAAAGAGACTAACCAAACATCCATTAATGAACGAAATTATTTTATGCAGAAAATTAACACGTTGAAGAACACAGAATATTTAAACTTTGAAAGAAAAATATATGTTGAACATAAATTGCAATTAACTATGGTTGATGGCAAAATATGCAATGCTCTTAGTGAAACCTCATCTGCGAAATGTTATATATGCGAAGCTAAACCAAAAGAGAGGAATAATTTAGAAAAGTGCCTTGAAAGATCAGTCAAGAAAGAACATTTTGAATTTGGATTATCGCCCTTGCACGCATATATACGATTTTTTGAATATTTTATTCACATTTCTTATCGATTGGACATTAAAAAATGGAAAGTTATGTCCGAAGATAAACCCAAATTTTTAAAAAGAAAAAGAGAAATTCAAAAAATGTTTAAAGATAAAATGGGATTAATTGTGGATAGACCGAAAGTAGGAGGTAGTGGGACATCGAATGATGGAAACACAGCTAGGAGTTTTTTCAACAATGTGGATTTGTCGGCTGAAATAACGGGCCTTGATAAAGACTTACTTCTTAGATGTGCAACTTTATTACAAGCCATGTCGTCAGGGTATGAAATAAATTCAACAAAATTTAACACATACGCACTAGATACTGCCAGATCACTAACACAGAAATATCCCTGGTACTATCTTCCACCATCTGTCCATAAAGTTTTAATACATGCTTCCGATATCATAGATCATGCATTAGTGTCTATTGGGGAACTTTCTGAGGAAGCTGCCGAAGCAAAAAATAAAGATATTAAAAGATTTAGGCTCAAACACACTAGAAAGACGTCACGCATTGCAACTAACGAGGATTTGTTAAATCGGTTGCTCCTAAGTTCAGATCCATTTGTCACAGGTCAGAGGAAGTTACCATGCAGCAAAAAATCAACTTTATTGACATCTGTTTTTGATTTGTTGGAAGATATCTAAACATTATTAAAATATAGATAATATGTACACTAAACCCACATACCAAAGTTTGTTTAAATAAAGTTTGTAAAATAAAGGAGCAGAAATGAGGGGTTTTTTATTTGTGATTTGTATGGGAGGTACTACGCCCCTTTGTCCAGCCCCGCCCATAATTGCACAAAATTATACTTTTATATCTATATACTTATTCTGGAAGTTTCAGAACGATACCTCTATTCAAACTATTTTTGTCGCTCCATCCCATACAAATGCATCCACTGTGCATTGTTTTTTGTTAATTGAAGGTCTGGTGTTTTTTTTTTGTATCTTCGACGTCTATCACCTTTGTGATTTCAGCAGTTTTTAATAAACAAAACCACATTTGGGTCACAAAAACATATACTATTATGATACTTGAGTCTCCAACAGGTAATATTGAATATCAAACACAATATGTTTGGACACAAGTATATTATATTTGCGACAAAATACAAGGTGTTTCAAAAGAAGCCATCCGATGTTGTTTGGCTCTCATTTTTTTTTTCGAAATGAAAACTTCGATTTTGTTTTTTGATTATGTTTATTTGAACCTTTAGAATTTTATTGGTTAAGTTGAGGTTATACTAGCATCCAAACAACCAAAATATACAGATATTACAACGTGTGAATATCACATCTAAACGCCGAAAAAATCGTCCCTTGTAACATTGTGCAGGAACCTTATATATGTTTGGAAAATCCCTATACTTACGTGCAAGCATTGTTTTCATGAATAGAAAATGTGCTGCTTCTATAGTTCTTTAATGTCTGGCACATTATTGTTTCCAGGAGTTTTCGTCTAAGGGCCTAAATATGAAAAATACGAAGTTTTGGTAGGTAGAAGTGGCTGTCACAATTGACACCTCGAGACGTCATATTCCGACCATTTAGTTGAATCTATAAAATTAGACGGTATTCAGGATGTGGATGATGCAGACTGTGGGGGAATAAAATACATAAATTGGTCCTGGCAATACAATTAGTGCTCTGCAGAAAGTAACTAAGGTAATTCAATTTAACTTCCTGAATGTCTGTTAGATCCAATATGAAATAAGATCCTGGATATTACCTCCTACTTATGCAAAAGGCCGGGCATTAGCGTATGATGTATTGTTTCTGCGATTCCAAGTCTACATTTACGCCTAACTTTAAACAGTGTCCAGCTATCACGGTTATTAGCAAACAAATATTTTGTCTAGGAATGGATATCAGGTTTATTGTACGATTAAGGTCAATTTTTACCCGCACGTTTGTCTAGGAATGGATATCAGGTTTATTGTACGATTTAGGTCAATTTTTAGCCGCACTTGCTGGTGATCCTGCAATTTATGCCACGATACCTTCAATCAATAGTAAGTCTGAGAGATTCGCTTTTAAACATTAGCTTCCATGTATAAATGGGAATATGCACATGGCTCATATCCATGGCAACAGAAGTTCCAAATCTTGCCACCTCATCTGCTATCCGATTCCCAGTAAAGTGCATGTTACGACCCCCGCATAAGCTGAATACCAAAGTGCTTAGCTTTCCCATTTGAGTTGCACGTCAGCTGAGGGCAGCTGTTGCAGTCAAGAATACAGATTAGACAGATTTGATAGCAGCCTGGTTGTCAAAGTAGACGTTTATGCGTCGCAGCTAAAAGGGAAAATGCAACGATTACCACGACGTCTCCTTGAAAGACACTACAATGGTTTGGCATCCTTTATGCTAGGTCTACACCATTTCCAATTGCAATTTAAAAAATATCAATATTATTTTGAAAAAAATCAATCGAAATTTAAAATTCTATTTGAAATCTAAAATACATCAATTGGAATTTAAAGTTTCTATTTGAAATTTGAAATACACCAATTAAAATTTAAAAAAAATCAATTGCAATTTAAAACACATCAAATTGAATTTAAAAGACGAAAATTGAAATTTAAAACACATCAAATGAAATTTGTAAAGCATCATATAATATTGTTTGAATGTCCCTAAAACATACCGGGTAATTTTACAGGTTCAATGACGGGGACGGAATATGACGTCACGAGGTATCATTGGACAAAGTGTGTCAATTGTGACTGCCACTCCTACCTACCTAACCTTCGTGTTTTTTATATTTAAACCCTTAGACGAAAACACCTGACACCTGAAGCAATAAAGTGACAGACAACAAAGAAATATAGAAACACCATATCTTCCATTCATGAAAAAAATGCTTGCACGTAAGTAAATAGATGTTCCAAACATAAACATGGTTAACCATGTTTCACCTCGCATAGTGACGGCGACACTATCGAGAATTTAGCCATGAAAAAGCTTCTCAAAATACCGCTCGGTACCGGTGTAAAACTGTAGGTCCCAATCAGTGAGTATAAAACAAGAAAGCGCGCAGTTCACTGATTGTGAGAAGCTCTCCCAAATTGCTTCATGAGATGTAACGGGATACCATTTATTTATTTATTTAACCTGATATGGGGCCCTCCCAGCCCTGTCTTTTCGGGATATTTGTGAAGAAATTTCTCTCAAAGGTTGAAGTGTGTATCATGTAGTCGACTTTTACTGTGGATAACTGCAGACATCCCAATATGGACCGTGTACATATGGGCAGCTGATCCATTGTGAAGAATGTCCTAGGCGGTATGCCGCCTTTGAAGCAATTTGCCTTTCCTCTTTAGGGAAAAAGGCAAATTTGTCAACAGACTTAGAATTTTGTCAACAGACTTAGGTAAGTGGATTTTTCCAGTACTAGCCAGCAAATGACAATGCTGTAAAGCAATTTCAACCGGAAAACAAAAAGCTGTATATATCCTGTATATATCCGCTGACCCTTTTACACGAACATAAGGCCAGTGCGGCTCAACTGATCTTTTTGGCTTGAAACTAAACTTTCTGTCGAGATTGACATCTACACTATTTCCTATTGAAAATTGAGAAAAATCTATTGAAGTTAAAAAGTTCTATTTGAATTTTAAAATACATCAATTGAGATTAAAAAATTATATTTGAAATTTGGAAAACATCAATTGAAGTGTAGAATTGAATTTTCAAAAACATCGACTGAAATTTAAACTCCATCAATTGAAATTATAACACATCAATAGATATTTCAAATACATCAATTGAAATTTAAAAGAGATCCATTGAAATTTAAATCACATCAATTGAAATTTGAATAACATGAATTGAAGTTTAAAATGCAACAATTGAAATCCAAAATATAACAATTGAAATTTAAAAATCTAGTTCATGAAATCGGTAAATAAATTTCAAGATTCAACCAACAAAGTTTAAATTTCAAATGCTGAGTTTAAATTTCAATTGATGTATTTAAAATGTCAATTGATAATAAATTGATAATTGATAATAATAAATAAATAATGTGTTTTAAATTTTAATTGACGCGTGTCACATTTCAATTCATGTATTTTAATTTTCAATTGATGTAGTATAAATTACAATTGATGTGTTTTAAATGTCGCTTGATGACTTTTATATTTCAATTGATGTTTTTTTTAAATTTCAAATGATGTATTTCAAATTTCACATATAAATTTTACATCCCAATTAATGTATTTTAAATTTCAAATATAATTTGCAAATTTCTATTGATATTTATCAAAATTAAATTAAAATGTCAATTAACATTTGACATTTCACTTGATGATGATTTTTAAATTTAAATTGATGTTTTTTTTTAATTTTATTTGGTGTTTTTTAAATTTCAATTGATATCTTTAAAATTTGAAATATAAATTTTAAATTTTAATTGACATATTTTAAATTTCAAATACAATTTCCAAATGTCAATTGATATGTTCCAAAATTAAACACATATCTTTTAAATTTCAATTGGAAATGGTTTAGATACCTAGCACTAAACTTTAGACAATTTTGTCTACGACAAGGGATGAATATACGGTACCTTCTGCTTCCTGGTAAAGAGTAGGCGCTCGGCTTTCTCTGGTTTTACACACAGACCATTTTCCGTGGCCCACTTACCTGATTATGCTTTGGATCACAGCTCTGCACGTTGAGGGTTATTTTCCCTGCACTGCTATTGTCAGTTGGTCACCATAGACTACGACTGTTGCTGCTTGAACCCTCTATCTCTAACAAATCACTATTCAGTGCTTAATTCCAGAGTTGTGGTAATCAGAATCTCCCTTCGGGTGTTCCTCTACTCACATTTCAAATTAAGGCCGTGTGTCCCAGGGGCGAGGTTATGCGCCTTATTGTAAGGAATTCATAGATAAAATTAATGATCCCCTGCTCAAAGCAAAATGTTTATGGTACGGATTTAACAATCCTGGTAGAACATTGTTAAACACGTCCTCTATATCGACAAAGGCGTCAAAAAAGTATGTATTCTTATATGTAAATAGATTTCCCTATGAAGCTCAGTAGGGCAGCCATAGCAGTTTCCGTAGGTTTTCCTTGTTGTAAGTATGCTGGCATGTGGACAACTGAGAAGTGCCTATGGTCGTTCACACACAGTAAAAAATTTGTCTTTTTTGTCGTTTGTTTTTTATTTCGTTGTTGTTATTTTTGTTGTTGTTTGTTATAACGTGTTTGTAGCTTGTCGCAAACATAGTATACTTGTGTCCAAACCCATTGTGTTTGCTATTCAATATAACATGTTTGAGACACAATGATTAATATGTTTACTATATGTATTTGTCACCCAAATTTGTCTTTGTTTGTTGAAATCTGCTAAAAATTGTCAAACTACGAAAACAAAACTTGGAAATATGTACATGGTTCCTGCAATATGTTGCTCGGGCCGATATTTTTCAGCGCCCAGATATGATTCAATCATTCTCTGCAAATCTTTCAAAACAAAAGATGAGAGACTGACTGGTCTAAAATCGTTTTGTAGTAATATGTTATGATTTCCCCGCTGTTGGAGTGAATATCACTTTGGATTCTCTACATCTAACTGGAATATAGGTTAGTTGAATGTTGCTCGAAAACACGAAACACAGTGCACATTCTGGACACCATTACAGATTTTAAATTATTATTGTTGTATTAGGATTCAGGATTAGAAATGCTGTCATCTAAAAATATTACGTTATTAGCCAAATCCTATTCAACTTTAAACAATTTTTAAGGGTGTGCTACTCAAGTAGCGAGTGGTGTATCAGTGCTGGGAAATGCTGCTTTTGCAAATCGTGCATTAGAACCAGCAGTGCGTATAATTTATATTATTTAATTAAATTTCTCCAAATTCTCCATTTAATTTGCTGAAATATTACAAAATATGATGCCCTACTGCATTTCTGTTTCCTGTGGTGCTAATCATGTTTTGCAAAAAATGTTACAGTTAGATATTGTTGCATTGTGGATGTTGTACCTTTCATTACATGTTCAGACTTGATGCGTTTAACGATGGGGATAAGTAACGGGTGGTCCAAATGCAACTAACTTTTCATATCAATGATAGAGGCGTGGATTGATAGATGAATCAGTACAGAAACAGTTTTTGCTCTTCGCCTTGAGAAATCTTGGCTGGCAATCTGATACTGTTTTACCTCCTTATATTAATCGATTTGCTTTGATTGATTTGCCTACTCTCGAACATAGGAGAATCATGTTAGGGATATGCTTTATGACAAAATTAATAAACGGAGAAATTAATTCATCACATCTAATATCTAATATATACTTTAATGTTCCTATTCGTGCTTCAAGATATTGTGTTCTGTTAAATTTACCTGCAGTTAAACATAATTATGAGGCTTTAATCCTCTTTATAGTCTTTGTAAACATTTTAATGAATTTTACCACTTGTTTTCAATTTCTTACTCTGTTGAAGTAATAAAACGTAAAATACTTGGTAATAGTGTACACTAAACTGAGAATTGCCAGATCGTGGTTTCGAAACCAAAGGATATTTAGTCCAAAGGATATTTGGTCCTGTTCACGCTAATTTCATCAGAGTTGATGCTTCTCGGCGACACATGTTCCTGTCATCATCGCTACTTTCCTGCTCTCCCATGCACATATTTAATATATAAACCTGTTCCTGTTTTCCTCGATCCGATTCGATTTCTTCAACTTCTCAATGTTCCTTTTTTCCCATCAAGTCGTCATAGTTCCTGCTCATCCTCTGCATATGTTTTATCCGTTCCTGTTTTAATTGTTCCTGTTCATACGTCTTCTTCAATTTCTCAATGGTTCCTGTTTTCCATCCTGACATTAAAGTTCCTGCTTAATTCCTCCACATGTTTCATCTGTTGCTGTCTTCATCGTTCCCGTTTTTTTGCCTTCTTCAAATTATCAATGGTTCCTGTTTTGTTATCCCGTCATTAAAGTTCCTGTTCATCAATTACATATGTTTTCTCTGCTCCTGTCTTCATTGTTCCTGTTCTTCCACTTCTTAAAAGTTCCTGTTTTCTTTCTCCTGTCATCAAAGTTCCTGCTCGCTCCCGGCACATGTTTCATCTGTTCCAGTCTTCTTCAACAGTTCCTGCTTCAACAGTCAACAGTTCCTTCTTCAACAGTTCCTGCTTTATTTGTTCCTGCTATATCTATTCCTACTCCATCTGTTCCTACTTCATCTGTTCCTGCTTCACCAATTCCTGCTTTTTCTGTCCTTCCTCATCTGTGCCTGCTTCATCTGTTCCTGCTTCACCTGTTCCTGCTTCATCTGTTCCAGTGTCATCTGTTCTTGCTTCTTTTGAAATTTTCGTGTTTATATAATTCCTGCTGCTGATGTTCCTGCATTCCTGTTGTTCCTGTGTTCCTGATGTTCCTGGTGCCTGTAGTCACGCTAATCCTGTTTTTTTTCCTCCAATTTTCTTGTTATTGGTTTTTTTTTTCTTCTATTTGTTAGTACTATTAAGAAATCTTTGACTTAATAATTATGTAATTTATTATCATTTCCACTAATTTAAATATTTTTGCCTTGTGGTTTATGCATTTTTCCAATTTTCTTGGTATTGGTTTTTCTTTTTTTTTTATATATATTTGTTAGAATTGTGTTTTTAAGTCAAAAATTTATTTTTTTTTTAAGTTAATTGTTAAGTAATTGTTTAAAAGATTTTAAACTTTATTTTATATCCCGGCTGTTTTTAGCAGATGAAATAAATAAATAAATTTCTCTGTATGTTCATGAATCAACTTGATTCGGCTTTTGGCGATGAAGCACCAACAAAAATTCCTATAAATAGCTGGTACCAAGAGCTCGGTCTCGGACGCGGTACGTTCCAGGATGAATTTCGTGAAGGTCGTCCAACTTTGGTCGTTTTGCCGGAAACCATCGATGCTGTGCGTGAACTGGTAAAGCAAGACCGACATGTGATATACCGTGGGAGTTAGGTCGCCTTGGCCATTAGTATGATAAGCATCAATAAGATACTGAATGTTAATTTGTCCGTGAAAAAGATTTGTTCCCGTTGGATGACACATAACACTGTGCGACACCAACAAAATGATGGGGTTCTGTCAACGGATTTTGGTAGAAAGGTCTAAAAAAAATATATACTTGTATCGGCGTTTTGTCAGATCTGATCAGAATGTTTCAAAGTTTCCGCCCCTCGGAACTTTCCTGCAACATATCGGCTTGTGTTCCTTGCTTCTGAGGTAATATGAGAGAAATTTTCAGAAAATATACAGATAAACAATTTTGTGGAACAAATTAACCCTCTAACTGTTACGTGTAACCATAATTTTTGCTTTTTTTTTAACACTCGCAAAAAACTCCTCCAAAATGATGGGGGGCGTGGTCAAAATGTTCTTCAAAAATTATCGCCATAAAATTTCACTATATGTGTCCGAACACTCCAAAACTAAAATCTTAGCCCAAGTGCTAGATAAGTGATGAAATATGAAAAAATTAATTATATTATGTGGACTATTTTTTAATGGAAACAGCAAAATGACAAAATTCATTATTAACCCTTAGAAGGCAGTTAGTTGTTGCTTATTATCTAGCACTTTTGCTTATTATCTAGTTTTTGCTTATTATCTAGTACTACAAAATTGCTTGGAATTTTTACGTCTTTTAAAGTGCATCATTAGACTTTTAAATTTTCATAGGAATTTTAAAAGATATAAAGCGTTGTTTACAAAATTTACCCAAAATTTAAGAAAAAATTTAATACATGGTAAGCAAATCGTGGTTATTGACAGAGTTTTAGTAAAATTCAAAAAACGCCCGGAATGACCGATTTCTGGGGGAAGTTCGACTTGAGCGACCTCTAAACCAATTCCGAAAAATCTGACAGAATTCTCAAAAATACTTTACCCTATAAGCTTTTAAATAAAGCTTTATCAGTTGCTGGGGCCATTATTTTTCAGCGTGTAGTGGTATAGTTGGGGATATTGGTATCTCCGTTTCAAACAATTGGCGTTTAGACAAAACAATTATAAGTCGACGATATGTATGAATTTTCCAATACAAATGCAATGGCATAACTGCGACAGAAATCACACATTGACAGAAAGTAATGCCTAAAATATCAAAACCACTTTGTCACAAATATTTGACCAAATGTAACCGGTGTTTTTTTAGCTGCATGAGAAATATAAAATGATAATACAAGACAGAAATATGATTGGGATGAAATTTTTTATTGTAATCTGGTACAAAATGTAATGACATTTATTTTAATTATAATTTCCGGAATATGCCCGCTTCGGGTACGAGTTACAGGCCCATTCCATAAGTCCAATTTTTGACTACTTTTTCCAATAAATCTGGCCGTAAAGTTGCTGCTTCAAAAGTTGCTGGTTTGGTTACATGGTTTCCCATTACATCCCATGAAGGAGCAAGAGAGAACTTCTCACAACCACTGAGCTGTGCGATTTCCAGTTTTTACTCACTGATTGCGTCCTACAGTTTTGTAGCGATTCCGAACGGTATTTTGAGAAGCTTTTTTCATGGTTATATACACACTGACCATTGCACCACTGACGGCCTTAACATAGTCCCATAAAATGTAATCCAGAAGCGTTAAATCGCACTAACGAGGGGCCCAGTGAACAGGACCACTTCCCGAAGCAAAGTTGCCACCAAATTGATTTTGCAATAATTCGTTTGATTACCGCGCTGTATGCCAGACCAAATGTTGTTGATGTTTAGTTGATTTATTTCACCGTCATGCACCGCAACGGCAGTTCCTTGCTCATTTCGCAAGAAATAATGACCGATGTTGCCTTCAGTGTGTAAAGATTTAGTGGATGTAATGGTGATTCGTTAATGACTTGAAGATTGTCTTCGCTTCAAACACGGCAATTTTGCTTATTGACTTAACCACTTAACCAGAAATGAGTTTCATCACTAATGGACGAAGTGCTCTATGAACTTCGCGAACTGATATATTTATTTATAAATTTCCACAATTTGGTAGGGTTGTTGCAGTGTTAGACAATTCATGATTACATGACAAACCTTACTGAAGAGAAATATTAACAAAGTTGGACATTCTCAGCAAAGAAACGATAGATCCCATGACGCTAATAAAAACACCCTTTATCTGACACCTAATCTGTGTGTAAAATTGTCCGTTGGATCCGAATGTGAAGTCAGAATGGTTAAAAGTAGAATAAGTTTCGAGATATTGTGTCACTTAAAAGCAAATATTTTTGAAGCTCTTCGAAGGATTTTCTCGTGCTTTTTTTAGCGAAAGATAACTACTGAAACAACGGTGGTTCGTTTGTAACGATTGGCTAAGAAATGACTAAGTTACAGTGGACCAAAGTTAAAATTTCACAAACATTTTGATGGTATTTTTCCAATTTGCTTTTCCCATTGTTGTTGCATTGCTGTTGTTGTTGATGTTGTTGCTGCTGTTGTTGTTGGTTGCAGTTGTGTATATTAGATGGTGGCTGTTATTGCGACCTTAATCGAATAGAGCGAAGCCCATATCGTCATCTTCAGATTCGGATTCTTCCTTCTTCTCCTCTTTCTTGGCTTCATCCAATCATATTTTTCAAACCAAACTCTAAAAATATTGTTGTTTTATAGCTAAGTTTAAGTTTATTTGAAACAGTTTTTTTCAAAATTTAAATTTTGTGCCCAACAGGGTGCAGTTCGCTGCAAAAAATACAAAGTTGCTGTAGATTTAGTGAATTAACCAACTTTTCGATTTTTATCAAATCAAAGAACCAAGGCAAGTAAATATACAAAGTTGCATTTCTTCTTCAAATTCTGCATATTTTCTTGGTTTGGTCTTTTGGTCCACTGTAACTCAGTCATTTCTTAACCACTCTTTCCTAAATACTCGAAGTTGTTTCAGTAATTTTATTACCTTTCAATAAGAATGACAAAATACGTCGAATACTCTCCAAAACATTTTTTAACTTAAATGACATCATCTTTTTTGAAAACACAAATATCTAGAAACCGGTTCTGTTTTTGGCCATTATGTCTTCACATTCGGATTCATTGGACAATTTTACATAGACATCAAGTAGCAGATACAGTTGGTCAGGAATTTGTTGAAAATTTGTGACACAATGTAATTGGAAAGTTGTTTATCAGAATAGCATAAATTAAAAGTTGGCTTCTTTCTCAATGATTTCAAAAGACAGAGAATCCGTCTTATTTTAAATTTATATGTTTTTAAAAAAGATTAAGAAAATAAGTGAATTATCTAAAAAAAATAGTATCCCAATGATTCACGAACTTGTGTAGACCTTGTAGCAATAATTCAGATCTGGGTTATCACATCTAATTCGCCGCTAGTGTGTACATCACTGTGGAGGGTACAGGTACAAGAGTCGGGAATGCTTACCATTGCAACACCAATGACGAATAATTAATATTTTTAAATCCCATTACAAACAGTCAGTAATCGCCAGTACTCCAATGGTTAGCATTCGGCACTCTTCTACATCCGAGCGTAGTCCCAATCCACGCTCTTACTCATTTCTGTGGAGTCTGTTTCATAAACACGAGAATTCACAAAACCCCAAAGAAAGAAATCGCACGGTGTGGTGGCCAGTTGACATCAGAATTTTTTGAAATAATATGTCCTGGAAATTTTGACGCAATTCATCGATTGTTTCATGCGCGGTTTGGCAGGTTACGCCGTCCTGCTGCAACCATATATCGTCCCGATCCATGCCTTTCAGTAGAGGCAACAAGAAGTCCGTTATTATTTCCCTATAACGAATGCCGTTCATAGTCACTTAAATTTCGGCTTCAGCTTCAAAAAGTAAGGCCCAATCACGCCGCTTTACCAAAATTCGCTCCAGACAGTTTCTCGCTATGGGTGGTTTTGTTTCTCATGGATTATATGAAGATTTTCTGAGCTCCAAATTCGACAAGTTGGTGTATTGACGAAGCCATTCAGATGGAAATGGCATTCATCGGAGAATATGAATTTTTTTTTTTTTGAAAAATTGGCATTAACTTTATGAAGCTTAAGTACTCATTGAACAAATTCCCGGCGCTTTCCATGATCAGCTAGTTTGAGCTGCTGAGTAAGCTGGATTTTGTACGCATGTCAAAATTCGCTGCATAGTGCATCGTGAAATTTGAAGTTGTTGAGAACGGCGGGGTGAAATAAAGCCCCAATGAAATAATGCCCCAAAGTGAAAATGAAATAAGGCCCCAAAAATGGGGTTTTATTTCATTATGAATTTATGCCCCAAATTACAAAATGAAATAGAGCCCCAACGGAATGAAAAAACACCCCAAAAGCAAAATGAAATAACCCCCCAATTTTGGGACTTTAATTCACAATGAAATAAGGCCCCATTTCCTGGAATGATATAAGTCCCCAAATTAATGCTAAACGTCGCACAAACTCAAATTTGAAAAAAAGCATATTATTACCAATTGTTTTATTGTGAAATACATTTATTAATTAAAAACTAACATAGAGTCTTCTACAATATGACGACAATACGGGCTGTTGTAATGTTGAGCATTTTTTGAAATGGCATCTGGCATATTGACACATATCTCATTCCTTTCGTAAACCATGCGCGAGAGGAATTGAGCCACAGATATTTTTCCTTCATCTAATAAGAGACGTGCGTTTTAAATTTCCTTGTCTCTCATGGCACTGCTTGTTCGTTTCTTCTTCGAAAGCGATCCTCCACTTTCGCATAGCATGGCAAAATGCCTGCTTTTGAAAAATTCTTCGTCTCGAGTAAAACCTACGAATTTAAAAAAAAC
The DNA here is from genome assembly GCA_963931995.1 of Phaonia tiefii. NCBI lineage: Eukaryota > Metazoa > Arthropoda > Insecta > Diptera > Muscidae > Phaonia > Phaonia tiefii. The sequence continues at coordinate 30,561,545 of OZ008368.1, forward strand.
ATCCATTTTTGTCAGCATCCCTCCCTAGAACCCCATTGTAGGTCACGACAGAAGAAGTGGTTCTAGTCCTATTATTGTGGACGCTGAAGTTCGTACACCCAACCTAAAATTAAATTAATAATTTTTTGGTAATGTCTCCAAAAACATAAAAACAATAATTTACCTTCTGTATCCAATAGTTGTCAAAATATTTTGGGAATGGCAGAAATATGCCTTCGGTATTCATCAAAAATATTTTGGATTTAATTTCTTTAAATGCGTCTTGTATTAGTTCTGGAGGCAGTAATGGAAGAGCCAATATTTTGTGGTACAGGCACGATGCATTCTTACTCGATCTTATGTATTGCACCAGAGATTTCATCTTGCACATGTTTCTACGGACTGTTTGGCAGAAATGAAACCTAAAAGTATGTGCATATTAGTATTGACTTCTATTTAATACGCTAGTCACACTTTTAAGTTGTAAGAAAAGTGTTTGCAGCCAATTAACACTCAAGCAAATACAACTTGGCTACATAAACAGTTACTCTTAAACAAATTGAAAATGTTGGTGTGCAAAAACTTTGGGTTGAGTGTGAACCGATTGTAAATGAAAACTTTGCGATTATACTGGAGCAAAAACTATTCAAAAACATAAATAAATTTTAAATTTTTTTTTTTTAAGACCAGCACTCAGGGGATGCCCCCTATAAATGCAATGCATTGTGCTGGCGACGGAAATTTAGGTAGAGGAGGGTGGAAAGAGGGAGTAGTGCTTATTTACATTTGGCTTGAATCGCTGTATGTCACAATTGGCGGGAAATACACTTGCGGGAAGTTTATTCCACATACGGACCGTACGACTTTCTCTGTAGTGTGTTGTGCGATCGACTGGCCAATAGATAGTAAACGGATGGGAGTTCCTTGAAAGCCGCGTACTTCTGCCAAATGTCCTCACATCTGGTATAAGTTGACGGATGTCCGAGGAACACGCACCGTGAAAATGCCGATAGAACAGTGTCACGCAACCCACATTACGCCGATGCTCAAGGGAGGCAATACAGCTGGACACCCTACTGTCCCCAATCAACACCTTTGCTCTCCTTTGTACACGGTCCAGCAACTCCAAAAATGACTTTGGAGCACCTGCCCACATATGGGAGTTATATTTCATTCGCGGCCTGATGTAGGTGGTGTAGATATTAAAGAGATCAGATGGAGTGAAGTACTTCTTGCACCGCTTTAAAAAGCCTAGGCACTTCGATGGATCTTTCGACACTTCAAATACATGTTTTGCCCAGCGAGCATCACATTGTATTTTCATGCCCAGAACATCAAGAGCGTCTGATTCCTCAATATCCACACCATCCATAGATAATGACGATACGACTGGGTCAGCTGTCCGCTTGTGCGAAAGCAGACAGCACTGGGTCTTCCCCGCAAATCGGTTGAGTGTAAATCGGTGGGAAATAAAAAATTCGCGCGAATTTTCAACATTTTCAATTTGTTTAAGAGTAACTGTTTATGGTCGGGACTTACATGTAATAAAATAGTTATGGTACTAGAAATGTTGCACATCTAATATACAACATTGTATTACCTACCATCATCCCACAGATTTCGCTCGCGGAAAAACCACATTAACTGCCTCCCTCATTGCAGGATCGTAGTCCATTAAAAAAATACAGGGGTCCATATCAAATATATTTTCTTTAATATATTACAGTAATCCACTGTATGCTTCTTTAGTTTTTCGATCCATTAGGATGAAAAAAATTGGGAAAATCTAATAGAAGAGAATTAGTTCGTACAAAGAATTAGTTGTAATGATTTTACTTACCTCTTCAAAATATTGTATATAAATAACTAATAGCTGCTTAAAACATCCATAAGGGACAATTTTGAATGTTGCATCCATTATTAAATTTATAATTTGTAATGAAGAAAACAAAGAAATGTTCAGTGATTTTTTGATGTCTTTAGTTAGTCCAAAATTGTTCCAAACATGTTCAGAATTGAATGCTTCAATAACTTGGACCGAAGTTTTTGGAGATGTAATCAAATTCTTGCTCACAATATACTGCAATCCTCTTTCTATCTTTGGAAAGACAATGTATTTCGTATCATCTTGATTACTAGACATACATTTAATAGAAATATATTACTTTTTAATATATTCTTTATTTCAGGATAAATACTAATGTTGCAACATCAGAAGTTATCTTACCGTTCGCAAGCCTTCCGAAAAGAATCTCTAATAGAACTCATTGCAGTAACGTCACCTCCAAGTGTTCCTCCAATATTCTCACAATCATGCTTTATTTGATTTAAAGCCTTTAGTTTTTTATATTCTTCTTCTTCGTTTCCATGATTATGTTCGAGATATTTCTTTGCAAGAACACATTTGCCGTCGGACAATACATTAATTCTTGCTTTACATGATTTGTTCCGACACTCATATTTTGTGGTATTTTTATACACTGACTTTTTTTATATATAATTTTTTGATCAATTACATACAATAACTGCGAAGTTCTTCTATTTCCCGCAATAATTTCGAAATCCATTATAATTTGATGTTCACTACGCGGTGTAATCACACAAACTGAATTGTAAACAAACAATTGCATTGATGATGTATAGTAGGCACTGCCTGCTGTCTAGTAGGCACTGCCTACGGCATACAGTAGTTCTAACGGGTTTCATTCACATATTTTGAAGAATCAAAAAAATAATTTTGGGACTTTATTTCATTTCATATGAAATAACACCCCATTTCGTAAAATGAAATAAAGCCCCAAAAAACGAAATAACATCCTAATTGTCGTTGTTGTTTTCCCTGTACTGGCGTTTGGGGCCTTATTTCGTTTTTACTTTGGGGCGTTATTTCATTGGGGCTTTATTTCACCCCGCCGTTGAGAACGATGCCGAATTGATGTTTTTGGGGTTTCGACGACAGTCTCGTTTATTGCAGCAATGTTTTCAAGAGACCGACCGGTATGTTTACACACAGGATTTCTTCTGCCCATAATCGACCCAGTTTCTTCAAACTTTTTGACCACTCTTCGAATGGTTTACACATTAGGTGCACTTTCTCGACTGAAAATTCTTTAAATTTTGCGAGAGGTTTTGTTAAAGCTACGATTTTGGAACAAAATAAAAACAGGTGAAATCAGTAGTAAGAATCCCCAAGAATTTTAAGAAAAACGGCGGGCGGTTGTGAGGATGGAAGTCGTCAACTTGTTTCCATCCACATCACACAGTTATATACATATAGAGTTCTTATGGTTTAGATATAAAACTCCGATTTGTTAAAGGCCCCTTTTTATGCCTCTTTTTTCCACCTCTGAGGAACTCACCAAGATCAGCTGAGAGTAACAGCAGCCAACAGCTGAATGAGAACAGCTGTGCTACATAAACCACTGAGCAACAGTATATGTGTTGTTCGTACAACCATACTCAAACACACATGACTGGAGCACATTAAGTGACGCGCGCAGCTCAATCGAGTCAGTCGTTGGATAGCCGACGACCCTAACACATCGTAGCTAGTTGTAGTCATAGTAGCTCGTAGTATTGTACACTAGTAGTTTCAGACTTGTAGTTATCCTGTTTGGTTACTTGTTCGGGGACACTCTGCCTGAGGGAATCCGAACCAGGGTCTCGACAGCGATAAGTCCTGTATACTTAATCGGGGACACCCTGCCTGAGGGAATCCTGTTCGGTATCCTGACGAAATCTTGCCTTAGCCCTCGTTATCCTTGTATTTAATTCTGTAGTTATCCTGTTTGGTTACTTGTTCGAGGACACCCTGCCTGAGGGAATCCGAACCAGTGTCTCGACAGTGATAAGTCTTGTATACTCGATCGGGGACACCCTGCCTGAGGGAATCTGATTTGGTATCCTGACGATATCTTGCCTGAGGGAATCCGAACCAGTGTCTCGACAGTGACAAGTCTTGTATACTCGATCGGGGTCACCTTGGCTGAGGGAATCTGATTTGGTATCCTGACGATATCTTGCCTTATCCTTGTATTTAATTCTGTAGTTATCCTGTTTGGTTACTTGTTCGGAGACACACTGCCTGAGGGAATCCGAGCCAGTGTCTCGACAGTGATAAGTCCTGTATACTCGATTGGGAACACCCTGCCTGAGGCAATCCGATTTGGGTATCCGGAAGATATCTCGCCTGGTGGTCCTAGCCAACGTTATCCTTTATTTAACGCCGTAGTGATCCGGTTTGGATACTTGTTCGGGGACACCCTTCCTGAGGGAATCAAAACCAGTGTCTCGACAGCGATAAGTCCTGTATACTCGATGGGGACACCCTGCCTGAGGGAATCCGATTATTCTGATAGTATCTCGCCTGGTAGTCCTAGCCAAAGTTATCCTTTATTTAACGCCGTAGCGATCCTGTTTGGATACTTGTTCGGGGACACTCTGCCTGAGGGAATCCGAACCAGTGTCTCGACAGCAATAAGTCCTGTATACTCGATCGGAGACACCCTGCCTGAGGGAATCCGATTTGGGTATCCTGACGGTACTTCTCTTTTCGATACTTCGGATCTCGATACGTCTCTTTTCCGAAGAAGGTTGATCTGGCCCCCTATCATAACAGTCGGGCCTACCATCGTCTTGCAGCAGTACCCCGAAGTATCTCAAGTCACAAACACGGGGTACCCATCGTCTGTTTTACGAAAGCAACTGGCGTTCGAACGACCCTTCCCACGAAACACCGCCAGATGGTCAACTGTAGCACAACCCGCCGAGGATCCTACAAGGCTTAGCAAAGCCAGAAGATTATCCCAGTGAGATATCCTAGAGTGTGCATTAAACACACAAAATTGTAAATTAGTTAAGGTCAAAAGAATTGAAAGTGCAATAAAACAGTCATCAAACACAAACAACCGGGTTTTCTCTCTCATTCAAGTGAATCTAAATTGTATGTAACTGACTCTGGATACCCCTGAGCGTATCCTAGCTTCAAAGAGGAAAACTCGTCGTTACACGGTGGATAGCCAAAACTCTGGTGGACGGGTTTTCGGTGTCGTATATGTTTGGAACACAATTCAAACAATTATATGTTTCCAAGCCCTAAACACATGTGTATTTAAATGCAAACATTAGCATGTTTACTGACAAATATGTATGCTTTTACATGGAAACATATGCGTGCTTCATCCCAAACATCCATATACTTACTTGGAAACATTCGCGTGTTCCCCCCAAACCTCCATATACTTACGTGCAAACATATGCGTATTTTCTCCCAAAGATAATAATTTTTAGAAACGAATTATTCTTTCTTTCTTTATTATATATTATAATTAATTTTATCAATATATTTCCACATTTATAAATAATTAATACAAACAATTAAAATATTTAAAATGACCCTTTCTACATTTACTTGCATTGAATGTATTAGTTTTTTTATGAAATGAGAGTCTGCTGCTCTTTTGCTTCTCCTGTCTTTGTTGTCTCTCACGTTGTATTCAGAAGGTTTCCCCTATGCCTTGGTTATCACTATGCGTTGGTTCACAAACAATATACTTATATACAAATCAAGTTCATGCAAGAAAAGCGTGTATTAATTACTTGTGTTTTTTTTATTATATTTCACAAATGGTCCGTCATTACGATTTTTTAAGTAGAGGCCCGGGCAGAAAAACTGCTTCACGTTGTTGGCTTTTCCAGTATCTTTCCTCAAAATCATTTCTCGCTTTGATAGCACTCATAAATATATGCGAAACTGATACTCAAAAACCAAAGCAACATCACAAACTATTTAACCTTCCGAGCATATGTTTATTCCCTTTTCACTGATCAAGCATTTTTGATGACCAATGTCCAATGAACCATTAACGACTGAGTACATGAAATTAAAACACAATACATCAGCCAAAATAAGAAACACTAAACTACGTCTGCCGTTTACATGCAGATTCAGGAATATTTACGAACCACTCACTGAGAGAATAATGCAAAAGCACAGATACATACTTAAACGATATTCACAGTCGTTGCCCCTCGTTTATTCTCTTGCTTTCGAGAGTGCATAAACAGTGCAACAAACGCGGCTGTATTTATACCACAAACACAGATATATTTGGGTCCCAAACACATATGTTATAACACATTAATCATTGTGTCTCAAACATGTACTACTGAATAGCAAACAAAATGCGTTTTGGTACAAGTATCGGGGTTTTCAATAAGAGCGCTACAAGAGTTTAGAAACCAATGGATTTAGAAACCAATGAAATTCTTTATTCCTGTGAAAGTACGTTCGATGCCTTTATGTATGGAACTCGATTTCTTTTGCATGGCCACCACGGGCACGCTTGCAGAAGTCCAGACGCTGAACCCAATTTTCGACGGGTTTCAAGCATAAATCGGCCGATACTGGTGCAATTTCACGTTCTATATTCGTACGAAGTTCATCAATCGTCGCTGGGTTTTGTTGGCATAGACCATTGACGTGACGTAGCCCCACAGGAAATAATCTAACGGCGTCAAATCGCACGACCGAGGCGGCCAATCGACTGGGCCATTTCGTGAGATAGCACGTTCACCAAACTTCGTTTCCAATAAATTGATTGTGGCATTCGCTGTGTGGCTTGTGGTGCCGTCCTGTTGGAACCACATGTCCTCCAAGTTCATATTATCCAATTGGGGCCAAAAATATTCGGTTATCATTGAACGGTAGCGATTCGCATTCACAGTAATGTGCCGGTCTTGATCATCATGGAAGAAGTACGGCCCAATGACGCCGCCGGCCCATAAACCGCACCAAACCGTAACTTTTTCGGGTTGCAATGATGACTCATGGATTACGTGTGGCTTGCTGTTTGACCAATAACGCATATTTTGCTTATTGACGAAGCCATTCAGCCAGAAATGAAATTCAGAAATTGGACGTAGCGCTCTTAAAGATGAGGCCACTGACTGCAAATTTCGGTAGTAAATTTTAATAATTTCGACTCGTTGTTGGCTCGTATATCTTTCCATGATGAAATGGCAAACCTTACTGAAGAGAAATGTCGAAAGAGCGGGAAAGAATATGGCGTCGTTTGCTGTCCCTATCGATTTACTTTTGTAGCGTATCTTTTGAAAAACCCTTTATATTATATTTGCGACAAGCTCCAAACACATGTTGTATTTGCATCCAAACAACAAAAAACGACAGATTTTTCAGAGTGCAGGGATTTGCATTTTACGTACTATCGAGAATTATCCAGTAGCTCACCGTTTCCCCGTCGGAGCTGGATCTGGATTTTCCGTGATTTTTTATAATATTAATTGATGGCTCAATCGCCTTCTAAGGCTGCCACATGGTAATGTTGGATGCGTCGATATTAGCGTGGTGTTCAGAAGTAGTCGGTGGTGCAATGATTAGCGTGTGCGCCTCTTGTACATGAGATTGTGGGATCGTTACCTGCTCTGACCCCCTTCAAATTTTCTTTCGGCGGCGGTCACCTCGCATAGTGGCAGCGACACTATCGAGTAATTAACCATGAAAAGGCTTCTCAAAATACAGTTCGAAATCGGTGTAAAAGCTTTACGTCTCAATCAGTGAGTTAAAAAAACCTAGAAAGCACACAGCTGACTGGTTGTGAGAAGCTCTCCCGAATCCCTCCATGGTATATAATGGGAAACTATTTATTTTATTTTTTATTCGGAAGGTACTAACGAATAATTTATTCCGTATATTTTATTTTTTGGGTACCCGACATATATGAAGGTTGTAGCCCTCTAAAGCATCAGGGGATGCGCACAGTAGGATAAACATTGAAAATTCCCTGGGTCAGTAGTTAATTTCTTCATTTACACCTGTAGGCGTAAAACGAAGAATATATTATTATAATTGTGTATCGTTGCCACAGAATTTGCGAATTAAATATACCTGGAGATCTACAGGGAACTCGATACAACTACAATTACATTTACCTCCTAACACTCTCTTACAGTGCTCCAATGAAAGACACATTCCATATTTTTCAACAATATCGCAACATGTCAGATTTTGTTCATTAAAATTGTATGCATCGTTGCTGATATGTCTTGCTTTATTTACTATAATTGCTTCACGAATCAACAGCTCTTTTATTAAATCTAACGCGAGTGGAGACAATTTGGCAATATATTTTGTTTTATTATTTACTTTATTAAAATCCTTGTTGGTTGCCAGCAGCAATTTCCAATTAGTGTCACGTCAATCAAGAAATGGTAAAAAATATATGTAAAACTAAAGTTTTGATAACCTACACCATGGAAATGATGGATTATTAAATGGCTGTTGTTGCTGCCAATAAAAATATTATTTCTGTTTCTCAATAAATTAATTTGTGTTCGTTAACGAACAAAGTGTGCAAATTTGTTGCATTTTTTGCAACTGACCGATGAAGATGGTAAACCTGGTTTCAGCTGGTTCAGTAAACAATATTTAATTAGAGATATGAAAATTATAGTAAATCGTATTTCAATTTATATTTGGCCATTTAAAAAAAGAGTACGGCTTTTGCATATCCTATATATTGCCTACATATTTAATTTATATTTTTTGTAACTTGTTTTGAACTGTGTTCAACAAATTGATTAAGAGCTCAAGGAGAGCCTCACTTGCCTTCTATTTTGGTTGCATTTTAGTTGTTTTTTTTTTGACATGTGCATAATAACGTAACGTAAATTTTTAGTTTCAAATCAGTTAGCAACAGCAGTGCAAGTCAGAAAGTCAGGAAGACTGATTATTTGTAAACACAATAAAAATTGTATTCAGGTTCCAACAAAGTTCAAGTTGTGGCGATCTATTTCAAGAGGAAATAAAGTGATTCAACGCTGATTTAATAAATTCTGTTGAATTGATAAAGTGTTGATAGATTTAATATATATAGTGCTTGAATATTTATATTCTATAATAGCATGGTAATCAATGATTTCTGTTTTTATTACACTGTAAGTAGGTGAAAACACCAACACGCCGAGACACGTCAACCTAATTTTGTATTGTAGAATTCATTGCTGTACCCCGTTTTTAAAAGTTAGCTCGAAATCACGAGATAGTTCGATTTTAAATTTGTAGTTGATTTAAGGCGATTTTTGATTTTATTTGAATGAAAAAACTTTAAAAACCTGTTTAGAATCAATTTGTTTATTATTTATTTGTCAAAATTTATATCTAGAAATAATGGACGTCCACTTTCAAGCGGATATTTGCTCTTATTTTGATGATTTTCTCCCCAGTCCCTTCATGGGATGTAATGGGAAACCATTTATTTTATTTTTTTTGATGATTTTACAAATTTTTTTGGATTTATTCAATTTTTACTCTTTGTTTGCAATCGACCAGCAGAAATCAGCAAGCATTGAGTCTATTCTTTTTACAGCGAAACGGTCTTCGAATGCCATTATAGTTTGATGAAATGCTTTGTCAGTTTCGTTGGTTTCTGTGGACAATTGTCGTGCGTAAAAATCGAAATGTGCATGCAACATGTGGATTTTCAACGACATATTAACGCCAAGTTTGTCGAAAGACTTCATCATGTTGTCAATATAATCACGGTGCTCTTCTGGTGAGCGATTTTTGCAAAGAACGTTTTCAATTACCGCACGAATTGAGTTTCATGCATTTAATTCAGTTTCATCTAACATTTCAGAAACATTTACCTTAAAACTTTCCGTATATCTGGACCGTTAACTACACCGTTTAAAAAAAATTTATATAAAAAATATTAAAATAAAATTGCATAAATTGCAGTCACACACTTTTAGTTAAACAAAATTACCCTTTTTTAATTTTTCAGTTGATAATTTTGGAAAAGCGTTGTTTTTGTAATGCGTTTGTAATGCATTTTCGTTAACGCGAACCAAGCGCTTTAAAAAATTCTTTACAATTCCCAGCTTGATATGAAGATCCGGAAGCATTACTTTCTGAAGGGGGATCAATGGTGGACGAGTTACATTAAATTCGCCAACAACTTGCGAATCGCTTTTTAACCAATCTCGCTTTTCGTACGGGTTAACCCATTTACAAAAAATACACATGTACTTTGTATAGCCAGTTTGCATTCCAGCTAATAGTGAAAGAACCTTAAAATCACAATTTACGCGCCAATTGTGTTCGTCATAACTGATGCGTTCCAGAATTAATTTCACGGTATTTCTTCAGCGGGGTAGCCAAAAACAACTGATTGTAAGCTTTGAGGGCATCTTCAACTAAATGTCGTCGATGATTTTTCGGTGTAAATTTTCCACACACAAAACAAAATATATTTAATTTTTCGCAATGTGATTTGAATTTTTCGTCACTTATTTTTCCATTTTTTCAAAATAGTCAATAAAATGCTTATATTTTTGATGTGTTAACATCTATAACGGCGGGTAGGGACTAATCTATCAAACTGAACACTTTGATATACATATATGTTGTAGCATCTGTTTGTAATAGGGATGCCAATCCCAAAATCCCTAATCCCAAAATTATTATAATTATTATGGCCTTAAATTTTAAGAGGTAAACTAATTCAGCTTCCAAATATATGTCGATTATTTTAACGGTTACATTTTGTCGAAAAAAATATATAAATTGATTACACAAGAGCTTTTGCAGGTTTTTCCCTCAAATAAAATCAAAAATCGCCTTATATCTACTACAAATTTAAAATCGAAATATCTCGTTATTTTGAGCTAAATTTTAAAACGGAGTATACCACTGGATTCTATGACCCAAAAATTAGTTGGGTGTGTCAGTTCAAAACTTAAAATTTTACTTACAGTGTAATTAAAAATCGAGTACTTTACATAAGAATAACGCGTTATAATTGTAAAAACTTATTACAAAAATTTGCAAAGTTATGCTGAGACCTCTCGCAAAATTCGAAAAATTTTCAGTCGAGAAAGTGCAACTAATGTGTCAATATTGCTGCTGTAAGCGAGGCTGTCGTCGAAACCCCGAAAATATCAATTCGGCATCGTTCTCAACAACTTCAAATTTCACGATGCACTATGCAGCGAATTTTGACAAAAGACCGCCACCGTCATGCGTACAAAACCCAGCTTTCACAGGAGCTCAAACTAGCTGAACACGGAAGGCGCCGGCAATTCGTTCAATGAGTAATGAAGTAAAGTGACGTTAATGCCAATTTTTCAACAAAAATCATCTTCTCCAATGAAACGCATTTCCATCTGAATGGCTTCGTGAATGCACCAAATTGTCGAACTTGGAGCTCAGAAAATCTTCATGCAATGCATGAGAAACAAAGGCACCCATAGCGAGCAACTGTCTGGAGAGAATTTTGGCAAGACGGCGTGATTGGGCCTTACTTTTTGAAGCTGAAGCCGAAATTGAAGTGACTGTGAACGGCATTCGTTATACGGAAGTAATAACGGAGTTCTTGTTGCCTCAACTGAAAGGCATGGGCCTGGACGACATATGATTGCAGCAAGACGGCGTCACCTGCCACAAAATTTCCAGGACATATTATCTCAAGAGTTGCCGAATGCTAACCATTGGAGCACTGGCGATTTCTGACTGTTTGTAATGGGATTTAAAAAATATTAATTAATCGCCATTGGTGTTGCAATGGTAAGCATTCCCGACTCTTGTACATACACCCTCCATAGCGACGAAATAGATTTCATAACCTAGATCTCAATTAGTGCTACAACGTCTACACAAGCTCGTGAGTCATAGGGAAACTATTGTTTTAGATAACTCACTTATGCCGCGTCAGTTTTTCTTAATTTTTTTAAGAAGATATACATTTAAAATAAACTTACAGACTTTTGAAATCAATGAGAAGCCAACTTTTAATTTATGCTTTTCTGATAAACTACTTTCCAATTACATTGTGTCACAAATTTTCAACAAATTCCAGACCAACTGTATCTGATACTTTATGTCTTTGTAAAATTGTCCAATGAATCCGACTGCGAATACAGAATGACCAAAAACAGAACCGGTATTTGTGTTTTTAAAAAAGATGATGTCATTTAAATTAAAAAATGTTTTGGAGAGTATTCGCCGTATTTTCTTATTCTTATTGAAAGATAATAAAATTACTGAAACAACTTCGTGTCGTTAGGGAAGAGTGGTTAAGAAATGACTGAGTTACAGTGGACCAAAAGACCAAATCAAGAAAATATGCAGAATTTGAAAAAGAAATGCAGCTTTGTATATTTACTTGCCTTGGTTCTTTGATTTGATAAAAAATCGAAAAGTTGGTTAATTCACTAAATCTACAGCAACTTTGTATTTTTTGCAGCGAACTGCACCCTGTTGGGCACAAAATTTTAATTTTGAAAAAACTATAAAAAAACAATATTTTTAGAGTTTGGTTTGAAAAATATGATTAAAAGAGCAAATTGGAAAAATACCATCAAAATGTTTGTGAAACTTTAACTTTGGTCCACTGTAACTTAGTCATTTCTTAGCCAATCGTCACAAACGAACCACCGTTGTTTTAGTAGTTATCTTTCGCTAAAAAAAGCACGTGAAAATCCTTCGAAGATCTTCAAAAATATTTTCTATTAAGTGATACAATATCTCGAAACTTATTCTACTTTTAACCATTCTGACTTCACATTCGGATCCAACGGACAATTTTACACACAGATTAGGTGCAGATAAAGGGTGTTTTTCTTTAGCTTCATGGGATCTATCGATATCGATAACTATGGTTTCTTTGCTGAGAATGTCCAACTTTGTTAATATTTCTCTTCAGTAAGGTTTGTCATGTAATCATGAATTGTCTAACACTGCAACAACCCTACCAAATTGTGGAAATTTATAAATAAATATATCAGTTCGCGAAGTTCATAGAGCACTTCGTCCATTTGTGATGAAACTCATTTCTGGTTAAGTGGTTAAGTCAATAAGCAAAATTGCCATGTTTGAAGCGAAGACAATCCTCAAGTCGTTAACGAATCACCATTACATCCACTAAAACTTTACACACTGCTGGCAACATCGGTCATTATTTCTTTCGAAATGAGCAAGGAACTGTCGTTGCGGTTAATGCCGGTGAAATGAGCAACTTGGAATACAGCGCGGTAAACAAACGAATTATTCCAAAATCAATTTGGTGACTACGTTATTTCCAGAAGTGGTCCTGTTCAGTGGGCCCTTCGTTCGTGCGATTTAACGCTCCTGGATTACTTTTAATGGGACTATGTTAAGGCATTGGTTTATGGCGACAAACCAGAAACTTTTGAAGCATTGCAAGCCAATATTCAAGTCACCATTGATTGACGCCATACGGCCTGATTTATTGGAAAAAGTAGTCAAAAATTGGACTGATGGAATAAGCCCTGTAACTCGTGGCCGAGCCGGACATATTCCGGAAATTATAAGTAAAAAATAAATGTCATGAAATTATGTACCAGATTATAATAAAAAAAAGTTCATTCAAATCATATTTCTGTCTTGTATTATCATTTTATGTTGTCATACAGCTAAAAAAACACCCGTTATATTTGGTTAAATATTTGTGATCCAGCGTTTTGTAATTTTAGGCATTATTTTCTAAGAACATAAAAAGGAAATCACTGCAATTGCGATTTGTCGGGTGCGTCGCAAATTCATTTTATTTCCCAACAACGAATCCGAAACGGATTCGAATACGAAGTTCGGTTCGAGTTCGAGACGGATCCGAAAAATTACAAAAAACGATTCGCGGTTTCGAGGGGAAATTTCATACGAAAACGAATTCGTTATGAGTCCCTAACGGACTTCCGTTTCGGACAAAATGTCCGCAGAAACGAATCCGTCTCGAATTCGTAACGGATTCATATGGCACATTGGGTTATTATTGTTTTGTCTAAACGCCAACTGTTTGACACGGAGATACCAATATTCACAACTATACCACTATATATTACCAACCTGCAATTTTTGGGGATATCCAAAAAAATTCGATTAAACATCACAGTATTGGTAAGATATATCAAAAATCTGACAACAGATTCTGAAAGAGAACGCACAAAAACCTGTAGACACAACATCAACTCGAAAAAAACATAAATGGCGTATACGACAAAACTATAATCAAGCGAAGGTATATCTAATTTGATGGTGTTACTTACGAACGGAAGCATCGAAAGGAGGTAAATCGTCTCTTTAGGCGTAAGAAACGGCAGTGGAGAAAGCGCGAGAGTGAGAAAATTGAGACATACAGAAGGAAGAACGAAGCCCGAAAATTCTACCAAAAAGTCACAAACGGAACTAATGGACATGGTTCAGGGTTCCCTACTGTAAAGACAAGGACGGAAATCACATCGCAGATGAGCAGAGCATGGTGGGAATACGGAGAGATCATTTCTCCGCGCTACTAGTACCTGAGATATCCAATAACGATGGGAGAATCGATCACAATATGGATGACTTAAGAACAACAAAGCAGCAGGAGCCGATGTATTATCGGCGGAGCTGTTTAAGGCTGGCGGCGATGAGCTGATAAGGTACATGCTTCAGCTCATTAGCAAAATTTGGTTAGATAAATGCATGCCCGGCGATTGGAGTCTCAGTGTACTATGTCCCATACTTAAAAAAGGTGGCCCGAGTCTCTGTGCCAACTACCGTGGAATAAGCCTTTTATCCATAGCATATAAGGTTCTATCAAGTATAATGTGCGAAAAACTAAAACCAATTATCGGTAAATGAGGACAAGGCAAAATTAATGGTTTCAACGAACAGGGCCTCCACTCGATTAAACCAAAGCGTGAACGTTGACAACCGTTATAACTTCGAGGCAGTGGACGAATTTATATACCTCGGATCTGCCGTAAACAAAAAAAGACAACGTTAGCCTTGAGATCAAGCGGAGAATTGTGCCTGCGAATAGATATTATTTTGGGCTAAGCAAGCACTTTAGAGATAAAGCCCTCTCTCGAGTAACAAAAGTCCAACTGTACCAGAATCTCACTCAACCTGTCTTGCTTTATGGCGCAGTATCCTGGGTCCTATCGCAAGCAGACGAAACATCTGTAGGAGTCTTTGAGAGAAAAATACTCCGAAAAATGTATGGCCCTATCGTGCACAACGGCGAATATCGGCGACGCATGAATCACGAGCTGTATGAGCTTTATCCTGACATTGACATAGTTGAGCGGATCAAAATAACGCGATTGCGCTGGCTAGGCCATGTCTGTAGAATGGATGAAGACGAACCAGCACGAAGGATTTTCGAAACCGAACTCTAACTGAGACGAAAAATAGTAAGACCAAGACTCCGCTGGAGGGATCAGGTTGACGAATCCCTGTGTACACTTGGTATTGCCAACTGAAGAGATAAGGCAAAATATCGAACTGGTTGGCGAAATATGTTACCTTCGTTTTGTAAGGTCCCTCACCCCCTGGGGTTGTCCGAGACCGGATAAGTAGGTAAGTAAGTACTTACGAACGCTGCTTCTCTCTGTCATAACCCTTGTCACGGTTTCCAATTTTAGTAAGAGGTTTTCAAAAAATATGTAAGCAAAAAGCAGCCGCAATAAGTTCCATTCCTTCGCATAAAGTTCTGGCCCAAGGACGAGTATCAACAAAAAAGAGTGTTATCAAAACTTTGAAAATATCTTACGAAAAAATTGTGCACACACGGAATTTCCAGTAAATTTTCTTTTTTGTGTTTTACGTTCTTCTTGAATGTGTGTGACAATATTTGTTGCAGTGCTGAAAAGTATAGAATTATGTATTGTGTATTTATTTGTCTTAACTATGTAATCGTTTTGTCTTGTCAAATGTTTATGTGTGCGCTAAAAGAATTTAATGATAAAGTTTGGAAAAGAACATTTCTCAAAAAAACTTTTTTAAATATATTATATTGCGGAAAAGTGAAAAAGTTTCTGCGGAAATTGTTTTACGCTCGTTTGTAC
The DNA here is from genome assembly GCA_963931995.1 of Phaonia tiefii. Taxonomy (NCBI): domain Eukaryota; kingdom Metazoa; phylum Arthropoda; class Insecta; order Diptera; family Muscidae; genus Phaonia; species Phaonia tiefii. The sequence continues at coordinate 30,577,391 of OZ008368.1, forward strand.
CAAAAACTAACAACCACTCTACTTGCGATGGTTAACACATATGCGGTGGTGAGTTGTCAATTGGTTCCTACCATGTTTGGTAAGTATATGTGAAAAACAAAATGTACAGAGATAAAGTGGTTTGTATATTTCTTATGTTTTTCCTGTGTTTCCCATTTTGGTGCATTGACAACATGAACATTTGAGAAATAAATGCTCGAAACCTGAGAATCATTTAAAGCGATCTGACCAGTCTATGCATGTGCAAGTGATTATAATAGTGGTATATGACTAAAAATGGCATAAGTGCAGTTGCGTAGGTAATTTGTATTGAGCTGTTTCCAAAATTGATAGCACGTGAAGAAAACTTTCAGTTCGCCGTTGTTAAACCCTTGTTGAATCAAGCATATTATATTCAGTATGATATACTTATAAAAAAAATCGTTAACAAGAACAGAAAAACCTTTGCAATAAACGAAATGTGGTACCACTCAAAAAACATATAGGAGACACGATAGGCACATCCTCTTTCGCTTTCCGCCGACAAGTTATAATATAAAAATTATAATTGGTTCATCATGACAACACTAAAAAACAGCACGCTGCGGAATTGGGGCTAAATGAAAAAAAAATAAACAATTTTTTTAACACTATTATGTTACAACCCAGTATTATCAACTATATTGGGGCTTTTGCTTTGGTTTGTGTCTAGAATAACATATGTTGGAAAATTTCTTGTTTAATGGGAAGTTTTCTAGGTGGAGCCTGAATCCAATATTTAATATAAATTGTAATTTTGAACCCAATAAATTTAGAAAAGCCAAATTTAGAAAAGCCAAAGTGAAAGAAGTTTAACAGAAGAACATTTTCTTAAATAAGTGTCATTTCTTAAAAAAAGGAAATTTTCTCAAAAAAATACCTATTCATAATCTTAAACAAAGTACCTTATCTTAAAAAAACCTTATCTTAAAGAAGTACCTTTGCTTAAAAAATGTAAATTTTCTTACAAAAAGTACTTTTCTTAACAAAAGTAATGAGGGATGGGGACTAAATGAAGATATGTTTAACAACTTTTTTAAATATTTTATTACAACCCATTATTATCAACTATATTGGGTACTTTTGGTCTGGTTTGGTTTAAAGCGAAGTTTTCTAGGTGGAGCCTGTTTATTACATATTGTAGTTTTGAACCCAATAAATAGTAAATTTAGAAAAGCCAAAGTGTAAGGCTGGCAAGTCCATACAGTACAACCCTGGCAGCACACTTAGCACACTTTGGCAGCGCACTTCCTCTTACACTCGTACTTTTGGTTTGGTTTGTGTCTAGACTAACATATGGGGGGATATTTCTTGTTTAATGGCATATTTTCTAGGTGGAGCCTGTTTATTACATATTGTAGTTTTGAACCGAATAAAAAGTAAATTTACAACAGCCAAAGTGAAAGAAATTTCAAAAATAAAATTTTCCGAAATAAGTGCGTTTTCTTAAAAATAGCAAATTTTCAAAAAAAAATAATACATACTCATATTCTTAAACAGAGTACCTTTTCTTTAAAAAATACCTTTTTTTTACAAATATACCTTTTCTTAAAAGTACCCTATCTTAAAAATAAAATAATACCTTTTCTTTTCTTGAGATAAGTAATCTTCCTGAAAATAAGTACATTTTCTCAAAAAAAATAACCGTATCCTAAACAGAGTACCACTTCTTTAAAAAGTGCCTGATCCTAAAAAAAGTATTTCTTTCTAAAAAAAAATTCATACTCTTAGGCTTTTTCTTACATACGAACATTAACTTTTAATAAAAGAAGAACCTCTCATCAAAGAAAGGACCTTATCGGGAAAATATAATACATATTCCTAAAACAAGGGACCTAAAAATATACTTAAAAAAAAAATACATTCTTTAAAAAAAATTTCTCAAAAAGATTATGATTTTACTTTTTTTTTTTCTTAAAGATCCATTTAAATTACAGTATTATTCAAGAGGCGCCTTAGGCGTGTTGGAACTAGTTAATACATAATATATACCGAAAGGAACTTCGTTCCAACCGGGTGTCCCCGGACACCTCATGTAATTTTTAAATGAGTACCTTTTCTTAAAAAATTACATGTTCTTACAACAAATTGTCCTTACTTAAAAAACTTATATTTTCTTTAAAGAATACCTTTTGATGTGCTAACATACATAGGCGCAAGTAGGGCAATCTATCAAAATTGAACACATCCAAACAACACACAGCGTTGGCATCATATACGTGGTTATTGTATAACAATAGTCTCTGCGTGATAATACATATGATGGTATAGATGTAGCGGCAGCGAACAAAATGCAGGTCGTCCTCGCCAAAGAGTATTGAATAATATAGAGAACCCATGGAACGGATGGTATGACTCAAAAGCACTGGAGATATCTGTCGAATGATTCAAAACGTATTACTCTCTTCTTGTCATAACTTAGTGCATTCATAATTTTGATGTGAAAGATTGATGCCTTTTGAAACATTTATGCTGTTTGTATTGTTTTTTGTAATAACATTGTCGAAATGGTGCATTATATAAAGAGAATATACTCGTTTATGCTCTTTACTCAGACTCGCCACATGAGCACGCAAAAATAGTGCAATAAGTACTCGATACTATTCAATACTTTTTGTCGTCGCTCAGTTTATGACATAACAAAAAAAAATATTTCAGTGAGCTAAATATTGCCTTTTATTTAGTTGAATGCCAACATTCAAATGAACAGGTCGTCGTCGCTCTGTTTATGACAAACCGAAAACAGTTACTTCAGTGAGCTAAATATTGCCCTATTTATTTTAACAATATTACATCTAATGTTAAAGCAGATGTAAGATAAAAGAAAGTATAATAGCAAAGAAGCCTTCAGCACAAAAAGTGTTCCTTTTTCATTTTTATACTGTTGTTCGACCTTTTCTTCATCATTAATTATGTTGATTATTTATATTCTTTTTTTATTTTCCAATGTAACATTTACTAATGTGTTCATAGAAATTAAACACGTAACGTGTAAGTTAACACATCGCCCGTGAGTTCGAACACTCATTGATTTTTTATGTGAAACAAAATAATTGTCCTTGAGATAAGTACCTACTCCTAAAAATGTACGTATTCTTGAAAAAAGAACGAATTCTAAAAAAATTACCATTTCTTAAACAAAAAACATTTTCTTCAAAAAAATACCTTCTTTTAAAAAATGCCTTTTCTTACAAAAATTGCTTTTCTTAAAAGTACATTTTCTTAAAAATAAACTAATTGCTTTTCTTTTCTTGAGATAAGTAGCCTTTCTGAAAATAAATAAATTTTCTTAAAAAAATAACCATTTCCTAAAAAGAGTTACACTTCTTAATAAAGTACCTTTTTTATACAAAGTACTTCTTTGTATAAAAAATGCATACTCTTATGGCTTTTTCTTACAGAAAGTACTTCGTCTTAAAAATAGTACCTTTTCTTAAAACAAACATTGGCTTTTAATAAAAGAAGTGCGTACCTCTCTTTAAAAGAGAACCTTTTCAGGAAAATATAATACATATTCTTACAAAAAGGACCTAAAAATATAATTTAAAAAAAATTCATTCCACAAAAAAAAATTTTTAAAAAATCTATAATTTTACAAAAAATATCTGTTCTTAAAGATCCATTCAAATTATCGCATTGTTCAACGGGCTCATTAGGCGTATTTAAACTAACGAGAACATAATGTATAGCGAAAGCAACTTCGTTCGAACCGGGTGTCCCCTGATACCTTATGTGATTTTTATTATTATTATACGTTGATATGAAAATTTGGACGCTGGGTACAGTCATTATCTGAATGTGTCATCAATTATCTGATTCTATTTAGGTGGGAATCTACATCATGATCACTACATATGTGGCAAATCACATGAACTATCCAGCCGAACACTAAAAGTTGACCAATATTAGTAAAATTTTGTTCGTTTGAAGGCATTAATGTCAGTGGCCCGAAAACGAACTTTTAGCATTTTAGATCATCTTTGTGTAGAGTTGCCAGACTTCAAAGTTTATGAGTTTTGTCATATACGCTTCCTATTATTCCGTAATATTTTTTAATGTTTTAATGTAAAAATTAATTATTGATGTATTTTGTATATATAAATTGTCTACGTTAGAGAAAATAAAACTGTTAACTATTAAAATCGAGAACAAAGTATAAACTTGCCCATATTTTGAAATCGACGCTTTTAAATATTTTTAAATTGCCTTTGCTAATATATGCAAATGAACAGAAATACCTCCGTCTCCTTAAGATTCATTTCATTAAATAATTATATTGTTGTCTAGAAGGCTTTTATGAAACCAAAAATAACATTGTTTCTCATTTTCAAAATGGTTATAAAAACTTTCAGTCGAAGAAGTATTATAAGAATATAGGTCAGAACGCCACGCGTAAAACTAAATTGGAGAAAGGTTTGCATTAATCATAGGCCAGGACTGAGTTGACTATCAGAAATCCTACGAAAGGCGTTTCCTTATTTACCAGAAGACCCAATAGTCTGTTGGAGATGCAGACGTGATATGGAAAATGCAAGACTTGTACAGAGTTAATATTCAGATGTTTTTCATAAGACTTCTCAATCTGTTTGTGTAATGGAAGCGATACGCGGCTTGAGGGGAAGTGCGACTAGCACAGATGATGGCGAAATTGACGATAAGTGCGACGTTGATACGGTTCTTTGCAACGTCACAAGAAATAATCGCGTGCTTGTTACTGAAAAAATATTCCCACTGTGTTTATCCGGAAGTACTCGTGCGATTTTTGCGTCACACGTTAGCTGACAGTGCGGTGAAGCGTTTAAAAAAAAGATCTCGTCGATCCGATATCGGGGAGCCGTGATATAGGCGTGGTAATTTTTGGTCGAATTTTGCCTGTGTTACTGTATAGCGGCAGCAGACCGCGTGGTTGTTTGCCGGCCCTATACTTAATACATTGGGGCGTGTGTGTATCCATAGCGGGTGAGTTATTTGTTTGGCGTATATACTTATAGTTGTGTGTAGTAGGGCAGAGGCGGGTATTTTGCCAGTTCGATGGTGGGTAAAAGGCCCAGGTCGAAGGGGCCCCGTGCTGGTGCAGGTGAGGAGGTAGCAGAGGATGCTGTTATGCCTGGTGGCAATGTCAGGCATTCTGATTCTGAGGAGAATTATGGAGTGCCGCTAACTGGTGTTAAGAGGCAGAAGTCGGTCGACTCATTGCTGGATGACGATAGTGAAGTTTTTGCCGTTCCTGCTGCTGTGAGTGCAACTTCAACTAGGGCTAGCAGGCCCAGGAGTAGAGCCGCTGCGGGAGGAACGGCCAGCGTGAGCGGTGACTATGTGGCGCGGCTGAAGGCCATCACCAACGATTTGTGTGGTGTGGTGTTGGAAGAAGGTGCCAACGTTGGTCTGGCTAAGACAGTGATAGAAAAAGCGGGCAGGTATGAGGTGCTGCTTATGTCACTTGTGGCGAAAAATGAGCGTTTGAGAGGACGATTGGAGGTGTACGACGCCGTTGGAGTTGGCAGAGGGACATTGGCTGCACCCAGTGCGCCAATGATGCCTTCCCCGGTAGTTCAGGCAGCGCGTGGTGTACCAGCTGCGCCGGTACCTAAGCCCGTAGAGACGTGGGCAGTGGTAGTGAGAGGCAATGAGGCCTCTACGTCTAAGGAGGTCCTTAATAAGGTAGTGGAGCAAGTTGCCCCCTCCTTGGGTGTCCGAGTGCACCAAGTGCGTGCAGCGGGTAGCGGTGGTGCCATTATCCGCACCCCGTCGGTGGCTGAGCGGCAAAAAATTGCGGAGAGCGGTAAATTTTCGGAGGTGGGCCTGGTTGTGTCTGTGAGTGACAAACTTGGGCCCAGAGTAGTTGTGCAGCGAGTACATGCCGAGATTTCGACGGATGAATTCATGGGCGACCTGTACAAAATGAATTTTGCGGAGAAGATGTCGCAGAGCGAGTTTGCCAGGAGTGTGAGGCTCGTTAGCGCGCCATGGCGCCCAGATGCGGGTCTTGTGAATGTAATGCTTGAATGTACCCCGCGAGTGGCGGAACAGCTGGACACATCGGGAGTTTACGTGAAGTGGTTCCGCTTTATAGTGCGGCAGCAGGAGGCGATCCAGACGTGCTTTAGGTGCTGTGGATTTGATCACAGGGCAGCCGAGTGCCGTTTTAAGGAGGCAGTGTGCCGTAGATGTGGCTTTGCGGGTCATCTGGCCCAGCAATACTCCAACGCGTTACGCTGCAGAAACTGCGAGATGAAGGGGTGGGCGTCCGACCCCTCAATGATGTCGTTATTGTGCCCCGTATATGCTGGTAGAGTGGCGAGGAGTAACGCACGGCATTAATATGGATAACACAACCATTATCCAATTTAGTTGTGGTCGGAGCTACGCGGTGATGTGCGAATTGGGGCAGATGATAAGGAGGCGAGGTGTGCGGTATGCGTTGCTGCAGGAACCATTTTATAAGGTTGCCTTAGGTGTGGTGCAGGGTTTACCTGGCGGCATGCGTGTGTTTACAGACGTTGGCGGAAACTCTGCGGTGGTAGTGGATGATGCGGACTCTGACTGTACCGTGGTCAGCTGCACCGAATACGGCGTGTGTGTCTCTATGGAAGGTGCCCTTGGTCGTCTCTATTTGTCTAGTGTGTATTGTCGTTTCAGCAGCCCATTGGAACCATATCTTGGGTATATGGAATCGGTGCTACTCAGCGCGAGTAGCATTCCGGTAGTCCTTGGACTGGATGCGAACGCATGTTCTCGTATGTGGTTCAGTAAGATGGGCAGGCATGCTTCTGCCCATCAGAACCACATACGAGGAACCATGATAAGCGAGTGGCTAGCCGGAAGAAATGTTGCAGTGCTGAACCTGCCGAGTGAGCTATACACCTTTGATGGTCCAATGGGTGCGAGCGACATAGATGTTTCGCTTGCGGATGGTGTTGCGTGGTCGTCGTATGTGTTTGATTGGTGTGTGAGAGACGACTGGGGCATCAGTGACCACAACGTGATAGACATCATCTTGTCCAGTCAGCGGAGAATCGTTGAAGCTGCGCCGCTGCGTCGGTGCCGTCTGTATGATGCGGATTGGCGTCATTACGCGGATCGTTTTGCCGAAGAGGCTACAAGTTGCCCTCTGGAGGCTTTCAGAGCGCTCGAAGTTGATGGAATGATAGGGCTGATCGATCGCTGGATGGTGGCGACGAACGATGCTGTTCTTGGCTGCAGCCGTGTGGTTAGGCCTGGTAGCGTCAAGTGGTGGAGCCCAGAGCTTGACGAGATGCCGAGAGGAGTAAGGCGTCTCAGGAAGAGATTCCAGAGGGCAAGGCGCACTAATGCGGAAGACCTGGCGCAGCGCAAATTGGCCTATCTTGCTGCCCTGAATGATTATAAGGACGCTACACTGAAGGTCAAGGAGGACGAGTGGAGGTCCTTCGTGAGGACGAACAGAGACGATCCTTGGGGCAAGGTCTACCGCATTTGCCGTGGTAGAGGTAAGAGAGGTGAAATATCGTCCCTGCGTGTTGGCGATGAAACCATTTCGTCGTGGAGGCAGTGTACCGAGATACTTTTAAATGAATTTTTCCCAAGGGCGGAGCCGACCGATCGTCCTCCCCCTGATTGGCAAGTGGCCGAACCATCGGTGATCGAGAGGCATGAGCTTAATAGTAGTGTCTCTCGACTCAAGAGCAGGAGATCTCCCGGTGTCGATGGTATGACCGGAGAAATGCTTAAGGCGAGTTGGTATTGTATTCCCGAATATGTGTCTGCGATTATGGAGAAGTGTTTCCGCGAGGGCTACTTCCCAGATGCTGGGAAGTGCGTAAAAGTGGTCGTTCTACTGAAGAGCCCCGATAGGGTGAGGACTAATCCGCGGTCTTATCGCGGCATGAGCCTTCTCCCCGTACTCGGGAAGGTGATGGAGCGGATTTTGGTAGAACGACTCAAAGAAGGTGGAATGCTGCGCACTTCCGAGTACCAGTTTGGGTTTCGCGAGGGGAAGTCAGCCGAGGATGCGTGGATGCATGTGCGGAGCTGCGTGGCGGATTCGTCGTCCAAGTACGTCTTGGGCGTGTTTGTAGATTTCCGTGGAGCCTTTGACCATCTGTCCTGGTGCAGCGTTGTCAGCAGGCTACACGAGCTTGGTTGCCAGGAGATTGAGATGTGGAGGAGTTACTTCCGGAGTAGGAAGGCGTGTGTAGTTGGTGCCAGCGACACAGTTTGGGTTGATGCCGCTCGGGGGTGTCCGCAGGGATCCATCTGTGGTCCATATTTATGGAACCTAATGATGGATCCCTGCTGGGGACTCTTTGTAGCGGATACAAACTGTGCGCGTACGCGGATGACCTCCTTATCCTCATCGAAGGACAGTCTCGTGCTGATCTGGAGAGAAGGGGTGAGGAGGTCATGTGTGTAGTTGGAGTGTGGAGTAGCAGAGTCGGAGTAAGCGTGGCACTTGACAAAACGGTTACGATGCTGCTTAAGGGCAGGTTGTCACCGTCTCGTCACCCGGTAATTAGGTGTCAGGGCGCGAGCCCGCCATACGTCACCCAGGTGAAATACTTGGGGATTATGGTGGGTGAGCGCCTTAATTTTATGTTACACTTGCCGTACGTTAGGGACAAGCTCACTGCGGTGGTGGGCGTCGTTAGGCGTATATTGAGGACAGACTGGGGCCTTAGCAGACGGGCTGTGCGCACCATATATGGTGAACTATTCGTCGCCTGTGCGACGTATGGTGCACCAGTATGGTGTGGCACAGCTACGTCTGTGGTAGGCAGGGCCAAGGTGCTTTCTTGCCAGCGGGTCATATTGTTGGCATGTTTGCCAGTCTGTCGAACCGTTTCGACAGACGCACTTCAGGTGCTTCTAGGGGTACCCCCCCTAGACTTAGAAGTTTTGCGTCGGGTTGCAGCGTACAGGGTGAAGAAGGGCTTACCCCTTCTTGGAGAAGATTTTGTCTCCACCGGGATTTCGCGCATTAAGGCGACTTTAGATGAGCGCGTGGTCTCGCTTTGGGGAAATAGATGGACAAACAGTGACAAAGGTAGGGTGACGTACGAATTTATACCGGACGTGACTTTTGTGCGTGACAGACCGGTCTTTTCTTTTGGACTTAGTACTGGCTTTTTACTGACGGGACACGGGTCTCTTAATGCATTTTTGCATAAAAGAGCCCTGTCCGACAATGCGGACTGTGACTGTGGGAGTGGACCGGAGGACTGGAGACACGTACTTACTGACTGTACATACTATGACGACATTAGGGATTTAGACGCCATGGGAGTTACTCAGACAGGGGCGGGTTGGGACTTTAGTGGGGTTTTGTTGGACGATCGGACAGTTGGGGGGTTGAGTAACTTCGCACGTGAGGTGTTTGATAGGAGGAGGACGAGAGTGTTGTAGTGGTGGTGATATTTCGTAGTTGTTTATTTTGTTGTATGTAGATGTTAACTGTTGTGGTTGTCCTTGCGGTTCCCGGCAGCATTAGAGATTTTTTTTGTTGTTTTTGTTTTTCTTTAATTGCTCGGCGCAGTTTTGGCGTTTTTGCTGTGGTTGGGACGTTCCTGTCAGCCCAAGATCTTTTTGTTTTGTTTTTATTTTTTCTTTTGTTTGTTTGCTTGGCGCTTGTGAGCGAACGCAATTTGGAAAAATCGCGCGATGTTTTTTTCAAATTCTCCTCATCACCAGCTCTATAATTTCCTCCTTTCTCAAATTGCATTCTCCATTCACTTTGGAAGTTCTAATCATCACCAGCTCCATAATTTCTTCCATTTCCAAATTGGATTCCCCATTCACTTTGGAATAGTAATGACAATGTTTGTGTATTTAGGGTTTCCCTTTCGCATTTGTCTTGATGTCCAATAAATCTCAAAAGGCATATGAACACATTCTGCAATTGCGACTTCGAAAAAGCGCTTCGAAATGCTATTTTAAAAGTTTTTCCAAAACTGCACCTGAAGGGATGGTGGTTTCATTACTGCCAGACACTGAGACGGAAATTGACAAAGATGAGTGAACTAGCGTGAGCCGTAAAATCAACCGCAGACGTAAAGCGAATATTTAAAATGATATTAGATTTACTAATCCTTCCGGCGGAAGGCCTAAAACCAAAAAAAAAACTTGGGCGTTGTGACCGTTGGGCGTTATGACCGGTCGCCGGGGGACTCACTGTTTGTGTTTGTTTACTGCTGTGAATATGTTCTGTATGTGTGTACGTCGCAATGGTGGAACACATGCCTTACATTTCGGATTTCTTTATAGAAATCCTAATACGGTAAGGGAGGTATCCTTTAATGGCTTTGACATTTCTTTCCGATTCTATTTCTGAGATATTGGGGAATTATCCAGACAGTGAAATCGTGGTTGCTGGTGACTTCAAAGTCCATAATTCCTCCTGGTTAACGCATTCGAGCCATACAACTACGGAGGGGTCAATACGCCGAGCTCTTCGCCGCGCATAATGACTTAACGCAATTGGTGAATGAACCGACCCACATTCCTAGTGTTCAAGGGCTCAACCAGAATTTACTTGACCTCTTTTTAACTTCGCACCCTGAAAAGTTGGATGTTAACACGCTTGCACCTCTTTGCACCTTTTGCACTTCACTGTATCATTACAGCGCCCTTTTCGTATTCAGCTCTTCGTCTCGCTTCAAACACAGTCCCGAAGCGAAAAATGCTCAACAACTTTTATCAGCATTTTAACTGGAAGCTTTGTTTTCTGGACAATGACATAGATGCTGCAGCTGAAATAATTTTGATTGGTATGAATTCATTCATTCCGACGAAAATTATTTCGGTTAAACCATCGGAAAAAGTTGGTGTAACCAGACATGCAAGAATGCTGTCAGATCCAAAGAGGAAGCGTTCAGAGACTGGCGTTCTAATAAAAACGTTAATACTGAACTCCTTCGCAAACAGGCAAGATCCAAGTGTGCCAAAGTACTTGGACGCGAAAAGTTTCTTCACGAACAGCGTATTCGTGCTAAACTCCTTTTTCCCTAGTGGAAGTAAGAGCTTTTGGTCATTTGCATCCCAACTGTTCTTAAAGATGACATAACCTTCACTGAACCGGTTGATAAAGCTTCTTCCTTGCCGGGTAGCAATCAACCACTCCCCGTGATCAATTAGGTATCTTTTTCCATGCCCAAGATATTTTTTCGAACGCAAGGAGATAAATAGGTTCTTGCGAATATCGTCGTTAATAAATATCCGGGCCCGGATGACATTTCTGCACTGGTCTTGAGTAGGTGCTCTTCGACGCTGGCGTGTCCACTGGGCAACCTTTTCAACCTTGCATACCGTGCGTGAGTCTTCCCGGCGTGTTGGAAGGTTGCTAATGTCCAGCCAATCCCTAAAAAAAGTGGCGCAAGTAACCCTGAAAATTACCGCCCAATTGAAATTTATTCTGCACTCTCGAAGTTTATGGAGAGCATGGTTAACCACCATCTAGTGAAATATCTTGAGTCCAATGACATTGTTAATGATCAGAGTATGGCAGGATGCACTCTTTGTCATTGCTCGCTGCTTTTGGTGTCGGTGATAACTTCACTCGAATTATATCGAGTTTTCTCAGAGAGCGCACTATACGAGTTGTTGTACATGGGGTTTCATCCGACGAGCATAAATTGACTGCAGGTGTACCACAGGGCCGTGTTCTTTCTCCTTCTCTTTTTCTTATTTTCATTGACGATCTCCTTGGTCAGACTGTGAATCCAATCTACTCTTTTGCGGATGACAGTAATCTCTGTCATTCTTATTCATTCGACCGTAGGCCAAGTCTTCAAGAGATTGAAGTCAAACGCCGGACGATGAATGAAACACTCGGCCGGGATCTGGTGTCTATTGTTGAAGGTGTTGATAGGGGACAGTAGGGTATCCAACTCTATTGTCTCCCTTGAGCTTCGTCGAAATGTTGGTTGCGTGTCGCTGTTCTCTCGATATTTCCACGGTATGTGTTCCTCGGACATCCGTCAACTTATGCCAGACGTGAGGATATTTAACTGAAGAACGCGCCTTTCCAGGAACTCTCATCCGTTTTTTATCGAGTGGCCGGTTGACCGCACTACACCCTATAGAGAAACTTCGTTCTTCAGCCGTACAGTCCGTGGAATATACTTCCGGCTAGTGTATTTCCTACCAATTGTGACATACAAAGATTCAAGGCAAATGTCAACAGACACTACTCCCTCTTTCCACCGCCCACTTCCTCAATTTTCCTTCGCCAACGCAATGCACTGCATTTATAGGGGGCATCCCCCGAGTGTTGGTTTGGTAAAAAAAACGAGATATTAGGCTTGATAAAAAAACCAATTTGAAAATTGGTAATAGTGTCGATTTGAAAATATGGGCAATTCTCGATGTTAAGAGTCTGAATTTTCACTTTCTCCAATATTGACAATTGTCTTAAAATGCAATCAACCAATCAACTTTAACATTAAACCATTTGCTACGTTTACCTAATAATCTTAAGGAATGAAAGCAGGCATACATGTCAAAACTAATAAACTATGAAGTCAGTCGACTCTACATAAAGTTGGTCAGAAATGCTAAAAGTTCGTTTTCGGGCCACTATCATAAATGTCTACAAATAAACAAAATTTTATAAAAATCGTTAATTTTTCTTTTGACGTAGAATACGTCTTACCTTACGGTATGAGGAGTCATGTCAGGTTTTTATTGTTGTAATCTTTATTTCATTGAATTTGAGGAAACGGCTAGATGAATTTTTTTAAAATTTTTTTTGTAGGTAAATGAAGATGTTATCTTTCGTTTGATATACATTTCACATTGGTTGATATATTTCTAGTATTTTAATTTCTCAAATGAAAATTGTTTAAACACATACACTCAAACATATGTGTGATGTTTGGTTGAGTGTTTTGGTTGCTCAACATTGCTTAGGAACATGTATCTAGTAAAAAGTGAAACGAACAGCAAGCCAATGTTGCTTGGCAACATGTATCTAGTAAAAAGTGAAACAAACAGTAAGCTAACGTAATAAAGCTTTTTTGCGAAAGCTTCAATAAAGCTGTTGTAACATTAATTTTGAATTGTAAAGCGTAAAGCTTTCACACAACGCTCGAATGCTAATGCGAAGACTCGATAAGGTAAACCTTTTTTAATATTAGGGCGGCCCTCTCAATATTCGCAGAACTTATTTCAATAAAAATATTAATTAAAATACATAAATTAAATTAAGTTTAAAAAAATTGAACATAATATTTTTTTTTTAAACGGACTTGAATCAAATGCCGTTGGTAAATATAAAAATTACAGCAGACAGTTGTCCGAGGCCTTCGGCCACGGACTGTCCCTGCAGGCTGTGTCAGAGACACGGCCATTAAGTTTAACGCCGATAAGACAGAAAACATATATAACAATAAATGATAAATAATATAAGCAAATGAATTTATTGTTATATATGTTTTCTGTCTTATCGGATGGCGTATTCTACGTTAAACTTAATGGCCGTGTCTCTGACACAGCCTGCAGGGACAGTCCGTGGCCGAAGGCCTCGGACAACTGTCTGCTGTAATTTTTTTCTTTCTATTTTCATTACTACCAACAATAACACTTTGTAAAGTACAGAATATAAATGCATTCGCTAAATGTAATTTAAGTTCTTGTTCCTTCAAATGTCGCTCTCAATTTTCGTTGAATGAACATCTACGAATTTTATCAAATTCACTTAAGCTCATAGGAATCTTGGAACCTCTTAAATTAACCCCTTGAAATGATCCTATGGAAAGATAATGACACAAGAACGCGTCGCTGCACAACTAGTGGGGTATCTGCATAATTTTGAGGGCAAACAAGGTTACCTGTGTCTTCGGATGAATGCGAAATGTAATTCCTTCTCATAAGTTATTAAAATAAACGAAAACGTTGAATGTGATGTTATGTGTACTTATACACAAGTAACGAAGCCGTGTTAAACAAAGGGTGAATAGTTTGCACGTAACTCGCAATAACCTCTTAAAGGAAAAGGATGAGAACGTGTAATAGTTTTATTCTTTTAGCAAAACTTCGTTTTATTTAAAATTTGTATTTGTACACCAAAGACGTACAATATTGCGTACAGAATCTTATGGGTTTTACGTGAGAAAATTTGCAAAAACCTTCAAAACCTATATTCAATTTCATAGAATAAAAGCTGCATACATAATAGTCTTTTAAATGATATAAAGTTTCTACTTTTCATGTCTGAATATTCAATAAAAAAAAGGTGACTGCAACACGTAATGTTTACAAACATTTAATTTTAGTTCAACGCACTTTCTCTCAAGCGTTTATACTTTTGAAGACAATTGGTTACTGTGGCATTTTTTCGTCTATTTTGAAATTCGGGGAGTAACGGGCGGAATATTATGAAGATTGCTGAAAGAAAGTTATGCCGAAAATTTAGGGAAAATTGGTCAACGTTCTACAAACATACCTCTGTTAAATATTTATATGTGCAAAATATTGTTTTTTCTTTCCTTCTGAAATTTAACTATAATTTAATGTCGACCATATAAAATTTTTGTCGATAGTATCCTCTCTCTTTATCATATACTTTTTTCCCTTTTGGACTTTATTTGTAGTCATATAATTATCGCTGTAAGTTTGCAATTCATTAGAAAACTGTTATATGTGCAGTCGCGTTCCTGATACTTTAAAGTGAACAACTCTATTTTTCTCGGGTGTTTAGTATAAAATATCTTTCTGTACGTGAGTAAAATGATCGGTATGAATATATTCCAAGAAAGGTTTTATTCGCAGTTTTGTTTCTAGTTGAACATTCCACGTGGAAGTGATCTTACGGATGATGAGCGCGGTAAAATAGTTGGAATGAGACTTGCAGGTAAAGGAATTGGCGACAAAAATAAAAAAAAAAATATTTAAAAAAAATTCTTAAAAAAAAAGTAAAATAAAAAATATTTTTTCTTAAAAGTCCATTTAAATTATGGCATTTTTCAAGGGGCTCCTTAGGCGTGTTGCAACTAACTAGAACATGATATATAGCGAAAGGAACTTCGTTCCAACCGGGTGTCCCCTGACACCTTATGTGAATTTTGTTGTTATTATACGTTGACATGAGATTTTGGACGCCGGTTACGGTTATCAATCCGATTCTATTTAGGTGGGAATCTACATTATGATCACTACATATGTGGCAAATCACATGAACTGTCCAGTCCAACACTAAAAGTTGACCGATTTTGGTACAATTTTGTTGATTTGTAAGCATTAATGTCAGTGGCCCTCTAAACGAACTTATAGCATTTTTGACCACCTTTGTGTAGAGGTGACAGATTTCAAAGTTTATGAGCTTTGTCATATACGCTTCTTTTTATTTCCTAATATTATTAGGTGAACGTAGCGAATATTTTAATGTAAAAATTGATTATTGAAGTATTTTGTATAAATTGCAAACAAAAATATTAACTATTAAAATCGAGAATAAAGTATAAATTTGCCCATATTTTGAAATCGGCACTCTTAAATATTTTTAAGTTACCTTTGCTAATATTTGCAAAACTTGGAGCGGTGCAGGTAAAGGTAAAGACTTGCAGGTCAACGAATTGGCGAGATTCCAGCTGCTGTACATCGGCATCGCACTACAGTTTCAAATTTCATCAAAGACAAAGATATTAAGCGCAGTGGACGCATCCCAATTGTAGACAAGAGGCAGCTAATGAGAATATGAGTTGTGGGGAAATAAACGTGAAATTGGGTCTAAATGTAACGACAACTGTTAAAACGCTTAACCCAGCGCCATAAAAATGCGCGTATTGCTTTTGCAGAAAAGTACAAGTTTTGGGAGGACGAATTTGAAACCGTTATATTTAGTGATGAGAAAAAGTTTAATTTGGACGGACCTGATGGTCACCATAAATATTGGACAGACCTAAGACATCCTCGGCAAACGTGCTACAAGCGAAACCACGGTGGTGGATCTCGTATAATTTGGGCAGCATTTGGAGCACAAGGGAATTCCGCAAGGAAAGCGGAAGCATACGTTGATCTGTTTGATCTGTTGGACACCAATTTAATTGACTTTGCTGGCGAATTAACGGGTTTTTCAATAAGAGCGCTACAAAAGTTTTTTTTTAAATAGAACAAAACCGGTTTTAGATACCAATGAAATTCTTTATTCCTGTGAAATTGCTGCAATTTTACGTTCGTACGAAGTTCATCAATCGTCGCTGGCTTGTTGGCATAGACCATTGGCTTGACGTACGAACGACCGAGGCGGCCAATCGACTGGACCATTTTGTGATATAACACGTTCACCAAACTTGGTTTCCAATAAATTGATTGTGGCATTCGCTGTGTGGCTTGTGGCGCCGTCCTGTTGGAACCACATGTCCTCCAAGTCCATATTATCCAATTGGGACCAAAAATATTCGGTTATCATTGAACGATAGCGATTCGCATTCACAGTAATGTGCCGGTCTTGATCATCACGGAAGAAGTATGGCCCAATGACGACGCCGTAATTTTTTCGGGATGCAATGGTGACTCATGGATTACATGTGGATTGCTGTCTGACCTATAACGAATATTTTGCTATTTTGCGCTGAAGATGATTTTCCGATGAAACTCCGAATCATTTTTAAGTTGTTACTCAGCCCAATTCACGAACATACGAAGCTTATGGTGGTCAAGCGGCTTCAGTTATTGCGTCAATTTGATCTTGTAAGGATGTAGGCCAAGATCTTTTCGCAAAGTTCGCCACAACGACGTCACAGAGATGCCCAATGCTTGAGAACGACGTGTGAGAGACACATTTGGGCTTCTTGAACTGAAGCCTCAGCGGCAGCAATATTCTCGACACTACTGGCACGGGAACATTTTGAACTGTGCCTGTGGATTCAAATTTTTCCACTAGACGCTCAATTGTTGATCTGGTAGGACGACTATGACGACCATAAATTGGACGTAGCGCTCTTAAAGTTGAGGCCACTGACTCAAAATTTCGGTAGTAAATTTTAATAATTTCGACTCGTTGTTGGCTCATATATCTTTCCATGATGAAATGGAAAATCTTACTGAAGACAAATGTTAAAAGAGCGGGGAAAAATATGGCGTCGTTTGCTGTCCCTATCGATTTACTTTTGTAGCGTCCCTGTTGAAAAGCCCTTTATATGCATATAACTGAACTTTTCAACAAGACAACGCCCTGATCCACATTTTTCGGCTCACAAGGGATTTTTTTAAGTCAGCCATAAGTCCCGACCTCAACGAAATTGAAAACCTCTGGGGGATACTTTCCGCTAAGGTGTTTTCAAAGTCGAAGCAGTATACGAGGCTTAGAGAACTAAAACTAGTAATATTGGCGGAATGGGAGAAAATTGACATATCCACTTTAAGCAAACTTAGTCAGTTCTATGCCACGCAGGCTAAAACAAGTTCTTATACACAAGGGCAACTGAATATCATATTAATTACATATTTTAATTGGATAAGAATAAGAATTAAATTTAAGTTTCATTTTTGCATATATAAATATTTACTATGAAGAATATATCAAACACTTTTTTTGATGTGTTAACATCTATACGCGCGCCTCTAGGGCAGTAAACAATAAATTTAATACATACGCAAGTGTTAGGTTTGTAAGAGTAAATCATCGTTTGTTTGTTCGTTGCTTGGCAGTCTGTATTGAAAGTGATTATTAGACGATTTTCATATAATTTTCCCACGCGATTTTCTCCGGAAATTCATAGCCGATTTTATTAATTTTTGGATTAAAAAGCTAGTGCGGGTTTCGACGAAGAGTTTAGGCCAAAAATTAAGGCGATCCGATATCGGCGAGCCGAGATTTAAGTGTTTTAATTTGGAGTAATATTAAAAAAGTGTTTTATGTTGATCTTCGGTTTTGTCTTATCATCGTTTGTTTGTTCGTTGCTTGGCAGTCGGTATTGAAAGTGATTATTGGGCGATTTTCATATAATTTTCCCACGCGATTTTCTCCGGAAATTCATAGCCGATTTTATTAATTTTTGGATTAAAAAGATAGTGCGGGTTTCGACGAAGAGTTTAGGCCAAAAATTAAGGCGATCCGATATCGGCGAGCCGAGATTTAAGTGTTTTAATTTGGAGTAATATTAAAAAAGTGTTTTATGTTGATCTTCGGTTTTGTCTTATCATCGTTTGTTTGTTCGTTGCTTGGCAGTCGGTATTGAAAGTGATTATTGGTCGATTTTCATATAATTTTCCCACGCGATTTTCTCCGGAAATTCATAGCCGATTTTATTAATTTTTGGAATAAAAAGCTAGTGCGGGTTTCGACGAAGAGTTTAGGCCAAAAATTAAGGCGATCCGATATCGGCGCGCCGAGATTGAAGTGTTTTAATTTGGAGTATTAATTTGGAGTAATATTAAAAAAGTATTTTATGTTGATCTTCGGTTATATCGTACGAATATAACAATGTATGTATGGATGTACAAGTGGCTGTTGCTTTGCATTCTTTGAATTTTGTGGGAATAAAACAAAAAGTATTGAGCAAGAAAATAATGACACATGTGCTTGCACTGGGTCTTTAAATAATTTTAAGTATTAATATTATTTAACTGTAACATCATCATATGATTGAACGCTGTTTTTTATTTTCCAATGTAACATTTACGAATGTGTTCATAGAAATCGAACAGGTACCGTGTAGCAAAAAGGTGTTAACACATCGCCCGTGAGTTCGAACACTCATTGCATTTTTTTTTGTTCTAAAACAGAAATGAAAAAATATGGTTTCTTATAATTTTAAAGAACACATAAATATAAACTAATATATAAAATAAAAATCAAAAAAATTTAGTTTTCAAAGCTCCAACTCAACATTATACATTGCACATATGTATAAATATTTGACAGGGGTATAGCGCTACGAGGTAAAAGTTCAAATAGTGGAAAATTATATATTTTACCAAATTGCATCTAGAAAATTTCTCACTATTGCGTGGATTTTTAGGAAACGTTACAAGATTATTACACTGTCCTTATAGTTTAACTGGGGAAAAGTTGGATTAAATCGGACAATATTAATATGTGGAGTCTCGAGGTCAGTATTAATATATGGAAAATAATGCGTTTCCACAATTAGGTTCTAGAAATTCACTCATTTTACGGTGGGTTTTTACGAAACTTGGTAAGATTTAGTAAATTGGTAAAAGTTTGGATTAATTCTGACAACGCTAACAAATGGCGTGGCGCCAAAATAACTTTCTAGTAGTTTACATTTTCTGGCCGATTTTCCTAAATCTGGTTAATATTCCTACACTGTTATTAGTATTTGTCTAATACAAATGTGCAGTTCAGCGGACAACATTCACATGTTGCGCATCCAGATGAAAATGAATGTTTTTTTTTTTTGGAAATTATACGTTTTCAATAATCAGCTTCTGGAAATTATCTAATTGTGAAGTTTATTTACTGCCTTAACATTTAATTCTTTCGAAACGAATTTCTGGAAATTATCACCTCCGAAAGTAATGTTTTAATTGAACTAACAGGCTTCGCTCTTAAATGCTTTAACAATTTCTGATTTGAGTCAGATACAGCAGATTAACCACATATTAAAGACTATACATTTCTAAACAGATTGTTGATAAAAATATAAATAAATGGTTTCCCATTACATCCCATGAAGGGACCGGGGAGAACTTCTCACAATCACTGAGCTGTGCGGTTTCCAGTTTTCACTCACTGATTGGGACATACAGTTTTACACCGATTCCGAACGATATTTGGAGAAGCTTTTTTCAAAGCTATATACTCGATAGTGTCGCCGTCACTATGCGAGGTGACCGCCGCCGAAAGAAATTTGAAGGTGGTCAGAGCAGGGTTCGAACCTAGGATCTCATGTACAAGAGCCGCGCACACTACCATTGCACCGCCGACGGTGGTCATTTCAAAACCATAAAGCGCCTACACTATCAATGAAGAATGTATGGGTTTTTATTCTGCCTTAGTAGAAGATCTATTTGCAAAAACACATAAAAAGGGCAGGGGAGTTCTACCAAGAAACATTATTAGCAATTTTAAAAATTCGTCAGTTAAATACTTATGTCTGATTTACTCCAAGTTTACAGCAGTTACATTACTAATGACAGTGAATAATATTGCCAATATTCACTAATTTGTGACATCCTAGCAGCTGATATTGGAAAACGCTCAATTTCCTGAATTAGGAAATATAATCTCAAGTCGCCACGTGTTAGAGTGTCTGATTTACTCCTTACGTGAGTTAAATCCTGTGTTAGAATCTTACTTTACTTATACTGACTATTTACAACCCCATGAGGTCAGATGTCTTGCACAAATTTATTAAACAAACAAATTAAACAAATTTCAACATATTCTTCCAACTGGCTCTATCCTTCGCCTTTTCTCGCCAGTTGGAAACACCAAGGATACGGAGGGATTCGTCTGCATGGTCTTTCCAGCGGAGTCTTGGTCGTCATTTTTTCCTACTTCCATCGGGTACGTTATCGAAAACCTTTCGCGCTGGCTCATCTTCATTCATTCTGATAACATGGCCTAGCCAACGCAATTGGCCCATTTTGATTCGCCTAGCTATGTCCATGTCAGAATATAGGTGATATAGCTCTTGGTTCCAGCTACGTTGGTACTCGCCGTTTTTTCTAAGAGCACAATTATCCTATCTATCTCCAGGCCGACGTTGTTGTCCTTGTTCACGGCGGATCCAAGGTAGACAAATTCATCTACCACTTCAAAATTAAATCGGTTGTCAACCTTCAAGTGCGGTCCAAGTCGAGAGGTTTCTCTAGTTGTTGACACCATCAATTTTGTCTTGCTCTCATTAGCTGCAAGACTCACCTTCGCTGATTCCTTTTCGATTCTTGAAATACTGCAGTAACCTCTTGCAAATTTCGCCCAATGATGTCTATGTCGTCAGCATACGCCAGCAACATATGGCTTTTCGTGTTAATGGTCTTGTTCGTATTTACTGCAGCCTTTCTCATTATTATCTCCATTAAGATGTTGAAGATACTGCACTAAGACCTCGCTTGGTACAGAATGGTTCAGTGAGGTCTTTCCCCAATTTCACTGCTGATTTGGTGTTGGGCAGCGTCATTCTACAGAGGCGAATCAGTTTTGCCGGAATACCAAGTTCAGACATAGCTTCGTACAATTTTCCCCGTATAGGGCTATCGAAAGCAGCTTTTAAACGACAAAAATGTGGTATGTATCGATTTGCTTTTCGTGGGTCTTTTCCAGGATTTGGCGTAGCGTGAATATTTGGTCAGTCGTGGACTGGCCTGGTCTAAAACCACACTGATAAAGTCCAATCAGGTTTTCAATAACTGGCTTAAGTCTTTCGCATAATACGCTCGACAAGACCTTATACGCGATGGATAAAAGACTTATACCGCGATAGATGTAACAGACACACGGATCAACCTTTTTGAATACAGGACATAAAACACTGAGACTCCAATCGTCGGGCATAGATTCCCCCAGCCATATACCGTTGACGCATGTGGGCTATCAGTCCTTCGCCACCTGCCTTAAAAAATTCAGTGGGTAGGCCATCCGCACCAGCGGCTTTATTATTCTTAAGGCGGGAGATCGCCGTTCTAATCTCGTCTTTGTTGACACTATCTTCCACTATCATTACCTCCTGATCTTCAGTGGAATAATCTGAGTGGAGAGTGCTGAAAATTCGTTAAGTTCTGATGACAGTGTAAGAATCATTTCAAGGTTCATTAAAATCAGTCGGAAAGTTTGTGAGTTTGGAGAAACTGATTATCGAAAGACATAATTTCGTTAAATATGAACTTTAATCTCGAGGCGCCACGTCTTAACATTGCCTCATTTTCTACAAATTTTCACCAGCTAAACTACATAATAAGTTAGACAATTTTCATCATAATAATTCGCAGCAAAATTTTGTGATTTTGGTGAAACAATTTGATAAAATATATTATTTTGCAATATTTGAATTTTAACCTGGAACCTGGAGCCACTTATTAATTTTATCCAATATTCTGCAAACTTTCGGCATAATATTTTTCATCAAGTGTCGAAATATTTTAGAATATTTGTATCCGTAGGTATTGTATGCCGCTGCCATGACACGGCCGCTATAGCGTTGATCATAAAAAAAATAGTTTCCCATTACATCCCATGAAGGGATAGCGCAGAACTTCTCATAGTCATGCTCGTTTTATAGTTTTGCACTCACCACCGACGGCTCCATAATCATATTAATAATGATCATAATCATATTAATAATGTATTTTGTGGAACCCCCCCCCCCCCCAAAAAAAAAAACAAATATATCTCCAAAAACTGCGGGGTTATGACCAATCAACATACGTATACGAACCCTGTAATGGGGAGTTTGTGAAAAGTATTGTAATGGGGAGTTAGTTATATGGGTTAAGAATGTGTTTCCATATTTTCCATGATATTCCTAAGTATGACCCAGTGGATGACAACTGATAGTTCCAAAAAATTTTAATAGTTCCAGAATAATTTTCAAAATTCCATTTCACGTAGATTCATTTATATTTTTTTTGTTGTTGCACGGATTTCCGTTGTCGAAATAAATAAATAAAAATGTTCCAGCTTTAAGCATCTCCCAAATTTGTCTATCATTTTATACTAAGCACAAGCTTTAAATACAAAGTGTGTTCTATAAATCTTGACAAGTGGGTCTGAAATAATGACTGTGTTTATAAAGTCTTTCAACCAACCTGAATAGTATTTTATAACAACAATTCGTTGTGGTCATATTTATACCAGAAGCCAATTAAAATTAAATAATCATACCAGCCGTGTTAGCATATACATTTGTGGTTTGTCAACATTCCACTGGGGAACAGAAATGTAATATTAAATACATTTTAAAAGGATTATGCAAATTTCCAACCCTTTCCACAAACTTAATTGTGAATTCTCAAATATCTTTGACCAGTACCTCACACAAACACACACAGCTCCCAACGAAATTATTTAAGAATGAACGTTTATATTTGAGATAACCACACAACCCCAGAGTATTTATGTAACATTTCTAAAATAAATTTTAAACAAAAAATTAACTTGATTTTTGGTCAAATCCCTTGTGGCCGACATCAAAACATATTTAGTTATCAAATACACAGAGCAACACTGTTTCCAGAGGGTAAATAATTTCGATATTAAATTAATATATTGCGCTAGTACAGCTAAAGGGGAATTCAATGTAGTTTAATTTCTCAAAAAGTTATTTTAAATGGTGTCTCGGTAAGGATGAACGTTTCCAATGCACAATAAAAAGACATATTTTGTGAGCAAGTTGTAATTTTTGCATTGCATTGTAAAGACGTCATCTTCCGATTAAGTACGAACTAAAATATCCGTCAAATGATCGCTACGGCTCTAATGATAAGTTATTAATCTTTTAATGAAATTTACCATTACTTTTTCAGAGAACTATGTCTGTATCTCACCGAAGACGAGTTGGATCTCGGCTTTGAGCTAAGAAATTATTCGCATAAACCCGAGATGTAATAAAACAAAGAAAGAAATCTCACGGCGTTCAATCGCATGATCCTGGTGGCCAGTTGACATCAGAATTTCTTAAATGGTACAATTAGGGAAAACGGCGAGTACCGACGTCGCTGGAACCAGGAGCTTTATAATTTTTATTCTGACGTGAACATAGCTAGGCGCATCAAATTAGGTCAATTATCAGAATGGATGAAGATAAACTAACGCGACAAATTTTCGATAACGTACCCGATGGAAGCAGGAAAAGAGGACGAACAATACTCCGCTGGAAAGACCAGGCAGTAGAATCCCTCCGTATCCTAAGTGTTACCAACTGACGAGAAAAGGCGAGAGATAGAACCAGTTGGAGGAATATGTTGAAATTTATTTAATTTGTTTGTTTAATTTTTGGTTTAATGTATGAGAAATTCATAATACAAGCTTACAAGTAATGAACATTTTTCTAATTGAAAAATGGTTAGTTTTTGTTGGAAATAATAGACAATTCAGTTCAACACACACTCACTGGCATGACTAGTTTCGAACTCCGTGACAAGTTCATCATCAGATGCCTAACTACTGTGTCTGAATTGACAATTCAATAAAATAAAATGTTCAACGTCTTAATTTACAAAAACAAATACATGTGTGCTGTAATTTCGCTTCCAAAAACAAAAACAAACATTTTTGCATTTCAGTAAAATGGTCATAACTTTGGAACGGTAAGACCTCTGGGCTTCGTTTAGGTCATTTTGGTAAGGTAATAGGTATGCCTACAAAAAATAAGTTACCTGTCATCTGGCTGAGCCAATTGAGGTTATGTAATTTTTTTTTTCATTTTTGATGTGTAAACATCTATACGCTGGGGGTAAAAATCTTTTTCACAATACAATCACAAATTTAGAGTAAGATGTGCGATGTAATCGTTAACCAATCGTAAAGCGTTATCAAATCGGTGTGAGCTATGTATGAGTGTATTAGTGTACTCATACGCTGCATACAATATACTCCACACCATCTAGTGTGCAATAGTAGCGACTAGAGGCTAGCGCGAGATGAATTGATTGAGTTGTGATTTGTGTGACACTAATACATTGTCATGTCATGCATGTTGTTACTACTTGGTATACATAGGACTTCGACGGCAATGTTACGTTCGACTCAAATAAATCAATCGAACGTGTTCGAACATGAATCGTTTTACTTGAGTGTTGCATGGTACATACGAGCACTCATCCAAGACTGTATGGATGACGTTTTGTCGCCCACACTGAATTTATGTTATTCTAACGTTTGATTTGTGTGCGCACGATTGTAATTAAAAAAAGGGAAAATGGAGAATATTGATGTTTAAATTATCGCAATTAATTATTTTTCACTTGTTTTCTTAAAATATGTACATTTTCTTTAAAAAAGTATTTTTACTTAACAAAAGTACTTTTTCTTAAAAATTATCTTTTCTTAAAAAACATTCCTATTCCTAAATAATCAGCTTTTTATAAAAAAAAGTAAATTTCCTTAAAAAATTACCTTTTCCTTACTTAATTGTTTCTTTTTTTATTTTTGAAATGAATTCCTTTTTTTATGTTGCTAAAGTAAATCAACATACATAGATTGCTGGTAGTACAACACGTATCACAACACAGTTCAACCCAATCATTGGGTAGTAATAGCATCGTATGACTCGACGGTTGCGTCGCAATGACTACTATGAGTGGGTTTACGTGTAGACATGGCATGGCTCGAACCGTTGCTGGCGTCGGCCTTACACACACAGCATAACATTTTGCACGATGAATTCAATGAACCGAAACATGCACTTGTGCTAGCCCTTAGTAGCGACTAATTTTCACTAATTGTTGTACATTATGTTATCGTAGGCAAATGAAAACAAATAAATAAAATGAATACAAAAACATTTAATTTTAACAACTTTTAAAAAGATTTTTTGCACTTTTAATAAAAAATGTACTAAAACAAAGCAAAATAAAGAAAACTAAAAACTAAACTTGTCAAATATAAGGAAAACTTAAAACTAAAAGTTTTCTTCATCTTTGAGATTGTCATTCATACTTAACAGCTGCATATAAGCACCATCTAGTGTGCAATATTAGCTACTAATTTTCGAAAACCATTTCTGTAAAATAACATTACATTTCAGTAAACAGCTGATTAATAACTTGTCAACCGCAACAAATACAAAATAATAAAATATTTTACAAAACACCAAAAAAATTGTAACTCAGAACATAAAACAACACAAAGTGTATCAAAGCTGAATGGAGGTAATGTTAATTCTAATAAAATTTCTATTAGATTCTAATATAAATTACGATTATAACATATCTTCATTACGTACTGTTGCCTTACACTGAAGCTGGTGCACGACAATTGGGTAACAATCTCCATCTCATGCCAATTATTATGGGTGGAGATTTTAATACAAATTTTGCAAACCCACAGTCGCAAGCTTTATCAAAATTTTTATTTGACGTTTACCACTTGCATATGAGCAATTCTCCACAAACCCCCACAACTAACAATTCCACTACTATAGATGCAGTTTTCCATAGATTTTTAAATACAATCGAGTCAAAAATTCAAATATGTATCTTATTTTAGTTACCATATGCCAATATTAACTATTTGTACTTACGGCATTTACAATAGATGGGCACTTTGCAGTACTACTACAATTTCAGTAAAAATAAATCTTTAACTAGTAAATTTTTACTGATTACTAAAATTTTTTTCAGCAATTTTTATAAAGTGCCTACATGATTACAATGAGGTGCATTGAATTTTCAGTAATCAGTAATGCCCGATTACTGATTATTATGAATACGGCCCTATGAGTTGACTGGTAATGCAAATTAAATTTCATTATCAGTAAAAATTTACTGAATTTTTTCAGTAATCAGTAAATTTACTGCTTACTGTAATTTTTAATGCAGTACATATATACTGCAGTGTGCCCATTTACCAACCAAATAAGTTAAATAAAACAAACAAAAACCAGCAAATTCCTATGTATTTACAATATTGAAAGTTTTGATACTTTTAATTGATTAATTAAAAAAATATACTAAAAGCATAAGTACTTCCAACTTCATTACTAGATGTTTACACATCTCCCCTGTGATCGGACTCACATTAATTTTTTTTTTCCGAAAGCTCTGTATCTCGGCGATTTGCCTTTTTTTTCTTCTTTTTTTTACTGATTCTGAAAGGCCTCTTAAAGACTTTTCCAACAAGCCCGACGGCTCAGAAGTTAGCAACTTTACCCTACTACCCTCCGACCGCCAATCCGAAAATTTTGAACCCGCTGCCATTTCGCACCCTTGCATTTTCAGACATGGTCCTAGTGGACTTTTCTTCATTAAGTGAGCGAAGGAATACGCTGGAGAAATTTGTCCGGAACTTCCTGAATCACCCTGTATATTGTGTACTATTTAGTTCCAACACGCCTAAGGCGCCTGCTGAAAAATACTGTAATTTAAATGGACCTTTAAGAAAAGATACTTTTTGTAAAATGATAAACCTTTTTTAAGAAATTTTTTATTTATTGAATGTATTTTTTTTAAGTATAGTTTTAGGTCCCTTTTGTAAGAATATGTATTATATTTTCCCGAAGAGATCCCTTCTTTGATGAGAGGTACTTTAAAAGCTAATGCTTTTTTAAGAAAAGCTACCATTTTTAATAAGAAGTGCCTCTCTTTTTTTTACAAAGAAATACTTTTTTTAAGAACAGGTACTTTTTAAAGAAGTGGTACTCTTTTCAGGATAAGGTTATTTTTTTAAGCAAATTTACTTAGTTTCAGGAAGGCTACTTATCTTAAGAACAGAAACGGAAAGGTATTATTTTATTTTTAAGAAAAGGAATTTTGTTAAGAAAATGTATTTTTGTAAGAGAAGGTATTTTTGTTTGAAGAAAAGCTTTTTTTTTACGAAAGTGCAGGTAAAATTTTAAGAGTAGGTACTTATCTCAAGAAAAATTAGTTTGTTTTACAAAAAAGGTACTCTTTAAAAAAAATTTAGTTTTTTAAGAAAATGCAATTTGTTGTACGATAATGTACTTTTTTAAGAAAAGGTACTTATTTAAAGAATTGCTTTTTTTAAGAAAATGTACTTTTTGTAAGAGAATTTACTTTTTTAAGCAAAGTTACTTCCTTAAGATAAGATATTTTGTTAAGTAAAGGTACTCGGTTTAAGAATACGAATAGGTATTTTTTGAGAAAATTTACTTTTTTTAAGAAAACGCAATTTTATAAGAAATTAGTATTTTTATAAACTTCTTTCACTTTAGCTTTTCTAAATTTATTTTTTATTCAGTTCAGAACTACAATATGTAATAAACAGGCTCCACCTAGAAAATTTCCTATTAAACAAGAAATATCCCCCCATATGTTAGTCTAGACACAAACCACACCAAAAGTACGAGCTGTAGAGTAAGTGTGCTGCCAAATCTAATTCCATGCTCAGGATTGTACTTCATGGATTTGCCAGTCTTGCACTTTGGCTTTTCTAAATTTAATTTTTATTGGGTTGAAAACTACAATATGTAATAAACAGGCTCCACCTAGAAAACTTCCCGTTAAACCGAACCAAACCAAAATTTCCCAATATAGTTGATAATAATGGGTTGTAATATAGTAGCTAAAAAAGCTGTTTAACATTTTTTCATTAAGCCCTTATCCCGCAACGTGCGATAAGGATCTTTGTTCCAAAACTTGTTTAATTTCCATAGACCTGATCGACTAGTAATCTCAAATATTCAACATAAAAAGCATCACCAATAATCAACAAGTTAAAATACATTAGAAATATTTTTGTCGGTTATCACACAGTATCGATTTCTTACCGCTAAAAATTATTTTGTGTAATAGTGAAAATGAATTGTGTTGTCACATATATCACAAATACATATGTGCTACAAAACAAAATTCTAAAAAAAAGTGAACAAATATGATTAAAATAATGTCGGGTTTGTATCCATTAAATCAGAGATTTGATGGATAATCTGTCTGTTATGAGTTAGCTTATTATTTTAGCTATTTGAATTGTGAAAGAAAGAACAAAGTGGTGCTTGGTTGTTATTTTAAACAAACAAATATAATCTGACACATTTGAGTTATGACTCCTTAAATTAGCGTGCGATATGTACCCTGTTAATATAGTGTAAATTATCATTTGGTTTAGCTTGAATCATTGAAATACGGTTTATAGAAGTTTAACAAACGTATACAATCACATAAGATGCCAAAAAGTCGCGATACTAAAGCTGAGCATGGAAATGGAAAAACTAAGTGGTTTGGAAATTATACATATGTACATTTTGTGTCCCCTCCCATTGAAAGGAAAAATATGACGAGGATTTTATGGACACTGATACACAGCGATAATATTCATAAACCCTATTTCGTTTTGATGGTTTTCGAATCTGTCAGTAGAATGAGCAACATATTTGCATCTTTTATTTACTGTTGATTATAAATGCACATATAGAGAAAAATGCGGTCATGTTCACAAATGTTTCAATATCTGAAAGCCATGCAACGAATTCAAACGAAAACACATTTAAATGCAAAATAATTTAAACCAATTTTTTCCTGTGTTTGTATTGGTGGGAACCAGTGCCACAGGTAAAACACTACTTTTATACATTTCAACCACCTTAAACTTCACTTACCAAATAATGACACAGTTCATTACTTGAAAGTTCATGAAAAAGTTGAAGTTTTATTTTTAGCGGTTTTACTTTCGATGTTTAAATATTCATCATTGGAAATGCAGTAAAATTAAGTTATGCAACTGCTCTACTACTACATACATACTTTTTTACTTTTCTTCTGACTACTGAGAGGCAAGGAAATAAAAAATACACAAAAAGTAAATCGACGGAAAGTATTATAAATAGTATACAGGGAGTTTCTTTTAAACTGAGACGATCAAATATCTCGAAAATTAATTTTGTAATTTTTTCTCCTTCTTAGAACACACGCATTCGATTGTGCAATTTTTGTGGGGCTATCTCAAAGACAAAGTTTACAAACAAGAACCAACAACACGTGAGAACATGAATGAGCGAATCAGAAATGCGTGTGCTGAAATTCAACCAGACACACTTCTCAGTTGTGTGCAATCATTTGAAATGCGGATTAATAAGAGCATTGAAGTCGCAGGCCATCATTTTGAACACTTATTAGTATTTCTAATGATTACGTGATCTTTTTTATTTCAAACGTATTGCACAATCGAATGCGTGTGTTCTAAGAAGGAGAAATTGAAAAAATTTAATTTCGTCGATTACAACGCCATCTATCATGAACCGAACAAAATATTTCATTCAAATCATACGTACTTTTAGTCGTAGAATCCGTATCTGCAATAAAAAATATGGCTTCCTATCTTAGTTTAAAAGTTACCCCCGCCCCACCTACAAACACGGGGGTGGGGGACCATTTTTTTTTTGCACTAATGTATTTCCCCCGCGGTATGATTAAATTTTGATTATTCACATTTTTTCAGTAGAGTGGCTATTTTTCGAGATATTTGATCGTCTCAGTTTAAAAGAAACACCCTGTATATAAATATTCATGAAAAAATAATTATGTGTCAATTATAATTTGCAGTGTAATTTGAAATACCACTACAAATTTAAATTCAAAAAACATGTACATAACACAGGCAATTGTATTTATTTTCAAACCATTTCCTTCTCAAACTACGTGTAATGAAAAGGTGATTACGGAAACGTCAAACTTTTTTATCCGAGGACTACTTGTATATTTTCGAAAGAAAATTTGTTTTTTTTTTTGCTAATATGGGGTTCAACCGACGTTTCATGATGAACATATATAATTAGAAACAAATATTTTCAAATTTTTGACAGAGCATTTTTTTCATGACGTCGTTTTGAAATCTTTATCATGCATATTTGTCTCCCCATTTTGCTAATTTTATATATGTAAATATTCCATCAAATAGGCAATTTTTCAAAAAATCTCATTTGATTCGCAGGTTTGTCTTTCTGTTTCTCAAAATCCCATACAAATATATTTTTATTTTAGATAATTGATGGAATATATATTTAAAATACAGCAAAATAAAAAGATGATCTGTCAGAATTTTGAAAATATTTTTTCTATATATGTTCATCATGACGAGCCAAATATTGTCCAAAAAAATTATTTTTTTTCGAAAATGTACTAGGAACCGAAACTTCAACGGCCTTTGTATAAAAAAGCGTTTAACGTTCCCGTGATCACCTCTTTAATACGTTTCGTTTGAGACCCAACATTTGAAATTCCTAAAACAGCGTTTTTCAGTACACAATAATGTACAGGTTTATGAACTTGAAAGTAAAACAAGGCAACACTAACCAAGCCACCAATTTCTACATACTTTAAAAGCAGAATTTCCAGCTTTAAAAGCAGAATTGCCAGAAGTCAAACAAATTAGAAACATCAAAAGCATTCACAAATTTCATTACAATTGTCCCCCAACACCACAACATTCATTAGCAAATTTTAATTCAAGAGTTTTTAGTTGTAATTGCGAACAATGTTAATTCTTTTGCATTTGCATTTGATAATATACTGAAAATTTAAATCTAATGTAAATTAAAAAATTGCAATACAGAAAATTTGATATTCTGCGGAAAAATTGAAAACAGTCTATCCATTCCATTTTGCGGTTTCAAAAGTAAACGTAAATAAAAGACATATAAAATATTTTTTTTCATGATATTTCTTTTTTATTATAAAGTTTGAACGTTGACATTATGTGTGAAACACTAAAATGAAAAAAGTAAATAGTTTCCCATTACATCCCATGAAGGGACAGGGGAGAGGTTCTCACAATCACTGAGATGTGCGCTTTCCAGTTTTCACTCACTCATGTGTGAAACATTGCATTATTTAAATGACCACCATGCGAAGTGTTGCAAGCATTGATTCTTGTGACGTAATTTTCGACCACTTTTTGACACATATTGGGCGGTATCTCAGCCATAACTTGACGAATGTTGATTGTTAAGTGCTCAAGAGTTAAAGGTTTATCTGCATAAACACGGGCTTTCACGTAGCCCCACAAAAAAAAAAGTCTAATGGTATGTGGCTGTTCCAGAATCACCATTTTTGTAGTAGGTTTTAATAATTTTTATGCGGTGTGTGATAGATAAGCGATCCATTTTCGTCAATGTCAGACTCTCAACTTAAAAGAAAAAAAATAGGTTTAACAACTTAGATTGACAGATGTCGAATTCCAGCCCTATACTTTTGAAACCACGAAATGGATAACCCTTATATTTGTTTTTTTTGGCTATTTCGGTAGGCTTTTCAACATCTGAGGAAATAAGTTAGTTTTATATTTACCTACTATATGTTTTCTACGCGCTGAAAAAACGGTTTCTGTAATATTTATATTCTTCCAAACACATTTTGCAGGAACCGTGTATACGCTTGGAACACACTCCAAACACTCACATGTTTTAAAGTCCCAAACTCACATGTATTTCCATGCAAACATTAGTATGTTTACCGACAAACAAGTATGCTCTCACGTGGAAACATGTTCGTGCTTCATCCCAAACATCTATATACTTACATGGAAGTATTCAAGTAATTGCGGTTGTATTGAGGGTTTTGATATTCAATTGTAGCGCCAAATCTCCACGTCATTAAGCCAGTGATCACTCTGTAATCATTTTCTTCAACTGCTCCTTTATTTATTTGAATAAAATTTATTAAAATTTCGATTGTAGTAATTTGACTGAACGTTAAATTGTTTATGTTCGTCGTACTTGAATCACTTGTTTCTTTGACTTCTTCGTTTCCATTCACTTTGACTGCCCGCACAAATGTAGGCATGCTTTCGTTTTTTTCTGAATCCAAATATGAACGAAACAGGCGCGACCGAATTATCATTAAAACACAAAAACATGAACATTTTGTTGCGATTTGTACCGTCACGCGCATACACAAACACACACACAAATTCAGTTACATTTCGGGGTAGTTTTTCTGCTATTTCTTTGTGTCGTGTTGCTCCTTGCTTTGATTTATAGATTCGTAAGCTATACAAACGATCACAGCAAACATATAAATTCACACAAATTATTAAGTATAACTAATTAGTCTGATTTAACAAATTAATTTAAATTATTCCAGCGTAGAAATATGTCTACCTCTTTCGGTTGTTGCAATGGAACTGATTTAGGATGTGTACGTGACGCATTACTCACACTCACCATTTTCTCTTGCTGGCTTCTTTTTTACGCTCGCTCATTTTTTCGACTGTTTCTCTCTCTATACCATCATAAAAATTAGTTTCGTTAGAATAACAAAATTGTTTCGTCAACTGAAAATGTTAACCAACCTCCAAAATAAGTAAATAATAAAGACAAACTATAAAAAGTAAAAGGTAAACCAAATATCAGTAGTTTAAAACTCATGCCTTTACTTTTTTTTAAGTTTCAACCCATTTTTCTACAAAATTCAAATTAAATGAAATTGTTGCAGGAACAACAAGTAAGTTGTTGCAGCAACGAAATGAAAAATTGTTAAAGAAGTCAAGTATGAAATTTGTCGTTGCAGCGTCTACCAAATTGTCGGATATACGACACTTTTCACTATAACAACGTAAAAACATTATCGAAAATAATTCAACCATGCGACGAAGCGTTTTCCTTTCAGTGTATATTTGGAATTTAGTTCAATTTCACAACAAACAAAATAATAAAATACAGTTTATCAAAATTATGACTTTAGTCCAACAGTTACGTTTATAAATCGAATATATCATCGGTCAAATGGCTTCCGCAACTTGGTCTACAGTACCTCATTCCATCTACCTAACATTTCCGATTGTTCGGGTCTTAATATTGTGAACAACAGCGCCGATTTTGTGTTTTAAGGCCCCACTTGTTTATTAACGTAGCCCCCGAGGTGAAAATTAGCTTCATCGAAATATATGATTTTTCGATAAAAATTCTCTTTTTCAGATAATAATTTTTAATTAATTATATATAATTTATATATATTATATTGTATACATATATATTTAATTATAATAATTTTTAACAATTTTGTTTCATTTTAATTATTTTATGTTAATAGTTTTATTTTTAAATATTTTTTTTTTTTAATTATTTTATATATAACTTTTTATATTATATTGTTACGAATTTCCTTATTCGTCCTTTTTGCGATGTTTTATTCCCAATAATAAAACAAGGTTCGTTTTAAATTACGATAATTACAACGGTTTAACTTCCTTTTATTTTACTTATATAGTACAATAGTTTACTTTATTTACACCACTTTAATATACTTTATATTTTACTGTCAATTCGGGTTGCTCACTTTACGGGGTTTAATCACAAACTGAACTCTCCATTCCAAAGACCTCCGCTATTTATACCAACTCACCATACTCAAATGAAGGTATATCTAGCGAATTCAAGAACCTTCTAGAATCTGGATGTTGTTGTTGTTGCTTATCTTGGTAGAACAATCTCGAATCGTGGAGAGTTATCTTTACTGAGGTGAATTCATGCTACTTGTTTATCGAGCTGGTACGTTATTACAATGCATACTTTCAGACGCAGCACTAACCGCCTGTTATTTACACACTGTTAGTAGAGTCATTAACAGTAAGCAAAAGCTTTTACTTATTCGTAACAATATTGAGGATTGTAGCTGTGAGATAAATAAATAAATAAATAAATGAATCCCGTGTAAACCTTTCAATGTTGGCCATGGTGGTCCAGTATCGCGTGAATCTAGTTTATATTCGACAGTACATCAAATACTCAACGCCGCCTTTAAAAAAAATTGAATGCATATGTAAACACAGTGCAACACGAAAAAAAATAACCATATACGGACACCACTACGTGATAAAAGACTAAAAAAAAAAAGACCCGTGTCTCCCAATTTTTCCCAAAGTCATGCACTTTTTTTTTATGGGCCGCCAAAAATTTGGGGCCTCGGTATCATTTTCGTAAAATGTGATAATTTTCTGAAGCTCATATCTTGCAATTTCGATTTACTCTCTGAGGCAAAGTTGTAGCTCTTGTCATAAAGAACAAAGATTGGGAACATATAAAATCAAAAAAACTTCACCTTCCAGATCAAAATCGCAAAAAACTTAAAAAAATTCGATTTTTCTTAACCTTTTTTCCCGTGTTCAGGTCCATAGGTAGCAAACCGTTCAAAATTCAAGGAAACAATCAACTACAAAAATTTACCTAAGATCTCAATAAACAAATTTCTAGAACATATGAACTTCCTAGAGATGATTCTTAACACTGTTTAGGTAGCACGCAAAAGTGAAAAATTTGCCGAAAAGTTTTTAATTTCATTTTTTTTACCTTTTTCTTCTGTTCAGGTCCATAGGTAGCAAAAAATGAAATATGCATGGCCAGAACCATGTGTTTGTCCAAGGGTTAACACCGTTTAGGTAGCGCTTAGGTATCACGCGATCATGCCCCGACAGCAGCAGCACAGGCAATGCAGTAAGCTCAGCACACGCAACAAGGGACGCAGCACACAATATAAAAGCGACACGACGCTCACATCGAGGCATTACACAGCGCGACGTCGACGAGAGCTCAGCGGTGAAAGTTATAAAGTGAAAGTGAAAGTAAAAAAAGTGAAAGTGCTACAGTATAATTCGCACACAACATTGGCAACTGACAATTTCAATATGCAGTGTGAAAATATTGATTTATTTTGCTACGTTTGCGGTCGTCAAACCAGAAAAAAAAACATCTACAAGATTTCAGAAGGAAAATAATCTTTTAACTAGTGAATTCAAAAGAGCATATGCATTGTTTTTCGACGAAGTGGACTTGACCGGTGAAAATTACACACCTAATACAGTGTGTCGCCAATGTTATAACAATCTCATGGCATGGTTGAGTGGAGGCAGAGGTACTATGAAGTATTGTAAGCCGGTAAACTGGATTAATCGCCCAGGTGATCATGATGCAACCAGTTGCTATGCATGCGTAAATTACACATGTCGTCTAAATCGACATTCTGAGAAGAACAAAATTTATAAAGCAACTGCAACAGCCACACTACCAGTGCTTGCACCTGAAAATTTTGTATCACCAAGGCCGCCAACTCCAGATCGTACTACAGAATTTACAGCAATGAGTACAGCAAGTGGTGTTACTTATGAAGATCCATTTGATACCGATTATGAGCCCCAACAGGGAAGAGATGGACCACAACTAATAACACAAATGGAAATGGATTTCATTGTGGCCATATTGGGATTATCGCAGCGTCTTGCAATATTTTTGACAGCTTTTTTAAAGCAAAGAAAACTCACACATGCTAATGTTAACTCTACGGCGTACCGCAAACGACAAGCTGAATTTCAGATGCTCTACACTCTAAATAATGACAATTCGTTCGCTTACTGCAACGATATAAAAGCTTTGGTGGTAAAAATGGGAATGAACTACATCGCTAGTCAGTGGAGATTATTTATTGATGGTTCTGTTTCAAGCTTGAAAGCAGTGTTGTTGCATGTGTCGAACCGAAAACCTTCCATTCCGCTAGCAATGGGTATCAACATGAAAGAAAGCCATGAAACATTGAATGATATAATGGAAAAAATCAAATATTACGAAAATAAATGGAAGATTTGCTGTGATTTGAAGGTCATCAACATTTTGCAAGGGATCATCGATAAGGGCGGCTTCCCAAATTTCTTTTTTCTTTGTAATTGGGATTCACGCTCACCTCTGAATCAATTCCAATGTAACTCGTGGAGGCCAAAAGGAAGTGTGGATGAACAAATACAACAACATAGACTGAAGAATGCACATGGTTCTGGCCAGGCATATTTAATTTTTTGCAACCTATGGACCTGAACAGGAGAAAAAGGTAAAAAAAATTTAAATTAAAAAATTTTCGGCAAATTTTTCACTTTTGCGTGCTACCTAAACAGTGTTAAGAATCATCTGTAGGAAGTTTATATGTTCTAGAAATTTGTTTATTGAGATCTTAGGTAAATTTTTGTAGTTGATTATTTCCTTGAATTTTGAACGGTTTGCTACCTATTGACCTGAACACGGGAAAAAAGGTAAAAAAAAATCGAATTTTTTTAAGTTTTTTGCGATTTTGATTTGTTCTTTATGACAAGAGCTACAACTTAGCCTCAGAGAGTAAATCGAAATTCTGAACGGTTTGCAAGATATGAGCCTGAGAAAATGATCACATTTTTACGAAAATGATACCGAGGCCCCAAATCTTTGGCGGCCCATAAAAAAAAAAGTGCATGACTTTGGGAAAAATTGGGAAACACGGGTCTTTTTTTTTTAGTCTTTTATCACGTAGTGGTGTCCGTATATGGTTATTTTGCCATGACGTAAAAAATTACACACAGTGAAATCAATAGAAAGTTAGAGAAAAGAATTATCATCTAGGAAAACGAAGTGTCATCGTAGTTTACGTTGGGCAGCTATTTGTTGGTACGTTTATATCCAGTGTATTTCCAGTTTGACATCATCAAATTTCATTGAAATAAAGTGTAATCTGTGATATTTGTTATGCCATACAACAAAATCTATTGCACGTTGTTCACATTTAAATTTTAGTAATTTTACAAACATTTTAAGATATTTTATACCCCTAAATGTCTCGCAAAGAGACATACATGGCGTCGAATGAAAATTCGTTCAAATACACGGCAACCGGCATGATTTCTTATCGCGAACAACACCACAAACAACATAGAACTATAAAATCGGAAACATGGTAACAAAATGTAAATTTTAATACAACAAACAGACAACACATTAAGGCAAATATTCATAAAAACTCCCACTCATTGTAACATCAGAATTTACACTGATTTAATTTGACTCGAGTTGTAATGTATTTTCACTGCAAAAAAATGTAAATGTGATAGATTGGGATAAAAGTGATTGCACTTTTACTCCCTCTGTTCCAATCATGACAATATGTGTGCCACATGTCAGTGAGCATCTGTCAGATTAATGAAATAAATGTAAAATATATTTAAACGCAAAAAAAATTATATATAATTTTAATACAAAATATCAAGCCGAAATAATTTCCCAAGTGCTCGAAAATTGCAATACTGTTGTTCTTCAACATTGACAAATTTTAAATATTTATTATTATAAACTTCTAAACTTTATTACGAACTTAAGGTATGAAAATTTGTCAGCTAAATCGTTGAATTTTGCGAAAATAGTTTTTGAATTGTGTTTTACATTGCCTGTTTTACATGGCCAGTCTATCTCAGACACACGATGTCGTAAACTTAAGATTTTGCTTAAATATTCATACAAAGTAATTACAAATGCATGGCAGTAAGAAATATATTTATTCTGTTTTGTAACTACAAAGTTTATAATCTTATATTTAAACAAATCCTATAAATTTCAGAAAACTATTTACTTTTCCGAAGAAGAGAGACAAAGTGATTTTAAATTTACATTCAAATGAGTTTTCCAAAGTAAATGTAGGCATTTGGGTGGGTATGCGTAACGCACACACACACTCATTTAAACAAAACTTTCATTCACATTTGGGCTGAGACAAAACAACAGCCATGCTCAAAGTAGCAGTACTTACATTTGTAACAGTTCATGCTTTCCTGTAACATTATAAATATAATACAAACACATCCAATCGGTCGATGTAATGGGAAACCACTTTTTGTGTCTGCATGCAATTTTTATAAAGGGTGTCTCAGTAAGATTCCACTTTCTAAATTTAGTGTAATTTTTTATTTATTTTTTTTTAAATGGGAACTCTGAAATTTGGCAGCTGTCACATATGTTTATTCCGATTATTAAAGATGGAGCGCCGTACGAAAGAACAACGCGTTATGATTGTGAAAATTTGCTACAAAAAAAAAATTGGAGAATTATGCTGAGACCGCCCGCAAACTTCGAAGAATTTTCAGTTGAGAAAGTGCACCCAATGTGTCAACCATTCGAAGAGTGGCCAAAAATATAAAGAATCTGGATCGGTGAACAACAGTCCGACTCCTAGGCGTCAACGTGCCGGTCGGGCTCTTGAAAATGTTGCTGCTGTAAACTGTAAAACATCAATTCGGCATCGTTCTCAACAACTTAAAATTTCACGAAGCACTACGCATCGAATTTTGATAAAAGACCTCTACCTTCATGCGAACAAAATTCAGCTTACTCGGAGCTCAAACCAGTAGACCATGGAAAGCTACGGCAATTAGTTCAACGGTTAATGGACCAAAGTGAATTCAATGCCTAATTTTCGATAAAACGTCATCTTCTCCGATGAAGCCCATTTTCATCTGAATTACTTCGTGAATACACAAAATTATCAAATTTGGGGTCATGCAAAACATGAGAATCAAATGCACCCACAAAGAGCAACTATGTGTTGCGGATTTTGGCAAGACATCGTGATTGGACCTTAATTTGTTGACGATGAGGCAGAAATTGCAGTGTCTGTGAACGGCATTCGTTACAGGAACATGATAACGGAGGTCTTATGGCCTCAACTGGACGGCATAGATCTGGACGACATGTACTTCAGCAAGACGGCACCACTTGCCACACCGCGCATGAAACAATCGATTTATTGCAGCAACGATTTCCAGGATCATGCTAATCGGCAACGATTTCCAAATCATGCGATTTCTTTCTTTGGGCTTTTGTGATATATTGGGTTTATGCGAATAAACTGGAAACACTTCCCAAACTAAAATCCGAGCTCAAATCCGAGATCCAACGCGTCATTGGTGAGAGACAGTCACAGCTCAGTGAACTAGGCATGGAGTCATGTCATCAGAGCAGCCCGGCCCATTTGATGGATATATTATTCCACACTTAATGGGAACATGTCTTCTTTTTAATACAATAAAAAATCTTTCTGAAAAAATCATGTTTTTTTGATGCATTAACATCTATAGGCGCGGGTAGGGCCTTAACACACAAAGTGAATACATCCAAACACAGTTTGTCCGACTGAGTTTATAAGACTGCGATCACAGATTGTTTGGCGTTAAACTCCTCCGAAACGGCTGGACCGATTTGTATGCAATTTTGTATGCATATCGGCAAGGTCTCATAATCGGCTAACATCTATTTCTCATACCCCTAAATGATACGTGTGACCCACCCCTATATAGAACACAGATTTGTCCGACTGCGAAATACAGATTGTCAAACTGCAAAAAAAAACACACACACACTGATGTAGCGGCAGTGAATATTTGTCTTGTGTAGGTACGGAGCACTCTCAGAGCAAAGAGAATAATGACGTGGTTATACGTATATAAAAATGAGATAGCAAGAAAGCAACGAAAATTGTGTGAACTTGTGTAGCGTATGTACGGACATAACAATATAGGTATATACATGTGTCTGTTGCTTTGCATTCTCTTTTTTTTTTTTTGTGGGAATAAAACAAAAAGTATTATGCAAGAAAATAATGACACATGTACTTGCACTGGTCTTTAAATAATTTTAAGTATTAATATTATTTAAATGTAACGTCATCATATTATTGAACGCTATTTTCTATTTTCCAATGTAACATTTAATAATGTGTTAATAGAAATCCAAAAGGTACCGTGTAACAAAAAGGTGTTAACAAATCACCCGTGAGTTCGAACACTCATTGGATTTTTTTTTAAAGTTCCGTATCTCGGCGATTCCACTTTTTTTAAATTTTTTTTAATGATTCTGAGAGGTCTCTTAAAGAACTTTCCAACAAGCCGAACTTAGCAATTTTACGCTAGTACCCTCCGACCACCAATCCGAAAATTTTCAAAGTGTTGCCATTTCGACCCCCTTGTATTTTCGGGAGTGGTCGTAGATGGACATATTTTCATGAAATGAGCCAAGGAATACGCTGGTGAAATTTATCCAGTCGTGACTGAACCACTCTGTATAAGAACATAATCAGGCAAAAGGGCGTGGCATCGCCCACACAAACGTAAATAATGGGTTTGAAGATGAAATTTGCTACACATTTTACTGGTGTAAGGAATATTACGTCTTGCTGGTAAAAGACCGGTCCCACGCCTCTTTTGAAAAAAATTTTATATCGCCCATATCCATTGGCCGATTGTAATAAAATTTTCACAACGTCTATCATATGAATGACTGATCACCTCCCAGCCGAAACGGCTAAAGGTGCCTTAAAATTTGGAATGTAAGTTTTTTTTTTGGATATACGTACCCTTAGGCCGAGGCCACGCAATGAGCGGCAAAGCGGTGAGCGGTGAGCGGCAAAAAATTAAAACATATGAGATACCATTGGATTGGCCACGCAATGAGCGGCATGTAAGCGGCATTTCTGAGCGGCTAAGCGGTGCCGCACAGAAATAGGAATTGTTCTAATTTTTAGTTGGTTTCTGAGCGGCAATTGAGAAATGCTGTAACTTGTTTCAAAAAATTCAAAAAAATTCGAGGAGAAATGCAAAATTTAATATTATAGAAATTGAAATCAAAAGAAAATAAATAAAAAATAAACTTACCTCAAACATAAAACAAGCCTTTGCTCAGCAGATATTGCTTTTCTTTGTTTTGTCAATCTGGGTTTAACTTTTTCCAA
The DNA here is from genome assembly GCA_963931995.1 of Phaonia tiefii. Taxonomy (NCBI): domain Eukaryota; kingdom Metazoa; phylum Arthropoda; class Insecta; order Diptera; family Muscidae; genus Phaonia; species Phaonia tiefii. Next base: position 30,618,467 of record OZ008368.1, read on the forward strand.
CAATAAATCAAAGGATTCTATAGACATACGGCAGTATTGCCAAAATCTATCTGGAAATTTGCGTAGGTTTTTATATAAATGATTAAATTCGCCATAATGTAGCCTTGCTCGATTTACAGGGTGAACACCAAATCTTCTTTTTCTTAAACGCATTAACTTTTTATAGATATAAATACGATTTTCGCGTAATAAAAGTAAACAAACCTCTCTTCACAATGGCATTTTAACAACTAACAGCTCACATATGCCGCTCAGTAATAAGCCACATGCCGCTTAAACTTGCCGCTCTGCCGCTCACCGCTCTGCCCCTTGCCGCTTTGCCGCTCATTGCGTGGCCTCGGCCTTAGAGGGCAATGAGCGGCAAACAGGCTGAAGCTGGAACATTGAAAATTGACATATATTTTGATTTTTTGCTATAGCGCGGTGTTAGACGGGAGTTGTGGAAATTCGCACTTTTAGAGGGTAAACGGAGAAATAGGACTTAACATGGTACCAATCGCTAAAACTAAGAGCCTTCAATTTTACAATTTTAATCCTGATATGAGTTAATTGATTTAGCACCAGATATTCACAATTTTGAGATTTCAATGCTAATACAACTGTTGGTATATTTAGAATCCCCTTTATTATCATCATCGAAATGAAGTAGTCATACAGTTGTATTTTTGGGCCTCGCACTAGTTTTGTATGAGAATAAACAGAAGCTCTATATTTCTTTTCAAATGTTCAAATGTTTTGACTTGTAGACTTAGTTCAATTGGCGACTGAGTTTCAAAAATCACGTACATTTACATTGGTCAGTTGTTCCAGTGTACAAAACTACTGATTTCCCGATGACTTTAACGCTTGCCAAGGGTTTTAAGATACTGAATACTGCCAGAATGTAACTTTGCTTTTCCAGTTTAAAAATATTTTTAATTTGGTACAAAGTTCAAAAAGTTTAAGAAGGTTTTTATTTTTTGTTGCTTCACACATTTCTAATTTTAAATCAGCTACTGTTTCTCAACTGTAGGAAAAAATTAATTAATCGCAATCAATTTTGCGTTCAATACAAGTATACCCAAAAAGTTTTGAAAATTATCCATGTTAACATATGAGGAACGTGTTAGTCTGGTCATGCTGTATCATGTAGTCTTAATTACATCTCAAAACTTTTCTCCACTTTAGTAGTAAACGTGTAGTTATAATATGTCTGACTATCATCATATGAGAGATACATCTAAAGTGATGTAGTTTTTAGTAGTGTTTTAAAAGTATCGGTAAACTATGGAGTTTGTTTAATGCACGAACATCATAGTTTCTTGTTCTTACTGATGAAGCTCAAAGTTTATCTTCGATATGCGGGTATTTATGTATTAGTCAATGCTTTAATTTGACCCACTTATATGTACACTGCGGTTCATCGAAATAGGTTTACGAGAATTTTATTAGAAACCCTGAAAAATTTGTAATATGAAGTTTAATAATATGAATGAAAGCGAATACTAACTATTAGTAGGCACGTACCGTCAAGCGATTGTCAACAGTATTAGAATCAACACCATAAAATACAGTGTAGATTATTTGTGGGACCCATCAATATCAATACTGTAGGATCTAAATTTATGTGCTTCTGATTATTTGAAACCTCAATGGGACTAGTAATGACGTTCTACTGGAGAAAAGAAGTAATAAAAATCCAATTAGTATTCGAACTCACGGCGATGTGTACATACCTTTTTGTTACACGGTACCTGTTCGATTTCTATGAATGCATTAGTAAATGTTACATTGGAAAATAAAAAAAGAGGATTCTATCATATGATGATGTTTCGTTTAAATAACATTTATACTTAAAATTATTTAAAAACAAGTGCAATCACATGTGTCATTATTTTCTTGCTTAATACTTTTTGTTTTACTCCCACAGAAAACATAGAGAATGCAAAACAACAGACACATGTACTTACATTGTGTTATGTTCGTACACTTACGAGTAGCAAGACTTCGTATTTTTAAGACAACTATTCCCTGCCGACACATCAACACCTCCATCGTTATTTTCAGGCAGATACTATTATTATAGAATAACCACATATTATGTTCAATGCTAACGCTGGATAGCTTCGACGTAGATAACGCTGTGTGCCAACGCTGTGTGTTGTTTGCAAGTGTTGACATTATTAGATTATACCCTATCCGTGCATATAGATGTTAATACATCAATAAGCCTTGAAGTTGTGAAGAACACAGGTCCGAAATTTGGAATCGTGGTCGAATAAAGACATCAATATTGAAAACCCAATTAAGAACAGACAATCATTGTAGGGTACACAGTAGGGTTATGACTCATTTTTGACAAAAATTCTACCTATGACCACGTGATAGCCAATACTAAATTAATAATATAAATCGTAATTGCGGGTCATTTTGGCCAAAAAACCTTCCGCACCAAATGCATTTTCTAAAAACTCATAGATATTTTTTTTTTTAATTTTTCTTTTTTTATTAAATTAATATATACATTATTTAAGAACTAAAATAATAACTATTTAAAATGTGTCAATTTACATGCAGTGTATGAACCGAGGTATGATTTACTTTCCATTATTTCCGTAGAAAATGACATAAAAGTAGTTCAGGTAATGTTTGCAAAAATAATCGCTCTTCAACTGTTAAAGTTATTGATTTATTTGATTATTGTATGATATAAATTTAAGATTTAAAGTGCGAGTATTTTTGCAGAGAGGATAAATGTCCTGAACCACTTTTATTGCACGTTCTGCACAAATGTTACTGCGTTGTTGATTTATTATATTCGACTCCTCTTTAACCCAATGCCTTACAAAACACTGTTGAGCTTTTTGAAATTGCGACAAAGATAAATTTAATAATTCAAAATTGTCTTCGCGGAAACAATGATCCGAAAACCATACGTCGTACCACGCACCGCATATAAATTGACATACTTTATATAGTTCTGGTCGGTATTTTGGAATTAATATAAACGCCAATATCCCTAGAATTGCTCTAGAATTCCATCGTGCATTGCTAATTGGGGGTATACTTTTAAAATTTATAAATGGGAATTTTTCATGTTGTTGGTAATATCTGAAAGCTTTTCCAAGCTCATAAAGGAACTGCATGTCGTCTCTCCATTTGATGTTAACAGCTTTGATGGGTTCTTCATTTTGTTTATAGTTGGTTTTTAGTTGTTCATAATTAATTATTAGTTCTGAGACAAAACTATATCATATATTTGGCGATGATGATTTGCCTTCCAACAACTCGTCCATAACATGTCTTAAAAGCAAGTCTAAAACGTGATGTTGGCATCCAATATATTGTGGAGGAACAAGTCACATTACCTTGTAATGGTTCTTTAGCAAAGCAACAACTCCGTTTGTTTTACCTGTATTAACGTTAGTTGTGTCAGAAATGATCATTTTAATTGAATTCCACAAATCATATTTGTCCACAGTTGCCTTTATACCATTAAATATACTTAAAGCTTTTCCATTATCAAGAACAAGAACACTTAACTTAAATTCCTTTGTTTCATTTTTCAATACGATTACTTGTATTTCTTTACCATCAATTTTCTTTCCATCAAAATGAAGGCACCAGTTTTCATTTTTCAATGTCTGTTTGTAAACTACTTCTATTTCTTCAGCAGATTTTATTACCGCTCTGTAAATACCTGTTTGTGATGGCGTTGAAATGTTAACGCCTGACTTAGCCAATTGTTTGCAGATTTTAGATGCCTTTGAAGTGGTTACATTTAAATTTGTAACCAATGATGCAGCTGCCTTTACAGAAACTTTCAGCATTTCAGAAGACTTAAAGTCTTTGTCTTTTAGATTATTTTCATTTATCAAAATTTGTTCATCTTCATCTTCGGAAAGATCGTCTATCTCAAAAATGTCATCTTCATCGCAATCGGATATTGGAACTAAATCACAGTCACGCATTACTTCTTCATCGCTACTTGCTTCGGACCATTCCAAATTTTTATTGCTAACATCAAAGCTTTTATAGAAGCTGAAAGCTTTAGGTCTTTTTAAAAAATTTTGATAACTTTGAACAAGTTGCTTCACTCTCCGTTTTATAGACGTTGACGCAATTTGTTGAACTTTAAGCTTATTCCATAAATCGTAAAGCTCTTTTGATATGGTTTCACATCTTCCATTTTTAGACTTCTCGGAAGCTGCTAATGCAATATATCTGCCAATAATAATTTTTTGTGATGGGATTTTATTTAATTTACATAACGAATGCTTTATATTTGGAACGGCTCTTAATGTTGATTTCCCGTTTTCAAATGTAGTCAAATTTTTGGACCACAGTTTGCAATTTTTCTGCACAGCTTTATCACTCTTTTTATCTGACATTATAACAAACCTCAAAAATACAAACGAAAATTAACGAAAACTAACAGAAACAAGTGACGTTTATTACAAGAATTATTGTAAACGTCAAAAAATTGTGTGCTACTAAGTTAAAAATATTGTGTTTCATTTAAAAAATATATAGTAGTAGTATAAAAACTATTTATTTTTTTGGTCCAACATTTCATAATAACCGTAATCCTTTTGACGACTGAATTATATATCAAAGATCTTGTAAACACATACGAACAAAAATTAAGACGACTGCAAAGAAAACTACTAAGACATGGGTTTATATGGTTAAAATCTCCTACAACGATTAACACTATGTTTTTAGACTTTTGTTTACAGTATTTGTTAAAATTTTTAAAAATTATTTGATACTTTACAATTTTACTTTTAAAACCATTTTGCTTATATCGCAGGAACTTTTGCCGTTCTACAACCCCCAGTGAAATTTAATGAACAAAATTTTTGTAGAACATTTTAACCCTTTAAACGCAGGTTTTATGCTTGTTTTATGAAAATATTTAACAAAAGGACTAAAATTACCCCTAAAAAAGGGAGATAGAGGGTTAATATGTTCTAAGAAAAGAACCGCTATCAAATTTCACTGAAGACATGTACCAACATTATTTAGCTCAGACGTATATTTAAATAATTTGTTAGGCTTAATTTGTTTAAACTAAAAAAAATATAGACCAAATTTCAACTCGCTTGGTGCGGGAACTTTTTTAACAGCAACGAAAAAGTAAGAACGCATTTCTTAATGTTTTTTTATTGTCTTTTTGGCTAGGGCATGTAAAATTTGATATTTGGTAAAAAATTGAAAAAGTCATAACCCTAGTACACAGTTTATTCTGATTACGATAACTACGAGAATGATATAGCGGAAAAACCCGAAGAAGATGAAAATACAGGTGATCTCTAAGGCGTTTTCTGTTCAACTTACGTGTGCAATAGGATGTACTGACAAAATATTTTGGATGGGAAGGTCTCAAAAGATGCACCTTGAAGAGCTGATTATGGAAACGTCAAACTGTTTTTATACGAAGCTACTTATTGCCACAAGAAGATGTGGAATATTTTATTCTTAGTGTATTTTGTTTAAAAAAGTGAATATGTTCAAACACATTTTGTCCGACTGCGATCACACAGATTGTCAGACTGCGATCACACAAATTCTCCGACTGCGATCACAGATTGTTTGCTGTTAAACTCATCCGAAACGGCTGGACCGAGTTGTATGAAATGTGTGTGCATATCGGGTGGGTCTCAGAATCGGCAAACATTTATTTTTCGTTACCCTAAACGATAAGGGTGACCCAACCCTATATACAACACAGATTTGTCCGACTGCGAAACACAGATTGTCAAACTGCAAAAAACACACCCTGATGTAGCGGCAGCGAATAGTTGTATTGTGAGAAAAGAGAACCAAGACGTGGTTATACGTATATAAAAATTAGATAGCAAGAGAGCAACGAAAATTGTGTGAACTTGTGTACTGTATGTACGAACATAACAATGAATGTATGACCATTAGGCTGTTTCACATTTTCGCGAATTAAAAAAACACACTCGGATTTCGATTTTTGGGACCTTTCTGAGCTTAGAACCTATTTTTTCCAATTTTTTTTGGATTTAAAAAAAACTGTCGCCGGAGACAATTTTGATTTCATGTCTGTTTTGTTGAGTTTTAAATTTAGACTTTCACTTCACTTCCAGAAGCTCAATATTTTTAAATTTCGTCAAAAGACTTTTACTCAGAATTAACGTCGAAATAATTTTTAAGTATGGCTTTGACAAGGGCTTAACAGAAATCGAGAAAATGGACCTCAAAGTCAAAAAAGTAAATATAACATGCTGAAAGTCTGACTTTCAAGAGCACGAGTTAGCACATACTGGCGCAAATGAAATAGCTGATATTTTTCCTGAATAGTACAAACCATTTTTAATATTTTTGCCTTTTATACTTCCCAAAAATTCGCTGCATAGAGTTTTCTATGATTTTTCAAACAAAAATCAAATTTTCAAAACTAATTAAAATAAACTTTCTATTAAGTTTGCCACATGGTACAATTATTTCTGAGGTAAAGTCGTTTGAACAGCTGATTTTATTTTTTTCATCCCAATATTCGTTTAAGTTGTCAAACTCACATGTATTTTGTCTTTGTGCTTTTTTGTATACTTGTGTTGTTGGTATTAATGTGATGGATTAATTAATGTAATAGAAACAAAGAATTTCCAACAATATTTTGATAAGAGCATGTTAGCTTCAAAAAGATTTTAATATCAAAAACACTATATCCTTCATAAAAAACCAGTTGAAAGTCACACAAGTTAGAAGTGGTTATGAAGAACTTTTGAACATAGCTCTAGTGTTCTTCGGTGAAGACTCTGGAATAAAGATTAAAACGCCAGGATGCACGTCTAGATCGCGTTGGTTGCAAAAAGCAGTATACGCTCTAAAAACGTATTTATAATGCAAGGAAGGGATTGTTGTTGATATAGAAAAGGTGCATCTTTTAGGTGATATTTGTTTGTTTATTGTGTTTGTGTATATTCCTTACTTGTATGATTGTACCGCAGCTAATCATTGCCTTTTGAGTGATATAAATTTTATCAATAATATTAAAACAATTAAAGAAATTAATTACACCATTTCGGAAGCTGCTCTTACAAAATTTACTAAAGATCACTTGTGGTACATGGGCTACATTTTAAGCGCCCTTTCATTTTTTGGCGAAAGAATTAGTCTGCACGAGAAGAGCACAATGGTAGCGAACTTGAATATTGAAAAGAGCAGGGTTGAAATATCGATTCGAAAGATGAACTACATCGAAAAAACATAAAACCTACTGATTGCATCAGTACAAGAACGCGGGAATTTTTTCAAATAATAGATTTGAATACTTACTTTTTGGAAATAGATCCGGCAGAATGGGATAATGACGAGACTAACAATATAGCTAAAAAAGAGATATCATATATTAAAGTCATATACAACCCTGCCGAACGAGCATTATGTCGCATTAAAGATATAAATTTTAAAGCTGAGGGAAAGATACAAAATGCCATTGTATCGACATCAAACCAGAAATTGTTTTAAACGTTTCTTTTTTCAACATTTATATTGTTTTTTGATTATTAATAACCTTATTATTTAATAAATAAATATCAACTTGTGAATTCTTAATTTTTAAAATTTTTGAAAATTCGATTTTTGTTTGAAAAATCATAGAAAACTCTATGTAGCGAATTTTTGGGTAGTGTAAAAGGCAAAAATTTTAAAAGTGGACTATTCAGGAAAAATATCAACTATTTCATTTGCGCCAGTATGTGCTAACTCGTGCTCTTGAAAGTCAGAATTTCAGCATATTTTATTCACTTTTTTGACTCTGAGGTCCATTTTCTCGATTTCTGTTAAGCCCTCGTCAAAGCCATACTTAGAGATTATTTCACCGTTAATTTTGAGTAAAAGTTTTTTTACAGAATTGGAAAATATTGAACCTCTTAAAAGTAATGATTTTTTAAGTGGAAGTCTAAATTAAAAAACTCCACGAAACAGACACGAAATCGAAATTTGCGCCGGCGACAGTTTTTTTAAATCCAAAAAATTGGAAAAAATGGGTTCAAAGCTCAGAAAAGTCCCAAAAATCGAAAACCGAGTGGTTTTTTTGACGTTTCCAAAATTTTGCAAATTTTGGAACAGCCTAATGTACATGTGTCGGTTGCTTTGCTTTTGTTTTGTGGGGGGGGGGGGGGGAATAAAACAAAAAGTATTAAGCAAGAAAATAATGACACATGTACTTGCACTGGTCTTTAAATAATTTGAAGTATTAATAATATTTAAATGAATGAACGCTGTTTTTTATTTTCCAATGTAACAGTTACTACTGTGTTTATAGAAATCGAACAGGTACCGTGTAACAAAAAGGTGTTAACAGATCGCCCATGAGTTCCAAAAGTGATTGAATTTTTTTGTCTAATATTTTGCATACAATCATATACAACTTTAAACCTTTAAAGTTGATGTTTTTTCTTAAATTTGACGATCTCGCACGAAATGGGCGATGTAATGTGTCAACGCCGTTACAGATTTATTGCTTAACAGTTGTTAAGAAAAGTTTGTGTTATCTGGAGAGTGTAAAAGAAATTACAGAAAAATCTATATTCAACAAGTTGTATTATGAACCTATTTTGTTGAATTGCAGTGTATATTTGAAACAGTTCTTAATTAAAAAACTTTAGGTCTATTGATGCAACATGTTAAAATTTGCAAACCCTTCTAAATTCAAAAACCAATTTTAATTGATAACATACACTATTACATCTTTATATTGACGAGAGCGAATGCGTATTAATGGGACGTCTGGAAGAAGATAGTAGAAACTGGTAGTTAACGCTGTGGATAAATCTAGCGAAAGTACAGGATGCTATAAACATATTAACAGGAAAATCAGTAGATCCTATTCAAAAAGTTGTAAACTTTTACAATTTCAATGTGAAGATATATTTTATGTTTAATTTATGTACATATTTGTTTTTTTACTTAATGTATGAGAATTCATACTACAAGCTTACACGGTCAGGAACATATTTCTAATTGAAAAATGGTTGGTTTTTGTTGGAAATAATAGACAATTCATTTAAGCATACTCACTGAAAATAATGGCTGTTGTTGTTGCCGAATTGCTGTTGTTGTAGCTACTGCTACTACCATGTTAGTGCCAGAAATTACTTCATAGCTTTTTTCGTATTTGTGTTGATAGCAACGAGATTGGTGATTCCCCTTTTAACATGTGTGCCCGCATTGATGACATTAAAGAAAAAATGGATATTGTTAATGTGTTTGTAAAACAAAAACTATTTGTTCGTGAAGTTGCAAAAGGGTAAAGTTTAATGATATAAATAATGAAAATGTGTACAATTTTTGGTTTCCAAAAGTTCAATATTGCAAAAACACAAGCTGGAGAAATCAAAAAAAAAATATGGGAAAACTCGTTCTAAATGGCAATCCGGAGTTAATGTACATCAAAAGCGAAGTTTTCTTAGAGAAGGTGGTTCTGAAATAATCAAAATGTGCTTTGATTGGTTCGATAAGTCTAGAAGTCAAAACATTCATATATCTGGCCCTATTTTAAAATCAAACGCAATAGAAATAGCTGTCAAATTAGGTGTAACTTATTTTAGTGCTTCAGATGGATGGTTAATGCTGCTTTCAAGTGCATTTCTGGAGAAGCAGCAGATGTAAGACAGGAGGATGTCGAGCAGTTCAAGGCAAAGCTGCCATCTCTATTGAGCGGATAGAAGTCCCAGGACATTTCCAACGCAGATGAATTCGGTCTTTTCTTTCGCGCATTACCGGACAGAACTCTCGCTCTTAAATACGAAAAATGCATTGGCGGTAAATTCTCTAAGGAAAGGCTCACAATTGTGATTCGTGCAAACATGGCAGGGGAGAAAGAGTTGCTTTTGGTTATAGATAAAGCAGTCCGCCCTCGCGCATGCAAACATGATCATATCACGTCATTACCTGTGGATTGGAAATCAAATAAAAAAACATAGTTGACTCGAGAAGTAATAAGTGAATGGCTGCATCACTTCAATAGGAAACTGAGGAACGAGAACCGGAAAATCTTTTATTTATACAGAACGCAGCATCTCATCCAAGGGAATTAAAATTATCTAATATAAACATTATTTTTCTGCCACTATATACGAGGGCAGTATGCCAACCACTGGACCGAGGAATAATCAAAAAATTTTATAATTTTTTATAGGACCTTTATTTTAAAACACCTGGTATGAGAAATTGAAGCTGCAAGCTCAGCAACAGAGCTGTCGAAATCAATTAATGTTCTTGAAGCTGTTTATTTCATCAAAGCAGCTAGGAATACAGCAGAAGCAACAACAATCCAAAACTGATTCCGTAAAGTAGGATTTTCGGAACTTCCTGACAGTATTCTTGGTTTTGGCAATCTATGCTCAATTTCAAAAAGAACTTAACTTGGCAAATGATTCCGATAGTTGCTTCCAAATAGACAAAAATGTCTGCACTGAAGACAACAACATAGAAGTTCTATTTGGAGAACAAAACAACGTTATGGACATAAGTGATTCCGAAGAAGCACCTTACGAAGAAGAAATAAGTGAGCCCATAACAACGTATGAGAGGCGTTAAAACTTGTTGCTAGGTTGAAAGAATTTGCCAAAAATTACTTCGTAGCTTTTCAACATATCAAAAATTCCGACAGTCATGTTGGGAGTGAGCACTTTAAACTAAAGCAATCAACATTTAAACAATCAACGATAAACATTTTTTCAACCAAAGGAAAATTAAAATTAAAACACTGTATATCTAATAAAAAAATAAATAAATGGTTTCCCATTACGTCCCATGAAGGGACCGGGGAGAGCTTCTCGCAATCACTGAGCTGTGCGCTTTCCAGTTTTCACTCACTGATTGGGACCTACAGTTTTACACCGATTCCGAACGGTATTTTGTGAAGCTTTTTCATGGCTATATACTCGATAGTGTCGCCGTCACTATATGAGGTGACCGCCGCCGAAAGAATTTTTTTTTTTTTTTTTTTTTTTTGAAGGCAGGGTTCGAACCCAGGATCTCATGTACAAGAGCCGCGCACACTAACCATTGCACCACCGACGGCCAGACACTATATCTATACTTTTAAATATATGTATGTATGTATGTAATGACTTAAATTATGATCACTTGGATGCATTTTAAATATAATGTTTTTTGTTGCTCCCATAAGCGGACATCTCCCATTACCGGACAAAAACAGTTCTAAGGTGAGTATCCCGTCATGAGGAATTACACTGTATATATAAACTGAATTCTGCAATTTACATGTGCGAATTAGTATCGATCGAAGATCCCTAAGTATCGCAAGGACTATTATTCCAACAACAAGAACAGACAGCTTTTTTCCATCATGAATATATAGTTTCTTGTCTTAAATTAAAATAAATTAAACTGATATGTTTCTGCGGTATCAAAGTTATAGAGGTCTTTCTTACCACAATTAGCCATTATTCGCTGTCGGTATATTTTTCCTATACTTTTATTATGTCAGGTATATAAAGTTTGTCATCCCGTGTGTACAACCATATAGAAAACTTATTAACCCTCCGTCGTGCACACGTTCCGAAAGTCACATACGTAGCACATGTATCTGGCTAGACACATTATGTATTTCAATACATTTATATGAAAAATATGGTATTTTAGTGTTAATATTACATTGTTATATTGTTATCACGCTAGGCAGATATACATTTACAGTAGATGCTAAACAACTTACACAGGCAACCAAAAATTTACTGAGAAATAAAACAAGGAAAATTTTATTGTTATGTTTAATTTCAAACAAGTGGTTATAAAGTTAATTTTACTTCAAAAATTATTAGTTGTATAAAATAAAGTAAATTTCAATAATTTCAAAATGTTATATCAATCAAACTTACATTTAGTGGTCTTCTAAAAAACGATTCCACGAGTGCTGAACTGTATGCTGATGTGACTGTTGTTCCTTCGGTTTTCAATATTTGGAAGAACCAATGTATCAGCTAACGTAGTGAGAAAATTTCTTCTAGCATTATTTTTATTGAGACCATCAACTTTTTTGCAAATAATAAATTCAGCCAGTGCCATGAGGTACAACATGTTGCAGAAGAACGCAGAACTCCATCGTCTTGTTAGTCGCTGTGTACTAAAATGTGTAACCATTTGGTTCATATAATCGACGCCTAAAACTAATTTTTCGTGGAATCCCAAATAAAGATGACAGAACAGGACGAGAACGATCCTTTTTCATTTCGTTAGGAATACATCTTTTATTTGACCGAATGGTACCAACAAATGCACGACTAATTCTGGCCAGACGCTTTACTCCTTCTAAAGTGGTAAAAGAGTTGTAAGCTACAATTGTACAGCCAGTATTGATGTACGGCTTTGCAAATTGTGGCATAACATTTTCACCTTGATTTACTTCCCGTTCTTCTCCTTCTTGTCGACCGGTATAAAGCTTTCCTTGCAGTGGATATTTAGATTTCGAATCGCACACCCACAAAATTTTGATGCCATATTTCGCTGGTTTTGTTGGTATATGTATATACTGTGTGAATTGTTTTCCCACGATATGGGAACAGTTGCTCATCAATTGTAATGCTGCCATGCGCACTATAAGTTTTGGCTAGATTTTCATTTACAAAATTCAAAACGTCACGAATTGGTGCAGCTTTGTCATCGTGGAATCGATGAGCGCTTGTTCTACCATCATCAAAACGAATGTATCGTAGCAGTACAGAGAATCGACTAAAAGACGTGGATGCTCGGAATATGGGTAGATTATCTGACTGCCGTGGGCTGGGTTTGCCTCCCGCCACCGTTCATAATGGCAGTGAAAATACAAAAACGAAACAGAAAACATAAACAACCCCTATTTGTTGACGACCCCCGCAAACGTTATAAGGACCACGATTTACGGATATGCACTTGGAATGTAAGAACTCTATATATATCCGGTGCAAGTATCCAACTAGCAGATGTCCTCGAAAGTTATAAGGCTGACATTACCGCTATCCAGGAAATGCGATGGACAGGACATGACTGCAAAAGAAAAAGAAACTGCGATATATACTACAGTTGCGATGAAAAAAAACATGAATTTGGTTGTGGATTTGTAGTTGGCAAAAGACTGCGACATCTAGTCTCTAGGTTCAATCCTGTGAGTGAACGAATAGCCACAATCCGCATAAAAGCGAAATATTTTTATATTTCCCTAATTTGTGTGCATGCTCCGACAGAAGAGAAAGATGATGATGCCAAAGACATATTCTATGAGCTCCTAGAGGAAACGTATGACCGCTGCCCTGGCCATGACATTAAGATTGTACTAGGAGATTTTAATGCCAAAGTAGGAAGGGAGAATGTGTTTAATCCAACTATTGGCAATTTCAGTCTACATGCTGACAGTTCCGACAACGGTGTGAGACTCATTGACTTTGCCGCGGCAAAAAACATGGTCATCAGTGGCACAAGATTCCAGCATAAAGACATCCACAAGGCTACTTGGGTATCCCCTGATCAAAGAACTAAGAACCAAATTAATCACGTGGTAATTGATGGAAGGCACTCATCCAATGTAATGGACGTACGAGTGATCAGAGGAGCTAACATCGATTCTCATCACTACCTGGTAGCAGCAAAGGTTCGCACAAGATTAAGTAGAGCGAAAATCGTAGGAAACCAGACGCAGAGGAAGCTGGATATCGGAAAGCTGCAATTACCAGAGGGAGCCACAGCCTACTCAAGGAAGCTCTCGCAACTTTTGGCACAGAGCCCACCCCCTCCCGATGACGATCCTGATGCGCAGTGGAAACCCATTTCCGACTCTATAAAAACTGCCGCAACAACCGTACTTGGTTTCGAAAAACCGCTTCGCAATAAACCGTGGTACGATGAAGAGCGTCGCATTGCAAATGACGAAAAGAACGCTGCACGTATGGTAATGCTCCAGTCAATTGCAACGCGACCTGCAACTGAGCGGTATAGGGAGAAAAGAAAGGATGTAAACCGTCTCTTTAGGCGTAAGAAACGGCAGTGGAGAAAGCGCGATAGTGAGAAAATTGAGACATCTAGAAGGAAGAACGAAGCCCAAAAATTCTACCAAAAAGTTAAAAACGGGACTAATGGACATGGTTCAGGGCCCCCCTGAATGGAGAGGGCATTTCTCCGCGCTACTAGTACCTGAGATATCCGATGACGATGGGTCAATCGATCACAATATGGACGACGACGTCGATTGCCCCCCTCCTAACCAAGACGAGGTCAGAACAGCTATTGCCCGGCTTAAGAACAACAAAGCCGCAGGAGCCGATGGATTACCGGCGGAGCTGTTTAAGGCTGGCGGCGATAAGGTGCATGCATCAGCTCATTAGCAAAATTTGGTTAGATGAATGCATGCCCGGCGATTGGAGTCTCAGTGTACTATGTCCCATATTTAAAAAAGGTGACCCGAGTATTTGTGCCAACTACCGTGGAATAAGCCTTTTATCCATAGCATATAAGGTTCTATCAAGTATAATGTGCGAAAGACTAAAACCAATTATCGCTGACCTGATTGGACCATACCAGTATGGCTTTAGGCCTGGAAAATCGACAACTGACCAGATTTTCACGCTACGCCAAATCCTGGAGAAGACACACGAAAAACAAATCGACACCTATCATCTATTTATCGATTATAAAGTAGCCTTCGATAGTCCGATACGGGAGAAACCCTATTAAGCAATGTCTGAGCTTGGTATTCCTGCAAAACTCATACGTCTTTGCAGGATGACCTTGACGAACACCAAATCCGCAGTGAAAGTTGGTAAGGATCTTACCGAACCTTTCGAAACTAAGCGAGGCCTCAGGCAAGGCGACACCCTATCGTGCGATCTCTTTAACATCTTAATGGAGATCATTATGAGAAAAGCTGCAGTCAATATGAATAAAACCATCAGCAGCAAAAGTCACATGCTGCTCGCGTATGCTGATGATATAGATATCATTGGGCGCACAATTAGAGAAGTTACTGCGGTTTTTTCGAGAATTGAGAAGGAGTCAGCAAAAGTGGGTCTGACGGTGAATGAGGACAAGACAAAATTAATGGTTTCAACGAACAGGGCCTCCACGCGATTAGACCAAAGCGTGAACGTTGATAACCGTTATAACTTCGAGGTAGTGGACGAATTTATATACCTCGGATCTGCCGTGAACAAAAACAACAACGTCAGCCTTGAGATCAAACGGAGAATTGTGCTTGCGAATAGATGTTATTTTGGGCTAAGCAAGCACTTTAGAGATAAAGCCCTCTCTCGAGTAACAAAAGTCCAGCTGTACCAGACTCTCATTCAACCTGTCTTGCTTTATGGCGCAGAATCCTGGGTCCTATCGCAAGCAGACGAAACATCTGTAGGAGTCTTCGAGAGAAAAATACTCCGAAAAATTTATGGCCCTATAGTGCACAACGGCGAGTATCGGCGACGCATGAATCATCATCTGGTTCGATAACCAAATAATTTTCAACTTCTGAGGCATCGCCATCGTTTGGCATATAATTTAGATCGATATTGTTGTCAACTCCTTGAAAGCCATCAATCTCCTCATCCGGAAACGCTTCGCCATCTTCAGCGGCTCTTTCACGCTCTAACTCATTGGCCTACGCTTCTGCTAGTCGTGTATGAAAATTCAAATTACCACCTTGAAATCGCGTATTATAAATAAACTCTAATTCTTCATTAATTTTTTTTAAAAAAAAAAAAAAAAATTCGCCCGTAAATTATTTTCTGTAGCTTTCAACGTTCACTATCCAAATGATGCGAAATATATAAAAACAAAAAACAAAAATTTTTTTACACTGCAGAGAGCGAGGGGATAGCCAGGAATCTGAAAGCGGGTTACCTAATTTTTATTCATACAGTTGTCAGAAAAAAAGTATATTTATAAAGTTAAAGAAAGTTTGCAAAATGGGGGAGGCTATAATACCCTAGGGTCCCCCTTCCCAGCTACAACCATGCAAAGTACATATAAAATCTCGTTAGAATTGATTTGAGTAAAAAAATTAAAATATAGTGGTGCATTATTCCTCATACAAAGTATTTGTATATCTGGCCAGATACATGTGCTACGTATGTGATGTGTAGAAGAAAAAATCCACCAATCCAAAGTTACACAAAAGTAGCACAATTCATTGCAGTGCTCCGTGCGTGGTATCCAAATTATTGGTACAGCGTACTTTATTGTTGACCTTCCATCAGTAAACTTGCACAAATTTCTATAGCAATAGTAGCACACGACTTCCGGAGTATACCACAAGTAAGGAACATAAGCAGTCTTAAATATTTTCTGAAACGAATTCACCACTGTTTTAATAATATTTTTCAAATTTTTACTTGGTGCGAATAAGCCACAAACGTAACAAAAGTTATTTCGCGTCGGACACTGCATTTTTTTCAGATGAAATATATACAAATACGTTTTCGCACAACAGAACTTGAAACAATTTTGCAATTCCTTATTTCATCTGTCAGACCAGCTGTAAGTGTTGTAAAAGTCAAAAACTGTTTAGTGTTAGAAGGTTACTATTGATTAACTACAACTATATCGAGTAGGATGGGTCAAAAACATTTTTTTTTTCGTAACGCTTAAGTAGTTTAAAAATTTGGAGTCCCTTCAAGTTATGCTAAGAAAAGTGAAAAAAATATTTTTTTTTCAAAAATAATAAAAATTGGGGAAAATCTGAGAATTGATTTCCACGAGTCTGCCTGTAAAAAATCAGCTCGATTGGATCACTGAAAAAGGGTTACAAATCGGTCCAAAGGCTTTCACACAGGCCACTACGAGCATAGAATAACACATACCATAGAAGGTTTTATTCGCTCAATAAATTAAACGTCATAGGTACGATGGAAAGTAACCATTGGATGGTAGAAATATGGGTTCAATAATACCAGATGGTGGCAATAGTATACAGCGATCCACAAAGGAACAACAACCGAATTTCGTGTTTTTGTGACAAACTAGTTGTGTTAAATACAATACAAAAGTATACCAACGATAAAAGTTAACAAAAAAGTGCAAAATATATTTAAATTTTTCAGTTCTACACCAAAACGACAGGAAAAAGTTAAGTGAACATATTTTGTAACTCCACCTGGTGTAAGATGATTTTAAATTTAATTGCTCTCATTTCCACAAACCTACGATGAGAGTGTGAAATGAAACGTCAGATGAGAGAATAAGTTTATCTAGGTATGTATTAGTCTATGACTACGAGCTTTATACTTCAAACTTAAAAAAAAAAAAATTATGACGTGTACATGAAAATCGACGATACACGTGTATTTTTATTTTTTCCCCTCTTTCCGAATATGTGCATTTGGTTCATAGGACAGAAAAAACTCTATTTTTTGTAACACCGTGAAATGGCAGTAGATTTTTAATTTTTTCTGGCATACATATGCCCGTTTCGCACCCATACATATTTCCAGTCACATTATTTTGCCTTCGTCTTAGCCATCCACAAAAGACGCCTATTGTTCGGTGTGAGCTCGTCGTTAACGTATATGTATTTGTTTGTTGGGTGCCCAGTATCTCCACTCAATACATTTAAATCAACTCTTCTTCCCTTTAGATTGTTCGTAATTTCTCGCTTGGCATCATCGACTTGAGCTCCTACCGAATCAGCTATTATTTTTACAACTGCTGTTGCGTCGGTTAGTGTATCGGGTATATTATTAATTTCGATGTTCATGCCTAAAGCCTGCTGTCCCACGTTATTTATTCGCTTATCCAAATCGTTGATTCTTTCTTCCCTTTCTATGTCTGTTTTCTGTAGGTCATTAACCTGCGAACTTAAATTTGCCAGAGTTTCATTTATTGTTTTGAAATTCTTGTCCAACTCCTCTTTCAACTCTTTACGTGTTACACTCAGTTCTTCGTTCATCTCTTTATGGGATGTGCTAATAGAGATCACATTCATTGCAAGCTGTTGCATCGTGGCCCTTAGCTCTTTCATATCGGACTTGATCTCCGCAAGATCCGACTGTTGAGCATTATTTTCCCTAAAGTTAAAATTTTCGTTGGTAGTGGATGCTACTTCCCTCCTACGTTTGTTCTTGATGGACTCTATTTCATCATCAACATCATCACTTTAATGTTTTTGGACGCTTGTTGATTCAGAGTAAACAAATGAGTGAGTTGTTTCGCGGATTACAAAATTGACACCTCCACTCATGTTTTCTCACGGCGCTCATTGTGTTCCATACGCTCTCCGAGAGGATAGTACATGGAACGAAATTAAATTTTCGATTACAAGTGTAGCATTGCACGTTATTTAAGTATGATATTGGTTTGTTACACATATTGCAATTTAAATCCGTCGAGTAAATTTCGGGCACTGTAATTTGACTCTCACTCATGTTGAATTCTCTTTTCTTTGAAAGACACAGTTTAATCTAAGTATTTTATTTTTTTTTGTGATGTTGTTTGTTTTTTCAAAAACTAGGTGTTCTTTTCCGCGTATTAATTCGGATTGTTGTTTTGTTTTTAAGAAAACTTTTATTTTAACAGTGGATGGTTTTAGACTACTTTGCTTTTCAGGAGCTAAACAAAAACACGTCGACTCCCGTCAGTGACAATTTCAGGTCGCCTGTTTGTTTCCTCACCCAAATGAGTCATGTGACCACTATTCCGCTGGAGCAACGTAGGACGCTCAAATCGGAGCGGTACACGACCATTTGTTTGCCGAAAGTCTTCGGAGAAATTCGTAAAACCAACCGCCAAGGACGAATCGTTCTCCATAATGACAATGCGAGCAGTCAAAACTAAACATCGCATTGATGACCCACCCCCGTAAAGCCCTGATTTGACACCCAACGATTTTTTCTTGTTTCCGAATATCAAAGGTCAACGCATGGTCAACGATTTGCGAGTGCCGAAGAAGCAGTAGAAGCGTTCAAAAACCATGCTTTGGAGGCGTCTCAAGAGGAATGGAAAAACGGCTATGACAAATGGTTTGAGCGAACGCAAAAGTGATCTTTGAAATACAATAAAGCCGTTTTCATTTAAAAATGTTTTTTTTATTATTTGCTATTCCTGAAATATAAATAGCAACCATCGTAATTGAGAAGTAATTGTAACTAGGACAGTACAAATAATTCCAATTTTTTATATCCAACCAGGTTTTCAAAAGAATCCAAATGTTAATTTCAATTGAAAAACTGACTATGTTTTAAACAAAATCTATATAACATTTCAACTTTAAGCTTTGAGAGCATAAAACACACCTTTTTATGCTCATAAAATCATAAAGACTTTTTAAATGCTAGCTGTCCCAAAGTTATGAGCTCAAACAGGATAATTTTTTTATCTCTTCACGCGAGACGTACCAAACGTGGTGCTTATTGTTCGGCGTCCCTTATACTTTCATATTTTGTCCCTAATACTGTCATCAAAAAGGAAGTCATATAGCACAAATGAATGACTCTCACTTATGAATGACTGTAAGCTGAGTAGGTTTATGTGTGGTTTGACACATAATAATTTGCTGGGGATGTTGGTTGATACGAAATCGGAATTAATGGCACTAGAGTTTTTATCAAAAATTGTTGTGAATTGTTGGCAAGGGATTTATATTTAAGGACCACATATTATACCAAGCAGTCAGGAGCATATTATTCCTCTGTGGTGTAAGAAGCATTTTAAAATATAAATTAAAACAAATGAAAACGCATGTTCATAATAAAACACAGGTAATTAACTCCTTTATACTCCTTTTAACTCCACATCGTATTGAATATACAATGACGTTCTACAAAACTAGATAATTTTTCTCACTTTATGTAGAAAAGTGGGGCAACAAACTTAAGTGACTGAGATAAATGTGATAATTTCGCTTTTATTGTTAGGAGTTTAAAGCGGAGATTTCATATTGTGTTACAAAATTTAAAACATATTACATATTAATTTACTTTAGAAACAAATCTAGAAGTATACAGGGTGATTCAGCTGTAATGCAGATCATTGAGAGCAATTATTTGGGGAAATAATAAAGTTTTTGCTTTATTTGTTTCAGCCAATTGGTACAGGCTTTGACAAACTTAGTCATGAAGCGATTTGTATTATGATAGTGTTTTATCTTGATATTTTGGTTAACTACCTTATAGTCTTTAGGTAGGGTTTTTCTTTAAAAAAAAACACACAGTAATTGTTAAGGAAATTCAAATGTTTTTTATTTAATATAAAGTACAATGGATACAATTAAGTTCTGAATAAAACGTCTTCAAATGGTCTTCACGTATCCATCTGCAGGAATGAATTCGATGAACCCTATTTTGGAGCACTTTTTCCACTAAATCAAGTCGTATGTCATGAATAGCAATTTCAATATTGACTTGTAAAGCTTAAAGACAGTGTGGTTTATTGCTAAAGTCCAATGACTTCAAATAACCCCACAAGAAGTATCTAATGGTGTTAAATCACCACTCCTTGGAGGCCATTCAATGTCACAATTTCATGAAATAATCAAATCTTCACATTTTTTTCGGAATAACTCCTACGTGCTGTGTGGCACGTAGCACCGTCTTGTTGGAACCAGATGTTGTCAAGATCAACTTCTTCCAATTTTGTCCATAAAAAGTAGGTTATCATCGATCTATACCGCTCTCCATTAACAGTAGCAGTGTTACCAGCTTCATTACGAAAGAACTACAGACTCATGATTCCGCCAGACCAAAAACCACAGAAACTATCGATTTAGATGAATGTAGTGGTTGTTCATGAATAACTTGTGGGTTTTCTGCGCACCAGAATCGACAGTTTTATTTATTTACCGCACCACTCAGGTGACAGTGAGACTCATCGGAGAAGATGATTTTCTTAAAAAAATCGTTATCGGTTCCAAGTTGTTCCAAGGCAAAATGAGCAACTCATGATGTTTATGGTATTCCAATGGCTTCAGTTATTGAGTAATAATAATTTTATACGGATGCAAGCCCAAATTATGTCTCAAAATCCGCCAGGTGGTGGTTTGAAACAGTCTCAATTTTTGACAACGTCTTGGAATCGATCAATTACGGTCTTCAGGAACACTTGCCTGAACGGCGGTAACATTTTCATCACTTCGAGCGGTTCCTTGTCTTACTGGCACTTGAGCATTATGTACAGAAAATGTGCGCTCGTAATTTGCAATAATTCGATGAAGAGCGAGACTAGGTGGACGATTATTACGACCATAAAATGGCAAAAGCGTACGAAAAGTTGCAATTGGGGATATCTCTCCATGATGAGACTGTAAACATTACTGAATACAATGAAGACAAAATGATGGCTCAAGACGAACTGCAAATGGCCAAAAAGCTACTTAGAAATTCTATCACTCAAACTGGAAATCCCTTTATATACAGGGTGATTCAGGAAGTTCCGGACAAATTTCTTCAGCGTATTCCTTGGCTGGCTTTATGAAGAAAAGTCCACTAGGACCATGTCCAAAAATGCAAGGGTGCGAAATGGCAGGGTGTTCCAAATTTTCGGATTGGTGGTCGGAGGGTAGTAGGGAGAAGTTGCTAACTCCTGAGCCAGTGGTCGGATTTTTAGGATCTAATTAAGATGCGCGCGGCAGCTGTGGGCAGTTGTGACGAAAGGGATATTGATTTCAAGGATTTTATAGCAGCCTGACTATCACAGTACATGTTGATACCCCAGGCAGTGATGACGTTTCGTTTCGTCCATCTCCGATTGCAATGACTTCTTCCAGAAATTCATTACAATGGTCTGGTGGCTCATATATCCAGCTCTCTAGAATAGTTGAACTTTTATAAAGTTCAAACTATTGTAAAAATCATTATGCTATGGTAGGTTTGATTAGTTGATGGTGGCTGTCAATAAACGACTCACTAAGACTTTTTTTGTCTATCGTAATGCCTCGAAGTAAAGATATTATGAACTAGCCCCACTTGAAAGAGAGTTGGCTTGCTCGAAGAAGCTCACAATCTTATTGGCGCTTAAATAACCCAAATCTATTAAACCCTTTATGCTGAGTGTTTTGTCTTCGTGCAGAGAATATGCTCAGTAAACTCCTCCTCTTTCTGGTTGAATTAGCTGCTGCAAAAATAATATTCCATGACCTTCTGTCTCGCCGAACACATTACAATCAGAATGACCTAATCCCAGACCATATGTGATCCGAGTTTTCTTTTAAATCTGTGTTCCACACATCCCTTTCCACCAGAAATCCCTTTATTCGAAGACTACCTTTCTGGTACACAGGGTGACTCAGGAAGTTCCGGACAAATTTCTCCAGCGTATTCCTTGGCTCATTTGATGAAGAAAACTCCACTAGGACCATGTCCGAAAATTCAAGGGTGCAAAATGGCAGCGGGTTGAAAATTTTCGGATTGGCGGTGGGAGGGTTTGTTGGAAAGGTCTTTAAGAGTCCTTTCTGAATCAATAAATTTGGAACGGTAAGACTTCTGGGCTTCGTTTAGGTCATTTTGGAAAGGTAAGAGGTATGGCTATCTTTCAACAGAAAAAAAGCATGAGATACCTGCCACCTGGCTGAGCAAATTGAGGTTATGTGAATTTTTTTCTCCATTTTTTTCTGAAAGCTCTGTATCTCGGCGATTTGACTTTTTTCTACTTTTTTAATTGATGTTTTCATTGATTCTGAAAGGCCTCTTAAAAACCTTTCCAACAAGCCCAAAAACAAAAAAATCCGACCACTGGCTCAGAAGTTAGCAACTTTACCCTATTACCCTCCGACCGTCAATCCGAAAATTTTGAACCCGCTGCCATTTCGCACCCTTGAATTTTCGGACATGGTCCTGGTGGACTTTTCTTCATCAAAAGAGCCAAGGAATATGCTGGAGAAATTTGTCCGGATCTTCCTGAGTCACCCTGTGTACCAGAAAGGTAGTCTTCGAATAAAGGGATTTCTGGTGGAAAGGGATGTGTGGAACACAGATTTAAAAGAAAACTCGGATAACATATGGTCTGGGATTAGGTCATTCTGATTGTAATGCATTCGCCGAGACAGAAGGTGATGGAATATTATTTTTGCAGCAGCTAATTCAACCAGAAAGAGGAGGAGTTTACTGAGCATATTCTCTGCACGAAGACAAAACACTCAGCATAAAGGGTTTAATAGATTTGGGTTATTTAAGCGCCAATAAGATTTTGAGCTTCTTCGAGCAAGCCCACTCTCTTTCAAGTGGGGCTAGTTCATAATATCTTTACTGCGAGGCATTACGATAGACAAAAAAAGTCTTAGTGAGTCGTTTATTGACAGCCACCATCAACTAATCAAACCTACCATAGCATAATGATTTTTACAATAGTTTGAACTTTATAAAAGTTCAACTATTCTAAAGAGCTGGGTATATGAGCCACCAGACCATTGTAATATATTTCAGGTAGAAGTCATTACAATCGCAGATGTTGCCCTTTGTCTTGCACGAAACGTCATCACTGCCTGGGGTATCAACATATACTGCGATAGTCAAGCTGCTATAAAATCCCTGAAATCTGTAGCCGTTACTTCAAAACCGCCCACAGGAGCTGCGCGCATCTTTATTGGATGGTAAAGCATATTCACCGTAAATGGGTTCCGGGGCACAGGCACACTCAAGGAAACCAAAGAGCAGATGAGCTGCCAATATGTGGAATCACCTTACCTGTTCCAATGGATATGGAGCATGTGAGCATGAACCTTGTATGCATGCAAACTCATGCCTAAACCGGAAGATCTCAGACATTTGAATGTTAGATTCGTCTCGTAGCACAAATTGCTGGATCATCAGGCAAGGGTGGTCAAGTTATGACCTAAATCGTACGCTAAGCCTGATATCCATTGTTAGACAGTATATCTCTATGCTGGTAGGTGTGATCACTGGCAATTTTTAATAGGCAGAAATGCGTCTAGACTTAAAATTTCAGCTCCTGATTACTTCACAAGCGGTAAGGATGAAAAAGAAAACGAGAATCTTGAACATTTCATATGCTAATGCCCGGAGTAAGAGAATGATCAAATACATGAGTAAGTGAAAATATGCCAGAACTTCAAGTTAGGTCTAACAGATTACAATTTAAAAGATTACTGCATTGTTCGCCAGGAACCAACATATGTATTTTCTTTAGAATATCGGGATGAGGTATCATATGGCTGGAACGCCCCTAACCCACATCGGATCAATTTACATGGTCAACGATGGGAAGGGAATATGACGTCCCGTGTATTGTATTCAAAAAACTGGTTTTCAAAAATGTCGGCATTTGGTTTCTTGGAATATTTTGATTTTGAAGAAACCGGTTTTCGGTTAAACCGAGTTGTAGAAATCGGTTAATAACCGGTTTCCGATTTTATGACAAAATGGAGGACTATGCTTTAAATAAATTCATTTTTAATTCAGTCATTTCGAATTTTGAGATTGACAATCGAGAATATTACCCTGAAAAAGCTTGTCAAACTACCATCCAGAACCGGGGTAAAATTGCCGGCCCCAATCAGAGTGTTTAAACCAATTCCTTCATGGGATATAAAGAGTGGGCCATATAAAATTTGGAATTTAATTTCGCTGTAGAAAAAATGCAATACAAATTTTTGTATAAAGCCCATCATTGATATTTATGAATGAAACACAACATCGTTCAAATGGCTGCCATGACTTGCTTCGATCAACTGAATTTTTCCGAACATTTTGGATTGTTTGAGCCTCTATTTCGTGTTTTATGGCATCAATGGGCCTATCACTTATCTTTCGCAGCATTCGAAGAAATAATAGTCTAACGGATTCAAATAGCAGCTGCGACGTAGCCAATGGACTTCCGTATTTCGGGTGATTTTGTGGTATTCGAACAAAGTGCGCAATATATCGATTGTAACGTTGGCAATGTGGTACGTAGTGTCATCCTATTGAAAGCTTACACCGTCCATGGTACACTCTACAACTTTTGGGAACAGCAAATCACTGAGTATGGCCACTGACGCTCGCCGTTAACGGTAACGGCAGTTCTTTTACCTCTTACCTTTCCAAAATGACCTAAACGAAGCCCAGAAGTCTTACCGTTCCAAATTTATTGATTCAGAAAGGACTCTTAAAGACCTTTCCAACAAACCCTCCCACCGCCAATCCGAAAATTTTGAACCCGCTGCCATTTCGCACCCTTGAGTTTTCGGACATGGTCCTGGTGGACTTTTCTTCATCAAATGAGCCAAGGAATATGCTGGAGAAATTTGTCCGGATCTTCCTGAGTCACCCTGTGTACCAGAAAGGTAGTCTTCGAATAAAGGGATTTCTGGTGGAAAGGGATGTGTGGAACACAGATTTAAAAGAAAACTCGGATAACATATGGTCTGGGATTAGGTCATTCTGATTGTAATGCATTCGCCGAGACAGAAGGTGATGGAATATTATTTTTGCAGCAGCTAATTCAACCAGAAAGAGGAGGAGTTTACTGAGCATATTCTCTGCACGAAGACAAAACACTCAGCATAAAGGGTTTAATAGATTTGGGTTATTTAAGCGCCAATAAGATTTTGAGCTTCTTCGAGCAAGCCCACTCTCTTTCAAGTGGGGCTAGTTCATAATATCTTTACTGCGAGGCATTACGATAGACAAAAAAAGTCTTAGTGAGTCGTTTATTGACAGCCACCATCAACTAATCAAACCTACCATAGCATAATGATTTTTACAATAGTTTGAACTTTATAAAAGTTCAACTATTCTAAAGAGCTGGGTATATGAGCCACCAGACCATTGTAATATATTTCAGGTAGAAGTCATTACAATCGCAGATGTTGCCCTTTGTCTTGCACGAAACGTCATCACTGCCTGGGGTATCAACATATACTGCGATAGTCAAGCTGCTATAAAATCCCTGAAATCTGTAGCCGTTACTTCAAAACCGCCCACAGGAGCTGCGCGCATCTTTATTGGATGGTAAAGCATATTCACCGTAAATGGGTTCCGGGGCACAGGCACACTCAAGGAAACCAAAGAGCAGATGAGCTGCCAATATGTGGAATCACCTTACCTGTTCCAATGGATATGGAGCATGTGAGCATGAACCTTGTATGCATGCAAACTCATGCCTAAACCGGAAGATCTCAGACATTTGAATGTTAGATTCGTCTCGTAGCACAAATTGCTGGATCATCAGGCAAGGGTGGTCAAGTTATGACCTAAATCGTACGCTAAGCCTGATATCCATTGTTAGACAGTATATCTCTATGCTGGTAGGTGTGATCACTGGCAATTTTTAATAGGCAGAAATGCGTCTAGACTTAAAATTTCAGCTCCTGATTACTTCACAAGCGGTAAGGATGAAAAAGAAAACGAGAATCTTGAACATTTCATATGCTAATGCCCGGAGTAAGAGAATGATCAAATACATGAGTAAGTGAAAATATGCCAGAACTTCAAGTTAGGTCTAACAGACATTCCGAAAGTTAAGCTGAATGATCTTAGGAGATTACAATTTAAAAGATTACTGCATTGTTCGCCAGGAACCAATATATGTATTTTCTTTAGAATATCGGGATGAGGTATCATATGGCTGGAACGCCCCTAACCCACATCGGATCAATTTACATGGTCAACGATGGGAAGGGAATATGACGTCCCGTGTATTGTATTCAAAAAACTGGTTTTCAAAAATGTCGGCATTTGGTTTCTTGGAATATCTTGATTTTGAAGAAACCGGTTTTCGGTTAAACCGAGTTGTAGAAATCGTTTAATAACCGGTTTCCGATTTTATGACAAAATGGAGGACTATGCTTTAAATAAATTCATTTTTAATTCAGTCATTTCGAATTTTGAGATTGACAATCGAGAATATTACCCTGAAAAAGCTTGTCAAACTACCATCCAGAACCGGGGTAAAATTGCCGGCCCCAATCAGAGTGTTTAAACCAATTCCTTCATGGGATATAAAGAGTGGGCCATATAAAATTTGGAATTTAATTTCGCTGTAGAAAAAATGCAATACAAATTTTTGTATAAAGCCCATCATTGATATTTATGAATGAAACACAACATCGTTCAAATGGCTGCCATGACTTGCTTCGATCAACTGAATTTTTCCGAACATTTTGGATTGTTTGAGCCTCTATTTCGTGTTTTATGGCATCAATGGGCCTATCACTTATCTTTCGCAGCATTCGAAGAAATAATAGTCTAACGGATTCAAATAGCAGCTGCGACGTAGCCAATGGACTTCCGTATTTCGGGTGATTTTGTGGTATTCGAACAAAGTGCGCAATATATCGATTGTAACGTTGGCAATGTGGTACGTAGTGTCATCCTATTGAAAGCTTACACCGTCCATGGTACACTCTACAACTTTTGGGAACAGCAAATCACTGAGTATGGCCACTGACGCTCGCCGTTAACGGTAACGGCAGTTCCTTGCTTATTTCCAAACGGAAAACCGCACCAAACAGTCACTTATTGTGGATTCATCGGCTTCTCCTCGACGACGTATGGATTTTCCGATCCACAAGTGAGCCCTTTTTAATTGTTAACGGAGCACCCCATGTGTAAATAAGCTTCATCGGAAAAGACGGTTATTCGGGAAAAATGCTTATCTCCAACCAAGCAATCTTCAACTATTCAGCGACGTGAAAACACATGGGATGACTTCAAGGCTTTAGTTCTTGAAGGAAATGGACTTTATAAGCCTTCGTATGGAGGTTTATATGCAAATATCAGGACAAAGAAGCGCGAGAAATGTTCAATTGCTGCGAACGGTAGCGAGTTGATGGTTGTACGAGCACAATTTCAGCTACACCGGAACACGAGATCTTTTGCCCAAAAACTACTCGGATTGATGAAATCGCTTCACAACTTGTTCCACAAAGTGTATTGATGGCGCTCTATATCTATTGAATTTATTTCGTAGATTTCTTACAATTTGAGTTGAAGACCCAGAAATTTAGAAAATAATTTTTTAATATTTCCTAATTTTCTTCGTAAATGTCTAACCATAAACTAATAACACTGTGAGACAAAATTAGATTTTTTCAAATTGATGGGCTTCTGTGAACGGATTCTGGTAGAATGGTCTAAAAAAAATATACGTGTATGGGCGTTTTGCCAGATCTGATAAGAATTTTTATTTTTTTTTGGGCAGGTCAAAGTTTCCTCCCCTCGGAAATTTCCTGCAAAATATCGGCATGCAAAATTGTGTGTTCCTTACTTCTGGCGTACAAAATATGTTCAGAAGTTTTATAGAAGAGATTCAGATAAACATTTTTGTGGAACAAATTAGCCCTCTAATGGCCAGTTTTTAAGTGGGTAGTTAACTATCGGATTACTTAATCTTAATTCTAAGTTAATTAGAGGTTAACTTTGCATTTAGTTTTTCAGTGGTGAGTTAATGTAAGTCGCCATATTGTCAACTAATATGGCAACCCTTGTATTCTTATTGGAAAAAACGTGTGTTTTGGATAAATACCAAAACAACAAAGGGGAACAAGCAAACTGGAATTATATAAAATAAGAAATAGATGCATAAAATCGAAGTCATTTTAACAAAAATGTGTAGCCGAACGAATGTGTACAAATACGCAAATCTGGAACATGTATTTTATACAATCTTCATTCTTCCTTTGACACTCAGTAATTTGATTGTCAACATAATATGGTTCTCACTATAAGTTAACCAACCAACATTGGGTGGTTAAATCATAGTTAAACTATGACTAAAAAACACAATTCGATGTTTATCCGCAATTTAACTAAGAAAAGGAAGATCACCACTGATTGAAAAACTGGCCATAACTGTCACGTATAACCATAATTTTTAGTTTCTTGTTTTTTGAAGACTCGCAAAAAACTGCTCCAAAATGACAAGGGGCGTGGTCAAAATGTTCTACAAAAATTATCACCATAAAATTCCACTATATGTGTCCGAACACTCCAAAACCCAAATCTTAGCCGAAGTGCTAGATAATAAGCAAAAACTAACTGCCTTCTAAGGGTTAATAATGAATTATGTCATTTTGCTGTTTCCATTAAAAATGGGCCACATAATATTATGAATTTTGTCATATTTTAGCTTTTAACTAACACCTAGGCTAAGATTTGTGTTTTGGAGTGTTCGGAAACATATAGTGGAATTTTATGGCGATAATTTTTGTTCAACATTTTGACCACGCCCCTCGTCATTTTAGAGCAGTTTTCTGCGAGTTTTCAAAAAAACAGTCAAAATTATACTTATACGTGACAGTTAGGGGGTTAATTTGTTCCACAAAAATGTTTATCTGAATCATTTCTATAAAACTTCTGAACATAGTTTGTACCTCAGAAGTAAGGAACACACAATTTGCCATGCCGATATGTTGCAGGAAAGTCTCGAGGGTCGGAAACTTTGACCCGCCCAAAAAAAATTCTGACCAGATCTGGCAAAACGCCGTTACACGTATATTTTTTTTTAGACCATTCTATCAGAATCCGTTGACAGAACCCCATCATTTTTTTTGGTGTCGCACTGTGTAATATGTCACTTCCTAAATGTTAAATTGACCATCTGCTTCAAAATAACGGGGGGTTCAAATCCCAAATTTTACATGGGACATTTATTTATTTACTTTATTCGACCTATCTGGTCTCATATTTGACTTAACCATTTAGGCAAAATCAATGATGGCTAATTGTTCCTTTGGACGTTTTGTACTTATTTTGGAATTGTTAATACTGTTAACTATTTTATGCAATTCTGTGAATATAATACCTGTATTGTCATTAGTTCCGCAACTTTCATATAAACCGAAATTGGCAGATATGACTTCTATTGCCTTGGACAATTTATTTCAGCAATTTATTGGCGATACAATTCTGTGGAAAAGTCTTTTGAGTATGTCTGATGGAGTCACCAAACCATAGTGAGCTATGAAAAAGTCTTAAGGGTTGTAGCTCTACGTTTTATATCAATTATGTTTAAACCGAAATAACCGGCTAGTCGACTTGCAATAACCGGTGAAACCGGTTCTTCGAAAATACCTATTTAAATGGCTATTTATTAAAAAACCGACATACGGTCAACCGGCCGGAATTCGGTTAATTGGTTTCGGTTTTGAATACTCTAGTACCGTAGTTTCACAACGGTCTTTGGCAAATATTTCAACATATAAAGGTTATTCTGTTTTATAGTACCGACTCCACATTTCAAATTATTTTCAACAGTTTCTCGTTTTCAAATTAATTTCGGCCCTGAATACTTACGCCGTAACATAATAAAAATATACATCAGGTTCGATTTTAAAATCATCAGGGATGATTTTTATTTATTCGGCCTTTTTATTGGTACATTTTTATTTTATTATTCAAGCCCAATTCCAATCTATATCTATATTAATAGAGACATAGCTTTCAAAAAGGACTTTTGTAAATGTATTCCTTTGATTCCTGGCAAACCTTATAGCTTTTTCAGATGTAGACACAGATCTTCATCAGCGGTCGTTTGGAGTGATGCTGTTGAAAAATTCATCGAAATATATGTAAACGAATTTTCATTTGAGTTGAGAATTTACCATTATGCAAGTGTTCGAAAAATATCGCAACAAA
This sequence comes from Phaonia tiefii, assembly GCA_963931995.1. NCBI lineage: Eukaryota > Metazoa > Arthropoda > Insecta > Diptera > Muscidae > Phaonia > Phaonia tiefii. The sequence continues at coordinate 30,648,970 of OZ008368.1, forward strand.
ACACACAAGAAATCATTTGCAGAAACTTCCTTCAATCTCCAGAGAACTCCAATTAGACTTGATTTTTCTTGTTGCTTAAAAGATAAAACAATTTTTTTACATGCAATAACAATTGCATGCCATTTCGTCATGCTCCACGTTATTGAAATTCATCAGCGACGATATTTATTTATTCGTCCTTTTTATTGGTACTTTTTCATTTTATTATTCAAGCTCGAGGCCATTCTTTATCTCTGTCAATAGGGAACCGACGGTTCTCTGGATATGGATAGGGGAATGGGAACCGATGGTTCTCTGAAGATGAAAATAAATTTCTACAAATGTTTTTTTGTGTGTTTTGCTTGCGATATTTGCACTTGCATAATATTGACACACTTGCATAATATTGAATTCTCAATTCAAAAGAGATTTCGTTTGCATTTATTTTGATGAATTTTCCAATACCATCATTTCAAAGAATCGCTGATGAAGATCTGTGGCTAGATCTGAAATAGGTATACGGTTTGCCAGGACTGATTGGAATACATTTGCAAAACTTCTTTTTCAAAACTATATCTCTATTAATAGACATATAGAATGGCGTCGGGCTTGAATAATAAAATGAAAAAGTAGCAGTGAAAATATGTTAACACTTCCTCGTCATTTATTTAGACGATGAATCCCATCTTGGGATAGGGGAGAGTTTCTGGCAATTAGTGAGCTGAGCAGTTTCTAGTTTTTACGCACACTGATTCGGACCAATAGGTTACACTAGTTTCCAACCCTGACTTTGAGAAATTTTTCTTGGCTATGTACTCGATTGTGTCGCTCTCACTATGAGAGTTGATCGCCGTCGACAGAAATGTGAGGTGGTAATAGCAGGGTTCGAACCCCAGATGACTAACCACAGCACTACCGACGGCACTACCGACGGCCACAATACTATTGCTATGAAACTTCAATTTAAGTTGAATGAATACATTTTACTTGATACATATGAGTGCGTATAAGTTATAATATTCCGTCAACTACTCATACGCTTGGGATGGCAAATACATGAATTTGGCAAAGCATTAACGATCCAATGAAAGTGAATTTGGATTGAAACTAATTTCAATAAAATTGACTACCTATGTTTTTAAAAGGCTTAGACTGGGTATTGGTACTCCCACAAAGCATATTCGTTTCATTGTACGACAGACAGTTTACTGAAAAAGGTTTAGTTGTGTGCAATAGATGAAGCTAGCAGAGCTCGTATGATTATATGTGACTTGCTCCACGAAAAGGTACCTCTGCGCCGAAAAGAAGTTATTGAGAAAAACGCGTTTAAAAAAGCGCTTCGTTTTTCCGTGTTATGCGCATGGTTATGTGTGGTTATGCATGGTTATGAGTAAAATTTTGATATTTTTGTAATTTTGTACCTTTGATATTGAACTTTTTTTAAATTTCAAATATTATATATGTATATTATCTGTTTATTTCACATTTTTAAATTTTTTCATTAATTATGTTCATCTTTACAGGCGATTTGTAAAAAAAACTAAAAGACATAGAAACTTGCGGTTTGCGGCATTTGAAAGAGCGTTTTTTCCTCTAAGAATCACTCAAAAAGTAAAAAAAAAATTTTTCGGCGCAGAGGTCCTTTTTCGTGGAGCAGGTCACATATATTAAAGTGCATTAGTAACACTTTAAGTAGGTGAAAATGACACACCAAAAACCCGAGACACATCAACCTATCTTTGGACCGTAGAACTCAGTGGTGTACCCCGTTTTGAAAAGTTGGCTCGAAATCACGAGATACGAGTATTTCGATTTTAAATTTGTAGTAGATTTATGGCGATTTTTGATTTTATTTGAATGAAAGAACTTTAAAAACATGTTTAAAATCAATTTGCTTATTATTTATTTGTCAAAATTTATATCTAGAAATAATGGACGTCCATTTTCAAGCGGACATCGAACTATATTTGCTCTTATTTTGACGATTTTATAATTTTTTTTTGGAATTATTCAATTTTTACTCTTTGTTTGCAATCGACCAGCAGAAATCAGCAAGCATTGAGTCTGTTCTTTTTCCAGCGAAACCGTCTTCGAATGTCATTATAGTTTGATGAAATCTTTCGCCAGTTTCGTCTGTTTCTGTGGACAATTGTCGTTCGTAAAAAGCGAAATGTGCATGTAACATGTGGATTTTCAACGACATATGAATGCCAAGTTTGTCGAAAGACTTCATCATGTTGTCAATATAATCACGTTACTCTGGTGAATGATTTTTGCAAAGAACGTTTTCAATTACTGCACGAATTGGGTTCCATGGATTTAGTTCAGTTTCATCTAACATTTCAGACAAACTCGAAACTAAAAGTTTCCGTATATCTGGACCGTTAACTACACCTGTTAAAAAAAATTTATATAAAATATATTGCAGTCACAAACTTGTAGTTACACAAAATTATCCTCTTTTAATTTTTCAATTGATAGTTTTGGAAAAGCGTTGTTTTTCAAGTGTGGTAATGCATTTTCGTTAACGCGAACCAAACGCTTTATAAAATTCTTTACAACTCCCAGCTTGATATGACGATCCCGAAGATATTATTTTCTGAAGGGAGATCAATGGTGGACAAATTGCATTAAATTTGCTAAAAACTTGTGAATCGCGTTTTGGCCAATCACGCTTCTTGCATTTTGTACGGCTGTCCTATTTACAAAAAATACATACGTTCTTTGTATAGCCAGTTTGCATTCCATCTAATAGTGAAAGAACCTTAAAATCACAATTTACGAGCCAATTGTGTTCGTCATAACTGCTGCGTTCCATAATTTATTTCATGGTATCATACGACTCATGCATTCCAAGAGCATACATCAATGGCACTGGTTTAACGCTGCTGTTTTCAAATAGCAAGACTAATTGTAAGCTTCTGGTTGGAGAGTCTATGAAAAGACGCCATAAAGATGGATTATAGTTGCAGACTCCCGTTTTATTAATTAAACCAGGAATACCTTGACAATATGCATAAGCTGCATCCTCGGAAAGCATGAAATAAGGCATATATGGTTCTTGCCGGCATTTATAAGATGTAACGTTTACACCTGGTAACGTTGACGCTTCTTAGTTCCGAAGCCAAAGTCATTGCAATAATTTTGAGATAGCTTCAGATTTCGACCGATTCTATCTAAATGTTCCTGCGAAATTAATGATGGATATTGTATAACTGGCTGAAGGTAATCAGAATCAGCATGATGTAATGATGTTGCTGAAGTTTGTGATTGTACTTCATAGGACGCAGTATCATATTGGTATGCCGATGTATGTACTAGGACAGGTAATTCATCACTGTGTGGAACTTGTATATGAGCACTTGGCACACCTTTCTATATAAAACCGGATCGTGCTATAAGAGTAAATTATTGTGTATTCAAAACATAGTCTATCTAAGTGAACTTACCGGTTTGATTGAGACCATTTACATTGTTCTTGCAAGCATATCAATTTTCTGTATCATGTTCCCCTGGATCGGTCTATATCATTGGAAGTCCAAATGGCATCGAATATCGCCGTAATTTCCACCATTTGTTTAAATCACCAAAACATGTGATGCACGTAAATTCAGGTGCATGATCAACATTTCGCATTTCTTCAGCGGGGGTAACCAAAAAATACTGATTTTCACCTTTGAGGGCATCTTCAACCAAACGTCATCGATGATTTGTCGGTGTAAATTTTCCACACACAGAACAAAACATATTTAATTTTTCGCAATGTCATCTGCATTGTTGTATTTTTTCAAAGTGGTCAATAAAATGCTTATATTTTTGATGTGTTAACATCTATAGCGGCGGGTAGGGACTAATCTGTCAAAAGGAACACTTTGATATATGTGACTTGCTCCACGAAGAGGAACCTCTGCGCCGAAAAGCAGTTATTGAGAAAAACGCGTTTAAAAAAAGCGCTTCGTTTTTCCGTGTTTTGCGCATGGTTATGCGGGGTTATGCGGGGTTATGCGTGGTTATGCATGGTTAGGAGTAAAATTTTGATATTTTTGTAATTTTGTACCTTTGATATTGAACTTTTTTTAAATTTCAAATATTATATATATTATCTGTTTATATCACATTCTTCAATTTTTTTTATTAATTATGTTCATCTTTACAGGTGATTTGTAAACAAACTAAAAGACATAGAAACTTGCGGTTTGCGGCATTTGAAAAAGCGTGACCGTCGGTGGTGCAATGGGTGGTGTGCGCCCCTTTTGTACAGGAGATCCTGGGTTCGATCCCTGCTCCAACCACCTTAAAATTTCTTTCGACGACGGTCACCTCGCCTAGTGACGGCGACACTATCGAGTATATAGCCATGAAAAAGCTTCTCAAAATACCGTTCGGAATCGGTGTAAAAGTGTAGGTCCCAATCAGTGAGTGAAAACTGGAAAGCGCACAGCTCAGTGATTGTGAGAAGTTCTCCCCGGTCCCTTCATGGGATGTAATGGGAAACCATTTATTTATTTATTTTTTATTTTTTTTTTCCTATAAGAATCACTTCGGCGCAGAGGTCCCTTTTCGTGGAGCAGGTCACATATATGTTGTAGCATCTGTTTGTAATAGGGATGCCAATCCCAAAATCCCGAAACCCAAAAACTCCGAATCCCAAAATTGTTATAATTATTATGGCCCCAAATTGTAAGAGGTAAACTAATTCTTCTTCCAAATAGATCCCTATTATTTCAGCGGTTACATTTTGTCGAAAAAAATATATATAAATTGATTTAAACAGAGCTTTTGCAGGTTTTTCCCTCAAATGAAATCAAAAATCACCTTAAATCTACTACAAATTTGAAATCTAAATATCTCGTTATTTTGAGCTAACTTCTTAAAACGGAGTATACCACTGGGTTCTATGACCCAAAAATTAATTGGGGTGTCTGGGTGATTTTGTGTGTCATTTAAAAATTTCAAATTTTACTTACAGTGTAATGAGTCCCTGGTATTCACATTTCTGTAAACGAATGACCGTATGAATGTAATCGATTAACTTAAGGATGTAATTCACTGTATTTAACTTTATTGTAATTATTAACTAATATTAATCACTATATGTGTTCAGATAAATGGAAAAAACTGCATTTATACATATTTAAAAAATACATACATATTTACATGTTTAAAAACAAATTATTGTAGTCTTTTGTTGCAGGTATTAAATAAATTTGTTTACCACATTTATTAATTATGATATTTTCATTTAACTTTTTCTCCCGGAAATTTAAAATGTTTTAACGCAAGTATATGATGTTGATGCAAAATAGAGCGGAAGTGATAATACTACAAAAAAAACAAAGTTAATTATGTAGGTTTGCGATATTTAAGGGAGTTTTTATTATTGTCTTTCAGCAAAAACAATTTAAGTTCGAAATATGATAGAGTTTTAAATCAGAACATTAATTCAAATTTAGTGTCGATCGCAGACTTTGCCGAGTAATTCTTCATAAATGGGTGCCCTAGAGCATGTGACTTCGTGTCTAATGGCTTTGTTAGTGCAAAATATCGATATCCACATATGCAGAGATAGAAAGAGGAGACAAACCCAGACAACGGCAACTGCAGTTAGAGGCAATGTGAACAAGACTAGAACGCTTAGGTGCTAATGGTAAGACTCACAAAATTCGAAACGATCCACAGTGGTTCAATATCGATTTCCATCGGAAAAAATTCAAAATCTTTTGGTCTAGTAAACATTTGTAAGTTCTGTAAAAAAAAACCTCTTGTAGGGAAGGAATCGATTATGGCGGTATAGCAACTGTGTGCTATATTTCAGAAAAATGTACAAATTTTGCCTAAGTGCTTATTTTCGATTTCCAAGAAAACAAAAATTTTGGGTTTTTTTTTATTTATTTTCTTAATATATATTGACGTAATTGTTCATAAAACGCACAAAAAATAAGATATTTTTCACATTACATATATCCAGTTTTTTGAAATTTGAAAATCGAAAAATGTTGGTATTTTTTTTCGAATTTCTTGAACTGTATCTCATTCACTTGTAGAGAAATTGCACTCGATTTTCCTTCATTATAATGAATGATTTGTTGGCTTTAATATGACAGTTAAGTTTAGTTTATGCTAATTACTGTTCAGTAGTACTAATTATTTCGCTTTTGAAAAAAATGTTGGTGGTACGCTTGAGGTATACAGAATTCAATGAACGATGAACAAAATAAATTCAATTTCAATAAGATGACTTTCGTTGTCAATGAATGTAGCTGTCTATTTGGGTTATAAAATACACGTGTATACTTTATTACATTTGGAGTTACCAGACCACTAAAATTCTAATTTAATTGACCGATTTTACACGCTGTAATAGAGTTTTGTTATTAAATATTGGATTCAAACGATATTTATCAAAAATTTTAGATGTTTATTATAATTTAGAATTTTGAACCACTGTGCGATCGTCCGCCACCGTGAATCACAATCCTTGTTCCGAATGTTTACATTTTTTTTAAAAAATTATTTCATATGGAATCATATATAATTTATCCATTAAGTTAGAGAAGATATCGCTTGTGTGAGAACTCCCTCAGTATCAAAAGTTCACTAGCCGCCAACTCCATATTCCCATGGATTAAAAGTTGGTCGCCGTTATACTGGAAAGGCATACTGAGTTCGTTCAATACACACATATATAATATTGTACAGTTGACTTTTAGTATTTCGAAAATCTTAGTATAGCACTCGGACAACATCAAATTAGATTGGATTCATATTTCTGTGTATCATAGATCAGTCTGCGAGCAGGAATTCCTTTACTGGGTTGATCGTCAAATTGTTCTATAACCTGTGTTGTGGTCCAGCTTTTGACTTTAATCTTGTGGCATATCAAATGTAAAAAGTCAATTGTCGCACTAGAAGTCAATGCATTTGAAAATAAGTCTGAACATTGATGGGTGTGCGTACATACATAATTGCGTAAGTGTAGAATGTCACTTGAAAATAAAATACGTACTGTGTCGATTTTGTTAGCTACAAATGAATGTAAAGGGTGTCTCAATAAGAATGGACTTTTTCATTTCAATCAAACACGTATGTTTTGAGATCATGGTGTTGTTTTATTCGATCGTAAAGAGGATATGTTCCGATTAAATATGGAATAAAATATCCGTCACATTTCATTTTAATGATTATGATTTAAATGATTATGTTTTCATTATATTTGTTCTTATTTTATTGCTATTATTTTTGTCCTCAGATTTAATCGTTTTAGTTTGTATTGATTTCTGCATTAATATTAAATATTGTTAACTTCACAATACAACTCTGAAAACCATTTTTATTTCTCGTCGTGAACTACATAATTGCATGGAAAATACAGAAGCTCAATCCCTTAAAGATAAATTTAATATCATCTCCAACAAGAGCGACAAAATATAGAAAAAGTTTCCAACACAACAATTAAGTGCTGATGAAGCTCTAATTATAATATAGCGAAGCGAAGCTAACTCGCCACCAATATAGTGTCATTAGAAAGGCCGTGCCTGATAAATTTCCGCCATATAAAAAAGTCCAAGAAACTAAGAAAAAATGTTATCCAGAACAAGAACATATGAACTTTTCTGAAACATCAGCGCAAGTCAGTCTACAAGGACTCTTAGATCATACCACTGAGCGTCTAGCTTTGGTACAGAATTCTGTGCTGGATTCGTTTAACACTGAGGAACTATCCAAATGACTTTGTACTCTAAGTGGGGCTTTGATGGAAGTTCCGGTCATAGCTCTTATAAACAAGCATTTCACGGCTCTGACGCTGGTGATTCTGCTGTATTTATTACATCTTTAGTGCCATTAAAAATTGTCTGTATGAATAAAACTATTTGGCAAAATCCTCGACATTCTTCTACTAGATTTGCAGACCCATAAAAATTGAATTTTAGAAAGAAACAGTAAGTACTTCAAAACTTGAAAAAGAAAGAGTAGAGGATGAAATAAAAGCTCTCAAGGACTCCGTTGTATTAGTCGGTTATAAATCAATGAAAATAAATCACAAGCTAATGTTAGTGATGGCAAAGTGTGTAATGCTATTACCGAAACAACATCCATACAAAAATTTTACGTTTGTGGTACTACGAGCAAAGATTTTAACTGTATTGATGAAATGATTACCAGAAGTGTAAACAAGGATACGTATCAGTTCGGATTATCTATTCTCCATGGCTGGATTAGGTTTTTTGAGTGTCTTCTCCATGTGGCATATAAATTACCACTTAAAAAGTGGCAAGCTAGATCAGATAATGACAAACAACTTGTTAAAGACACAAAAACGAGAATTCAAAAAGATTTCAGAGAAAGAACTGGATTGATCATTGACCAATCAAAACCAGGCTTTGGCAACACAAATGATGGCATTACCGCGACAAGGTTTTTTAAGAATGCAGAAGTTTCCTCAGAAATAACAAAACTTGATCTAGAGTTAATTAACAGAATGCACATAATACTTATTGTCGTGTCATGTGGACACGAGGTACATAGTGAAAAGTTTAGAGAATTTGCTCACAATACTGCCAGGCATTTTGTTGAAAAATATCCATGGTATAAAATGTCAACTGCCCTTCATACATTTTTTTATTCATGGACCGGAAATAATATCTAATGCCCTTTTGCCGATTGGTGAGCTTTCAGAGGAAGCACAAGAGGCTAGAAACAAAGATTTTAAAAACTATAGGGAATAATTTGCTCGTAAATCCAGCCGGGAAAAAACTAATGAAGACATATTTAATAGATTTCTGCTTACTTCAGATCCATTCATTACCAGCATGAGTAAAACTAATAGAAAAAAAAAATTCACACAAAATACCACAGTTGGCATTGGAATTATTAATTCTACCCGAAGAAGGCGACAATGATGATGATGAAGGAGAAGAAGAAGAAGAAGATGATGATGATGATGATGATGATGATGATGATGATGGTGGTGGTGATGATGATGATGTTGACTTTTATCACAATAATACCTAAAATAGGTTCAAATGCATATATGTACATATTATTGTTCTCTTATTTTTTAAATAAAAAAAATATTTTCTATCAATTTTTTTTCAAAAACCATTTTTTTTACTAAATAATGTATAGTTATTCCAAACAAATATAAATACCAATAATAATGGGCTTCCCTGAATTAATCCCCACTTTACCTATATCTGAACCCACTGTGCGACGTTGGAAGAAGTCAGAGCCAACATTGACCGCGAAATAGCGGCCGTTACGGCCGGTGTGTGACCCAGTCACCGAAAATTGGGTCCAATGAATCGACCGCTACCGACATGTGCGCGGTGGCCATATGACCGAAGTCGAGTTCAATTCATAAATGTTTTGATAGTTTTTCAAGTCGATTATAAAGTTTTGGAAATATCTCAAATGGTTTGCTTTTTATTTAAGAAAGAAGTTGTCAAGTTCTTATTGGAAAAGCCTTTACTTATATATTTCTAATCAAGCTAATATATAGCTGAGTAAACAAATAAAAAATAAATGGCCCCAACGGCTCTGATGACAGGTCATTACCCTTTTCTTGAAATAACTTTCCCATGACTATTTCACACACATGTGGCTGTATCTCCAATGACGTTTTGGATATCGAATTTGCGCTCAGGAATTATTTCTGATTTATTCGCATAAGCCCGAGATTTCACAAAACCCCAAAGAAAAAAATATCACTGTGTTAAATCGCATGATCTTGGTGGCCAGTTGACATCTGACTTTCTTGAAATTAATTGTTCTCGCAATTGTTGATGCAATAAATCGATTGCTTCATGCGCGGAGTGACAGGAGGCGCCGTCTTACTGAAATCACATGTCTCCTGGACCACGTCGTCCAATTGAGGCAACATGAACTCCGTTAAGATGTTCCTGTAACGAATTCCATTCACAGTAAAATTTCGGTCTCGTCTTCAAAACAATAAGGCCCAATCACTCCGGCTGACCAAAATCCGCAAGAGACAGTTGCTCTTTGTCTGTGCATTTGTTTCTCATGGATTGCATGAGGATTTTCTGACTCTCCAATTCGAAAATTTTCCATATTCATGAAGCCCTTCAGATGGAAATTCTCTTTATCGGAGAGATGAATTTTTTTGAAAAGTTGCCATTGACTTCACTTTGCTCCATTACCCACTGAACGAATTGCCGGCGCTCTCCATGGCCTGTCGGTTTGAGCTCCTGAGTAAGTTGAATTTTTTACGCATGAAGATGGATGTCTTTTGTCAAAATTGGCTGTGTAGTGCCTTGTGAAATTTGAAGTTGTTGAAAACGATGCCGAATTGATGTTTTCGGGTTTTCGGCGACACACCTCTTTACAGCAGCAATGTTTTCAAAAGGCCCACCGGCACGTTGACGCATAGGAGTCTGCTGATGAAGATCCTGGCACGATCAGAAATACCTATATAGACAATCCTGGTATCATTGGAATACTTTATGTGGTCGACATTTTTAAAAGTAATATAAACTTTATATTAAAAAGGTCTGAATCGTGAATAAACTTAGAAAATTTTAAGTTTAACAAACAGACCGACTAGAAACCTCCCGCAAGGGAAATGATGAAAATGTTATAAATAAATAAATGGTTTCCCATTACATCCCATGAAGGCACTGGGGAGAACTTCTCACAATCACTGAGCTGTGTGCTTTCCAGTTTTCACTCACTGATTGGCACCTACAGTTTTACACCGATTCCGAACGGTAATTTGAGAAGCTTTTTCATGGCTAGATACTCGATAGTGTCGCCGTCACTATGCGAGGTGACCGCCTCCGAAAGAAATTTTAAGGTGGTCAGAGCCGGGTTCGAACCCAGGATGTCATGTACAAGAGCCGCGCACACTAACCATTGCACCACCGACGGCCACAAAAATGTTATGGTGAAAGTGTTACCAAATTTAAAAAGTGGACTATAGGACTATTGGAAATAGGACTAAATTTAAAAAGTGCAATCTTACTGAGATACCCTTTACATCTACCTCAATAATGATGCCTTTATTTGTTTTTTCGAAACGGTTTAATTGTTTTTTCCTAAGAAATAATCGTGTTTCTGTTTTACATCTGCCTTATTCGTTTTCCCATTTCAACATTTCGATGCCTGTTGCCAATATAAAAATTAACCAAACCATATTTACCAGTGACCACAACATTTTATCAGAAGACACAAATGAAGGTTCTTGGTGGTATACAACTAAATGCTATGCCTCTCTATCACCAGCCTCAGCATGAAATTCACAAGTTGAATGTCGACAAATACATTCCAAGAGTTTTGCATTGAAAAGAGACCGTGATACTGACACCTTGAGCGGACAATAATTTTAAAATTAAGAGTATAAAAAAGAATATAAATATTTTACATGTCTAAAATACTAGATGTCTAAATATACTAAAATACTATAGAATGCGAATGCATCCACGCATTTGTATACCTTTCAAGTCGTCTGAACGGGGAAGTTCTTTACTATCAAATGGCGGACTACAACTGTTAAGATACAGTTTGCAAAAAAATAGATACAATTCAAAATTCAAAAATATACATATATACAAAATAGCAATTCAGATTTCTTTTCTTTCAGTTATAAAAACTATTACCAGATTCTAGTTAACGTTCCCAAATTTTCAGAAGAGATAATTCTTGAAATTACACTGAACGCAAAAACATCGACACACGGATGAAAATGTCCATCACCCCAACAACGTTTGTCATCGAAAGTGAGCTAACGTAATGTTTCATTACCGTTATGAAAATGTGTTCATCAACTGAAAATTGTTCGTTACTGTGGTGAAAGTATGGTTGTTGTTGCAATGCATTTGCTTCATTATGGGAACGAATTTGTTTCGTGGCTGTTATGAATTTGTTTCATTGTTGCAATGAATAGGTATCGTTCTTACAAGGAATTTGCTTCATTGCTGCAATGAATTTGTTCATTGCAGTATTGTGATGAATATATTTCATTCCTACAATGATTTTGTTTCATTGCTGCAATGAATGTTCTGAAGTGTGTTTGAAATTATTTATTGACAATTGTACATAGGTAAATATACTGTTAGTATTACATTGCAGGTGCTTTGATAACAATTTTTTAAATTTTTGTTTCGAAAATCAATTTGCTAAATAGATTATATTCATTCCATTTTGAAACACTAGTCTGGAGAAGGTTGTGGTAGTGGAGGGGTTGAGTGTTATTGTGGCCGTCATATTCAGGTCCTGCAATTAAAAACATATACGAGGAATTTATTGTTAAGATTTCTATTTAAGATATGTACATATCTATGTCTGTACTTACCGCGAACATAAGCACACTCCCCTATGCTCTACTCCTTTAACATAGAACCACATCATGTTTTGTTAAATCATGCAATTATTGTTGTGTTGAGGGTTTTGATATTCAATTGTACCGCCAAATCGCCCCGTCAGTAAGCCAGTGATTGCTGTGTAAGCATTGTCTTCAACTGCTCTTTTATTTATTTTGACCAAATTTATTAAATCTTCCATTGGATTCAATTGACTGTACGTTGAATTGTTATTTTTTATGTTCGTCGTACTTGAAACACTTTGTTTCTTTGACTTCTTCGTTTTCATTGACTTCGACTGCACATATTACTTTAGTTTTTTTCAGAATCCAAATACCAACACAACGAAACAGGCGCGACCGAATTATTATTAAAACACTAACATTTTGTTGCGATTTTTACAGTCTCGCGCGTATGCACGCACAAAAGTTTAGTTGCATATTTCGGGTAAGTTTTTCTGCTATCAATGCGTCACTTTCTGTGCTATCGTGCTGCTCCTAGCATTCTGTTTATTTATCTATTTGTAAACACATAAATTCACACAATTTAGTTTTCGCAATAAAAGATTATTACTAAGTATAAGTAATTAGTCTGTTTTAACAATTTATTTAAATTATTCCGGCGAAGAAATATGTCTAGCACTTTCGACTGTTGCAATGGAACTGATTTAAGATGTGTACGTGACCAACTACTCACGCTCATCATTTTCTTTTCTTGCCTCTTTTTTATGCTCGCTCATATTTTCGACTGCTTCTCTCTCTATACCATCATAAAAATTTGTTTCGTTACAATAACGAAAATGTTTCGTCAACTAAAAACGTTGAATAATAAACATAAACTTTAAAAAGTGAGAGATAAACCAAATATCAGTAATTTTAAATTCATGCCTTTAGTTTTTTTAATTTTTAACCCATTTTTTTACGAAATGAAAAATTGTCAAAGAAGTCAAGTATGAAATTTTTCGTTGCAGCGACTACTACATTGTCGGATATACGACTATTTTCACTATAACAACGTAAAAACATTAACGAAAAGGTTTCATCCATGCGACGAAGCGTTTTTCTTTCAGTTTATGAGATAACGATTTCTACCGAATTGATAATTTTGTCATGACCTACATAGCTTTATCATTTGACGCAATTCAGTTGAACAACTCTTATTTCGACGTACATCTAATGTAATGCTTATATAATAATACTAGCTGACCCGGGCAAACGTTGTTTTGCCTTCAAAGCCTAAACATACAAACCAAGTCAAAAAAAGTTTGTAAATGGGAAAAAAGAAGCAACGAAGGCATGTTTTGTGTGTGGAAATATTAATTTTTTATTCAATGAAAAATGGTGAATGACGCATCTATTGCAATGCATTTGTGTACACGACATTTTTGGTTCTACCATCGGGAGCATAGATGAACAAATTTGATGGCTTGCCAACGCGGGAACAGGCCACATAAAGTTGTCCGTGTGAAAAGCATGGATTCTCCAAATTGATGCCGCAAACTTGCAATGTCTGCCCTTGGGCCTTGTTTATTGTCATTGCAAAGGCCAGACGAATTGGAAATTGTAAGCGCTTGAATTCGAATGGCATGTCAGTTGGAATCATGGGAATGCGGGGAATCAGCACGTCCTCTCCTCTGAATGAGCCATTAAAAATTGTGGCTTCGATGACGTTGTTCATCATGCGCTTTACTGCCAATCGAGTGCCGTTGCAAAGTCTTGGTGGATTCAGATTGCGAAGCAATATGATCGGCACGCCAATTTTCAAACTCAATATGTGCGGTGGTAGGCCGGGCAAATCAAGAGCATTCAAGAATTCAATTGGATAATTGACCGCTTCATCTTGATTTGTGACGGAATCGACCGATTTGTACGTGTGGCAATCTCCAGGAATTTGCGCTTGAATCGACAAATTGATGACGTTGACATCATTGTTTTTCGCTGCTAAAATGGCTCGCTCGCACAACCATTGATGGTTGACATAGTTGATGCTAATACTCGGGAACACTTTGTCAATTAGTGCCGGAACGGTTTGTGTTACATCGCAAAAATCAGACGGCAACGTAATGCATTTCGACGATGGATCGATTGGCATTTTTCCATCTCCAAGCTGAAGAAGTTGTTCAGCGAACCGAGCGGAAGATGCATCTGGTTGGAAGTGCACTCTCATATTCGTTGTCAATGTCAATTTACGCGCAATTCGCCAGAGAACGGATGATTTGAGGCATGCATTTATTTCGTCGGCAGGAGTTGATTTTGAAATTACTGGAAGTGTTTGACGATAATCTCCAGCTAACAAAATAACTGCACCGCCGAACGGTCGATAATCTTCGCGCAAATCTTTGAGCGTGCGATCAAGCGCTTCTAACGACTTTTTGTGAGCCATTGTGCATTCGTCCCATACGATGAGTTTGCATGCTTTCAACACCTTGGCCATTCCGGAGTTTTTCTTGATGTTGCAATTCGGAGTGTCCGTTTGGTGCAAATTCAATGGCAATTTGAATGCTGAATGCGCTGTTCGGCCACCTGCGAGAAGTGTTGCTGCAATCCCTGAAGATGCTACCGCAACAGCAATGTTGTTCTGCGCACGAATGCTCGCCAAAATCAACGAAATGGTGAATGTTTTTCCAGTTCCTCCGGGAGCGTCCAAGAAATACAATCCGCCTGCTTGTTGTTCGACTGCTGTCATTATGGTGTTGTAGACGTTACGTTGTTCAGACAGAGTGCGTGGCAATTGTGCGTCAACGAACGACTGCAATTCGTGAGGATCATATTGCTGTTCCCGATGCAAATCGCGATCATATAAATCAGTGGCTGGCCGAAGTGGAGCTGGCAGTCCAAGCTGAAGCAGTGGTTTGTTAACGATTGCCAAGCATTTGTCTTCGATAGCGCACAATGCTTTGTTGTAAATTTCTGGCGTGAATTGCGCATCTGGGCTATTGGTGTCATTTCGATGGCCAAACAGAAAATCTTCCGACATGGCATCTTTGTGTTTATCCCACAAATGAACTGGATCAGATGGGAAACACGTGGTCAGAATAATTGCAAACAGCGCGCGAATCTGATTTGGATTGCTAGTCAATGACGCATCTGACAGAGTGGTGTCCCAATGCGTGTCGCTCTCCAATAAATCCAGTCGTTGGCACGCATCGCGATTAGTTGGGCAAAGGTAGCCGTCAACTGTGCGAAGTTGTTGAAACGATTTCGGTCCGCGAACATTGATCAATAACATGCGCAAATAGAAGCATTCGGCATTGCTGGGATGAACGGTGTATAAACGACCTAATGCATTCGTTGAGAAAATTCCAACTTGCCCTTGTAACGGCTTTCCTTGTTTGCGACGCTGGAATTTTTTGGTAGATGCATTCCATGTGAAATACGTTGGCACTTCCGAATACAGCAAAGTGGCAGCAAATGGGTCCTCTTGACATAATGTGAAGAAAGCAGTCAATGTTGTGGCTGGCGGTGTTGTTGCGCGTTCAGCTGCATTTTCAGCGGTGAAATATACGCGTTGTCCATTTTCGAGATGGACAGGCAAATGAACCACCGTTGGTTGTCGATCATGAATGGAAAATGCAAAAATTCGCCAAATCCCTTCATTGCTGCTTATGTATCGGCCCATTTGGTATTGTTGTATTTCGTCAACATCGACACGAACATTTGCATTGTCATTTGCATTCTCTGTTGCAAAAACGGCCATATCGCTTCCCTTGTTGACATATTTGCAAATGTATTTTATAGATTTCACCGAATTGCAGTATTCCACATTGATGTGCGCGTTGTATGTTTTGCTGAGCAACGGCGAATATGGAACGACCCAGCGATTGTCGATGTCGATTTGAACTCCACGAATGGTGACTGAAGTATAATATCCTCCATCTGCAGTCGATCGTCGACGATAGAGGGGATATCCATCAGTTCCCGTAACTGTGTCACTTATAAGTTGACGCGGATAACGTTTCGTGCATTTCCCATCTACCATGCATGGTGAATTTGGGTTCAATGCGCCGCAGGGACCATGCACCATATTTTGTTTCACGATTTGGAACAATTTTGGATCGAGTTGTTCATCAGGCAACTCAGCAGAAATCACATCGTCAATTTGATCGGTTGTGATTTTCTGAATGAGCCAAATTAAAATGTGTGCGTGTGGCAGTCCACGTTTTTGCCATTCGACGGAGTAGAGCCAGCAACGCGTTTCTCCGAAAACATGATGCTTGACGATGAAGTCCACCAACGATTTCAATTTTTGTTTGAATACGCGGGCAATGATGTCATGACGGTCGATAGGCTTTTGTCCTGGCAACAAAAGTTCTTGAATTTCGGGCCACGCTGGATTGCATGTAAATGTTATGAACAAATCCGGCCGGCCGTATGAACGAACGTATGTCATTGCATCTTGTGCGTATTCGTGCATATGACGCGGGCTGCCGATGTACGTGGATGGCAGAATCACCATTGTTCCAAAATCGTTGACAATGCCATCGTTTGCTATAGCGTCTCTGAGATGAATGTAATTTTCGGCACGCAGTTTTGTTTGATTGTGACGAAGGAATGCAAGGCGTTCAGACTCGACTTTCGCGTACATATCGACAGCAAACTGATGAAACAATTGACGATATTTGAGAATGTGGTTGTCTTGATTGCTGAACAACATCAAGCGGAATGCATAGAAGTCCATACAGCTAACTTTCTTGGTCATATCTTCGCCGGTTGCTGGGTTCTTCAGCTTATACGTAAAATCGTATCCATTTTGGCCGGCCCAAAAGATGAGCGGATACTGCAAGGCATCGTACGATTTATGTGTTTCCTTGATGCGCACTAATGTGTTGCTGCGGCGATGGAGAACAATATCACGTGACTCATGCTGCTCCCCAGCAATGATAATCGCCACTTCGTTTACTGTCGGTGCGTTGAAGCGTCGTTCATGTTCTCCTGCTGGCGCACGGTCTGCTTTTATGACTATTCTGTAGTCATCTGCAGGCATATTTTCTATTGCGCTTTTGAATAGTCGAATGAGCTCGTTGTGCCGTTGAAGGAATGCTTGAAGCGATGCAACAATGCTTTGCCGAGCAGTAGGAATGAATCCGCAACGCTGTCGAACTTGTTCGTCATCATCTCCCATGAAGTAGATTTGCAGAAATTTGTGCTCTGCGTCTGGAAGTGGCAGAAGTGAGCCAGCATGGTGGTAGATTTGGCCTTGTACTTTGAACGTCGGCATGAAGTTGGCACGTACGATTTGTGTTGCGCCGAATGATGTCATTTGAAAACATGCATTGTACTTGCGGATGTTGGTGAGGAAATGCTTAGATTCGTCAGTTGTACCAGCCAGCAACGTTTGCAATGGTTCAGGTGGTGCTTGCAACGACGGTAATTGCACTTTACCACTTGAGCAGCACGTGCCAGGTGGTTCGTTTTTGAATTTCAAGGCGTTGCAGTACCGACACACTTTGTCCATTGGTCCGATTTGTACGAAAGGATGTGCGCTATAATCAATGTCGTAGCGGTAATCGAACGCAATGCGGTCCAAAGAAATGGGTGGCTGTCGTGCTCTTGTGACTCGTGCACGATCTTGCAAGCGCCGAGCGGCAGTTTCCTGATCAGTTTCGGCAGCTCGTGCGCGCGCAGATCGAGATCGATCGCGTGCATTTCGCGCGGCAGTTTCTTGGTCAGTTTCGGCAGCTCGTGCGCGCGAAGTTTGCAGTCGATTACGCTCGCGTCTGCTTCCTTGTTCGGATTGTGATGGCAGTTCTAGAGGACGATTGGCATCACTCACATTGGCTCTTTGATGCGATCTTATTTCTCGTTGCACTTGCAAACGCTGTGTTCGTTGCTCTTCCGATTCCTGAGCTCGATGTTGTCGAACATCATTTGCATTGCGCGTGCGCCGTCCGAATGAATGATGTTTTGCTTTGCGTGGCATGGTAAGAACCTCATGAATTCCGAGGAACGTTTTGCGACGACGGACGCTTAAGAAATGAAATGATAAAGAATGAGAAAAAGAAAGAAATGAGAAAAACTCACGCAAAACATAAAGAATGAGAAAAAGAAAGAAATGAGAAAGAAATGAGAAAAACTCACGCTTGAAATTCAAATCGATTGGACTTTTGTTCACTGACTCGAAAAACTCACGTTTGAGCTTGAAATTCAAATCGAGTGGACTTTTGTTCACTGACTCGAAAAACTCACGCTTGAAATCCTAGTTTAATACGGCACTAAGAAGTTTAAAAACGGACCTTTAGACGAAGGGAAACAATCGAGAGAAAAAAAAGAGTTCCTACCGAACGGGGCCGAATACGGTGGAATGAATGCTAAAGAGGAAGGGAGGGAGATGTTCACGGCACGGCTTACTCGGAATTAAAAAGAAAACAGCAAACGCTGTGTTCGTTGGAAGGGGGCGTAACACCTAGAATAAAAAAGAATAGATGAAATAAGTGTATGACGCATTATTTCTACGTACCTGTTTAACTATCCACAGCCTTAATTTTAATAAAGCTGGTTGCCGTGGGTTAATCTCTACCATCCTAAAATATAAAAATTGTATAATAAATATTGTATAATATAGAATAAAAGCTTAATTGATTTCACTTACCTTGCATTACGTTGTATTGTTAAATTGCTAAATCATTTGTCAACATAAGTCAACAGCTGATCACGTAACACCCAATAGCCACATTTACTACGACGCTTTAAACATTACCCAGTAGGAACACCTTGTGATCAACCTAAATAAACTCGTATTTTTTTTCTGTTTAAATAAATAATAATTTTTTTTTATTTGTTGAATTTACTAAATTCAAGGCCGGCAGAATGTTAAGTCCATGTAGATTTAGATAAAGATTAAAGCAAATATGTAATTATGTCAATCTACGTACTGCCCTTAACTTAAATATACCAATTCACAACACTGAATATATAAAACAATTATAATTCTAAGCACGTAGACATCATTGGCTGTAAGCTGGACGGAGTCGATAAAATAACAAAAGCAACCAGCTGATCGTAAAATACATCAATTTGTGAACATTAGAATCAACACATTTTTGTAATCCTATTTTTTAGATGATTAGTTTTTGAGCTCTCAGTGAAACATATTGTACAAAATACATTGTAGATTATTCAATAAAGAATTTTAATACATAACCAGAACCCATCAAGTGTTACTCTTTTATTTAGCGACCAGTTTATGTGCTGTGTTGTTTTGATTAAAGGATATTTATTTAGGTAACATTTTGCTGTACTACACAGGATCCTTTCAGTAGTCAGTCTTCAACAACATCATCAACAACCCCATAAAGGACATCAGTCAAGACAGGTGACTCCTTTAGTGAACATTCAATACGGTGGAATGAATGCTAAAGAGGAAGGGAGGGAGATGTTCACGGCACGGCTTACTCGGAATTAAAAAGAAAACAGCAAACGCTGTGTTCGTTGGAAGGGGGCGTAACCTCGCCCATTTTTCCAAAAATTTATACTCTCTAAACCTAATCTGGACTATACCCTTTCGAATGAAACCGGTTTGGGCTAAATCGGTTGGACGGTTGCCGAGATAAAAATATTTTTCAAAAGGGGGCGTAACCCCGCCCATTTTTCCAAAAATGTATACTCTCCAAACCTAATCTGGACTATACCCTTTCGAATGAAACCGGTTTGGGCTTAATCGGTTGGACGGTTGCCGAGATAGAAATATTTTTCAAAAGGGGGCGTAACCCCGCCCATTTTTCCAAAAATTTATACTCTATAAACATAATCTGGACTATACCCTTTCGAATGAAACCGGTTTGGGCTAAATCGGTTGGACGGTTGCCGAGAAAAAATATTTTTCAAAAGGGGGCGTAACCCCGCCCATTTTTCCAAAAATTTATACTCTCTAAAACTTTCTCCTGGCCGACACGAATAAGCCCTGAAAGTTTCATGAAGATCGGGTACGCCGTGTGAGAGGAGTAGTCTTACAAACTATTTCTGTACACAGACAGACTTTGATTTTTATATATATAGATATACAAATTTCGGCCAACAGGCCGGGCCGAGAACAAAACGTTGATGTCGCGCAATCCACTTGTCGCGCAATCCACTTGAAACAAAAACAAGAGGCTTGGGTTACATTTTCAAAATTCTAAGGATGGTGATATGTGGTTTGTGTCAGGTTTTAATGTATGTGCCTCAGATTGCAAGTAACCTGTAGTTATGCAAATATAAAGTGTATTTGAAGCTTGTCGCAAATACAATATATTTGTATCCACACACATTGTATTTGGTATTCAATATTACATGTTTGAGACACAAATGCAGCTGTGTTTGTTGCACTGTCTATGCTCTCTCGAGAGCAAGCGAATAAAAGAGGGACAACGAGAGAGTCTATCTTGTAAGTGTGTATCTGTATTGTTGCATTATTCTCTCAGTCAGTGATTCTCTATTTGCGTTTCAGTTTCATGTATTCATTCATCAGTCATTATATTTATGTATGTGCTACCAAAGTGAGAAACGATTTTGAGGAAAGAAACTGGAAAGGGTGACAATGTAAAGCCCTTTGTCTGTCCGAGCCTTTACTGAGAGAAGAGGAACGGCGAAACATTTGTGGAATAAACACTTGGCTTGCATGAACTAGATGTGTATCTAAATATATTTTTGGTGTACCAACGCATAGCTGAAACCTTCCGAAAACAAAAACGTGAGAGACAACAATGAAAGAAGAAGCAAAAGAGCAGCAGATTCTCATTTCATGAAAAAAAACATATAATGCATTCAATGCTCCTAAATGTAAAAATGCCGTTTTTAATCTTTTTGTATTTATTATATTATTATTTTTTGTATTAAAAATTTATAAAAAAAAATTTTGTAAAATATTTTTGGACGATTTTTCGTTTCATATCCGTTATGAAAAACCACCCAAATAATGTAAACGAATTTTTGCCCGAAAATAGTGAAATCTCGCCCAAAAAGATTGGGTAATTTTGCATATGCAGTTAAACCCAAATTTGAATGAAGGGTTTTTGGGCGATTTTTCATTTTAATTTTTGGGTAATTTTTCTTTGGGTGATATATCCTACAGCCAAGAGTTTTTGGGCGATTTTTCGTTTTCATCTTTGGGTTATTTTTCTTTGGTTGATTTTCCAAGAGCCTGAAATTTTCATTACTTGTTCACAGAGATTTGGCTGTATCTCACCGATGACGCATTGGATCTTGCACTTGAGCTCAGGAATTGCTTCTGGTTTATTCGCATAAACCCGAGATTTCACTCACAAAAGACCAAAGAGAGAAACCGATCGGCGTTAAATCGCATGATATTGGTGGTCAGATGACATCAGAATTTCTTGAGATCATTTGTTCTGGAAACCGCTGTTGCAACAAATCGACCATTTCATGCGCGGTGTGGCAGGTGGTGCCATTTTGTTGAATCAATATGACGCACAGATCCATGACGTCCAATTGAGGCCACAAGAACTCCGTTATCGTGTTCCTGCTACTAATGCCGTTCACAGTCACTGAACAAATTATAAAATTAAAATTACTTTTTTTTTGAAAAATTGGCATTGACTTCACTTTGCTCCATTACGCATGATCTGCAGGTTTGAGGTCCTAAGAAAGGGAGGTCTTTTGTCAAAATTCGCTTCGTAGTTCTTCGTAAGATTTTAAGTTGTTGAGAATGATGCCGAATTGATGTTTTCGGGTGTTCAGCGACACTCGCGTTTACAGCAGCGATGTTTTACAAAGACCGACCGTTACATTGACGCATAGTAGTCTTACTGCCCACAACTGTTCAAGTTTCTTCAAATTATTTGACCACTCGACGAATGGTTGTCACATTCGGTGCTTTCCAAATTTTTGTAATAAGTTTTCACAATTATAACGCGCCATATGTGACAGCTGCCAAATTTCAGAGTTGTCACTTGAACAAAAAAATTACACTAAATTTAAAAAGAGGAATCTTACTGAGACACCCTTTAGTTCTGCTCAGATATGAGTCAGTCATCATTTGTAATGTCTCTAATAGGAAAGATGACAGACTGGTTGGTCTAATGTGCTATGGGCTAACATGTGAGGGTTTGCCCGGCGTTTAGAGTGAATTCCAACTGGGATGGTATATATCTAACTTGAATATAGGTCAGTTTAACATAGCTAGTACAAGCGTTTAAGTGCTAAGATGTGTAGTCTACTTTGTAGCAACACAATTTATATATCGCACCCTATCTACAAAAGAGTCATAACTCAAAATTTTCAAATTTTCAGTAGAGCCAAAAAACTGATTTTGTAAACTAGAAATATGTATGAAAATACTCAATAATAGACATATTCATACGGAAATTTTTTGACGAAAAGAAAGAGTAAACGACGTCAGATTTTTACAGCGGATAGAAATGGTCTTTGGTTATTGTTTTTAAGCAAAAAATTAAAATCTGAAAATTTTGAGTTATGACTCTTTTGTAGTTAGAGGGCGATATGATATAATTTAATTATTGCACTGTATTTTATATAAATCTGAATAACTGAACATTACGAATTTCAATTACAGAAAGTACATATCTCGTCGGTCTCCGTACGTCTTACTTCAATATATCTTTGGAAGCCTAGACACCAAAAGAGGTCTAGCTAGACAAAACCAAGAAAAATCATTAAATCGATATGCCCTAAGGTATACAGTGCTGAACGGTATTTTCAAACCTCTGTTAGTGATGTGCACTTTATCTTCCCACAGCTATGACGGTATTTTGCATTCACGAAGTAAGTTTTTAATAGCGGTTGAGTGTTGAACAGTCAGCTCCCATTTCTCAGCGTGTGCACTGGAGGTAGCATCTGCATTATTGTTGTTTGTCTATTGGTGTTTGTGTAATTGGTGTTTGTGTAGTAACACGTGCTGTTTGCATATCCCTCATGCTGTGAATTACAAATGTTTGTGCATCGAATCCGCACATTTCGATGTAGATAGACACATACTATCGTAGTAAACCTTATTTGGTTTTTAAATTTGTTGATCTTCCTTAATGTATTTTAGTAATAACGAGTTTTTCAATAAGAGCGCTACAAAAGTATTTTTAAATAAAACAAAACCGGTTTTATATACCAATGAAATTCTTTATTCCATTATGTATGGAACTCGATTTCTGTTGCATAGTCACCATGGGCACGCTTGCAAAAGTCCAGAGGCTGAAACCAATTTTCGACGGTTTTCAAGCATAAATCGGCCGATACTGCTGCAATTTCACGTTCGATATTCGTACGAAGTTCATCAATCGTCGCTGGCTTGTTGGCATAGACCATAGACTTGACGTAGCCCCACAGGAAATAATCTAACGGCGTCAAATCGCACGACCGAGGCGGCCAATCGACTGGGCCATTTCGTGAGATAACACGTTCTCCAAACTTGGTTTCCAATAAATTGATTGTGGCATTTGCTATATCGCTGTGGAACCACATGTCCTCCAAGTCCATATTATCCTATTGGGGCCAAAAATATTCGGTTATCATTGATCGGTAGCGATTCGCATTCACAGTAATGTGCGGGTCTTGATCATCACGGAAGAAGTACGGCCCAACGACGCCGCCAGCCCATAAACCGCACCAATCCGTAATTTTTTCGGGATGCAATGATGACTCATGGATTACATGTGGATTGCTGTCTGGCCAATAACGCATATTTTGCTTATTGACGAAGCCATTCAACCAGAAATGAGCCTCATCATTATGAGGACCATAAATTGGACGTAGCGCTCTTATAGTTGAGGCCACTGACTCCAGATTTCGGTAGTAAATTTTAATAATTTCGACTCGTTGTTGGCTCGTATATCTTTCCATGATGAAATGGCAAACCTTACTGAAGCGAAATGTCAAAAGAGCGGGAAAAAATATGGCGTCGTTTGCTGTCCCTATCGATTTACTTTTGTAGCGTCTCTGTTGAAAACCCCTATATTTGGGGAGGCTTTCCTGAAATAAAGTATATTCTGTTTTTGCATTATAACTGGATATACAATGGTCAGGAATATAACTAATTTAGCACAACTAATACAAGTAAAAAATAATGCCTTCCCATTACATTCCATGAAGGTTTGGGGAGAGCTTCGCACAACCAGTGATCTGTGCACTTTCGAGTTGTACACTCACTGATTGGGAGTTAAAATTTGACGTTGTTACTTTGAGAAGCATTTTCATGGCTAAGTAATCGATAGTGTCGCCATCACTAAGCGCGGTGACCGACAAACAGTGGTCCAGAATGGATTTAGATCGGCCAAAATTCAATACCTTTTGATCTGTAAACATTGTTAAGTTCAAAATTCATAAAATCAATTGTAGGGAAGAGTCAACGATTAATGCGATATATGAACATTGAAAATTGCCCATTGGGGTATATCTCGATTCGCAAGAAAACATAAATTTTGTTTTTGGAACGAATTTCCTTATCGCACGTTGCGGGATGGGGGCCTAATGAAAAAAATTAAACAACTTTTTTAACACTATTGTGCTACAACCCAGTATTATCAACTAGATTGGGTATTTTTGCTTTGGATTGTGGCTAGACTAACATATGTTGGGAAATTTCTTGTTTAATGGGAAGTTTTCTAGATGGAGCCAGTATCCAATATTTAGTATATACAGGGTGATTCAGGAAGTTCCGGAGAAATTTCGCCAGCGTATTCCTTGGATCATTTCATGACGAAAAGTCCACTAGGCCCATGTCCGAAAATGCAAGGGTGCGAAATGGCAGCGGGTTCAAAATTTTCGGATTGGTGGTCGGAGGGTAGTAGTGTAAAGTTGCTAACTTCTGAGCCAGTGGTCGGATTTTGACTTTTTTCTATTTTTTTATTGATTCTGAAAGGCCTCTTAAAGGCCTTTCCAACAAGCCCAAAAAATCCGACCATTGGATCAGAAGTTAGCAACTTTACACTACTACCCTCCGACCACCAATCCGAAAATTTTGAACCCGCTGCCATTTCGCACCCTTGCATTTTCGGACATGGGCCTAGTGGACTTTTCGTCATGAAATGAGCCGAGGAATACGCTGGAGAAATTTGTCCGGAACATCCTGAGTCACCCTGTGTTGTAGTTTTGAACCCAATAAAAACTAAATTTACAAGTTAAGGAAGTTTAAAAAACGAAATTTTTCTTATATAAGTTCCATTTCTTAAAAAAAGTAAATTTTTTCAAAAAAATACAAAGGACATTTTCTTAACAAAATACCATATTTTAAAAACGTACATTTGTTAAAAAAAAAATTAAATTTTCTTAAAAAAAGTGCCTTTTCTTAAAAAAAGTATTGACGTTTTTATTTATTTTTTGTTTCATATGACAAGAAAATTTCTTCAATTGTTTAATTTTTAATTTTTTTTATTGTTGTGTTTTCAAATGATATAAGTAACAATTTTTGTTTCTTAATTCATTTCGTGTCTAATTAATAATTTTTTTATCTTCCTGACGATGCTACCCAAAGGGGCAACGAAATATTGGAGAATAATATTATTTAAGGAACACGACCAAACCAAACGCAAACATTTTAATTTTGAATATAATCAGAAGCGTGGGATAAATCGTAACTTGTTGACTACTTATTCTATTAGGTACGCTGCATAAATTTTTTTAATAAATAATATTTACTGACGGCCAACTTTCAGGTCTGCGATTGGTTGAGGTAAATTTTCCATATGCAATAGTGGAGTGGCGCCGGGTAAAATATTAATTTAACAAGGCTTTGATGCGAATCTGTTTTGTTCTTCCCACATTATACTGTCTCACAAACAGTATTCTTTCGCGACGCGGGCCTTTGAAGATGCGCATTATAACAGCTGATTATGGGAAGGTCAAACTTTTGATATGTTAACATCTATAGACAAGTGTAAGGCAATCTATCAAAGCAAATAACACAGCGTTAGCATCACATACGTGCCGTTGTACAACCATAGTCTCTGCCTGAAAATAAGTATGATGCTATTGATGTAGCGGCAGCGAACAGACAAGCAGGTCGTCGTCGACAAAGAGTATTTAACAGCACTGGCGACATCTGCCAAATGATTCAAAATGTATTACTCTCTGTTTGTCATAACTTGGTCCATTCATAATTTTGATGTGAAACATTGATGCATTTTGAAACATTTATGCTTTTTTTATTGTTTTATGTGATAACATTGTCGAAATGGTGGATACATATTGAAATATTCTACAAAGTGAATAAGACCCGTATATGTTCTTTTACTCAGACTCTCTACATGAGAGCGGAAAATGAGTGCAATAAGTTCTCTATACTATTCAATACATTTTGTCGGAGCTCTGTTTATGACAAAGCAAAAACAATTATTTCAGTGATTAAATCGAAAGTACAGCTCTCAATCCTCAACTAATATCTTCTAAAGTTTATAACCGCAACGACCGAAAAGGAATGCATTTGCTGGAACACTAAATTGTTCTCACTCTCTGGTTTGTGTGTAATTGTTACTACAATGAGTATGAATGTATCTGCATGGCCCATCGTTCCCTACAAGCACGTACAGTCTGGTCATAATTTAAATTTATATTTATATTATCACATAGATTAGTGTCTATACTAATACGTAATAAAATAATGCTATTGTTTAACAAAAAAAAGCAATTTGTATTAATGACGCTGATATAAACCTATAATAAAGATGAAAAAAAAAATATTTTTTTGATTTTAAATTTCTGTAATTTGCATCCCTATGTGTAATACAAAAGGTAGCAATAATGATAATAGTCTCATTACCACGCTAATGACTGATGAGTATTTAAATTGTGTTGCACATGAGAGCATTTCTCGGATATTTTGCAATTATGGGAAATAACATCATCTAATGACAAGTACACTGAACGGAAAAGCATCGCCATGATGATGATGATGAAAGTGTTCATCACCCCAACAACTTTTGTCATCGAAAGTGAGCTAACGTACAGTTTCATTCCCGCTATGAAAATATGTTCATCAACTGCAAATTGTTCGTTACTGTGGTGAAATTGTGGTTGTTGCTGCAATGAATTTGCTTCGTTATTGCAACGAATTTGTTTCGTTTCTGCAATGAATTTGTTTCATTGCTGCAATGAATAAGTATCCTTCTTGGAATTTATTTATTTCACTGCTGCAATGAATCTGTTTCATAACAGCAATGAATTTGCTTCACTCCTGCAATGTTCATTGCTGCTATGAATTTGTTTCATTTGTGCTACGAATTTGAGTCATTGTTGCAATGAATTTGTTTCATCATTTCTTATTAAAATATACACATATCTATGTCTCTACTTACCATGAACTTAAATCATGCACTTTTTGTTGTGTTGAGGGTTCTGTCATTTAATTATAGCGCCAAATCTCCGTCATTAAGCCAGTGATCGCTCTGTATGCAATTTCTTCATCTGCTCTTTCAGTTATTTGAACCATAGTTTTTAAACTGACGCTTGGATTCATTTGATTGTACGTTGACTTATTATTTTTTATGTTCGTCGTACTTGAAACTTTTTGTTTCTTTGACTTCTTCGATTTAATTGACTTCGAGTGTCCGCAAAAATGTATGTATGGCTTTCGGTTTTTTCTGAATCCAAATACCAACACAACGAAACAGGCGCGACCGAATTATGGTTAAAATACAAAGACACGAATATTTTGTTGCGATTTTTACCGTCACGCGCTTACACACAAAAAAATGTGCAGTTACATATTTCGGGGTAGTTTTTATGCTATGGAAGCGTCACTTTCTTTGCTGCCGTGTTGCTCCTCGCATTCTGTTCAATTATTTATTTAATTTATAGATACTTCATTTACGCACACACAAATATTCACACAATTTATTTTTCACATTAAAAGATTATTACTAAGTATAACTAATTAGTCTGTTTTAACAAATTGATTTAAAGTATTCCGGCGGAGAAACATGTCTACCACTTTCGGTTGTTATAAAGGAACTGATTTAAGATGTGTACGTGACCCACCACTCATGATCACCGTTTTCTCTTGCTGCCCTCTTTTTAAGCTCGCTCATTTTGTCAACTGCTTTTGTCTCATTATCTTCATAAAAATAAGTTGCGTTACAATAACGAAATAGTTTCGTCAACCAAAAAAGTTGACAAACCTCCAAAACAAATAAATAATAAATATAAACTATAAAAAGTAAGAGATAAACCAAATATCAGTAGTTGAAAACTCATACCTTTATTTTTTTAAATTTTCAACCCATTTTTCTACAAAATTCAATTTAAATAAAATTGTTGCAGGGAAGAAAAGTAAGTTGTTGCAGCAACGAAATGAAAAATATGGAAAGATGTCAGGTATGATATTTATTGTTGCAGCCACTACCAAATTGTCGGCTATACGACACTTTTCACTAAAACAATGTAAAAACATTTACCAAAATGATTCATCCATGCGACGAAGCGGTTTTCTTTCAGTGTAGTAATCTTTGCGTATGAAATTGCTCATGGACTGAAGCACTGATTAATGCTATGGACGACGATTGAAAAATAAATTTTTGTTTTGCTTTTTCAATATAAAATTATTAAAAAACAAAATGGTATCCCATAACATCCCATCAAGGGATTGAGGAGACCTTCTCACAATCAGTTTCTTGTTTTTACACTCACCGAGTGGGACCTACAGTTCTTCGCCGGTTTTCTCCAGAAGCTTTTTCATGGCTAAGTACTCGATAGTATCGCCATCACTAAGCGAGGTGACTGTTGTCGAAAGAAAAGTAAGGTGGTCTTCCCATTACATCACCGACGGAAATTTTTGAAACTGCCTTATTTGTAGACTGTTATTATCTTTATTTTCATCGGAAACCCTGACCACCTTCGGTTTCTTTAACTTAAGCTACATAACTGTTCACGACTAAAGTTCATAACACAAATTTTAATTCCAGCAAATCACATTTCACTGTGCTGCTGAGGCGATTTTGACAAAATATTCACCATAATCTGAATTTTAATTTCAGTTAGTTTCAGTTTCCAATTATCAGGTTGCGCCAAAGTAATAACTAGACGAGAAAGAGCAAAATAGACAAGCCTTTTATTTGTTAAAGTCATAACCAAATATTTAGATAATGATGGATGGTGTCGTAAAACAATTTAAGGGGAATTTTTTTTAGTGTTAGGATCTTTCTCAACATATCCAAAGATCTTGGTGGCACGTCTCTTGAGGATTTTCCAAGCAGCTCGCTAATTCCGTAGAGTCGAGTCTTTCGTGGTAATGCAATTTCCAAACTTTTTCTGGTAGGTAAAATAAGAAGCCGATTGCAGGAGCAGACTGATGTCACGCTAATACTGGCACGCCTTAGATTACACTGTGCGACACCAGAAAAATGATGGGGTTCTGTCAACGGATTCTGGTAGAAAGGCCAGATCTGATCAGAATATTTGTTTAGGGCGGGTCAAAGATTCCGCCCCTCGAAACTTTCCTGCAACATATCGGCATGCAAAATTGTGTGTTCCTTACTTCTGAGGTACAAACTATGTTCAGAAGTTTTATAGAAAACATTCAGATACAAATTTTTGTGGAACAAATTAACCCTCTAACTGTCACCTCTAACTTTAATTTTTACTTTTATTTTGAAAACTCGCAAAAAACTGCTCCAAAATGACGGGGGCCGTGGTCAAAATGTTCTACAAAAATTACGCCATAAAATTTCACCATATGTGGCCGAACACTCCAAAACACAAATCTTAGCCCAAGTGCTGGATAAAAGATGAAATGTGACAAAATTCATTATATTATGTGGACTATTTTTAATGGAAACTGCAAAATGACAAAATTCAATACAAACCCTTAGAAGGCAGTTAGTATCTCACTGGCGGATGCACTCGACATGTAGTTAAAACAAAAATTGTTTCCCGTTACAACCCATATAGGGATTAGGGAGAGCTTCTCACAACCAGTGAGCTTTTCGCGTTCTAGTTTTACCCTCACTGATTGGGACCCACAGTTTTACACCGGTTCCGAACGATATTTTGGGAAGATTTTTCATGGCTAAATACTCGGTAGTGTCGCGGTCAGTAACCGAGCTGGCCGCCGTCGAAAGAAATTTAAGGTGGTCAGAGCAGGGATCGAACTTCCGTTCTCATGCAATAGAGCCGCGCATACTACCATTGCACCACCGACGGCCAAAACGTCATTTGATGGCGCAGTCGATCCTTACATAGAGACATTTCTAAACGTGTTGACACAGATGGTATCTTAGCCGATGTGTATCAAATTAATGCAGGGGTACCATCAACGATTTACTTTATCAGACTGATTTGTAGATGAGGGCAACACATGTCATTCATATTCATTCGAACGTCGACCCAGTCCTTCCAATGAGCAGGCTCGGAGACAGGACATAAACGACTCGCACAATCATGATGTGAATTGCGTTAATGAATGGGGTAAGCCGAGTTTAAAGCTCTGTCATCAGTTTCTAGGGATAGTGTAGGTATTGTAGAGTCACATACTTCAAATATCCTGGGTATGAAAATAAGGGTCTTATATCTACATTGTTGGCTTCGGTGATGCAATGGCTAATGTGCGCGGCTCTTGTTCATGAGAAGGTGGGTTCGATCCCTCCTCTGACCACCTCACATTTCCTTCGACGACGACCACCTCACTTAGTGATGGTGACACTATCGAGTACCTAGCTATGAAAAAGCTTCTTAAAATACTCTTCGGAA
The DNA here is from genome assembly GCA_963931995.1 of Phaonia tiefii. Lineage (NCBI taxonomy): Eukaryota > Metazoa > Arthropoda > Insecta > Diptera > Muscidae > Phaonia > Phaonia tiefii. The sequence continues at coordinate 30,679,889 of OZ008368.1, forward strand.
CCGGGATAAACTGAAGGTCCCAATCAGTGAGTGAAAAATTAAAAATAGCACACTCACTGGATGTGTGAACCTCTCCCCACACCCTTCATGGGATGTAATGGGAAACAGGTTTTGGAACGAAGTTCCTTATAGCACAATGCGGGATGGGGGCTAAATGAAAAAAAAATAAACAAATTTTTTTTAACACTATTATGCTACAACCCAGTACTATCAAGTATATTGGGTATTTTTGCTTTAGTTTGTGTCTAGACTAACATATGTTGGAAAGTTTGTTGTTCAATGGGAAGTTTTCTAGGTGGAGCCAGTAACCAATATTTAGTATATAGTGTAGTTGTGAACCCAATAAAAAGTAAATTTAGAAAAGCCAAAGTGAAAGAAGTTTAAGAAAGAAAAAAGAAAGAAAAAGTGCCTTTTTTAAAAATAGTTAATTTTCTCAAAAAAAATATATATTCATATTCCTAAACAAATACATAATCTTAAAGAAGTACCTTTGCTTAAAAAAAGTAAGTTTTCTTACAAATAATACCTTTTCTTAAAAAACAGTAATTCTTTATCGCTGACGAATATTTCATTGGCTTCAATTTCGAATTCATATTCAATGTCCGAGGCGTCATCTTCGGACACAAAGTCTGTATTTTCACTGCTTTGGTCTTCAAATAAATCTAATTCGTCGTCTGCTCTGTGTGAAGTGCGAAATGACGCTGTAACGCTGATGATAGTTGTTCTTGGAAATTATCAGTAAGGCTGCCTGTACGTAAGAGCGTACTGTACACAAATTCTAAAACCTCTGCCATAATAATAGTAATAATTTCACTTTAGTTTCCGCACAAAAAATTTATATTTCGGACTGTCGATGTTGTCTTTTCAGCATTCATTAATAAACCAACTGAACTCAAAACTAAAATCACAAACGAAAGACAGAAATGAGAGAAAAATGTTTGCAGTTTTCTCTAACTAAACTAGAAGTAGGTTTAATTTATGAAGAATGACTTGGAAGCAAACGAGAACTTTCGATTCGGAGTCTAGAGACCTGAAAAGTTCTGCGGGAACTTTGGGTTCTTTACGTCTCCGGACTGTAATATTTTGATTTTTTCTTTAAATTTTTGACCTACTTGTAGCTAACCGATCGTTATAAAAATTTGGAACAATCATCGGTAGACAGTGATGCAAACCAATGGCAGAATTTACGTGACACGCACTTTTTGGGTTTTCAGGACATATAAGTTTTGAAATTTGTTGATTTTTTTTGAATATTTTCGGAAATTTTTACTTTTTTTATTACTTTTACACATTTGTATGTACTCACATATTTATAAAGCTTGGTTTTCACACATTTGTAATAACCAGCTATATAAGTGACTTCACACTCACACTAATATCGAAAATTTAGAAATGGAACTAGTTGAGTTCAGGAATAGTGTAATATGGAGAAACAAATTCGTGGAATTAAATTGTAAATTAGAGGAAAGTTATGAATATACCGACAAATCATCATCATTACCAGAAGAAAGAATAGAAAATTTAATTTTAACAGTATGGAACTCAATTCCCAGTTCATTCACATCAATGAAAATTGCTACAGCGCTCTGTTTGGATCAACTTATAATTGTGAGCAGTTAGTTTCCGCAATGAATTTTATTAAGTCCATTACAAGAAATCGTCTTGGAAATGATATATCTGCCGCTTGTGTGGCATTAAAAGTTACAAAATATTCACCAAGAATTACTACATTGGCATCGGAGCAACAACAACAAATTTCACATTAAATTAAAAATTATTTAATAAAAAGTTATATTTACTAATTATAATAAAAAATGTATATGTTTAGTACGAAAGGAATTTTATTTTCAACTTTTTATAATTTATAGGTGGGTGACAAGCGAACTTTGTTTAAAAATTTTCAAAAGATTTTTTGACACACTTATGGCAAAAGTTCACCATCACTGACCTAGAACAACCCGAAACCAAGCTTTATATGGCCGGAACAGAAAATTTCGATCAAATTTGTCTTCCATGCAAGTCTTTTCGAACTTTTGCTGGAAACAAAAATGGACGTCGTTGGTTGTTCTTGGTTTATTGACGATTGTACTAGATTTGTATTAGAATCGGTTGATCACGAATACGTTGAAAGTTGAAAAAACATTGAATGAAGAATAAACTCGGCTGGAAGTTTTTATTCGAGCGATATCAAATTATGTTCTAATATTTAAAATTCGTTTTTTTTCGATTTACCGGTACAAATTATATTTTAGAAAATCATCGTTTTGGAACAATGTTTAGAACAACTAGAACAACCTAGAACAACCGCAAATTTTTTTTTTCCAAAAGTGGGGTGCAAATTTAAAATTGGTTTTTTCGATTTACCGGTACAAATTATATTTTAGAAAATCATCGTTTTGGAACAATGTTTAGAACAACTAGAACAACCTAGAACAACCGCAAATTTTTTTTTTTCCAAAAGTGGGGTGCAAATTTAAAATTGGTTTTTTCGATTTACCGGTACAAATTATATTTTAGAAAATCATCGTTTTGGAACAATGTTTAGAACAACTAGAACAACCTAGAACAACCGCAAATTTTTTTTTTTTTCCAAAAGTGGGGTGCAAATTTAAAATTGGTTTTTTCGATTTACCGGTACAAATTATATTTTAGAAAATCATCGTTTTGGAACAATGTTTAGAACAACTAGAACAACCCAGAACAACCGCAAAAATTTCGTGTTTCCAAAAATGGGGTGCAAAGTTTAATATTGGTTTTTTTCGATTTACCGGTACAAATTATATTTTAAAAAATCATCGTTTTGGAACATTGTAGAACAATCCTAGAACAATTCAGAACAATCTTCAAAAATATTTATTTCTAAAAATGGGGTGCTAACTTCGCACACCTTCCAAACGAAGCGACTACTCAACAGCAGAATCTAGCTCGGCTTTAATAGTCCTTGGACTGAGACCTTTCAATTTGAAATATTGAATTACATTACGGTGACCAATTTTTTCCATGTTTACAAATTCACTGAGATCGTTTACTTGTGATGGCTTAAATAAAAATACAAAACAACGTGGCGCCTAGAAACTTAAAATAAACGTTTTATAAGGTTCCCACTGTTAACCAAAGTATTTTTTTTTCAAACTACTCGCACCATCTATACGTCAGGTCGGCTAGTTTTGGAACCACCCTCGTATGTTACAAAAAGTATTGGGATTTGCATTGAATTTTAATTTGCACAAATTTTTTCACATGCAAATGCAACATTTCGCAATGGCTATTAACAAATGTTGAATTTCTATTTGCTCGGGCAACGCAAATGCTGGTTGTGAAATCGGATGCCAATTGTAATGAAGTATGGGATTGAGTTTAATTGTTTTTAATTTGTTCGACTGTTCTCAATTCTGTTATTAAAGTATTTTATATGATTTGATTGATGACGCCTCGTAGTACCTTAAAATGTTCTACAAAAATTATCGCAACCAAATTTCACTATACGTGTCTGAACACTCCAAAACACAAATCTTAGCCCAAGTGCTAGATAAAAGATGAAATATGACAAAATTCATTATATTTATTATGTGGAATATTTTTAATGGAAACAGCAAAATGACAAAATTCATTATTAACCCTTAGAAGGCAGTTAGTTTTTGCTTATTATCTACCACTTGGGCTAAGATTTGTGTTTTGGAGTGTTCGGACACATATAGTGCAATTCTATAGCGTTAATTTTTGTAAAACATTTTGACGACGCCTCCCGTCATTTTGGAGTAGTTTTTTGGGAGTTTTCAAAAAAAAAGTAAAAATTATAGTTGTACGTGACAGTTAGAGTGTTGATTTGTTCCACAGAAATGTTTATCTGAATCTTTTCTATGAAACTTCTGAACATATTTTGTACCTCAGAAGTAAGGAACACACAATTTTGCATGCCGATATGTTGCAGGAAAGTTCCGAGGGCGGAAACTTTGACCCGTCCAAAAAAATTCTGATCAGATCTGGCAACACACATATATTTATTTTATATCTTTTTTGCCATTCTACCAGAGTCCGTTGACAGAACCACATAATTTTTTTTGGTGTCGCACTGTTTTGTTAAAAATGGAGCGCTTTACGAAAGAACAAGGCGTTATAATTCTTTAAACTTTTTCCTAAAATTTGGAATGTTATGCTAAGACCGCTCGCAGCAGACATCGAACCATTTTCTGTCGAAAAATGGTCAAAAAAGTAGAAGAAACTGGGTTGGTTATAGACAGTAAGACTCCTGTGCGTCAACCTACCAAACAAAATCCAGCTTACACAGGAGCTCAAATCAGTAGACTATGAAAAGCGACCGCAAGTCGTTCAATGCGTAATAGAGCAAAGTGAAGTCAATGCCAATTTTTCAAAGAAAAGTTTTCTTCTCCGATGAAGCACATTTCAATCTGAATGGTTTCGTGAATATACAACATTTCTCGAATTTGGGGCTCAGAAAATCCTGATGACCATGAGAAACAATCCTCAATCCATAAGAAACAAATGCATTCACAACGAGCAACTGTCTGGAACGGATTTTGGTCAGGCGGCGAGATTGGACCTGATTTTTTTGTAGATGAGACCGAAATTGCAGTGACTGTGAACGGCATTCGTTACAGGAACATGACAACGGAGTTATTGTGGCCTCAACTGAATGGAAATGATGTAGAGGACATGTGGTTTCCGCAAGACGGCACCACTTACCACACAGCGCATGCAACAATTTGTTGCAGCAAAAATTTCCAGAACAAATTACCTCAAGAAATTCTGATGTCAACTAGCCACAAATATCATGCAATTCAACTCCATGCGATTTCATTCTTTGGGTTTCTGGGGTTTATGCGAATAAACCAGAAACAGTACCTGCGTTCAAATACGAGATCAAACGCGTCATCGGTGAGATACAGCCACATCTCTGTGAAAAGGTCATGGAAAATTTAATAAAAAGAGCCGTGGGGGCCCTTTGGCAGATATATTATTTCATACTTAGTTCGACCATCTTCTTTACAATCCACTTCAAGAATCGCAAGTATCTCAAAAAGTAGGTGTTTTAAAAAATATAAATTTTATAAAATATTTGAAAACACAAACTGCCAGATGTGAAGGAAATGCTTTGAAAATAAGTACAATTGTCAATAATATTAAAATTATTTTTCAATTAGCATTTGTATCATACATGGGTCAAATTAAGTACAGGAATACCTCACATAGTACTGCTTCGATCAGTACGGTTTCTCTATAGTACGGTTTTGAAATTTTCAAAAACAAAAATTATTCTTGGAAAAAATTAAATTAAATTTACAAAATACAAAATTTTTGTTTTTATTTTTTAAATAAAATTTTTGTTATTTTCACTTTATTATGAAAACATACAAATTTAACCTTTATTATACGTTTTTAACTTTTACTACGAAAACATGAGATTTTCGGTATTAAAGATCCAGACATCGTTCTTGCAATTTTTTGGCAATAAAAAATTAAATAAAACATTAGAATTTAAAGTGAATTGTTTTTGTTTATATTTTTTAAATTAACTTGTTTTATATATTTACTTATTTAAGTTTATTTAAATGTGTTTTGTTCAGTTGAATATAATACATATGTACTACATACTCTCGTTGTTGCCGTTTTATTGAAAAACAGAAAAACAAATTATATGTTACAAATTATCTTTTTTGGCGTAGAATACGTCTTACCTTACGGTATAGGGAGTCATGTCAGATTGTTATTGTTGTAATCTTTATGTCATTGATTATGAGGAAACGGCGAGATAACTTTTTTTAAAAATTTTTTGTAGGTAAATGAAGATGTTATCTTTCGTTTGATATACATTTCATATTGGTTGATATCTTCCTAATATTTAAATTTCTCAAATGAAAATTGTTTAAACACATACACTCAAACATATGTGTGGTGTTAGGTTGAGAGTTTGAGTTTGTAGCGTGAACACAAACCATGCTGCTGTTTCAGTGTGGACACAAACCTTCGGCCGTTGTTTTGATTGATGAAATATTGAAATTTCGTATATTTACTTATGTATTTAACTGAAACAAAATGTTAAATGTGAATTTGAATTTAACATAGATATATAATTATAAAAAATATATGAAAAAATTAATTCATACATTTTTATGTTAAATTAAAAATAATTAAGCTTTATTTAAATTTATTTTATTTAATTTTAAGCTTATGTATATTATCAAAAGTAACTATCAAATAAATAAATTCATTTGCTTATGATATTTATCATTTATTGTTATATATGTTTTCTGTCTTATCGGATGGCGTATTCTACGTTAAACTTAATGGCCGTGTCTCTGACACAGCCTGCAGGGACAGTCCGTGGCCGAGGCCTCGGACAACTGTCTGCTGTTTTTTGACTCGATTATCATTATCATATCCTTTAACCTCCTTCATAGGGGTATAGGGCCTGTAAATAGGCGCATAGGTCCGAATGCCTCGATTAGTCCGGTTTCAAATAGTACGGCAAAATTGTGGAACCGATTAACCGTACTATGCGAGATATTCATGTATATGACAATTATAATTTGTAGTTTAATTTTAAATACTCCTAATATTGTAAATGCCATTGGCACTTGTATTTACTTTCGAAACATTTCCTTCAAATCTGACAGTTTTGCTTTTCAAATATTTTATACAGGTTTATGAATTTGAAAGTACTATTAGGCTATACCTATCGAAGCCACAAACCTCTACAAACAAATTCAAAACAATTAAAAGCATTCCCATATTTCATTACAATTGACATCTGATTCCACAACTTGCATTTGCATTGGCTGAGCAAATGCTAATTCAAAAATGATTAATTGCCACTGCGAACAATGGTAATTCCGTAGCATTTGCATTAGGTAAAGTAATGCACATTAAAATCCCCATGCAAATTAAAAAATTTGTAGAAGTAATTCAAATGAAACTACAATTCACTATAAGTAAAATTTTAAGTATTAAAATGACACACAAAAACACCGAGACACCCCAACTAATTTTTGAGTCATAGAATCCAGTGGTATACTTAGCTTTAAAAAGTTAGCTCAAAGTAACGAGATATATCGATTATAAATTTGTAGTAGATTTAAGGTGATTTTTGGTTTCATTTGAGGGAAAAACCTGCAAAAGCTCTTGTTAAATCAATTTATATATATTTTTGTTGACAAAATGTAACCGTTGAAATAATAGACATCTATTTGGAAGCAGAATTAGTTTGCCTGTTACAATTTGGGGCCATAATAATTATAATAATGTTGGGTTTCGGGATTTTGGGATTGGCATCCCTATTACAAAAAGATGCTACAACATATGTATCACAGTGTTCACTTTGATAGATTAGTCCCTACCCACCGCTATAGACGTTAAGACATTAAAAATATAAGCATTTTATTGACCATTTTAAAAAATTGAAAAATGAGTGACGAAAAATGCAGATCACATTGCGGAAAATTAAATATGTTTTGGTTTGTGTGTGGAAAATTTACACCGAAAAATCATCGACGACATTTGGTTGAAGATGCCCTCAAAGCTTACAATCAGTATTTGTTGTTTACCACGCTGAAGAACTGCGATATGTTGAACATGCACCTGAATTTACGTGCATCAGATGTTTTAGTGCATTAAACACATGGTGGAAATTACGGCGATATTCGATGCCATTTGGACTTCTAATGATATGGACCGATCCACGGAACATGATACAGAAGATACAGATACAGATACAAGAACGATGTAAATGGTCTAAATCGAAACAGTAAGTACACTTAGATAGACTATATATGGAATACACAATTATTTATTCGTATAGAACGATCCGTTTTTATATACAAAGGAGTGCCAAGTGCTCACGTACTAGTTCCACGCAGTGATGAATTACCTGTCCCAGTACATCCATCGACATACCAATATGATACTGCGTCCTATGAAGTACAATCACAAACTTCAGCAACATCATTACATCATGCTGATTCTGATTACCTTCAGCCAGTTATACAATATCCGTCATTAATTTCGCAGGAACATTTAGATAGAATCGTTCGAAATCTGAAGCTATTTCAAAATAATGCAATGACTTTGGCTTCGGAACTAAGACGCGTCAACACGATGGCACCAGGTGTAAAAGTTACATCTTATAAATACCGGCAAGAACCATATATGCCTTATTTCATGCTTTCCGAGGACGCAGCTTATGCATATTGTCAAGATAGATATTACCGGTTTAATGAATGAAATGGGAATCTGCAACTATAATCCATCTTTATGGCGTCTTTTTATAGACTCTTCAACCAGAAGCTTAAAAGTAGTCTTGCTATTTGAAAACAGCAGCGTTAAACCAGTGCCATTGATGTATGCTCTTGGAATGCATGAGTCGTATGATACCATGAAATTAATTCTGGATCGCATCAGTTATGACGAACACAATTGGCGCATCAATTGTGATTTTAAGGTTCTCTCACTATTAGATGGAATGCAAACTGGCTATACAAAGAACATGTGTACTTTTAGTAAATGCGACTGCCCTGCAAAATGCAACCAGTACGAAAAGCGAGATTGGCCAAAACGCGATTGGCAAGTTGTTGGCGAATTTAATGTAATTCGTCCATCATTGATCACCCTTCAGAAAATAATGATTCCGGATCTTCATATCTAGCTGGGAGTTGTAAAGAATTGTTTAAAGCGTTCGGTTCGCGTTAACGAAAATGCATTACCACACTTGAAAAACAACGCTTTTCCAAAATTATCAATTGAAAAATTAAAAGAGGGTAATTTTGTGTAACTAAAAGTGTGTAACTGCAATATATTTTATATAAATTTTTTTAAACAGGTGTACTTAACCGTCCAGATATACGGAAACTTTTAGTTTCGAGTTTGTCTGAAATGTTAGATGAAACTGAACTAAACGCACGGAACTCAATTCGTGCGGTAATTGAAAACATTCTTTGCAAAAATCGCTCACCAGAGTACCGTGCTTATATTGACAACATGATGAAGTCTTTCGACAAACTTGGCGTTAATATGTCGTTGAAAATCCACATGTTACATGGACATTTCGAGTTTTACGAACGACAATTGTCCACAGAAACAGACGAAACTGGCAAAAGATTTCATCAAACCAAAATGGCATTCGATGACCGTTTCGCTGGAAAAAGAATAGACTCAATGCTTGCTGATTTCTGCTGGTCGATTGCAAACAAAGAGTAAAAATTTAATAAATCCAAACAAATTTATAAAATCATCAAAATAAGAGCGAATATACTTCCATGTCCGCTTGAAAATCTACGTCCATTATTTCTAGATATAAATTTTGACAAGTAAATAATAAGCAAATTGATTTTAAACATGTTTTTAAAGTTCTTTCATTCAAATAAAATCAAAAATCACCATAAATCTACTACAAATTTAAAATCGAAATATCTCGTGATTACGAGCCAACTTTTCACAACGGGGTACACAACTGGATTCTACGATCCAAATTTAGGTTGACGTGTCTCGGCGTTTTGGTGTGTCATTTTCACCTACTTACAGTGTTATAATTGTCATATAATTAATTTGCCCCATGTAGGGTCACAAATATTGCAGATTAGTTTAGTGCAAGGGATCTGAAACGGTTTTCTCACAAGAATTTCCTTAAATGCATCTCACCTGTCTCCCTTGGATATCTACAAACATTGTTTGCTTACAATGCAATGACTTCTGCATTCATTTATGTTACAACATGTGGGTATTTATCTTATCTTAGACTTCATTCAAATGGTTACTGTCACAGATTGTGACTATTATAACCAATTTGAATGCAGACGATTGTTGACTATTTCCAAGAATTTTTATTATATTCCTATCGGGACTAGTCAAAAACAATGTACGTTCATAAAAAATTAAAGTTCCTTCACATATAAATACAATATGCGTGTAATATTCCAAAAATAGTATGTGATTGTTCATTAGGCAGGACTAAACAATTACCAAGCAGAGTTGAGACCAGTATGATATTCTACAAATACATAGATTAACATTTAATATAATAAGGGTTTGTAAGTTTCACATGGAGACCTGGTGGGCTGAGTGGGCAGAGTGGGCTGCGTAGACTGAGTTTTATGAACGAAATCGAATCCTGATAACACAAAGTTACGAAGTACTGATAAGCATGTCCTACTTCATATTCGGATTGCGAAATTAGTTGATTCTATTATACGAAAAATTATCTATATAATATTAACAGAATATGACATTATGATATCATATTATTACATTTTAAACATGATATAAAATAATTCAATTGATGAGGATTTTAGAATGCGATTTCTTAAATAATTTTTCGCATCCTTGTGTCTGATTATACCCACATTATGCGCTAACAAATTGTAAATGACATTACATTCTCGTAGAATCTTAATTTGAATTAAATTCTAAATGTTTATCATTTTATGTCCTCCAGATATTGAAATTTCCAGCACATACAATTTTTAGAAGCTAGGGTGGTTCAAATTAATAAAGGTCAGACGGAAAATTCAATTAACAATACAATATCAAAATGTAATTTTAAACGAGAAATAAGTAACAATATGTTTTCACAGTATACACCGTGAAGGGATTGGAAAGAGCTTCGTAAAAACAGTGAGCTGTGCGCGTTTTATATTTATATTCACTAAGTGAGACATACAGTTTCAAACGGTTGGGAGAAGAAGGTATTTTGAAGTAGATATAATACGTTAAACTCATGCAATTTTTTTTACAGAAATAAAAACATGCATAACTGTGCCACATATCTAACTTTGAAATTGCGAAATTCTCTGTGAAATGTAATAAGGGGTCAACTCTGAAATATTCACCACTTCTACTGTCTGCATGATATTGAAAGAATTTTGGTTAAAAAAATACATGTTAACACCCTTTAACTGACGTCGTTGTCTGACAGACACCTAAAGGCAAAACTTCGTGCAACTTCGAAAAATTCGATACTGCTATCCTTTCAAAAAACCTATAAAAAAGGGTATTTATTTGAAAATTTTAATCTTATGTTGGCTTGCAAACTATTTTTTTGTTATAAATAAATAAGGCCAAAAAGGTGACTGCCAGAAACCTCATCATAGGAAATCAGTTTAGAAATGGGGTCTTCTAGACCCCACGACAGATATAGCATTAAAATTAGAACACATCAGTTGCAGAGTGTTAAAGAACCATCTTGTAGAAACCATATATTGCCGTTGTATCAATTGCAAAAATAAAAAATCAATGAGTGTTCGAACTCACGGGCGATGTGTTAACACCTTTTTGTTACACGGTACTTGTTCGATTTCTATGAACACATTAGTAAATGTTACATTGGAAAATAAAAAATAGAATTGCATTTGTGCTGAAGGCCCGTTTGCTATTGCACATTCTGTTTTTCTACATCTGCTTTAACATTAAATGTAATATTGTTACAATAAATAAAGCAATATTTAGCTCCCTGAAATAATTGTTTTGGTTTGCCATAAACAGAGCGACGACAAAAAGTATTGAATAGTATAGAGAACATATTGCACTCATTTTCCGCTGTCATTTAGCGAGCCTGAGTAAAAGAGCATAAACGAGTTTTACTTTGTTTATAGAATATTTCAATATAAATGCACCATTTCGACAATGTTATTACAGAAAACAATACAAAAGACATTAATGTTTCAAAAGCCATCAATGCTTTACATCAAACTTATGAATGGACCAAGATATGACAAAAAGAGTGTAATACCTTTTGAATCATTCGCCAGATGTCGCCAGTGCTTTTCAGTCATACAATTCGTTCCATGAGCTCTCTATACTATTCAATACTCTTTGGCGACGACGACCTGCTTGTTTATTCTCTGCCGCTGCATCAATACCTTCCGACTCATTTTCAGGCAGAGACTATTATATATACAATATATTTGCATCCAACAACCACGTATGATGAATTTCATGTAAAAATCGAGATGCATTGAACCCGACCCACTCCGATATCGATGAAATTTTGTTTATAGCTAAATTTGATCAACGCAAACAAACCCTCATTTTTAGAAATGACTGTTTTGCGATTTTTTGGGCGTGGCACAGTGGGAAAGTTTTCGAAAAAACGCGAAAATGGTCGAAAAGAGCTCCATTTGAACTACAATAACTCAGAATCGGCTGAACCGATTTCCATGATCTTGGTATCATTAAAAAGATATTCTAACAGGCTTTATGACGTGTTTAAAAAAAATACAAAAATACACTGTACAAAATTTTATAACAAAAAAAAATTTTAACTAACGAAAAAACCAAAAAGATCAAGGGTTTTGTTTACAGTGTAGTACTTTTTTTAGAAAGGTTTATCCTTCACCTATACCGTGTCAAAAAATAAAAATGGGTTCTTTTTCAGTTTTTTTTATATAATTTTTTAAGTAGTGTCACTTCTAGTAATACGTACCGAAACCAAAAAGAGTTTTTTCGTTAGTTAAATTTTTTTTTTGTTATAAAGCCTGTTAAAATATCTTTTTAATGATACCAAGATCATGTAAATCGGTTCAACCGATTCTGAGTTATTGTAGTTTAAATGGAGCTCTTTTCGACCATTTTCGCGTTTTTTCGAAAACTTTCCCACTGTGCCACGCCCAAAAAATCCCAAAACAGTCATTTCTAAAAATAAGAGTTTGTTTGTATTGATCAAATTTAGCTATGAACAAATCGATATCTGAGGTGGTCGGGTTCAAAATTTCAGTTTTATCTCGATTTTTCTATGAAATTCATCGTATGTGATGCCAACGCTGTGTGTTGTTTGCATGTGTTCACATAGATGTTAACACATCAATGACACGGTACTGAATCGCACGGTCCAAGAGCGAAATTATGCGCTTACTAAGAGTTGCGTACAATAAATATACCGCACGCTGAAAAACATCTACCCCAGCAACATATTGCAGAAAACATGTATATGTTTGGAAGCTTGTTTCATGAATTCAAGACCTGCTGCTTTTTTGTTTCTTTGTTGTCATTCACGATTTTGTTTTCAGCAGTTTTCAACAGTCAGATCCAAATTTGGGTCACCAACATATATACGAGGTTGAACTTTATGTTTCGGGATTTGGCAACCCTAGTGTTGCAATCTGGCAACTGACAGCTCTACCGTAAAGTTGGACATTTTTTAGGTTATGCGTACTCAGAACGTTTTGACATACGAACGCAATTTCTGTTGTTTACAGTAACTTAAAAGATTCATCTCGGCCCAGAAATGGAATTAAATCGTGAGCATTTTCGTGCGATTAATTTTCACAACTTTCGACGTGGATTAACTCAGTAACAGTGCGTGGATGAACTTAATTCATCATGTACCAGTGTTTATCGATGGTATGGTGGATTCAATCGTGGTCGTAGTTCACTCCAAGTCGCATTTCGTGAAGGTCGTCCAAAATCAGCTGTTGTTCCGAAAATCATTGATGTGTCGCGCGAACTGATTTTGCAAGATTGTCATGTGACCTATCGTGAGATTGAGACAACCTTAGGCATTAGTTTGACCAGCATATGTACATTCAATATTGCATAAACATTTGACTGTCAAAAAAATGTGTTCGCATTGGATCCCACACAATTTGTCAAGCGCTCAAAAAAAGGCTCGTTTCGATTGGTCGAAACAAATGCACCACAAATACGATCGCGGTGCTTCGAAACACGTCTATGATATCGTGACAGGTGATGAATCCTGGATTTACGCGTATGAGCCCGAAAGTAAACAGCAGTCAACTGTATGGGTGTTTCAAGACGAGCCAAATCCAACAAAAGTTGTTCGCGCCCGAAGCACTTCCAAGCAAATGGTCGCCTGTTTTTTCGGGAAAACCGGACATGTCGCAACCGTACCACTAGAAGAATGCAGAACACTGAATTCTGAGTGGTACACAACCATTTGTTTGCCAGTTATCTTCCACGAAATCAGGAAAACAAACCTCAGAAGAGGGATCACTCTTCGCCACGACAATGCGAGCTCTCGCACACCGGCTGAAACAAATGCATTTTTGAGCACCCAAATTTGATTTGATGGGTCATCCGCCGTATAGTCCTGACTTGGCACCGAATGACTTCTTTTTATTCCCATACGCGAAAAACAAACTGAGAGATCAACCTTTTTCGACACCTGAAGAAGCGGTTGCTTCATTCAGAATGCTTGTTTTGGGGATACCTCTATCAGAGTGGCAAAAGTGTTTCGACCATTGGTTCAAACGCAATGCAAAAGTGTATAAAACTTCATGGGGAATATTTTGAAAAATAATAAAGTGATTTTCGATGATAAATATTTGTTTTTGTTCTCTAATCCCGAAACATAAAATTTAACCTCGTATTATAACCTATCAAATATTATATCTTAAACATGTAATATTGAATGGCAAACACAACGCGTTTGAACAAAAGTATAATATATTTGCGACAATCTGCAAACACGTTATATTTTCATCCTCACAACAACAGAAATACAGTCTTTTTCAGCGTGTGTAACACGAGCTGTTTAACATGTTGCATCGTCTTTTTGAAACCACAGCTCTCCTAGATCAAGGCGAGTCAATACAATACACAAAAACCAAACAACAAGAAAGGCAAATTTTTAGAGTCTAATATACATTATTTTAACAGTATGCTTACTTAATCAACCTAGCACATTTGCTATCCTCTGTCCGACGACTGAATAAATGACACTAAAACGCAACAGATGTAAGAAATACTCACTTCATCTTTAACTTACACATGCGTTTAGGAGTTTTTATGAATCACTGACTGAAATGAACAGCAAACTGCAGCAACACCCATACAACATTGACTGTGAATAATAACTCCTTGTACTTCTTTTATTCTCTTGTTCTCAATAGAGAGTAAATAGTGCAACAAACACAGCTGCATTTGTATCCCAACCATAGCTATTTTTGGGCCAGAAACATATATATTGTAACATATTAATCATTGTATCTCCAACGTGTAATATTGAATAGCAACCGAGATGTTGTTGGAAACAAGAATACTATAAAGGGTTTTTCAACAGAGACGCTACAAAAGTAAATCGATAGGGGCAGAAAACAACGCCCAATTTTTTACCGCTCTTTTGACATTTCTCTTGAGTAAGGTTTGTGGCCGTCGGTGGTGCAATGGTTAGTATGATCCTGGGTTCGAACCCTGCTCTGACCACCTTAAAATTTCTTTCGGCGGCGGTCACCTCGCATAGTGACGGCGACACTATCGAGTATATAGCCATGAAAAAGCTTCTCAAAATACCGTTCGGAATCGGTGTAAAATTGTAGGACCCAATCAGTGAGTGAAAACTGGAAAGCGCACAACTCAGTGATTGTGAGAAATTCTCCCCTGTCCTTTCATGGGATGTAATGGGAAACCATTTATTTTTTTTTTAAGGTTTGCCATTTCATCATGGAAAGATATACGAGCCAACAACGAACCGAAATTATTAAAATTTACTACCGAAATTTGGAGTCAGTGGCCTCAACTTTAAGAGCGCTACGTCCAATTTAAGGTCGTCAGCGATGAGGCTCATTTCTGGCTGAATGGCTTCGTCAATAAGCAAAATATGCGTTATTGGTCAGACATCAATCCACACCTAATCCATGAGTCATCATTGCATCCCGAAAAAATTACGATTTGGTGTGGTTTATGGGCCGGCGGCGTCATTGGGCCGTACTTCTTCCGTGATGATCAAGACCGGCACATTACTGTGAATGCGAATCGCTACTGTTCAATGATAACCGAATATTTTTGGCCCCAATTGGATAATATGGACTTGGAGGACATGTGGTTCTAACAGGACGGCGCCACAAGCCACACAGCGAATGCCACAATCAGTTTATTGGAAACCAAGTTTGGTGAACGTGTTATCTCACGAAATGGCCCAGTCGATTCGCCGCCTCGGGCGTGCGATTTAACGCCGTTAGATTATTTCCTGTGGGGCTACGTCAAGTCTATGGTCTATGTCAACAAGCCAGCGACGATTGGTGAACTTCGTACGAATATCGAACGTGAAATTGCAGCAGTATCGGCCGATTTATGCTTGAAAACCGTCGAAAATTGGGTTCAGCGTCTGGAAAAATTGGTTCAGCATCGAACGAACTGTCACAGGAATAAAGAATTTCATTGGTATCTAAAACCGGTTTTGTTTTATTTAAAAAATACTTTTGTAGCGATCTTATTGAAAACCCCTTTACTTGCTACAAGCTCCAAACAGACATTAAATTTGCATCCAAACAATACATTTACTACATTTACTTCCGACTTTTCTTAGGGCTACGGGGTGTTCTTGCATAAAAAAAGTATGCCTCGGTCAATCACAATAATCGTAGGATTTTAGGTTTCTACTTTTCCCCATATTAAACGACATCAGAGAAAATTATGGAAATAGAAAAAGTATGAGATATTAATTGTCCTTTGGAGTCTAATTCCCCCACCCTACCATAATAACTTATTTCCAAATTTGTCAGCTAATAATGCCCTTATTTCAGCATTTTCGTAGATTATAAAAAATCTCAAACTGCCGTATTTGAAAATGTGATATTTAACTAAACATCAAAAATTATATAACTGAAGCACTAAGATTTCAATCGAGATTGTAGAATCGTTATTAAATTATAAATTTCCCGAAGAAACATTAAATTTCTCTAGTTTAATTGGTTTGGTTTTGGTCTCCGTGACATGGTTAGCTACATACCCACTAAATTCCCTTTGTTCACCAACTCGAACCATTTCAACGAGGAAGGTCCTTGCTAAGATTGCAAATAAATTGCTTCTTTGCCAGCTACAGATATTCAGCAATACATTACATTTCATGCTATTTGCTTTGGCAGTGAGTAGATGTTTAATGTCGGTGATTTAATCATTCAGATTTTGTGTTGGTATTAATAAAGCTGTGCTACGAAATGCTTCAGCTGGATTCATAATGCACAAAAGGAACTGTGTATTTTTTTTTACAAATTGCCTTAATGTAATTTGCAAAATGAAGTGGGCGCCCTCATTTGCTATGAAACTTGTCTAATGCAGCGCAATTCCACTGATTACATTAGCACAGAATTTAGTTTTTGGTAGTTTGTTTGATTTGTACTGAAAAGTACATAAAATATCCCAACAAATCTACAATTAATTGTAAAAATTTCACAGCCCGAAATAAGCTGCACCAAAATGCACTAAATAGCTAAGATTTATTTCCGAGTGGATCGCCAATGAGTCGGCTCATTTTGGGTTTCTCCAGCTTTATCAGCCCCTTGGTCCTTTCTTCAACTTGTTCGCTTCATAGGATTTTTACCGCTCTGCTTAAATCTGATGCGTTCCATAATCTTATGTGGATTATTTTTCCCCATGGTTGAAGTTCGGACTAAATGCCGTTTCCCATATTCGCGGCAGTTTATTTCCATTGGCTGCTAACTAAAGAACACACATCCATAATCTATATTAAATTGGTTTAAGCCAAATGTGTTCAAATATGTATAGACTTATACACTTAGGAAAAGTAGTTATTTAGCTACGTAATAGTTTTAGTTTAACGCTGGAATACATCGAAAATCAGAGAAAGGACTTGGTATATATTTAGAAAGGAATAGGAAATGCAATTTTATGTTTGTAGCAGAATACTTAAACGCTTCCGTATACATTTACAAACCACACACAAATGAAAATTGTAAGTGAGTGTTTCATGTACTTGCTTCTTAATAAGAGGATATTAAATCCATATCTTAACCCTCAACGATCCTAGGGTCAATTTTGACCCTATTTTTTTTCTCTTGTAAATAACTTAGTTGTTTGTTGTCTTTTATTTTTTCGATAAAATGGCATATTTCTACTTAAAATTTGACGCATTTAATATTTCTTCTTATTGGATCCTAGGGTCAAATTTTACCCAGTTGCAGATCAACGTATGCTACAAAACGTTTAATATATTTCGTGTGGTTCTTTCTAACTAAAAGAGTTTTGTGACTGCAGTTACAGCAACCTGAGCTTTTGTAAGGCTTTTTGAAATATAAAATAGAATCCACAACAGCTGTTTTTGTGGATTTTATTAATTGCATGCATTTGTGGAAAGCCGTTACAATGCTGAGACGTAATAATCTTGCTCAAAACGAAGCAGAATTAAAAATTTTAGTAAATGATTTGTCCAGTGACGAGGAAATTATCAGTGATATCGACGAAGACTATGTGGCCGAGGACTTCAATTTGTGTGAGAAAGAAATTGAATCTGACGGCGAGTCCAACGATGGTTTATCCCTTGATCTAGAAGAATAAGTGGCGAAGAATGAAGAAATTATTTATTATTCCAAGGACAAAACCATCAAATTTACGGACCAGCCGCGAGTGAAGGTTTGACGCTTGTCAGCATACAAAGTCATTCCAACCAATCAAGGTTTTAAAAAGGTTCGGTTTATATTATGAAAAATTAATGCGAATGTGCAAATATTCTTTTAGGTCCAACTGCTTTCGCCCTCAATCGCTGCATTGCCATTGAATCGGCCTTTGATTTGTTTATCAATCCAATTGAAAGAAAAATTATGGAAATGACGAATTTGGGAAAAGAGTGGCCAACAATTTATCATATAGAGCTGAGCGCATACGTTGGATTGCTTCTCCTTGCGGGTGTTTTTCAGTCGTAAGGCGAGTTCATTGGTGAGCTTTGCGGTGATTTTACAGGACGCACTGTATTTCGAGCTACCATGTCAATGAAACGATTCACAGAAATCACTCGTATGATGCGTTTTGATGACAAGGAGAATCGTGCAGATCGCCGTTTCCGCGATAAGCTAGCACACATACGAGAAGTGTTTAATAAATAAATTTGAAAACATTGTATAATCCTGGCCCAAATGTTACGGTGGATGAACAGCTTATACCGTTCCAAGGTAGATGCCCGTTATCTCAATATACATATACCTTCCAAGCCAGCCAAATATGGAATAAAGGTCTGGGCTTGATGTGACTGCGACTCATATATATATATACAGATATACACAGGCCGTGCTCCCAATTGCAAAGCCGATATAAATCAAAGGCATCTCGTTGTTGTAGAGGTTACGGAGGGGCTAATAGGTCGCAATATCACATGCGATAATATTTTTACATTCTACGATCTTGCCGTGCAGTTGAAGACACAGAAGTCCACTTTACTTGGCACAGTCCATAAAAATAAAAAAATTTTACCTCCTTATATCCCCGCTATGAAGCGGCAACCTATTGGGTCATCACCTTTTTTGTTCGATCATTCACTCGATGCTACTGTTGTCTGTCTCATATGTGCCACAGCAGAACCGATTAGTCGTGATTTTCAGCACCATGCACCATGAAAACAAAGTAAGCAATGAAGAACACAAAAAACCATAAATAATTCTCGACTACAATAAAACAAAGGGAGGTGTTGACTTTGGATTGACCAAATGGTTGGCACTTACACATGCAAAAGAAAGGTACGGTGGATAACGTTACAAAATACATATAACTTATTACATACTACCAAAGAATCATAAGTCAATAAATTCTTGTTATTTATTCAGGTTAATCGATGTCCTATGGCCGTTTTTGGAAATATTGTCGATGTATCCGCGTTCAATCCATACATTATACACACATCCACTGATCATTCATATAAGAAGAAACAGATATCATATCGTCGTCGTTTTTTAATAAAAGATTTAGCTACGGCACTGACAACACCTCATATATAGCGGAGGAAGAGCTTTCCATCTGGTAGCAATGCGGCTGAACTCGTCAAAAACATACAAAGTATTGAGACGTTTACCAAAGGTACAAGGGTCAATTCTCGGGAAATGTGGGAACGCGGTCGTTGTCATATATGTACATATGATCTCAATGGGAACAAACACTCGGCTAAGTGTAGGTCCTGTTAAAAATTTGTTTGTCCAAATCATCTCAAAAAAAAAATAATTCTATGTTCAAAATGTGACCCAAATCAAAACTAAACTGGCTTATACATAACAGCTATATGTTATATATCTAAGTAGAAAAAAAAATAAATTTTCACACACGAAATACTTCAATGAAAGGAATACGGCCTCATAAAACAAAATATTATGTTGAATTTTATGAATGATTACTTTATTTCTACCTAAAATAGCCATAAGGTCGAAATTGACCTTAGGATCCAATATGTAACAAGATTTCAGGGTCCGTTGAGGGTTAATGCAGATTAGAATTGTGCGGTCTGCGAAAATTATCATGAAACGATAACTTAAAATGTTCACTTATATTTTCGAGGTAATATACATGAGCAGGATTAAACGAAAAGCGAATATATTATTATTTAAGAAAATTATGAGCCTTATGTCCCTGACATATGTACAAGGTGGCGCAAAAATAATCCTCCTATCAGAAAATGCTATAAATTTTGCGATTGGCCCCTAATGTCAGTTCTGTTTTGACATTTGTGTAGTAAACACATGCGAAATACACGTTAATAAACAATGTTACGCTACACTGCTCCAGAACGCGGAATATTGCTTACTATTTATTTGACCAATAATCGGTCGGTGACTTTGGCACAACGTGAATTTCGTCGCAGATTTCCTGGCCGTCCACCGCCTACTGGTGAAACACTGCGACGTTTAGCCGCTCGCCTCGAAGCGACTGGCACAACACGAGATGCTGCCAGGCGTGGCAGACCCCGGAGTAGCCGTTCTGCAGAGAATATTGCTGCTGTAGCCGAGGATGTCATGGAAGCGCCGTCGACATCGACCAGACGACGTGCCACGCAAATGGGTGTCAGTCGACGGTCTTTACAGCGAATTTTGGTACAAGATTTGAAGATGTTTCCGTACAAAGTCCAGACGGTGTATCAGCTGTTAGCTGCTGACCACCAATCGCGTCTAACATACGCTTAAGCCATCCTTAATCACCACCAAGAGGTAGATGATTTTTCATCAAAAATAATCATAAGTGATGAGGCCCATTTCCATC
This sequence comes from Phaonia tiefii, assembly GCA_963931995.1. Classification (NCBI taxonomy): domain Eukaryota; kingdom Metazoa; phylum Arthropoda; class Insecta; order Diptera; family Muscidae; genus Phaonia; species Phaonia tiefii. Next base: position 30,700,826 of record OZ008368.1, read on the forward strand.
TTAGCGGGTACGTAAATAAGCAAAATTTATGCTTCTGGGGCACTGAAAATCCGCGTGTAACCCAGGAAGAGCCATTACACCTGCTCAAAGTCACTGTATGGTGTGCTGTTTTCGCTGGAGGAGTCAAAATGCCATAAAAAGGGCTCAAATGACAATCAACTGTGGCGGCGGCCATTTACATGACATCATATTCTCGACTTGATGTAAAAAAATTAAAAGACCAAATAAAAATAATCCACAAGCAGAATCAAAGTTTTTCATTTTTTTTAAATTACGGCCAAAAAACATCGGAAGTTTACTTTTGCGCCACCTTGTATAAGCAATATTGCAGTAATAACTGTCGTAGTCACTCAAATCCGATTTAAATTATGTGTCTACACAGATGATCGCCTGAAATCTGAGCTGTTAAGATTTAAATAAATTTTTTGCGCGTTTTGTTATATTTCACAACATTTTGATAACTACATACATGTTAACAAACATATTGCAATGTTAAAATGCTTGTATATTTGGGGTTAAAAAATTTTTCAAATTTTTTTTGAGTGACACTCACGTTGTTTTGTCCACGCTGTGTGTGATATTTAGAAATGCCAAATCTGTTCGCGTGAATAACATTTTCAAACGAACGCGAAAAATATAGAGGTTTCTTTATTTTGATATTAAAAATTTTTAGATATTATGCTTCATCAGCATATTAAAAGCGTTTTATTATTAAACTAGCCCGATACTTCGTTATCGGTAGTTTTATGAACGTATTAAACTTTACCCCCGTTTACCCGCTAATTTACCAAGTTTCTGGGCTAACCTGCAAATAGTACCATACCAGGGAGTAATGGCCGAATTAACAAATATTGAAAATTTCAGCTTTTTAGCCAAAGTTGTTTGGGCAGCCCGCCATGGGAGAGCCTTTTCCGCTTTTTGCCCCTCCCCGTAGGAATTTCCAAAAATCCTGTCTAAGCGGACGTCAGCGCTAGAGGACGGACCTCCATGCCAAATTGCAAGTTCGTAGCTCCAGCGGTTAAGGCTGGGCGATGTTGAGTCAGTCAGTCAGTAACGTTATTCTTTTATATATGTGACGCGGAATATAGAAAGGGACCTAAGGGTAAAAACCGGTTTTGTTCAGGAGAGCCATTTTAAAGATTTAAATACGTGTAAATACGTGTAAAATCGTCGACTTCACTTTCATAAAACGCGCATATCTCTGGGAGGGAACGCTTTTGGGGCATGGGATCGGTCTCATTCGTAGCTCAGATGTTGTCCACATCAAAAAAAAAAAAACAGTGAAAATTGATTTTTTTTACCCTTTGGTCCCTTTCTCTATGCTCTGTCACATATATAGATTAAAAAAATTATTAAAAGCGTTTTAAAGAACCGTAGTGCTCGCCAAGGCTTTTCGCCACATAACCAAACTGTTTGACCCATCTAAAGGATTTACTGAAATACACTGAAACAGATGTGGAGAGAATTCCCCTTTCTCAGATAAAGTGTAAAGTGCGCTAAAAATATTGGATTTAAAATAAATTTCTTACAAATGATGGCCGAACGCCTTTGGTCTTTTTTTCGCGAAGACCAACACTCAGGGGATGTACTCTATAAATGCAGCGCATTGCATTGGACTTAGGAAAAGGCGATAAGAGTAGGGGGAAAGAGAGAGAGAAATAATGATGTTGTAAGAAGTGGGGAATACACTTGCCGGAAGCTTATTCCACACGTGGACTGTTCGGCTGAAGAACGAATTGTTTATGCAATACGCAGTTCGATCCAACGGCCAGGAAACAGCAAAGGGATGAGTTTCATTTGAAAACCGCGTCGTACGGTTAAATACTCTAACACGTGGAATGAGGCCATGTACCTCGGCGGAACATTTTCAATGAAAATACCCATAAAATACCGAGACACAGAAAAAATTTCGTCGATGCAACGGCCAGGAAACAGAAAAGGGATGAGTTTCATTTGAAAACCACGTCGTACGGTTAAATACTCTAACACCTGGAATGAGGCCGTGTAACTCGGCGGAACATTTTCAGTGAAAATACCCATAAAAAACAGAGACACAGCAAACATTTCGTCGATTCACCATAGTGCTGGATACACTGCTTTCGCCTATTAGCTTCAACGCTCTCTTTTGCACTCGGTCTAGGAGCTCTAAGATGGACGCAGGAGCCCCAGCTCAAATACGAGAGTTGAATTCCATTTTTGGCGGAATATACGAGGTGTTGATATTGAGGAGATCGCGTGGGGTGAAAAATCTTTTACACCACTTTAAAAAGCCCAGGCACTTGAATGCTTCTTTCGACGCGTTGAAAATGTGCTTATTCCAACGAATGTCACACGGTATCTTCATGCCCAGAACATCAAGAGCTGCCGATTCACCAACATCTAATCCACCCATTGAAATCATTGGCAGGGTCGAGTCACCACTGTGGTTGTGCGATATTCTGCAACACTGTGTTTTGCGTGCATTAAATTCGACTCGGTTTCCCCTGCCCCACTCACTAATCAGATGCAATCAAAGTTCGTATTTACCCTCCCATGAACGTTTAACCATTACCCGCAGGGTATAGGGAAAATAATGGGTAGCTACCCACGAAAATGAGGAATTACCCATCACGATTACCCATTACCCTCAGGACAATGGGGAAAATAATGGGTAGCTACCCACGAAGATGGACAATGGGTTACCCAGGGATAATCATCCCCACTTTTGATCGATAATATGAAAAAATTAGAAAAAAATTTCTAAATCTCGGAAACGGTGCGTCCAATTGAAAAAATAACCAATTTTTGTGGGTCTCTAAGGGGTTTTAATAAAGTGGTATAATTCGCATGGAATAATTTTTTTTTCGAAAAATCGCCAAAAATAAAAAAATCATTAAAATAAAAAAGTGGCTAATAAGTGGTCTCCATATTGGAGACACCCATTAGTTAAAGCCACCATCGGAGGTAACATTTGTATTATTTTTTCGATCGGACTCACCGTTTTCGAGTTATAGCCACTTTTTTATTTTAGCGATTTTTTTTATTTTGGCGATTTTTCGAAAAAAAAATTCTTCCATACGAATTGGACCACTTTATGAAAACCCCTTAGAACCACCAAAAATTTTTTATTTTTTCAGTTGGACGCTCCGTTTCCGAGATATAGAAATTTTTTCTAATTTTTTCATATTATCGATCAAAAATGGAGATGAGTTACCCTGGGTACCCCATTGCCCAGCATCGTGGGTAGCTACCCTTTATTTTCCCCATTTCCCTGAGGGTAATGGGAAATCGTGATGAGTAATTCCCCATTTTCGTGGGTAGCTACCCATTATTTTCCCCATACCCTGCGGGTAATGGCTAAACGATCGCTACTCATTCCCCACGGCAATAACAATGGGTTACCCTGGGTAACGAAACTCATCTTTATATACCATTTACACATGAACTGCAATATCCCATTTAGCGGCCCAGAATCCAATCTAGACGAGCCATAAAATGGGTTAGTATACATATATCTAGATATCGAGGACCTGATTATGTTAATACTAATTCTACCATTGCAGATAATCAAAGGACACATTTGCAGCTCCATCAGATGCAGCTCCATCAGATAACTCATAAAATTTGATATCTTAAATTAATTTTTATTTACAAATTATCCATTCGCTCTTCCGAATTTATAGCGTTATGTATGAATCATAACAATTTATATTCCATTTAGTTATATGTATTTCTAATTATGGTCAATTCCAAGCAATTGTGCTCGTTCTAAATAGGGGGTTGAGAATAAAATACACGGCTTGAATTAGAGTATATTAATACTGATTTATAGCTGGAATTAAAATGTAATTCCTTCCTTGAATTCCAGTGCACTGACTTACTTATTTTGACTTGAATTCAACTGTAATTGGAGCTTTGAATTCAACTGTAATTACACTTTAATATTCGAATTGAATTCAATGGTTAATCTCCCTAGAGATTGCTATTGTTTTACAGTGTTATTGAAGTATAATTCAACACTTGAAATTGGAAAATATGGTTGGAATTCAAGTTGAATTCAACTTGATTTCCAACACAAATGTTTATTGGGTATAGTTTACTTATGTTTATAAAGAGTTTTCCAATAAGGCCTTGACAACTTTTTTTAAATAAAATGCAACCATTTGAGATATTTCCAAAACTTTATGATCGCCTTGTAATACAACCAAAACATTTATGAATGGAGCCCGACTTCGTTCATACGGCCACCGCGGGCACGTCGGCAGCGGTCGAATATGTCGTCGGTTTTTTGGCACAGACCAACGATTTGACGTAGTCCCAAAGAAAAAAGTCGACTGTCGTTAAATAGCACGAACGAGGCGGCCAATTGACTGGTCCATTTCTTGAGATAACACGCTTACCAAACTTAGTCCTCAATAAATCGATTGTAACGTGTGCTGTGTTGTGTGGCTTGTGGCACCGTCCTGTTGAAACCATATGTCGTCCAAGCCCATGTTTTCCAATTCGGGCCAAAAATAATCGGTAATCATGGTGCGATAACGACCGCCATTCACAGTAACGTGACGATCGTTATTGTCGACGAAAAAATATGGTCCAATGACCCCACCGCACCAAACAGGTATTTTTTGTGGATGAAGTGGTGATTCATGAAGGACATGTGGATTTTCACCAAATCAATAACGCATATCTTACTTATTGTCGAATCCATTGAGCCAAAAATGAGCTTCGTCACGGAAGATAATTTTGCGATGAAATATATCATCTTGGCCCATCTTCTCCAGAGCCCAGTCGGAGAACGTACGTCGCGTCAAATGGTCCATAGCTTTCAATTCTTGAGTCAGCTTGATCTTGTATGGGTGTACACCGAGATGTTTACTCAAAATTGGCGCTAAAGTGGTCTTGGCGATGCCCAGTTCCTGAGAACGCCTCGGAATCGACTGATTTTCATCGTTTGCTACGGATGCCTGAACGGCAGCGATATTTTCGTCACTTCGACCAACCCGTTGTCTCAGTGGTACGGTACCATCACACAATGAATATGTGGACTCACATTTTTGCACTAAACTTGGTATTGCTTGTCTACCAGGGCGAAAATAGCGACCGAAAATTGGAGTTAACCCTCTTAAAGTTGCGGTCACCAACTCCGAATTTCGGTACTAAATTTTTATAATTTGCATACAATATCCTTTCGTGTACTTCGCCTTGATGAAAATGTTGAATTTACTGAAAAGAATGAAAGTAACAGTTAGATGATTAGTGAAATAGTGCGTTCACTTGAATGTACGATACAATTTTCTAATATTTTTGGAAACAGATTTACTGATCTTTACGAAATGTAATACATTTTAGAAAATATTTCCTACATAAATTTGTTTACCCAGTTTTAAATTTACAATCCAAGTACATCTGCCGTATCCATAAAAAGTTGTAAGGGGTTTGAAAAAGTTTTTTGTATGATAAATCGCCTCACAAACCTCTCCTAACATTTTATGAACAAGACCATAAGTCTACGAAACGCAATGGCATTTAAAGTAGTTAAAGAAAATTGTACTCCAATTTGTTTGGTTTTAACTATATTTGTGGGAATTTTACTACACATGATTAAAAATTTTGGGTAAAACAAAAAATTATAAATTATTTAACTAATGAAGTATGGATGTTACTCAAACTAAGGACATCACTTGGCTGAGTGTATATATTCATTTGTCTCCATCAGCATATTACAAGAAGTGTTCGTTGGGTGAAAGTCTGTAGGTATCTTATTCATTAAATTCCAGTATCTGTTATTTTCTTTTCACCCATTTTTTACTTTAATTGCACAAGGTTACCATTTAGGAAAAAACCAACATATTGTGAACAAACACAAGAAATAGAATGGCGACATGCCAACATTTCCGGAAAGTGTCAGAAGACACGAATCAAATGTCACCCAGTGACAGCAAAATCTTGAATAAAAACTAGGTGTGAAATTTATAAATTGCTTATCAAAAAAAGAAGACATTTATACATACAATAGAGTAAATATTAGAAAAACAATCAGGGAAATAAATGTGCAAATTAATGAACGTGTAGTATGAATATTTAATAAAATTAAAGCTTGGTTAGTTAAGGAAGTTGTATATTAATACGAAGTTTTTTCAAGACTGTTATAATAACATGTCAATAAAATTCTAGAGCAGCTGCAAAAGCTTTACAAATAATATAGGGTTATCCATTTTTGCGGTTTCAAAAGTAAATCTAAATAAAAGACATATACAATATTTTTTTTCATGATATTTCTTTTTTATTATAAAGTTTGAACGTTGACATTATGTGTGAAACACTGCATTATTTAACCCTGCTGTTAGATTAGGACCATTTGGTCCAAATTTTTTCTGTTTTCCCTTGTAACTTTGGAACGGTGATATATACTGACTAAATTTTTCTGCTAATGGGGTCTTTTAATAAAACAATGCGAAAATTAAATTTTCTAACTTTATTCAGGACTGAGAAAAATACAAAATGACGAATCTTAGGTTAGAGGACCATTTGGTCAATAGTACATTTTTTCATTACCAAGCGAATGTAAATTCATGTCAAATATTTAGAAGATGTTTTTGATATGTCAAATACTTGCTTTAGAAATTATTGAACCAAAATAGTTACAAAGGATAAGATAAAATTATTATTTTGGATGAAAATTCCAGTATGGACCAAATGGTCCCTCAATCTAAGATTCCTAAGTTTTTTCATTACCAAGCGAATGTAAATTCATGTCAAATATTTAGAAGATGTTTTTGATATGTTAGCGGATGTTTTTGATATGTCAAATACTTGCTTTAGAAATTTTTGAACCAAAATAGTTACAAAGAATAAGATAAAATTATTATTTTGGATGAAAATTGCAGTATGGACCAAATGGTCCCTCAATCTAAGATTCGTAAGTTTTTTCTAATCTAACAGCAGGGTTAAATGACCACCACGCGAAGTGTTGCAAGCATTGATTCTTTTGAGGTAATTTTCGACCACTTTTTGACACATATTGGGCGGTATCTCAGCCATAACTTGACGAATGTTGATTGTTAAGTGCTCATGAGTTAAAGGTTTATCTGCATAAACACGGGCTTTTACGTAGCCCCACAACAAAAAGTCTAATAGTGTCAAATCGCATGATCTTGGTTGATATCGCCACGACGAGAAATTACGCGGCCAGGAAATGTCTCGTGCAATAAATCCATATTCGCTCGAGTTGTGTGGCATGTGGTATCGTCTTGTTGAAACCACATATTCTCCAAGTAGTATTCTTCAACAGTAGGCAAAAAAAGTCGGTTATCATATGACCATAACGCTCCGAATTGACGGTGGCAGTCGTTCCATCGTCGTTTTCGAAGAAGTAAGATCCAATCACATCTTCGGACCAAAGAGCGCACCAAACAGTGACTTTTTCTGGATGTAGTGGCCTCTCTTCAATTACCTGAGGATTTTCAGAACCCCAAATACGACAATTTTGTTTATTAACATACCCACCGAGTGAGAAATGTGTGTCATCGCTGAAGAAAATTTTGTTCGAAAAATTGCCGTCCACCGCCTGTTGTTCAAGCACCCATTCCACGTATCTACGACGTTGTGAATGGTCAGATGGCTTCAGTTGTTGTGTGAGCTGGACTTTATATGGATGTAGGTGTAGATCCAAATGCAAAATACGCCATAATGTGCCGTAAGGCAGTCCTAATTCCTGAGAACAACGAGGAATCGACACATTCGGTTCTGCGGCAACACTTTCACTTACAGCAGCGATATTTTCAGCGGAACGAGTGAAAAGATATCTGTAACCGCTCCAGTCTCTTCAAATTTCTTCACAATTTTGCCAATTGCTTGCGTAGTTGGACGATTATGTAAACCACAATCTTCTCTTAAAGCACGATATCACCATTTTTGTAGTAGGTTTTAATAATTTTTATGCGTTGTGTGATAGTTAAGCGATCCATTTTCGTCAACTGAAAGAAAAAAAAATTGGTTTAACGACTTAGCTTGACAGATGTCGAATTCCAGCACTATACTTTTGAAAGCACGAAATGGATAACCCTTTACTTATATTGATGGGAATCTTAGGGTGAGTTTCACACTCGCCATTTAAAAGCTCACAGAAAACTTTCATATTAAATTATATTCAAAAGACAATTATCGGACATTTAAATTCCATTTACATGGAGAATGGATAACCGTGAAACTGAGGATTAGAAACTTTAAATGAAAATATTATAATAATTACACTGTGCTAGTCGACAAAAACAGATGTGGTCTCAACGGATTTACCCTAATTTGGATCCAACGAATCAAACTGATGCATCATTACTTTTTTTGGCTACAATGATGGTTTCATACAAAAATTTTTTTTTTAATTTTTTACTCAAACGCTGCGATTTAGAGCTCATTTTTTGAGACAAGTTTATATGTATGTCACCATTACTCGCGAGAACGCCTGATCCAATTGTGAAAAAATTTAGAAAAATTAAGAAGTACAATACCCTTAATCTCTTTCTATACTATTTCTCAACATAATATACAGTTTCACAGTTGTAAATAAATTTATGAAGAAAAAATATAATTTTTTGATAAAAAAAAAATTACAACTTTGTACTTTTAAAAATCATGAAAAATCCAAAACTTCCGCGTAAAATCGCATAACCTATGAAAATAGTAAGACATTAACCATGAAAATCGATGAACGGGTTTGGCTTTTATTCACAATTAACAGACAAAGTCACGATGTCGAACGTTCACGTTCGCATGCTTTCTAAGCGACAAACAGCTGATTTCGAATCCACTAACACGCATCAGAACGACAAGTCGAATGAGAATCAATGCTAACGAAACGTAAACATTTCAGTACAACATCGGTAGCCACTAATTATTTTCGCTGTCATCTATCTGTGCGAACACAAATGTCAGAAACACTCACTTGTGTTTTTGTTTTCGTGTAGTGCTAAAAAAAAAACACAATTGAATTTAAAATCCTTATAAAATATTCAACAAAATGTTTATCTATTTCAGCATAAAAAAGTCAACGTTGCTGCAGCTGCAAACATTTGTGAGATATATGGAGGAAAATCCCGAGTTCGTTAGTGGAACGCCAGTCTTTGGAGGCTCAAAACTGTCCACAGAGGAACAGTGGAAAAAAGTGGTAGTATTTTATTAAGAACTTTATCTCAAATAAATAAAAAACAATAACAATAAAAACAAGCAAATAAATTCATCATTTATTGCAAACTTATATCAAAAACCCACCCTTAATTACAAAACTTTTTGTTTGTTTTGCTTTACATTTTACTGTCAATTTTTTACAGCTGAGTGGTACAGAGATGTACTTGTTTGTAACTATTTAAAAAATTGTAGCGTTTTCCACCAATATAGCGATTTTTTTTGATAATAACCTTTTTTTTGGAATTCTTGATCTGGTAGCTTTGTCATTTGACAATGGTTAAATGCCTTTGTTTACAACACGTAAGGCCATGCGAACGACAAGTCCAAAGATAGTGACTACCAATTTGAAGCAAAAGTGAGTGCATTGCTGTCGTTTGCTTAGGCTTTCTTTCGACATCGTGACTTTGGCTGTGAGTTAAGGTACCTCATTTTGACAAGAATATTGCTTTTTCGTTTCAATAAATTCGAATTATAATATTGAATGACTTTCAAAAGTTTGCTCGAGGTTATGTACGAAATTCTTTGGACAAAACCCTTGATGACTTTTTCATGATTCTCGGAAATAAAAAAAAGTTATAATCAAAAGATTACACGGTGTCCAAAATACCTGAGAAGTGATAATATTTTTCTTGTAGGTGCTGTCGAGTGGAACAAGAACCTGCTTGTGAAATTTCCCAAACACCCTACATGAAGATAAAAGTGAAATTTTTGACTGTGAACGGAGTAGCTATCACAAATGAACTAGAACAGCAAAAATTTATGAGCACTGAATTATGAAAGGCATTCGCGAAAATGCAATCATAAAAAATAAATAATCTTTTTCTTTTAATTCTGAGGATCATTAGAAAAGTCATCAAGGTTTTTTCCAAAGAATTTTGAACATACAATTCGAACAATTTGAACACTTTTAAAATCATGAGGTCAGATGTCTTACACATATTAATTAAACAAGAAAATGAAACAAATTTTCATATATTTATTCAACTGGTTCTATCCTTGGTGTTTTTCTCGCCAGTTGGTAACACCAAGGATACTGAGGGATTCTTCAGCATGGTCTTTCCACTGGAGTCTTGGTCTATTACTTTTCCTGCTTCCATCGGGTACGTTATTGAAAACCTTTCACGATGACTCATCTCCATCCATTCTGATAACATGGCCTAGCCAACGCAATTGGCCTAATATGATTCGCCTAGCTATACTCACTTCAGAATACAAATGATATAGTTCTTGGTTCCAACGACGTCGGTAGTCGCCGTTTTCTATAACAGGACCATATATTTTACATATAAGCTTTCTCTCGAATACTCCCAGGTGTTTTTCATTCGCTTGCGATATGACCCAAATTTCGGAACCATATGCCAGGACTGGCAACATGAGAGTCTGGTGTAGCTGAACTTTTGCCTATCGAGAGACGACTTTATTTTTAAACTGCTTGCTGAGCCCAAAATAGCATCCATTTGCAAGGACAATTCTCCTATTTATCTGCAGGCTGACGTTATTGTCCTTGCTCATGGCGGACCCTAGGTATCTACCACTACAAAATTAAGTCAGTTGTCGGCGTTCAAGTACGGACCATCTCAAGTGTTTTGTCTAGTCGTTCACACCCTCAATGTCTATCTCGTCAGCATACGCCAGCAATATATGGCTTTCGTGTTGATGGTCTTGTTCATATTTACTGCAGCTCTTTTCATTATTATCTCCATTTAGATGTTGAAGTTCAGAAACAGTTTCGTACAATTTGCCCCCTAAGGGGCTATCGAAAGCAGCTTTGTAATCGACAAAAAGATAGTACGTATCGATTGGCTTTTCGTGGGTCTTTTCCAGAATTTGACGTAGCTTGAATATTTGGTCAGTCGTGGACTTGCTTGGTCTAAATCCACACTAATAAGGTTCAATCAGGTTTTCAACAATTGACTTTAGTTTTTCACATAGCACTCTCGACGAGACCTTATAGGCTATAGATAAAAGATTGATACCGGGGTAGTTGGAACATACACAAGGATCACCCTTTTTGAATACAGGACATAGTACACTGAGACTCCAATCGTCAGGCATAGATTGCCCCAACCATATACCGCATATAAGATGATGCATGTGGAACGTAAGAATACTATACAGGATATGGTTGCACCAGAAAGAAAGCTGCGATATTTACTACAGATGCCATAAGGGAAAACAAAAATTCGGGTGCGGATTTATAGTTGGCAAGAGACTACGACACCAAGTTTCAAGGTTCAACCCAGTGAGTGAAACGCATAGCCACAATTCACAGGAAAGCGAAATATTTCAATATCTCGTTAATTTGTGTGCTCACACTGACAGAGCATAAAGATGATGGGGTCAAAGAATCATTTTATGAGCGTCTGGAGGAAGTATACGAACGCTGCCCTGACCACAACATGAAGATTATTCTAGGTGAATTTAATGCCAAATTTTGGATAGGAAAGTGTCTTTCGACCCACCATCGGTAATCTCAGTCTACATGATACCACTTCCAATAATGGAATGAGACTGATAGACTTCGCCGCTGCAAAGAACGTGGTAGTTAGTAGCACACGAATCCAGCAGAAGGCGACCTGGTTATCTCCTGATCAGAGAACGAAGAACCAGATTGATCACTTAGTAACAGATGGCAGGCACACTTCTTCACTTTTTTAATGGATGTGCGTGATATTCAAGGTGCCAATATCAACTCGGATCATTACCTGGTGACTGCGAAAGTTCTCACAAGACTGAGCAGGGAGAAAAGCGTACGAAGCCAAACATGGGAATAGCTAGATATCGACAAGCTCTAAATACCGGAGATATCAAAGTCCTATCAACAAACTCTCACTCTCCTACTAGAGCAGAATACTACACCTCCTGAGGACCCACAACCGTAGTGGAAGCACATCTCCCATTCTTTGGAAACCGCTACAAAGACTGAACTTGGCTATCAAAAACCGCGGAAGGATAAGCCATAGTACGACAAAGAATGTCACATTATAACTGATGGAAAAGGCGCTGGAAGTACGACAACGAAACAGTCAGATACTGCGCGTGCTGCAATTGAGTGCTACAAGAGGCTCAGAAGGTAGGAAATCCCAAACTATTTAGAGGGAAAGAATGGCAGTGAAGCAGAGAGAGAGAGTGAAAAGACCGAAATGTGCAGAATGAACAATGAATCCTGAAAATTGTTCTAGAGGGTAGAAAGATCGAATAACGGGCCTAATAAAGTGCTGCCCTCGTGCAAGGATGAGAATTGGAATCTGGTGACAGATAAGCAAGGTGTTCTTCTGGGAAACCACTGTTCATCACTCAGATTCTTCCACTGAAGATCAGGAGGTAATGATTGTGGAAGACAATGTAGATTGTATTTGGTATCTTATTCAAAAAAATTTGGCTACGATTGGGATGTATAGACTCCGGTCTTCGATATATATTCGTAGTAATTAAAAATTAATTTTTGTCATATAAAATGAAACCCGTGGTTCTGAAAATATGCTTTATTTCATATGCTTATATGCTATTATCAAGAAACCTCACGACTATCTTCTAACCTGTCGACCTTTGTGGTACTAGCTAGGACCACTCTGACTTTTGTCTATCTATAATGACATATCTAAATTGGAATAACAAACCAACTCCCCAGTAATCCCAAAACGAAATCATCCTATTATGTGGAAGTTTGAAAGTGAAATTAGATTTGTCTAAAAAGCAACTTGGATGTCATGAAGTTGTTCGTACATTTTGATTATGAAAGACTCATATATATTTCCTTCTAATATGTTTTTTGTTGCCAACACTCAATACAAATAGTCATGTCAAATTGCTAAGATTATATTCTGTCAAAATTATACTGTCAGTGAAACACTTGTAATGGCTCAGAAAAATATCGCTTCAAATTTTATGATTAGCAAAATTCGAATATTATATCTTTGACGTTTGGGAATAAGGTCTTAAGTCAAAAAAATGCATTTTGGGTTTTCAATTCAATTCAATTTGAGTTTATTATGCTTATCGAGTACAACAAGATAAAATCTTATAATTATAGTACACGAATTTCATTGATCAAAAATTTAAATGTAAATGTTTTAATTTGAACGATAAAACAGGAAAAATAATAAAAATTAAGATTAAAAATTTAACATCAAAATCTAGATTAAGAAAATATGATCATAAAACAGTAGAAGTAAAAAATTTAAAAAATTAAATAAAAATTAAATAAAAGTGATGAAAAATAAATAAATAAATAAATAAAAGGTTTAGAATATTATGAAATGGTATGCACGTACGTTTAGGAAAATCACTTAAAGATATCAAAAATACTTTTCTTAAAAGTGTTTGCATCACTAAGGAGCTGAATATGATGTGGGAGAGCATTCCAAAGACGAACAGAGTGTATAAAAAATTGCCACTCGGAGATGAGGCTGCAGCGCTTTAGTGGAACAATTTTCTTTCCCCTATTGCTTCTATTAAAATTTATTTTCATGAATAGATATTGAGGTTTCCCTGTGTAGATAATTTTATGGAGAAATAAGAGTGCTCTAATATTTAAAAGGTTTTGCAGAGAAACGCCATAGAGTGAACAGGAAAATTGGGACACACGATCGGATCGTTTAAGTCCGTACACATAACGAATGACGTTGTTAAAGATTACATTTAATTTCTGCTTGCTAGCTGAATCACAATTGGCAAACAGTTCGCAGCCATATAGTAATCCAGGCATGATATACGTTTTTACCAGCAGTATTTTAATATGTTGTGGCGTAAAATATTGAGTTTGCCAAAGTGATCTGAGCTTACCATAAGTTTGACCTACAACAGCATTTACATGATTCGACCAAGTCAACTTGTCATTAAATATTACACCAAGATTTTTTGAGTGTGTCACAATTTCTATGGGTTCATTATTTAGAATTATGTCGAGATCGCAAATATTTGCAGAGCGTCTTTTTTGAATAAATAGGCATTTAGATTTTTTTGGATTAAGACTAAGTCCATTTGCTGCTGCCCAACAATGTATTCTCGACAGGTCATGGTTTAATTTGTCAACATAATCCGTTAAGTCATTTATAGGAAACCCGAGAACCAATTGCACGTCATCAGCATACATGTGAATACTGCAGTGCGATAAATGCATGGGAAGATCATTAGTGTATAACGAAAAAATCAAAGGTCCCAGAATCGAACCTTGTGGTACACCTCTTACTACGGGAAGAAACTCGGAGGTGGTATTGTTTAAGAAAACGGCCTGTTCACGCCCGTGAATGTATGAATGAAGCAGAGAGATAGCGGAAGGTGAAAAATTAAAGAAGTTGCTAAGTTTGGAACATAGAATATTATGGTCAACAGAGTCAAAAGCTTTAGAATGATCCAAGAGAACAAGAAACGATGCATTGCCTTCATCTAAGTTTTGTCTAATGTTCTCAGACACTTCAGCTAAAGCAGTGACACAGCTGTGATTTGGTCGGAAACCTGATTGTTTATCAGTCATTAAGGAACGAATTTGTACATTTTCTGAAATTTGTCTGTGCAGTAACTTTTCTAATACTTTGGACAAGAAACAAAGTATGGCGATAGGACGGTATTCAGTGCTTGATTTAGGTATGGGAACAATTTTTGCTTGTTTCCAAGACTTAGGGAAAACACTAGAAGTTATTATAGAATTAAGGAGATGAGTCAAGTGGGGTAAAATAAATGGCACGAGTATTCTGACGAAACGTGGGTCCATATTGTCAACTCCTACCGCATTGGACTTTATATGAGATAATGCTGTAAGGACGTCAAACTCAGTTACACGATGAAATTTAAAAGAATTTTCAAGATTAGAAGTAAGTAAAAGATTGTCAGCATTACAAGTAGGTAAAGCAGTTGTGTCAAAATTATAAAATCCTCTGGCGATGTCAACTTCAGGCACATTTAAAAAGTTACTATTCAACTCATTCACATTAATCTCGCAGCTTACATTACCTAACTCTTTACCAACGCCAATGCCAATGTCACGGATAACCCTCCACTTTTTCTGCGATTGGGTTTAACTCAATTTTTTCTTCTCTTTCGTTTGGTATTAATAACTTAAATCTAGCACAACTCCATCCAATCGTAATCATTTGCTCTTTAGGCAATAAGTCAGAAAATTTCATATATAAATAATTTTCAATTTAAAATTACGAAAAACTACAGTTTCTGACTTAAGACCTTATTCCCAAACGTCAAAGATATATTATACATATTGATAATGTAAAATAATATAATAATTTAACTACATTTTTGGAGATAAATATATTGATATAATGAAGAGTGTTCTATTAAGGCATGGGGTATTTATTGATGTCTTTGTAATTTTGAATAGAGTATGAGTGTCAAATAACTTTAGCTCCACTTAGCTATGCACATTTGATACTACGGAAAATTTAAAACAATTGGGAATTTCCACTTAAAATAATCACTTAGTAACTTATAGTCCCAAGGATAATACACAAACCAAATTTGATTGAAATCGAAAGAGGTCATTTGGAAGTGTTATTTATTTGTTACCCATAATTATGTAAAAATATGGTACAGAAAATATTTGTTTTTATTAAACTTGAAAATTTTATTGAAATAGTATTCAAGCTATAAATATGAACTTCTGCTTATCCTAGCATTTATATCTTAACATACATATTTGCTCCAATTCTTAGGACACATCATTTCTTACTGTCTTGTAACCACGTCTGATGTTGTCATTCTGCACTACTTGCGACAACTTCTGAGAATACACTCCCGAAACACCTTCATCAACAGCAAATAATAGAGAGTATTTCACCCTTAATGGTCGTTAAGGGTCATCACAGCTGCATTACGATTATTTGTCTGTAAACTAAACGTTCAACAATAAGGAGGAGCAACAACTATTAAAACAGATCTTTAATATGTCATACGTAGTGGAATTGTTAATGGGAACATATGCATCTGGTAGACATTATTTATAATGGCCACAATAGTACACTTGATCTTTTGTTTTTTAAATCGTTGTGAGCTTTTGTATATTTTCCCACACACTTAAAGCCAGATTGTGTTTCACGAACACAAAGAAAGAGTTGGAATGCAAAATGGTTGGAATAGTTAACAGATTCCATAGAGTATGTGTTTTGCAAAACAGTACCTGGAGGTGTCATTATTATATGGAAATATTCAAGCATCAGACTTCTGCTACGGAAACACAGTGTGGTGTCCGCTGAAATAAACATGTCTTCACCGCAGGATTCGTATTTCGTGGGTAATGCTTAATGGGGAAAGTGATGGGTAGCTACCCACGACGATGGGTAATGGGTTATCCAGGGAAACCCAATCCCATTTTATGAAATATGAAAAAAATTAGACGAAATTTCTATATCTCGGAAACGGAGCGTCCAATCGAAAAAATAACCAATTTTTGAGGGTTTCTAAGGGTTTCTCATAAACTGATCCAATTCGTATGGAAGAACTATTTCTAAAAATCGTCCAAATTTTAGGGATTGTATATTCGAAATATTTTATATTTACCGACTTTTTTTCAAATTGAAGACATCCATTGGTTAAAGCCTCCGTATGGAAGAATTCGTTTTAAAAATATCGCCAAAATAAAACAAAAAATGGATATAACTCGGAAACGGTGCATCAAATCGAAAAAATAATAAATTGTTTACCTCGATACAAGGCTTCAATATGGCCTGAGTTTTTTTTAATTCGCTAAAACTAAAATTTTTCAAATAAAAAATCGTCAAAACGCCCTCATGTGTATATCTCGGAAAAGAAGCGTCCAATCGAAAAAATAACCAACCTTTGAGTATTTCTAAGAGTATTTTTTAAAAAATCGCAAAAACAAGCAAATCGCTAAAACAAAAAAGTGGCCATAACACGGAAACGTTGCGTCCAAACCAAAAAATAATAAAATTTTTACCTCGGTAGGCGGCTTTAACCATGGATGCCTTCAATATGGTATCAGTTAAAAAATAAACTAAAATTTAAAAAAAAATCGCTAAAACGCCCTCATGTTTATATCTCGAAAATATAATAAAAATTGTACCTCCATACGAATTGGACCAGTTTACGAAAAACCCTAGGAATCCGGAAAAAATTTTTGGTTTTTCGATAGGATGCTCTGTTTCCGAGATATAGGTATGATGGCGTTTTGGCGATTGTATTTTCGAAACATTTTATTTTTAGCGACTTTTTTTTAAAAAAAAAAGTGATGTCATATTTAAAACATCCATTGGTTAAAGGCGCCGTATTCTTTTTTTTTAAAAAAATCGCCAAACTAAAAAATGGCTATAACTCGAAAACGGTAAGTCGAATCGCAAAAGTAATAAATCGCTAAAACTTAAAATTTTCAAAAGAAAAATCGCCAAATCGTCCTCATGTCTATATTTCGGAAACGGAGCGTCCAATCCAAAAAATAACAACTTTTTACGGTTTATAAAGGTTTTTAATAAACTAGTTATATTCAAATAGATGACTTTTTTTTAAAAAAAAATCGCCAGAATGAGAAAGTCGCTAAAATAAAAAAGTGGCTATAACTCGGAAACGGTGCGTCGAATAGCAAAAATAATAAAATTTTACCTCTATAGGAGGCCTTGTCTCATGGATGTATTCAAAATGGCATCAATTTTCTTTAAAAAAGTCGCTGAAACTAAAATTTTCTATGTCACAGAAACGGAGCATCCATCCAATCAAATAACTTTAAAAAAATGTTCCGGGTTCCTAAGGCTTTTTCATAAACTGGTCCAATTCGTATGGAAGTACAAATTGTATTCTATTTTCGATTGGACGCACCTTTTCCGACATATAGGCATGAGGGTGTTTTAGCGATTTTTTATTCGATAAATTTTAGTTTTACCAATTTACCATTTTACCATTTCCGAGTTATGACCACTATTTGAAAAAATTCTTCCACACGAATTAAACCATTTTATGAAAAACCCTTTGAAATTTTCAAAAATTGGTTATTTTTCCGATTGGACACACCGTTTCCGAGATATTGAAATTTTTTCATATTTTCGGTCAAAAATAGGGATGGGTTACCCTGGATAATCCATTACCCATCGATGTGGGTAACTACCCATTATTTTCTTCATTATCCTGAGGGTAGAGTGTAAACGTGATGCGTAATTCCCCATCGTCGTGGGTAGCTAACAATTATTTTCCTCTTACCCTGCGTGTAATGGATAAACGTTAATTACACATTCCCCACGATGATTTGTATGGGTTAAACATGGGGGGTATATTCGAACTCTGTTTTAAGTAGGTTCCACGTGTTTGGGCCTTCTACAGCATTGTAGGGATTGTAGGGTATTCTTCGATCCGTCTGAAAAAATTAGTTATTTTTCGATTGGACGTTCCGTTACCGAGAAATAGAAATTTTTTCTAATTTTCTCATATTTTCGATCAAAAATGGGAATGGGTTATACGGGGTAACCCATTGCCCACCGTCGTGGGTAACTACCTATTATTCTGCCCATTTTTTGGGGGTGGTGGGTAGTCGTGATGGATAATTCCCATTGTCGTGGGTAGCTATTCATTATTTTCCTCGTTACTCGGTGGTTAATGGTTAATCGTGATGAGTAATTCCCCATTCTCGTGTGTAGCTACACATTATTTTTCCCATACACGCTGAAAAATTTGTCTTTTTTTGTTGCGTGGATGTAAATATAACGTGTTTGTAGCTTGTCGCAAATAAAGTATACTTGTATCCAAACACATTGTGTTTGCTATTCAATATAACTTGTTTGGGGTACATTGATTAATAGGTTATATCGTAATATATGTATTTGTAACCCAAATGTGGCTTTGTTTGTTGAAAACTGCTGAAAACAAGAACGTGACATAGAATTAAGAAAAAGGAAGAAGCAATTAACGAAAACAATGCTTGCAAACACGTACTGGGGCCGCTATTTTTCAGCGTGACTAAACGTTAGCTAATAGTTCATTACACATCCCAAACGGCGATGTTGGAAGCGAACTTCACTCCAAATTATTTAAAATTCATCAATACTCCTGTCATCTACAGGGTAAAGGAATACTTTTTGCAATTGTTATATTTCAGACTCGTGTATTAATTACCTGTGTTTTTATTGGAACGAAGTGCCTTATCGCCCGTAGCGGGATGGGGGCCAAATGAAAAAATTTTAAACAACTTTTTTTAACTACTTTATTACAACCCATTATTATCAACTATATTGGGTACATTTGGTTTGGTTTGGTTTAAAGGGAAGTTTTCTAGGTGGAGCCTGTTTATTACATATTGAAGTTTTGAACCCAATAAAAAGTAAATTTAGAAAAGCGAAAGTACAAGACTGGCAAATCCATGAAGTACAACCCTGAGCATGGAATTACATTTGGCAACACACTTACTCTTATACTCGTAATTTTGGTTTGGTTTGTGTCTAGACTAACATATAACATACGGGGAGATATTTCTTGTTTCATGGGAAATTTTCCGGGTGGAGCCTGTTTATTACGTATTGTAGTTTGAACCGAATAAAAAATAAATTTAGAAAAGCCAAAGCGAAAGAAGTTTAAACTTAAATTAGTGTGTTTTCATAAAAAAAGTAAATTTTCTCAAAAAAAATACCTATTCATATTCTTAAACAGAGTACCTATGTATACTTAACAAAATACCTTATCTTAAAGAACCTTTTCTTAAAAATTTACATTATCTTACAACAAATTGGCTTTCCTTTAAAAACTAGCTTTTCTTTAGAAGTACCTTTTTTGTAAAACAAAATTACTTTTCTTGAGATAAGTACCTACTCTTCAAATTTTGCCTGTTCTTTCGAAAAAAATTATCTTACAAAAAATACCTTTTCTTACAAAAATTCAATTTCTTAGAAGTACCCTTTCTTAAAAATAAAATAATACCTTTTGTTTTCTTTTATTGGGATAAGTAGTCTTCCTGAAAATATGTAAATTTTCTTAAAAAATAACCTTATCCTAAAAAAATCCAATGAGTGTTCGAACTCACGGGCGATGTGTTAACACCTTTTTGCTACACGGTACCTGTTCGATTTCTATGAACACATTCGTAAATGTTACATTGGAAAATAAAAAACAGCGTTCAATCATATGATGACGTTACAGTTAAATAATATTAATACTTCAAATTATTTAAAGACCCAGTGCAAGCACATGTGTCATTGTTTTCTTGCTCAATACTTTTTGTTTTATTCCCACAAAAGTCAAAGAATGCAAAGCAACAGACACTTGTACATACATACATACATTGTTATATTCGTACGATATAACCGAAGATCAACATAAAATACTTTTTTAATATTACTCCAAATTAATACTCCAAATTAAAACACTTAAATCTCGGCTCGCCGATATCGGATCGCCTTAATTTTTGGCCTAAACTCTTCGTCGAAACCCGCACTAGCTTTTTAATCCAAAAATTAATAAAATCGGCTATGAATTTCCGGAGAAAATCGCGTGGGAAAATTATATGAAAATCGTCCAATAATCACTTTCAATACAGACTGCCAAGCAACGAACAAACAAACGATGATAAGACAAAACCGAAGATCAACAAAACACTTTTTTAATATTACTCCAAATTAATACTCCAAATTAAAACACTTTAATCTCGGCTCGCCGATATCGGATCGCCTTAATTTTTGGCCTAAACTCTTCGTCGAAACCCGCACTAGCTTTTTAATCCAAAAATTAATAAAATCGGCTATGAATTTCCGGAGAAAATCGCGTGGGAAAATTATATGAAAATCGTCCAATAATCACTTTCAATACAGACTGCCAAGCAACGAACAAACAAACGATGATAAGACAAAACCGAAGATCAACAAAACACTTTTTTAATATTACTCCAAATTAATACTCCAAATTAAAACACTTTAATCTCGGCTCGCCGATATCGGATCGCCTTAATTTTTGGCCTAAACTCTTCGTCGAAACCCGCACTAGCTTTTTAATCCAAAAATTAATAAAATCGGCTATGAATTTCCGGAGAAAATCGCGTGGGAAAATTATATGAAATTCGCCCAATAATCACTTTCAATACCGACTGCCAAGCAACGAACAAACAAACGATGATTTACTCTTACAAACCTAACACTTGCGTATGTATTAAATTTATAGTTTACTGCCCTAGAAGCGCGCGTATAGATGTTAACACATCAAAAGTACCAGTTCTTTAAAAAGTACCTGTTCTTAAAAAAAATCCAATGAGTGTTCGAACTCACGGGCGATGTGTTAACACCTTTTTGCTACACGGTACCTGTTCGATTTCTATGAACACATTCGTAAATGTTACATTGGAAAATAAAAAACAGCGTTCAATCATATGATGACGTTACAGTTAAATAATATTAATACTTAAAATTATTTAAAGACCCAGTGCAAGCACATGTGTCATTATATTCTTGCTCAATACTTTTTTTTTATTCCCACAAAAGTCAAAGAATGCAAAGCAACAGACACTTGTACATACATACATACATTGTTATATTCGTACGATATAACCGAAGATCAACATAAAATACTTTTTTAATATTACTCCAAATTAATACTCCAAATTAAAACACTTAAATCTCGGCTCGCCGATATCGGATCGCCTTAATTTTTGGCCTAAACTCTTCGTCGAAACCCGCACTAGCTTTTTAATCCAAAAATTAATAAAATCGGCTATGAATTTCCGGAGAAAATCGCGTGGGAAAATTATATGAAAATCGTCCAATAATCACTTTCAATACAGACTGCCAAGCAACGAACAAACAAACGATGATAAGACAAAACCGAAGATCAACAAAACACTTTTTTAATATTACTCCAAATTAAAACACTTAAATCTCGGCTCGCCGATATCGGATCGCCTTAATTTTTGGCCTAAACTCTTCGTCGAAACCCGCACTAGCTTTTTAATCCAAAAATTAATAAAATCGGCTATGAATTTCCGGAGAAAATCGCGTGGGAAAATTATATGAAAATCGTCCAATAATCACTTTCAATACAGACTGCCAAGCAACGAACAAACAAACGATGATAAGACAAAACCGAAGATCAACAAAACACTTTTTTAATATTACTCCAAATTAATACTCCAAATTAAAACACTTTAATCTCGGCTCGCCGATATCGGATCGCCTTAATTTTTGGCCTAAACTCTTCGTCGAAACCCGCACTAGCTTTTTAATCCAAAAATTAATAAAATCGGCTATGAATTTCCGGAGAAAATCGCGTGGGAAAATTATATGAAAATCGCCCAATAATCACTTTCAATACCGACTGCCAAGCAACGAACAAACAAACGATGATTTACTCTTACAAACCTAACACTTGCGTATGTATTAAATTTATAGTTTACTGCCCTAGAGGCGCGCGTATAGATGTTAACACATCAAAAAGTATTTTTTTGTAAAAAAATTCATACTCTTAGGCTTTTTCATATATAAAAACATTAGCTTTTAATAAAAGAAGTACCTCTCATCAAAGAAATGACCTTATCGCGAAATATAATACATATTCTTACAAAAGGGACTTAAAGATATACTTTTTTTTTTTTAAATACATTCAATAAATAAAAAATTTCTTAAAAAAATTTATCATTTTACAAAAATTATCTTCTTAAAGTTCGATTTAAATTACAGTATTTTTCAACAGGCGCCTTAGGCGTATTGGAACTAACTAGTACATAATATATAGCGAAAGGAAATTTGTTCCAACCGGGTGTCCCCTGA
This sequence comes from Phaonia tiefii, assembly GCA_963931995.1. Lineage (NCBI taxonomy): Eukaryota > Metazoa > Arthropoda > Insecta > Diptera > Muscidae > Phaonia > Phaonia tiefii. The sequence goes on from OZ008368.1 coordinate 30,723,682, forward strand.
CACCTCATGTAATTATTTTTATTATATTACACGAATGGTCTCAGTAAATGCTCGGACGGACTTCACGTGGCTGACCTTTCCAGTTTCTTTATCAAGTTTTCTTATACCATATTTCTTTATACCATATTAATCATTGTGTCTCAAACATGTAATATTGATTAGCAAACACAATATGTTTGGACACAAATATATTATATTTGCGACAACTTCCAAACACACGTTATAGTTGCAACTAAATAACAAAAAAGTGCAGATTTTTCAGCGTGTGTATTATAATAAGATTATAGAATATACAAAATGGAAATTTTTTTAAACTAACTATGGAAATTGGGAAAAAAAATTAAAAACGGTTTCCCATTGCATTCCATGAAGGAATTGGGAAAATAAAGTCACTTGAATGACCTCCGTTTTCAGCTACGCAATAATGGACTCGTTTTAGAGAAGTTTCCATAACTTCTTTCAAAATTGTTGGCTGTAGCGTTCGAATTTCTGCAACAATGTTGACCTTGAGTTCAAGTATTGTGTCGGGCTTGTGTACATATATTCTGGTTCCTTCAAATAACCCCAAAAAAAGTCGGGTGCTGACAAATCTGGCGAACGCGCTGGCCACTTAATTTCCGAAATTCTGGAAATTATTATAGTTTGACTTAAAAGTGTCATTGTGTCTCGGACAGCGTGGGGAGTGGCTCCATTCTGCTGAAACGAAATCCCAGGTATATTTCCAAGAGTAAGATGTAAAAAATGTTCTATCATTAACCGATACCGCTCTCCACTTACGGAACATCGATGTGTATTTTCGAAGAAGTAAGGAGTAAACCTAATGCACAGCACAATTGCACCCTAAGAAGTACACTTAATGTGGTGCAATTGGCATTGTTGAATGACTCTTGAATTTTCAGAACCCCAGAACCTACAGCTCTACTTATTAACAAAGCCATTCAATTGAAAATGTCTCAATCAACTTGTTTCGACTTTTGGTGAGAAATCACTATCAAAAACCACTGCTGGTACCATGACTCCAGTCTCAGACGCCGTTCGCTCCAGTATGAATTTCGTGACGATCGTCCAACTTCGATCGTTTTACCGGAAACCATCGACGCTGTGCGTGAAGTTATAAAGCAAGACCGACATCTGATATACCGTGAAATTGAGGCTTCCTTGGGCATTTGTATCACTAGCATCAATAAGATATTGTATGTTCATTTGGCCGTGAAAAAGATTTGGTCTTGTTGTATCCCACATAATTTGACGGATGCTCTAAAAAAGGCTTGTGTCGATTGGAGAAAAGAAATGCTGATAAAATACAACTGTAGTAACTCAAATGCAGTGTATAACCGCACCACAGGTGACGAATAATTGGGCTATCACGTCTTATTAATTTTCTATCGCATGCTGGCAATACTGTAAAACAGTCAACACTGACACTACAATTTTACAATTATTAGTTTGACATAAGCCCACATTCATTCTAAGTCTTCGTAATATTAGTGTTGTAGAACGGCCCGTAATGAACTACATTAAATAACACGTCCTAAAATTACATTCAACAACACAGCCTGTTACGATCAGCTGCGGCCGTGTTCATTAGATTATATTTTGCTTTATTGTGAATTTACATATTTATGTTGGACGTTTATGTTGTAAGCCACGTTTTGCATTCTCCTTTGTTCTCTTTCGTTTGGCGCACTAAATTCGGTGACAAGATCGCCATTAGTTTTAATTATATTTCGGTCGCCAGAGAAGGAGGTGCAAAATTGCGGTGAGTATTGTGTGCTATTTTATTTTGTTATTTAATTTTTATTTTTTTTGTATTTAGAAATAAACGATAGTGCTAGTTTTTGTATTATTAACAGCGTTTCAGCATGTCAGGGAGATCGTGTGTTACTAATTCAAGTTATTTTTGCTTTGTGTGTGGTGAATATTTGGTTGGGAAAAAGGATATGCAATATCAGAATCATTAAAATATGCATAGTTACATTATTTTGGATTTGCTGTCAGAAACTGGGACAAACCGTTGACACCGACAATGTTTTGCAATAAATGCAGAACTGTTTTATACAAGTGGTCAAATGGCGAGAAGATCTATTTAGATTTTTCAATTGCTGTACTTTGGAGAGAGTCAAGTAATCACCAAACCGATTGTTATGTCTGTTTAAAAAAAGTTGCTGGATTCAATATGAAAAATCAAAAAAATATTACTTACGCGAATGTCCCATCGGTTTCCAAACCAGTTCAACGTCCACCAAATGATCCATTACCAGTCATTCCTAATGCTACGACCAGTGAGTACGAAATATCTTTCACCAGCATTGGTAGTTTGTATGAGGCTGATGATGAACGCCATTTAGTGACTCAAGCTGAGCTGAATGATCTAATTCGGGATTTACATTTAACGAAGGAAAACGCAGAATTACTAGCTTCACGCATGCATCAGTGGAAACATCTTGCAGTTGGGTCAAAGGTATCACTCTATTCTATACTGTACTGATGTTGATGGTTTATTTCAAAAAATGAACCAGCCATATGACAAAACTGAATGGAGATTATTTATTGATGGCTCTAAGTACAGTTTAAAGGCTCTTCTTTTGCACAATGGAAATAAAAACCCATCCATACCAATTGCTCATGCCATTAATACAAAGGAAAATTACCAATCAATGACTGAAATTTTGACATTACTCAAATACATCGATAATAAATGGAAGATCTGTGATGACCTTAAGGTGTGTGATTTAATTTTCTTTATATATATATAGTATAGATCATCGTAAATAACTGTTCAGTAATCTGATTCAAGTCATTGGTTTGTTGACTGGTATGCAAGAAGGTTTCACAAAATATTGTTGTTTCCTTTGTCTATGGGATAGTCGCGCTATATGTCATCATTACGTCAGAACAGAGTGGCCAAAAAGAATTGAGTATTCACCAGGAAAACAAAACATTTCAAAGAAACCATTTATTGATCCAAATGAAATTGGGTATTTTTAAAAAGTTATTGGAGAAAGATTTTGCAGCCTGGAAATCTTTCGAGAGCATCGTGGACAGTTTTCTTGGAAACAACAAGAGTGAGAACTACAGACAAATTGTTGCTGAGTTATTGAAAAATTATCAGGAATTAGGTGCACGAAAGTCACTCAAAATGCATTTCCTTCATTCGAATTTAGATTTTTTCCACAAAACCTAGGTGCGGTGACGTTCAAAAAACGCCATTCACTTTTGAAAATTCATCAATTTGTAAATAAAACGTATGTAAAAAAGAAAAACAAATAACTCTATCACGTCAGATTTTCGAGAAAAAAAACCAACTACAGATTCGAATTCAGCCCACCAAATTACCCTAGGAAAGATACTTGGTTGATCCAGTCAAAAACCTTGTAGACCAGTGCAGTGTTCGAAGAAATAAGTAAAACCTACAAGAGAAGACGAATCATTTTGCATCACGGCAATTCGAGCTCTCACACATTATCTGAAACAACAATGGGCTATTTGAGCACTCAACATGTCGAATTGATGGGTCATCCGCCATACGGCCTTGATCTGGCACCCAATGACTTATTTTTACTGCGTGGTCAACGATTTTCGATAAGACCTGCAGCTATTGAAGCGTTCAAACTAATGTTCGGACTGGAGAAAGTGCTTCGAAAATTGGTTTGCGCGCATGCAAAATATATTGAAAATATGAGAATATTTTGAAAACAATAAAACCATTTCCAATAATGACTTAATGTTTTTTTTATTGCTGGACCCGAAATATAAATATCAACGCTCTAATCAGAATTTCAATAGAGTTGATTTCATTTGTGGGCAACTGTTGAAATTTAACTGCAAAATTTAGACGTTGCCGATGATCTGCGGGTTTTAATTCTTGCACCAATTGCACCATTTATGGGAATAACAGTAAATCTTTTTCTAAAATGCGCCGTAGTGGCATACGTGACATTCCTGAGACTGAGCAGAACGCCCTCTGGTAGATGTTTCGGTAACACTTTGCTGTACACGTTCAATATTTTCCGCAGTCCGAATTAAATGTGGCCTACCGATTCGAGACAAATGCCTCATAGTGCCATGTTGGTGCTAACGATCAACTAGCAACGAATCATTGCTTCAGAAGGTGAAATTATGACGGTAAAATGTCGACGATATGTTAAAAATAAATAAATGGTTTCCCATTACATCCCGTGAAGGGACCGGGGAGAACTTCTCACAATCACTGAGCTGTGCGCTTTCCAGTTTTAACTCACTGATTGGGACCTACACTTTTATACCGATTCCGAATGGTATTTTGAGAAGCTTTTTCATGGCTATGTACTCGATAGTGGCGCAGACACTATACGAGGTGACCGCTGCCGAAAGAAATTTGAAGGTAGTCAGAGCAGGGTTCGAACCCAGGATCTCATGTACAAGAGCCGCGCACACTAACCATTGTATGTTCTTTGCGTTAAAATAATTGATCGCTGATTTAAGTAATAATATTTTATTATTCTGGCCCTTTGTTCAGTTGTGAATCATTATTTATGCTCCAGGTATCATTTATACAATCTGAAAGAAAAAATTAAAAAAAAATTAATAAACCAAAAAGTTATTAAATATGCCAACCCCATGAAGAATTTTGGCCCACCCTGTGCTTAAATTTAGTTGTAGTTCTTTTTTGAGTGTGCGCCCTGTATTTGAAGAAATTATTCTACAATAGAAGATTAAAATGGTTCACAAGGGTATCAATGTTTATTAAGTTTTGCTAAGCTGTATTATTCCGTGTTAAATTGAATGCTTACATTCGCCTGAAAAACACCTGTGCATTTGAATTTAATTCAGTCCATTTTGCCCAACCTGAAATCTATCGGAATAACTAAGAAGAAAAACAGATAAAAGCCAAACAGAAACTTCTACATACAAATGTTTCGTTCTTCATTTCAAAGCGCAAATTGGAAACTAAACAAACATTTCAACTCCAATTTATTGCTATTTACATTGATGGACACAGCAATTTGTTTACTGGTTCTGGTCGGACCAGTGCTAAAAGGACAAAATTTCCTGAAGTTTGAACAAAGTATTAGGGATTATGGTTGGATTTTTCTACATGCTTTAATTAGTAAGTAAATTTTTTTCTATTTCTTATTACCAGATCAATGAAGATGGTAAATAATTTCTCTTAATGTTCAGTAAAATTCCGGCAATTTTCCACAACACCTGGACAATTGAAGCCTTCTCTCGAATAGCATTGTAAGCGACAAAATGTAAATTATTCACCACAGACAAAAAACCATTTATGGTAATTTTTGTCTGTCTCTTTTAGTTTTGGATTAATTTCCACTTTTAATGTTTTATATTAAAAGTAAATGGGATGGGAACATATTTAAACTGTCAGAAACAGATGCTGTTTACTTAGTTTCGCTTTTATATAATCCGGGGGAGTAAAGGCTCCAATTGTGTCTATTTAAGTTGTTTGTGAACGATACTGATAACTAAGGAAATTAAGAAGAAATAGACATATAGACCAGTAGACCAGCAGGTTTTTGATTCGTCTCCCTAATTTGTAACCTGTTTTTTAATGTTATAAAATAGATATAAATACCACAGTCCAACCTATTTACTTTGACAAAGATTTGATCTACGTTGACCCTTGATTTCATTCTCATTTTTCCATCATGGATGGCCATATTTTCAAAAATGATTATTGATAAAAGATAATGATTTTTTATAGATCTAGTGTGTGGTATTACAAGAGTCATTAGATTCGTTGTATCGGCTAAAATCGTTTTATTGCGAACCAAATAATTTTGACTGGTAAGTGGTATCTTAGGTATTAAGCAAAAACTAACTGCCTTCTAAGGGTTAATAATGAATTTTGTCATTTTGTCATATTTCATCTCTGTCCTTTCACATATAAAGGGTTTGCCAATTTGAGTGATATGGTTTCTTTTAAAAAACGCATTAACTCTTAAAGAAATTCAAATGTTTTTTATGTACCGTGAAGTACAATCGCTACAATTAAATTCTGTATAAAACGTCTTTCAAATGGCCTCCACTTCTTTTTTTGCAGGATCGAATTCGGTGAACCCAATTTTCGAGCACTTTTCAACTAAATCAAGTGGTATGTCATGAATAGCACGATCAATATTAACTTGTACAGCTTGAAGAGAGTCTGGTTTATTGCAAAAGACCAATGACTTCAAATAACCTCCCCAGAAATAGTCTAATGGTGTCAAGTCACAACTCCTTGGAGGCCAATCAATGTCACAATTTCTTGAAAGAATCGAAACTCCAAAATGTTCTCGCAATAATTCAGTGTGGCAAGTAGCCCCGTCTTGTTGGAACCAGATGTTGTCAAGATCAACTTATAGTTGATCTTAAAAGTTGGTTATCATCGACCTATACCGCTCTCCATTGAGAGTAACTGTGTTACCAGCTTCATTTCGAAGAAGTACGGACCGATGATTCCACCAGACGAAAAACGACACCAAACTGTCAACTTAGGTGAATGGAATAATGGTTGTTCATGAATAATTTGTGGATTTTCTTTGCACCAGAATTGACAGTTTTGTTTATTTACCGCACGACTCAGATGAAAGTGAGCCTCATGGGAGAAGATGATTTTCTTAAAAAAGTCCTTATCGGTTTCAAGTTGTTCCGAGAAAAAATCAACAAATTCATGCCGTTGTCGGCAGTCCAATGGCTTCAGTTCTTGATTGACAACATTTCTATACGGATGCAAGCCCAAATCCTTTATCAAAATCCGGCAGTTTGTGGTTTGAGACAGTCCCAATTGTTGACAACGTCTTGGAATCGATAAATTGCGGTCTTCAGCAACACTTGCCTGAAGGGCAGCAAAATGTTCATTAGTTCTGGCGGTTCTTTATCTTATTGGCACTTGAACATTATGTAAAAAAAATTTACGGGTAATTTGCAACATTTCGACAAATAGCCAGCACAGGTGGACGTTTATTACGACCATAAAATGGCAAAGGCGCACGAAAAGTTGAAATTGGACGTCGAATATTTTGATTAAAACATTTAAATAATTTGTAACCGTTGTTGTAGCTTATATCACTCCATGGTGAAATTGTAAACATTACTGAATACAATGAAAAAAATCAATGAGTGTTCGATCTCAAGGGCGATGTGTTAACACCTTGTTGCTACACGGTACCTGTTCGATTTCTATGAACACATTCGTAAATGTTACATTGGAAAATAAAAAACAGCGTTCAATCATATGATGACGTTTCATTTAAATAAAAAAATCCAATGAGTGTTCGAACTCACGGGCGATGTGTTAACACCTTTTTGCTACACGGTACCTGTTCGATTTCTATGAACACATTCGTAAATTTTACATTGGAAAATAAAAAACAGCGTTCAATCATATGATGACGTTATTGTTAAATAATATTAATACTTAAAATTATTTAAAGACCCAGTGCAAGCACATGTGTCATTATTTTCTTGCTCAATACTTTTTGTTTTATTGCCACAAAAGTCAAAGAATGCAAAGCAACAGACACTTGTACATACCTACATACATACATTGTTATATTCGTACGATATAACCGAAGATCAACATAAAATACTTTTTTAATATTACTCCAAATTAATACTCCAAATTAAAACACTTAAATCTCGGCTCACCGATATCGGATCGCCTTAATTTTTGGCCTAAACTCTTCGTCGAAACCCGCACTAGCTTTTTAATCCAAAAATTAATAAAATCGGCTATGAATTTCCGGAGAAAATCGCGTGGGAAAATTATATGAAAATCGCCCAATAATCACTTTCAATACCGACTGCCAAGCAACGAACAGACAAACGATGATAAGACAAAACCGAAGATCAACATAAAACACTTTTTTAATATTACTCCAAATTAATACTCCAAATTAATATTTAATATTAATATAATAGTAATATTAAAAAAGTGTTTTATGTTGAAAGTGATTATTGGGCGATTTTCATATAATTTTCCCACGCGATTTTCTCCGGAAATTCATAGCCGATTTTATTAATTTTTGGATTAAAAAGCTAGTGCGGGTTTCAACGAAGAGTTTAGGCCAAATATTAAGGCGATCCGATATCGGCGAGCCGAGATTTAAGTGTTTTAATTTGGAGTAATATTAAAAAAGTATTTTATGTTGATCTTCGGTTATATCGTACGAATATAACAATGTATGTATGTATGTATGGACAAGTGTCTGTTGCTTTGCATTCTTTGACTTTTGTGGGAATAAAACAAAAAGTATTGAGCAAGAAAATAATGACACATGTGCTTGTGCTGGTCTTTAAATAATTTTAAGTATTAATATTATTTAAATGAAACGTCATCATATGATTGAACGCTGTTTTTTATTTTCCAATGTAACATTTACGAATGTGTTCATAGAAATCGAACAGGTACCGTGTAGCAAAAAGGTGTTAACACATCGCCCGTCAGTTCGAACACTCATTGGATTTTTTGCTCAAGCTTTATTTGAAAGCTTAAAGGGTAAAGTAATTTTGCGAAGTTTTCCAGATTTTTCGGAAGTGGTTTAGTGGTCGCTCAAGTCGAATTTCCTCCAAAAAACGAATATTCCGGGCGTTTTTTAAATTTTACTTAAAACTCGGTCAATAACCACGATTTTCTTAATTTGTAAGTCAACATTTTTGAACCAAAACGCCAAAATTTTATTGTATATGCACAAACCACCAGTTTTAGTAATTATTTTCCTCAATAAGGTACCACGTTTTAATTTTTTTCGTAAAGTTTGGGTAAATTTTGTAAATAAGGCTTTATATCTTTTAAAATTCCTATGAATATTTAAAAAACTAATGCTGGACTTTAAAAGAAGTATAAATTCCAAGTAATTTTGTAAAACAAATTTTGAGTTTGCGATTACTGTGCCAGAGTTATACCATTTTAGAGCCTTTTAGCCATTGTATGAAACTAATAATATTGTAATCTGTTTGCTATTTTTGCGACGGATTTGCTTTAAATTTCTATGAAAATTTAAAATACTAATAATGATGCACTTTAAAAGACGGGTAAATTCCAAAGTATTTTTTTTGGTGTTTCTGTTCCAGAGTTATGCCACTTTAAAACTCTTTAGCCATTGTATGAACCTAATAATATTATAAACTGTTTGTCTTTTTTCATCGGATTTGCTTTAAACATTGTATTATTGAAAAAATCTACATGCACGAAGAAGTAACGACAAAGAATTATACGTAGCAAAAAATGGACTCGGCAATATTTTGCAGGAACTATATATATGATTGCTTGCAAACATATATATGTTTCCTGCAATATGTTGCTGGGTCCGTTTTTTTTCTGCGTGTAACTCTTTGTCGTTACTTTGCGCATGTAAATTTTTTCATGAATACAGTGTTTAAAGCAAATCCGATGAAAAATTGACAAATAGTTTATAGTATTATTAGTTGCATATAATGGGTAAAGACTTTTAAAATAACGTAACTCTGGAACAGTAACTGCAACTTAAAAATTTTTTCTACAAAGTTGCTTGGTATTTATCAGTCTTTTAAAGTGCATCATTAGCGTTTTAAATTTTCATAGAAATTTAGAACAAATTCTGTACAAAAATGGCAAACAGTTTATAATATTTTTAGCTTCATACAATGGGTAAAAGGCGTTAAAACGTTATAACTCTGGAACAGTAACAGCAAATTAAATTTTTTTTCTACAACATTGCTTAGAATGTATCCGTCCTTTAGAAGGCATCATTAGTTTTTTAAATTTGCATAGAAATTTTAAAAGTTATAAAGCGTTATTAAAAAAAATTTATACAAAATTTTATGAAAAACTGTAAAACGTTCTACCTTGTTGAGCAAAATCATTGCCAAAACTGGTGGTTTATGCTTATACAATAAAACTTTGAACATTTTGCTTTAAAATTTTTGACTTACCAGCTAAGAAAACCCTGGTTATTGACCGAGTTTTAAGTAAAATTCAAAAAACGTCTGCAATGCCCGACTTTTGGGGAAAATTCGATTTGTGCGACCTGTAAACCTCTTCCGAAAATTCTCAAAAATACTTTACCCTATAAGCTTTCCAATCAAGCTTGGGCAACCATGAAAATCGAAAAAGAAAAAATTTTCGGGACACCCTAGTGTTCATGCCCGATGTGTTGGGTTGCACACGTCGACCAGTGTATGAGAATGGAATGCAATGGGACTGATGAACGATTGCAGTTATGTGCTGCGCGTGTAGCGAGTACTGGTGCTATTAATGAATACAGTCTAGTCGACATGTATTCATATTCATACTACATATTACATAAAAAAATAAACGGGCATAAATGTTTCAAAAAGCATCAATATTTCACATCAAAATTATGAATGGACCAAGTTACGACAAAAAGAGAGTAATAAGTTTTGAATCATTCGCCAGATGTCGCAAGTGGTTTTGAGTCATACAATTCGCTCCATGAGTTCTCTATACTATTCAATACTCTTTGGCGGCGACGACCTGCTTGTATGTATGTATGCTGCCGCTACATCAATACCACCATACTTATTTTCAGGCAGATACTATTGTTGTACAACAACCACGTATGTGATGCTAACGCTGTGTGTTGTTTGCATGTGTTCGCTTTGATAGATTGCCCTACCGGAGCTCATAGATGTTAACACATCAAAAAAATTATATATCATATCATACCACAAATGTCCGAAACTTCACTTAGAAATCATATCACTCAAATTGGAAAACTGTACAAATATGTTGAAATATACTCTGTCCTTTAGCATATATATTTCTATTACACAGTGTTTTCAAGAACTTTTTATCTGGTTTTTGACACAATATAAAATGTGAGTTGTAACCCTTTTTTAGGTGGGGTGCGATATGCGGTTAACAAACTTGTAAGCGAAGCCAATTATTGAATGCGTATACAACTTTAAAAATTATTTAGACGCTACGTTGTGCCCACAAGATCTAGTACAAACACTCAAAGACATTGTGACAAATTTAACCAGAAAAATACCGTACTGTATATTTGGTTAAAGCCATGTAGAATTAATTTTAAAACATTAATGAACACAGTTATTTTCGTTAACTGCTTATATCATTAGAACCACCAATTTTGTTTATATTAATGCACATAATATAGAGAAACTAACAAGGATTATACATTAGAACTAGAGTAGTTAATATCCACATAAGTTTTTACGACCACCTTAAATTCCTTCATTGTAATTCGATTGTTGTGCTACTTCTAGGTTTGTTCCCTATATATTTTCTGTAGTATTTTTGTTCAATGATTGGTTTACTGGTTCAAGAACAATAGTATGTGAATGCAGTGGGTATTCGAAAACCAATATCATATGTTGGCTGATGTTGATAAGCCTTAACACTGTTAGAATTTGTGGTTTTTATGCTGCCTTTGCTGATATTTTTATTGTTGTTGGCATTGTGGTTGGGCAATAAATCTTTTCCATGGGATAGTAAAAAAAAACAGATTCTATGTTAAAGGATAACTGACCAGATTAGCCTTGCATGCTTCCAACAAACCGGAAAATCAAGACTATTATTTAGCAAATTAAGGCTTCCCTCTAGTAGGAACTCGTAACAGATGTATGTAATTCCTACTAAATTGGACTAAATGACTTTAATCGAGATTTGTTGTGTAAAACTTCTCCATGGTGCAAGGTAATTGATATATAAATGTTTGAGCTAATAAGTATTCGAACGTGTTGTGCAATAATTTTCAAAGCCACAGAAATATTGGCTTTATCCATCAACTATATTGGGTACGTTTGGTTTGGTTTAATGGGAACTTTTCTAGGTGGAAGCTGCTTATTACAAATTGTAGCTTTGAACTCATTAAAAAGTAAATTTAGAAATGTCAAAGTGCAAGACTGTACACTTACTCTTACACTCGTACTTTAGGTTTGGTTTGTGTCTAGACTAACATATTCTTGTTTACTGGGAAATTTTCTACGTGGGTCCTGTTTATTACATATTGTAGTTTTGAACCGAATAAAAAATAAATTTAGAAATGCCAAAGTAAAAGAAGTTTAAAAAGTGAACATTTTCTTAATTAAAAAAAGTAAATTTTCTCAAAAATAATACCTATTCATATTCTTAAACGAAGTACATTTAAAAAATAAAATACCTTATCTTAAAAAAGTACCTTTGCTTAAAACAAATGTTTCTTTCAAAAAGTACCTTTTCTTAAACGAAGTAATTTTTTAAAATAAATATCTTTTCTTAAAAATATACACTTTCTTACAAAAATGCCTTTACTTAAAAGTACATTTTCTTAAAAATTTTTTCTTTTCTTTTCTTTTCTTTTCTTTTTTTTAAGATACGTAGCGTTTCTGAAAATAAGTACATATTCTTAAAAAATAACCTTTTTCTAAAAAGAGTACCACTTCTTTAAAAAGTACCTGTTATCAAAAAGTACTTCTTTGTAAAAAAATGCATACTCTTAGGCTTTTGCTTTGAAAGTACTTTTTATTAAAAATTGTACCTTTTCTTAAAAAAACATTGGCTTTTAATAAAAGAAGTACCTCTCATTAAAGAAAGGACCTTTTCGGGAAAATATAATACATATTCTTAAAAACAGGACCTAAAAATATAATTTTTTAAAAAAAATACATTCATTAAATAAAAAATTACTTAAAAAAGTTTATCATTTTACAAACAGTATCTTTTCTTAAAGATCCATTTAAATTAGAGTATTTTTCAACGGGCGCCTTAGGCGTGTTGGAACTAACTAGCACATAATATACAGCGAAAGGAACTTCGTTCCAACCGGGTGTCCCCTGACATCTCATGTAATTTTTTTCACATTATACAAATAACTCCGGGGGAATAAATAATGGAGAGATTCGGAACTGAACAAAGAACTACCATAATGTAAGTCTATTATCTAAATCAGTGATCAATTATTTCTTAATACAAGAGGGCGGATCAATATGTCCGTGACTTTTTGAATGAAACAGTTTTTTTTGCAAAAAAAAAAAATTTTTCAACATAATCTTCGTTCTAGCGACGTTTCTCCAATTTTTGTATCCGTTCCAAAAAATACGATTTTTCGAGATCCATAAAATAGGCATTTGTTTGAGCAAAAATTTCTTCGTTGGAGCTAAATCTCTTTCCACCAAGCCATTTCTTTAGGTTTGGAAATAGGAAATAGTCACTGGGGGCCAAATCCGGAGAACATGTCGGATTAGGTACCAATTCGTAGCCCAATTCATGGAATTTTGCCATTGAGACTACACACGTGTGCACCCGCGCATTATCTTGAAAAAAAAATAACTTTTTTCTTGGCCATATGGGGTCGTTTTTTATAAATCCTCGTTAAATCGGTCCAATAAGGTGACATAATATTCGCCGTTTATTGTTTTTCCCTTTTGAAGGTAATCGATGTTAATTATCCCGCATGCATCCCAAAAAACTGTTGCCATCACCTTATTGTCCCACAAACTTACCTTGGCCTTCTTCGGAGCCGGATCATCTGAGAAATCCATTGTTTTGATCCATAATCCATGTTTCATCCACAGTTACAAAATGCCTTCAGCAACTGCAAACAATCCTTTGAAGTTGTCACGCTATTACGTTTATGGTCAATTGAGGGCACACGCGGCACCCATCTTACAGACAGCTTTCTTAAACCCAACTGATCATTTAAAATCGAAACCACACTGCCATATGAAATGTCTATGGCATCAAAAATCTCATCCACTTTTGCTCTTCGATCGCCCAACACCATACCGTGGATTTCGGGTGTTTGGATTTCGACATTTTCGGGTGTATTGACCTCAATTGGCCGTCCAAAACGTTCACCGTCATTTGCACTTGCGCGACCACAACGAAAGTCAGTAAACCACTTTTTTGCCATTGAAATCGATGGTGCAGAGTCCTCAAAGTATTTATCAAGCTATTCCTTCGTTTGATTGACGGGTTTTTCGCAAAAAATAATGTTTAATGAGCACTCGAAATTCACTTTTTTCCATTTCTAAAAAAATGCACGAGGTAGTATGATTTGAACAGCCGTTAAACGCAAAGTAAATGACGGAACTTGCTCAAAATCTAACAGTAGTCTACTAACAGGTGGTTCTTGATGGAAGCAGTGTTGCATTTCCTATAACCACGACGGAAATTTGAAAAGACATGGACTTATTGATCCGCCCTCGTACTTTTAATTCAAATTTTGGAGAGCGAATAATATCCAGAAATTCGGAAACTAGTTGGCCAACGCGTTCACCAGATTTGTCAGCATCGGACTATTCTCTTTGTGGAAGTCTCAAGGAGCGAGTATATGTTAACAAACCCGAGACAATTCTTGAACTCAAGGCCAACATTGTTGCAGAAATTCAAACGGTGTTTCTTATAGTATCGGGTGATGTTTTTGCAGTTTTTTTTTCAGTGCAAAATTTTTGCCAGTTCACGCGTCATTCATGACAACTGCTTTGCCACTTTATCAGGAATAGACTTACAAACGAACAATGCTTTCAAATCATTGAGTTTTATTATCAAAATTTCGTGTTCTTTCTTTTGAAAGTTACTTCAATTTTATGGTCGTCATAATTCATATATTCAAGCTATCGTGCCCAAATCTTGCCCCAGTTGCACTCTATTGGACATCAATTCCCCAACATGTATCCGTAGAGTGCGTTCCGAGGAGAATATTGCTAATGTATCCGACAGTGCTGATGAAGATCGCGATATGTCCATCCGTCGCCGATCGCAGAAATTTAGTTTGTGGTATTTGACCACCTGGAAGACTTAACATAAGAGCCTCGGTCTAAAGTCATAGAATATACAGCTGGAGCAGAAGCCGAAACTGGGCAACCTACCATAACATCGTCTTTTCGCCGAATGGGTCATAGAGAAGCTGGAAAAAATCACAATTTTATTAAAAATTGTGTTCATTGTGCCAATTAAGATAAGGCTCATTTTTGGTTCAGTATTTAGGTCAATAAATAGTATTGTCGCATTTGGTCCGAAGGGTAGCCCGAGACTGTTCAAAGCTGCCAATGCACCTTGAAAAATTTTGTGTTTGGTGCAGTTATAGGACGGCTGCATCATTGAACCGTAGTTCTTCAAAAGCGATGTTACGGCCAATGCAGCAAGTAACCGTTGGATGACCACAGACTTTGTTTTACCAAAACTAAAGAACCTGACTTGGTTGACATGTGATTTTAACAGGACGGTGTTTCATGACACTTTGCATGCTTTACCATGAACCGATTGAGAGGCGGGCGAGTTTGGTAAGCAATTAATCTCACGTTGTTGCGCTATCAATTGGAGTAAAGTTCGTCCGATTTGATTTAATGCCACTCCGATTTGATGCCACTAGACAATTTTTGGTTGGGGCACGTAAGTCTCTCGTCTACCGTTATAAGATAATCATTATTGCTGCCTTGGAAGACAATATTACGCCAGTAATTGGTGAGATACCGGCCTAAATGTTGGAAACAGTGTGCCAAAATTGGATTGTCAGAATGGACCACGTGATGCGTAGCAGTGGCCAACATTTACATGAAATAATCTTTAAAAATATAATGGCAGACATTGATTTATCGATTCACATAAATATCACAGTTAGAAATTTTATCATGAAGATATTTTCTGTAGAATTTCTTTACGACAATTTATGACAATGAAGGGAGGGAAGAGAAGGGAACGAGTTTCACTAATAGTGAAAATTACAATTGATAGAAAGACGTAGCACAAACAGAAGAACCACCCAGTTATATTCCCAGCATATATTTATATATATCCCCTGATAAACCGTGATCAATACATACAATACCATCCAAGATGAGGATTCATATGTCCAGGTTAAGGTTTACCAGATTACCAGTGGGTTAGAAAGAACCAATAGACAAATCAGCAGATGATGGTTTCACCTGCCCCGATCCATATCAGACCCAGTAAAAATACCAAAAAAATCCTCAATGGCCACATCGCTAGAAGAGGCCAGGCCCTCTGCTTGAAACCATCCAAAGCTACGCCTACTCTGTACGGCTAAACATTGACGCAGAAGGTGCTCAATGGTCAAACACCCCAGCGTTTGCCAGTCGAATTCCAACAGGCGTAGATCACGTCCAATCCTTTCTCCATGCACTGCTAAGTATTTCGCTTCCGATCCAGATTCTCCTCAAGGACGATACCGAGATATTTCGCCTCGGAAGACAGAGATAGCTCTATGCCGTCCAACCTTGGTTTCCTAAAATTTCCAATCTTTTGCCTGTGCGTAAAAAGAACCAGCTCCGTCTTTCTCGGGTTACCATCCAGGCCACAGTGGCTAGCCCAAATTGACAACACACCCAATGCATCCTGCATGAGGTCGCTGATCGTGGGCAAAGATTCTCCACCGACAAAAAAAACAACACCGTCCGTATAGGGAACAATTTTGCGGCGTGCCCTTTGTAGTCAACTTCCGAACTGAGCTCACGCAAAGGTTCGAATTTACATTGCGATCACTAAGCATGTTCGCAATCCATGCGACAAGAAGTGAGGGCACCCCAGAGGACTCAAGAGATTCCTTGATATCGCTAGATGACACATTGCTAAAAGCAACTTCTATAACAAAGAAGGCCACAAAAGTAAAATCCCCAAATTTCAAGGTACGCTCAAGATAAGCCACAACATCGTGCAGAGCAGTTTCCACAGCTTTATTCTTGAGGTACGCATGTTGTCTACCTCTCAAATAGCATGGGCTAATTCGATTCCTGATGTACAGGTCAACCATTCTCTCCAAAACTTCCAATAGAATGAATAAGAGACTGATTGGTCTGTAGTTCGTAGGATAAACATAACTAGTCTTTTCTGACTTGGGAATAAAAACGCCTAGCACCTCCTTTCATTTGGCTGGTATCAAGGAAATTCTGAGATAAACCCTATATAGACTCAGAAGATGAGGGGTGACAAAGGCATCCCATTTCGGCAGCATCACCTGCAAGATCCCGTCAGGACCATCAGATTTACAGGGGTTGAAGCTTCGACTTCGATTCGTCAACTATGCCCTCAATCATTCCCAGATGCGAGACATGTGGAGGGGAAGTCACCAGGGGATTCAACTCCGCAGAGTCCGTATCCATACAGTTTGGAAAATGATTTTCCATAAGAATCTCAAGTGTGTCAGCTCCGGAGTTGGTCCATGGCCCATCGGATTTCTTAATGTCGCCCAGGACTCTAGAGTTCTTGGACAACACGCGACGAAATCGTTCAGCGTCATTTATCTCGGTTATGAGCCCATCTTATCTAGGAGGCGCGTTTTGATTATTTTATCCTTCTTGAACTGATTAAAACTGTTTTTGTACAGTTGTTGGCCTTATTGAAGAGTATGCTAGTGGATTTATGCGTAGCACACAACTCCCGTGTCCACCAGACATGCTGCCTCCTCTTATCGGGGAATGAATGAGGGCATGTGTTAATAAAGCATTTATAGAGAAGGTCTGTGACTTTGTAAACTGTCCTATTTACAGCGTTATTTGTGGTGCAGGGATTGGACTCCCACCCCGACATCCTAGTGACAAGTTCATGATATTTCAGCAAGCCAGTTCAGGGACTGGCAATCTAAGACCGTCCTGTTGATTTTTCAGCATTATGTCATGCCTGACTGGCTGACACTATAGGCAGTGCTGAATGTCTATAGATGAAGTCTTTATCATTTGTCAACTGCAAGCAATTTATGTAGATTTCAAGTTTTTCAAAAAGCTTCAAACTGAAAATTTAATATTTATTTGTAGTTGTGGAATGTGTGTCAAACATTTTTAGAATTTATTTTAAAAATATTTGTAATTTTAAAAGAAATATACACACGTTCATTGATTCATATGTATGCTCAGAGTTTTTGATATTAGGGGCGTTTTTTTCGTAACCTATATAAGTTAACAACAACTGTTACGAAAAAAAATGCATAGACGATGAGTATAATCAACTTGGCTTCATCCGATAATTCTTCCTTTTTATTTGTCAATTCGTTAATTTAAAAGTCAAACACAAAACAAAATTCTAATAAATTCAATGTAATTAATATATGAGGTGGTTATGCTGCATTCAGATTGCAGCAGCATTCTCTCACTTGGTTAGTAGTAGCATTGAATTATTGTACTGAAAAACAGATGTTTGGGTAAACAAAATCTCCAAACACGAGATTGGGATTTCAATGGTTCAGTACTTTAATGCTACATTGGGGTATCACCGAAATTAAAAATACACCGGGCATCGTAAACGAAGACCTACAGCCCACTCTATCGCCACGAGTCATAAAAAATATACTCTCGAGTCGTAGTGAAGAGAACCAAAAAAATCCAGTCATTCCCGAGCAAGCCCCGTGCATTTGTTTATATGCATTTTCGCACGCACTTTGTGACTCAAAAAAGCTGAGCAGTAAGGGCAAATGGGTCCAAGTGATGAACGTGGATCGGTGTCTTCATTTATTTTCCATAATTTGCACGAAAATTACATAAAATTTACAAAATCTACATACAACGTTGATCTACCATACCATGCATTTAAAAGTGCAGAAAATGTACACAAAATAGTACATATCATGGTCAATAACGTACATAACCTGCAGCAGAAAGTATATAAATTTACAAAAGTACACACCAGGAGTATTTTACCAAAAATTACTTTGAGTGTAGTAAAACATACGTAAACTGCACCAAAAATATACATAGCGGTGCAAATAGTACATAAAGTGTACAAAAGAGTACACAAAGTTACCAAAAAGTGCATAGCGTATCAAAAAAGAATACAAAGATCATCATACAGACAGAACCGATGCCGCTATTGCGAATCGAGTCATGGGAGAATATCGATGATAGTATCTGATTGTAAACCGAGCAATTCCTCGGCTTTCTTCTTCAAGTCACTTCCTTTTGGATTTGCTTAAGTTGGTGTGTGTTTCCAGTATTGTCTTGGAATTCGGCTTGTGGAAGAAGAAAAATTCAATAATATTTTATACAACTTTTTAAATATTTTGTTACAAAAAGTAACTACCCCTTATATTTACATCATAATTTTCGAAACGTCATGGAAATATAAGAAATGGAATGACATACATTTTATATTTTTCATACAACAAAGTCAAACTTGGTAACACTTTTATCGGGGTTATTCTCAACGTCTAAAATTATACATATTAACGGGCAGGTTTTCAGTTTGTTTGAGTTAACGTGTATAAGTTACGAAAAAAACGCCCCTATTGTTGATTGATAACAACTCGTCTTTCAGATTTTATTTAACTATCGGTAAAACAGACCCAATATATACTTTACACAAAGATTGAAATAATGTAATTATTTAGAATATTATACATGAGCACAACATTTTGTGACGTCTTTATCAACTGACCCACTAATGAGTAGTGACTCAAGGACATCTTGTGTACATGTCATATTGTGGTTAGAATTATTCCCAAACTGCTGACGATTCCTACTGACTTTCTACCAACTGTCTAAAAATGGCAGAGGGTGTCATGAAGTTTTTTTTATGGAATGGATCGGCAAGTCAGCTTGGACCATAGAATAATACATACCATAGAAGTTTTTATTCGCTCAATAAATTAAACGTCATAGTTACGATGGAAGTAAACATTGGTTGGTGGAAAATATGCGTTCAATAATACCAGATGGTGGCAATAGTATACAGCGATCCACAAAGGAACAACAACCGAATTTCGTGTTTTTGTGACAAACTTATTGTGTTAAATACAATACAAATGTATACCAACGATAAAAGTCAACAAAAAAGTGCAAAATATATTTAAATTTTTCAGTTCTACACCAAAACGACAGGAAAAAGTTAAGTGAACATATTTTGTAACTCCACCTGCTGTAAGATAATTTTAAATTTAATTGCTCTCATTACCACAAACCTACGATGAAGAGTGTGAAATGAAACGTCAGATGAGAGAATAAGTTTATCTACGTTTGTATTATTCTATGGCTTGGACTCTGATGTGTCACCTTTAAGTCACTGAAGATGTCTTTTGGAAATTTTCAACTGGGTTTTCATTCACTTGAATATATTTTCTGTATTGGAACGAAGTTCCTTATTGCACGTTTCGGGATGGGGCCTAAACGAACAAATTTTAAACAACTTTCTTTTAACCGTATTATGCTAAAACCCAGTATACAACCCAGTATTATTCTGCATACTTTTAGGATATTTTAATTATTACTAGATTTGTACAGTCAGGGACGTATATGAGGGTTGTGTTCGTTTATGATGGCTTTGTGATAGTCATGCCATTGTGAAGTGCCAGCTAAGGAAAGCGGGCTTGCCTGAACATGTTGGAAGTGTTCGGAATACGATGTTGACTTTCTTTTATGTTAGTGCCTTTGGCGTTATTAACAGTATTACCCCATTCTGTGTGCTTGTAGTTCAAGTCTCCCTCTAGCACATAGTAGTTATTTGAAATTTGAAGATTCATAAAATCAAATAGTTTTTGGAAGTCTGCTCGTATTGAATTTATATTGCCGGGCGCATAGTACGCACATGTAATAACTAAAAAGTTGTCGCAATCATCGGGTATCTTTATGGCGCATGTCTCTAAAGCATCTAGCGAATATCTACTTTTGTTATCGTGACTGTAGTATTGTATGTTATTCTTGATTAATATAGCAGTTCCCCCATCCCTTGGTGCATCAATTCGATATTTGCTTATGATTTTATAATTTTTAAATATTGCATTATATCTATGGTTTACTTTTGTCTCATATAATAGGATAATATCTTAGGAATTTACCTATTCTTGAAAAAAAACCAATTCTAACAAAATTACAATTTCTTAAAAAAAAATATCTTGGTATAAAAAAACTTTTTCTTACAAAAATTCCTTTTCTTAAAAGTACCTTTTCTTAAAAATAAAATATTAATTTTTTTTGAGATAAGTAAGCTTTCTGAAAATAAGTAAATTTTCTTAAAAAATAACCTTTTCCTAAAAAGAGTACCCCTTCTTTAAAAAGTGCCTGTTCTTACAAAAGTACTTCTTTGTAACAAAAAGTCATACTGTTATGGCTTTTTCTTACAGACAGTACTTCTTCTTAAAGTACCTTGTCTTAAAAAAAACATAATATTTTAATAAAAGAAGTACCTGTCTTTAAAAAAAGACCTACTATATAATACATATTCCGGAAAATATAATACATAATCTTACAAAACGGACCTAAAAATATAATTTTTTTCAAAATACATTGCAGAAAAAAACATTTTCTTAAAAAAAGGGTTTTATTTTACAAAAAGTACCTTTTCTTAAGGATCCATTTAAAATTATCGTACTTTCCAACGGGCGCTTTATACGTGCAGGAACTAACTAGTACATAACATATAGCGAAAGAATTTCGTTCGAACCGGGTGTCCCATGACACCTCATGTGATTTTTTCATCAATTTTCACCTGTATTCTCCTCTCACGAAAATCATAATCTGTCAAGAGATTTATCTTTGATTAGTTCACTTGATAATTTCCTTAAAGTAACTGAAACCTACCTGTAGGGAAATATTTCCAAAATCTTTCGAGTGCAAAAACATAAAATAAAACCAATTTTCTTAATTAGAGCCAGTACCTAGAGGTTGCTGTTTCAAAAGAGAAACAACGATTTTTATATATTTAATGATAAAAATGTGCAACGCATTTTATAATATTTTAAATTTGCTATCTTCCTATCAAGTACATTGAGCCTTTATTGTTTTACATGTCAAAATCAACAACATCTCAATTCTCGTATGAAGTTATATTTTGTCCTAGGATGCACTGTGGATAGTTCTATATTGCACTAGTGTGCGAGGTATAAGAAATTTTAAAAGCTTAAAGGGTGAGCAGTGAATAATATACAATCCCTCATGTAGTCTTAAGAGTATCAATGGTGAAAGTATCTTTAGGGTGGAAAACATAAATCCCTTTATTCCTGGTCTGTTATTTAAAACTATTTATATTACAATTTTACACACCAACCTACTTTGTGTGTTATGTCAAGTGTACTTATGAATTCATGAATTTACACATTCTTGTGTGTACATTGTGTCATATTTTCGGGAATCACTTGAGAGTTGCATATGTTTGAGTGCCATATTTGCATTTTTGTGATCGCAGGTGAGACGACACTACCATCATATATGTGAAATTGCAGGTGCTGCTAAAGCATTTACAAAACTTTGTGTTAAGCACACTTGAGATGTGAAAGTGTGTTTGCATTTTTCAGAATAAAATTTGAAGAGCAAAAGTAAAGAATGATAAAGCTACTATGTCTTCCTCCTTTAAATTTTTGTTACACCCAAAAACAAGTAAACTGCAACATAAGTGAAAATTTACTAAACTTGTGAAAACTTATGAGATATAAGTTTTATCGTATAATTCTTGAACTAAATGAATTAATTTTATTGAGACTGATAAAACCAATAATAATAGACATAATTAAGCAGCAAAAAACTACTGAGGACTGTGTAATTGAATTATGTAATTCTTAAATGCTAAACTGAACGAAAAACGCTTCGTCGCATTGATCAAACATTTTCGTTAATGTTTTTGCGTTGTTATAGTGAAAAGTGTCGTATATCCGACAATTTGGTAGTCGCTGCAACGAAAAATTTCATACTTGACTTCTTTGACAATTTTTCATTTCGTTTCTGCAATAACTTACGTTTCGTTTCTGCAACAATTTCATTTAATTTGAATTTTGTAGACAAATGGGTTGAAAATTAAAAAAGGTAAAGGCATGAGTTTTAAACTACTGATATTTGGTTTATCTTTTACTTTTTATAGATTATGTTTATTATTTCTTTATTCTGGAGGTTTGTCAACATTTTTAGTTTACGAAACAATTTTGTTATTGTATCGAAACTAATTTTTATGATGGTATAGAGAGAGAAACAGTCGAAAAAATGAGCGAGCGTAAAATAATGGCTAGGAAGAGAAAATGGTAGGCGTGAGTGCTGGGTCACGTACACATCTTAAATCAGTTCCATTGCAACAACCGAAAGTGGTAGACATATTTCTACGCCGGAATAATTTAAAATTTGTTAAAACAGACTAATTAGTTATACTAAATAATAATCTTTTAAGTAGCGTTCACAATGGCAGCAACGAATTTGTAGTGCAAGCGTTCTCGTTCCCACTCACAGTATTGCATATAATGCCCTCTCATGTTTTTCGTGAAATTGGTATTCAAATTTGTCATAGAAGTAGGTTCTACTTCTACTTCAAATTGGAATTTGTTCGAATCAGTTTATTCTACTGACCGCTAGGGGCGCTCTACTTCGAATTTTGTTTTAAAACTTGAAAGTATGAATGAAAATGTAAACATTTTGTATCAAAACAAACATTTTAATAAATAATATTATCTGTAAAATCTGCCAATAACAATAATTTCACATATAATTATAATTTTTTATTACCAAGAATACAACACTGTCGCTGGCTTTCGAACAAATCAGCTGATGCAAATGTGAAATGTGTAGTTGTTTGTAGTAAGTGTAGTTCTCGCCAATTTTATTAATAAACAAAAGAAAAAAGTTTAAAAAAAGCTGACATTTTCAGGTTTATCGAAACCGTCCAAGGCCATGACATATTATGGCACATAAGTTTCTAAACATTTCTATAGAAAAATTTGAAAACATTTCTAAAGAAAAATTTGAATATATTTAATATTTCTATAGAAAAATTTTAAAACTTTTCTATAGAAAAATTTTAAAACTTTTCTGTCGAAAAATTTGAGAATATTTCTATAGAAAAATTTGAGAAGATTTCTATCGAAAAATTTTAAAACATTTCTATAGAACAATTTTAAAACTTTTCTAAAGAAAAATTTTAAAACATTTCTATAGAAAACTTTTAGAACTTTTCTACAGAAAAATTTGTGAACATTTCTATAGAAAAATTTCAAAAAATTTCTATAGAATAATTATAAAACAATTCTATAGAAAAATTTGAAAAGATTTCTATAAAATTTGACAACTTTTCTAAAGAAAAATTTTAAAACATTTCTATAGAAAACATTGAGAACATTTCTATAGAAAAATTTCAAAAAATTTCTATAGAATAATTTTAAAACAAAAATTTTAAAACAAAAATTTGACAACTTTTCTAAAGAAAAATTTTAAAACATTTCTATAGAAAAATTTGACAACTTTTCTATAGAAAAATTTTAAAACTCTTCAATAGAAAAATTTGAAAAGTTTTCTAAAGAAAAACACTTAATACTTTTTGCTCCGGGTAGTGGTACAACTCTGAGGTCCGTATCTCACATATAATTTTTCTATTTTTTACTGTTTGCTTTTTCGTTTGTATTGCAATTCTCCATGGTTTTCAATATGTATACTGCTGTATAATGTAAACAATGTTGCCCGTCAGCTGTTTTTTCGAACTTATTCGAACAAATTTGTTGCTTGCATTGTGAACGCCTGTTGAATTTGTTGCTATCATTGTGAACGAGCCTTTAATCATAATTCGGTTGCGCCTGTTTCGTTGTGTTGGTATTTGGATTCAGAAAAAAACGAAAAACATACATACATTTGTGCGGGCAATCGAAGTCAGTGAAATCGAAAAAGTCAAAGAAACAAAGTGTTTTAAGTACGACGAACATAAAAAATAACAATTCAACGTACAATCAAATGAATCGAATCGAAGTTTTAACAAATTTGATTAAAATAAATAAAAGAACATTTGAAGACTTGCAGAGCGATCACTGGTGTAATGACGGGGAGACTTGGAACTACAATTGAATATCAGAACCCTCATAACAACAGCAATTGCATTATTTAAGAAAACAATGATGTGGAATGTTAAAGGAGTACAGCACAGAGGAGTAGTGCTTATGTTCATGCTGAGTACAGATATTAGTAAGAAATCTTAATAATAAATTCCTCATATTTGTTTTTAATTGCAGGACCTGAATATGACGGCCACAATAACACTCAACCCCTCGACTACCATTATCATCACCAGACGAATGTTTCAACATGGAATGATTATAATGTATTTAGCAAATTGAGACAATTTTCGAAACAAAAATTCAAAAAATTGTTATCAAAACACTTGCGATGTAATACTAAATAAATAAATGGTTTCCCATTACATCCCATGAAGGAATCGGGGAGAGCTTCTCACAACCAGTGAGCTGTGCGCTTTCTAGTTTCATACACACTGCTTGGGACCTACAGTTTTACACCGGTTCCGAACGGTATTTTTGAGAAGCATTTTCATGGCTAAATACTCGACAGTGTCGCCGTCACTATGCGAGGTGACCGCCGTCGAAAGAAATTTTAAGGTGGTCAGAGCAGGGACCGAACCCAGGATCTCAAGTACAAGAGGCACGCACACTACCCATTGCACCACCGACGGCGATGTAATACTATCAGTGTATTTATGAACAATTTTCAATAAATAATTTCAAACACACTTCAAAACATTCATTACAGCAATGAAACAAAATCATTGTAGTAATGAAACGAATTCATTGCAACAATGACTCAAATTCGTTTCACCAATGAAACAAATTGAATGCAGATATGAAATAAATTCCTTGCAACAACGATCCTTATTTATTGCAAAAATGAAACAAATTCATAGCAGCATCAAATCAAATTCGTTGCAATAATGAAGCAAATTCATTGCAACAACAACCATACCTTCACCACAGTAACGAAAAATTTGCAGTTGATGAACACATTTTCATAGCCGGAATGAAACGTTACATTAGCTCACTTTCGATGTTAAAAATTGTTGGGGTGATGAACATTTTCATCCGTGTGAAATGCTTTTCCGTTCAGTGTACTATAAAAATGTTAACAATTATATTTGTTAGGAGACCAAAAAATTGAAACAGTGCTTGGCAAGGGCCAGGATAAAAAAAGCCGAAAATCAAGTAAACTATGGCAATTTCAGAAACCAACAAATTGTTTAACGACACATGGGGCCCTTGATGTCGAAAAAGGGTCTCAAGAAACTTCTTCTGAAAAAAAATCCAAAAATCGAGCAAAATATGAGAAATAAACTACCAAAAAATTTGTTGGATATCGAACTTATTCCGCCCTCTGGGTCCAAGAAAAGGGGCCCGAAAATGATTTTTACATAGTGTTCGAAAAACAAGAAGAATTATTTGGTTTTAATTGGCTTAAAAGATGATTTTTTCTAAATAAATTCAAATTTTTTTTTTAAAGTCCCCGTCAAATTTTAAAAAAATCATTTGTGGCCGTTTTTCCCGCTTCAATATTGTGTTTTTCCTATGACTTTCGATAACTTGCATAAATGGGAATATGATTTTCCAAAAGAAATTGAAATATATATAAACGGGAATTTAGAAAAAAATTAAAAAAAATAAAAAATAAATCGCCGTCGAGGTTTCAAGACAAACATTTGTGACTAGCGTGAAGTTAGCCCACCCATCGTATATATGGAGGGTATTGGTTTCCTTTGATTTTGAGGACCTAGACCTGTTTCAATGTCCTTGAAATATTTTATAAAATTTCGACTTGGTATTTTGAACAACGTATCAGAGTATTAAAGTGTGAAAAATTTCCAAATTTTTTTTAATTTTCTCAGAAAATTTTCACCTAGACCTGTCTCAATGTGTTTCAAATTTTGTATAAAATTTTTGCTTGGTATTTGCAATAACATATCAGAATATTAAAGTGTGAAAGTTTTCCAAACTTTTTTTAATTTTCCGAGAAATTTTCATATATTTAGGGAGGATAGTGGTTTTCTCGATTTTAAGGACCTAGTCCTGTTTTGAAATTTTTTATGAAATTTCGATAATTTCCATAAATGGAAAATGATTTTCCTGAACATAGTTTTCTTTACCTAAGGTAATTCAATGACTTCATTCATTAGGGCGGGTCGATCTATTTTTCGACAATTTCCCTATGATTTCCGTATTCTATGGGTTATTCCATGAAAATTTGCCAAAGGAACCATACCTCTATCGTTAAAATCGAGTCCCCTACTTTTTGTTGGTAGATTTTTTCCCAAATTGACGTTCGTATGAAATATTACCTACACGTTCACATCCATAACTCAAAAACTATCGATCGGGTTTAATCGCCAGTAGGCGCGTTGGAAAGGTGAGCTCATTTTGATCAATTTACAAAATGGTCCAACGGTTCAAAAGTTACGGGCATTTTTGTCCAAATTTTGGAGCATTTTTCCATTTTTTTTCATGATTTTGTCCAAGAATATTACTTTCATGGCCATTTTTTTGGCTCAATTTTTTTGACTTACGAAGCTTACGAACCTTACGTTACGACTGGACTGATTTGCGCTTTACATTATTGGCATATTTTTTCACAGGGTGCACACCCTGTGTTATGTTTGTTTATTTCTTTTTGTTTTTAGTTTCTTTATAGACTTCTTTATTTTTGTTTGTTTATAATATTCCAGTGTATGCTAGTTTTGTTTGAGCGTCATTTCAGTGAAGTGTTACTTGAAATAACTAACAAATAATCAAACTATTTTGAAATTTAGAAAAGATTTAAAGGTAAGTGTAAAAACATTGCTAACTATTATAGTTAATAGTTATATTATTATTCTATGAAAAACATATTTAATTCTTTTAGTGACGGTTTATAAAATGGATTCAGAGCATGGTTCATCGCAAAATCCAACAGATACCCAACGCAGTAGTTTGCAACATTTGGTCTCTCATGATGTTTTTTCTTTTGGCGTGGCCTGTGAATTAGCTGATATTAATCTGTCAACTAAACTAGATATATTGAAGTACTAATTTTTCTTGGCCGAACGTTCAAAAGCCCAAAGCAAAATGTTTTCGTATAAAACATTTACTCCCCAAGTAGCAGACAGATTGTTAGAAATTTGGAATCAACTTAATATTGAACTTATACTCAAAGGTAGCATCATTAGAAAATTGAATAATTTGCTTGACGCATATCGTAATGCAGATAAACAACGAGTAAAACGCGCAACAGAATTCAAAAAATTCGTAGATCAACAAACCAATTATTCAACATTGGAAAATGTAAATGCAACTTGAAAGAAAACGACTGCTCATGTGGATCTATCCCAGAAAACTTAAAAGATTTCATAAGCGATCAATATAATGACAGAATACAAACGATACCGGAACACGATAGTGGAAGTGAAGAGACGATACCAACGACTATACCAACAATCCCAGTGAGCAACGATCCTACATAACCACATTATGACGAAATGGAAGTTGATGTGAGAGGACGTTCAGAATTAGTTCTACCACCACAAACATACACTCCCAAATAAAATACTAAAAACTATGCAATGATGTGTGACAGATTTGGTGTGCATGATAGAATGGGATCAGCATTGTCAACAGCTCTGATGGAAGACCTGGGCGTAAAAGATGCTCATGGCAATCTTGTCATCATGAATAAAAGTAAACTTCGTAGAGAAAGAGAAAAATGGAGACAAGACGCACTTCGTAAGCGGTATGATGGCTCGAATTTGATATCATTTTCATTCGACGGCAGGAAAAATGATGCTCTAACTGTAGAAAAAATTGATGAGAAGTTGCATCCAAGGATGGTTAAAGAACCTCATCTAGTTGTTTCGAGGGAACCAAAGTCTCAATTGATAGGCTACACAAAACTAGAAAGTGAAACTGCGGCAAGCAAAGTCAACAAATTGATCGAATTCTTCCAAGAAAAACAATTGTCTCTCGATTCATTAATTACCATATGCGCTGATGGTGAACCAACAAATACTGGCGTACACGGTGGAATTTTGCGACTATTCGAAAAACAGTTAAAGAGACCACTGCACTGGTTTGTGTGTCTTCTACACTTTAACGAGCTTCCGTTTAGACATTTGTTTGACACTTTAGACAAATCAACCACCACTGGACCACGATCAACTATCGGAAAGTTGAGCTCAAAAATTGGTGATTGTGAAAATCTTCCGGTATGTAATTTTTATAGCTGATTCTTTACCATTTTTCATTCTATTTTTTAGCTTTTATGCTTTCTTTTCAGGTGGTAACCGGTTTTGAGGAAATCGCTTTGGAAAATATGCATCCTGGTGATTTAAATCCAGAAGAATTATCTACCGATTCGAGGTACTTGATGTTAATGGCCAATGCAAATTCTAATGGTGTGGTTCCTGTGGATTTGTCTCACATAAAACCAGGGCCAATTGCACATTCTCGTTGGCTGACCAAAGCCAATAGATTATTACGGTTGTATGTGACAACTAATAAAAATTCTGGCTAACTATATAATAAAAGTATACACGCCAATGTATTTCAATGTTAAGTATTATAGCTCTGCCGCATACGGTAGTACATTACTTTTTAAATTTATTACTTGGACACGATTTTTACCACCGAATTTACTTGGAGTTGTAAATACAGTAATTCAATATAATCCATATTTTGCACACTCAGAAAATGTCTTGCTATCTATGTTGTTTGATGATAGAATGGAAAAACGATACATTGCTATAAAGAAGATTTTACATTACCGAAGAGATACTGTCGACCCAACGGAACTTAGAGTTTATAAAAAATCTCTTATAAACTTTAATTGTACGGAATATACAAATATGATTGATTTAAATGACGATACCATTTTATTCGAACCACCGTTTACGCAGAGTTATTCGTATGAACATTTGGAGGGATATTTAAATTACGAAGTGCCACCGATCGATGATCCACAAATTCTTTTACACATTCAAGGAACGGAAAGACATGTCCAATTGCTGGCTGCCACTGCTAAACGAGTTGCAGGAAAGAATGTAGAAGGCTCAATGGCGACGACATTAGAGAGCC
Organism: Phaonia tiefii; assembly: GCA_963931995.1. NCBI lineage: Eukaryota > Metazoa > Arthropoda > Insecta > Diptera > Muscidae > Phaonia > Phaonia tiefii. Next base: position 30,753,387 of record OZ008368.1, read on the forward strand.
GTACGAAAACACCCAGACTTGAAAGCAAACAAGACTTTCAGAAAAAATAATGTTTTTTTTCACATTTTGTCTTTTACTACACTCAAATTGAATATTTTTTTTTGATAATAGGTTGATAGATACTTTATTATCTCTTAATTTGAATTTTTGTAGAAAAAAAAATAAAAAGGGGAAAAAAATCAAAAAGTTGGTTTTATGTGTTATTTTGTTTTAGCAATATCGCATGAATTAATCAACCGAATTCGATAAATTTTGGCTTAAACTCTTCGTTTTGAATTGTAAATTGAATTAAATAATGGATTGAGCCAAAAAATGGCCATGAAAGTAATATTCTTGGGCAAAATCATGAAAAAAATGGAAAAATGGTCCAAAATTTGGACAAAAATGCCCGTAACTTTTGAACTTTTTACCAACAAAAAGTAGGGAACTCGATTTTAACGATAGAGGTATGGTTCCTTCGGCAAATTTTCAGGGAATAACCCATAGAATACGGAAATCATACGGAAATTGGTGAATTTTTTCATTCCCTACAAATCGACCCGCCCTATCATTCATGCATCGTCAGTTGAGTGGAGAAGATGTCGCACATAACACTGTTTGATATACATGATTACGCAGGTATGGGAGTTTGTTTTGTCCCAAACAGCGTAATTTTTAAAAAAAAATTATTTCCTTTTTTTTGATGCAGTTTACAGTTGATGGTGCGTATTGAGCTGCAGGCTAAAATTATTTTTTATTTTTTAAAAAAACTTATATTTCCTTTACATTTATGAAGTTAGAAAATTGTGGACGACTAGCGCCGCAGGCAAAAATTGGTATTTTTTTTTTAAAAACAGCGAATCTTTTGCGTTTGTGAATAGCCGTAATCGGGTAAATTTTGCGAACAAATTTACATTATTTTTTATTTCTTATTTGGAATTTTTGTTTTTTTAATTTCACCAGACCCAGTATAATATTTTAAAATAGTGGTATCTCGGTCCACACATGCCCCATATCCGAAATATATATACGACCAAATTCGCGAGGAGAATACCTATAATTTGAGTACCCACACTTCGTAGATGTACTTAGGTGCACCCGTTTTGTGGAACCCACGTTACAAAATTATCTGGTTTCTGAAATTGCCATATTTTATTCGACTTTCGGGTTTTCTTTGTTTTGTTTTTTGAGCGCGACTCGGGCTCATGCATTTCAGCACAATGCTTGGTTAAATCTGCTATGGTAGAAATTAAAAAAAACTCCTTAATATTTACAAACACAGGGTGGCGCACCAATTGCGCTACAATAGGAAATTCAAATAATTTTTTGTTTCAATCAATGTATTTTATTTTTTTTTTTTTTGAAAAATTTTAGTTTTTGTTGGAAATAATAGACAATTCAGTTAAGCACACTCACTGGCATGCCTAGTTTCAAAATCCATGACAAGTTCATCATCAAATGCCTAACCACTGTGTCTGAATTGATACCATCGGTTGATCATCCGTCGTATATATACTACAAACTCAATCATGCAATTCACATGTGCGAATTAGTATCGCTCGAAGATCCCGAAGTAGGAGCACACGCTGAAAGGTCTATATAATTGCGTTACGATTACGTTTCCCGTGATCCACGAAAACTGTATTTCTATGACGATGTGATCGATTTCAAATCCGGTCTTTTTCCCCCAGTATGTACGAAGAGTGCCTTAAAATTGCTTAATTTCGCTTAGGTCTCCATATACGCTAAAAATTGTGCCTTTTTTTGTTATGGGATGCAAATATAACGTGTTTGTAGCTTGTCGCAAACATAGTATAATTGTGTCCAAACACATTGTGTTTACTATTCAATATAATATGTTTGGGACACAATGATTAATAGGTTACAATATATGTATTTGTGACCCAAAAGTGGCTTTGTTTGTTGAAAACAGCTGAAAATATTGCTTTCTCTAACAATGAAGGAACAAAAAGCAGCTGGTCTTCAATTCACGAAAACAATGCTTGCAAACGTGTACATGGTTCCTGCTTCATGTTTATTGGGGCCATTATACTGGTCGAATATTTAAGATAAGCGAGGTAAATAAAACACGCTAAAATAGTAAAAGGAAGAACACAGTTGTGAGAAAATTCAAATGCAAAACTTTGAAGGTGTCATGGCAACATTTTTTTAATGTCGCCTCATACACGGTGAGAAATTTGTTGTTTGGGTGCAAATATAATGTGTTTATAGCTTGTCGCAAATATAGTATTTTTGTGGCCAAACACATTGTGTTTGCTATTCAATAAAACATGTTTGGGACGCAATGATTAATAGGTTATAATATATGTATTTGGGGCCCAAACGTGGCTTTGGTTGTTGAAAACTGCTGAAAATAAAAATTGCATGAGGTGTCAGGGGACACTACGATGGAACGAGGTTCCTTTCGCTATATTATATACTAGTTAGTTCCACCACGCCTAAGGCGCCTGTTGAAAAATACTGTATTTTAAAGGGATCTTTAAGAAAAGATACTCTTGTAAAATGATAAACCTGTTTTTAAGAAATTTTGTATTTATTGAATGTGTTTTTTAAAAAAAAATTTAATTTGTATGTCCCTTTTTTAAGAATATGTATTATGTTTCCCCAAAAAGGCCGTTTCTTTGATGAGAAGTACTTCTTTTATTAAAAGCTAATGTTTTTATGTAAGAAACAGCCTAAGAGTATGAATTGTTTTACAAAGAAATACTTTTTTTAACAACAGGTATTTTTTAAAGATGTGTTACTCTTTTTGGGATATGGTTATTTTTTTAAGAAAATTTACTTTTTTTCAGAAAGGCTACTTATCTCAAGAAAAGAAAAGGTATTATTTTATTTTTAACAAATGGTACTTTTCAGAAAAGGAATTTTTGTAAGAAAATGTATTTTTTGTAAGAGAATGCATTTGTTTTTTGAAGAAAAGCTTTTTTTTATGAAAGAACAGGTACAATTTTAGGAGTAGGTACTTATCTCAAGAAAAGTTATTTTGTTTTACAAAAAAGGTAATCTTTAAAGAAAGGGTAGTTTGTTTAAGAAAAGACACTTTGTTGTAAGATAATGTACTTTTTTAAGAAAAGGTACTTATTTAAAAAATTCCTTTTTTTTAAGAAAATTTACTTTTGGAAGCAAAGGTACTTCTTTAAGATAAGGTATTTTGTTAAGTAAAAGTTCTTTGTTAAAGAATATGAATAGGTATTTTTTTTTGAGAACATTTACTTTTTTTAAGAAAACGCACTTATTTAAGAAAATGTTATTTTTTTAAACTTCTTGCGCTTTGGCTTTTCTAAATTTACTTGTTATTGGGTTCAAAACTACAATATGTAATAAACAAGCGCCACCTAGAAAGGTTCCCTTTAAACCAAACCAAACCAAAATTACCCAATATCTATATAGTATATAAAAGAGGATTTATGTTTGTATGAAAGGTATGGACTCCAAAACGGCCGGGCCGATTTTGATGAGATTTTCAGACAATATTCGGAATCATCTAGCGGGTGATATAGGCTATACAACCAGGGTGAAAGTGGGCGGTGCCACGCCTCCTTTTCAAAAATCGCTCTGACGGATTTTCTAATAGACCAATAGACCGATTGTTATGAAAATTGCACAATGTTTTACTGACGACCTGCTGATACTCCTTGGCTATACTTGGTTGTGACGGGGTAAAGGGGCGTGGCACCGCCCATACAACTTGAAATTTAAAATGGCTATATCTCATGAACTGTCAGAGATATGAAGATGAGATTTGGTATATATGTTGCTGGAACAGTTTGAATTACGCTCAGGGTGAAAGTGGGCGGTGACACGCCCCCTTTTCAAAAATCGATCTGACGGCTTTGCTAATAAACCGATTGTTATGAAAATTTCACAATGTGTTACTGACGACCTGCTGATAGTCCTTGGCTATACTTGGTTGTGATTGGATAAAGCAGCGTGGCACCGTCCATAGAACTTGAAATTTAAAATGGCTATATCTCATGAACTGTCAGAGATATGAAGATGAGCTTTGGTATATATGTTGTTGGAACAGTACGAATTACAGCCAGGGTGGAAGAGGGCGGTGCCACCATTTTTTTTTACACCCTTTGGCGTTACAAAAACTTTGAACGCAAAACGTAGTTTGCCGGGTCCAGCTATAGTTGATAATAATTGGTTGTAATAAAGTAGTTAAAAAAAAGTTGTTTACAATTTTTTCATTTAGCCACGTGCGATAAGGAACTTCGTTCCAAAACGTGACACACAATATAGAAAAAACAGTAGATTTTCAATTCACGAAAATAATGTTTGCAAACATGAACCTTTATATGGTTCTTGCAATATGTTGCGGGGACCGGTTTTTTCAGCTAGCGCCATTATGGAATTATCCAGTGTTTGAATTTACTTACCAAATCCAATTTCACATTTATCTTCGTATGATCATCGACATAGAAATCCAAAATCCACGAAGATCGACTCAGCAATGAGTTTGGATTACTTGGATTTATTTTGAGTTGTATTTATAAATTTTAGAAATTGGATTACCATTTGTGAGTAATATACGAAAACAATGTGAGTGGATCACAGAGAAACCACAGGCAATCGTGTTTTCTTTTCGCACAAGCAAAAGAAAAATATGACGACGGTCGTCTTCGTGCTTTGAGTTTGAGTCGAAAAAACGACAGTGTAAAGCAAAAAAAAAACACAACATTTGAAATAGTGCAGAGAAGAGAAGAAATATTCGTTTCATTGATTTTGCGTTGGATAAAAACAATGGAAAACAAGTATTTGTTTTAATTTGAAAATTATTTATTATTTATGTATTTTTGGATTTATATTATATGTATTTTGTTTAAGTTAAATTAATTTTTATTTATGTATGTATTTTTGGTTTCACATTAGTTTACGTTTTGTTAAAATAAATGAATTTATCGCTTAAGCCCAATGCATCATTTTCTATTTATCCATTTCATAAAATAAAATTTTGTCACCTTCGCCTATGGTGGCAAAAACTGTGACTTTCTTTGAGTCACGAGCATCGGTTTCATTGGTTCTTTACTCTAGCAGAGATAAACATACAATCGTATTCTGACTACGTCTTTTTTTTTGCCGTCGTTTTATTTTCTACTTGAGCAAAATCAAACAGAAAATGGATTTGGATCGCTGCTCTAACATGAACTCAATTGTATTTTTTGAACTCAAATCCAGAAAAGATCAAAATTATTTGTGATTTGAGTCGTTTTCGTTGAGTACATTCAAACACTGGAATTATATTCTTTAGAAGGAGACGAAGAATTACAAGCTTTCGACATTTGTTTAGCAGAAACAACAAATTACATGACAGAAAAATCCCACATCAGACCACTTTTGGAAAAGGTCTATGTTAACCTTTTCGAAAAAGTCCAAAGGAAAACAGCTCATTTTAATTTTGGAAATAGATTGAAAATCCACCGTGGCAAAAGGTGGGCATAGATCTAAAAGAATTTAGTTTGTTGCGTAAAACAATTAAAGTTCTCAATCCAATAAAAGAAGCGGTCGAAACATTATGACGATCTGACATGAACCTCTGGAAAGAAGATGCTTCTTTGGCATTCATCATGAAAGGTATTTTATCCATTAAAAAAGGCGTGGACAAACAATATAACGACAGTTGTCGATCAAAATGCCATCGATTTAAACGAAAATATTGAGGAATATCAAAATGTGTCTATAGGCAACAAATGCAACGACGGTATTGACAAATGTAAAAGTCCTGTAAACGATCAATGCAAATCAATGTTTTTGTATCAAGTGGAATAAGAAGCGATAATTTGCAAGCTGTATACAGTTTTTTTTTTGACGATTTTACCAACAAGCATCGATTGTGGCACATGTTTTCCGTCGGCAGATTTTAGAGCCAACAAAATAAGTTCGTGATTAGTACGATAGATTACACTTTTGATGCCCTAATTCTGTTGCGGGCTGTCCTCACAAAATACGTTATCATGCACAAGATCGGCGCACACTACCCCCCATTGCACCACCGACGGTCACATGCAAAATAATAGAGAATTCAAATTTTCGTCGTAAGACTTTTTCAGAATATATAAACACACCTTTTGTTAATGTGTATGCCTAAAATAATTATGAATTATGAATTTTGTTCAATACTTGAAGTATTAGATTTTTTTTATTTCTTACACTAAACCTGACAAATAAGCGTCCCGGGATTTTTCAAAATCCCAAAGACCGGGCTTTTTAAACACAGTCCCTTTTGACATCCCTACTGCGTATCCACTCGCGGCAGACACATGAGTGAAATCGTATTCCATAAATAATAGAAATATTTGTAGTTTCTAATTAAACCATAAGATACCAAAACAACTTAAGTTTAGTTATTTTTATTCAATTTTGTAAAAATACTTAGGACCACCCGTTACATACATGTATGTTCAACAAAGTATCTTCATGATACGGGCAGTGTGTTGGCTGTACATGACTTCGTTTTGAAACGTTTGTTTACATAAGCAAGGCAAGAACATCAATAGGATAATTTACTTTACAAAATGTTGGAGTTTTGTATGAAATTTCACATGTTTTTATTTAAAATTTATGTATTTAAAAGCTGGTATTTGAGGCCTAAAACGATTTACATTACAAAATATTGCCGAAAAATGTGTAATTTCCCATACAAATTTGGTTACTGCAAAATACAGATGCGAATATATACGCATATACGCATAATTGTTGGCGAGTGAAGCCATCTTTCGATTACCCTTAATATCTACAAACTACTTTTATTTGACGTTATACTAAAACTAATCTAACGCCTTAACTAATTAGCCAATTATTTCCATTAGACGCTCTCACTTTCAATTCTGTTTTTCCACTAAAACCGCCATCAACTATCTCGAAAGGACCATGACCATATTTTCTATAATCTTTGACTTTTTACTCTTGAGCTTTCTATTGTCTTCTTAGCACAACTTAACAAGCTCTATCTATGGTGTCCACCATCCTGAATACCGTTAAGCTATATTAATGGCAATGCTAGACTTGACAAATATGTATCTTTTCAGATTTATACAGACAACAAACAACATTTAATTTTTTCTCGCTACCCTCTTAATTTGTCCTGCTGCTTATACTGCTTTGCTGGCAGGCGATAGATTTTGCTACCATCCTCAAAAGGAGAAGCTGTGAGAAAATTGAAAATATGCTGTGAAATTGTTTACTTAAGTACCATAATTGGTTCAGCTCAAATGCTTTGGTGCTATTTGCCGGTGGCTCAAAGTTGTGGGATGGCATTGTACTGTGGATTTATTTGCAAGATTTTATTTCAAGGTAAAGCACTGGTGCTTAATCGTAATTAGCGACTTATGTATATCAGTATATTTAAACTGAGTGTTTTGAATTTTAGTGAACTTACAGGGTTGTAATATTAGTATGCATAAATAATACATAATGTAAACTATATTGGGGTATACTTGTAATGTAGTAAAAATCAGTCTTTTGTTATCAATTTTCATTTTGGAACGAAGTTCCTTATGGCACGTTGCGGGATGGGAGGTAAATGAAAAAATGTTAAACAACTTTTTTATAACTACTTTATTACAACCCATTCTTATCAACTATATTGGGTACTTTTGGTTTGGTTTGGTTTAAAGGGAAGTTTTCTAGGTGGAGCGTGGGTATTAAAGATTATAGTTGTGAACCCAATAAATAGTAAATTAGGGAAAAGCCAAAGTGCAAGACTGGCAAATCCGTGAAATACAACAATGACCATGGAATTACATTGACAGCACACTTAGTCTTACAGTCGTACTTTTGGTTTGGTTTGTGTCTAGACTAACATATCGGGGTATATTTTTGTTTAATGGGAAATTTTCTAGGTGGAGCCTGTTTATTACATATTATAAGCTGAACCGAATAAAAAGTAAATGTAGTAAGGCCAAAGTGAAAGAAGTTAACAAAATAAAATTTTCTTAAGTAAGTGCGTCTTCTTAAAACAAGTAAATTTTCTCAAAAAAAAATTCCTTTTGATAATTTTAAACAATCTACCTATTCTTAAAAAAATACCTTATCTTAAAGAAGCACCTTTGGTTAAACAAGTAAATTTTCTTACAAAAAGTAAATTTTCTTAAAAAACTAAATTTTTTTAAATAAGTACCTTTTGTTAAAAAAGTACATTATCTTACAACATATTACCTTTTCTTAAAAAACTAAATTTTCTTTAAAGAGTAAATTTTTTGTAAAACAAAACAACTTTTTTTGAGATAAGTACCTACTCTTAAAAATGTATTTGTTCTTTCGTAAAAAAAAGCTTTTATTCAAAAAAAACTATACCTTCTCTTAAAAAATACCTTTTCTTACAAAAATTCCTTTTCTTACAAATAAAATAATACATTTCTTTTCTTTTCTTGAGATAAGTAGGCTTTCTGAAAATAAGTAAATTTTCTTTAAAAAAAGTCTTTTCCTTAAAAGAGTACCAGTTCTTTAAAAAGTACCTGTTCCTAAAAAAAGTAATTCTTTGTAAAAAATATTCATACTCTTAGTCTTTTTGTTACAGAAAGCACTTCTTATTAAAAATGATAGCTTTAATTACAAAAATATTAGCTTTTAATAAAAGAAGTAACACTCATTAAAGAAAGGACCTTTTCGGGAAAATATAATACATATTCTTACAAAAGGGATTTTGAAAATATACTTGTTTTAAAAAAATTCATTCAATAAATAAAAAATTTCTTAAAAAAAGTTTATCATTTTATAAAAAGTATATTTTCTTAAAGATCCATTTAAATTACAGTATTTTGCAACAGGCGCCTTTGGCGTGTTGGAACTAACTAGTACATAATATATAGCGAAAGGAACTTCGTTCCAACCGGGTGTCCCCTGACACCTCATGTTTTTTTCAATAATTACAGTGTGGGAATAATATACGTGGGGTTTTTTTTTTAAGTTGCTTTGGATTTTAATTTACATTACTTTATCTAATGCAAATGCAAAAAAAATATCTATCGTTCACAAATGACATTTACATCCGCAATGACGACCTCCACAAAGAACTTGGCGTAAAAATCATAAAAGAAACCATCATCAGTACGCAATAAATCACTCCAAACGGTTGCGAGAACACATTAACTCACGCGCAGCAGCCCTAACCGATGTCTCAAACAGTAACCGGATGCTAAAACGAAAAAAACCTTATGATTTATTAAACATATATCTATAAGTACGATATCAATTACACTCATTTCAAATAAACCTAGACTAATATTAATTGTTAGCTCACTGCTAGTTGTAATCTAATTGAAATATTACCAAATAATAAAAACATATTTCAAACAAAAAAAAATTTAAAAAATTTTGAATTCCATTTGCTCGGGCAATGCAAATCATGGTTGTGAAATCGGATGCCAATTGTAATGAAATATGGGAATGATTATAATTATTTTGAATTTGTTTGACTCTGGCAAATTTGTTTTTAAAGTATTTTACATGAGGAGGTTTGTGTCTTCAATAGGTATTGTCTCGTAGTACTATCAAATTCAAAAACCTGTAATATATAAAATATTTGGAAACCAAAACTGCCAGATACGAAGGGAATGCTTTGAAAATAAGTACAATTACCAATGGTATTAAATTATTTTTGAATTTGCAGTTCAAATTAAACTGCAAATTATAATTGTCATATAATTTATTTGTCCCATATATGAAAAATAATAATAAAAATAATGGTGTCACATTACAACGCATTACGGAACTGGAGAGAGCTTCTTACAACCAGTGAACTGTGTGATTTCTAGTTTTACATTCTTAAAAAGTATTACACCGATTCCGAATGGATTTTGAGGAGCTTTCTTACTCCCTTTATTGCGGGTCACAGTTGATAATAGTTGTCTACTTGTTTGTGTACAAATTGTTGCCCCAAGAGACGAATATAATGATCATCTCCGAAAAAAATTGAGGGTGGTCTAAGCAGGGATCGAACCCACGTTATCATGCACAAGATTGGCGCACTCTAACCATTGCACCAGCGAAGGTCACATGAAAAATAATAGAGGATTCAAATTTTCGTCGTACGACTTTTCCAGAGTAGAATGGTCGGGAAGTTGGAGCTTGTCAGTAACGTTATAATGACGCCTGTCTAATTTTTAGTTTTCGTTATCTTTTGTCTTTATCAGTTCACTGTGGAACACAAAACAAATAACAAGGTTTTGACGAGAGATTATGGTAGAGGGAGTAAAAATATCACATAAGGTGTCAGAGGACACCCGCTTAGATCAAAGTTTTTTCGCTATATATTATGTACTAGTTATATCCAACACGCATAAGGCGCCCGCTGAAAAATACGCTGGAAAATAGGATAATCTTTAAGAAAATATACTTTTTGTAAAATGATAAACTTTATTGAAGAAATTGTCTAGAATGTTTTAAAAAAAAACTATATTATTAGGTCCTTTTTTAGAATATGTATTATATTTACCCGAAAAGGTATTTTTTTAAATAGAGGTACTTCTTTTATTAAAAGCTAATGTTTTTTTAAGAAAATGTACTATTCGTCAGAAGAAGTACTTTATGTAAGACAAAACCATAAGAGTATGAATTTTGTTTACAAAGAAATACTTTTTTTAAGAACAGGTATTTTTTAAAGAAGTGGTATTCTTTGTAAAAAAACAGTTTTTTTGTTTAAGAGAATTTATTTTTTTGAAGAAAAGTTTGGGAATTTTTTTTAGAATTTTAAATTTTTTTCGAGAATAAGTTCTCTTTTAAGAAATCCTGTGTTCGATCCCTGCTCTGACCACCTTAAAAAATGTCTTTCGGCGGCGATCACCTCGCATAGCGACGTCGATACTATCGAGTATTTAGCCATGAAAATACCGTTCGGAATCGGTGTAAAAACCGTAGGTCCTAATCTGTGAGTATAAAACTAGAAAGCGCACAGCTCAGTGTTTGTGAGATGCTGTCCCCAGTTCCTTCATGGGATGTGATGGGAAACCATTGTAGTATGTAAATAATTAAAGACAATGTAACCACGTGCAATAATGTATAAGCTAGTACATACATAAGTACACTCTCAGGAATGATCGCATGTCTTCGTATTATGTGTTGGGTGGGAAAACTTTGCTGCTCATCGGTTTGAACATACACAACCAGAAACAAGAGAGTCCGTCATAGTCGAAATAAACCAATAAGAGCAGTCGCATTTGCGTATACATACTGTCAATCCAGTGGTGAAATTAAACATTAAAGCTGTAAATAAATAAAGAACTGGAAAATAATTAAGTAACACACGTTATTCGTTACTACACCATTTATTTCTTTTTTATACTTCATTATAATTGGCATCCGACTCTGTAACATGCATTGACTTTGCCTGATCAAATGAAAATTCAAAATTTTTTAATTTCATTGCCAATTGTAGTATTTCTTATGAATTTGCGTTTGAAGAAGTAATGCAAATCAAAAATTCCCAACACTGATTCTTATACATTTTATGGGCAAAGTTTAACTTTCTCCTGAAATGATAACAACTAAAAATGTCATATTTCAGCCGAAAAACAAAAATAAATTCACAAAACTACAATCCCTAGGGAACTTGTATCTGTTGTTTAGACATTTGTTTTGTTAGTGTGTCAAAAATGTTGTACAATAAATTTGTAGTATAAATAATGTGTTTAAATTAGTATAGGAAATGATATATGTACATGTACTGATATGTATACTAACGTAGTCTCTTAATAATGCCATATATTTTTTTTTTCATAATCATATTAATATGTATTGTGAATTTTTATCCTACTGAACATAAATCATACTTGAACACAATATAGCGTGGATGCTGAAGGTTATAAAATTAAAGGTTATATAGAATTGCGACCAACAACTTCTAAATCTTTGTATACATACTTATGTATTTAAAATCACTTTCACTACTTTTTGTGTATACATATTGCCATTTACAGGATGTTATATGAGATTAAACCGATACCAGTATAAACTCATAGTAAACTGTTATTGAATAATAACACTTTTAGTAAAATTTTAAGTTTTGAAATGACACATAAAAACACCGAGACACCCCAACTAATTTTTGTGTCACAGAATCCAGTGCTATACTCCGTTTTAAAAAGTTAGCTCAAAGCAAAGAGATATTTCGGTTTTAAATTTGTAGTAGATTTAAGGTGATTTTTGATTTTGTTTGAGGGAAAAACCTGCAAAAGCTCTTGTTAAATCAATTTATATATCTTTTTTCGACAAAATGTAACCGTTGAAATAATAGACATCTTTTGGAAGCAGAATTAGTTTACCTCTTCCAATTTGGGACCATAATAATTATAATAAATTTGGGATTCGGGATTTTGAGATTGGCATCCCTATTACAAACAGATGCTACAATACATATATCAAAGTGTTCGCTTTGATATTTTAGTTCCTACCCGCCGCTATAGATATTAACACATCGAAAATAGAAGCATTTTATTGATCATTTTGAAAAAAATAGAAAAATGAGTGACGAAAAATGCAGATCACATTGCGAAAAATTAAATATGTTTTGTTTTGTGTGTGTGAAAGTTTACACCGAAAAATCATCGACGGCATTTAGTTGAAGATGCCCTCTAAGCTTACAATCAGTATTTTTTGGTTACGCCCCATAAAGATGTGCGAAATGTTGATCATGCACCTGAATTTACGTGGATCACATGTTTTAGTGCGTTAAACAAATATGGAAATTACGGCGAAATTCGAATGATATGGACCGATCCAGGGGAACATGATACAGAAAATTGCTACGCGTGCAAGAACGATGTTAATGGTCTCAATCGAAACAGTAAATTCACTTAGATATACTATATATGGAATACACAATAATTTATTCTTATAGAACGATCCGGTTTTATATACAAATGTGTACCAAGTGCTCACGTACCAGTTCCACACAGTGATGAATTGCCTGTCCCAGTACATACATCGACATAACAATATGATACTGCGTCCTGTGAAGTACAATCACAAACTTCAGCAACATCATTACATCATGCTGATTCTGATTACCTTCAGCCAGTTATACAATATCCATCATTAATTTCGCAGGAACATTGAGATAGAATCGTTCGAAATCTGAAGCTATCTCAAAATAATGCAATGACTTTGGCTTCGGAACTAAGAAGCGTCAACGTGCTGGCACCAGGTGTAAAAGTTACATCTTATAAATACCGGCAAGAACCATATATGCCTTATTTCATGCTTTCCGAGGACCCAGCTTATGCATATTGTTACGAATAAGTAAAAGCTTTTGCTTACTGTTAATGACTCTACTAACAGTATGTAAACAACAGGCGGTTAGTGCTGCGCCTGAAAGTATGCATTGTAACAACGTACCAGCTCGCTAAACCAGTAGCATGAATTCACCTCAGTAAAGATAATTCTCCTGTGTAGGAGAATGTTCTACAAAGATAAACAACAACAACAACATCTAGTTTCTAGAAGGTTCTTGAATTCGCTAGATATATGTACCTTCATTTGTGTATGGTGAGTTGGTATAAATAGCGGAGGTCTTTGGAATGGAGAGTCAGTTTGTGATTAAACCCCGTAAAGTAAGCAACGCGAATTGATAGTAAAATACAAGACTTGTTAACGTGTTATAAATAAAGTAAACTGTTGTACTGTATAAATAAATAAAAGGAAGTGATACCGTTGTAATTATCGTAATTAAAAACGAACCTTGTTTTATTATTGGGAATAAAACAACGCAAAAAGGACGAATAAGGAAATTCGTAACATTGGTGTCAGAAGTGAAATTACGAATTAAGGACAACGATGAAGTTTGAGGAACTCAAAGTTGAACAGCTAAAAAAGGAGTTGAGCAAATTGGATCAACCGACAGCTGGTAATAAAGTAGAGCTGCAGAGGCGATTAATAGAAGAATTTAAACGCCGAAACATCAACATTGACACATATCAGTTCGAGTGCAAAGACGAAATGGAGGTTTGTGCAAAAGAAGCAACTGGTAATGTAGATGTTTCTACAATGTTTGCTGCCATGATGGCCAAATTGGACGAAAATTCTAGAATTATGAACGAGAATTCTAGAATTGTGGACGAGAAATTGAGCGAAAATTCTCGAATAATTAACGACAAATTGAATGAGAAATTTGGTGAGAATTCTAGAATTATGAACGAGAATTCTAGAATTGTGGACGAGAAATTGAGCGAAAATTCTCGAATAATTAACGACAAACTGAATGAGAAATTAAGCGAAAATTCTAGAATTATTCAAGAAACATCAAATGCCACAAATGAGAAACTGCAAGAAATCTCCGAAGTTGTGAGCAATATGGAGATTCAAGTGAACGATAAATTCGAAAAGGTTGAAGAAAAAATCGAGGAAATGGGGCAGAAGATTGAAGAAGTCGAACATAAGTTCGAGGAAGTCGAACGGGAACTAAAAAACGATGTAAGCGAATTGCAAAGGAAAATGAATGAACTTCAGTTGCAAGAGGGTCCGGTGCGAGTAATTTCTGAAGGCTCTAGTAGATTGAAAGCTCCCAGTTTCGATGGCTCTACACCTTTCGATGTTTTTAAATTCCAATTCGAAATGGTCGCAATTAAGAACTTGTGGAACAGCAACGACAAAGCCGTTGAGCTAATTTTAGCACTAAAAGGCAACGCAGCAGAAGTCCTTCAGAGCATTCCCGTCAGTGCCAGAAACAACTACGAGGATATACTGGCTGCGTTACAACGCAAGTATGGTGGCGATCACAAGAAGGATTTATATCGCATGGAATTGAGAGGCCGAGTGCAAAAGCATAATGAAACGCTTCAGGACTTCGCAACCGAGGTGGAACGTTTGGTGTTGATGACTTAACCTGGTGAGTCCCACCCATTCTTGGATCAATTTAAGATTGAAGCATTCGTCAACGGCATCCGTGATCCTGACATAAAATACGTGACTTGTGCCACACAAAAAGCTACATTCGCCGAAACTGTTTCGTTCGCATTGGCACAGGAAACAGCAAAATTTGTGTCCAAGCCTCAAATACAAAGAGTTAGAAAAATTGAAATGGAGTCGGAGGCAGGAGATTTGAAGGGTGCCATAAACGATCTTAAAGAAATCACCCAAACCCTCAGCAAGGCGTTACCAGGCGGAAGTAAGCCCAGACCAAAGTGCTACAATTGCGACAAACCTGGTCATATTTCACGAAACTGCAGAGAGCCACGAAAACGATCAAGATCGAGCTCACTCCAACGTGGCAATAAACGGGTAAATTTTACTACACAAAATGAATCTCCGTTAAACTAAAACAAGCTAGCCCAGAGGGGCATGGACTAGCTCCCACAACCGAGGGCCCCACGATCTCCATCTCAATAATACAACAGAAAAACAACAACCTCACTGTCTACGGAGCTATCGGTGGTCGGAAGCGCATATTGACTATGGACACAGGCGCGTCACAATCTATCATCAGATCTGATTTGATAAATGGACCAATAGAATCGTTACATGGTGTAAGACTCCGCACAGCAACGGGTGAACCAGCAACTGTACATGGTAAAGTTAAATTGAAGTTAGCCATTGCCAACATGAGCATCGAACACGTGTTTATTGTCGCCGACATTGTAGATGAAGTGATAATTGGCGCAGATTTTATGATTGCCCAAGGCCTCAAGTTAGATATGGGGCAGCAAATTTTGACGTGGGCTAATGTGGAAATTCCTCTCAATGTGGGATACGACAATACAACACAGATTAAAAGGCTGATCGCTTACAAAGATGTAAAATTGCCACCAAAATCAGAAACCATAGTATGGGCCCGAATGGAGGGAGATTGTGAGATCGGCGGTTTGTGGGTAGTTGAACCGGCAAGTATAAACAACTATAACATCATCACTGCCAAAGCTCTAGTAAGAACTAATAATGAAGGATACTTGCCTGTACGAGTTCTAAATTTGTCCAACAACGAGGAGGTGATCGGCGACCGCACAGAAATTGCAGAATGTACACCAGTCGAGGCGGTCATCAACTGTGAAGTTAATTCTGACTGCAGCAAACTATCAGAAAAGGAGCAGAAAGTGCTGGAGTCGCATCTCAGTGAGTGGGTGCGAGAACTAAAGCCTTCTGATAGGAACAAAGCAAAGAAAATACTGTGGAAGCATGCGTCTGCCTTCGCCCTGAAAAAAGAATGCCAAGGTAGAACATCAATGGTAAAGCATGACATCAATACAGGGGAAGCGAGACCAATAAAACAGGCGCCCAGAAGTCTTCCACTTGCAAAAAGAGATGAGGTAAAGAAACTGGTAGCTGAAATGCAGAAGGATGGTGTAATCGAACCTTCTTCAAGTCCATGGAGCTCGCCGGTGGTACTAGTTAAGAAGAAAGATGGAAGTACCCGATTTTGTGTGGATTATAGAAAGCTCAACGACGTCACCAAAAAGGACAGTTATCCACTACCAAGAATTGATGACACATTGGATACGTTGTCAGGAACAAAATGGTTCTCCACGCTGGACTTGCAAAGTGGTTATTGGCAAGTAGAACTCAGCGAGAAAGATAAGGAGAAAACTGCATTCAGCGTAGGGGATGGTCTGTGGCAGTTTAAAGTAATGCCATTTGGACTATGTAACGCTCCAGCCACCTTCGAGCGATTAATGGAGTGCGTGTTGAAAGGACTTCATTGGCGAACATGCTTGGTATACCTAGACGACATCATTGTCATGGGGAAAACATTCGATGAACACCTGAAGAATCTTAAAGAAGTCCTTCAACGTATAACCGCGGCTGGGTTGAAACTCAGCCCGAAGAAGTGTTCTCTGTTCCAGAAAGAAGTAAAATACTTGGGACATCGAGTGACAGCAGATGGCATTTCCACCGATGAAGACAAAATCCTGACAGTGAAGGATTGGCCACGACCGCAGAATCTCCATGAATTACGCAGTTTTCTAGGACTCTGTACGTACTACAGACGGTTTGTGCCGGGTTTCGCCACAGTGGCTGCAAGTCTTCACGAGCTGACAATGAAAAGTCGGCCGTACTGTTGGAGCGAAAAACAAGAAGAGTCATTCCACCAACTGAAGCAATATTTATGCACGGCTCCTTTGCTTGCATATCCTGTTGCTGGAGAGAAATTCGTGTTGGATACTGACGCGAGTGGTTACGGAATAGGTGGCGTGCTCTCGCAGGAAATCAATGGCCAAGAAAAAGTTATTGGGTACTACAGCAGAATACTCTCAAAGCCAGAGAAAAATTACTGTGTTACGAGACGAGAGCTACTGGCCGTCATAGAGTGTGTCAAACACTACCACAAGTATCTGTACGGCCAGCCTTTCCAGTTAAGAACCGATCATGCGGCGCTAAGGTGGCTACTGCAATTTAAGAACCCCGAAGGCCAACTTGCTCGTTGGATTGAAAGACTGCAGAGCTATGACTTCAGCATTGAGCATAGAAAAGGAGGAAAACACGGTAATGCTGATGCCCTGTCACGTCGTCCATGCAAGCTGGAATGCAAACACTGCTCAAAAGCAGAGGTGAAAGAAAACATCATTGACGTACGTCTGCTTCGACTAGAATCCAACGAAGACTGGTCAACAGCACAAAGAAGCGACCCTATACTGGCAAAAATCATTTCTGCAAAAGAAAATGTTGAAAGACCAACACGCAATGACATCGCCTCAGAGAGCCCCCTGATGAAAGCATACTGGGCCCAGTGGAACAGCCTAAAATTATTGGATGGTTGCCTATACCGGTTATGGGAAAGTGAGGATGGTAAAATAGTCAAAAAGTTAATAGTGGTACCTTCCTCCAAGGAAAAAGAGATAATGACAGAATTCCATAATGGCCCGAGCGGAGGACATCTAGGAATAACCAAGACCATTGAAAAGCTAAAGCAACGGTTCTACTGGATTGGCTGTCAACAAGCGGTAGCCGATTGGATAGCAAATTGCACCCAATGCATGACAGCTAAGGGACCAACGCGAAGAAGTCATGGCCACATGCAGCAATACAACTCAGAAAACTCAGAAAAGTATGCATTGTAACAACGTACCAGCTCGCTAAACCAGTAACATGAATTCACCTCAGTAAAGATAACTCTCCGCCATTCGAGATTGTTCTACAAAGATAAGCAACAACAACAATGTCTAGAAAGTTCTTGAATTCCCTAGATCTAGAGAGTTCGGTTTGTGATTAACCGCCGTAAAGTAAGCAACGCGATTTGATAGTAAAATATAAGACTTTGTTAAAGTGTCATAAATAAAGTAAACTGTTGTACTTTATAAGTCCAATAAAAGGAAGTTAAACCGTTGTAATTATCGTAATTTAAAACGAACCTTGTTTTATTATTGGGAATAAAACAACGCAAAAAGGACGAATGAGGAAATTCGTAACAATACCATGAAATTAATTCTGGAATGCATAAGTTATGACAAACCCAATTGGCGCGTAAATTGTGATTTTAAGGTTATTTCCCTATTAGCTGGAATGCAAACTGGCTATACAAAGTACATGTGTATTTTATGTAAATGGGACAGCCGTGCAAAATGCAACCAGTAGGAAAAGCGAGTTTGACCAAAACGCGATTCCCCTTCAGAAAATAATGCTTCCAGATCTTCATATCAAGCTGGGACTTGTAAAGAACTTTTTAAAGCTTTTGCAAAATTATCAATTGAAATATTAGAAGAGGGTAATTTTGTGTAACTAAAAGTGTGTGACTGCAAAATATTTTATATCAATTTTTTTAAACAGGTGTAGTTAACGGTCCAGATATACGGAAACTTTTAAGGGATACGAGTTTTTCTGAAATGTTAGATGAAACTGAACTAAAAGCATGAAACTCATTTCGTGCGGTAATTGAAAACGTTCTTTACAAAAATCGCTCACCAGAGTACCGTGATTATATTGACAACATGATGATGTCTTTCGACAAACTTCGCGTTAATATGTCGTTGAAAATCCACATGTTACATGCACATTTCGATTTTTACGAACGGTAATGGCATACCAATACCGGTTCGTTGGAAAAAGAATAGACGCAATGCTTGCAATGCTGGTCGATTGCAAACAAAAAGTAAAAATTGAATAAATCAAATATAGTTCCATGTCCGCTAGAAAATGGACGTCCATTATACCTAGATATAAATGTTGACAAATAGATAATAAACAAATTGATTTTAAACAAGTTCTTAAAGTTTTTTCATTCAAATAAAATCAAAAATCGCCTTAAATCTACTTCAAATTTAAAATCGGAATATTTCGTGATTTCGAGCTAACTTTTCAAAACGGGGTACACCACTGAATTCTACGATCAAAAATTAGGTTGACGTGTCTCGGCGTTTTGCTGTGTCATTTTCATCTACTAACAGTGCAATTTCTGTAGCGTTAACGACTAGATGTATTAACTTTACAGCAGCAGTCTTTTATTCAGAAGATAAATGGACGTAACTCAAAATTAACAAATTTTCAGTCGAGGAAAATTACAACTTCAAACATAACGAGGATCTAAGACAACTAAATTTAAAACTGTAGTTTCGTTAAGTCACGAAATGCCCGGAAATACTCAATCACAGACACATTCAGTTGGCATTTTTTTTTACGAAACTTGGGTTAAACTGACAGCAGATTTTTTCAACGAAATGGAAATAGTTCTTAGTTATTATTTTAAATCACAAAAAGAAATAAATTAAATCTGAAAATTTCAAGTTATGATCCTTTTGAAATTGGGGTGCGATACATGTGTTATTCTAAATTCTCAATAAAATTTCCACTTAAATACACCTGAACATGTACGTGATGTTCGATATTCCTACGACTTTTTGTACCACAATCATTTTCACTCAGTAGTCCAATTAAAAAAATCACACTTTTTTCAGCAATGCCAACACATATAAACATCAGTCCATTAAAATTTCATGCGCCAATGCAAACAGTTATTTGTATTCACATGTTTCACCAATCAACAGTTGTTTCGTTGAGTCTGTTGGAAATTCAGGCAATTTGTCACCCTGATTTTTCATTTCGTACTTTATTAAAACACATGGTTGTTGCCAGTAGCAAATTCTAATTAGTATAAATCCATTGAAAATGTTGGCAAAGTTAGTGGCAGGTTCAAATTTGCAACAACATACGCAGCAATATAAATATGTTAAATAAAGTCAAATACGATTTCGCTTCTAACAAAACATAAAAATATAATATTATATCATTTACAGTTGCAAAATTATGTGTTTTATTTTGAACAAAATATGCAATCCTTTGGAAAACCTGTTAACTTCTCGGAACATTTGGCATTCAAAGTTTGGCACGGCTGGATTTTTTGCATTTGATAGAGTAATGAAGTATAGAGCTGCCATTGTTCCCATCTGGCATTTCCTATCGTGGTGCGGTCGGTGCGATAGAGAGTTGTTTGACTTAAATTGACTTATACCAGGTGGAATTACAAAAATTGTTGACTTAAATTGTTCATGTAGTTTGGATGAAACCGGTGAAATTGAAACTTAAAAGTATTTTGGACCTTGTATGATATATTTTATTTGTGATATTTTGACACAACAATTTTAACGCACAAATTGAATTCCCGTTGCTGATTTATTGTTGGATGATTTGAGCCATTGCCTCTATCTGGTGTTATTAAAGCAATACTTTCCAACATACTTGACGAATTGAAGTACAAGGTGGGGCAAAAGAAATGACCCATTGGAGAACCCCATAACTTTTGCAAATAGCGTCAAATGTCAATTCGGTTTTGACATTTGTGAAGTAAACAAAAGCAGAATAAAAATCAACAAGCCCTAAATCGGTTTACCCCGCAAGGACTTATTGTTGTGAATTTCGTTGCAGATTTCCTGGCCGTCCGACACCAACTGGACAAACACTGCGTCGTTTGGCCAATCGCCTTGAAGAGACTGGGACAACACAAGATCTTCCCAAGGCTGGCCGGCCCCGGATCAGCCGTTCTGCTATTGCCCAAGATGTTGAAGAGGTGCCCGGACCATCGACCAGATGACTTGCCATGCAATTGGGCATTTGCAGGCGGTCCCTACTAGAGTATCCAAAACCCAAACCGGGGAAACCGGTTAACCGGTTTCTTTGCTATTAACCGTGTTCCGGGTTTTTAAAAAACGTAATTTTCGAACAAACCGGAAACCGATTATTTGACGTCGGTTAAGCGATCCTTAAGAAAAATAATAGTAAATGGTATGATTTTCGAATTATAGTGAAATTTTGGAATTTATAGACATGATTCCCATTTTGAAATATAATTTAAATGCCATATCCAAATGATTTTTTTTTCACCATAATTTTATGATTTGAATTAGAATTAATTAAAAATTAATTAAGCTTTTCAGAAATTTTTTTATCAAATTTCAAAATTAAAATTATTTGAATATAATTTTCAATTTTAATGGCCAGATTCACAGTTGAAAATTCTCCATTTAAATGTACTTTAAATTCCCGATGCTTGTCGTTGAAATGTCAATTAATATGTAAAATTTTTGTGAACTTTTAAATTGAGCTTTTAAATGGCGACTGTGAAACTCGCCCTAAATCAGTTTAGTGCGAATTTGAATAAAACCTTTACTTTTATTTTAAACACGTATCCCAAATTGGAATATGATATATATTTTTTAAAATGCGATGATTTATTCGACCTTCGTATTATATTTAAAATTTAAATGTTCGAGCGTTAGCTCTATTTTAAATTATTTCGGTCTTCAATATTTCGCTACCCATTGGGTAGCATCGTCATCAAATTAAGTACAATTATTAACCAAAAATTTGATTTTAATTTGTAATTCCATTATTATATTTTCATTTAATTTTTAAGTAATAATTGTTTTTATCTTCCCGAAAAATTTATTTTTCGAACAAACCGAAAACCGGTTTCTAAAACATGCCGTTTTTTTTGAGACTCTAGTCCTTACACAGAATTTTGGCGAAAGATTTGAAGGTGCTCGCTTACCAGGTGTAGACAGTGCATCAGCTGTTAGGCCGCGGGCCTAACGGCGACTGTGGACGGCGCGCGCCCTACTGATCCATGAGTACCGAATTTTTTTTCTTCCTCAATTGGATTAATTAGGACTGGAAAACATATGGTTCCAATACGACGGTACAATGGGGCACACTGCTCGAGCCACAACCGCTATTTGTAGGAACCATTTCCTGGTCTCTTAATCCCTCGTTTTGGTGATTCGCACTGGACGACCAGATCCCTCGATTTAACCGTTTCAGACTTTTTTTATTTGGTTTTTTGAAGTCGTGGGTTTAGGTCAACAAGCCTGAGACCCTGGAAGCTCGTAAGGGGAATATTCGCCAAGAATGCGAAAATCTGTCGTCCGAACTTCTGACAATAGTGATGGAAAATGCAATAAAACGAGCCTGTATGGTCACCAACGCTGATATCATTTTCGATATCATTTTCTCCACTTGATGGAATAAGTTCTAGTGGATTAGGTAAACAAATTTCACTAACAGAATTAAGTTTTTATCATAAAAAAAATACAACAAAATAACATTGACTGATTACTTTTGCCCCACCTTGTATATGCAGTAGTCCCTAAAAAATCTGCTAATGATACCAGCAAGCATTGCAAACGCACTGGCAGCCCACCCGCTTCCCACGAGTAAGACGCGCCTACTCTTTAGTCATGAGATGTAAAATCAAATTTGAAACATATGAGTCCTGAGCACCAGCGAAAAAAAAAAAACAACAAAAACGTGTAACAGCAGGGACATAAACTGTCATTATGTAGAAAGTTAGGACAAACTGGGTCCATTTAATGTAACCGTATCGGTAAAAACTACAAAAAAAATATATATTTGCCATAATAGGTACCTAAAAGTACATAACATCTACCACAAAGTACAAAGTGTGGACATGAATCGTACAAAGTTAAAAAAACGTTATTGCAAGCGCTGGGAAAAAACCCGAAGAGAACATATTCCAGAAACCATGCCTATGTTTGCAAACATTAAATATCTGCTATTTTTGGAAGGAAGTTCCTCATCGCACGTTGCGGGATGGGGGCTAAATGATAAAGTTGTAAACAACTTTTTTAACTGTATTATGCTACAACCCAGTATTATTCTGCAAACTTTTAGGATTTCGTAGTTTAGTGTTTGAAAGTTGTACCAATTCGTTTTGTTATTTTATTGCATACCTTTAGACATAATTGATAATTATTACTAGATTTGTACACTCAGGGACATATATGAGGGTTATTTTCATTAATGTTAAATAAATAAATAAATGGTTTCCCATTACATCCCATGAAGGGACCTGGGAGAACTTCTCACAATCACTGAGCTGTGCGCTTTCCAGTTTTCACTCACTGATTGGGATCTACAGTTTTACACCGATTCCGAACAGTATTTTTAATGGCTATATACTCGAACAGCTTTTTCATGGCTATATACTCGATAGTGTTGCCGTCACTGTGCGAGGTGACCGCCGCCGAAAGAAATTTTTTTTAAGGTGGTCAGAGCAGGTTTCGAAGCTAGGATCTCATGTACAAGAGCCGCGCACACTAACCATTGCACCACCGATGGCCATAATGTTGGCTTTGTGATATTCATACCCATGTGAAGTCTGCTGGCTTCACTGGAAGGCAGTATGACATAATTACGGCTAAGGAAAGCCGGCTTCTCTGAAAATTTTGGAAGTGTAGGGAATTCGATTTTGGCTTTTATAAGCTATTTAAGGAGGCCAAGAAAGGATTTAAAAATTTAAATTCTGATTGTCTCTCTACTAGTTCGAAATTTAACTCGTTGGAGGATATGTTTGATACTTTAAATGCCCTGAGGACATCTCGTCCTCCCCAAGACGGAATGAAAACTCTAGTGATCGTAATTTAATTGTACCAGAAACTCCTAACTTGGATAATTTGGACAGTCTTTTCTTATCTCCGAAACAGTCGTCTTCTGTTGTTCCTTCATCCATAGCAGTCAGGAACCGTAATCATTATGAGTTTTATTATAAAGATTATATACTAATGATTATAGAATTTGTTTTAACGATTTTTTTCAATGGTAGTTATTAAATTTGAGTGATATTAAAAAAATCACCCCATATTCATTATTTATAGAAACAAAATGTCATAAATAATTATTTTTGATTCCAGAACCTTTATTGAATGCAAGTAATTATACAAAATTTAGTAGCATAATAAATAATAGCAATTTAATAATTTATATCTTTTTTAGATGCATTGTCCCCAGATCGGCCTCTGGAGTACATTTAATGAACATCTGTGTTGCATTTGTACAGTTTTATAAATTCAATTTGTTCAAATCAATTTAACACTCTCATATAAGATATCAATGTACTGACAATATTTTAATAAAAAAATTACATAAATATCGTATTATTTATAGACTAAAATCTATGGTCTAATTAAAATAAATTTTTTTTATAAAACAATAATTTTAA
This sequence comes from Phaonia tiefii, assembly GCA_963931995.1. Lineage (NCBI taxonomy): Eukaryota > Metazoa > Arthropoda > Insecta > Diptera > Muscidae > Phaonia > Phaonia tiefii. The sequence continues at coordinate 30,777,760 of OZ008368.1, forward strand.
GATAGCCACCAAGATTTTTTGGTTTTTGACGTGGTTTTGACGTCCTCGATAGATTTCACTTTGCCCAGGTATATGACCGCCTCGGGTGGTACAAACAGTTTTCGTAATGCATCACATAAATAATTTGCACTTGTATAGTAGGGAGCCATTATTAAATTGTTTTCCTAGTTTGTTGTACAACGTAGTTTATGGTTTCTTATTAAATTTATGACGTAATTGTCAATTCGAGTTACATTTGCCTAATTTTATACTATAAATGCCAACCAAGGGTATACTCCTCGACCATTTTGAATGAGTTTGGAAGTCCTTCACTAATATTAGATAATGTCTTATCAGCATGATAAATAACAATATCATCGGCGATTGCCGACTAGTTTAATTACTATTGTTTTCATCGAAATCCTTATATGAATGTATTGATTCCAGAAAAGCTCCTATTCCATCATGTATTACCTCTTGGTCCGTGTTTTCCATTTCTAGATCTTGCGTGCTAATTCCAGCTTTTCTTGATATATTCCTTTCAGATTCGTGCACAGCTTTTTTAGTTAAATGCAGTGGTTTAATTTTTTAAATACTTTCCTACCTTGCAACATTCTTACTGAATCTCTATGATCTAATCTCTCCAGGTTTTCCTAAATTTGTTTATTTCCTATTAATATATAATTTTCATTCCATAGTTTTTTAATCAGTTTGAGTTTTGCTGGTAGTTCTGTAAGTCTTGTTTCTAACCTATTATGTTTTTTTATCATCGTTAATATTTCACTTTTTCATGAGTGTAATTTTTTAATTATGCTGTTAGAAAATTTTGAAAAGACACCTTTGTATTTAAATTTTGGTACCGTACTTTCAATGGCCTCTGATATTAGAAAATGTAAACTAGTTATATCGCTATCGTAATCCAATGTTTTGAGGCAGTTTGGCATTTCCTTGACTCTCAGTATATTTAGCCGGGAATCCGTTATGTATAAATCGTGGAATGAGCCGGATCGAGGAAAGGATGATGCTACAGAAGCGTAAAGCTTGCATCTGAATTCTATATCGTTTTCCGACAACCATTTTTTTTGGTATTGCCTTTTGCGACATTAAAAGTATTTCTCCATTCTCTGTGATTGCAGTTCAAGTCTACCGCTAGTACATATTAGTTATTTGAATTTTGAAGATTCATAGAATCAAATAGTTTAGGCAAATCTGCTCGTATTGAATTTGTATTGCCTGCCGGATAGTAAGCACATCTAATAACTAAAAAGTTCTTGCAGTTAACGGGAATCTTTATGGCGCATGTCTCTAAAGCAGCTACCGAATATATTCTTTTTTTATCATAACTGTAGTATTGTATTTTATTCTTGATTAATATAGCAGTTTCCCCTCCCCTTGTTGCATCAATTCGATATTTGCTTATGATTTTATAATTTTTAAATATTACATTGTGTCTATGCTTTAATTCTGTCTCATTTAATAGCATAATATCTACTATCTACCTTCTCTTAAAAATTTACATATTCTTGAAAATAGGACCAATTCTAAAAAAATTACCATTTCTTAAAAAAAAAACCTTTTCTTCAAAAAAAAAATAACAAGTCTGTATTAGATAACACGTCAGATCAGACGTAGAATACGTTAGTCATTTTGCAATTAAAATATATGAATTAAATATAATTTTTGATATTACTTGCAGAAATCAACTTGCGCATATAAAGACATTGCTTGCTTTAGTGAATCTAAGAAAGTGCATATTTACAAAATGCCGTCGCATCTCTCTCCAACCAACACAATAATTAACGCCATCAAAATTGCATGTGTAAACTCAGATTTATAGGCAGCTTTCGTTTTCTCTAAATTTCCTCTTTTATTTTCTACTCACTATATCAATGGCGTTTTTCCTAAACACATTTCTGTGAATACATTGGGAAGTAGTTGGAAAGCAGCTAATCTATTGTGCTGCCATATCACAAAAGTAATTCCTATTGCTGTACATCTAATAAACATGTCGCTACAATGTGGCGATAACCCAAATAAGTTTGGAAACCACTGATCTAAACGATTGGAATAGTTTTCAACAAGATTTATTAATTTATTTTGTGTGCTAGAAGACTGTATGCCATATGTTTAAGGATGAAACTATATCTAGTTTAACGTATTACATTATAGCGACATCTTCATTTGAAGTACAGCTACAGCAATACATTTTATGATATGGCAGCACAATAGATTAGCTGCTTTCCAACTACTTCCCAATGTATTCACAGAAATGTGTTTAGGAAAAACGCCATTGATATGGAGCGTATACATCGCCAATCCTTTGTATTAATGTACATACACACACATTTACACGCTGCTCGCAGAAGTAAACAAACGACAGCAAAGATCTGTAAACTGTCAAGCACACACAAGTGTCCACGCTCCCCTCCCTTCATTTTATGTTCCCCTCCAAACGAACTAATAACCGACCGATCCAACAAAACGAAATGTACACACACACACATTTACACGCTGCTCGATAAATAAACAAAGCACAGCAAAGCCAAAATCATTTGATTTCACAACAACAACAAAAACAACAGCGGCATTTACAAACCAACAACAACAGCGGCATGTACAAAAAAAGTCTAAAATATTATGCTCTTAAATATTTATTTCCTTAACTACATAAAACTTTTATATATAGACATATAATTTTTTTAATGTAATTCGAAACAAAACATATTACCAAAACTGAGTAACATATAAACATTGCTAAAATATGTTTTAATATTTAAGTAAAAGTGGGTGAAAGTTGACAAACATTTTCTCAAAATTTTGTGCTCCAGATCAACACCCCTACCTTACCGTATAACGTATTCTACGTTAAAATATCTTGTTATAAAAAATACCTTTTCTTACAAAAATTCCCTTTCTTAAAAGTACCTTGTCCTAAAAATAAAATATTAAATTTTTTCTTGAGATAAGTAGGCTTTCTGAAAATAAGTATATTTTGTTACTTTTCCTAAAAAGATTACCACTTCTTTAAAAAGTACCTGTTCTTTCAAAAGTACTTCTTTGTAAAAAAAAAGTCATACTCTTATGACTTTTTGTTATAGAAAGTAAATATTTCTTCTAAAAAATAGTACCTTTTCTTAAAAAAAAAACATTATATTTTAAACATATTCTCTATAAAAAAGGACCTAATAATATTTATTCCCGAAAATATAATACATATTCTTACAAAAAGGACCTAAAAATATAAATTTTGTTTTAAAAAATACACTGCAGAAAAACAATTGTCTTTAAAAAAAGTTATTTATTTTACAAAAAGTACCTTTTCTTACGAATCCATTTAAATTATCGTACTATTCCACGGGCGCTTTATACGTGCTGGAACTAACTAGTACATACTATATAGCGAAAGAAACTTCGTTCCAACCGGATGTCCCATGACACCTCATGTGATTGTTTTTTAAATAAGTACATTTTCTGAAAAAAAGTAAATTTTATTATAACGTATGGCCTTTTCTAGAAAAAATACCTTTTTTTAAACAGTACCTTTTTTGTGAAAGGAAATAACTTTTCTTGAGATAAGTACCTACTCTTTAAAACGTACCTATTCTTGGAAAAAGGACCAATTCTAAAAAAAATCCTATTTCTTTAAAAAATAAACTTTACCTCAAAAAAATACCTTCTCTTAAAAAATTTTTTTAAAAGTATCTTTTCTTAAAAATAAAATAATACCTTTTCTTTTCTTGGGATAAGTAGCCTTTCTGAAAATAAGTAAATTTTTTTTAAAAAATAACCTTTTCATGTTTTTAATAATTGTTCGGTTAAACAGTAATTGTTCTACTAAAAAGTAATTTTCTATGAAAAAGTACAGTTTAATAGAAATATTAAAAAGAAATGTGTGAAATTGATCATTATGGTGGATGGTTGGGAATATATCTATTTCAATGTCCACCAAGGCATATCATCAGCTCCCTTCTCCACAAGTATTTTGGTATATCATCGCACATTATAGGGATAATCAAATCTCAAGTAAGCGAGAATTTTCTAAACTCTTACTTGTGCGAAAACATGCACAACAATACTTTGCCATTACCATCAATATTCACAACATCTCTTTCCTATGCATGCTTTCATCGAAAGCCATTGCATAGATGTTGTTGTTTCAAAAAAGAAACAATGATTACAATGATAGGCGATGATATACCAAAATACTTGTCGAGAAGGGAGCTGATAATATGCCTCTCTGAAAAAGTACCTTTTAAAAGCACTGTGTGTAATTTTTTAAGTCATGGCAAAATAACCATATGCGGACACCACTACATGATAAAAGACTAAAAAAAAAAGACCCGTGTTTCCCAATTTTTCCCAAAGTCATGCACTTTTTTTTTTTATGGGCCGCCAAAGATTTGGGGCCTCGGTATCATTTCGTAAAAATGTGATCATTTTCTCAGGCTCATATCTTGCAAACCTTTCAGAATTTCGATTTACTCTCTGAGGCCGTTCTTTAATTTCATTTGTTTTTTATTTACTTCGACATTGAGATAAATTTTCGGCAAATTTTTCACTTTTGCGTGCTACCTAAACAGTGTTAAGAATCATCTCTAGGAAGTTTATATGTTCTAGAAATTTGTTTATTGAGATCTTAGGTAAATTTTTGTAGTAGATTGTTTCCTTGAATTTTGAACGGTTTGCTACCTATGGACCTGAACACGGGAAAAAAGGTAAAAAAAAATCGAAGTTCTTTAAGTTTGTTGCGATTTTATATGTTCGCAATTTTTGTTCTTTATGACAAGAGCTACAACTTTGCCTCAGAGAGTAAATCGAAATTCTGAACGGTTTCCAAGATATGAGCCTGAGCAAATGATCACATTTTTACGAAAATGATACCGAGGCCCCAAATCTTTGGCGGCCCATAAAAAAAAAAGTGCATGACTTTGGGAAAAATTGGGAGACACGGGTCTTTTTTTTAGTCTTTTATCACGTAGTGGTGTCCGTATATGGTTATTTTTTTTCGTGTTGCACTGTGTAGTTATTGATCTTGAACCGAACAATTATTAAAAACATAACAACTCAAAAGATCGAATAATATAAACTCAAACGGAAATAACCTTGTCCTGTTCGTAAGAAAAGTATTTGGTTGTAAAAAATTCATACTCTTATGGCTTTTTCTTACAAAAAGTACTTTTTCTTAAAAATAGTAAATTTTCTTAAAAAAATATTAGCTTTTAATAACAGAAGTACCTCTCTTTAAAAAAGACCCTTTCTGTAAAATATAATACACATTCTTAGAAAAAGGCCAAAGCGATATAGGATATAGCGAAAGGAGCTTCGTTCCAACCGGGTGTCCCCTGACACCTCACGTAATTTTTATACCTCGGCTAGGTTTTGGTGGCAGTCGATGAACAACTAACTGATACTTATTAGTCCATTGTGACACCACGGGCTAACCAGATTATCCCCGACGGATAACCATGTAGCTTACTCCAACAAGCGCAAGATGTTGTCTATGCCTATCTGAGATAGTTCTCCCAGGTAAGTTAATAGGTAGGATCCCATAGTAGACACCCTCCCGTCGACAAGTACTGGACACGTGTATAGAATATGTTCAGTGGTGCAGCTTTTACAAAAGTCATTTGCCCCAACCTTTAACCTCGCCTCATGTCTATCACTCAGACAGTGTCCAGTCAAAACTAATATATGCATAGATACCCTGGGTCTTGCTAGAGATAATTTTGGTACCTTTTTAGTTACAATTTATGTACTTCTTGGTATATTTATAGCACATTTTATGTACTCATTACTAAATTTTTGGTTCACCTTATAAAAATTGTTGGTACACGATATTGACCTCTTTAGTATGATCTACGTAATATTTGGGTACGCTTGATGTACTCACTGGTACATTCGATGTACATTGTGGTACACGTTATTTACCTTTTGTTACTTACTGTCTTTTGGTTTCAAATTATGGGCTCTGAAATTTGGTAAAAATCGATATGTTCAAAAATTTGACTTGATACAGACATTTAATGGGTACCGATCAACTCAGTGGATCTGCCTCTAACCGATACAATTTACTGGAACGTGATACAAAAATTGCATGGCAAAAACTACAACAGTGTAGTTAAACTTTGAACAACCAACAACTAAATGTTATTCAAACCAGTTTATAATTTCGACCACCATGTACCACAGTAATGATTTTCGAAATAACCTTTCGACTCCTTACATAAAATCACATCTGACTCCAGCCTAAATACCAATTAAATGTCCTTTAAACCCCACAAATATAGCTACAAAATAGCTTTGTATATTTCGCTCAGAGAAACAATTCGAAAAAAGGAAGACCAACAGAAAGTACAATACCGTGGCCAAATATCATCTTCTTATTCCCATCGAATCATTTCACTAAAAAATATCATTAATTTTCTCTCCTCTTCACACGCACCAATTTAGCATTTTTAATGGAAGGGCGTGATGCTTAGGGTTACCTAATTGCGACATTAATGATGATGATTAAAGGCCAAAACTAACAAATTTAATTTCTGTTGGGATTTCCTCTCAACTGAAGTAGATAAAGGTTGTACAAATATTTGTAGTAATTTACAAACACTTAGAGAACCAGCAGAAACAATTTTGTGGTAGACCGCATTTGAACGAGGAAATTTTTGTTACAGCCTTTTCAAGTGATTCGTTTATTAACTAGAGCCATGCAGAATCAAGTGGACAGGCATAAATACCAAGGCATGTCGTGATAATCGGGCTCAAGGAATATATTGACATTTCGCTTCAATTTTTATTATGGATTTAAACTTAAAAATAAAATCAATTAATAACATTTTAAAACCCGAATTGTACCATAACTTTTTTTGTCCCTCATTTCGAAATTTTTCACATAAATGAAATCAGTGGAGTATAAAAGTGATGAACATACAATTTTCCCGACAGTCTTATGTGTAGTTTAGGAGAAACCGTGTGTGTTCATATGGCTACACGGGTACAAACACTAACACTTTTTATAAAAAGCTAATTTTGTTATAAAGCAATGGTTTAATATGATTTTCAGTTCATCTTTATGATGTTTATTAGATTTATTGCTTCAATAAGCTTATTCCTAATATTCCGTGTGATACGATACAAAACTTTTGGCACGTAGAGTTAGACCTACGTGGCATTTGACGCAAGCAGTTCGACCAACAGCTTTGCAATATTCCCACGCACATCGCCGTTTCTTGAATAATGGCACAACATAATGACTATTTCTATCATAACGTAAAGTCGCCTCAACTAAATTGGAGCTTTCGATCCTTTTATGATTTACTGATGGGCCAGGACTTTGAGGTTTTTCGCTATATTTATGCAATTCGATAAGAGACACATTTTGGTCCATTCGATCCACACCATACATTAATTTGTTATAGTTTGTTATGGAAGATGGTCGGGGAATGCTGACTTTCATTCTTTTTTTCGCGGCAATATCGGGATGCATTTGTCATAGGGTGCTTGCTACACTATTGTCGATGCACTTTACTAGAAGTATGTCACCATTTTCGTCAGTAGCAGCTAAACAAAACCCACGTTTCTTGTTTTTGAGTTCCTTATTTGTTGGTAGTGTCGAGTTACGTGGAATAAGATTCTCTCGGTTCGACTATAACCACGTGACTTCAGATGCGCAAGAAGTGGGAATGGCGATACTATCGAGCACTTAGCAATGAAAAAGCTTCTAAAAATACCGTTCGGAACCGGTGTAAAACTGTAGTTCCCAATCGGTGAGTGTAAAAACTAGAAACCGCACATCTCTCTGATTGTGAGAAGCTCTCCTCAATCCCCTCATGGGATGTTTCACGTTGGGCCTTAGAGAAGCTGGAAGAAGATCACGTCTATATTGTAAAATTGTCGTAAGAGACAAGGCTCATTTTTGGGTCACCCATAGTATCTTTAGACGAAATTGCTTCTTAGGACGATTGAGCCATATCCGTCTTTCTGTTTGTCTGACTGGCTAGTCAATGCGATAAATGTCGTAAAACTTTACAGTTCACAATGACTATTATTTGTAGAAAGTTAGTTTGAGATAAAAAATGTGCGCTTTCACCACGCCCCTTCTGGTACTTCCCATACAAATCCACACATTTAAAATAAAATTATATTTCTTCCAAACCTTTCTTCTGGTAGATGTGATTAGCTTCAACTCTCACACCGGTTAATAATCTGTAAATGCCTACTTAACTGGAGGAAATGGGTGAGATTGTCACGCCCATTATGAAACACCTCCGACCTTAATGAAATTAGGTATAAGGTTTCACGTCATCAACGGCCAATCCTCAATTAAAACAAGGGTGATTTTGCCACGCCCATTTTGGTACCTCCCACACAAAAGTTGTTTGGCCGTCTGTTTATTCGGCACGAGAAGTCCAGCAAAACCGAACCAACTTTTATGAAATGTTGTACAAGTTAATATTTAGTCAAATAGCACTCTCCTATAGAAAGTAAGCGGTTTTACCACTCCCATTCTGGTACCTCCCATATTAAAGTTGGGCCGATGATCGGTTGATCAACACGATAACTCTAGTAAACTACAACCGATCTTAATAAAATGCAGTTCTAGGCAATATTTTGTAAATGATAATGCGTAATTAATAACTGACTATTGTGCCACGCCCAGTTTCGTACCTCCCATACAAAAGATGGGTGTATTTCTGGTTTACCGACTCGATATTTCCAATAAATCACAACCGATCTTAATAAAATTTGGTACTGATCAAAGTTTCGGTCACACCTTGCCATGCCCATTTTTCTACCTCCCATATAAATATTGGGAGGGCAATAGGTTGATAGTAAAAACAATCCCCAAATCGCTTAGGAATTTGGTTATTTTGAATATAGCCGATTTTTAATAGACTGCAATTTATGCAATGGGTTTTTACAATTTTTTTTTAAAGCGGATCATTAGTTTTATAACTTTTTCTAGAAATTTTAAAAGTTATAAAGCGCAGGGTGGCTGATGAATATTGCTACATTAAGAAACTCAAATAACTTTCTTTTCAGAGTATGGAATTAATTTTTCTCTAGGTCACGGTAAAGCTCATTCAATTTTATTAAATATACCTTAATTAGTTTTAAAAATAATGGAATTTAAATGCACACACTGCACGTTGATGCATGTGCGGCATCTTACCAAAAAGTTATTCATTACTGCTTGGAGAGTTGAGACAGGAATAGCCGCAATTGTTTATCGAATGAATTGCTTTAGTTCATTCTGGGGGGCCAACGAAATGTGGCGTTTCTGGATATCAGCTTATTGGGAAATTTTCATCGCAATTCTGTCATAACAGGCCGGGCTATATGAGGAGTTGCACCATCTTGCTGAAACCACACAGAGTTGAAAGAAATTCTCATTCGGCGTAATTCTGGATAGAAAAACTCGCTCAACATGCTCAAGTAACGGTCTCCAGTAACCGTAACGGTGTGACCGTTTTCTTCGAAGAAGTAGGTCCCGACAACGCAGCGTGATGAAAATGCATAACACACTGTGACACGAAGTGGATGCAACTCCGTCTTATGGAGTATATGTGTGTTGGAGGCACTCCATATTCGACAATCTTGTTTGTTTATGTTCAACATGTTTCCGTCCTCTTCCACATTTGAAGCATCTTCTGGCAAAATTCCAAGCGAATCCAATGTTGGCTATTTGAATTTTATATGGGAATAAGTCCAAATCTTTGTGCATAGTTGACTGCAATGACTGTCTGCTTATACCCATTTAAGCAGATACGTTTCTTGTCGAAACTCGTGGATGGGTGTGTATGACAGCAGCTACAGTAGCGATTGTTTCCTCCGTCTGAACTGAAGGGTTTCGTAGGTAAGGTCTTCTGTTGACTGACCTATGCCCGGCAAAATTGTTAACAAGTCTCATTACAGTCCATCTGCTCGGAGAATTGCCGCCAAACGTGCGCCTATACTCTCTTTGGACCGAAACTACGGACTCCAGTGCGTGATAGCGGCGGACAATTCAAATTCTTGTTTCAGTATCCCAGTTATCCATTTTTGTTAAATCTAAAAATCAATCTGCAAAATAAAAAAAAATTAACCAGATTTATTAAATAGAAAAAAAGTTTTAAATTTTTTTTTTTGGTGGCGGCTTTCATCAGCCTCCCTGTATTTGTGTTAGATAACTTAACACTTTAAAACATTGCAATCAGATATTACAAGTTTTTCGGTTCGGTTTCGGTTTTTGTGCTACAAATGTTTACTTTTCTTTAAGAGGCTTCAATTCTATACTATGGTCTTCATAGATTAATTCTGTTCATAGTCTAATATACGTATACTTTTAATATCTTCGGATTTAAATTGCGCGAATGCCGTAGTCTCCTACTGTTCCAGGAACTCCACTTTATATTCAGTTATTATAGTTTATAGTTAGGTTTTTGTTGCTTCTATATAAACTAACTTCCAATACTTCTCTTAGTCACCATTGCATTTCAGTTCGGTCACGACGTTTCCACTATCTTTTGTGGCTTTCTTCCATGCAAACTAATAGTTTGAAGCAGTAACTCTCGTCATCGTCAGCACAGCAATGCATCCCGTGACCGTCTTTAAAGTATATCCATATTGTATTGTAATGTTCTAGTAGATTTCAATTGTTCTTTCATCTAACGATTATATTACATGCCATACAGGTTACCGCTAAATGCAGACTTGTCACACAAACACAATTCTATTTTCTTCAGCTGCAATTCTATTTTCTTCAGCTGCATTGTAGCATCACTCTATTTCGCATGACTTTCAAAGTCCATTGTTTTTAGCCAGTATCTGTTTCACTAATAGTATGTTGTCAAAACAACGTCCCAACGGCGGAATTCACAGGGCCATCCACAAATAATGCATGCGGAATGTTTCTTTTGTAATGCATTCCTATAATAAGGCCTGCGGAATGCATGTAGATTTTTATGAGATGTAACCAAAATGAGGGTTTTTACAATTTTAAGAAATTTCTTTTCCGATTCTTTTTAACCATAATTTAACTAAAAAATTTCATACAAACTTTAAAATTATATTTTTCGTTTTATATTTTTCAGAATATTTTTAAAATTTTAGAAGAATTCGACTTTCAGTTTGAAGACGGGCATGGTAACGCTCACCGTAAATAAAATTTGAAGTTTTGAAATGACACACAAAAACACCGAGACACCGCAACTAATTTTTGGGTCATAGAATCCAGTGGTATACTCCGTTTTAAAAAGTTAGCTCAAAATAACGAGATATTTCGATTTTAAATTTGTAGTAGACTTAAGGTGATTTTTGATTTTATTTGAGTGAAAAACCTGCAAAAGCTCTTGTTAAATCAATTTATATATTTTTTTTCGATAAAATGTAACCGCTGAAATAATAGACATCTATTTGGAAGAAGAATTAGTTTACCTCTTCCAATTTGGGGCCATAATAATTATAATAATTTTGGGATTCGGGATTTTGGAATTGGCATCCATATTACAAACAGATATGTCAAAGTGTTCACTTTGATAGATTAGTCCCTACCCGCCGCTATGGATGTTAACACATCAAAAATATAAGCATTTTATTGACCATTTCGAAAAAAAATGGAAAAATTAGTGAAGAAAAATGCAGATCCCATTGCGAAAAATTAAATATGTTTTGAGTTGTAATTTCCTTTAAGGCGGTAACAGCTCATGTTCTCTCCGGTTAGCGAAAAAAATGTAAATGCCGCGAGTGGGATTCGAACTCACATTCGCTGGACGCTCGTTTCGATGTTTGTGAAGCATCATCTTCAGCATCGTCTAGCCCGTTACGCCACTGCGGTGTGTATTTACACAAGTCACTAACCGAAGACATTTATCGATTGTGCAGAGTGATTGTTTGTCGCTACTTACACATTGCTTTCCTACTTTTACACGCACTGATGCAGAAGTTTTGAAAGTTCTATTTATAGCACGAACTATTCTAATTGTAGTTGTCTCGTTCTGTTTTGGTTTGGCCCTACCATATGTTTCAAATTTAGTTGTCATAGATCCTAGTTATGTTTAAAGTTGTAATTTCCTTTAAGGCTATAAGAGATCATGTTCTCTCCGGTTAGCGAAAAAAATCTAAATGCTTGTGTGTGGAAAATTTACACCGAAAAATCATCGACGACATTTAGTTGAAGATGCGCTCAAAGCTTACAATCAGTATTTTTTGGTTACCCCCGCTGAAGAAATGCGAAATGTTGATCATGCACCTGAATTTACGTGCATCACATGTTTTAGTGATTTAAACAAATGGTGGAAATTGCGGCGATATTCGATGCCATTTGGACTTCCAAGGATATGGACCGATCCAGGGGAACATGATACAGAAAATTGATATGCTTGCAAGAACGATGTAAATGGTCTCAATCAAACCGGTAAGTTCAATTAGATAGACTATATATGGAATACACAATAATTTATTCATATAGAACGATACGGTTTTATATACAAAGGTGTGCCAGGTGCTCACGTACCAGTTCCGCACAGTGATGAATTGCCTGTCCAAGTACATCCATTGACTTACCAATATGATACTGCGTCCTATGAAGTACAATCACAAACTTCAGCAACATCATTACATCATGCTGATTCTGATTACCTTCAGCCAGTAATACAATATCCATCATTAATTTCGCAGGAACATTTAGATAGAATCGTTCGAAATCTGAAGTTATCTCAAAATAATGCAATGACTTGGGCTTCGGAACTAAGAAGCGTCAACATGATGGCACCAGGTGTAAAAGTTATATCTTACAAATACTGGCAAGAACCATATATGCCTTATTTCATGCTTTCCGAGGACGCAGTTTATGCATATTATCAAGATATTACCGGTTTAATGACTGAAATGGGAATCTGCAACTATAATCTATCTTTATGGCGTCTTTTCATAGACTCTTCAACCAGACGCTTAAAAGTAGTCATATCTATATGAAAATAGCAGCGTTAAACCAGTGCCATTGATGTATGCTCTTGGAATGCATGAGTCGTATGATACCATGAAATTAATTCTGGAACGCATCAGTTATGACGAACACAATTGGCGCGTAAATTGTGATTTTAAGATTCTTTCACTATTAGCTGGAACGCAAACTGGCTATACAAAATACATGTATCTTTTTTGTAAATGGGACAGCCGTGCAAAATGCAACCAGTACGAAAAGCGAGATTGGCCAAAACGCGATTCGCAAGTTGTTGGCGAATTTAATGCAATTCGTCCACCATTGACACCTTTTCGGAAAATAATGCTTCCGGATCTTCATATCTAGCTGGGAGTTGTAAAGAATTGTTTAAAGCGTTTGGTTCGCGTTAACGAAAATGCATTACCTTACTTGAGAAACAACGCTTTTCCAAAATTATCAATTGAAAAATTAAAAGAGGGTATTTTTGTGTAACTACAAGTGTGTGACTGCAATATATTTTATATCAATTTTTTTTAACAGGTGTAGTTAACGGTCCAGATATACGGAAACTTTTAATGGATACGAGTTTTTCCGAAATGTTAGATGAAACTGAACTAAACGCATGGAACTCAATTCGTGCGGTAATTAAAAACGTTCTTTGCAAAAATCGCTCACCAGAGTACCGTGATTATATTGACAAGATGAAGAAGTCTTTCGACAAACTTAGCGTTAATATGTCGTTGAAAAGCCACATGTAACATGGACATTTCGATTTTTACGAACGACAATTGTCCACAGAAACAGACGAAACCGGCAAAAGATTTCATCAAACCAAAATGGCATTCGAAGACCGTTTCGCTGGAAAAAGAATAGACTCAATGCTTGCTGATTTCTGCTGGTCGATTGCAAACAAAGACTAAAAATTGAATAATTCCAAAACAATTTATAAAATCATCAAAATAAGAGCAAATATAGTTCCATGTCTGCTTGAAAATGGACGTCCATTATTTTTAAATATAAAAATTTGGCAAATAAATAATAATCAAATTGATTTTAAACAAGTTTTTAAAGTTTTTTCATTCTAATAAAATCAAAAATCGCTATAAATCTACTAAAAATTTAAAGTCGAAATATCTCGTGATTTCGAGCTAACTTTTCAAAACGGGGTACACAACTGGATTCTACGAGCCAAAATTAGGTTGACGTGTCTCGGAGTTTTGGTGTGTCATTTTCACGTACTTACAGTGTTATTTGAATTTTATTTTTGTTTAACAAAAATAAAGTAAACTAAATTCCTTTTAAGGCCTTCTTCTTTGCATGCCTTCTAAAGCCTTCCTTTTCGTATACCTTTTAAGGTCTTTTTTAGGAAGGAGTTTCCTCCCAATCTCACGCACTGTTAAAAAGAAAGGAGGACGTAATGTGTGCGGAAGGCCTTCCGTATTTTAAAGAACCCCTGTTTGGTCATGATTTCAGGCCTTCCAACTCATGACTCCCGCCGCTGTGATAGTGCTGCAACACGTCAGTGTACTGAGTGGTTATTGGACCTAATGCGAGAATGGAGGGGGTGAGTCATGTACTTCATGTTAATGGGTTGGTTACAATAGATTTGAACTAAATCTGTGTATCTCTTACAAACTTTGACCTTGAACTTTATTAACAAGTTTAATCATTTTGTCATAATTTTTGACTTCATTCATATAACTCTGCATATTCACCATTTTCCCATAGTGAGAATGATGCAATATTGATGATGCTAAAAATTCTGATGTTTTGCATCTCTTACAATCTAAAACAACAACATGTAGTTTCATTGCTTGCAGTTTTTTGGCGCAAATTACATTTGCATTTGTTTACTCAGACCTGTGAGCTAAATATTTAGCATCAGTTGGAGCAACATCCGTAGGGCTTCCGCAAACGGCCACAATCGTATATCAAACATGGAATGAAATGACATTTTGCCACTAGCAGGGATAACAGACTGCAGCGCGACAAATACAATCGTATGTTGACAACCCAACAGCAAATGAATCTATGTTTTGTAGGGTTCGCAGGAATGTTGAGTGAGTACATGATGATGATGTGGATTATTTGCAGCATATTGCTGCACATAAGCCGAGATATAGACAATAGTACCATACAGTTGGTACTGGGTGATTTTCCGTTCCATCTTTCTTCATTCCATGTTCACTTAACCCATTCAAACCATTGCATTTCATCCGACAATTCACGTTCATTATCATCATTGACATCGCCACATTTGCAAGAAATTCCTGGTGAGAACTCCAAAGGCTATGACGCTGCACATTGGAATCGTTCTCTCAACAAATCACAATATGGCATAATGTACTGTGGGAAATATCGGCGTGTTGGAGATTCAAAATATATAACTATTTTGGGTTTGGAGATATATGATGATATATGATATAAACCTGAATTTTACCATAATGTATAGTTTTCATTTAAACGCGAATGATACCAAGGTGATTTAAAGGAACACTGCTAAAATGTTCTTTCCTGAGGTCGCAAAGAAAAAATTAGTAATCCTGGTTACCGACAAAGCGGATGCAGTCGGTATTATTCCGAAGCTTTACAGGCAATATTTGGTCCAGACTTTCTCCTCAATATTGGCTCTGATTCGATGGGTGATAACGGGTCCTCCCTCACACTCTTATGACGCTGTTGTTTCAAGTCAGAAGTAAGTTAGTGGAATTTGTAGCCCAATCATTGACCACGGGTGTTGATCGGGGAGAAGACATCTCATTTGAAACTAGGGCACATACCTGGATCATCAGTTATATTGAGGAATAGTTATCCGGAAGTTGAAACGCAAAATTGGAAAACCAACCTGATTCTGAGAACTTTTGGGAGGCCTGGAAGTTGCATTACACCATCATAGCGGAACAGTAGTGTTGGAGTTTAGTAGGGGTATAGGGACATTTAAATTTCCACAAAAAATGGGTCGAAACTGAAGGATAGGGTAGATTATGGTGTATATTTTCGGTAACAAGGGTTAACTTACCATTGGAGCGCTGAAAATTTGGTGGTCAATGTAATGGCCGGTTGGCTGAAGTGTCAAAATTCTTCAGCAACAAAGACTAAAACAACCTCTTATAGCCAGACAACTATCAAGTCCCTTTCATTAACCTTCCTTAAGTATTTATCAGTCCAAGACTGCCGCAGTACTCTTAAAGAGATCGAAAAGGAGTACGATCGAATTCTATGACTGCCCTGCCACAGCTCTGTTCTAGAAACTGCGGAGGACATAAGTTTAACAAACCGATCTCTTTACTTTTATTGACAATATTACAATCTCATGAGGTCAGACGTCTTACACATATTAATTAACCCTGCTGTTAGATTAGAAAAAACTTACGAATCTTAGATTGAGGGACCATTTGGTCCATACTGCAATTTTCATCCAAAATAATAATTTTATCTTATTCTTTGTAACTATTTTGGTTCAAAAATTTCTAAAGCAAGTATTTGACATATCAAAAACATCCGCTAACATATCAAAAACATCTTCTAAATATTTGACATGAATTTACATTCGCTTGGTAATGAAAAAACTTACGAATCTTAGATTGAGGGACCATTTGGTCCATACTGGAATTTTCATCCAAAATAATAATTTTATCTTATCCTTTGTAACTATTTTGGTTCAATAATTTCTAAAGCAAGTATTTGACATATCAAAAACATCTTCTAAATATTTGACATGAATTTACATTCGCTTGGTAATGAAAAAATGTACTATTGACCAAATGGTCCTCTAATCTAAGATTCGTCATTTTGTATTTTTCTCAGTCCTGAATAAAGTTAGAAAATTTAATTTTCGCACATAACATTGTTTTATTAAAAGACCCCATTAGCAGAAAAATTTAGTCAGTATATATCACCGTTCCAAAGTTACAAGGGAAAACAGAAAAAATTTGGACCAAATGGTCCTAATCTAACAGCAGGGTTAAACTAACAAATTAAAAAAATTTCAACATATTCTTCCAACTGGCTCTATCCTTCGCCTTTTCTCGCCAGCTGGTAACACCAAGGATACGGAGGTATTCTTCTGCCTGGTCTTTCCAGCGGAGTCTTGGTCGTCCTCTTTTCCTGCTTCCATCGGGTATGTTATCAAAAATCTTCGCGCTGGCTCATCTTCATCCATTCTGATAACATGGCCTAGCCAACGCAACTGGCACACTTTGATTCGTCTAGCTATGTCCACATCAGAATAGAGATTATATAGCTCTGCGTTCCAGCGACGTCGGTACTCGCCATTTTCCCTAACAGGACCATATATTTTACGGAGAATTTTTCTCTCGAAACCTCCCAGGTGTTTTTCATCCGCTTGCGGTATGACCCAAGTTTCTGAGCCATATGTCAAGACACGTAAAATGAGTGTCTGATATAGCTGGACTTTTGTCCGTCGAGAGAGGGTGTTGTTCCTAAACTGCTTGCTGAGCCCAAAATAACATCTATTTGCAAGCACAATTCTCCTATCTATCTCCAGGCTGACGTTGTTGTCCGTGTTCACGGCGGATCCAAGGTAGACAAATTCATCTACCACTTCAAAATTAAATCGGTTGGCAACGTTCAAGTGCGGACCAAGTCGAGAGGTTTCTCTAGTCGTTGACACCATCAATTTTGTCTTGCCCTCATTAACAGCAAGACCCACCTTTGCTGATTCCTTTTCGATTCTTGAAAATACTGCAGTAACCTCTCGCAAATTTCGCCCAATGATATCTATGTCGTCAGCATACGCCAGCAACATATGGCTTTTCGTGTTAATGGTCTTGTTCGTATTTACTGCAGCCTTTTTCATTATTATCTCCATTAAGATGTTGAAGAGATTGCACGAAAGTGTGTCGCCTTGTCTAAGTCCTCGCTTGGTACAGAATGGTTCAGTGAGGTCTTTCCCCACTTCGACTGCTGATTTGGTGTTGGTCAGCGTCATTCTACAGAGGCGGATCAGTTTTGCCGGAATACCAAGTTCAGACATAGCTTCGTACAGTTTTCCCCGTATGGGGCTATCGAAAGCAGCCTTGTAATCGACAAAAAGGTGCTATGTATCGATTTGCTTTCGTGGGTCTTTTCCAGAATTTGGCGTAGCGTGAATATTGGGACAGTTGTGGACTTGCCTGGTCTAAAACCACACTGATAAGGTTCACATAATACGCTCGAAAAGACCTTATACGCGATGGATAAAAGATTGATACGGCGATAGTTGGAACAGACACACGGATCACCCTTTCTGAATACAGGACATAATACACTGAGACTCCAGTCGTCGGGCATAGATTCCCCCAGCCATATACCGCATATCAGTTGATGCATATACTATCTTCCACTATCATTAATTCCTGATCTTCAGTGGAAGAATCTGAGTGGAGTAGTGTTGAAAAGTGGTCTCTCCACATTTTGAGCACATACTGCTTCTCAGTCTCCAGATTTCCATTCTCGTCCTTGCAGGAAGACAGCTCATTATTAGGCCCGTTGGTCGATCTTCTTACCCTCTGGAAAAACTTTCGCGATTCACCATTCATCCTGCACATTTCGGTTCTTTCACTCTTTCTCTGCCCCACTGCCATTTTTTTCGCCTAAATAATTGATTTTCCTCCCTTCTCAGCCTCTTGGACCGCTCACTCGCAGCACTAGTTGTAACTGACTGTGTCGTTGCCATACGTGCAGCGTCTTTTTCATCAGTCGCAATGCGACATTCTTCGTCGTACCATGGCTTATCCTTCTGCGGTTTTTGATAGCCAAGTTCAGTCCTTGCAGCGGTTTCCAATGAATGGGTGATGTGCTTCCACTGTGCATCTGGGTCTTCGGGAGGGGGGGTATTCTGCTCCAGCAGGAGAGAGAGTTTCTGTCGATAGGGCATTGATATCTCCGGTAGTTATAGCTTGTCAATATCCAGCTTTTCCTGTGTTCGGCTCCGTACGTTTTTCGCCCTGCTCAATCTCATGCGAACTTTCGCAGCCACCAGGTAATGATCCGAGTCCATCCATTACACTAGAAGAGTGCCTGCCATCTATTACCAAGTGATCAATCTGGTTCTTCGTCCGTTGATCAGGAGATATCCAGGTCGCCTTATGAATGCCCTTATGCTAGAATCGTGTGCTACTAACTACCATGTTATTTGAAGCGGGGAAGTCTATCAGTCTAATTCCATCATCGGAGGTGGTATCATGTAGGCTGTGATTGCCGATGGCTGGTCGAAAGACACTTTCCTTTCCTAACTTGGCATTAAAATCACCTAGAATAATCTTAATGTCGTGGTCAGGGCAGCGTTCATATACTTCCTCCAGGCGCTCATAAAATGTTTCTTTGACCTCATCTTCTTTATTGTCTGTCGGTGCGTGCACACAAAGTAACGAGTTATTGAAATATTTCGCTTTGATGCGAATTGTGGCTATGCGGTCACTCACTGGGTTGAACCTTGAAACTAGGTGTCGCAGTCTCTTGCCTACTATAAATCCGCACCCAAATTCGTGCTTACGCTCATGGCAGCTGTAGTAAATATCGAAGTTTTTCTTTCTTGTGCAACCATATCCTGTCCATCGCATTTCCTGGATCGCTGTGATGTCAGCTTTATATTTTCCGAGGACATCCGCCAGTTGGAAAGTGGCACCAGTCCTGTATAACGTGGTTTGCATTTTACCTACTGCCAGGATGATTATGTTTCAGCCGCCCATTATGGATCAGACGCTAACCAGAATGCAGTGTGTCGAAACTGGATTTTGGTTTCTTCAATTTTGATCCGCCGTTGGCCAGGGGTGTTGGCTCATCCGCCTTCAAAGGACAGAAGAATATGTCCACTACTTCGAAGAGCTTCAGTGACAGGGTCACCTAATAATCCTGAGACGTATCAGTGATCGCATTACCACTCAGGTTGCTCATTCGTTTCGCCTGGAAGTAGTGAGCTGCTTGGATTGCCCAATGAAGGAATCATTTCTGGCCACTCCCAAGTGAATGGCTATCAGAAACTTTCCACCTCCAAGGACAGTCCCATGCCGATCTCACACCAATCAAAATGCGTTGTCCTCCCAGCCAGATATATGATGATGTAGAAAAGTGGACTACCTAGCCCCCAGGTATTGTAGGTTAGAATTTCCTAGATCTGTTATCAAGAGAAATATAATCAATCACTGCAAACAATTTTTGAACGAGTCCAGCAAAGACTAGAACGGGTAGTATGGAAAAAATTGGTCTTGATCTGACCCTTTCTACCCAAAGGTACAAAACTTGCGTCTTGGAACCAACCACTTAGATTGATACTGAAATTAAGTTTAGAGAGTATACCAAATACGTGAATGTTATTTATGAGATCAATCGCATTTGGAAACCTAAGGTAGTTGAAAGGGACAAAGAGGCGACGATAGCCCTTTACACATGAATGCCGATATAAAAACTGCAAGTGAAGACTTTTTTCCACGGACTTTCATTGAACCTACCCACCGATTATTTCACTGAATATCATCATAGTGCTTGGATATGAACGTCATCGTCTCATTCAAAGCATCCAGCTGATCAAATTTTTCCAGTTCTGTTTTGACCGCGGTAAGTTCAGATTTAACCGAACAGATGTTGCTATTACAGAGTTTGCACACACTGACGTTTGTCTAATGTAGTACAAAAGACATGGAGATTTTTGTGGCATTATCGCACTCTATGTTATCTTCATCTTCTTTGGACTAACCAAGCACTTTAGAGGCAAAGTCCCCTCTCAAGTAACAAAAGTCCAGCTATACCAGACTCTTATATAACCTGTCTTGCTTTTAGAGCAGTATACCGTCGCCGATTCCCCGGCCGTCCGACATCGACGGCGCAAACACTGCGCCGTATGGCCACTAACCTAGAAGATTATGGGATCACACGAGACGTTGCCAGGAGTGGCAGGCCCCGGAGCGCCCGTTCTGCCGAGAATAACGCCGCTGTAGCCGAGGATGTCGAGCTGTCGCCGGAAAAATCGACCAGACGCCGTGCCTCGCAATTAGCCATCAGCCGGTCGTCCCTATGGCGAATTTTGGTCAAAGACCTGCGCATGTTCCCACACAAAGTCCAGTCCGTGCATCATCTGCTGCCTGTCGACCGCCAAAGGCGTGTAACCTAAGCCCAAGCCATCCTCAATCTCGTGGACGAAGTGGACGATTTTTCCACCAAAATCATAATGAGCGATGAGGCTCATTTCCACCTCAGCGGGTACGTGAACAAGCAAACCTATCGCTTCTGGGGCACCGAAAATCCACGAGTGATGCACGAGGAGCCATTACACCCGCTCAAAGTGACTGCAAAGGGCGCTGTTCATGCTGGAGAAGTCATCGGGCCATTTTTTTTTCGAGAACAACAGTGGACGGTGCGCGCTGTATGGCCATGATAACCGACTTTTTTTCTGCCGCAATTTGACGAATTAGGACTGGAGGACATGTGGTTCCAACAGGACGGAGCAACGGCACACACTGCGCGAGCCACAACCGATATTCTGAAGGCGGTAATCAATTGTGACGGCGCCCATTTAACCGATATCATCTTCTCAACTTAACCAATAAAATTCTAAAGGTTCAAGTAAATGTAATCAAAAAACAGAATCGAAGTTTTGCATTTAGAAAAAAAATGAGAGCCAAACAACATCGGATGACTTCTTTTGAAACGCCTTGTATTTAAGCCGACCAAAATAACGTGATTGCGCTGGCTAGGCCATGTCAGTAGAATGGATGAGGACGAACCAGCACGAAGGGTTTTTGAAACCGAACTCCAAGGAAGGTGAAAAATATTAAGGCCAAGAGTCCGCTGGAGGAATCAGATTTTTGAATCCCTGCGTATACTTGTTATTACCAGCTGGAGGTATAATATGTCGTCTTCGTTTTGATTCGCGAAGTCATTCAGATGGAAATGCGCTTCATCGGGGAAGATGATTTTTTATTATTAAATTTGGCATTGACTTCACTTTGCTCCATTACTCCAGCCACCACTGAACGAGTTGCCGGCGCTGTCCATGGTCGGCTGAATTTTGCACGCATGAAGGTGGAGGTCTTTCGTCAAAATTCGCTGCGTAGTGCTTCGTGAAATTTGAAGTTGTTGAGAACGATTCCGAATTGATCTTTTCGGTTTTTCAGCGACACTCTCGTTTACAGCAGCAGTGTTATCAGAAACCGGCCTTACTGTCCATAATCAACCTAATTTCTTCAAATTTGTTGACCGCTCTTGAAATGGTTGACACATCACCTGCACTTTCTTGACTGAAAATTCGTCAAAGTCTAAGGTCTGACCATAACTTTCGAAATTTTTGTGAATATAAATGAATAGTAAAGACGACTTAAATATTTAAAATAATTGAAAATTATTTTTCAACATGGGAGCTTAAAAATAACTTTACGTTCACAGGGCAATTCCATTCAAAACTTTAGCACCATTGCCTGTAAGTTGGAAGGAGTTCCGTGTTGATAATGAAAGGAGGAGAGACGAGAAGGAGAGAAAATATAAATCTTAAAATTAGTGTTAGATTTGAACAAGCAGTGACTGGCGTAGCACGTTCGATTCGATTCTTCGATTAGCAAAAATCTCATGAAGTTCCATTAATAGATGATCAATATTTGTTTTACGACGATTGTTTTTCCACTCTTTTTATATGTTATATGAGTTAAGAACAATTTTTAAATTTATTACATGAGTAGTATGATAGTATGGTAGTATTTTTTGCTACTACGTACTAAAAGTGGATTTTTAAACCACGAAATCTACTACAGCCCTTGCACATTTAGGGATTTGTTAAGGCGTAAAATGTTACCGCCAACGCTTTAATCATAAGAGGAGCGTGTAATCCTGGCACTTATTAGTACTGAAAACACCACGATTTAAAGAGGCTAAACACCTTTGAACTGTACGGCTGTTCAATGCGCATCGAAGAAATGTACTCCACAATGTGTTGCAATCGATGAAAAATAAGTATGTATATTGTACACAGATTGTGAGGGGGGAAAACTAAGAGCAGATGAATAATTTCAAATGTTTATTCGGTTTTGTATTTTTACAGTTTCGTTAAACATTGAATCAATGAAGTTATAAAACCCAGTTATAAATGCATAAGGTAAAAAACATGAAGGAATGGAATGCTAACGAAACACTTCAATGTGGATGAATTCACATAAAACAGGAAATTCTAAAAAAATCACAAAATAAGGTTGTGGAGAAACAAAACTCTCGGTAAACATGCAACGAACGAGTTGTAAAATACCCAGCCAACAATTTTCAAAGCGCTCACAAATTCAGAGTTATAAAATAGTCAACAATTTGAGGAGTTTCTGAGAGTTCATAAATCGCAGTCATAAAAGACAATTTTCGGGAAATTTGGAATGACACTCACAATTCACGCTATGAAAATTATATTTGTTTAACTCTTATTTGAGGTTGTACTGATGACATTTGGTGTGTTTCAGATGGGTGGTTGGAAGTTGGAAAGTATTGCTTTAGTAGTGGCAGATAGAGGCAATGTCTCAAGCCATAGAGTAATCTCATACTAGAGAGAATATTTGGCTCACCTGACTTTCCTTTCACACTCTTCTTGATGCGGTCGGTGCAATAGAGAGATGTTTGACGAAAAGTGACATACACCAGGTGGAATTAGAGTAACTTCTGACTTTAATTTTTCATTTTGTTTTGGTGAAAAACTGTGAAATATAAATGCGTTCTATTCGTTTTTATTGACTGTTATTGTCAGCATACATTTGTGTTGTATTTAACACAATAATTTTAACACAGAAAACGAAATGCCGTTGCTGTTATTTGGTTCGTAGTTTTGAACCATTGCCTCTATCTGGTATTAGTAAAGCAATTCTTTGCAACATCGAACGTAAATATCACACTAGGCCAAATGTCATAAATTTGGTGAGAGAACTATTAGGTCTACTATAAGTATTAGTCTATGCATTAAAAAGTTTGAATTTCAGAGCATTTTGAAAATGATGTAAAAACTCTAGTGCTCATTCGCACTGGAAAATATTTTCCTGATTTCGTATCAAATGTCCTAACTAAATCTTAAGTGTTCGCATTGAGATTTTTTCAGATTTGATTGAAAGTCATGGCGCATTGAAGAGGTAGTGTTATTACGACAATAAACAATGAACAATAAATAAAGTCTACAACAATAGGCATTTTGTTTTAGCTGGTATTTTTCCACAATCAAATTCAACACAAATGTAATCCAAGAACAAAAGTAAATGAAAAAATTTCAAAATTATATGTTGAAAAACAAGAAGAAATGAGAAAATTAAATAAGTTGGTTATTCTAGTGGTACCACCACATCAATGCGCCGTGATTGAAGTGGATGTAACAAAATGTAATATTTATGCGTAGTGTGAGATAAAACAGCGTCGCAAAAAGAAAATCAAGCATTTTTTCCTGATTCTCAGACAAATTAGAAAAAATACCCGATTTGACGTTTGCCAAAACGTATGGGAAATCAAGGACATTTTCTTGATTTCTGCTTAAAATCAATAAAAGTTCCAAAATGTTGTATAAATAGATCCAGAAAAGCATCTTGGAATAATTTTAAATGATTTAAAATAAAGTCAGAAAAGATTCTAAAAAGCACAAAAAAAGACTCATAAATAACTCATATGTGACTCTTTTACGATTTACGACAAAATTAAATTTCCAGGGTCATATTTCTGACTCTTTTCTGAGTCTCTATCAGACAGATGGAACTATTTCAAATGCAAAAATCCTTATATTGATGTTTTTGCATGTTTCGGAGTCTCTTATTTGACTCTTTTCAAACTCAGAATGTTGACTGGGTAGTAATAGATGCAAAAAGTTCAGTTCAATCGTTCACCTCGGGTGAAAAGTCATTGTGCTTTTTTGAGGTATAATTAAAGTATATTGGGTTTCCGAGTCATTCAGTCTATAGCCTTGTCTAAGCTTTTATATTTCGACTGCTTCTTCTAGTAAAATATGCCAAGAATAATTGTTATTAAATTATTCTACTGACATAGTAAAATCATTTAAAACGAGAACATAATCTTCCTCAATCTTCCTCAACAACAATAATACATATAAATATAATATGGTAAGACTAATGGACATAAATTCAAGGATTATTAAAGTTATCTTAGTTTAAAGAAGATTTTTGTTCTAACGTGTGCCATAAATAAAGTTCTTAGCACTGTAAATCTATTCCACTATTCCTTATACCATTCATGATACACTTCAAAGCTATTTGGATCTCCACCAAAGGATGTCCATGCAGGTTTTGTAAAATATTAACGTACTGCATAAAAATTTAGGGCTTTAAATTAAAACGCTTAGTGTCAAATATAGGGTTTGAGGTAAAATAGAAACTAAAGTGAATTTAAAAAGTATAGGGTGGCCCACCAATTGGGCTACAATACGAAATCCAAAAAATTTTTTTTAATCAATATACTTCATTAATTGGAACGAAGTTCCTTATCGCAAGTTGTGGGATGGGGGCTAAATGAAAAAATGTTAAACAACTTTTTTTAACTACTTTATTACAACCCATTATTATCAACTATATTGGGTACTTTTAGTTTGGTTTAAAGGGAAAGTTTCTAGGTGGAGCCTCTTTATTACATATTGTAGTTTTGAACCCAATAAAATGTAAATTTAAAAAAGCCAAAGTACAAGACAGGCAAATCCATGAAGTACAACCCTGAGCATGGAATTACATTTGACAGCACACTTACTCTTAGACTCCCATTTTTGGCTTGGTTTGTGTCTAGACTAACATATAACATATGGGGAGATATTTCTTGTTTCATGGGAAATTTTCTAGGTGGAACCTGTTTATTACATATTGTAGTTTGAATCGAATAAAAAGTGAACTTAGAAAAGCCAAAGTGAAAGAAGGTTATAAAAACATAACATTTTCGTATTTGAATTCTGTTGTTCGACCTTTTATTTATCAATAAATAATCAATATTCTTCGAGCTTGAGGTCAGATTTGCTGTTGTATTTATTTTCCTGGATATTTCGCTACTCGTTCTCTTAAAAAAAAGTAAATTTTCTCAAAAAAAAAAAATAAATATTTATATTCTAAAACAGAGTACCTTTTCTTAACAAAATACCTTATCTTAAAGAAGTACCTTTGTTTAAAAAAGTACATTTTCTTACACAAAGTACATTTCCTTAAAAAACTACCTTTTCTTTAAAGAGTACCTTTTATGTAAAAAAAAATAACTTTTCTTGTGATAAGTACGTACTCTTAAAATTTTGCCTGGTTTTCGTAAAAAAAGAGCTTTTCTTCAAAAAAAAAAATACCTTCCCTTACAAAAAATAACTTTTCTTACAAAATTTCCTTTCCTTAAAAGTACCCTTTCTTAAAAATAAAATAATACCTTTTATTTTCTTTTCTTGAGATAAGTAGCCTTCCTGAAAATAAGTAAATATTCTTAAAAAAAATAACCTTATCCTAAAAAGAGTACCGCTTCGTTAAAAAGTACCTGTTCTTAAAAAAAGTATTTCTTTGTAAAAAATTCATACTCTTTTACTCTTAGCTTTTAATAAAAGAAGTACCTCTCATCAAAGAATGGACCTTATCGGGAAAATATAATACATATTCTTACAAAACGGACCAAAAATTATTCTTTTTGAAAAAAAAAATACATTCAATAAATAAAAAATTTTTTGAAAAAAAGTTTATCATTTTACAAAAAGTATCTATTCTCAAAGATCCATTTAAATTACAGTATTTTTCAACCGGCACCTTATGCGTGTAGGAAGTAACTAGTACATAATATATAGCGAAAGGAACTTCGTTCCAACCGGGTGTCACCTGACACCTCATGTATTTCTGTTTTTATTGTACAGAAAATTAAGTTTTATTTATATAACTACATTGGTTTTGAAGATCATAGACCACAAATGACATCCATGATCATCCACGCATATCCGACACCTGATCTGAAAATAATTCATTGCGGCCTAAAGGGTTGAAGTCGGGATCGGGCTGTAGGAAATATCACCCAAAGAAAAATGATCCAAAAACGGAAATGAAAAAACGCCCAAAACGTTTCATACAAATTTGGGTTTAATTGCACATACATATATTCCCAAAACTTGTACCATAATTTGTAAAAATAGTTTTAGCTCAAATTTACATTGTAAAACCCAGTTTTCTGGCTTTGGTTCATGTAAATGAATCATAATTCATTAGTTTAGCATAGTTAAAAGTGAGAATAGAACGTATTGACTGCGAGACCCTTAACATGGAGAATATTTGGAATGCATATGGCATAACAAAACATGAAGACAATCCATTTCATTTGTATAACGCATGCATTGAAGAGGCGGCTGCAGTTACTTTCATTTTTTTGAAGTGTTAACATCGCGGGTAGGGACTAAATTCACTAAGTGAATACATCCAAGCACAGTTTGCCCGACTGCGATCACACAGATTGTCCGTCTGCGATCACAGATTGTTTGGTGTTAAACTCCTCCGAAACGGTCGCACCGATTTGGACCGAAATTTTGTGTGCATATCGGGTACGTCACAGAATCGGTCAACACCTATTTTTCATACCCGTAAATGATATGGGTCACCAACCCCTATATAGAACACAGATTTGTCCGACTGCGAAACACAGAATGTCAACACACATTGATGTAGCGGCAGCGAATAGTTGTCTTGTGTGGGTGCGGACCACTCGCAGAACAAAGAGAATAATGACGCGTTATAAGTATATAGAAATTAGATAGGAAGAGAGCAACGGAAATTGTGTGAACTTGTGTGGCGTATGTACGAACATAACAATGTAGGTATGTTCAAGTGTCTGTTGCTTTGCATTCGCTTTGTTTTTTGTGGGAATAAAACAAAAAGTATTAGGCAAGAAAATAATGACACAAGTATTAATATTATTTAAATGTAACGTCGTCATATGATTGAACGCTCTTTTTTATTTTCCAATGTAACATTTACTAATGTTTTCATAGAAATCGAACAGGTACCGTGTAACAAAAAGGTGTTAGCACATCGCCCGTGAGTTCGAACACTCATTGGATTTTTTTCGGAACCATTCAGTAATATGATAAATGAAAATATACTTACCCATCAAAAGAAATACTTACATTTAGAAAATTTAAAATTGCTCCGATGGGATTTTTTAAGCAGCTGATAATAATTTATGTTGACTAGCTATTTTCAGGAAAACGTAAGTGCTATGAGAAAAAAATAATTTTTTTTTTAAACAAAAATTTGTCTGCGGAGCTCCCTTCCTAAGATCCGTTTTTCCACATTGCATTCTTTCCTTCTACCACATATTTTTTATAGAGTAAAGTGTTACTAAAGGGTTTTTCAACAGAGACGCTACAAAAGTAAATCGATAGGGACAGCAAACGACGCCAGATTTTTTCCCGCTCTTTTGACATTTCTCTTCAGTAAGGTTTGCCATTTCATCATGGAAAGATATACGAGCCAACAACGGGTCGAACTTATTAAAATTTACTACCGAAATTTGGAGTCAGTGGCCTCAACTTTAAAAGCGCTACGTCCAATTTATGGTATTCACCGATGAGGCTCATTTCTTGCTGAATTGCTTCGTCAATAAACAAAATATGCGTTATTGGTCAGACAGCAATCCACACGTAATCCATGAGTCATCAGTGCAGCCCGAAAAAATTATGGTTTGGTGCGGTTTATGGGCCGGCGGCGTCATTGGGCCGTACTTCTTCCATGATGATCAAGACCGGCACATTACTGTGAATGCGAATCGCTACCGTCCAATGATAACCGAATATTTTTGGCCCCAATTGGATAATATGGACTTGGAGGACATGTGGTTCCAACAGGACGGCGCCACAAGCCACACAGCGAATGCCACAATCAATTTATTTGAAACCAAGTTTGGTGAACATGTTATCTCACGAAATGGCCCAGTCGATTGGCCACCTCGGTCGTGCGATTTGACGCCGTTAGACTATTTCCTGTGGGGCTACGTCAAGTCTATGGTCTATGCCAACAAGCCAGCGACGATTGATGAACTTCGTACGAATATCTAACGTGAAATTGCAGCAGTATCGGCCGATTTATGCTTAAAAACTGTCGAAAATTGGGTTCAGCACCATGCAAAAGAAATCGAGTTCCATACATAATGGCATCGAACGCACTTTCACAGGAATAAAGAATTTCATTGGTATCTAAAACCGGTTTTGTTTTATTTAAAAAAAAAATTTTGTAGCGCTCTTATTGAAAAACCCGTTATTATTTTAAGTGCATAGTACACTTTGTACTTCTATTACTTCTAGATACTGTGATACTTTTCCTTTAAAGATCTAATTTTGTTTTCAATTCGGGCTATCTTTTTTTTTTTGGCAAAGGTTCGTTTCTGGTTTTTGACAGTCAGGTCAGATGACTTTGACGGCCAGCGGAAAAAGGAGTTTATTAATTTGGTTGGGAATTTTCGCTGAAGGTCCGACAAAACCCGTCTGGCTATATGCGCAGCTACTCCATTTTGCTGAAACAAATGCTGTTGAAACGGATATGTCTTATGCGTAATTCCAGGTAAAAAAAACTCCAACATCTTTAAATAATGGTACCCATTGACAGTTACTCTTACATCGTTTTCTTCAAATATGTATGGCCCACAATGCACCTTGATGAAACTTCGCACCACACAGTGCCTCGATCTGGGTGCACTTCGGTCTCCTAGAGTATTTCTACATTAGATTCACTCCATATATGGCAATTTTGCTTGCTGACAATGCCGTTTAGATCGAAATGGGCCTCATAACACATAAACAAGCAATTTATAAAGTCGTTGTCTTCTTCGGCCATTTCAATGATTTGTTTTCCAAAATTCCAGGCGAATAGGTAAATTATCCATTATAATGACCGTCTGCTAACTCCAATTTGCGCCGATAAGTTTCGAGTAGAAATGCTTCGATTTACCTGAATTGACGATGCTACAGCCGAGATTGTGTTTTGAACTGGAACATAGTGATCTCGATGGTACGGTCTTCGTGCGATATTTCCAGGGTCGTCAAGCACGTTTACCCACCTCATAATGGCCCATCTACTCCGGGGAGACCCGCCAAACTCCCACCGGAAATGAAGGACTGTAAAGCCTGGTATCGCTGCCCTATCCAAATCCTCTTTCAGTATCTCAAGCATTCATTTTAATAAATCTAAATTGTAATTCACACAGAAACAAAAGTTATTACATATTGTGTTTGTAGCACGATTCGGGCGCCACCCTGTATATCTAATATGTCCAAAATAAAAACCCGTCCTGCCAAAGTCTCTGCCTTCTATTTAAAAACGAAATGATATCACGTAAATAAAATTTCCCAACATTATGGTTATTGCGCATTAAAAATGCTCACAGGAGTCCATTTAGCTAAAGTTCACATTTAGTTTATGCCACTGGCTTTTGGGAGGACACATGCAAATTAAAGGGAGTGGGTAATAACAACTACATGTATTGTTACACAAATGTATTTGGGGAATTCATAGAGTAAGGACGTATAGAGTGGTCAACTCTCTCAGTAAATTGATGACATTTTGTGTGTTGCAGAATTGGAAAGTATTGCTTTAATAATAACAGATACAGGCAATGGCTCAAACCAACCAACAATACGTAAATCAGCAACGGCATTTCGTTTTGTGCGATTTAAATTTTGGTGTAAATACAGCACTAAGGCATATATTCTAATAATAAAATATAAAAAAAAAGTCCAAAATAGATTTAAATTTCATAGTTTTTAATCAAACTACATGAAAATTTTAGGTCAACAATTTTTGTAATTCCACCTGGTGTAAGTCATAGAATAACACATACCATAGAAGGTTTTATTCGCTCAATAAATTAAACGTCATAGGTACGATGGAAAGT
Organism: Phaonia tiefii; assembly: GCA_963931995.1. Classification (NCBI taxonomy): domain Eukaryota; kingdom Metazoa; phylum Arthropoda; class Insecta; order Diptera; family Muscidae; genus Phaonia; species Phaonia tiefii. Next base: position 30,808,499 of record OZ008368.1, read on the forward strand.
AAACATTGGATGGTAGAAATATGGGTTCAATAATGCCAGATAGTGGCAATAGTATACAGCGATCAACATAGGAACAACAACCGAATTTCGTGTTTTTGTGGCAAACTAGTTGTGTTAAATACAATACAAATGTATACCAACGATAAAAGTCAATAAAAAAGAGCAAAATATATTTAAATTTTTCAGTTCTACACCAAAACGACAGTAAAAAGTTAAGTGAACATATTTTGTAACTCCACCTGGTGTAAGATAATTTTAAATTTAATTGCTCTCATTTCCACAAACCTATGATGAGAGTGTGAAATGAAACGTCAGATGAGAGAATAAGTTTATCTAGGTATGTGTTATTCTATGGTGTAAGTCAATTTACGTCAAAAAAAGTCTCTATCGCACCGACCGCAGCACGAATAGTGTGAAATGAAGTGTCAGATGAGAAAGCTGGCAGCTCTTTATGACATTACACTACGGGGGAATTTGAATTATTTGGAGACCAGACAGAAGCAAAGAGATTTTTGAGGGATTTAACTTGCATACATGCAAAGTGGAGAAAAGCAAGTGGATGTTTACAGATAATATAATTTTGCACTGACATTAAATGAACAGGAAACAGTGATTGCTTCGCACAGTTTATAACATAGACTAATACTTATAGTAGACCTAATAGTTCTCTCACCAAATTTATGACGTTTGGCCTGGTGTGATATCTACGTTCGATGTTGGAAATAAATGTTTTATTAATACCAGATAGAGGCATTGGTTCAAAACAACGAACAAAATAATAACCACGGCATTTCGTTTTGTGTATTAAAATTATTGTGTTAAATACAATACAAATGTATGCTAACAATAATAGTCAATAAAAAAGTTTAAAATACATTTAAATTTCACAGTTTTTGACCAAAACGAATTGAAAAACTAAAGCAAGAAGTTATTGTAATTCTATCTGGTGTATGTCACTTTTCGTCAAACATCTCTCTATCACACCGACCGTATCAAGAAGAGTGTAAAAGGCAACGTCAGATGAGCCAAATATTCTCTCTAGTATGATTTACTCTATGGTTTATACTCTTAGCACTCTTCCCTTATTTTGGTTAATTAAAACTCTGGTAATAAAAATGTAAATAATTTCTGTTTTGGCTCCAAATATTGATTCGTCCAATCTGTACGATACAAACAACTGTTATTCTAGCAAATTGCTTTGTTATCATGTCGAAAATAGTGTTTTCAAAAATTGAAATACATCTTTTAATTTTTCTTTCTGATGGTAACAATGTGCATCAGAAGTTGCCTGGCTATAAGAGGATTTTTATTTAATCTGCAAGATATATTGCATACATTTTCCTGATATAATTCCATTCAAGCAATAAACTCTTGAGCTTGCGTTTATAAACTTTAGATGGATTAAATAATTAATTTTAATAGCAAATAATTATTCAACATATAATTAGGGTGTTCACAAGAGTGTCGTGTATATGTCGTATATGATGAATTCCATTTAAAAATCGAGATAAAACTGAAATTTTGAACCCGACCACCTCAGATATCGATGAAATTTTGTTCATAGCTAAATTTGATCAACACAAACAAACTCTAATTTTTAGAAATGACTGTTTTGTGATTTTTTGAGCGTGGCACAGTGGGAAAGTTTTCGAAAAAACGCGAAAATGGTCGAAAAGAGCTCCATTTAAACTACAATAACTCAGAATCGGCTGAACCGATTTCCATGATCTTGGTATAATTAAAAAGATACTTTAACAGGCTTTACGTTTAAAAATACACTGTAAAAAATTTTATAACAAAAAAAAATTTTAACTAACGAAAAAACCTAAAAGATCAAGGGTTTTTTTACAGTGTATTATTTTTTTAGAAAGGTTTATCCTTCAATACCATACCAAAAAATAAAAATGGGTTCTTTTTTAGTTTTTTTTTATATAATTTTTTAAGTAGTGTCACTTCTAGTAATTGCCCTTATATTTTATATTTACAGGTAAAATAAATAAACATTGTCCCAGGAAAATTATGAATAAAACATATTCATCGATATCTGAGGGGTAGGGTTCAATGCATCTTGATTTTTACATGAAATTCATCATATGCTAAACAGTTGTACAACTGTGTACTTTTCCATACAAAAATGTTGCACGATAAAACTACAACTTTTGCAGATATGTTTTTGCGGTGTACTAAGCGATCAGCTGATACCATTTGTTTACCATTTGTAGCAAGGCGTAGTAAGGAAGGTGGTTGCAACACCACAGCTGATCGAGTTTGTTTATATTAGCCTCATAATTACAGTGGTCATAAACTGAAAACCTGTCCACCGGTGGGGTAGAAGATATAATTTTAAGCTGAAAATATAAGATACAAAAGTTTGGGTAAAATTCTATATTATGAGTTATGGGCCTCCAAATTTCGGATATACTTGGGGCTACTATGTATTAAAAACCGTCAAAAGGAGTTTGTCTGGCAGCGTTTTTGGACAACATAATGCAAAATAAACAAAACAAATTAAATGAGAATTTTCGATAACTCGCTTTATTATCAACATATCAGTCGTTCAAATTTGGAAATATTATCGAAAATAGTTTTTACTTTTTCCCCAAATCCAAAAAATCCCGAAATGCAAATTAAGGACCAGAGGTATATCTCTCGCTGGTCCCTGAGCCCGGTCGGACGACTCGAAATACAAAACAATGTGCAACAAAAAAAAAATTGTGTGACAAAAACCCCGCGGTATCCGGAATTTGGAGGCCCATAACTCCTAAAATGGGGATTTCCCCTAACTTTTGTATTTAACATTTTGTGCTGAAAATCCCATTCCCCATAGAAATTTTTATTCGACAAGACATAAAGTCGACCTGTTCCTTATTATTACTATTCAATGCAAATATGTGTGAAATTTTGAAAAAAAAAATGATAAAAGAATCATGAATTAACATAAATTATGTTTTTTCTATAAAATTGTTGTTTATTTTTTGTATTAAAAATATCCGTGGCCGCAGGTGTTTCAAAAATTTTACTTTTCGTAACAACTGAAAACCCGGTTTCTGGAATAGGCGGGTTCCTGAATACTCTTCTCACAATCAGCTGAATTTGACAATTTAATTAATTAGAAGTCGCCCAATAACATCTAGTGCAAAGTGAATTTATATCAAGCGGAAGCATGATTTCAGAATTTTCATGACGTTGTACCTAGCAACTGTCAAATTGATGTGCATTTTGTTTTTGTACAAGCTTGTTTACTTTTATTTTTGGTAAACATACATGCAGAGTTTGACACAACGTCGGTACAAAATAAAAACTAAATGCCTGTTGTTTTTGCCTAGAATTACAAAAACGCCGAATGCTTCCACTTGGTATACTTTAATCTAGTGCCACAACCTTCTAGAATACGCCTTGGATTGTAGTATATGCATTTACGACAGGGTGTTCACATATGTGCTATTGGAGGTCTTATATTTTCTTACAACCTTAGTAAACCATGTGAATTACCTAAATGTAAAATTTTTTATTACGGTGGATGGTTGGAAATATAGCTGTTGCTATGCCAATAAGGCACCTCATTAGTGCACTGGTGTTGGTGTTTCCCTTCTAAAATTAGCTGTTCTGATATATCTTTCTACTTTTGTGACATAATGTATTTTGAATCAGTCACATACATAGTCTAAGAATATATTCAAACACATTGTTTATATCTTCTATATATATAAAAATGAAAGTCTGTCTGTGTACAGAAATAGTTTGTAAGACTACTCCTCTCACACGGCGTACCCGATCTTCATGAAACTTTCAGGGCTTATTCGTGTCGGCCAGGAGAAAGTTTTAGAGAGTATAAATTTTTGGAAAAATGGGCGGGGTTACGCCCCCTTTTGAAAAATATTTTTTCTCGGCAACCGTCCAACCGATTTAGCCCAAACCGGTTTCATTCGAAAGGGTATAGTCCAGATTATGTTTATAGAGTATAAATTTTTGGAAAAATGGGCGGGGTTACGCCCCCTTTTGAAAAATATTTTTATCTCGGCAACCGTCCAACCGATTAAGCCCAAATCGGTTTCATTCGAAAGGGTATAGTCCAGATTAGGTTTGGAGAGTATACATTTTTGGAAAAATGGGCGGGGTTACGCCCCCTTTTGAAAAATATTTTTATCTCGGCAACCGTCCAACCGATTTAGCCCAAACCGGTTTCATTCGAAAGGGTATAGTCCAGATTAGGTTTAGAGAGTATAAATTTTTGGAAAAATGGGCGAGGTTACGCCCCCTTCCAACGAACACAGCGTTTGCTGTTTTCTTTTTAATTCCGAGTAAGCCGTGCCGTGAACATCTCCCTCCCTTCCTCTTTAGCATTCATTCCACCGTATTGAATGTTCACTAAAGGAGTCACCTGTCTTGACTGATGTCCTTTATGGGGTTGTTGATGATGTTGTTGAAGACTGACTACTGAAAGGATCCTGTGTAGTACAGCAAAATGTTACCTAAATAAATATCCTTTAATCAAAACAACACAGCACATAAACTGGTCGCTAAATAAAAGAGTAACACTTGATGGGTTCTGGTTATGTATTAAAATTCTTTATTGAATAATCTACAATGTATTTTGTACAATATGTTTCACTGAGAGCTCAAAAACTAATCATCTAAAAAATAGGATTACAAAAATGTGTTGATTCTAATGTTCACAAATTGATGTATTTTACGATCAGCTGGTTGCTTTTGTTATTTTATCGACTCCGTCCAGCTTACAGCCAATGATGTCTACGTGCTTAGAATTATAATTGTTTTATATATTCAGTGTTGTGAATTGGTATATTTAAGTTAAGGGCAGTACGTAGATTGACATAATTACATATTTGCTTTAATCTTTATCTAAATCTACATGGACTTAACATTCTGCCGGCCTTGAATTTAGTAAATTCAACAAATAAAAAAAAATTATTATTTATTTAAACAGAAAAAAAATACGAGTTTATTTAGGTTGATCACAAGGTGTTCCTACTGGGTAATGTTTAAAGCGTCGTAGTAAATGTGGCTATTGGGTGTTACGTGATCAGCTGTTGACTTATGTTGACAAATGATTTAGCAATTTAACAATACAACGTAATGCAAGGTAAGTGAAATCAATTAAGCTTTTATTCTATATTATACAATATTTATTATACAATTTTTATATTTTAGGATGGTAGAGATTAACCCACGGCAACCAGCTTTATTAAAATTAAGGCTGTGGATAGTTAAACAGGTACGTAGAAATAATGCGTCATACACTTATTTCATCTATTCTTTTTTATTCTAGGTGTTACGCCCCCTTCCAACGAACACAGCGTTTGCTGTTTTCTTTTTAATTCCGAGTAAGCCGTGCCGTGAACATCTCCCTCCCTTCCTCTTTAGCATTCATTCCACCGTATTCGGCCCCGTTCGGTAGGAACTCTTTTTTTTCTCTCGATTGTTTCCCTTCGTCTAAAGGTCCGTTTTTAAACTTCTTAGTGCCGTATTAAACTAGGATTTCAAGCGTGAGTTTTTCGAGTCAGTGAACAAAAGTCCACTCGATTTGAATTTCAAGCTCAAACGTGAGTTTTTCGAGTCAGTGAACAAAAGTCCAATCGATTTGAATTTCAAGCGTGAGTTTTTCTCATTTCTTTCTCATTTCTTTCTTTTTCTCATTCTTTATGTTTTGCGTGAGTTTTTCTCATTTCTTTCTTTTTCTCATTCTTTATCATTTCATTTCTTAAGCGTCCGTCGTCGCAAAACGTTCCTCGGAATTCATGAGGTTCTTACCATGCCACGCAAAGCAAAACATCATTCATTCGGACGGCGCACGCGCAATGCAAATGATGTTCGACAACATCGAGCTCAGGAATCGGAAGAGCAACGAACACAGCGTTTGCAAGTGCAACGAGAAATAAGATCGCATCAAAGAGCCAATGTGAGTGATGCCAATCGTCCTCTAGAACTGCCATCACAATCCGAACAAGAAAGCAGACGCGAGCGTAATCGACTGCAAACTTCGCGCGCACGAGCTGCCGAAACTGACCAAGAAACTGCCGCGCGAAATGCACGCGATCGATCTCGATCTGCGCGCGCACGAGCTGCCGAAACTGATCAGGAAACTGCCGCTCGGCGCTTGCAAGATCGTGCACGAGTCACAAGAGCACGACAGCCACCCATTTCTTTGGACCGCATTGCGTTCGATTACCGCTACGACATTGATTATAGCGCACATCCTTTCGTACAAATCGGACCAATGGACAAAGTGTGTCGGTACTGCAACGCCTTGAAATTCAAAAACGAACCACCTGGCACGTGCTGCTCAAGTGGTAAAGTGCAATTACCGTCGTTGCAAGCACCACCTGAACCATTGCAAACGTTGCTGGCTGGTACAACTGACGAATCTAAGCATTTCCTCACCAACATCCGCAAGTACAATGCATGTTTTCAAATGACATCATTCGGCGCAACACAAATCGTACGTGCCAACTTCATGCCGACGTTCAAAGTACAAGGCCAAATCTACCACCATGCTGGCTCACTTCTGCCACTTCCAGACGCAGAGCACAAATTTCTGCAAATCTACTTCATGGGAGATGATGACGAACAAGTTCGACAGCGTTGCGGATTCATTCCTACTGCTCGGCAAAGCATTGTTGCATCGCTTCAAGCATTCCTTCAACGGCACAACGAGCTCATTCGACTATTCAAAAGCGCAATAGAAAATATGCCTGCAGATGACTACAGAATAGTCATAAAAGCAGACCGTGCGCCAGCAGGAGAACATGAACGACGCTTCAACGCACCGACAGTAAACGAAGTGGCGATTATCATTGCTGGGGAGCAGCATGAGTCACGTGATATTGTTCTCCATCGCCGCAGCAACACATTAGTGCGCATCAAGGAAACACATAAATCGTACGATGCCTTGCAGTATCCGCTCATCTTTTGGGCCGGCCAAAATGGATACGATTTTACGTATAAGCTGAAGAACCCAGCAACCGGCGAAGATATGACCAAGAAAGTTAGCTGTATGGACTTCTATGCATTCCGCTTGATGTTGTTCAGCAATCAAGACAACCACATTCTCAAATATCGTCAATTGTTTCATCAGTTTGCTGTCGATATGTACGCGAAAGTCGAGTCTGAACGCCTTGCATTCCTTCGTCACAATCAAACAAAACTGCGTGCCGAAAATTACATTCATCTCAGAGACGCTATAGCAAACGATGGCAATGTCAACGATCTTGGAACAATGGTGATTCTGCCATCCACGTACATCGGCAGCCCGCGTCATATGCACGAATACGCACAAGATGCAATGACATACGTTCGTTCATACGGCCGGCCGGATTTGTTCATAACATTTACATGCAATCCAGCGTGGCCCGAAATTCAAGAACTTTTGTTGCCAGGACAAAAGCCTATCGACCGTCATGACATCATTGCCCGCGTATTCAAACAAAAATTGAAATCGTTGGTGGACTTCATCGTCAAGCATCATGTTTTCGGAGAAACGCGTTGCTGGCTCTACTCCGTCGAATGGCAAAAACGTGGACTGCCACACGCACACATTTTAATTTGGCTCATTCAGAAAATCACAACCGATCAAATTGACGATGTGATTTCTGCTGAGTTGCCTGATGAACAACTCGATCCAAAATTGTTCCAAATCGTGAAACAAAATATGGTGCATGGTTCCTGCGGCACATTGAACCCAAATTCACCCTGCATGGTAGATGGGAAATGCACGAAACGTTATCCGCGTCAACTTATAAGTGACACAGTTACGGGAACTGATGGATATCCCCTCTATCGTCGACGATCGACTGCAGATGGAGGATATTATACTTCAGTCACCATTCGTGGAGTTCAAATCGACATCGACAATCGCTGGGTCGTTCCATATTCGCCGTTGCTCAGCAAAACATACAACGCGCACATCAATGTGGAATACTGCAATTCGGTGAAATCTATAAAATACATTTGCAAATATGTCAACAAGGGAAGCGATATGGCCGTTTTTGCAACAGAGAATGCAAATGACAATGCAAATGTTCGTGTCGATGTTGACGAAATACAACAATACCAAATGGGCCGATACATAAGCAGCAATGAAGGGATTTGGCGAATTTTTGCATTTTCCATTCATGATCGACAACCAACGGTGGTTCATTTGTCTGTCCATCTCGAAAATGGACAACGCGTATATTTCAGCGCTGAAAATGCAGCTGAACGCGCAACAACACCGCCAGCCACAACATTGACTGCTTTCTTCACATTATGTCAAGAGGACCCATTTGCTGCCACTTTGCTGTATTCGGAAGTGCCAACGTATTTCACATGGAATGCATCTACCAAAAAATTCCAGCGTCGCAAACAAGGAAAGCCGTTACAAGGGCAAGTTGGAATTTTCTCAACGAATGCATTAGGTCGTTTATACACCGTTCATCCCAGCAATGCCGAATGCTTCTATTTGCGCATGTTATTGATCAATGTTCGCGGACCGAAATCGTTTCAACAACTTCGCACAGTTGACGGCTACCTTTGCCCAACTAATCGCGATGCGTGCCAACGACTGGATTTATTGGAGAGCGACACGCATTGGGACACCACTCTGTCAGATGCGTCATTGACTAGCAATCCAAATCAGATTTGCGCGCTGTTTGCAATTATTCTGACCACGTGTTTCCCATCTGATCCAGTTCATTTGTGGGATAAACACAAAGATGCCATGTCGGAAGATTTTCTGTTTGGCCATCGAAATGACACCAATAGCCCAGATGCGCAATTCACGCCAGAAATTTACAACAAAGCATTGTGCGCTATCGAAGACAAATGCTTGGCAATCGTTAACAAACCACTGCTTCAGCTTGGACTGCCAGCTCCACTTCGGCCAGCCACTGATTTATATGATCGCGATTTGCATCGGGAACAGCAATATGATCCTCACGAATTGCAGTCGTTCGTTGACGCACAATTGCCACGCACTCTGTCTGAACAACGTAACGTCTACAACACCATAATGACAGCAGTCGAACAACAAGCAGGCGGATTGTATTTCTTGGACGCTCCCGGAGGAACTGGAAAAACATTCACCATTTCGTTGATTTTGGCGAGCATTCGTGCGCAGAACAACATTGCTGTTGCGGTAGCATCTTCAGGGATTGCAGCAACACTTCTCGCAGGTGGCCGAACAGCGCATTCAGCATTCAAATTGCCATTGAATTTGCACCAAACGGACACTCCGAATTGCAACATCAAGAAAAACTCCGGAATGGCCAAGGTGTTGAAAGCATGCAAACTCATCGTATGGGACGAATGCACAATGGCTCACAAAAAGTCGTTAGAAGCGCTTGATCGCACGCTCAAAGATTTGCGCGAAGATTATCGACCGTTCGGCGGTGCAGTTATTTTGTTAGCTGGAGATTATCGTCAAATACTTCCAGTAATTTCAAAATCAACTCCTGCCGACGAAATAAATGCATGCCTCAAATCATCCGTTCTCTGGCGAATTGCGCGTAAATTGACATTGACAACGAATATGAGAGTGCACTTCCAACCAGATGCATCTTCCGCTCGGTTCGCTGAACAACTTCTTCAGCTTGGAGATGGAAAAATGCCAATCGATCCATCGTCGAAATGCATTACGTTGCCGTCTGATTTTTGCGATGTAACACAAACCGTTCCGGCACTAATTGACAAAGTGTTCCCGAGTATTAGCATCAACTATGTCAACCATCAATGGTTGTGCGAGCGAGCCATTTTAGCAGCGAAAAACAATGATGTCAACGTCATCAATTTGTCGATTCAAGCGCAAATTCCTGGAGATTGCCACACGTACAAATCGGTCGATTCCGTCACAAATCAAGATGAAGCGGTCAATTATCCAATTGAATTCTTGAATGCTCTTGATTTGCCCATATTGAGTTTGAAAATTGGCGCGCCGATCATATTGCTTCGCAATCTGAATCCACCAAGACTTTGCAACGGCACTCGATTGGCAGTAAAGCGCATGATGAACAACGTCATCGAAGCCACAATTTTTAATGGCTCATTCAGAGGAGAGGACGTGCTGATTCCCCGCATTCCCATGATTCCAACTGACATGCCATTCGAATTCAAGCGCTTACAATTTCCAATTCGTCTGGCCTTTGCAATGACAATAAACAAGGCCCAAGGGCAGACATTGCAAGTTTGCGGCATCAATTTGGAGAATCCATGCTTTTCACACGGACAACTTTATGTGGCCTGTTCCCGCGTTGGCAAGCCATCAAATTTGTTCATCTCTGCTCCCGATGGTAGAACCAAAAATGTCGTGTACACAAATGCATTGCAATAGATGCGTCATTCACCATTTTTCATTGAATAAAAAATTAATATTTCCACACACAAAACATGCCTTCGTTGCTTCTTTTTTCCCATTTACAAACTTTTTTTGACTTGGTTTGTATGTTTAGGCTTTGAAGGCAAAACAACGTTTGCCCGGGTCAGCTAGTATTAGTATAATAATACACATTTATATTGTGCTTGTGTTGTCGCCACATCACGCCGAGAGTATTAACCATTCATACAGTGGCACCGATAACAGTGCTTCCTCCTGTATTGCAGAACAACGCATTGAGCGCGAAGATTTTCGATTATCTCATCGTCCTCATAAAGGCGAAATGTATAAATTCTCTCAGTAGCCTGCTTACGGCGAAAGTCCGTCACATCATAGTATTCAGTGGAAACCCAAGCGAGAAGATGCACGTCAGCTTTTCCTAGTTGAAGTAAAGACTGTTTCCGGTTAGTGTCCAGCATCGACCATATTTCTCTAGCAATCTTTCAGACAGTCCTCGCTAACCCAGTTTTATTGAACTTGTATGGCGGGCCTAATGACCATTTAGTGCATACGGATAGCAAATCAGTTGATTGGCAGACGCATTCGGGGTCTGCTATACCACAACCATCTCTAGAAAGGAAGATTTTTGATTCGTTCCCTGCAATATTTCCATGGGTAGAGTCTCAGCTTGAACTCAATTACATCTAGTTTCGATTTAAATGAGTTTGACTCTCAACGTAGAAAATAAAGTCACTTAGAACAGGTGAACTTAAGATAACACTGGTCTACAAGATTTTTGGCTGGAGCAACCAAATATCTTTCCGAGGGTAATTCGAATCTGTATTTGGTTTATCTCTATCACGTCAAGTTTTTGAGAAAAAAAATGTTTGTACGTTTTATTTAAAAATTAATAAATTCTAAAAAGTGAATGGTGTGTTTTGAACGTTGTTTGTATTTTGTTGGTTAGGTTTCACGAATTAAAGTCCAGCAATAGTCCCCCAGCATGCTTTTGTCCCAAAATCCTTGATAATTTCTTTCAATTCTCATTAGATCTTGGTGAGCACTCTTCCCTTGTTCGTCGCTCACCGTACCGAGGTTTTGTGGAAAAAATCTAAATGTGAATGAAGGAAATGCATTTTCAGTGACATTCGTGCACCTAATTCCTGATAATTTTTCAATAACTCAGCAACAATTTGTCTGTAGTTTTCACTCTTGTTGTTTCCAAGAAACCTGTCCACGATGCTCTTGAAAGATTTCCAGGCTGCATATTCTTTCTCCAATAAACATTGTGAAAAATTGTCATCATTCAATAACATCCTGATCTGAGGGCCAACAAATACGCCTTCTTTGATTTTAGCATATGAAAAATCTTTGTCCTGAGCCTTGACAAAGTTCTTAAAAAGACCCAATTTTATGTGCAGCGGCGGAAGAAGAACGTCCTTTGGATCAATTAATGGTTTATTTGTTCTGACGTAATGATAACATGTAGCGCGGCTATCCCATAGAAAGAGGAAACAGCAATATTTTGTTAAACTTCCCTGCTTACCAGTCAACAAACCAATGACCTGAAGCAGATTAATTAACAGTTATTTACGATAATCTATACTATATATATATAAAGAAAATTAAATCACACACTTTAAGGTCACCACAGATCTTCCATTTATTATCGTTGTATTTGAGTAATGTCAAAATTTCAGTCATTGATTGGTAATTTTCCTTTGTATTAATGGCATGAGCAATTGGTATGGATGGGTTTTTATTTCCATTGTGCAAAAGAAGAGCCTTTAAACTGTACTTAGAGCCATCAATAAATAATCTCCATTCAGTTTTGTCATATGGCTGGTTAATTTTTTGAAATAAACCATCAACATCAGTACAGTATAGAATAGAGTGTTTCTTTTCAAAATATGCAGCCAATTCCAAGCTTCTATCTCTATAGATTGATACTTTTGTCCCAACTGCAAGGTGTTTCCACTGATGCATGCGTGAAGCTAGTAATTCTGCGTTTTCCTTCGTTAAATGTAAATCCCGAATTAGATCATTCAGCTCAGCTTGAGTCACTAAATGGCGTTCATCATCAGCCTCATACAAACTACCAATGCTGGTGAAAGATATTTCGTACTCACTGGTCGTAGCATTAGGAATGACTGGTAATGGATCATTTGGTGGACGTTGAACTGGTTTGGAAACCCATGGGACATTCGCGTAAATAATATATTTTTGATTTTTCATATTGAATCCAGCAACTTTTTTTAAATAGAAATAACAATCGGTTTGGTGTTTACTTGACTCTCTCCAAAGTACTGGAATTGAAAAATCTATATAAATCTTCTCGCCATTTGACCACTTGTATAAAACAGTTCTGCATTTATTGCAAAACATTGTCGGTGTCCACGGTTTCTCCAAGTTTCTGACAGCAAACCCAAATAATGTAAATATGCTTATTTTAATAATTCTGATATTGCATATCCTTTTTTTTGCAACCAAATATTCACCACACACAAAGCAAAAATAACTTGAATTATTAACACACGATCTCCCTGACATGCTGAAACGCTGTTAACAATACAAAAACTAGCACGATCGTTTATTTCTAAATACAAAAAAATAAAAATTAAATAACAAATAAAATAGCACACAATACTCACCGCAATTTTGCAACTCCTTCTCTGGTGACCGAAATATAATTGAAACTAATGGCGATCTTGTCACCGAGTTTAGTGCGCCAAACGAAAGAGAACAAAGGAGAATGCAAAACGCGGCTTACAACATAAACTTCAAACATTAATATGTAAATTCACAATAAAGCAGTAATAATGTAGTGAACAGGGCCGCAGCTGATCGTAATGTAATATTAGGCCGTGTTGTTTAATGTAATTCATTACAGAGCGTTCTACAACACTACTATTATGAAGATTTAGAATGAATGTGGGCTTCTGTCAAATTAATAATTGTAAAATTGTAGTGCCAGTGTTGGCTGTTTTACACTATTGCAAGCATGCGAAAAAAAAAATTAACAAGACGTGATAGCCCAATTCTGATTCCAGTTTCGAATTCAGCGCACCCAGATTAGCTAAAAACCACGCTTCGTTTCTACAGTCAAATTTTCTTTTCAAATTTGTAGACCAGTGTAATTAGCTCCTCTGCAGTTCTCCTAGTGTCGGAGATCCCAGCTTGTAAAAATCCACTGAACGGTGGTGTAAGAAAAGTTATTTAATTTATAGCATTTCTTACTGTATTAATTTAAAATTTTATTTTTAAATTTGATAGTAAATGAATACATTCTAAATTCAATCAATGAAAATACCTACAATTACAACGACTAAATCCTTGAGTTGTGCTGATTTCAGCCGCTCACATTTTATAAATTTGATTATATTACGAATTATGTTTTTGCCTATGTGACTTTAACGTGGATCAACGTGCTAATTTTTGAAGTTATTACAACCGTTTCATAACCATCATTACAACGACCTTTCAAGATTGGCCGTCGGTGGTGCAATGGGTAGTTTGGGCGCCTCTTGTTCGATCCCTGCTCTGACCACCTTAAAAAAATATTGTTTCGGAGGCGGTCACTTCGTATAGTCGAGTATTTAGCCACTATCGAGTATTTAGCCAAGAAAAAGCTTCTCAAAATACCCTTCGGAATCGGTGTAAAAGTGTAGGTCCCAATCAGTGAGGGTAAAACTAGAACGCGAAAAGCTCACTGGTTGTGAGAAACTCTCCTCTTGTCCCTTCATGGGATGTAATGGGAAAAAAATTTTTTTTTTCAATATTTCCCATTTCGTTTAAATTTAAAATATTGTTAATATTTACTAGCACGTACTTGTTGGAGAATTCTGCTGGCTTCCTTGCGAATTGCATTGAAGACGGAACTGTGTATATAAGTATAACTCTTGTGCATTTTCCAATAATTGGACATTTGTCACCAGCAATGCAAGTGCATTCAAATTATTGTACATGTGGTGATTAACATGAAGTCTATAAAAAATATATATGAGTCGTTCACTCACGCACTTTTTAATGCTTTTTACATTATGTGAAGGAAGAGGGAAGAAAGGAATTTTAAATTATTGAAAATCTGTAAATTATGGATAATTCATGGTACATTTTCCTTACGTTGGTAAACTGATGTTATAAATCGAAACGTTGATATTTTATTCTCTTTAAATTTTACTTAAACTTTAATAAAAATCAACTTTAGAAATCAATAATTACATTTATTAAATTAGAAAATGGAAAATAATACAAAAAAATTTGTGAAATAAAATTTTAATTACAAGTTAAAAACACCCCGATACTAAGACACCAGCTGTGGAACAGAAATATGGAACACAAATTAACTTAGTTCAACCTAAACTGTGCTGGTATTTCTCTTAGGTAAATCATTAAATTTCCTTTTTTATCCCGCATTTCACGAAAGCATTTCCACTGAAATTTTCAACGACAAACCATTTAAACATTAATTTTCTTGCCCATTTGAAAAATCTGAATGTGAAAATAAAATTTAATAATAGGTTTAGCAAATGCGAATACACTAAAACTTTTCTCTCAAACCATTTTCTCTAAAATTTTCTTCTAGCTCAAAATTGTGGTCTTAATCACATTATCTAAATTTCCCAAAAATATTAATATCTCCTTAAAAGCCAAGCACAAATATGCAAATGCATTTATGTCTAAGAGCAAATAAAACAAACAAAAATCATATACATTTCACAGTAGAGTGATGTATTTTTTTTTGTGTAGGAAATTTATTTCATTGGAATTCAGAGAGTACCGTGCGGAAATACTCTTGGGGTTAAATTGGACAATGTTAAGAGGTGGATCTTGAAGGAGGAATTTAAAATTTTAAGAAAAGACGTACATATTTCCAAAAATCAACAACAGGGAGTCATATACATACCACAGTTGCGCATTTTTATGGAATGTAGCAAATATTTTACACTGTCATTATAATTAGGTGATGGTAATTTGGTGTAAATCAGACAAAGTTAAAATGTGACTCCTCGAGGTCAAAGTTAAAGTTTAGTAAAATAACCGACTTGTTGGAAAGACATACACACAGGGAAAAGATTAGTTGGAAATCAATTCAGTCATTTGAAGTTCCATGATAAAGTCTATATTTTGATTAGAATACATAATTGTCATACATCAGAATTATTTGTCGATGTTATTGATAGATTAAAAATAGGTCTTACTAAATACAAGTTGCTACTATCGAACTTAAGTTGTATTTACCAATTTTAGTATTTCTAAAACCTCATTCATCTGAAATGGAAGATAAAACTAATATAAAGTACAATATTAGAATCCGTACTCAAATATTAGTCACTGTTATCATAATTTAGATTCTGTCAGAAAAACACTTGTTACAAAGATATGTATTAGATTTTTCACTAGAGGCTTTTTTGTCAAAGAGAAACTACATGTACGTGAATGTTACACGAGGACTTTACAGAGAAACTATTATTTTAAACAGAAAGTGATAACCAAAGTTGTGGAAAAATAATAAAGTTATCTATACACTATTATCATAAATTGAGGTGAGACTTTTAAATGCAATCGTTGAATCTGACGCCACTATTGATGCCTTCACAAACCCATGCAAACAATTGGGACACTTGGCTGGAGGAACTATTTTTGTTGATGACACAAATTAACGTAAACATACACATGATACCCAAGGTAACCCAACCCCATTTTATATGAAAATTTTAGAAAGCCTCTCTATATCTGGAAATCGAAACGTCCAATCAAAAAAATTTTGGACATTTATGAGCGTTAATTAAGCATACTTCTAGTTTAGGTAGATACCTGTGTTTCCTGGTAACCGCCTAAAATATTGTTGGCTCTCTATTTAAAAAAAAATTCAAAAAAAAAAACAGCAGACAGTTGTCCGAGGCCTTTGGCCACGGACTGTCCTTGCAGGCTGTGTCATAGACACGGCCATTAAGTTTAACGTAGAATACGCCATCCGATAAGGCAGAAAACATATATAACAATAAATAACATAAGCAAATGAATTTATTTATTTGATAGTTACTTTTGATAATATACATAAGCTTATGGTAGGAAAAATAGGATAAATATGATTTGTTTTGTTGTTGTTGTCGTATTACCTATACCTATTTACTTATACCTACTTACTTATACCTACTTACTTATACCTACTTACTTATACCTACTTACTTATACCTATTTACTTATACCTATTTACGTATACCTATGCCTATTTACTTAAATCGACTATTTGTTGTTGTTGCCGCTAAAGGAACTGTAAATTAAATCCATTATTAGGAATTTATACATTACATTAATATATACATATGTATGTACATATGTATATGTATGTAGGTATAAAACTTACCTATTTGATTGATATTGGGTGCTGCCGCTGCTGTTGCGATTTGTTGCATATTTGTTGTTGATGTTGCGCCTACAAATTAATTAACATTTTTAATAAAAATATATATAAACAAGGGAACACAAAACTTACCTGAGTATTTATTTCTCTGCATAACAACCACTCGTTGCTTTCTTGTATTTCGTGTAGGTGCCACTTTGATTAGTAGTTTTTATTTTAATTTATTAAACGTCAACTGTCAGCTGCTGTCAAACAGCATTGTTATTTTGCTTACTTGGCAGCACTTTTATTTAACATAAAAATGTATGAATTAATTTTTTCATATATTTTTTATAATTATATATTCATGTTAAATTCAAATTCACATTTAACATTTTGTTTCGCTTAAATACATAAGTAAATAAACGATATTTCAATATTTCATCAAACAAAACAACAGCCGAAGGTTTGTGTCCACACTGAAACAGCATCATAGTTTGTGTCCACGCTACAAACACAAACACTCAACCAAACACCACACATATGTTTGAGTGTATGTGTTTCATTTGAGAAATTTAAATATTAGGAAGATATCAACCAATATGAAATGTATATCAAAAGAAAGATAACACCTTCATTTACCTATAAAACAATTTTTAAGAAAAGTTATCTCGCCGTTTCCTCATAATCAATGAAATAAAGATTACAACAATAACAATCTGACATGACTCCCTATACCGTAAGGTAAGACGTATTCTACGTCAAAAAGTGGGCGTAACAGTGGGCGTGGTGGAAAATAAAGTACTCTATTAATCATGCCAGAGTCCCAGTTAAATGCTGTGAAAATTTCAGGAAGATCGGTCCAGAGGTTTGGTCTCCTATAAGGTACAAGCAAATAAACAAACACATATTCCATTTTATATATATATAGATTAGGGTAGCAATGAAAAATCAACTTCGTATTTTTAGTAAATACCAAGCGGATTCTTATGCCATTTAGTCTAAAACTAACGTGGTGAAATTGTGAGTTAAATCAGATAACTGCAAGCCCGCCCGGCTTGTGGCCAAATTTTCGGGTTTTGACATTTTGGATGTAAATTTGATTTCATTAGATAATTTTCACTTCTCACTTCATTTGAATAAAGAATTGCATATTGATTTAGTTTGACCTGAATATAAAGTGGTAAAAATTTGAGTAATATCCCACCACAAATTATAACAAGGTACAACAGGATATAGTCACTCAACGTTTTCAGGATGATATGGTGCGGCAAAGTAAGACATATTGAGGAAAAATCACCAAGATGACCTTATAAGGGAGCCAAATTAAACAAACTACAAAAGATGAGCTAAAAATATAAGTTATGTGCTCAACCCGATTCTATACAATCTTATATGACAATTGGTTACAATAACGGGTTTTAGAAACTAGTTTAAAAACCCGGGTTTAATACTCGCAATTAGAAATCAGTTTGTATAAAACTGTTAATTTTGTTATTTAGATACAACTTTTAGGAAAAAACAAAAAAACCCAAATTTAATTTTTATTAAATGAAGAGCTTGAACCCCTGGAGTGGCGGAATTTTGTTGAAATGTTCACTACTTTATATTCAGGACAAACGAAATCAGTGTGCAATTTTTTATTCCAATGATCTGAGAAATGAAAATTTTCTAGTGTATACAAATTTACACTCCAAATGCCCACACCCGAAAACTTTGCCCATAAGTTGGGCCGGCTTAGAGTTATCCGATTGGGCTCAAATTTCCACCATGTTAGTCTTAGGAAAATGACATAAGAATCCGCCTGGTATTTGATAACATTCGATAAAAATAATTGCTCCATACATTTCATTGGCACCTTAATATATACACGGTAAAAAAACGGCCTCTGTAACATATTCTCCCAAACATATTCTGCAGGCCACCACGGACACGCTTGCCGAAGTCCAGACGCTGAACCCAATTTTCGATGGTTTTCAAGCATAAATCGGCCGATACTGCTGCAATTTCACGTTCGATATTCGTACGAAGTTCATCAATCGTCGCTGGCTTGTTGGCATAGACCATAGACTTGAGGTAGCCCCACAGGAAATAATCTAACGGCGTCAAATCGCACGACCGAGGCGGCCAATCGACTGGGCCATTTCGTGAGATAACACGTTCTCCAAATTTGGTTTCCAATTAATTGATTGTGGCATTCGCTGTGTGGCTTGTGGCGCCGTCCTGTTGGAACCACATGTCCTCCAAGTCCATATTATCCAATTGGGGCCAAAAATATTCGGTTATTATTGAACGGTAGCGATTCGCATTCACAGTTATGTGCCGGTCTTGATCATCGCGGAAGAAGTACGGCCCAATGACGCCGCCGGATCATAAACCGCACCAAACCCTAATTTTTTCGGGATGCAATGATGACTCATGGATTACGTGTGGATTGGTGTCTGACCAATAACGCATATTTTGCTTATTGACGAAGCCATTCAGCCAGAAATGAGCCTCATCGCTGAAGATGATTTTCCGATGAAAATCTGAATCATTTTCAAGTTGTTGCTCAGCCCAATTCACGAACATACGACGCTGATGGTGGTCAAGCGGCTTCAGTTCTTGCGTCAATTTGATCTTGTAAGGATGTAGGCCAAGATCTTTTCGCAAAATTCGCTACAACGACGTCACAGAGATGCCCAACGCTTGATAACGACGTGTGAGAGCTACATTGGGGCTTTCGTGAACTGAAGCCTCAGCGGCAGCAATATTCTCGACACTACGGGCTTTTCTTTATCTCACTGCCACGGGAACATTTTGTACTGTGCCTGTGGATTAAAATTTTTCCACTAGACGCTCAATTGTTGATCTGGTAGGACGATTATGACGACCATAAATTGGACGTAGCGCTCTTAAAGTTGAGGCCACTGACTCCAAATTTCCGTACTAAATTTTAACAATTTCGACTCGTTGTTGGCGAGTATATCTTTCCACGATGAAATGGCAAAACTTACTGAAGAGAAATGTTAAAAGAGCGGGAAAAAATATGGCGTCGTTTGCTGTCCCTATCGATTTACTTTTGTAGCGTCTCTGTTGAAAAACCCTACGTTTGGAACACACTTCAAACTTTTATAGGTTTGCAAGTTCCAAACTCAGACGTATTTAAATGCAAACATTAGCATATTTACTGACAAATATGTGTGCTTTTACGTGGAAACATATGCGTGCTTGAATATGTGCATTAGTTTTCCCCTTCAGAAGGTTTCAACTTTGCTCTAGTTATCACTATGCGTTGGTACGCGAACAATATACTTATATGCAAATCTGGTTCATGCAAGACAATTGTGTATTAATAGTTCGGTCAGAAAAAGGGATTCACGTTGTTGTCCTCTCCAGTTTCTTTCCTCAGATCACACATGAACAAAAACCAAAGCAACATCACAAACCATTTAACCATCCGAGCGTTTGTTTATTCTTTTTCCACTGATCAAGCGCTTTTGATATCCTTTGTCCGATCAACCATTGGCGACTGAATACATGAAATTAAATCGCAATACATCAGCCAAAACAAGAAACATTGACTTCAGCTGCAATTTCCACACTAATTCAGAAATATTTATGAATCACTCACTGAGAGAATAATTCAAAAATACAGATACACACTTACAAGAAATACACACTCATTCCCCCTCTTTTATTATATTGCTCTCGAGAGAGCGTAAACAGTGCAACAAACACGGCTGTATTTGTATCACAAACACAGATATATTTGGGTCGCAACCACATATGTTATAACATATTAAACATTGTGTCTCAAACATGTAATATTGAATAGCAACCACAATGCGTTTGTGCATAAGTATATTATATTTGCGACAAGCTCCAAACACATGTTATATTTGCATTCAAACAACAAAAAATTAGAGATGTTTCAGCGTGTATATATATATATGTGTCAAAAAGGAAAAGCGTCTTAAGTGCACTTAGGAAAATATTGATTAAGTGCACTACGATAACCACTGGAGTCTCAGTTACTTGCTGGTCCATTTTTTTGCTTCGACTACTGAGCCACGAAAAAGCTTCTGAAAATACCGTTAGGAACCGGTATAAAACTGTTGGTGGCAAACAGTATATGAAAACTGGAAAGCCTAAAGCTCGTGAGAGCTCTAGCCGATCCCTTCATGGGATGTAATGGGTAACCATTATTTTTTTTATATCGAGGTGATTTTTTAACCAATTCCCGATACTTTAATGAAATCATCATGAAAATTTCTATTAAAACGACATTCGTACTAACAGTGTGTGTAAATTTAGTAAGATCAAGGCATGTTAGTGGAAAATCGGTGCGCTGAATTTTCATGGAATGCAAATTTTTATTAAACTTTTGGTAAAAGAAGCAATTGCCCAGAAGTACTGTTAACTAAAATGAAAAGTTAATTATTGTATACTACTGTCTATTATCATAACTATTGATATTCTACCAGTGTGGAAGAGAACAAACTCGCACACATACCTGCAAATAAATATTACGAATACAAACACTGAAAATGATTTATACGTAGTGATGTGTCTAGGTCATGGGACGAAGCACCAATTTTTGTTACTTCTTTATCAAACTAAAGTTACCTAACCGAAATAAATACAGACACACGTGATACAAAACAGTAGAGTAACAAAGCTAGCAGCAAATTCAGCACATAAGATGATACAAACTAGATAGAAAACCAAGCAATACAATGGATGATGTAAGATGCATAAGCTTTAATCAGAAGCTAACACTTAACTATAATTTATTGTCTGGCGTTTCCCTTTTTATTTCTGTGGCAAGAAATCTAAAGCTGATAAACATTAATAATAATAATGATAAAAATAATAATTCCGCTTTATTATGAATTATGACTTTATCATTTGCACAATTACATAGTTATGTCAATATATATATGACGCGAAGAAATAATACCAATGTTGTCACTAATCTGTAGTTAACTATTATTGAAAATCTCAATAAGATCGAGTGATGAATATCGCTTTAAAATTGGTTTACTTCTGCTTACCCACTGACTTATGGTCGATAGAGGAAATATAGAAACAAAAAGGCTAATTTGTGTATTCTGAAATAAGTTAAATGGATTCTAATGAAACAAGAACCAAACGAAATTAACTAATTTCTTAACCGCACAATAAAAAAGTCTTAGTGAATTATATCAAACAAAAATTTAAAAACTCCAAACTATATACAACAGCTTCACATGTCAATATACAAGAAGTTGATACTACTACCTTAGTCAGTCAGAGCTACATTTCTAAGGAAAAAAATGCGGTATTGTTGAAATGATGAAAAAATCCTGCCTTTGAACACCCAATCCCTCAGTCACAATTTCATCACCTCGTCCTAGTGACAGCGGAAGTGCTAGTGAGGTGATAAATCACTATTTCCCATCAAATTAAAACGGAAGCAAAAATAACGGAAATGTCGCAGCTAATTGTTTCAATTTGCTTTAATTGATTTGTGTTTGAACTCAAATCTCCTAGTTGTCATTAATTTCAATTTCTTACCCAGCACCACTTACCTCATCATTAACATGACCCTCCACCCCGCTTTCATTATACTTTCAATGTCATACCGGATCTTCAGCCGGATGGAGATATACAGATGTTGATGTCGGTAATGATGACATCGAAGATGATGATGTTAATGATTTCTACGGAAGTTTAAAACATGTTTGTTTAGTGACTGACAATTAATTGCTTGAATTGGTTGTCATGTGGCTGAAAATATACCACATTTGTCCATATTTAAATATGGAGTTTTCCAAATAATATTGAGAAAATGGCAATAAATAACAATAATAATATTATTATACGTGGGGCAAATTAATTACATGGAAACGAAGGCTTGTAATTTAATTTAAATTACATCAAAAAGTGCAAACTCAAAATAATTTAAATACAATTGGCAAAATTGCATTCATTTTAAAAGCATTTGTTTTATATCTGACAATTTTAGTTCTCAGCTATTCTATACGTACAGTAGGCCGAACTGAAACGCGCTTTTTTGGAATTTCAAACGTTGCCGGTGAATGAAGTCAAACTTTTACAAAAAAATATCGTTCTTGAAAAAGATCCTTCAATTAATAGAATAAACAGTTGGAAAGGTTGAAGTGTTCCCCAATTTCCTAGGGTAACTATTGCCTGCACCAAACTGAACCCTCGGAAAATGGCTTCAATTTCTATTAAAAATGAATGCTTACTGACGCACAACCCCGGGGGACAGATACCTTACAAAACGAAGATAACGTACTTCGCCAACCAATTCGATCTTTTGCTTTACCTCTCCAGTTGGTAAAACCAAACGCAGGGATTCGTCAACCTGATCCCTTCAGCGGAGTCTTGGTCTTCCAATTTTTCGTTCGACTCTCTCATTCTAGTACTTTGTAGACATTCTAGGACATAGAGTAGCATTTGGCATAAGTAGCATATTGGACTTGTTCAATTGGCCAATAGGCTTTAAGTTACAATAATAAAATCACATGAGGTATCATGGGACACCCGGTTGGAACGAAATTCCTTTCGCTATATATTATGTACTAGTTAGTTCCAACACGTTTAAGGCACCCGTTGAAAAATACGATAATTAAATGGATCTTTAAGAAAGGGTACGATTTGTAAAATAAAAAACTTTTCTATTAATCAAGAATAACATACAATACTACAGTTTACAAAAGTATTTATTCGCTAGATGCTTTAGGGACATGCGCCATAAAGATACCCGTTGATTGCAACAACTTGTTTGTTATTACATGTGCGTACTATCCGGCCGGCAATATAAATCCAATACGAGCATACTTGCAAAAACTATTGAATTCTACGAATCTTCAAAATTCAAATAATTACTAAAGGGTTTTTCAACAGAGACGCTACAAAAGTAAATCGATAGGGACAGCAAACGACGCTATATTTTTTCCCGCTCTTTTGACATTTCTCTTCAGTTTGGCTTGCCATTTCATCATGGAAAGATATGCGAGCCAACAACGAGTCGAAATTAGTAAAATTTACTACCGAAATTTGGAGTCAGTGGCCTCAACTTTAAGAGCGCTACGATTCGGATATTCATCGGAAAATCATCTTCAGCGATGAGGCTCATTTCTGGCTGAATGGCTTCGTCAATAAGCGAAATATGCGTTATTGGTCAGACAACAATCCACACGTAATCCATGAAAAAATTACGGTTTGTTGCGGTTTATGGGCCGGCGGCGTCATTGGGCCGTACTTCTTCCGTGATGGTCAAGACCGGCACATTACTATGAATGCGAATCGCTACCGTTCAATGATATCCGAATATTTTTGGCCCTAATTGGATAATATGGACTTGCAGGACATGTGTACAAAGCCACAATCAATTTATTGGAAACCAAGTTTGGTCAACGTGTTATCTCACGAAATCGCCTAGTCGATCGGCCGCCTCGGTCGTGCGATTTGACGCCGTTAGATTATTTCCACTGGGGCTACGTCAAGTCTATGGTCTATGCTAAGAAGCCAGCGACGATTGATGAACTTCGTACGAATATCGAACGTGAAATTGCAGCAGTATCGGCCAATTTATGCTTGAAAACCGTCGAAAATTGGGTTTAGCGTCTGGACTTCTGCAAGCGTGCCCGTGGTGGCCATGCAAAAAAATCGAGTTCCATACATATTGGCATCGAACGTACTTTCACAGGAATAAAGAATTTCTTTTGTAGCGCTCTCATTGAAAACCCCGTTATGTACTACCAAGAGAATTGGACTGCAAGCACACAGAATGGGGTACTACTGTTAATGACGCCAAAGGCGATAGCCTAGAAGAATAAAAAAATAAATAAAAATGGTTTCCCATTACATCCCATGAAGGGACCGGGGAGAACTTCTCACAAACACTGAGCTGTGCGCTTTCCAGTTTTCACTCACTGATTGGGACCTACAGTTTTACACCGATTCCGAACGGTATTTTGAGAAGCTTTTTCATGGGTATATACTCGATAGTGTCGCCGTCACTATGCGAGGTGACCGCCGCCAAAAGAAATTTTAAGGTGGTCAGAGCAGGGTTCGAACCCAGGATTTCATGTACAAGAGCCGCGCACACTAACCATTGCACCACCGACGGCCACAAAGAATGGTCGTCGGAAAACGAAACAGAATTCAGATGCAAGCTTTCCGCTCCTGTAGCACCATCCTTTCCTCGATCGGACTCATACCACGATTTAAACATAACGGATTCCAGGCTAAATATACTGAGAGTCCACAAAATGTCAAACTGCCTCAAAACATTGGATTATGATAGCGACCACAACGCTGTGGAATTAATTCTGAAAATTGAGCCGAATGTTATGACAACTTTGAATGAGGGGACAACGTTTAAATTTAACTTTAAAAGGACAAATTGGAAAAAATTTGAAAAAGTGGTAATGCAGAAAATCAAGTTAGAAACAGTTATACCGAACTATCGAAACAAACGAATGATGGAACAGATTTATATAACTAGATTACATTTTCTAATATCAGAGGCCATGGAAAGGACGGTAGAAAATTTTAAGGCATAGATGCCTTTTCAAAATTTTCTAATAGCATAGTTAAAAAATTACACTCAGAAAAAAGTAAAATATTAACGATGATAAAAAGACATAATAGATTTGAAACAAGGCTTACACAATTATAATTCAACATCTTAAAAGCAAAGCTCAAACTGATTATAAAACAATTGAATGAAAATTTTATATTAGATTAGATCATATAGGTTATTCACGAAGGGCTGATTAACAGTGTAACCGCGTAAATGATTAACTCACCAACAACAAAATATATGGAAATATTTTCATCAACTTCGAGCAACCCTTGCCTTTGGGAAGTGATTAATAGAGTATATGATTGTTTGTAGTGTTGGAAAATACCACAACTGACAACACTAAAAACGGGAATTTTTAGCATCTGGCATCTCAAATTTGATATTTAAATATTGGTAGCATTGTTGTTTATGTTGCTTTTTTTGTGCGAAAAAATAAATATCAACATGAGTGAAGGTAAGTAAAACAATTTTTTTTTCATAGATTTCTTAACCAAATCATTTATCCATTTATATTCCATTTATTTATATTTATATTCCATTTTAGTATCGAATGATAGCCGAAAAAGATATTTTAATTTGTCGAAAAGCTGGTTGAAAACAGCTGATAGAAAAAAGTAATCAAATATGCGACTAAATAACATATAAGGGTGTTCACGCAGCACAGAGATTATTTTTAAAGTGAATAACCTTATAGAGATCCACTAGGAATGTTCCAGGGTACGAAAATATTTAAAAAATTAAACCACTCTATTTAACTGAAATAGTTGTGCACGAATCTGAAACAAATATACTAAGAAAAGCTGGAATAAACACGGAAGATCTAGAAAAGGATAATACGGACAACCTTGTAATGCATGCCCAAGGAAAATGCAATAGCAGCTTCTCTGGATTCAATACATTCATTTAAGGATTTGGATGGAAACAATAATAATCAAACTAGCCCGTATTCGCCGATGATATTTATATTTATCATGCTGATTAGACTATATCTAATATTAATGTAGGACTTCAAAATTCATTCAACATGGTCGAGGAATATGCCCTTGGTTGGCATTGATATAAAAGAGAGAGCATTTTTATATTATAAAGTATACAGACGTCTTTTTCATTCTAAACAGATAAATTCCCCTGCCAAAAGTATTATGTATCAAACGTTAATTCGTCCTGTCATAACATCTGGTTGTCCTGTCTAGTCCAACGTATCGCCGGCGTTCATGGAAAAATTAAGGATATTCGAAAGGGAAAGGGAAGCCTCTGCTGTTCTGTACAGAACAGCACAAAGTCAGTACACAAAGTATATATCAAACAAGAAATTGTATAAGTATAATAAGGCAAATGTAATTCGAATTACATCATAAATTTAATAAGAAACCGTAAACTACGTTGTACAACAAACTATGAAAACAATTTAGTAATAGCTCCCTACTATACATTATTTAAATGATGCATTACCAAAAAGGGTTTGTCCCACCCGATGCGTTTATATACCTGGACAAACAGAAATATATCGAGGATACAAATGGGATTCCCGTCATATATCATATATAAAGCCGGACTAATATTAAAGCAGTTAAAAGTAAAATATACAATGTTGGTGATTTTAGACACAATACTAACATATCGCATAAAGATATTGCACTAACGTCAAAAACCAACAAATGTTGGTGGCTATCTTAAAATTATTGATTTATAAAAAAATTTAGATTTAATTAGACCATGGATTTTAGTATATAAATAATACGATATTTATGTAATTTTTTTATTAAAAATTTTTCAGTACATTGTTGTCTTATATGAGTGTTAAATCCGTTTCAACAAATTGAATTTATAATGCTGTACAAATGCAATATAAATGTTTATTAATAAAGCACAACGAATGAATTTAACTTTATTTTACTTCTAAACGACCCATGGATAGTAACTGTAAGGTTGATCTATACGACTGAATGTCAAATTTACTCCGTTATTTTATTAAATTGGCGAAAATGTGATTTATCGACGCTAAAGAACTAATAAATTTTTAAAAAAAAAATTAAATACCATGTAGGTTAAAGCTCAACAGTTTTGGTTTCAGTGACAGTTATTGGTTTAGCAAATTTATTTAATACAAATAAAATTCAGTTCAAAATTAATTTTGCTTTGTGGAAAATGTCATTTCCTTCTTTATTAAAAAAATGTGTTAGACATAACAATTGACAGCAACTGTATAACTGTCAATATGTTTTTCTACAAATTTAAATATATGTTGCAACCGTTGCACCTGTCACTTTAACATGTTTCGAACATTTGTGTTGTGTGTTAAGTTGTTATTACCGGCGGATGTTTATATGATACAACTAATGCGAGTGCAATGTGAAAACAGCTACCACAGCTAATTCGCCGAATGTGATTATGTACGCGTTGGTTAGTGAAACTACATGGTGCTGAAAACAAGTACGAGTATACGACCCTAAATATCTATGTGGTTAACATGCGAGCAGACACATGTAAGCCTTGCACATACAGAAACTTATGTCCATGATGAAATATGTATATGATATCATATGATTTTGATGTGATATAGCAGTGGATATTCAAACCAAAAAATTTTTCATAAAACTAACAGTAACGACGAAATTTTATAGCATGTTTTACAATTAATTTGAATTTTTGAATACCTATGGAGAGCTTTTTTGTAAACATCACTTAAAAGCTCACAACTGCTTGTACAGTAAACTGCATTTAAATTACGGACACTGGAAATTTTGAGTTAATTTAAGTGGGAAATGTCGTTTAAGTGGCATCCATAGAAGAGAGCCTTAACGTTTATATCCTCACCCATAGGAGGTGAAATTTAACACATAGAACACATAGAAGGAGCCATATTCAGTATCTTTGGACGAAATTCCTTTTGGGACTTTTTATGTCGGTTGAGCAATGTTCGTCTGTCTGCCTCTCTGTCTCGCTGGCTGGTCAACACGGTAACTGCCGTAAATCTTTATCGATTACAGCGAAATTTTTCAGTGACTATTATTTGTCCAAGGTTAGTTTTGGATTGAAAATGGGCATTTTGGCTACATCCCTTTTGGTACCTCCTATACAAATCGACAATTTTAGTACGGAACCATGTTTCATCTAAAACCTTTTATTGGTAGATGTGATTGGCTTCAACTCAAACATTGGATAATAATCTGTAAATATCTACTTAACTGCAGAAAATTCGCGAGTTTGCCACGCCCCATACATAAGTCATTCGGCTTGCAGGTTGTTCGGTACATTTGGTTCGGTACATTTGGTTCGGTAAATTTGGTATTAGACAAAATTTAGTCAAATGACACTCTTCTATGGAAAATGCGTCGTATTGCCACGCCCATTCGTTTTGCCACGCCCAGTAAGACGCGCGAAACAATTCCGATCTTAATGAAATTGGTTTATAGGCTTCGTGTCATAAAAAGCCAGACACCGATTAAGACGAGGGTGATTTTGCCACGCCCTACCAAGATAAGTTGTGCGGTAAGATAACTCCCCCAAAATCGAACCAATCTTCACGAAGTTTGATGCAAGACAAAATATAGTCAAATTCACACAAAAGTTGGGCGGACGACCGGTTGATCGACAGGATAACTCTCGTAAACTACAAGCGATCTTAATTAAATTCAGTACTCGGCAATGTTTTCCTAAAACCTAAGGATTAACCACTGTCCACGACCATTTTCGTACCTCCCATACAAAAGTTGGGCGGCTTTCCGGCTGGCCGACTCGATATCTCCCGTATACCACAACCGATCTTAACAAAATTTGGTTCTGATCCGTATTTTGTGTAATACTGTGTAAAAACAGTCACATCTACATGATCCGACCAGGTTAAATATTTGTTAAAAGTAAGTACTAAGTTTCCAGCAGATTCTGCTAACTCGACATTTCTATCACCTAACATTAATGTCCCATCGACCGAAGGATTCTAACGACGTTTGGGAATTATTTTAATATTTATTAATAGATTCATAACATACATTACAGTTCAAAATAATTAGTATTAGAAAATAGAGTTATGATCTATAATTGGCGAAGCATTTATTGCTGTAGCCAGATTGACAATTAAGTATAACACATTTTTAGCAAATTTCCTCCCCTTTATTTAACGCAAATGTAGTTAAGTATTATAAATGACTAAATCTCAAATTCTTTCATTATTAACTTTCTAAATTTCAAACATGATTCTAAATATAAATAGAGCGAGTTGAAATTTTTGCCATTTAATATATTAATTACTTCATTATAATCTAGAGAAGTATGACCAAAGTGAATTCTTCTTCTTTCTCTATAAATGGGGCAAATGCCAATGAAGTGAAATGTATTTTCTGATTCGTGCATGTTGCAAATTGTACAAATACCATCAGTGTTGCTCTTGAAGCATCTAGAATTAAGATCTAATATCCCACCTCTAGCTCTTATAATCAGGCTCGTAGCACGCGCTGAAAATTCAGACGTCGGGAATGGTGTGATGCTATAGTCAAGCTGCGAATATAAATCGTGAAACTGAGAATTTGACGCATCGATGGCAAAGTTGTCCCTCTCCTTAACCCTGCTGTTAGATTAGGACCATTTGGTCCAAATTTTTTCTGTTTTCCCTTGTAACTTTGGAACGGTGATATATACTGACTAAATTTTTCTGCTAATGGGGTCTTTTAATAAAACAATGTTATGTGCGAAAATTAAATTTTCTAACTTTATTCAGGACTGAGAAAAATACAAAATGACGAATCTTAGGTTAGAGGACCATTTGGTCAATAGTACATTTTTTCATTACCAAGCGAATGTAAATTCATGTCAAATATTTAGAAGATGTTTTTGATATGTCAAATACTTGCTTTAGAAATTATTGAACCAAAATAGTTACAAAG
The DNA here is from genome assembly GCA_963931995.1 of Phaonia tiefii. Lineage (NCBI taxonomy): Eukaryota > Metazoa > Arthropoda > Insecta > Diptera > Muscidae > Phaonia > Phaonia tiefii. The sequence continues at coordinate 30,838,615 of OZ008368.1, forward strand.
GATAAGATAAAATTATTATTTTGGATGAAAATTCCAGTATGGACCAAATGGTCCCTCAACCTAAGATTCGTAAATTTTTTCATTACCAAGCGAATGTAAATTCATGTCAAATATTTAGAAGATGTTTTTGATATGTTAGCGGATGTTTTTGATATGTCAAATACTTGCTTTAGAAATTTTTGAACCAAAATAGTTACAAAGAATAAGATAAAATTATTATTTTGGATGAAAATTGCAGTATGGACCAAATGGTCCCTCAATCTAAGATTCGTAAGTTTTTTCTAATCTAACAGCAGGGTTAATCACCAACAAATCTAATATCTCCCTCCAGCATAGACAAACTGGACTGCCACTATTCGGAGGGAAAAAATTTACCACGTCACATAAATTCACCCATTCCCTTGCCCAAAATACGTTCATTGGTATTATCGTCTCTGCCAATTTTCTAGGTAATCTATCTGAGCCTAAGGAAAGTACCCTATTTACGTAGGAGAAGTGTAGTTGTAGTGAAGAAATATAAAGTGAGTTAAACCCGGTTTCTAAATATAGAATATAATTTGGAGTATTAGCCGGAAGGTATAGCATTTTTTTAATAAAAAAAAACGGAACAATTTCTCCATATCATCATATTTTTCGTAACCCCATATTTGAGCAGCGTCGGTGGTGCAATGGTTAGTGTGCACGGCTCTTGTACACGAGATCCTGGGTTCGAACCCTGCTCTCACCACCTTCAAAAAAAATTTCTTTCGGCGGCAGTCACCTCGCATAGTGACGGCGACACTATCGAGTATATAGCCATGATAAAGCTTCTCAAAATACCGTTCGGAATCGGTGTAAAACTGTAGGTCCCAACCAGTGAGTGAAAACTGGAAAGCGCACAGCTCAGTGATTGTGAGAAGTTCTCCCCGGTCCCTTCATGGGATGTAATGGGAATCCATTTATTTATTTTATATTTGAGCAGCGTACAGCATTATAGATTTTGACGCAGCGTTAAAAATTTTCAGGTTGTTGGCTTTAGATATGCTTGGATTGTTTATATATTTTGACCATGTCGAACTAATAGCAACTTTGGAAGCAGACAGTTTGTCTCGTAAATGGCTTAAAAATTACAAATTTTATGTTATATCTACTCCAAGATACACATAATTATTGGCTATTTCAATATTCTCCTCACCATAGTGCCACTTCAAATTCTAAGGTATTCTAGTACATTTCCGAAATACCATAATCTTAGATTTTAACAAATTAACCTTTAAATTCCACTTTGAACAATATCCATGTAGAGCATCAATCATATCCTGTAGTCCATTAGGAGTATCAGACATTATAACAATGTTATCTGTGTACAAAAGAATTGTTACATCAATACCAGCCACTTTTACACCACTTGGCAGAATATCAGGAAGGTAATTTATGTAGAGAGAAAATAACATTGTACTCAATATACATCCTTCCTTGACCCCTGATTCCACTGCAAAAATATCGGAAAACATACAACACGGCTTTCTGTATTATTATACAAAGATTGCAAAATCCTAATAATCTTGGATGAAAGACCTATACACGACAGTTTATAGAACAGACTGTTTCTTGAAATCGTATCAATGGCACAAGAAAAGTCCACAAAAAATGCAAACGTATGTTTCCCACTCAGATTGTTTAAAAATATTGTCCACCGTAGAATATTCCTTTCTAACGCCAGCCTGGAATTCGTTTAAAATATTGTTACTGGCCAACCATTCAGAGATGCGATTTCACAGTACGCTATTGAATATCTTGCAGAGAGTAGCTATTAGCGACAGACCTCTATAATTCGTGACCAAATTTGGATCATCCTTTTTATATAGTGGAATTAGAATAGACTCTCCAAAAGACACAGGCACCTTTTCATTCATAAATATATTGTTGAAAACGAACAACATTCGGGTTATAAGGCTCTGAGGGGCATATTTATAAAATTCGTACAGAATTCCATCGGCACCAGGGGATTTGTTCAGTTTAAGGTTTTTTACAACTGCATATAATTCACAGTACTCAATAGGGGAGTCCAAAAATGCGTCAACAATACAGGGCATACACCAGCTATAAAGCTGAACATCTCGATTTCGCAACATCGAACTAAAATATTCATAAAAGTCATCAACATCCAAGTTCCCATTCGGCAAACGTCTTCGGGACTTTAAAGAGTTGGAAACTTTCCACCATTCTTTGCTACAGGTGACCTTATCAAGCAACATAATATTATTATTTTGATACTGCAGCTTTTTGGAACTTCACAGCGCAAGGTATCTGGACTTGGACGATAGAAAGCGAGATTTATTATCGACTTTATGTTTTTTTCTATACACCTGAAGAGTTTTCTGCATGTCAGAGTGAAACCGGAAACACTTCCAGTCGAACCACTCCTCTGTCTTGGTTTAAAGAAAGATCTACCTGGTTTTATGATATTTGCCTTCTTAATTTTAGTTTTTTATCTCATACACCATCTCATCAACAGAATGGTTAGTTTCAAACAACTGATTATTTGAAAAGTTTCTACGATATTGATCAGCTAATTTCCCGTTCCAATAAAGTTATTGAAAAGTTGTCTCCCTTCTCAGAGGAATGGGGCGCAATCTTCATTTTCATTAATATACATATAGATTTCCTTGGATTAATAAATAATCCATTTGACGAGGCCAATCAAGAACATTTGACAAGTCAGTATAAGGAATACAATGCTGTCATCGTCCAATAGGGACCGAATTTCCTAAGAGACTTTAATTTTCGCACTTAATTTTGACCGAAATCCTGAATGTTTGTTCGTAAGAAGTTTATTTTCATTAATATTATGACTAATCTACACATCCCGAACACGTTTAAAACCCCTTGAATGAAATGGTAAGATCGCTATAGGTCGAAATTGGTTGTCCGCCTTCGGAATTGGCAGAACTTTAGCATAATTCCAATTCATTGGATATCTAGATGTAGTCACAATATGATTGAAGAGATGTGTTATATAAAACTGTTATATAAACTAACAGGTTAACCGCGGCAAACTTGACATAAAACTTGTTACCTTAATCAAGGGTTGAGTCTCCTAATCTAGTTGAGTTGGTGATGTATCGCTGTATCAATTCAAGCTGACCAGTTTTGTTTTTGATGATGAATTTGAATTTCTCATTCCTGGACCAATTTTTCCGCTATCAATTGTCATTCAAAAAACTGTATCTGACCCGTGTGTAGTGTTAACTTTTTATACATTTCCAGGTAAATGATAAGAACAAAACTCCAAAAATTTAAAATAAAATCATCATATCTAAATGGTGTTATGCCAAAATGGTTTTAACATATACGCGGTCGCACTATGTATCTTGTGTGTAGACAAGTTTGTCACAAAGGTTTGTCCTCATGCCATAATGTTGACCAGAACTAGTGTATTCAAAAAATTCGATTTTCAAAAATGTCGGTTTTCAGTTTCTTTGAATATTTACATTTTGCCGAAACTGGTTCTCGGTTAAACGAAGTGCAGAAACCGGTTAATAACCGGTTTTGGTTTTTATGACAAAATGGTTAACTATGCCTTTTATAAACATCGTTTATTGGAGCGAAATTCATTATCACACGTTGCGGGATCTGGGGTAAATGGAAAAAAATTACACAACTTTTTTTTAAAACTATTATGCTATAACCCAGTATTACCAACTATATTGGGAACTTTTACTTTAGTTTGTGTGTAGACTAATATATGTTGCGAAATTTCTTGTTTAATGGGAAGTTTTCTAGGTGGAGCCTGTAACCAATATTTAGTATATATTGTAGTTTTGAACCCAAAAAAGAGTAGATTTAGAAAAGCCAAACTGGCAGAAGTTTAAAAAAAGATAATTTTCTCAATTAAATGCCTCTTCTTAAAAAAAGTAAATTTTATCAAACAAATATCACATTCTTAAAACAAGTACATTTTCCTAAACAAAACCTTATCTTAAAAAAGTACTTTTTCTTAAAATAAGTACATTTTCTTAAAAACGGAAATTTTCTTACAACAAATTGCCTTTTATTAAAAAACTACCACTTCTTTAAAGGGTACATTTTTTCTGAAACAAAATAACCTTTCTTGAGAAAAGTACCTACTTCTAAAAATTTACGTATTCTTGAAAAAAAGGACGAATTGTTAAAAAATTGCGATTTCTTAAAACAAAAAACTTTTCTTAAAAAAAATATATTTTCTTAAAAAAACCATTTCCTTAAAAAACTAACTTTTCTTAAAAATACCTTTTCTTAAAATTAACTATTGGAACTAACTAGTACATAATATATAGCGAAAGGAACTTCGTTCCAACCGGGTGTCCCCTGACACCTCATGTGACTGTTTTTAATTCAGCCTTTTTGAATTTTGAGATCGACTACCGAGTAGATAGTTATGAAAAACTTGTCAAAATACAGCTCGGAACCGGTGTAAAACTGCAGGTCCCAATCAGAGTATGTAAGTCTATGCCTTCATGGTATGTTATGGTCCTTCGCCACCTGCTTTAAAAAGTTCAGCGGGTAGGCCAACCGCAGCAGCGGCTTTATTATTCTTAAGGCGGGGGATCGCCGTATTTGTAGTGAAGAGGAAAAATCTGAAATCGCCATATCCTTCTATCCTAGGTTAAAGTATATAATCCATTTAAAAAGGTTTATAAATAGCCACAGTTTTAATCAACATAACCTGGAATGCTGGTGGAAGGGAAAATAGACAAATTGCCACAAATTTCTAAATTTAAAAAAATTTGTTTATGCTTAAAAATATAAATGATAAATGACGTTAAATATTTGACAATCAATTGCCCACAAAGTGTATTCTATAGATAGCAGCACGTCAATTCGTTTATGTTTGTTCCATTCACCATTGTACAATTTACTTGACATGGAACAGTGATCCGTGTTACTAAAGTGCTTATGAACAAGAGTAATAAAATCAATACTATTTGGGTAAAGGGGAAAAGGCTCAGATCACGACTTCCTACCATAGTCCTTCTGCCATGGTGTCAGAAATTGTATGTATTCTACGAAGATACATTTTCCGATGGACGTTGAAGGAATTATGTTAGTTCAAACTGTTGACCAGTAACACACGTTATGTGTTATCACAATCTTTGCTAAAGGCGAAAGAAAGCAATCAGTTGTTTACTAATCGAACATACATTATTTATGAGACATACAAATTCATTTCGTAATAAAATTCAAATCAATTTGGAATGCATTTCGAAAAGTCTGCCGTGTTGATCCTGCCACATATCTTTACTTTGTTATAATGGGTGATTCTTTTGTTGTTTGGTTTTCAAAAATTTAAGAAAATCCAGAAAATTTTGCCAAATGAACCAAATATTTATTTGGATCGATAAATCAATGGCTGGCATTTACCTTTTGAAGACTATTTCATGACTCGCCATCGGCGGTGCAATGGTTAGTGTGCACGGCTCTTGTACATGCGAACGTGGGTTCAATCCCTGCTCTGACCACCTTAAATTTCTCTCGGCGAGGGCCACCTGGCTTAGTGACGGCGACACTATCGAGTACTTATCAATGAAAAAGCTTCTCCAAATACCGACCGTTCGGAACCGGTGAACTTTTCAGGACGTTTGATCGTATTATGACTGATGTAACGGTTTCTTTTAAAAGGGGCGTAGCACATCCCACTTCCACTCCGGCTGTAATTCATACTGTACAACAACATATATACCAAAATTTATCTTCATACCTCTGATATCTCATGAGATATAGCCATTTTAAATTTCAAGTTGTATGGGCGGTACCACCCCCTTTATCCAATCACTACCAAGTATAGCTAAGGACTATCGGCAGGTCATAAGACCAACATTGTAAAATTTCCATAACAATCGGTCTATTAGAAAATCCATCAGACCGATTTTTGAAAAGGGGCGTGGCACATCCCACTTCCACCCTATCTGTAATTCGTACTGTACGAACCACTTATATATCAAATATTATATTCATACCTCTGATAATTCATGAGGTACAGTCGTACAGAGTTTCAAGATGTATGCAACGGCAACTATTGCAATACCGCCCATTTTTTGTTGCTACACGAATTTGGCTGCCAATGCATACACACAAATTTTCAAGGCGATTGGTGAAACAGTCCTCCAGATGTTGCGTTTTCAAAAATAGAGTACAATGGGCGGGGTCACGTGCACTTGATATAACAAAAATTCAAGTACCCTATTTTAACCACCGACCACACAGCTACATTCTGTGAAAATTGCAAAAAGATCAGTCCAAACGGTTTTGGAGGTTATACGGTACTAAAAAATGCAAACAAACACAAAATCTGATTTTATAATAAAACTCATAATGATTACGGTCCCTGACTTCAGTTGATGAAGGACCAACAGACGACGACGGTTTCAGAGATAAGAATAGACTGTCCAAGGTATCCAAGTTAGGAGTTACTGGCACAATTAAATTACGTCACTAGAAGCTATTTTCCGTCTTGGAGAGGACGAGATGTCTTCAGGCCATTTAAAAGTATCAAACATATTGTCAAACCATTTAAGTTTCAAACCAATAGAGACAAAATTAGTTCGAAGTTTAAGTTTGAAATCGTTTCTTTGCCTCCTTAAATAGCTTATAAAAGTCAACTTCGAATTTCCAACACATCCAGCGAAGCCCGCTTTCCTTAGCCGTAATTATATCATAATGACTTCCATTGAAGCCAGTACACTTCACATGGGCATGACTATCACAAAGCCAACATGAAGGAAATCGATCCTCATATATGTCCCTGACTGTAGAAATATTTGCCACACATTTACAACTTTCAAACACTAAACTACGAAATCCTTAAAGTATGCAGAATAATACTGGGTTGTATACAGGGTTATAGCATAATACGGTTAAAAAAAGTTTGGTTAACATTTTTTCATTTAGCCCCCATCCTGCAACGTGCGATAAGGAACTTCGTTCCAATAGTCCGTGATCATCGAGCGGTTTGTTGGTCCATTGACCGAAACGTTACGACCATTCATAATATTTGAAGATCACTGTTCCAATGATGGCACAGGCCAATAAACTGTACTAAACATTCAGTTTTCTAGAGTGCATTGTCAGCTCTTGAGCAGGCTTCAGCTATGCGCATCAAGTTCACCAATTCTGTTCACTGAAGAAGAAATGAGCTACAACGCTGAACATAATTTTTCAATAAATATAAGATCTTCTTCCAGCTTCTCTAACGCCCATTTTCCGAAAAGCTGGCGTTGTGGAAGGTCACCCTGTTCCAACTCCTGCACCAGCAGTATTTTGTGTCGCTTTAGACTGAGATTCCAACGTCAAATCTTCCAGGTGGTCGAATAACACAAACCCAATTGCTGCGATCGGCGACGGATGAACATATTGTGATCTTCATTAATACTGGCGGATACAGCAGCAATATTGTCATCGGTGCGGACTGCACGTATACGGGTTGGTGGATTGATGTCCAAAAGAGTGAAACTGGTGCGTAATTTGGATACAGTGGCTTTTAAAGGCTGCTGGGTAGGTCTACTGTAAAATGGACGTGACTTGCAAAACACTTTTTTCACAGAGTACGAATTTTTAAAATAAAATTCAATGATTTGCAATCGTTGTTCTTTTGAAAGCCTACGCATGATCAAATGGAACGGCAAACGGAACACTTTTGACTTTCACACATGTCACAAATCGCGCGTGAACTGGCAAAAGCTTAACTCTAAAAAACTAAATGGCAAACAACGTCATTACAAGTTTCGAAGTGATTCATCAATATGAACAAATTAGGAGTGACGTGGGCAGGAGTTACATTATTTATGGGCTGACACCGACTTTAAAATCTATTATGCCGCTCAGTTTAAAGATTTTTAGTGCAGAGACAAAAGTGCAATCTGTTGCAAGGGTGTGAAAATATCTTTAAAGCTCTGGCTTAACCATTGTAGGGAGAATTTCAAAATGTGAGGTACATATCAGAATGTTTTGGCGCATCGCCCTGTTCCTCAGATACTGGCACAGAATGCTCCGCCGTCTCATGATCCTGAACGCAGTGGAAGTACGTTTCCTACTCTATGAAAACTACTTCAGAGATCGTACTTGGTTATAAAAAACCACTTAAAGAGGAGCCATGGTACGATGAAGGGTGTTCAATGAAAAGTATTGCAACTCGATCCGGGACGTAGCGGTATAAGAGAAGAGAAACCCCGTTTGCTTAAGAAGCAAAAACGGTTGTGTAGAAAGCGCGAGAGTGAGCAAATTAAATCTTACTGAATGAAGAATGAGGCCCGCAAATTCTACCGAAAAGTTCAAAGCTAAACCAATGAAAATGGTTTAGCTTTTTTGCAGACACAAGAATGGCCCCCTTTTGCAGACACAAGAATGGGAATTTTGTCACATATGTGCAGAGTATGTTGGGAATATGGAGAGATCACTTCTCTGCTTTACCTGACCCAGGTAAACCTTAAGACTTTAGACTAGTCAGTGTCTTATCTCTCCTGAAATTTTTTATTTTTTGTTGTTTGGATGCACATATGTGTTTGTAGCTTATGGCAAATATAGTATACTTGTGCCCAAACACATTGTGTTTGCTATTCAATATAACGTGATTGGGACACAATGGTTAATAGGATAAGACATATGCAATAGTGACCCAACTGTAGCTTTGTTTGTTGAAAACTGCGGAAAACACTGCTATCTGTCCCGATAAAGAAACGAAAAGCAGCAGATCTTCAATTCACGAAAACAATGCTTGCAAACATGTACATGGTTCCTGCAATATGTCGCTGTGGCCGTTATTCAGCGTGCAGGTATTGGAGAGGATGGTTAGCTCATATCTGCGAACAACCATATGACCTTCACGGCTGTTCAAGTGCCAGCATCCTTACAACAAAGTCAAACCTACGGAAACTGCTCTGCACGGTATAGCGAACTTCAGAGAGAAATCTATGTACCAAATGGAATACACTCTTGTCACGTTTGTCGATATGGAGGGTACGTTTATCAATTCGTACCGAGATCGATGAAATCCGCTCCATCGCCATTTTTGTGTTGACCAGATGGATCATTATTTTGATCTATGAATTCCACACGCGAAAACGCATAACCTTGTCACATGACTTTAACGCGAAATGTGAATAGGCGCACAACCCGTTGTGGAATCTTATCTACATATTGCTCTGGAATTTAGCTATGGATATTGTTTTCCCTGATGCTGAGGGACACGGGTATACCGTCGCCGCTTATACTGACAATCTGGAAATATTAGTCAAGGGAAATACCCCTTACATGCAGAGATGTGCTCCTTTTATATGCAGAGATGTGCTCTAAATGCCACGGAGAATGATTTAGGTGTAATTTCAATGAAATTTGGAAATACTAACTAAGAAGCAGAAGGTTCCGTATATTCACACACTTTGTCAATTTGCTAAAATTATAATGCAGGTCATCAGGATTTTCGACAGAAAGCTTGGTTTCAAGTCAAACACTATGAATACGATGAGTTGAATCTTGAGTTTATATTCGACTAAAATCATCATTCTGGATATTCCAGGCTGTCTTTAACCTGACATCATTCTACGGTTGCTAGTACCGGAAAATCCACCTACCTAACTCTGTTGACAAATGTGCATTAAATGGCAGTGGTGTATATCACGGGTGTCCTTCCCAAAACCTCCACCGAGGGATTGGTGATTATCTTAGCCCGTTATCACTAGAATGGCTGTAACGACGGTAACTCGTCTAAGGAATTTCTGGCAATGGATCAGCAGCCTATAAGGTCATGGGACTATTTCAAAGGGTCTGCGGCAATCGACAACATACGTCAATTTCATGACTCCGACTTCTACCACTGATATAAAGTTTGCCACTCACATCCCGGACAGACCGAGTTGGCATGGACTTATACTACGATATTGAAGGTTATTAGGACTTTACACTAATGGCTCTAAACTATAGTTAAAATTTTGTTTTGGGGTCTCTTCTACAGGGATGGGTCTCGACCATACAAAAAGCTTTCCAGACCATTCGAATGTGCCGCAGGCATAAATCATGGCAATGAAATGAGTTCACTTAACTGGGACAAAACATCACCGCCTATAGAATCAACATCAGTTCTGACATTCAGGCAACTCCTATCCAAACCTAAACGAGATGGCCAAGCAATTTGAAATCCAACTAATATGGTACCTGGGCACTGGAATATCCAGAGAGCCACAAACTGGATTAACTGGCAAGATTAGGGACTTCCTTGCGTATTTCACTAGGATGTATAGCATGTGTAGCTGGAAATCATACATGGGTTTTTTAATTTGCATTGGATTCAAATTTGCCTACTTTATCTAATCCATTAGCTCTGGCAATCCAAATGCTGGTTTTGAAATCGGATCTCAATTGCAATGAAATATGGTAACGCTGTTACTTATTTTGAAATTGTTTGATTGCTTTCAATTCTGTTTTTCAAGGATTAATATGTAGAGGTTTTTGGCTTCGACAGGTATTGCCTCGAAGTACTTTCAAATTCATAAACCTGTATGTACTGTATATATATTCGAAAACCACATCTGCCCGAAATGAAGGCACTGCTTCGAAAATAAGTACAATTGCCAATGATATTAACATTTTTTTCAATTTGCATTTGTAGAGATAATTGTTTATTACACTACAAACTATAACTGTCAAATAATTAATCTGCCCCCATTTATGCTTGAAAACCACGCTGTCAAATATGCGAATGATAGATGGTCGAGAGGCATACAATGGATGATCACCAGGCCAGTATAGCCAAGTTATAACCTGAACTTGATATCGCAAGCAAAATATGTCTGTGCTAGTAATTGCGATCACTGGCGAATTTTGAAGAGGCAGACGCACATATAGAGTTGGAACCTCAAATTGTGATTACTACAGAATTTGTGGGGATAAAGGAGAGCACGAGCGTTTTTAACATTTCGTATGCTACTGCCCTGACATTTATGTGAGTAGGAGGCAATACCTAAGATCGTACTTAATTTTGGATCTAACGGATATTCAGAGAGTTGGGCTAAATGGTCATAGGCCAATTGGCAGTCTCAGTTGGTTGGTGTATGGCTGCGCTTAAGCTTAAGGGGTCGAAGTTGCTTTAGCCACACGAGATTAATTTATAGGTTCAGCGATGGTGACTGAAATATGATGCCCGTGGCATTAAAACGGACCGCATGGAACTAATTGTGTCAATAGTGATAGCCACTTCTACTTAATATCTACACGCTGAAAAATCTGTCGTTTTTTGTTGAGGAAACAAACTGGAAAGGGCAACAATGTGAAGCCCTTTGTCTGTGCGAGCCTTTACTTAGAAAATCGGATCGGCGGACCATTTGAGTAATAAGTACATATAATAAACGAAAACACAAGTAATTAATCCACGCTTGCCTTGCTGAACTAGATTTGAATATTTATATATTGTTTGTGTACCAAAGCATAGTGATAACCAACGGATAGTTGAAACCTTCTGAAACCAAAAACGTGAGAGACAACAAACAAAGGAGAAGCCAAAGAACACCAGATTCTCATTTCATGAAAAAAATCAATGAATATTCGAACTCACGGGCGATGTGTTAACACCTTTTTGCTACACGGTACTTGTTCGATTTTTTATTAAAATATTAGTAAATGTTACATTAGAAAATAGAACAAAAATTGTTTTTATGCTAATGCACTGTCTCTTTCTTACATCTGCTTTAACATTAGATATAATATTATCAAAATAAATAAAGCAATATTTAGCTCACTGAAATAATTGTTTTGTTGTGTCATAAACAGAGCGACGACGACCCGCTTGTTGGGATGCTGGCATACAACTGAATAAAATACAAAGAGAGCGACGACAAAAAGTATTGAATAGTATAGAGAAATTATTGCACTCCTTTTCCGCTCTCACGTAGAAAGTCTCAGTAAAATAGAATAAACGTGTCTTATTCTCTTTAGAGAATATTTCAATATAAATGCACCATTTCGACAATGTTATTACATAAAACTATAAAAAAAAGCATTAATGTTTCAAAAGGCATCAATGTTTCATATCAAAATTATGAATGGATCATATGTTATGACAAAAAGAGAGTAATAAGTTTTGAATCATTCACCAGTTATCGCCAGTGCTTTCGAGTCATACAATTCGTTCTATGAGTTGTCTATACTATTCAATACTCTTTGGCGACGACGACGTGCTTGTTTGTTCGCTGCCGCTACATCAATACCATCATACTTATTTTCAGCCAGAGACTATTGTTGTACCACAGCCACGTATGTGATGCTAACGTTGTGTGTTGTTTGCATGTGTTCAATTTGATAAATTGCCCTACCCGTCCCTATAGATGTTAACACACCAAAAAACAAAGAATGTGTTCAATACAAGCAAATGTAAAAAAGGAACGTTATAAATCTTTTAATTTTTTTTATTGATTATTATAAATGTGGATATATTAAAGTCAAAGATTAATTCGTTTCTAAATATTATTATTTTTAGGAGGAAATACCCATAAGTTTCGCGTTTCTGATTCTTGGGATTATACTGAGCAAAAAATTCCACTAGACCATACGGCTACGGTGAAAATCGAGCTTCCAGATTTTGGCTTGCAGTTTTTTCTCAGACTGCATTTTTTTGGAAAATTTGCAAATTTTTTTGGGCTCATATTTCGTAAACTATTTGAAATTTTGACTAATTTTCAAAAGCAAAGTTGTAGCTATTGTCTCGGGTACAATATTATACATAATACTTAGAAAAAACTTCGTATTCATGGTCAAAAATTTTGGCCTATAACAGCCAAACCATTGAGATTTTCGATCCCATACACAGACAAAAATTGTAGCCAAGACAATAGTTAAGAATTCTCTAGTACATCGCAAAAGCATTGGAACGCTCCTTCAGGCACTTTTGGCCTTATGAAAGTGCAAATTTAATAAATGTGGATACACTCACAGAAAAATTCGGTTGAGAGGTTGTCTCAAACGAATTAGAGGTTGTCTCAAACGAATTAGAGGTTGACACAATCGAATTATAGGTTGACATAACCTCAGTAGAGGTTGTCACAACCTCATTAGAGGTTAACACAACCTCATTAGAGGTTGTCACAGCCGAATTAGAGGTTGACACAACCTCATTAGAGGTTGACACAACCTCACTAGAGGTTGTCACAACCTCATTATAGGTTGTCACAACCTCATTATAGGTTGTCACAGCCGAATTAGAGGTTGTTACAACCGAATTTAGATAGTGTCACAAATTAATTATTAACGTTTTTTAATTTTTAAATGATGATTTATTTTCCTGTATTCCTATAAAAAATTCAAAAAGCGAGAAAATAAAGTCATACATATTGGGTAATCTATATAATAATAAATTTGTTTTACATGCCTCTGCCGATCTTTTTCAAGTCCCGGCCATCACGGGACACTGTACTAATTCTGACATTCGGCTGATGTATCGGTTGATTTAGGTCCTAAACAATTTTGTATACAGACGATTGCAGCACATCTCACATGACCGACCATGGAAAACTTGAAAACTGTTGATATCTGCTTCAATAATATCTGCAAAATAAGACGTTTTAATACAAATCATATTTTACTTACCTTTCTTAATAATAGCAAACAATTTTGGAATTTTTATTTCTTTTTAAAATAAAATTTGATTATAGAATTTTAAACGTCATATGTTAAATACATGGCATTAGGTCGTGGTAACTGAATTGAATATGAATTCGGTTGTACCCACAGAATTCATGAGAAATTCGGTAACAGCAACGGAAATGAGGCCAAATTCGGTCGTTGCAACCGAATTAGAGCTAGATTCGGTTACTGCGACCGAATTGATACCAAATTCGTTACTACAACCGAATTAATGGCAGATTCGGTTATTCCAACTGAATTTTGTACCAATTTCGGTTCTTGCAACCGTATTTATTTCAAATTTGCTTTTTCCAACCGAAATTTTGACTGAGCGAATATAATTGAAGGTTCAGTTGTCACAATCGAATCAAATAAGAAACGGGGTTGCTTCAACCGAATTTCGGTTGTGGGGACTAAATTCGGTCGTAACAACCTCAATTCGGTTGTGGCAACCTCCATTTTGATGGTAACAGCCGAATTTATGGTTGCTACAACCTCTTTTCAAACAATTAGTTCCCTGAGTCTATATTGAAGTCAAAGATTAATTCTTTTCTAAATGTTATTATTTTTAGGAGGAAATACCCATAAGTTTCCATGTAATAATAGCAGGTTTGGGAGAAACACGCAAATGATTACACGTAAGTATAGGGATATTTGGGATGAAGAACGCATATATTTCCATGTAAAATCATACATGTTTGCCAGTAAACATGATATGGTTTACATTTCTATACAAGTGAGTTTAGGAGTTGCAAACATATGAATGTTTGAAGTGTGTTCCAAACATATACATGGATCCTGCAAAATATGTTTGGGGGAATATGTTAGAAAAGCATTTATTTTTCAGCGTGTACTTATCGTTATGATAAATGTGCATTAAATTATTAGTCAGCAATCCATAAAAGTCAGTAACAATTTCAACTGTTTTTAGCTTTGTGAAATACGAATTATCTGTATTTGCATCAATACCATTATCCTCAGCAATGGGCTGTTGGTCATTGCCAATATTCTTAATTACTTTCTTATGATGTTTCGATCCCCAGGTAGAACTAAAGCTCCTGGAATCATGGCATTGATATCCCTCCCAACTGATTGTTACTCATCATGCAATTCATTGAATTGAAATCGTTTTCATATCTTGCAAAATGTGTGCTTTTCTCGAATTGCTAATTTAATGTCATAATACAACATTGGTCTGAACATTGGTTAGAACTATTGTCGGTTTAATTGGTAGATGTGTGTTATATCGATAGAGTTGTGTCCTGCAAAAAATATTATTTACCGTCAACCCAAGTTTGCTGTATTATGTACATAAAATCCTACGCTGTCTGGCATAAGCGTAAATTGTAGTATCGTGCCCTTATATAAACGTAAATAAAAGACATATAAAACATTTTTTTTCATGATATTTCTTTTTTATTATAAAGTTTGAACGTTGACATTATGTGTGCAACACTACATCATTTAAATGACCACCAAGCGAAGTGTTGCAAGCATTGATTCTTTTGAGGTAATTTTCGACCACTTTTTGACACATATTGGGCGGTATCTCAGCCATAACTTGACGAATATTGGTCCATAAGTCATAAGTGCTCAAGACTTAAAGGTTTATCTGCATAAACTCGGTCTTTCGCGTAGCCCCACAAAAAAGTCTTATGGTTTTAAATCGCATGATCTTGGTGACCAGTTGATATCGCCACGACGAGAAATTACGCGGCCAGGAAATGTCTCTTGCAATAAAGCCATATTCGTTCGAGTTGTGTGGCATGTGGCACCGTCTTGTTGAAACCACATATCCTCCAAGTCGTATTCTTCAATAGCAGGCAAAAAACAGTCGGTTATCATATGACCATAACGCTCCGAATTGACGGTGACAGTCGTTCCATCGTCGTTTTCCAAGAAGTAAGGTCCAATCACACCTTCGGACCAAAGAGCGCACCAAACAGTGACTTTTCCTGGATGTAATGGCCTCTCTTCAATTACTTGAAGATTCTTAGAACCCCAAATATGACAATTTTGTTTATTAACATACCCACCGAGTGAGAAATGTGCTTCATCGCTGAAGAAAATTTTGTTCGAAAAATTGCCGTCCACCGCCTGTTATTCAAGCACCCATTCCACGTATCTACGACGTTGTGAATGGTCAGATGGCTTCAGTTGTTGTGTGAGCTGGACTTTATATGGATGTAGGCGTAGATCCAAATGCAAAATATGCCATAATGTGCCGTAACACAGTCCTAATTTCTAAGAACGACCAGGAATCGACACATTCGGGTCTTCGGCAACACTTTCACTTACAGCAGCGATATTTTCAGTGGAACGAGCGAAACGATGATGCACAGGCCTTACAATATCTATAACCGCTCCAGTCTCTTCAAATTTCTTCACAATTTTGCCAATTGCTTGCGTAGTTGGACGATTATGTAAACCATAATCTCCTCTTAAAGCACGATATGTTGCTGTGCCAGAATCACCACTTTTGTAGTAGGTTTTAATAAATTTTATGCGTTGTGTGATAGTTAAGCGATCCATTTTCGTCAATGGCAGACTTTCAACTGAAAAGAAAAAAAATTGGTTTAACAACTTAGTTTGCAAGATGTCGAATTCCAGCCCTATACATTTGAAATCACGAAATGGATAACCCTTTATAATTGGTTAAGCCTCCCAGCATGAAGATAAGAAAACACACCTTCTTCATCATTCAAGAATAAAGTTTTCATATAGACTAATTAAACAATTTTGTTCTTTTACCTTCCAGTGGATTTTGACTTAAAGAATTGTAGCCCTTAAAAGCCAAACACGAGTTTTAATTAACTTGTTTCCTGGGTGACATGTTCCTGGCACATGCAGACCATTGCATTATATTTATGTGAGTATGAGAAGACGTATCAATCCTGCAAGTGCTGCATTCATACCACATATCAACATTTTGGGAACCGTAACTGACAAGCCGTAACATATGTTGGTCGTGCACAATTTTCCGTTTTGTAATCGTACGCGTGCATTCCCAGAGAAAGTAGTTGCAATTTGTTGTTTGTAGAAGAGCAGGAGGAAGAAATCAGCAGGACTGGTGGTGTGGTTTAAATTGTGATAACCCTTTACATGGATATATTTTATTCAGAAGCACTCTATTTAATCACCATTTATTAAAGCGGAGTGTTGCAATTGAAAATTCTTTTGACGTAGATACTCGGGTCAATATGATAATTTTTAAGCTCCATAATACGATAAGGGTAATTATTGTTCGCGTTGTCGAACATTCGTTGATGAATTAATTGAATTACGAATTAAAAGATTAATTGATAATTAGGCAATCAATGTGTGTGGCAGTCTGTGGTGCAATGGTAGTGTCCGCGATTCTTGTTGATTAGAACGTGGGTTCGATCCCTGCTCTGACCACCTTACATTTATTTAAACGGCGGCCACCTCGACTAGTGACGACGACAAGCTTCACAAAATTCCGTTCGGAACCGGTGTAAAGGTGAAGGTCCCAATCAAAGAGTATAAGTAGAACGCGCACAGCTCACTGGTAGTGGGTAGCTTTCCCTAATACCACGTTCTTATGTACAAGAGTCGCGCACACTGACCGTTGCACCACCGACGGCCCATACTTATATTTGAGAATAAAAGAGAGAAGGAAGCGAAAAGCAGGGGACGATCCCCACTAATAGTGAAAATTCCGATAGATAGATGGACGTAGCATAAACAGAATAAGCACTCAGTTATATTCACAGCATATATATTAGGGCGGTTTAATTTTTTTTGATGAAGCCTATAGCAAAAACGTAATCTATAGGTGATTTTGAGAAATTCTGCTCGAGAGACCATAGCTCTAAGTCGGATTTGGAGCCCCCCAAAATTTCAAAATATATATTTTCCCATATATACATAGAATAATTTAATTAAATTCATCATAAAATGGGATAGAATTATAGTACATTTCTCAATGTGGGCTTGTTTGAAAGGTATTTTTATCACCTTTGAGAATCTGTATTGATACCAATATTTTTTATTTTTAGTAGAGATATTAGGAATTTTTTGTCGAAAAATAGCGTAATGTTAACTTTTAATTAATAAATTCTGAGTTTTCTTCGATTTTTTTTTCGAAATTTCGACTTTTTGCAAATTATGAAAGTTCAGATATTTTCCAACAACTTTTATTACGATAAATTTTTTTGTTTTCGAACTCATTTTTGTAGGAAAATCGATCTGCAAAAATCAACATTTTCAAGGTTTCAACAGAAAAACACTATTAACACTAATATCTATTTGGGAAATTTGGGGGGCTCCAAATCCGACTTCGAGCTATGGTCTCTTGACCAAAATTTCTCAGAATCACCTATAGATTACGTTTTTGCTATACGTTTCATCAAAAGAAATCGTTCCATACAATTTGACCCGCCCTAATATATATATATATTCCCTGATAAGCAGCGATCAATACATACAATACCATCCAAGATGAGGATCCAGATGTGCACGTAGAAAGAACCCATAGACAAATCATCATATGATACTCCGTGTCCATGGCAAACCCCTTAAAAAATCCAACAAATCCTCAATGCCCATATAGTGCAGACAGGTCGGGCCCTCTACCTGAAACCACACAAAGCAACGGCGACCCCTACGCTGTAGGGCTAGTACTGACAGACAGACAGGCCAGGCCCTCTACCTGAAACCATCCAAAGCAACGGCGACTCCTACGCTGCACAGTGGGATTTCTTCATACAAGCCGCGGCAAAAATTAGAAGGAATCGAGCTAGGGCTTTGAAATTTTGCACACATCTCTCATATTGCTAAATTAGAAAAAAAAAAGTTTTTGTTCAAATCCGCCCACAACCACGCCTACCTCCCATATAACGTAAAATAAAAAATCGTTGTATTTTCCTCATTTTCATATCTATGTCAATAAAAATTACTGCCAGTGCTTGCATTTGAGTCCTCAATTATATGAAAAATTTAAGTGCCACGCCCAACGCCCATATACAAATTTTCATTTTTCAAAATTTTCGAAAACACAGATATAATTCTTTGTAGTTTGTGATAGATGTAAATCAGCACTCACATCTATATAAATAACTAAAGCTTAATATATTAGCTGAATATTTGCAAAAAAATTAGGGGGCCATAGTTTACCGTTTTTTTTTAATTAACCAATCATTCCAAATAAAAGTCAAATTTGTACTATAAAATTAACGAAATTTATTAATTTTTCAGCATTTCTCAGTGCATACTTTTAGGGATATGATATATAAAACACAACCGCTGTAAAAAAAATTTAACTAACGTTTCTATTATCGACAGAATTAAAACACATATGCCTACAAATATACACCATTTTTGTAATGAAATGTCGTGGCACTATTTTTATAAAATGTATAACTTTGTTCAACAGTATAAAATATTATGGGAATTTTATTTATGAAATCAAAAGAATACACTCCCACCTTTCACATTTTAGTAACCAGACCACAACGATCGATAACGACCACCTTTTTTTAGTCCAACAAAAACTAAAAACACTTGAGTGTCATCATAAAAGCATGAATATATTTTAATCTGTTATTGTTATTCAATTACTTTTTCTTAAAACTTAATGTAGAAATGCCATATCTTTCAAATATACATATTCCAATTCGATACGACAAAAAGAAGTTATGTTTCCAGCCCATTGAAATGCATGAAAATCTGAGGCAGGTTACTGCAGAGTTTCATTTTGTTGATTTTGCTGCCTTTTTTTACAAAAACAAAATTTGTTGAAAAAAACTAATGATTTATTTCTCTTAATTAAACAATTCTCTACAAAACTGCATCATTACATTTTTGATATTTGACACTCGAAAAAGGGTATTTTTGCCGGCAAAATGCCTCTGTGCGCTGTAGGGCTTGACACTGACAGAGAAGGTACTCAATGGTCTCCACGTCATCTTCATCACCACAAGCACGTCAATAAACAACCCCGTTCACAATCCAATTGCGAGATAACTGTGATTCCCCCAATGCGGAGCAGTAAGTCGGCCTGAGCCAGTCACAGAACCGACTTAGTGCTCCCTGAGTCCACTTCTGCCATATGTCTCTTGAAAACCTGCAATCACAGAACCGACTTAGTGCTCCCTGAGTCCACTTCTGCCATATGTCTCTTGAAAACCTGCAATCCACTCTTGCCAGCCAGACAGCATTGATCTCGTCCAGCGACCAGCTATCGATCAAGCTATACAAGTAACAGATCGGTGGATTTGCAGAGGCAATGAATCTCATATCAACAGAAGTGCATCCTGCTCTAGGAAGACAGTCTGCTTCAACAATCCCTGTGACATAAGTATGTCCCGGAACCCAGCAGAGTCTTAGCCTGACGGGCACTATATGTAACTAATTTGGATTTATATATATGTGACCTGATTGCATTGAGGGCCAGTTTAGTATCAACGCAGATGACGAATGCACCCGTGGAAACAAGCACGAGTCCATTATCTCAGTCGCAGCTCTCATAATCGACACTATTTATGCTTGCAAGACACTGAAGTTCGAACCAAATCTCATCGAAAGACCGAGTTGAAGGTCTTCACTGAAGATCCCCGCTCCTGTGCCCGATTCTATTTTGGAGGCATTTGTAAAGATCAGATGACCAGTGAATAAGGAAGGGATACCTCCTACCCAGTAACTCCTATCTGGCACCATGATCTCCGGACAACACCCAAAGTCTACAGTCGGCAGCATGCAGTCAGTGGTCCGACTCAAACACTCGTCCGGGTGATTCTCAATCAACTCCTCGAGAATGTTGGTATATCCGTCAGGGGCATATCTCCAGATACCCAATTCTCTCATGCGAAGTTCGCCTGTAGCAGCACACCGTCGAGCGTAGACATTAAGATTAGTCAAATTCAGGATTATATCCAGCGCCACCTACGGAGTGTTTCTCGTCGCCCCACTGATGCATATCGACACAGTGCACCGAACCTTACTGCGCATTTTCAACTGGTAGCTGTTCCAGTTGTTAGTGACGGGGACACTATCGAGCATTTAGCCATGAAAAAGCTATTCAAAAAAACCGTTCGGAACAGGTGTAAAACTGTAGGCCCCAATCAGTGATTCTAAAACTAGAAAACGCAGAGCCCACGGGTTGTGAGAAGCTCTCCATAATTCAAATGTAATGAGACTGGTAGCTATTCCAGTTGTTAGTGACGGCGACACTATCGTGCATTTAACCATGAAAAAGCTTATCAAAATTACCATTCGGAACCGGTGTAAAATTGTAGGTCCCCATCAGTGAGTATAAAAGTAGAAAGATCACAGCTCACGGGTAGTGAGAAGCCAATTCAAATGTAATGAGAAACCATTTATTTGTTTAGCTGTTCCCCAATGAGTTCTACCATACTACGCAGCCATAGGCTGCAGTTTTCGGACAAAGACCCCAGCTTTTGCTAATCGAATTGCGACAGGCGTAGATCACGTTCAATCCTTTCTTCATTCGTTCCTTGGTATTTCGCTTGCAGTTCAGTTTCTGATCAAGAACGATACCGCGATATTTCACCTCAAAAGATAGAGATAACTCTACTACCTCCAACCTTGGTTTCCTAAAATTTCCAATCTTTTTGCCTTTCACGTCAAAAGAACCAGCTCCGTCTTTGCCTGGCTAACACACAGGCAACAGTGCCTGGCCCAACAACTGGCCGACAACTCACCCAGGGCATCCTGATCGTGGGCAAAAATTTTCCACCGACTAGAATAACAACGTCGTCCGCATAGCCATCAATTCTACGTCCTCTCAACTGAAAGTCTTTCAGTATTCCGCCTACCGCTAAAAGCCACAGCAAAGGGGATAACACTCCATCCTGCGACGTGCCCCTTGTAGTCAGCTTCCGAACTGACCTCACCCCAAGGTTCGAATTTACAATGCGATATCTTAGTTTGATCTCAATCTATTCGACAAGAAATGAAGGCCCCCATCGGGCTCCAGAGATTCCCTGATAGCACTAGATGACACGTTGATAAAAGCACCTTCTATATCTAAGAAGGCAGCCAAAGTGAAATCCCCAAACTTCAAGTTGCGCTCAAGATAAGCCACAACATAATGCAGAGCAGTTTCCACAGATTTGCCCTTGAGGTAGGCATATTTTCTGCCACTCAAATAGCACCGGCTAATTCGATTCCTGTCTATTATAACCAGCAAAAACAAACCATTTTCCAATTTGAAAAATGTTTCTGATCTTGTAAACTTGTAGTATGAATTTCTTATACATTAACCAAAAGCAACCTCGATTCGTAAATTATGTTCTCAATCACTCGCAAATGCGAGATATCTGGAGTGGAAGTCACCAACAGATTTCCTTGCGCAGAGTCTATATCCATACAGTTTGAAGAGTGAGTTTCCATAAGTAGCTCAAGTGTCTCAGGTCCGTAGTTGGTTCATGAGCCATAGGATTTCCAAATGTCGCCGCGGACTCTAGGGTTCATGGATAACACGCGACGAAATCGTTTAGCGTCATTTACCGCGGTTGTGGACTCACAGAAGCTGCTTCAGGCGCCCCGTTTTGCCTTTTGATTATCCTTCTAGAAAGAGTTGTATCCCAGTTGGTTTTTAATATTTGTCTCTTTCGTTCATTACTTCATATCAACAGTTAAACAGCAACGGATAAGACGACGGAGTTTGTCCTACCATTGATTTTAAATGGAAAAATGTGTAAGGCGTCAATTCGTTTTTTGCTATGAATCCAATAAGTTTGACACCAACAGGAGATGTTTTAAATGCAAAATTGTTTGAAAGTGTGAAAAACTTAAAGGTGAAAGGAAACCCAAAATAATACACAAGTACAAGACAAACATTATTTGGTTAATTGATCGTAAAAGTTTGTTTACAATTTATGTTCACACCTTCCTGATGCTGCTGTACACTGCAGTCACGCTTTTTGTTGGTGTCAAGAGGATAAAGTTATCTGCCTCTGATTTTGTTGCCACACTCGTCGTAGCCCACAAGAAGAAAGAAACGATTCAAATTTCTTTATTTTATATATTTAGAGCTCTTATCAGTATCACATTGGAAAGTTTTCCAAGTTCGAATTAAAAAACATGCGAATATGAAAGCTGACAAAGTAAACAGAAAATATTTAATTTCACCTCTATAGACAAAAATAATTGAAAATTTCAGCCAAACGTGATTGCATTTTACAAACTAGTTATGACATACAAAAAAAGACAAGGATAGAGTAAATATGATGACTTTTTTTAATTTTATTATCATTTATAATAAATAAATGAAATTATAAATAACTATTTATGAAACTACATGGGCATGGTATCACAAAACCCCACTTGGTTTTCTCCTTTATCATCAGAATTATTGGAATGATGTTCCTTATAGCACGTTGCGGGATGGGGGCTAAAGGAACAAAATTAAACAACTTTGTTTTAACACTATTATGCTACAACCCAGTATTATCAACTACAAGGTGTTTCAAAAGAAGTCATCCGATGTTGTTGGCTCGCATTTTTTTTTCTAAATGAAAAACTTCGATTCTGTTTTTTGATTATGTTTATTTGAACCTTTAGAATTTTATTGCTTAAGTTGAAAAGATAATATCGGTTAAATGGGCGCCGTAACAATTGATTACCATACGGGCTCGTTTTGTTGCATTTTTGTTTATAAAAAATAAATAAATGGTTTTCCATTGCATCCCATGAAGGGACCGGGTACAACTTCTCACAATCACTGAACTGTGCGCTTTCCGGTTTTCACTCACTGATTGGGACCTACAGTTTTACATCGATTCCGAACGGTATTTTGAGAAGCTTTTTCATGGCTATATACTCGATAGTGTCGTCGTCACTATGCGAGGTGACTGCCGCCGAAAGAAATTTAAAGGTGGTCAGAGCAGGCTTCGAACCCAGGATATCATGTACAAGAGCCGCGCACATTAACCATTGCACCACCGACGGCCATAATGATTTGAAAATCATAATGAGTGATGAGGCTCATTTCCACCTCAGCGGGTACGTGAACAAGCATAACTATCGCATCTGGGGCACCGAAAATCTACGAGTGATGCACGAGGAGCCATTACGCCCGCTCAAAGTGACTGAATGGTTCGCTGTTCACGCCAGAGGAGTCATCGGGCCATTTTCTTTGAGAACGCCGCTGGTCAAACGACACCAGTGAACGATACTCGCTATAGGGCCATGTTAACCGAGTTTTTTCTGCCGCACTTCGACGGATTAGGACTGGAGGATATGTGGTTCCAACAGGACGGAGCAACGGCACACACTGCGCGAACCACAACCGATATTCGGAATCTCTCATCTCTCGTTTTGGCGATTTGCACTGGCCCAAAAGATCGCCCGAGTTCCAGACTTTTTTTGTGGGGTTTTTTAAGTCCCGTGTTCACGTGAAGAAACCCGAGACCCTGGAAGCCCTCAAGGTCAACATTCGACACGAGTGCGAGAATCTGTCGCCCAAAGTTCTCGCCGAAGTGATGAAACATGCCATAAAACGATCCCGTATTGTAATCAATTGTGACGGCGCCCATTTAACCGATATCATCTTCTCAACTTAACTAATAAAATTTTAAAGGTTCAAATAAATGTAATCAAAATAACAGAATCGAAGTTTTTCATTTAGAAAAAAAATGAGAGCGAAACAACATCGGATGACTACTTTTGAAACACCTTGTATATTGGGTAGTTTTGCGTTGGTTTGTGTCTAGACTAATATATGTTTGAAATTTCTTGGTTAGTGGGAAGTTATCTAGGTGGAGCCTATACCCAATATCTAGTAGATACTGTAGTTTAGAAACCAATAAAAATTAAATTTAAAAAAAGCCAAAGTGAAAGAAGTTTTAAAAATAAAATTTTCTAAACTAAGTGCCTTTTCTTAAAAAAAAACAAGTAAAAGAAAAAAATACCTATTCATATTCTAAACAAAATACCTTTTGTTTAAAAAATATCTTATCTTTAAGAAGCAACCTTCCTTAAAAAAGTAAATTTTCTTACAAAAAGTATCCTTTATTACAAAACTAATTTTTTAAAAAATAAGTACCTTTTCTTAAAAAAGTACATTTTCTTACAACAAATTGCCTTTCCTTAAAAATAGTCTTGAAAAAGTACATTTTCTTACAACAAATTGTCTTAAAAAGTAAATTTTGTGTACAGCATAATAACTTTTCTTGAGATATGTACCTACTCTTTAAAATGTACCTAGTCTTGAAAAAAAGAACCAATTCTAAAAAAAATTCCCACTTCTTAGAAAAACTTTGCTTCAAAAACATACCTTCTCTTAAGAGAAAGACCTTTTATTACAAAAATTCCTTTTCTTTAAAGTATCCTTTCTTAAAAATAAAATAATACCAAAAAGGACCAAAAAATATACTTTAAAGAAAAAACACATTCTTTAAAAAAAATTGTAATAAATAATAAATCATAAAATTATAATCCTACCGGTGATTCTAATAAATGTGTAGATACTGTCTTAAAGTAAGATAACACAGTGCAACACATAAAATGCAATCGCCTTCTCATGTGGAATTTCTCGTAGTACTTATCAAAACTAACAAAACCTTCTGTGGGTGCAACATTACATATACAAAAGTCATTGAGTTTTGTCCTATTCCCTAAACTCGTTTTGAAATGATGCACGTTTGAAATATCTATTGTATTAGATTGATTTACTAGATCCTCAACATCAGTTAATTTCCTAGACGTATAATGTATTTATAATTGTCGCTGTTTACGACGTTAATGCATATTTGTAGCGCTTTCAGCCGAATTTTATTGCATGTAATTCCGAACCCTAGTAATAAAACATATCGTCTACTTATGTCTATATATGTATATTTTTATTTCTCTTATAAAGCCATAACATTCTCTTGTACATTTTAGAGTTAAACATATTTTCTTTGATTCTCTCTTCACCCGACAGGGATCCGATAGGTTTTCTCTCTTTGCCCACTTTTACAACAGTGCAAGGATAACAATACAAGTGTTACTGTAGGTCAGGTTTGTTTCCAAACAAACCATTAGTTTCGAAACATGAAAGAAAATTAGTAGTTACCTTTACTTGCAACACACAATGCCGGCACATTTTATTGACTTGTGTTATGAGAATAAAGTATAACTCTCTGAAAATTTACAAAAATATTCTCTTTTTAATGAAATCATTGTTCCAGTACTTAATACAAAGCTCATATTGTCTGTGGTCGTCGTCAGTAGTTTGCCAATATTATTACTGAGCATAAATTTACATATAAATGTAATTGATAATCGTATATTGCATAGAATACTAGCGATAACTCGACCCAAGAGGTTTATTTATGTAGTATAGTCCAAGTTGAAAAAATACATACCGAATAATGGAACCTTAAATATTGTGTTAAATTGTAATAATAAAAAAAAAATCCAATGAGTGTTCGAACTCACGGGCGATGTGTTAACACCTTTTTGCTACACGGTACCTGTTCGATTTCTATGAACACATTCGTAAATGTTACGTTGGAAAATAAAAAGCAGCGTTCAATCATATGATGACGTTACAGTTAAATAATATTAATACTTAAAATTATTTAAAGACCCAGTGCAAGCACATGTGTCATTATTTTCTTGCTCAATACTTTTTGTTTTATTCCCACAAAAGTCAAAGAATGCAAAGCAACAGACACTTGTACATACATACATACATTGTTATATTCGTACGATATAACCGAAGATCAACATAAAATACTTTTTTAATATTACTCCAAATTAAAACACTTCAATCTCGACTCGCCGATATCGGATCGCCTTAATTTTTGGAATAAACTCTTCGTCGAAACCCGCACTAACTTTTTAATCCAAAAATTAATAAAATCGGCTATGAATTTCCGGAGAAAATCGCGTGGGAAAATTATATGAAAATCGCCCAATAATCACTTTCCATACCGACTGCCAAGCAACGAACAAACAAACGATTATAAGACAAAACCGAAGATCAACATAAAACACTTTTTTAATATTACTCCAAATTAAAACACTTCAATCTCGGCTCGCCGATATCGGATCGCCTTAATTTTTGGCCTAAACTCTTCGTCGAAACCCGCACTAGCTTTTTAATCCAAAAATTAATAAAATCGGCTATGAATTTCCGGAGAAAATCGCGTGGGAAAATTATATGAAAATCGCCCAATAATCACTTTCAATACCGACTGCCAAGCAACGAACAAACAAACGATGATTTACTCTTACAAACCTAACACTTGTGTATGTATTAAATTTATAGTTTACTGCCCTAGAGGCGCGCGTATAGATGTTAACACATCAAAAATTCGGGTAAATATTGAAAAAGAAAAAAAAGTAAAATAAAACTATGCGACAAACGGAAGGTTTATAACACTGTAAGTAGGTGAAAATGACACAGCAAAACGCCAAGACACGCCAACCTAATTTTGGATCGTAGAATTCAGTGGTGTACCCCGTTTTGAAAAGTTAGCTCGAAATCACGAGATATTTCGATTTTAAATTTGTAGTAGATTTAAGGCGATTTTTAATTTTATTTGAATGAGAAAATTTTAAAAACTTGTTTAAAATCAATTTGTTTATTATTTACTTGTCAAAATTTATATCTAGAAATACTGGACGTTCATTTTCAAGCGGATATGGAACTATATTTGCTCTTATTTTGACGATTTTATACATTTTTTTGGATTTATTCAATTTTTACTCTTTGTTTGCAATCGAACAGCTGAAATCAGCAAGCATTGAGTTTAGTCTTTTTCCAGCGAAACGGTCTTCGAACGCCATTATAGTTTGATGAAATCTTTCGCCAGTTTTGTCCGTTTCTGTGGATAATTGTCGTTTGTAAAAATCGAAATGTGCATGTAACATGTGGAGTTTCAACGACATATTAACGCCAAGTTTGTCGAATGACTTCATCATGTTGCTAACATAATCATGATACTCTGGTGAGCGATTTCTGCAAAGATCGTTTTTAATTACCGCCCGAGTTGAGTTACATGCGTTTAGTTCAGTTTCATCTAACATTTCAGAAAAACTCGTATCCCTTAAAAGTTTCCTTATATCTGGACCGTTAACTACACCTGTTTAAAAAAATTGATATAAAATATATTGCAGTCACACACTTTTAGTTACACAAAAGTACCCTCTTTTAATTGTTCAATTGATAAGTTTCGAAAATGGTTGTTTTTCAAGTATGGTAATGCATTTTCGTTAACGCGAACCAAACGCTTTAAACAATTCTTTACAACTCCCAGCTAGATATGAAGATCCGGAAGCATTATTTTCCGAAAGGGTGTCAATGGTGGACGAATTGCATTAAATTCGCCAACAACTTGCGAATCGCCTTTTTGCCAATCTCGCTTTTCGTACTGGTTGCATTTTGCACGGCTGTCCCATTTACAAAAAATACACATGTACTTTGTATAGCCAATTTGCATTCCAGCTAGTAGTGAGAGAACCTTAAAATCACAATTTACGCGCCAATTGTGTTCGTCATAACTGATGCGATCCAGAATTAATTTCATGGTATCATACGACTCATGCATTCCAAGAGCATACATCAATGGCACTGGTTTAACGCTGCTGTTTTCAAATAGCAAGACTAATTGTAAGCTTCTGGTTGGAGAGTCTATGAAAAGACGCCATAAAGATGGTTTATAGTTGGAGATTCCCATTTCATTCATTAAACCGGGAATATCTTGACAATATGCATAAGCTGGGTCCTCGGAAAGCATGAAATAAGGCATATATGGTTCTTGCCGGCATTTGAAAGATGTAACTTTTTCACCTGGTGCCAGCACGTTGACGCTTCTTAGTTCCGAAGCCAAAGTCTTTGCATTATTTTGAAATAGCTTTCGTTTTCGAACGATTCTATCTAAATGTTCCTGCGAAATTAATGATGGATATTGTATAACTGGGTGAAGGTAATCAGAATCAGCATGATGTAATGATGTTGCTGAAGTTTGTGATTGTATCTCATAGGACGCAGTATCATATTGGTATGTCGATGGATGTACTGGGACAGGCTTTTCATCACTGTGTTGAACTGGTACGTGAGCAATTGGCACACCTTTGTATATAAAACCGGATTGTTCTATAAGCATAAACTACTGTGTATTCCATATATAGTCTATCTAAGTGAACATACTGTTTCGATTGAGACCATTTACATCGTTCTTGCACGCGTAGCAATTTTCTGTATCATGTTTCCCTGAAAGTCCAAATGGCATCGAATACCGCCGTAATTTCCACCATTTGTTTAATGCACTAAAATATTTGATGCACGTTAATTCAGGTGCATGATCAACATTTCGCATTTCTGCAGCGGGGGTAACCAAAAAATACTGATTGTAAGCTTTGAGGGCATCTTCAACCAAATGTCGTTGATGATTTTTCCGTGTAAATTTTCCACAGAAAAAACGAAACATATTTAATTTTTCACAATGTGATCTGCATTTTTCGTCACTCATTTTTCTAGTTTTCCAAATTGGTCAATAAAATGCTTTTATTTTTGATATGTTAAGGGTAGGGACTAATGTGTCAAAGTGAACACTTTGATATACATGTTGTAGCATCTGTTTGTAATAGGGATGCCAATCCCCAAATCCCGAATCCTAAAATTATTATAATTATTATGGCCCCAAATTGTAAGAGGTAAACTAATTCTGCTTCCAAATAGATGTATATTATTTCAACGGTTGCATTTTGTCGAAAAAAAATATATAAATTGATTTAACAAGAGCTTTTGCAGGTTTTCAAATAAAATCAATAAAATCAAAAATCACCTTAAATCTACTACAAATTTAAAATGGAAAAATCTCGTTATTTTGAGCTAAGTTTTTAAAACGGAGTATTCCACTGGATTCTATGACCTAAAAGTTAGTTGGAGTGTCTCGGTGTTTTTGTGTGTCATTTCAAAACGTCAAATTTTACTTACAGTTTAATTAGGGCCTCAAACTTGATATCACAATACCCTGCGCGGTTCTGTTTCTGAACGTCGTCACAATTTTTTAACAGGCAAACCTAAATTTCTCCTAACTATCAGGTTTAAGTTTTATTTCAATAAATTCGAAACAGTGTAACATTTGCACTGCAACCTTTGCTAATATTGTGATTCTTTTCTCACTTAATAATTTGTTACATATATTTCAAAACAAAATAATACTCCATAAAATGACGAAACGTGAAACAAAAAATTTCAAAGGTTTTATATTTTTTGTCATTCTCAAGTTCACGGTACAACAACTGGTGTAAATCTCTTCAACGGAATTGTAGGCTACAAATTTCTTAACTACTTTTCAAAATATACTAGTCAACAAGAAAGTTCATTAAGATCGCCAAAATGGGGAATATGTCGAAGAGTCGCCAAGTGAGGAAAATCGCTAAATGTTTGTCATCCATAGAAGACTCTAACCAGTGGAAGTCTCTAATATGGCATCGCGAGTCGATAAAACTAAAAGTTTCTTAAATAAACAATCGCTAAAACGTCCCTTTGTCCATATATCGGAAACTAAGCCTCCAATCGAAAATAGTAATTAATTTTTGCTGATTTCTAAGTGATCAACATAAAGTCACCCAATTCGTATGAAAGATTTGGTTTAGCGTCCAATAGAAATAGAATATTTTTCCGGATTTATATTCACATTCAGATGAAAATAAATTTTTGTGAAAACATCGCCAAAACAAGAAAGTCGCTAAAATGAAAATATGTCCCTTGCGGTTGTTTTTTTTTTTGTAATGCCAGTTTAAATATATCAACTGAAAATTGGCTGTTTTTTCAATTCGACGCTACATTTCCACGATATAGACATTTTGGCGTTTTAGCAATATTTTATTTTGAAAACATTTTAGTTTTAGCGATTTTGTAATTACTTTACTTTTATTGATTATTATACAACCTCATGAGGTCAGATGTCTTAAACATATTAATCCAAGAAACAGATAAACAAAGTTTAACATATTTCTCCCACTGGTTCTATCCTTTGCCTTTTCACGCCAGTTGGTAACACCAAGGATACGGAGGGATCCTTCGGCCTGGACTTTCCGTAGCCGCTATAATTGAACAGTCAACCGGAGCCGCTAATATTGAATAGTCAGTCGGAGCCACTATATATAAATGAGTCAACCGAAGCTGCTACAATAGGATAGTCAGCCGAAGCCGTTATAATCGGTTGGATTTATTTAAGCCGTCTTTGAAAATACAGTTTTCAAAAAGTTACTCTTGTTCTATGCAGAGCTACAGCCCCAGATCCAACGCAATGTTCTTTTTAGGTTGTGCGGACTGACTGGTGAGCTAGTCAAGCTTATCATTAAGTACCAAATATACAAGGTGGCGCAAAAGTAATCATCCTATTAGAAAACGCTATAAATTTTGCGATTGGCCCCTAATGTCAGTTCTGTTTCGACATTTGTGTAGTAAACACATGCGAAATACACGTTAATAAACAATGTTACGCTACACTGCTCCAGAACGCGGAATATTGCTGACTATTTATTTGACCAATAATCGGTCGGTGACTTTGGCACAACGTGAATTTCGTCGCAGATTTCCTGGCCGTCCAACGCCTACTGGTGAAACACTGCGACGTTTAGCCGCTCGCCTCGAAGAGACTGGCACAACATGAGATGCTGCCAGGCGTGGCAGACCCCGGAGTAGCCGCTCTGCAGAGAATATTGCTGCTGTAGCCGAGGATGTCATGGAAGCGCCGTCGACATCGACCAGACGACGTGCCACGCAAATGGGTATCAGTCGACGGTCTTTACAGCGAATTTTGGTACAAGATTTGAAGATGTTTCCGTACAAAGTCCAAACGGTGCATCAGCTGTTAGCTGCTGACCGCAAATCGCGTCTAACATACGCTCAAGCCATCCTTAATCACCACCAAGAGGAAGATGATTTTTCATCAAAAATAATCATGAGTGATGAGGCCCATTTCCATCTTAGCGGGTACGTAAATAAGTAAAATTTACGCCTCTGGGGCACTGAAAATCCGCGTGTAACCCACGAAGAGCCATTACACCCGCTCAAAGTCACTGTATGGTGTGCTGTTTTCGCTGGAGGAGTCAAAATGCCATAAAAAGGGCTCAAATGACAATCAACTGTGGCGGCGGCCATTTACATGACATCATATTCTCGACTGGATGTAAAAAAAATTAAAGACCAAATAAAAATAATCCACAAACAAGAAGAATCAAAGTTTTTAATTTTTTTTTAAATTACAGCCAAAAAACATCGGAAGTTTACTTTTGCGCCACCTTGTAGTTGTATTGACGCGAATGATAATTGCATCAAAGAATCCATTCTTGTCTTACCACAAAATCTATCGAGCTGCTGCTGTAATTACAACGTTGACAGAGCTTGTGCGTGTTGTGTGGTCGTTCGCGAGGATGCCGTATATATGTCGGTATGTTGTGCTGCTGGCTTGAAAGAGAGTTAGTGTTTGTTGGTTTTCCCGCAAGATTGGATTTATATATAAATGTAGGGATGGCCAACGGGTATGACACTGTACTTTTAAATAAGTACTGAGGGATTACACCGTCACTATATAAGGATGCGCACTAGATGCTTTTTGACGCAAGAAATTGTTGTTAGTTTAATTGGTTAATTGAACGGATATTGTAGATCAAAAAATAACGAACCTTAACCAAACCTGACCTGCTACAGTTTCCATTGGCGATGGTCAACTTTAAATGGCGGTGACATTTTCGTGTAAAAATAATATTCTCAACACAACTACGTTCGTAATCAATTTCGTATAATTTATAAGTACAAAGTTCATTCATTGCAGTCACACTTAAATATCACACTGAAAATCAGTTAAAATTATTGTTATGTGGGGAAAAACATTAGTTTTGTAACATTCCACAACAACTCATTTACCGCAAATTTGTATTTACCCTAAAATTGTGTGTATTTTTAGAAATACCGTCCAGGAAGTTGGACCATGTTTGGTTTTTGGCTATGAAGAATTTTAGGTCTAAGTGATGACACATTTTTCCAGTTTACTTTAAGCACTTAAACGTTTTTCAAGACTTTTTTTTTGCCGTAATTGTTATGTTTTTTTAAAGAACAATAACCAAAGAACTCATAATTAATGTGCTGCCGTTTAATAAATAATGGTAAATTTATAATACCGCAACGCACAGCAATTTATTTTGTACCAAATGAGCTCAAAAACGGAAAATCAAGATAAATATGTTATATATGTAACAAGACAAAAACTTCGACTGAGTGCGGAATATCAGCTGGCCATCCTATAAATTGCAAATATTATTTAAGAGTGTATACTATACCACTTTCCTGCATCATTTATTTGGTGACCAAAGGTTTATACATTTTTGTGAAGACTACACAAATAATTGAGCTGAATGTACCCATTACCGGCGGTGTTGAGGCTTAGTGACGACACATGTCTTTCCCTTCTCTAAATATAACCAAATCCACATGTGGTCATGAAAAACTCATACATAATGCAGTCAGAATGAATGGGGATGACTAGGCTGCGGTCAATACATTTGTGAGAAAAATATTGCCACATTGAATGATAGACAATATCAAAGTAGAAAGAAACGGGCACATTAGGGAGACGTAATTTATTTGGTGTCAGAACATAAATTGAAACGTTCATAATTTTTTGTTTTGTTGCCAGATTTATGTAATATGGATTTTGTTAAAAATAAAGGGGTTTGTGACAGTGACATCATACAGAAATATCACAAATATATCTGAAGTTGTAAAAATCCTAATTTGTACTACAAGATATTGTGTACGATATTACATTTTTCGGACTGTAGTCAAGAAAATTCCTCAACACAAATATAGAATGAAATAAATTGTATGTATATTTCTGCAGTGAAAGGGTGTATGTGATTTATGGTGGTAATTTAAAATTCAATTAATAAACAACAAAGATTTGATTGTTTGGAGCCCAAACATATAGTGTTTTGGCACACAATGTTTGGGCTACAAACAACTGTGCTGGGCTCCAAACAGCTATATGTTTGGGCTGCAAAAAACTAGTTGTTTGGGTCCCAAACACCCGTATGTTTGGGGAACAAACAGGTATATGTTTGGGTGTAGCCAACTATATGTTTGGGCTACAAATAACTAAATGTTTGGGTGCACAACAACTATATTTTTGGGCTACAAAAAACTATATGTTTGGGTGTAACCAACTATATGTTTGGGCTACAAAATGCTATATGTTTGGGTGTAACCAACTATATGTTTGGGCTACAAACAACTATATGTTTGGTCTACAAACAATTACATGTTAGAGTACAAACAACTATATATTTGGGCTACAAACAACTATATGTTCGGGTCCCAAAAAACCGTATGTTTGGGCTACAAACAGCTATATGTTTGGGTTCCAAACAAGTGTATGTTTGTGCTACAAACAACTCTATGTTTCGATTCCAAGCAACTAAATGTTAGGGTGTAACCAACTGTATGTTTGGGCTACAAACAGCTATATGTTTGGGCTCCAACCAACTATATGTTTGGGCTACGAACAACTCGATGTTTGGATACAAACAACTATACATTTGGGCTACAAACAACTATTTGTTTGGGATCCAAGCAACTATTATAGATGTTAACACATCAAAAATTCCAACTGGTGAACGAAAACTGAAAAAAAATGACACAAATAATATTTATCAATATGAGGAAAAAATGTGTTTATTTTTTAGTTAAAGTATGAGAAATTCATACTCAAAGCTAACAAGGTCAAGAACATATTTATAATTTAAAATTAGTTAGGTTTTGTTGGAATAATAGACAATTCAGTCATGCACACTCACTGGCTTGACTAGTTTCGAGCTCCGTGACAAGTGCATCATCAGATGCCTGACTTTATTTATTTTTTTGTACGTCTTTATTTTAGTTGTCCGTTAGTGTAGAAACTGTGGTGGGAAACAAGCGACCATAGTTTGCTTTTATTTTATAAAAAAAAAATAGCTGGAAAACATTCACAAATTAGGTATAACATTTTCATTCATTTTAATGCCTTTTTGCTGTGTTCTTTTCATTTGCGGCGCACTTTGGCCTCGAAATAAGTTAAGGTTAGGTAAAGCTTATCAGTGAGAAATTAAACAAAAATAAACTAAAATTGTTCAATTAATTGGGTTATAGCACGAAACAACTGGACGTGTAATATGCCACAGACTGAGTATTGAACAATGACGACAATCGGGTCTGCGGCATATGATCGTAGAAATTTTTGGTGTGAAATAGTGAAACAGTGAAGTTATGCCATCTCGTATTAGCGAGAACGCTAAGATGCGGATATTGTTCTAAGTAGCTTATTTTAGGAAATCGTTTTTAAAATTCCATCTAAATACATACATATGTATGTATGTGTCGAAGAGCGCACACAATAAGACAAAAAGTAAAGAAAAATAACGTTTGTTCAAATGTAAATCAAATGCGGATAAACAGATTTACGTCTGTACAATTGTTACTTTTTTAAATAGAACTTTCATATTAAAAGTTTTTACCTGAGCACTTCTGAAGTTTAATAAAATTTACAACAATTTGTGGAAATGTTCGTTTGGAACTATATGGTGTATGTTTTCCTAAGTGTCTCAATTCCTTAAAGGTCTTGTTTTCCTTGGTTGCAAATCTCTATTACTTTTCATAAATGTTAATTTTCGTTCAAGGAACCATATATCCATATATCGTATTAATGCCACAAAAATGTAATTTTAAATTTAATTTAGGCCAGAAAAAAACCGCATTGAATTCTGATTGATGTAATACTTGTATATGCAATATTTTAACAATGAATAACTTGACGAAAATTTTTCATATTACGTGAGCTTTATATTAGTTCGGTGTTTACATATCGTCGTACCGGAGTTATTTGCACGTATATCAGAAAATCCAAAAAATGGAGATAAGAACACTTTCTAAGGTAATTTCTCAAGGTCTATCAATCAGTCTAGTCCCTAGGTCGCTACATCTTATAGATTATGAAATATTTAGGCGTTTTATAATTGTTTTTTATATAAAACAAAAAATAAAACGTGTTAAAATATCGTATATCACAATTTGGTGGATATACAATGAAAAATATATGAAATTTGCGAATTCAAAAATTATTACGTTATCTCCACGTACGTACAAATAATACGTATGTTACTCATGAAAGAAAGCGTGGTAAATATTATTTTAACAACTTTATTGTAAATTTTAAAAAAAAAAACAGAATTCTAATCATATTTAAGTTTACCAAAGTAATTAATTTTTCAATTTCAATACTGCATAGAACAGTAATTGTTATAAACTAAAATATTTATAAAAATGAAAATAAAAAGACAAATTTATATCCCTCGAACACAAGTTTTCATTATGAAAATTAGGCTGAATGTAAATAGGGTTGAATTTTATGTTTCGGGATTAGAGAACAAAAAAAAAAATACTAATCATTGAAAACCACTTTACTGTTTTTCAAAATATTCCCCATGAAGATTTATACACTTTTGCATGCGTTTGAACCAATTGTCGAAACACTTTTGCCACTCTGATTGAGGTATCTCTAAAACATGCATTCAGATGTCGAAAAACGTTGACCTCTCAGTTTGTTTTTTACGAACGGGAACAAAAATAAGTCATTCGGTGCCAGGTCAGGACTATACGGCGGATGACCCATCAAATCGATGTTTTGGGTGCTCAAAAATGCAGTTGTTTCAGCCTATGTGTGAAAGCTCGCAATGTCATGGTGAAGAGTGATCCGTCTTCGGCGGTTGGTTTTCCTGATTTCTTGGAAGACAACTGGCAAACAAATGGTTGTGTACCACTCAGAATTCACTGTTCTGCGTTGTTCTAGTGGTACGTTTGCGACATGTTCGGTTTTTCCGAAAAAACAGGCGACCATTTGCTTGGGAGTGCTGCGGGCGCGAACAACTTTTGCTGGATTTGGCTCATCTTGAAACACCCAAACAGTTGACTGCTGTTTACTTCCGGGCTCATACGCGTAAATCCAGGATTCATCACCCGTCACGATGTCATAGACGTATTTCGAAGCGCCGCGATCGTATTTTTGGATCGTATCTTTCGACCAATCGACACGAGCCTATTTTTGAGCTGTTGAAAAATTGTGTGGGATCCAACGCGAAAAGTTTTTTTTTGACAGTCAAATGTTTATGCAATATTGAATCTATGCTGGTCCCACTAATGCCTAACGGTGCGTTTACACGGGACAGTTTGAGACAAGATAGTTGAGAATATGTATTAGTTGTCACAAAGAGAAAAATTGTTTGTGTGACGTACGCGTCCAGCCAGTTATAAAGACAGTAAAGTTTTAAGCAACCGCCGACGTTGTCGTTTCGTTAAATTTCGTGCTCTGATTTTTTGTTTCTTCGCTCTTTTGCCATTGTATTTTGTCTTTCTTCGCCAAATTACAATGGAACTCTTGTACTCTGCAAAATTAGACATGTATTCATGTTTATATGTTTGTATTGTCAAACAATATTTCAATAAAAATTAGCAAATTTTTCAAATACAAATATATTTCCCAATTTGCAAAGTCGTTTGCGATGTTTTGCTTTTTTCTCAAATTACTACGAAACGTCACCGATATGGACGATGGCTGAACTAGTAGATGTTGACGCAGTAGGATGTGTTGTAATTGGGTGAACCAACAACAGGCATTTAGTTTTTGTTTCATGACTGGAACAAAAAAGTACAACAACAAAATACACTGAATTTAACAGATGGAGTCATAAGAAAGCAAAATCAGTTGTTCTATTGCGCCAACCTTTATTAGTTCAGCCATGATCTGGCCGCTTATGTCAAATCTCTTGCCGAAGTTACTGTCATTGAAAAATCAGAGACAGTGGCGAGGCAAGTGAGAGAAGTGTAAGTGTGGTAGTAAAAATGTATGAATGTACTTGTACTGTCGGAGCAAAACTGTCCCGTGTAAACGCCAGGTAAGGCTGTCTCAATCTCACGATAGGTCACATGACGATCTTGCAAAATCAGTTCGCGCACAGCATCAATGGTTTTCGGAACATCAACTGATTTGGAGTGAACTACGACCACGATTGAATTCACCATACCATCAATGAACACTGGTTCTTGATGGAGCTTCATCGCCAAAAATTGAATTAAGTTCATCCATACACTGTTGCTGAGTTAATTCACGTCGAAAGTTGTAAAAAAATAATCGCACGAAAATGTTCACGATTTAATTCCATTTTTGGGCCGAGATGAATCTTTTAAGTTACTGTAAACAACACAAATAGCGCTCGTATGTCAAAACGTTCTGAGTACGCATAACTTCCAAAATGTCCAACTTTAGGATAGAGCTGTCAGTTGCCAGCTTGCAACACTAGGGTTGCCAAATCCCGAAACATAAAATTCAACCATCTAATAAAAAAGCAACTTTTTCCCTTATTAACCAGCTATTAAGTTAGAAAAATATTTAATATCTTCTTCCGGAAGATCATATACAGACATTCAATGTCTTTTTCTTTTCTCTGATGAAATTTTATTTTGGACTGAATTATCCAACATAATTTCAAAAAGATTGTTTGGTGTTTGTTTGGCAATTTTTCAGCAAATAGGCGATGTATATTGACTTTTAATTAATTGTTTTTATATATGTACATATTTTTTAAATAATATTATTAAAAATGTCTGAAATATTCTGCATCTGAACTTTTTAACCATAATCATCAATTCAGTAATTTTTAGTAAGATTCACAGTGGATAGTAGATTTACTGCTTTGTTCTTCTTTGGAAAGTAGCTGCACAGTGATACAAGGTTATCATAGAAACCGAACACAGATGGAAGCACTGGCCGTTTGCTGTCTTTTGGCGTAGAATACGTCTTACCTTACGGTATAGGGAGTCATGTCAGATTGTTATTGTTGTAATCTTTATTTCATTGATTATAAGGAAACGGCGAGAAAACTTTTCTTAAAAATTTTTTTGTAGGTAAATGAAGATGTTATCTTTCGTTTGATATATATTTCATATTGGTTGATATCTTCCTAATATTTAAATTTCTCAAATGAAAATTGTTTAAACACATACACTCAAACATATGTGTGGTGTTTGGTTGAGTGTTTGAATTTGTAGCGTGAGCACAAACTATGCTGCTGTTTCAGTGTGGACACAAACCTTCGGCTGTTGTTTTGATTGATGAAATATTGAAATTTCGTATATTTACTTATGTATTTAAGTGAAACAAAATGTTAAATGTGAATTTGAATTTAAATTGATTTGCGTCTGTTATTTATCATTTATCCTTACTCTTTTAATTTAAAAACATATTTATCCTATTTTTCCTACCATAAGCTTATGTATATTATCAAAAGTAACTATCAAATAAATAAATTCATTTGCTTATGTTATTTAGCATTTATTGTTATATATGTTTTCCGTCTTATCGGATGGCGTATTCTACGTTAAACTTAATGGCCGTGTCTCTGACACAGCTTGCAGGGACAGTCCATGGCCGAAGGCCTCGGACAACTGTCTGCTGTATTTTTTTTCACTTCTTTGGGAAGACACATTTTGTTGGATCTAATGGTGCCAACGTATGCTAGTCCAATCGACGAAAGACGTTTAGGTGCGTCTAATGTTGTAAATAAGTTATCAGCAATAATAGTTCTACCGCTATTGGTGTATAGATTAGCCAAACTCATGAGCACATTTTGGTCTTGGTTTGTCTCTCGTTGTTCTTCCTCTTTACCAGTGTATAGTTTTCTTTGCAACGGGTATTTCGCATCGCATGCCCACCATACTTTTATGCCATACTTTGCGGGCTTTGATGGGATGTATTGCATGAACGTTGTGCGCCCACGGTATGGAAATAGCTGCTCATCATGGTTCAAAAACATGGCAAGATGTTTGTCGGTTTGTTGACGAAATGCGCGCATACGACTATCGTCAAATCGAATACAGCGCATATTGGAAGTGCATCAGTTTGTCACATCAATCTTGGGAGCTGCATAGTATTATGACTGACACCAAAAGATTGTTTGTTTTTGGTCCACCTCTGAAACGCATGCTGTTGTGCTGGCGGAATCTCATTGTAGCGGATTCAGCTGTACTTCACTTGGTACCATCTTTTCCAAGCAAAAAACCATCTGCAGCTTAAGTTGGTGCATTCCCACTTTCTTCTTCGGATTCTTCATCGCTGACGAATATTTCATTTGCTTCAATTTCCAATTCATATTCAATGTCCGAGGCGTCATCTTCGGGCACAAAATCTGTGTTTTCACCGCTTTGGTCTTCAAGTAAATCTAGTTCTTCGTCTGCTTCTGTGTGAAGTGCGAAATCAAAGCAATGCGAAATCAATCAAAGCAATGTGTAAGTAGCGACAAACAATCACTCTGCACACAATCAATAAATGTCTTCGGTTAGTACCTTGTGTAAATACACACCGCAGCGCCTTAACGGGCTAGACGCTGCTGAAGATGATGCTTCACAAACATCGAAACGGTGTTCCAGCGAATGTGAGTTCGAATCCCACCCGCGGCATTTACATTTTTTTCACTAACCGGAGAAAACATGATCTCTTATAGCCTTAAAGGAAATTACAGAAGTATGTTTAGTTAACGCTCAAAAATGAAATATGCCTGGCCAGAACCATGTGTTTGTCCAAAATACAACAAAACAAAAGTCGTTGCATTAACGAAGTGAACTCCCAAACAAATCGTCAGATGTACGAAACATTTCATTTCATCGAAATAAACACAAAAATTAAAATGCTGCAAGCACTTGTGTTTCAGTGTCACAACATTCATACGTTCTTTTATACCTAACAGAGCCTCACATTTGAAATATTATTTATCCTAAACATTGTTCCGTTACGTCTTATAACAATTAATTATACTGTTTCTACATACATATGCTTTATCATTGCCAGCATCGTGATAAACCGCATTTTTCTTTCATCCTTCCTGTCCCAATGATCATTTACCTCATCTCATTCATCCCTATCTGTGAGAGATAAATACATTTGGCATTCAAGTGAATATGGTCACGATAAAGTCTCATGCAATGGAAATCATGGCAGACGGTACACAACATAATAAATTAAGCTCAATTACCATTTCGCATGTCTAGGGGTTTTTAATCACTTTGAGGTAAAAGAAAAATAAACATTTGTTGCAAAAGACCAGAACTCCTCTTGCTCCTCTTGCCAGCAAAACTAACGAGACTTTAAGGAACATGATGTGTTACTGAGTTTACATTCAATAATTATATTTTTCAGAATTCGTTATAAATGATTCAAACACTTCAAAAATGTCATCTATTTATAAAGTGTATAAGATACCAAATAAATCTACTACTCACTATTAGTAAATACATTAATCAGTTATATTTTAACTAAAAAAATAACTAAACTCTCCATAATAGTTTCTAGACTGAACTCATTAACACCACCTCTTAATTTACTGGCGGTAATTTACTGTGGACAAATGTTTATTCTTTTAATTATTAACTGTTATTTCCTCTGCAGTCATTCATATAATTAATTAAAAACATTATTTGTTCAAATATTAAATGTATAAAGTAATTAATTAATTTCTGTTGATAATAGCTCACACATCATATTGACTGTCACATATGTACATAGTTTTAATTTAATTATATGCCTATGTCCTTACGTTTCTACATAACTAGTGTCCTTTGAACATTGTAATAGTTTCCTACTTCTTTACTCTATGTTGTTCCACTTAATTCATATTTGTAGATTTCTTTATATCGTAAAGAGGGAAGTTTGAAAACTCGGTGACCCTTTGAATAAAAAAAACCTTTTACTTCTCAAGCTAGTCTACTTGCACACCATAATACATGAGATTAACACTCTACGTTCATTGACTATTTTACAGCCTCATGAGGTTAGACGTCTTACACATTTAATTAAACAAACAAATTAAATAAATTTCAACATATTCCTCCAACTGGCTCCATCCTTCGATTATTCTCGTCTGTTGGTAACACTAATGGTACGGAGGGATTTTTCTGCCTGGTCTGTCCAGCGGATTCCTGGTCGTCTTCTTTTTCTGCTTCCATCGGGTACGTTATTGAAAACTTTTCGCACTGGTTCATCTTCATCCATTCTGATAACAAGGCCTAGCCAACGCAATTGGCCTAATTTGATTCGCCTAGCTATGCCCACGTCAGAATATGAATTATATAGTTCTTGGTTCCAGCTACGACGGTACTCGCCGTTTTACCAAATAGGACCATATATTTTACGGAGAATTTATCTCTCGAAAACAACCAGGTGTTTTTCATCCGCTTGCGATATGATCCAAGTTTCGGAGCCATATGCCAGAACTGGTAAAATGAGAGTCTGGTATAGCTGGACCTTTGTCCGTCGAGAGTGGGCTTTGTTCCTAAACTGCTTGCTGAGCCCAAAATAACATCTATTTGCAAGCGAAATTCTCCTATTTATCTCCAGGCTGACGTTGTTGTCCTTGTTCACGGCAGATTCAAGGTAGACAAATTCATCTACCACTCCAAAATTAAATCGGTTGTCAACGTTCAAGTGCGGACCAAGTCCAGAGGCTGGTCTAGTCGTTGACAACCTTCGCTGATTCCTTTTCGATTCTTGAAAATACTGCAGTAATGTCTATGTCGTTTTGACATTCTAATGGAGATAGAGGCCTGAGTTGGGGACCGAATGGTAACCTAAGCGATTTGGATTATGCGGACGACCTTTGCATAATAACACACACTTTTGAAGGTATGTTAACCAGGTTGCGAAAACTGGCAGACATTACAGAAGAAGCGGGTCTGAAGATAAATATCGCGAAAACAAAAACTCTGCGTATTAATGAATCGACCCAGGAGAAGCTACGAATCAACGACCACAAAGATGGAAATATAGACTCCATTTGCTATTTGGGCATATATCTTGACAAAATCGGATGCTCTGAAAAGGATATTGAAAACCGTATCATCAAACCCAGACACACTTTTGGTCGACTGAAATCTATCTGGAGTTGGCACACGTTTTCTATGCGATCTGTGATTCAAATGTGAAATCCATTTTACTCTACGTCTGCGAGACATGGAATGCAGCACCCTGAGATGTCCAGAAAATGCAAATGTTTGCCAACTATTGCCTCCACAAAACAATGAGAATCCAAATGCAATAAATAACAACAGATTATAGACCGAAACCCAACAATTGACAATCGCAATCTTTCTTCAATGTGACAGACAGCAGGGTTTTCAGCAGTTTTCAACAAAATAAACCCACATTTGGGACACAAATACATATATTATAACCTATTAATCATTGTATCCCAAACATGTTATATTGAATAGCAAACACGATGTGTTTAGACACAAGTATACTATATTTGCGACAAGCTACAAACATGTTGTATTTGTATCCAAACAACAAAAAATACACATTTTTCAGCGTGTATATTTATGTATACAAAAATACTGAGCTGCGAGCACTGTATGCATCATTGTTGTAACAATTTCAATCGTCGTGCACTTGTAAATACTTGGACTCGCAACTTTACTTGATTTCATCAATAAAACTAATAACATAAACGATATTGATGTACTGCAAACAGTATCTCATAGTGTTGGACGCAAATTGTTCCCCTTCTTGTCCTAGAAAGGTATATATTGAAGAAAAGTTTTTTTCCTTGATGGTGCTCAATTAATTTACTCGTTCACAAAAACCAGCAATGACAAAGAAAATTTAGCATCCATTTCTCTGTTGCTTTTTTAGTTTCTGTAAAACTGTAATCTGTGAAACTAATTTGCATGGCATTTTAATTAAAATAGTTATACGTACAGCAGATGGTATTTGTAGATTTTTGACATGTAATTGATTTTAATTGTGAGAGAAGAAACTTGGGTGAAAACAAAAAAAAGGAAAAACAAAAAGTACCAACTTTAAGTGTTTAGATGACTCTTTGTTTGACTGACCATTAGCTACTCCACTTCACGCACTGTATCTTTATTACATAGACACTTTTTTACAAGTTCATGTGTTTCAAAATGGATTCCTGGCTTACCTAGTAACTATTTCAAATAGCTAGTATCTGTACAATTCAGTTCTCAACTGACAATAATTTTAACGAGAAGATAGGAAATTCAATAAAATTTCGAAAAGTAATGTAAAATCGGACTATCCGTGGAGGTGGAAAGTTACTGATGGCCATTCACTTGGGAGTGGCCAGAAATGAGTATTTCATTGGGCTGTCCAAGCAGCTCCCTACTTCACCGCAGTATGTCCATTGCCCAGGACGGAAACTTCCGTTAGCTGGCTAGAGTGAGAAGGCGAAAATAAATGAGTAGCCTAATTTGGTTATGCGATCACTGATATGCCTCAGGTTTAGTAGGTGACAGATATCACTGAACCCCATCAAGATATCGGGCATATTCTTTTGTGCTTAGAAGGCGGATGAGCCAAACATATGACCCAACGGCGGATGGGGACCAGGAGAAGAAAATCCAAGTTCGACATATTGCATCCTGGTCAGCGTATGATCCGTAATGAGCTGCTGCAATCAAATATCCTGGCAGAACGTAAAAAATAAAAACCCGGTGGACTGGGTGGACTGCCTCCCGCCACCGTTCATAATGGCAGTGAAAATAC
Organism: Phaonia tiefii; assembly: GCA_963931995.1. Lineage (NCBI taxonomy): Eukaryota > Metazoa > Arthropoda > Insecta > Diptera > Muscidae > Phaonia > Phaonia tiefii. Next base: position 30,882,810 of record OZ008368.1, read on the forward strand.
AAGAACGAAAAAGAAAACATAAAAAATCCCTATTTGTTGACGATCCCCGCAAACGTTATAAGGACCACGATTTACGGATATGCACCTGGAATGTTAGAACTCTATATAGATCCGATGCAAGCATCCAATTGGTAGATGTCCTCGAAAGTTATATGGCTGATATTACCGCTATCCAGGAAATACGATGGGCAGGACATGGCTGCATAAGAAAAAGCAGTTGCCATGGGGAAAAAACATGAATTTGGTTGCGGATTTGTAGTTAACAAAAGACTGCCACATCTAGTCTCTAGGTTCAATCCTGTGAGTGAACCTATAGCCACAATCGGCATAAAAGCGAAATATTGTTACATTTCCCTAATTTGTGTGCATGCCCCGACAGAAGAGAAAGATGATGATGCCAAAGACATTTTCTATGAGCTCCTAGAAGAAACGTACAACCGCTAGCCTGGCCATGACATTAAGATTATACAAAAGATTTTAATGCTAAAGTAGGCAGGGAGAATGTGCTTCATCCAACTATTGGCAATTTCAGTCTACATGCTGACAATTCCGACAACGGCATGAGACTGATTGACTTTGCCGAGGAGAAAAACATGGTCATTAGTGGTACTAGATTCCAGCATACAGACATCCACAAGGCTACTTGGGTATCCCCTGATCAAAGAACTAAGAACCAAATTGATCACGTGGTAATTAATGGAAGGCACTCAGCCAGTGTAATGGACGTACGAGTGATCAGAGGAGCTAACATCGATTCTGATCACTACCTGGTAGCAGCAAAGGTTCGTACACGATTAAGTAGAACAATAATCGTACGAAATTAGACGCAGAGGAATCTAGGCATTGGAAAGCTTCAATTACCAGAGGTAGCCAAAGCATACTCAAGGAAGCTCTGGCAACTTTTGGCAGAGAAAGCAACCCCTGCTGAGGACGACCCTGAAGCGCAGTGGAAACCCATTTCCGACTTTACAAAAACTGCCGCAACAAACGTACTTGGGTTTGACAACCGATTCGCAGCTAACCATGGTACGATGAAGAGTGTCGCATTGCAAATGATGAAAAGAACGCTGCAGATATGGAAATGCTTCAGTCAATTGCAACGCGAGCTGCGACTGAGCGGTATAGGAAGAAAAGGAAGGAGGTAAACCGTCTCTTTAGGCGTAAGAAACGGCAGTGGAGAAAGTGCGAGAGTGAGAAAATTGCGACATACTGAAAGAAGAACAAAGCCCGAAAATTCTATCGGAAAGTCAAAAACGGAACTAATGGACATGGCTCAGGGCCTCCCTGCTGTGAAAACAAGGACGGCAATCTCATGGCAGATGTGCAGAGCATGTTGGGAATATGGAGAGATCATTTCTCTGAGCTATTGGTGCCTGAGATATGCAGATACAATCGATCATAATTCGGACGACGGTGTCGATTTCCCACCTACTAACCAAGAGGAGGTCAGAACAGCTATTGCCCGGCTTAAAAACAACAAAGCCGCAGGAGCCGATAGAATCTTATCATTTGGACTATCAGTGTACGATTGGAGTATCAGTGTGCTATATCCCATATTTAAGAAAGGTGGCCCGAGTATGTGTGCCATCTACCGTGGAATAAGCCTTTTATCCATAGCATATACGTTTCTATCAAGTATAATGTGCGAAAGACTAAGGCCAATTATCGCTGACCTGATTGGGCCATACAAGTGTGGCTTTAGTACTGGAAAGACTAGATTTTTACGCTACACCAAATCCTGGAGATCCCTCCATGAAAAACAAATCGACACTTATCATCTATTTGTCGATTATAAGGCGGCCTTCGATAGCCCGATACGGGAGAAACTCTATGGAGCTAAATCTGAGCTTGATATTCCTGCAAAACTCATACACCTTTGCTTGATGATCTTGACGAACACCAAATCCACAGTGAAAGTTGGTAAGGATCTTACCGAAACTAAGCGAGGCCTCAGGCAAGGCGATACCCTATCGTACGATATCTTTAACATCTTAATCGAGATTGTTATGAGAAAAGCTGAAGTCAACATGAATAAAACCATCAGCAGCAAAAGTCATATGCTGCTCGCGTATGCTGATGATGTAGATATCATTGGGTGCACAATTAGAGAAGTTACTGCGGTTTTTTCAAGATTCAGAAGAAGTCAGCAAAACTGGGTCTGACGGTAAATGAGAACAAGACAAAATTAATGGTTTCAACGAGCAGGCCCTCCACGCGATTAGGTCAAAGCGTGAACGTTGACAACCGTTATAATTTCGAGGTAGTAGACGAATTTATTTAACTGACGTAAACAGAAGCAATAACGCCATCCTGGAAATAAAACGGAGAATTGTGCTTGCAAACAGGTATTATTTCGGGCTAAGCAAGCTCTTCAGACATAAGACCCTCTCTCGAGAAACGACGATACAACTATATCAGACTCTCATAAAATCGGTCTTGCTTTAAAGCGCAGAGTCCTGGGCCATATCGCATGCTCATGAAACATCACTGAGAGTCTTCGGGAGAAAAGCAATCCGACAAATATAAGTATATAGTCCTGTAATAGAAAACTGCGAGTATCGACATGGGATGGACCACGAGCTGTATAATCTGTATTCCGACATCGACGTAGATATGCGTATCAAAACAGCGCGATGACGATGGCTGAGCTATTTCAGGAGAATGGACTAGAGTGAGCCAGTGCGAAAGGTTCTACTACCCGAAGGGCATCGACAAATAGGTCGACCAAGACTTCTCTAGGAAAACCAGGTGGAATATTGCCTGCGAGACCTTGGTGTTATCAACTGGAGAAGGAAAACTGAAGATCGAGCAGGTTGGAAAAACATATAGGATTATCCTAATTTTGTAAGGCTCAATTGAGTAAGGTAAGTAAAGAAGATTGCACCAGCCCATAAACCAGACTAAACCGTTGATTTGTGTGGATGTAGTAGGTATGAATATGTATGAATATAGACCTTTATCCAAAATACGGCAGTTATTCTTATTGATGTAGCCTTAAGACACAATAAAATTTAATGAGGTGTTATGGAACACCTAGTTGGAACGAAGTTCCTTTCGCTTACATTATTTACTAGTTAGTTCCAACACGCCTAAGGCGCACGTTGAAAAATACGATAATTTAAATGGAAAGGTAGGTACTTTTTACTTTTTGTAAAATGCTAAACTTTTTATAGAAAATTTATTTTAATAGAATGTATTTTTTTAAAAGTGTATTTTTAGGTCCTTTTTGTAAGAATGTGTATTAAATTTTCCCGAAAAGGACCTTTTTTATGTGTTAAAATCTATAAGTATAGCCACGGGTAGGGCACTCTATCAAACTGAACACATGCAAAAAAAACAGCGTTAGCATCACACACGTGGTTGTTGTACAACAATAGTCGTTGCCTGAAAATAAGTATGATGGTATTGATGTAGCGGCTGCGAACAAACAAGCAAATCGTCGTCGCCAATGAGTATTGAATAGTATAGAGAATTAATGGAACGCATTATAAGACTCAAAAGCGCTTGCGACATCTGACGATTGATTCAAAACGTATTACTCTCTTTTTTTCAAAACTTGGTCCATTCATAATTTTGATGTGAAACATTGATGCCTTTTGAAACATTTATGATTTTTATATTGTCTTACGTAATAACATTTTCCGAAATGCGGCATTTATATTGAAATATTCTATAAAGAGAATACGACTTGTTTATGCTCTTTTACTCAGACTCTCTATATGAGAGCGGAAAAAAGTGCAATAAGTTCTCTATAGTATTTAACATTTTTTGTCGTCGCTCTGTTTATGACAAAACAAAAGCAATTATTTCAGTGACCTAAATATTGCTTTTTATTCAGTTATATGCCAGCAATCAAACAAGAAGGTCATGGTCACTCTGTTTATGTCAAACAAAACAATTATTTCTCAAGCAAGCTAAATATTGCTTTATATATTTTAAGAATATTACATTTAATGTTAAAGCAGATGTAAGAAAATAGAAAATGCAATAGCAAAAGTGCCTTCAGCATAAAAACTATTATTTTTTTAACTTTCCAATGTAACATTTACTAATGTGTTTATAGAAATCGAACGGGTAAAGTTGTTAGCACATCGCCCGTGAGTTCGAATACTGATTAATTTTTTTTTAAGAAAAGGTGCTATTAGAAGTAGTTACTTTCTGTTAGAAAAAGCATTTTTATGCATTTTTTTTTTAAAGAAGTACTTTTTTAAGACCAATTACTTTTTAAAGAAGTGGTACTCTTTTTAGGAAAATGTTATTTTTTTAAGAAAATGTACTTATTTTCAGAAAGACAACTTATCTGAAGAAAAGGAAGGAAAAGTTATTGTTTTATTTTTAAGAAAAGGTACTTTTAAGAAAAGGAATTTTTGTAAGAAAAGGTTTTTATAAGAGAGTATATTTTTTTGAACAAAAGTTTTCTTTTTAAGAAATGGGAAGTTTTACAAGAATAGGTACATTTTTAAGAGTAGGTACTTATCTCGACGATAGATATTTTCTTTCACAAAAAATGTACTCCTTAAGAAAGGTAGTTCTGTAAAAAAAGGCAATTTGTTGTAAGAAAATTAAATTTTTTAAGAAAAGTTACTTTTTTAAAAAAAAAAAGTATTTTTTTCAGAAAATGTACATTTTGTTAGAAAATTTAGTTTTTTAAACCAAAGGTACTTCTTTAACATAGGGTATTTTTTTTAAGAAACCGTACTTTTCTGAGGAATATAAATAGGTATTTTTTGAGAAAATTACCTGTTTTTAAGAAAATGCACTTATTTAAGAAAACGTTCTTTTTTGACGTGACAACGTCTTAAATTAGGTTGCGGCTGGGAGTCACTTATGAAAAAGTGTAACGCCCGGTAACGTTACGATGAGTCACCGAACGAGAGAGAGGCCCGCCGAATGCCTTGCGTCTCTCTCCCACTCAATAAATAATTCTGTGTGTGCGGATGTGTGTGTTTACTTGTGTGCCAGAAACGATTTGCTTTGCTGGCTTCTAGTGGCTGTTGGTCGGTGGAGTGAGTGTTTTTGTTTTTTGGCACATCATATATATGACGACTGTGCGTATGTGCGTATATATGTGCGTGTGTATGAATATTGATTTAGATCAGCCTGCATTGGATAAGGTATTATTTTTTGTTTTTTTTTGTTTTTTGTTTTTTGGCTTTATGATATGTGTAGTGTATGTTTGTGTGTAGAAATTTTCATATGAATTAGGTAGCCAAAACGAAACAGAGAGCTGCGGTCGGCTTTAAAAACGATATGCGAATATGATGAATTGAAATACTTTTTGGTTAGTAAATTATTTTCTTTTGTTTTTAATAAAAGAAATGTTTATTTTTTATAATAAAAGAAATGTTTATATTTTATAATAAAGGATATGTTTATTGTTTATAATGTCACATTTGATAATGTGTTCATAGAAATCGCACAGGTACCTAGATGGTGTTGAAATTACTTCTATTTTCCTAAACCATAAGTTTCAATAAATGTTAAAACATCGCCCGTGAGTTCTAACACTCATTGGTTTTTTTTTTTATTTTACAAATTTTAATTAATTTCAAATTTATTTAGCAAAAATTTGAACCTTCGATCTGAATAAATGTTTTGATTTTCGAATTGATTCTTTAAAATTACAAATATTAAGAAAAAGTGGCAGATATAAGAAAACTTGATTTAAACTGTGTTGAGCAAGAATTTTAACATCTAATCAATATGAAAATCAAATCAATCTAAACAAAATAGGTATATTTCTATAGTTAAAATTTGTGCAATTCTTATTTTCATTCAATTCCTTGTTCCTATTGTGCAATTTAATTATATTCATATCAATAAATATTCTACCGAGAAAAAGACGTTGTCACGTAAAATCTTCGCCCGTAAAACCGACTTTACAGGCAACAATTTTTTAAACTTCTTTCACTTTGGCTTTTCAAAATTTACTATTTATTAGGTTCAAAACTGCAGTGTATACTAAATATTAGCTACAGGCTCGACCTAGAAAACCTCCAATTAAACAAGAAATTTCCGAACATATGTTAAACATGTGTTAGTCTAAACACAAGCCAAAGCAAAAGTAAGCAATATAGTTGATAACAGTGGGATGTAGACATAATAGTGTTAAAACAAAAGTTGTTTAATTTATTTTCATATATCCCCCACCCCGTAACGTGCCATAAACAACTTCGTTCCAAAAACACCTTTTATGCGGTTTTATAAATCAGGGGTCCATTTGCTTAGCTGCAATATGTAAGAGAAATAGGGTTTCAAACTTAAATTAAAACTAAAACCAACGATTACACTGTGAGACAAAGTTATATTTTTTTTAAAATGATGGGGTTTTGTCAACGGATTCTGGTAGAAAGGTCTAAACAAAATATACGCATATCGGCGATTTGCCAGATCTGATCAGAATTTTTTTTAGAGCGGGTCAACGTTTTCGCCCCTCGTAAGTTTCCAGCAACATACACTGTGTGTAATTTTTTAAGTCATGGCAAAATAACCATATACGGACACCACTACGTGATAAAAGACTAAAAAAAAAAAGACCCGTGTTTCCCAATTTTTCCCAAAGTCATGCACTTTTTTTTTTATGGGCCGCCAAAGATTTGGGGCCTCGGTATCATTTTCATAAAAATGTGATCATTTTCTCAGGCTCATATCTTGCAAACCGTTCAGAATTTCGATTTACTCTCTGAGGCAAAGTTGTAGCTCTTGTCATAAAGAAAATTACGGACATATAAAATCAAAAAAACTTCACCTTCCAGATCAAAATTTTTTTTACCTTTTTTCCCGTGTTCAGGTCCATAGGTAGCAAACCGTTCAAAATTCAAGGAAACAATCAACTACAAAAATTTACCTAAGATCTCAATAAACAAATTTCTAGAACATATAAACTTCCAAGAGATGATTCTTAACACTGTTTAGGTAGCACGCAAAAGTGAAAAATTTGCCGAAAATTTTTTAATTTCATTTTTTTTACCTTTTTCTCCTGTTCAGGTCCATAGGTAGCAAAAAATGAAATATGCCTGGCCAGAACCATGTGTTTGTCCAACGGTTAACACCGTCTAGGTAGCGCTTAGGTATCACGCGATCATGCACCGACAGCAGCAGCACAGGCAATGCAGTAAGCTCAGCACACGCAACAAGGGACGCAGCACACAAGGAGGCATTACACAGCGCGACGTCAACGAGAGCTCAGCGGTGAAAGTTATAAAGTGAAAGTGAAAGTAAAAAAAGTGAAAGTGCTACAGTATAATTCGCACACAACATTGGCAACTGACAATTTCAATATGCAGTGTGAAAATATTGATTTCTTAATTCTTAACGGTTTGCAAGATATGAGCCTGAGAAAATGATCACATTTTTACGAAAATGATACCGAGGCCCCAAATCTTTGGCGGCCCATAAAAAAAAAAGTGCATGACTATGGGAAAGTTTGGGAGACACGGGTCTTTTTTTTTAGTCTTTTATCACGTAGTGGTGTCCGTATATGGTTATTTTTTTTCGTGTTGCACTGTGATATCGGCATGCAAAATTGTGTATTCCTTACTTCTGACGTACAAAATATGTTCAGAAGTTTTACAGAAAAGATTCAGATATAAATTTTTGTGGAAAAAATTAACCCTCTAACTGTCACGTATAACCATAGATAATAAGCAAAAAGTAACTGCCTTCTAAGGGTTAATTATGCATTTTGACATTTTGCTGTTTCCAGTAAAAAGAGTCCACATAAAGAGTCCAGAATTTTGTCATATTTTATCTTTTATGTAGCACTTGGGCTAAGATTCGTGTTTTGGAATGCTCGGACACATGTAGTGAAATTTTATGGCGATAATTTTTGTAGAACATTTTGACCACGCCCCCCATCATTTTGGAGCAGTTTTTTGCGAGTTTTCAAAAAAAAGTAAAAATTATTGTTATTCGTGACAGTTAGAGGGTTAATTTGTTCCACAAAAAAGTGTATCTGACTCTTTTATATAAAACTTCTGAACATATGTTGTACCTCAGAAGTCAGGAACACACAATTTTGCATAACGATATGTTGCAGGAAAGTACCGAGGGGCGAAAACTTTGACCTGCCTTAAAAAAAAAAATCTGATCAGATCTGGCAAAACGCCGATATACGTATATCTTTTTAGACCTCTCTACCAAAATCAGTTGACAGAACCCCATCATTTTTTTTTGTGCCGCACAGTGTTATTAATCATTCCCACATCAAGATATATCCCATTAAATAGCAGTTAAAAATTTGTTGGCGTAGTGGTTTGTAATGAATGTGTACTTTATATATTTCAATATTGTATAAACAATTTTGTTCTACAAGTTGTATCAAATAACTTTAAATTTAGAAAATGTAAATCCTTAAGCCATACGAGGCCCTTGATTTTTAGCCAAGGAATTAAGTGAAACCATCTGCATTTTATTTCACTTTGTGGTAAACACATATACATACATCTTCTATTGATTTCAGCTCTGGTAGAATTAATTAAGCACAATCAACTTTTGCAGTTTACTTTCCCATCGAAAAACTTTGTAAGTTGTTCATATTAACATATGAGTACCGTATTACGGCAGACATTGTGTATCATGAAATCTTAATTACATTACAAAACTTTTGCTCAACTTTGTAGTAAACGAGTATTATGTGTCCCAATATCAGTTAGACGCATCAGAAGCCAAGTAATTTTTGCTGGTATTTTAGTAGTTTCTATTCCTGTTTAAAGCACGAACTCCACAGCATTAACATCCCCTAATAAGGATTTCGGTTAAAGTTAATTTTTGTTATAAAAATTCTCAAATGTGGGTCAGTGCTTTAGGTTTGTATTTATATAAACTTATTGAGGAAACTTTACATTTGAGAATTTTTAAATTCAAAAGGATTCGCTAATAATAAAAATTCGCCAAGATAATAAAAATATTCTCAAATTCTATCATATCAATTAGATTATGAAAGTTGTATATAGCTACATATATAAAATGCTGCAATCTCATAGTCTCCGTCTGAAGTTTTGCTGTGTCGTATATTTGATGAGCAGTCAAATAATTGTATTAAGTTAAGCCGAAAACCCCTACACAAACCTCTTTACCAAGTTATTCATATACGGACCGGATTCGTATATTCATTAGGTTAATCGATCAAGACTTTACCCAGAGAAATTTCCAGACTCATATGTTAAAATTGTTCAGCAAGATTTAATGTTAACATTGAACCCAGGGGCACCTGAAACGACTTCTCACGAGGAGATTGCCAATATCCAAAATGAACATCTAGACAGACTGTATATTACGGGGAGCAATTTATTCCACTGATTTCAGAAGCAAATGCCCAGACTACTTTAGTTTAAGATGTCACTAACTTTCGTTTTCGCCCTACACGTTTCGTCCATGACTTTTTAAAAGATCTGTGGCTGTATCTCACCGATGACGCATTGGATCTCGGATTTGAAGTTAGGAATTGTTTCTGGTTTATTCGCATAATCTCAAGATTTCACAAAACTCCATCGAAAGAAATGGCACGGCGTTAAATCACATAATCTTGATGGTCAGTTGACATCAGAATTTCTTCAGATAATTTATGCTGGAAATCGTAGCTGCAATACATCGATTGTTTCATGCGCGGTGTGACAGGTGGCATCATCTTACTGAAACAGCATATCGTCCAGATCCATGCCGTCCAGTTGAGGCCACAAGAACTTTGTTATCATGGTCCTGTAACGAATGCCGTTCACTGTCCCTTGAATTCCGGCCTCGTCTTCAAAAAATAAGGTCCAACCACGCCGCCTGACCAAGATCCGCACCAGACGGTGGTGCACGTTGTGGGTGTTTCTAATGGATTGCATGAGGATTTTCTTAGCCCCAAATTCGATAATTTTGTGTATTCACGAAGCCATTCAGATGGAAATGCCCTTCATCGGAGAGATGACTTTTTTTTAAAAAAAAAAATTGCCATTGACTTCACTTTGTTCCGTTACCCATTGAACGAACTGCCGGCGCTTGCTATGGTCAGCTGGTTTAGGTTCCTGAGTAAGCTGAATTTTGCAAGCATGAAGATGGAGTTTTTTGTCAAAATTCGCTGCGTAGTGATTCGTGAAATTTCAAGTTGTTGAGAATGATAGCCAATTAATGTTTACGGGTTTTCGGTGTCACTCTCGTTTACAGCAGCAACTTTTTCAAGAGACCGACCAGTAGTTTGACGCACAGGAGTCCTCCTGTCTATAGCCGACCCAGTTTCTTTAAATTTGTTTACCACTCTTCGAATGGTTGACATACCAGTCCACTGAAAATTCTTCGAAGTTTGCGTGCGATCTCAGAGTGACTTTGACTGAGTGACTGTCTATAACCGACCCAGTTTCTTTAAATTAGTTTACCACTCTTCAAATGGTTGACATACCAGCAGTCCACTGAAAATTCTTCGAAGTTTGCGTGCGATCACAATTATAACGCGTTGTTCTTTCGTAAAGCCCTCCGTTTTTAATAATCGGAATAAACGTAGGTGACAGCTGCCAAATTTCAGAGTTGACACTTGCACAAAAAAATTACATTAAATTTACCCTTTATTATATAGAAATAAAAACCGTTTCCCATTACATCCCATGAAGGGATTGGGGAGAGGTTCTTGCAACCAGCTGTGTGCTTTCTAATTTTTCATTCACTGATGGGGATATACAGTTCTACACCGGTTCCGAACGGTATTTTGAGAAACTTTTTCATGGTAGTACTCGATAGTGTCGCCATCACTAAGCGAGGTGGCCGTCGTCGAAGGAAATGTAAGGTGGTCATACCCGGATTCGAACCCACGTTCTCATGCACAAAAGGCAACAGTTTTACACTGGTTCCGAACGGTATTTTGAGAAACTTTTTCATGGCTAAGTACTCGATAGTGTCGCCATCACTAAGCGCGTTGGCCGTCGTCGAAAGAAATTCAAAGTGGTCAGAGCAGGGATTGAACCCATGTTCTCATATACAAGAGACGCGTATACTAACCATTGCTCAGTGCTAAATTCCAGAAAACCTTCCCCCTATTTTATTTACGACAAGCCTCCCCCTATTTTATTATGATACGGACTGTTCCTTACATTAATTTCGTAACGAATAGTTCTTTATAATGTGGGCCGTAACTGCGGCTAACGTGATTCATTCTGCGGTTAGAGTTTTCGTTGATGCATTCGAATATTTTTGGTGGAATGATGGAAGTAATATTGCCTTCCAATTCGTCAATCGTAGCCTGCTATCTATAAAGCCTTTCAACTTTATGTATCCTCAAAGGAAAAAGTTTAGAGATGTGACATCACATGATCTAGGCGACCAATTCACAGGTTAGAACCGACAACTTAACTGTTACCCAAATTTTACTCGCAATAATGCCACGTTTTCACCTCCTGTGCAGTCGTCGAGATCGTGCGCTTAAATTACAGGCTGCAAGTTGCTCATTCAGAAATATTTTGAACACTGATTCCATTAGCACATATAGCATTTTTCTCGATATCGGTTTGCTTTTCAGCACGTTACCGGCAAGTTTGTTCACAGGCGTAATCATTAATCCAGAAATGGGTCTCATCGCTGAACAATGTGTTGTTCGATATATTTCGGGTCTCGATAAGCGCAGAGGCTGAAGTGGCGTTATTTCGAAACGACGATCATGAAATCACGAACGATACAAAGAAAACATCACATGAGGTGTCAGAGGACACCCGGTGGGAACGAAGTTCCTTTCGCTGTATATTATGTACTAATTAGTTCCAACATGCGTAAGGCGCCCGTTGAAAAATACGATTGTTTAAATGGATCTTGAAGAAAATATACTTCTTGTAAAATGATACATTTTTTTTAGAAATTTTTTTTTCAATAGAATGTATTTTTTGATGTGTTAACATCTATAGGCGCGGGTAGGGACTAAATGCACAAAGTGAGTACATCCAAACACACCTTCTCTGCCTGCGATCACACAGCTTGTCTGATTGCGATCACACAGATTGGCCGACTGCGATGACAGATTGTTTGGTGTTAAACTCATCCGAAACGGCTGGATCGATTTCTATTAAATTTTGATCGATTTTTTTTACCCGATATGCGTAAGTCACAGAATCGGCCAACATCTATTTTTCATACCCGTAAATGATAATGCTGATCCACCCCTGTATAGAACACAGATTTGTCCGCGACTGCGAAACAAAGATTGTCAAACTGCGATAAAAAAACACACACTGATGTAGCGGCAGCGAATATTTCTCTTTTTGGGTGCGGAGCACTCTCAGAGCAAAGAGAATAATGACGTGGTTGTATGTATAAAAATGAAGTAGCAAGAGAGCATCGAAAATTGTGTGAACTTGTGTAGCGTATGTACGAACATAACAATGTATGTATGTACATGTGGCTGTTGCTTTGCATTCTCTTTCTTAATTGTGGGAATAAAACAAAAATGAAATAGCAAGAGAGCATCGAAAATTGTGTGAACTTGTGTAGCGTATGTACGAACATAACAATGTATGTATGTACATGTGGCTGTTGCTTTGCATTCTCTTTCTTATTTGTGGGAATAAAACAAAAAGTATTAAACAAGAAAATAATAATAAATAATGTCACATGTGCTTGCAATGGTCTTTAAATAATTTTAAGTATTAATATTATTTAAATGTAATGTCATCATATGATTGAACGCTGTCTTTTATTTTCCAATGTAACATTTACGAATGTGTTCATATAAATCGACAGGTACCGTGCATCAAAAAGATGTTAACACATCTCCCGTGAGTTCGAACACTCATTGGATTGTTTTTTTGAAAAAAGTATATTTTAAGGGCCTTTTTGTAAGAATATGTATTATATTTTCCCGAAAATGCCCTTTTTTAAAGAGAGGTACTTCATTTATTAAAAGCTAATGTTTCTTTTAAGAAATGATACTATTTTTAAGAAGAAGTACTTTCTGTAAGAAAAAGCCATTAGAATATTTTATATATTCCATTTTTTACAAAGAAGTACTTTTCTAAGAACAGGTACTTTTTAAAGAAGTGGTACTCTTTTTAGGAAAAGGCTATTTTTTTACGAAACTTTACTTATTTTCAGTAAGGCTACTTTACCTCAAGAAAAGAAAGTGTATTATTTTATTTTTAGGAAAAGATACTTTTAAGAAAAGGAGTTTTTGTAAGAAAAGGAATTTTTATAAGAGCTAGTATTTTTTTGAAGAAAGGATTTTTTTAAATGAGAGTTTTCTTTAGAATTTGTCCTTTTTTCAAGAATAGGAATATCTTTAAGAGTACACATTTATCTCAAGAATAGTTATTTTGTTTCACAAAAAATTTACTCTTTAAAGAAAAGGTAGTATTTAACGAAAAGGTAATATGATATAAGAACATTTTTTTTTTTAAGAAAATATACTTATTTAGAAAAAAATCTTTTTTTAAGAAAATTTACTTTTCGTAAGAAAATGTACTTTACTTTTTTTAAGCATAAGGATAAGGATTTTTTGGAACAAACGGTACTTTTTGTAAAAAATTTACTTTTTAAAGCAAAGGTACTTGTTTAAGATGAAGTATTTTTGTTAAGAAAATTTACTTTTTTTAAGAAAATTGATAGGTATTATTTTTGAGAAAATTTACTTTTTTTTAGGAAAGACACTTGTGTAAGAAAATATTTTTTAAATTTCTTTCACATTGGCTTTTCTAAATTTACTTTTCATTGGGTTCAAAACTACAATATATACTAAATATTGGTCACCGTCTCCACCTAGAAAACCTCCCATTAAATAAGAAATTTCCCAATAAATGTGAGACATGTGGTTAGTCTAGACACAAGCCAAAGCAGGAGTAAGCAATTTAGTTGATAATAGTGGGATATAGCAAAATAGTGTTAAAACAAAGTTTTTTTTTTTTAATCGAGCGAACCCATCTCCGCCACCCTTACCCGCCCCTACCTGACCGAGAGGGCCACGTCCCCATAACGTGAGGACAGCGTACACATTATAGACCGGTCTATAACGGGAGAGCAAGGATCATAAGTTCACACGTTGCACCCAACTACAGAAATTCTTCACCAGTTGGTATTACACTAACATAAATAAGTATAAAAGTACAAGTACAAGTTATAAATCACACAGCCAGACAGATAGTAAGGATAAAATAAATTTACATATGTAAAGGAATATATAGCACTAATGCAATCGGTTCAAATGACAAATTATCCTAGACTTTGTAGTTTCCCAACTACCAGTGAAATCAATAAACTGATATAGCTCATTAAAGTCACGACACATTCTCCTAACTGGAGCAAAGGACGCATAATTCGAACGCTGAAACTCGATGTGAATGAGTTTACAGTACCTCGTGGGTCTCAAAGGGACATTTATGAAAATCTTCGATAACAGAAATTCAGAACATATACATCCATCAATTATCTTCAAAACTGTAATAGAGTTTATCATGGTACGTCTACTACTAAGAGTCGGCAATCTGATCAATGCTTGTCTCCTGCTATACGAAGAAAGATTATGGTTCGGGTTCCATTGAAGGTTTCTCAGACAAAAAGAAACTGTTGCTGGACCGATTCAATCATATTAACATACCAATTGTACTGGGGGTCCCAAACAACAGATCCATATTCGAGAATAGGGCGGACTAGTGAAGTAAAAAGATTTTTCGTAACGTAGGGATCTGAAAATTCCTTTGCCCAACGTTTAATAAAGTTCAGAACGCCAAAAGCCTTATTTACCATCGTAATTATGCGGCAGTTGAAATTAAATTTTCTCTCCAAAAGAACACCAAGATCAACAAATGAATCCACCGATTCAAGAACATTGCCACCTAAAATGTATTTTGCCGAAAAGAATGATGACCTAGAGAACAGCATATGCTTACATTTCGCAAAATTAAGGTCCATCAAATTGGTTTCGCACCACGTCTGGAATGTAGGCAAATCCCTCTGAAGTAAAGTATATTGACAAGGATCCTTGTAAGAAAAATAGATCTTCACGTCATCAGCGTACATTAACAATTCAGAGTGCATTATGGAGGCGGGTAAGTCGTTCATGAATAACAAGAATAGAACCTGGCCAAGATGACTGCCCTGAGGCACCCCAGATGACACAAAAATAGATCTTGAGAATGATGGGCCAAATGATACCATCTGTTCTCGGTTCATTCAGTAAGAACTAATCCAATTCAGCATGTTACAATTAAAACCCATTGCCCCTAGTTCATATAATAACAAATTGTGGTTAACTTTATCAAAAGCCTTACTAAAATCGGTAAAAATCACATCAGTTTGATCGCTATTAATAAAGCCGTCAATAATGGAAGAGGAAAACTGAAGCAAATTCGTCACGGTGGAACGACCCTTCCGAAAGCCATGTTGACATGGGTCTAAAATAGAGGAAACATGATGAGAAATTACCTCTGTGACTAACTTCTCAAAAAGTTTAGGAATGGCACTCAATTTTGCAATTCCCCTATAATTTGCAACATTTACTAAACTACCAGATTTGTGGAGAGGGATTATATGAAAGCTCTTCCACTGTGCAGGAAAATGACCGAACTTCAACGAAGCGTTACATAAGAGAGTCAACGCTAAGCTGAGAGAATTCGGGCAGTATTTCAACATAGAGTCCGGGATACCATCAGGACCAAACTTTATTCGAGGCTTTCAATCTGATCAAGTTATCTAGCAACCACGAAGAATTTACGACAGGTACATCAAACGGAATGGTAGAGCGGACAGTGTACGGGTATGATTTGGAAACATCATAGGCTTGGGTGGAATAAATAGATCCGACAAAATCGGCGAAACAATTAGCAATAGACTCCTCATCTGAATAATCAATACCGTTCATTTTGATCCTACACGGTGTGTAAGAGGAATTACGCTTCAAGTTAACAAATCTAAAGAATGATTTGCGGTTCCGTTTAAAATTAGCCCTCAACTTATTCAAATATAATCTGTAACTCTCACGAGATTTAAAGTTGTATCTTCTCCTAGCAACAATATACCTAGCATAGTCCAGATTTTTTATACTTTTTCGAACATCTATTCCTTACACTCTTGAGACTGTTTAGAGGCCTTGAGGACCATGTGGCACCAGTATTACCCATTATAGCCCTCTTGGGTACAGACTTAGAAATATAGCCATTAATAATATTATAGAAATCATCCAGGGCGATTTCAAATTCAACAGCATTATCACACTGCCATATACTATGTTTGTTTAATCTTTTTTCATTTAGCCCCCATCCCGCAACGTGCGATAAGGTACTTCCTTCCAAAAATACCATACTGCACAATGGCGACGAATGCAAAAAAGTGGTAATAATATCAGAACTTTACTAAAATTTGTTTAAAATCAAATAAAGTAAAATTAAGTAGAGTACCTGGAACTTTTTAAAAATATAATTGCAGTTTTTTACATCGCAGGTAATTTGAAAAATTGTATTTACTTGATAATTTTGCATGAAAATCCCATTTTGATGTTGTTTTCGCTTAAGGGACTTTTATTTATAAGGCATGATAAGCACTATTTGATAACAAAGACCTACTTAAAATACACAAGGGGTGATTATTGTAATTTCCTACTGCTGACGTAGTTGCCAGCTTGTGAAAAAATAATTACTTTAACAGACTAAGAGGAATACTAATAATTTATTAACATCGGCCATAATTTGATTTGTCTCCAAATTACCAACACTGATGCAACATCCTTTCTTCAAGCTGGTACTAAAATGTTCCACAGCAATTTATGCGTGTCCTCTGCATGTGATAGAATTATCTAAGGGATAACACATTTTCTCCCTTTTAAGATTCCATACATGTTCATACAGTCCTAGCGATAATAAAGGAAAAGTTTTCATCTTTTGCAGCGTTTTGTCAGCCCCAATGCAGTTCGACAACATGAGTTGAAAATAACACATCTAAACCTAATGATAAGAGTAGAGGAAGCTTAAGTATTTATCAGAGATTTCAATCTTTAATATACTCAACGATGTTGCAAAGAGATGTTTCCCAGAAATATACCACAGATGTAAAAACTGCAATAAACAAGACAAGAGACAAACATCTACAGTGTAGTAGACGAATACTGCTGTGTAAAAGGCCCCAGTAGAGCAGACATACGTACTTTTGTAAATGATGAGAATTGAAAAAGAAAAATAATGTTCTGTCATTATAACATTTTTGCAGACACTGTAATGTTAACATAAAATATAAATACAATTTGCCATGGTAATAAATATAGACCAACTTTAATAGAAAATGACGCAGATTAAACGTCGTACAAATTGTGTATAAAGATATATGAGAACTGATAAGTTTCCATTGATTTGTGAAAGGCAGCACAGAATTATTTGAAATTCAGTTCGATTTGATGTTGATGTTGTAACTAAAATATGTGTTTATTAAAAGTGTGGTTTAAAGCTAACAAAATTACAACAAAAATGTTTAATATTCGCTGAATTTGTATCATCTGTCTCCAGGGTAAAATAAAATACATCCTTTAGCTGACTCAGTAATACTTATGTTGCTCTTCGACTAAATGATGACTTACGACGGACTCATGTGTAGGAGTCACAAGTTATTTATATGAAGTGTTTTGTTACGTGATTGTGATGTTGGGCTCTAAATTTGTTCGTAATGGTTAAAACCTGTTGGGAGAAAAAAACCTTTACGTTTGCTCCAATGAGTTAATCATTCTAAGTTATGACATATGTGATCATAACAATTTTGTTTTGGAAATAGCACGAAGTTATTACACCGTGCGACAATTATACACAGTTACACAAAGGAAAAAACGATGTGCACGTAACACAAGAGAGAGTTTGTTCGAAGTATACCCAAGTTGGAAATATTTATACTCGTTCTATGATGACGATTTGGATATAAAATAAAAAAGAAGACTTTCTGCAGTTTTCAACGATTTCTAGACTAACGTCGCCACAGCAAACCAAATTTAATAAGTTCGCTTTATTTGCATTAATTTTTTTACATACAGTACCGTCTTGTGAATCTAGATGACACATTTAGATAAGCTTGTCAAAGGTAGATCTTAGAGATTAGTACTGCTTGTGTATAAATGTCTGTCTCGTCAAATTGTCCGCAAATGTTTTCTTAAGCTAATTGACTTAAAGTTTCCTATAAATCGTTTGAGATTTAAGCAATATTTTAATGGATCAGTTCATAATGGGCTAGCTCTAATACGTCAGATTAAATTTACACTTGACTATAATAATTGATAGGATATTATCTGGTCTGTAAAGTATTGTATTCTACAGACCGAATAATAAATAAATAAAAGAAAAATCCAAATAATAGCCTTGAAAAACTTCATTATTTAATATACTTTAGGATATTATATCCATCGTTATAAATAAAATATGTGGTCAATTAGTTTGGCTTGAGGTAATTAAATGAAAATACCACACGATGAAAAATCGGTATTTTATTGTTGTTAGGATTCAGATATAAAATTTGTTGGAGCTTTTCGCAAATATTATATACTTGTATCCAAACACATTGTGTTTGCTATTCAATATTACATGTTTGAGACACAATGATTAATATGTCATAACATATGTGTTTTTGGACGCAAATATATCTGTGTTTGTGATACAAAACAGCCGTGTTTGTTGTACTGTTTATGCTCTCTCGATAGCTAGAGAATAATAGAGGGGCAACGAGTGTGTATATTTTGTAAGTGTATATGTATATGTGTTTTTGCATTATTCTGTCAGTGCGTGATTTATAAATACTCCTGAATGTGCGTGCAAATTGCAGATGAAGTCAGTGTATTTTATTTTGGTTTATAATTTTTATTGTGTTTTAATTTCATATATTCAGTCTTCAATGGTTCATCGGACAGAGGATATCAAAAGCGCTTGATCAGTGAAAAATAAATAAACGAAGGCTAGGACGGTTAAATGGTTTGTGATGTTGCTTTGGTTTTTGTGTCAGTGTTTCGACTTTAAGGACAGAAACCGGAAAGGGCAACAACGTGAAACCCTTTGTCTGTCCGAGCATTTGCTGAGAAAATCGAAACGGTGGGCAATTTCTGAAATAAGTATGATAACAAAAAAACACAAGTAATTAATCCACTTTTGGCTTGTATGAACTAGATTTGTATATAAATATATGGTGTGTGTAGCAACGCATAGGGATAACCAACACATAGCTGAAACCTTCTGAAAACAAAAACGTGAGGGACAGCAAAGAAAGAACAACAACTACAAAGAAAAGAACAGCAAATTCTGATTTCATAAAAAAAAACAAATAATGCATTCAATGCAAGTAAACGTAAAAAGAACGGGTTTTAATCTATTATAATTATCTATAAATGTGGATTTATACTGATAAAATCAATTATAATAAACAATAAATATATATTGAAATCAAAGAATAATTCGTTTCTAAATATTCGTTTCTTTATTATTATGTTTGGGAGGAAATACGCATATGTTTCCACGTAAGTATATACAGAATCAGGGGGAAACACGCGAATGCTCCACGTTTGGGATGAAGAACGCATGTGTTTCCACGTAAAAGTATATGGCGGAATGAAGACGGGCCCCAGGAAATAACACCCCAATTGCAAAATGAAAATGGCCCCAAACCAATACACAGGTTACAACAACACGAAATTTTGGGGTGTTATTTCGTACATTTGGGGTCCATTTTCGCTTACACTTGGGGTGTTTTTTTTTCATTATGAATACGAGCTCCAATGAAAGTGGACCCCATATATTTTTTGGGGAAAATTTTCATTTTACTTGGGGTCCGTTTTCATGTTTTGGGGTGTAATTTCTAGGGGTGCATTTTCGTATCGCTACTATAAAATTTAGTGAAAAAACGCCCCATAATAACAAATGAAATTAGGCCCCAAATATTACTTAAAATTAAATACAATCAAATTATAATAAACTATATTTTACTGTTTTAGAAAGAAATGAAAAAATTTTTACAAAAAAAACCCCGCGATATTTCATTTTGAAAAAGAAACCCTAAATTTGTGGCTCATTTTCATTTTGCAATTAGGGTGTTATTTCCTGGGGCCCGTCTTCCGGCCGTCAAAGCATATATGTTTGCCAGTAAACATGATACTGTGTATATTTAAATAAAAGTGTGTTTGGGACTTGCACACATATCAATGTTTAAAGTGTGTTCCAAACATATACATGGTTCTTGCAGAATATGGGCGTTTTCGGAAATGCATCACTGCAGAGCATCTGATGCGCATCACGTTCGAAAATGCAACACTTTGCAACACTGCAAAAGTCGCATGTTCTAAAAGTAATCAACACAGCGTATGATGCGCAAACAAGTCGCAAAATGCGCAGTAGCAAAATGGCTGATGCAATGAATGAGTAAGTACGGAATTTGATATTAATTTATGCTTTTTTTACAAAACTTACTATTTTTAAAATTTTTTAGGCTCGAGGTGGGTGCTAGGGATAATATCCTTATAGTAATCCAAAACTTTTGGAATTCTCCGTTTTTTTCCGCACATAAATTGTAATAACAAATTCCTGTTTTTATTCTTTAAAAGTTTTCTTTGTTGCAAACTACATAACTTCAATTCACTTGGCTTATCATCAAATTCACAAATTAAATTTATTAAAAATGTTCCATTGAAATATTTTCGTGATCGGAATTGCAAATCAAAATAATCAGCAATCAAGCATCTGCATCAGCTGATTGGCATCAGCAGTGCAAACGCATCACAGTTTCGCATCAGATGCTCTGCACTGATGCATTTCCGAAAACCCCCTATATTTGGGAGAATATGTTAGCGATGCTAATCGAAATATTAGGAATATATTTTTGTTTTATGACCTAAAGTCAAAACTATAATAGATAATAGAAAAGGTCAACAATTAACATCATAATTAACAAAACAATGTATAATACTCACCACATACAAACATACCTTTAAAATATTTTTTATTATTTTGAAACAACACATTGACAATCTAGAATTCATTTTGGAAATGGACGTACTTTAGAGGTGTTGCTTCCGTGCATTAATGCTGAATATCGTTTAACGCAGCAGAGATTCTCCTCCTTCATCTGATATCCATATGGGCAAAATTGAACGCGTGTGAATATTAAAAAAATTACAGCAGACAGTTGTCCGAGGCCTTCGGCCGCGGACTGTCCCTGCAGGCTGTGTCAGAGACACGGCCATTAATTTTAACGTAGAATACGCCATCCGATAAGACAGAAAACATATATAACAACAAATTCATTTGCTTATATTATTTATCATTTATTGTTATATATGTTTTCTGTCTTATCGGATGGCGCATTCTACGTTAAACTTAATGGCCGTGTCTCTGACACAGCCTGCAGGGACAGTCCGTGGCCGAAGGCCTCGGACAACTGTCTGCTGTAATTTTTATATTTACCAACGGCATTTGATTCAAGTCCGTTTAAAAAAAAAACTGTTATGTTCAATTTTTTTAAACTTAATTTAATTTATGTATTTTAATTAATATTTTTATTGAAATAAGTTCTGCGAATGTTGAGAGGGCCGCCCTAATATTAAAAAAGGTTTACCTTATCGAGTCTTCGCATTAGCATTCGAGCGTTGTGTGAAAGTTTTACGCTTTACAAAATTAATGTTACAACAGCTTTATTGAAGCTTTCGCAAAAAAGCTTTATTACGTTAGCTTGCTGTTTGTTTCACTTTTTACTAGATACATGTTGCCAAGCAACATTAGCTTGCTGTTCGTTTCACTTTTTACTAGATACATGTTCCTAAGCAATGTTGAGCAACCAAAAACACTCAACCAAACACCACACATATGTTTGAGTGTATGTGTTTAAACAATTTTCATTTGAGAAATTAAAATACTAGAAATATATCAACCAATATGAAATGTATATCAAACGAAAGACAACATCTTCATTTACCTACAAAAAAAAATTTAAAAAAATTCATCTAGCCGTTTCCTCAAATTCAATGAAATAAAGATTACAACAATAAAAACCTGACATGACTCCTCATACCGTAAGGTAAGACGTATTCTACGTCAAAAAATAAACTCGCGTATCCTTTTAAAATATAAATTGCTTTTATATGAAAAAAAACAATCACCAAATGAAAAATGTGGTAAACCTCCAAACGGCACGAGCCTTTTCTTAAGCATTCTAATGCCCTATCATACTAATGCCCAAGGATGCCTCAATGTCACGGTATGTCACATGTCGATCTTGCTTTATCAGCTCACGTATACCATCGATGGTTTCCGGCAAAACGATCGAAGTTGAACGACCATCGCGAAATTCATCCTGGAGCGAATGGCGTCCGAGACTGAACTCTTGGTCCCAGCGCTTCACAGTAGTTTCTGATAGTGCTTCATCGCAAAAGGTCGAATCACCTCTTGTCTCGATAACCCATGCCGAAAATCGTACAAAATCATCGCCCGAAAATTGTCAAGGGTTATTTTCATTTTTTGACCGAAATTAATTTTTCACACACTGTTAATTCAACGAATAGTGAAGATGTTCTATGTATGAAAATGTTCTATGCATATAAAGTGTTCTTTTAATGTACTCTCCAACTTTCTGGTATATGATTTAACCGTAGTCAGGCCGTTTATTATGCCCTGAGCCAGAGGGAAACTAACATTGTAACCTTCTGTAACAAAGTGGCCATCGGAGGTGCAATGGTAGTGTGCGCAGCTCTCGTGCATGAGAACGTGGTCCCTGCTCTGACCACCTTAAATTTCTTTCGACGGCAGTCAAATCGCTTAGTGACGGCGACACTATCGAGTACTTAGCCATGAAAAAGCCTCTCAAAATTCCATTCGGCACCGGTGTAAAATTGTAGGTCCCAATCAGAGAGTGTAAAACTAGAACGCCCACAGCTCACTGGTTTGTGAGACGCTCTCCCTAATCCCTTCATGGGATGTAACGGGAAACCACTTATTTATTTTAACCTTCTGTAATATTACAGGAAATATTCCATCAGGGCGTGACGATTTGTATGATGAAAAACTATTCATAGCCCACACAATTTAGTCAATATTAATCAGTGTACAGTGTGTCTGTGGTATATAGATGCTGTAATCTTAAGTGTCTTCCTGGTGCCCGATCTTGAACGAAAGGCTAAGCGAACGAAAGCTAGTTACTCACATTCAAGTCAAATTGGATTAATCTAAGTCGTCATTTTCGTTCGACTGACTCCATATTTGTTCGCAAATAAAAACAGATTCGATTCATTCAACTGGAAATAACAAGATTATGAAACCCAAATCAAATATCTTTCGACTAGAACACGAATGAAAGCTTTCGTTCGAGGTCGGAACTTGCAGCTAAGGTATACATTCATCTAGATGAATTACCGTAAAATATCCGGTATCAAGGTTTTTCCAACTTTGATGTATTTAAGGGAATTAAAGACGAGAGCGAGTCATTAACTACGTTAAATAATTAATGAGAATCATGATTTTTCTAGGATCATGCGAACGCTGATGCAGCTTTTCAATAAGAATATTTGATATATAGTTATGAGAGGGATGTGGAGTTTTCTAAATATTGTACAAATCCAACTCTGATTTATGTAACTTTAAACACTTTTGACTGTGACTTTAACTATAAACTCCCACAGGGTAATTAGTCGTCAATATTATTGCTTGTCAATTTACTAAATCTTCTGCAAATGGCTAAACTTCCAAATTTGGAATTTCATACAGCACACTGTTGTCTTTGTCTCTGCAATTACCTAGTTTGGACTTATTCTGTCACAACTATTCCAGTTACTAGTTAATTTTTACTCGTATTTGTAGTCGTTGCAGCTTTAACGACTTATTTATGTTTCCCACAGCCCTGAAAATAACGATACTATCATTGACAAAGATTTAACGCTCCCCAAAGGAATCGTAGGTGAACAACTCTCACTGCTAGTGTTAAGTAAGTACTCAGTTTAACTGAGTGGTTAAGACAGAATTCGCTTATAACGAGGGTTTAAGTGAATGGTTGTATGTATATGGTTACATGATTGTATTTCACACAGATGAGGGACTTTTATAAAAGTAAAAAGGGTACACATTTTGTAGTGATAACAAATTATGTGAGGGTGGAACGAAGTTCCTTTCGCTATATATTATGTACTAGCGCCTAAGGCGCCCGTTGAAAACTACTATAATTTAAATGGATATTTAAGAAAAGTAACTTTTTGGAACGAAGTTCCTTATCGCACGTTGCGGGACGGGTGCAAAATGAAAACATTTTAAACAACTTTTTTTTAACCGTATTATGCTATAACCCAGTATACAACCCAATATTATTCTGCATACTTTTAGGATTTCGTAGTTTATTGTTTGAAAGTTGTATCAATTCGTTTTGTTATTTTATTTTATTGCATACCTTTAGATATAAAATTCCCATGGAGTGTGTGCCAAAGACTTGACTTGTACAGTCAAGGACGTATATGAGGGTTGTTTTCTTTCATGTTGGCTTTCTGATAGTCATGCCCATGTAATTAGTGCTAAGGAAATCGGGCTTCGCTGAACTTGTTGGAAGTGTAGGGAATTCGATGTTGACTTTTATAAGCTATTTACGGAGGCCAAGAAAGGATTTCAAAATGTAAATTCTGATATTGTCTCTATTTATTCGAAACTTCAATGGTTGGGGGATATGTTTGATACTTTTAAATGGCCTGAGGACATCTCTTCCTCCCCAAGTTGGAATAAAAGCTTCTAGTGATCGTCATTTAATTGTATCAATAACTCCCAACTCGGATAATTTGGACAGTCTTTTCTTATCTCCGAAATGGTCGTCGTCTGTTGTTCCTTAATCCACTGAAGTCAGGGATCGTAATAATTATGAGTTTTATTATAAAAATGATATAAAAAAAATAAATGGTTTCCCATTACATCCCATGAAGGGACCGGGGAGAACTTCTCACAATCACTGAGCTGTGCGCTTTCCAGTTTTCACTCACTGATTGGGACCTACAGTTTTACACCGATTCCGAACGGTATTTTGAGAAGCTTTTTCATGGCTATATACTCGATAGTGTCGCCGTCACTAAGCGAGGTGCCCGTCGTCGAAAGAAATTTTAAGGTGGTTGGGAGCAGGGATCGAACCCAGGATCTCCTGTACAAGAGGCGCGCACACTACCCATTGCACCACCGACGGTATTAAAAATGATATACTAATGATTATATTATTAGTTTTAAGAAGTTTTTTCAATTGTAATTATTAAATTTGAGTAATATTAAAAAAATCAGCCCATAATCATTATTTTTTCAGAACGTTTATTGAATTCGAGTACTTATAAAAAATTTAGTACCATAATAAACAATAGCAGTTTAATAATTTATATTTTTTTTATATGCATTGTCCCCAGATCGGGCTCTGGAGTATATTTTGTAAACATATATGTTGCGTTTGTACAGTTTTATAAATTCAATTTGTTGAAATCAATTTAACACTCATATAAGATAACAATGTACTGACAATTTTTTAATAAAAAAAATTACATAAATATCGTATTATTTATTTACTAAAATTTATGGTCTAATTAAATCTAAATTTTTTTTATAAAACAATAATTTTAAGATAGCCACTTTTGGCTAATTTTGTAGTTGATGCAGTCAATCTAATCTCTCCGGGTTTTCCTGATTTTTTTATTGCCGATAAATATAATATTTTCATTCAATAGTGTTTTAATCACTTTGAGTTTTACTATAAAGGTGTTTGATGATAATTGTGTAAGTCTTGTTTCTAATCTACTTATAACGGGTTTTTTAATAAGAGCGCTACAAAATACAAATAAATAAAACCGGTTTTAGATACCAATGAAATTCTTTATTCCTGTGAAAGTACGTTCGATGCCATTATGTATGGAACTCAATTTCTTTTGCATGGCCACCACGTGCACTCTTGCCGAAGTCCAGACGCTGAACCCAATTTTCGACGGTTTTCAAGCATAAATCGGCCGATACTGCTGCAATTTCACGTTCGATATTCGTACGAAGTTCATCAATCGTCGTTGGCTTGTTGGCATAGACCATAGACTTGAGGTAGCCCCACAGGAAATAATCTAACGGCGTCAAATCGCGCGACCGAGGCGGCCAATCGCCTGGGCCATTTCGTGAGATAACACGTTCACCAAACTTGGTTTCCAATAAATTGATTGTGGCATTCGCTGTGTGGCTTGTGGCACCGTCCTGTTGGAACCACATGTCCTCCAAGTCCATATTATCCGATTGGGGCCAAAAATATTCGGTTATCATTGAACGGTAGCCGATTCGCATTCACAGTAATGTGCCGGTCTTAATCATCACGGAAGAAGTACGGCCCAATGACGCCGTCGGCCCATAAACCGCACCAAACCGTAATTTTTTCGGGATGCAATGATGACTCATGGATTACGTGTCTGACCAATAATGCATATTCTGCTTATTGATGAAGCCAGTCAGCCAGAAATGAGCCTCATCGCTGAAGATGATTTTCCGATGAAAAGCCTAATCGTAGCGCTCTTAAAGTTGAGGCCACTGTCTACAAATTTCGGTAGTAAATTTTAATAATTTCGGCTCATTGTTGGCTCGCATATCTTTCCATGATGAAATGGCAAACCTTAGTGAAGAGAAATGTCAAAAGAGTGGGGAAAAATATGGCGTCGTTTGCTGTCCCTATCGATTTACTTTTGTAGCGTCTCTGTAGAAAAAACCCTTATTATGTCTTTTTATCATACCTAATATTTCGTTTTTTTCTGAGTGTAATTTTTTTATTATGCTGTTAGAATATTTTGAAAATACATCTTTGTCTTTAAGTTTTCGTCCCGTACTTTCAATGGCTTTTGATATTAGAAAATGTAATGTAGTTACATATTTTATCATTCGTTAAATTTCGATAGTTCGGTATAACTATTTCTAACTTCATTTTCTGCATTACCACCTTCTGAAACTTTTTTCAATTTGTCCTTTTAAAATTAAAAAATTAAATTTTGTCACCTCATTTAAAGTTGTCATAACATTCGGATCACTCTCAATTTTCACCATTAATTCCACTGTGTTGTGGTCGCTATCGTAATCCAATGTTTTGAGGCAGTTTGACATTTCGTTGACCCTCAGTATATTTAGCCTGGAATCCGTTATGTACAAATAGTGGCATTTGTCCGATCGAGGAAAGGATGATGCTACAGAAGCGTAAAGCTTGCATCTGAATTCTATTTGGTTTTTGGACAACCATTCTTTAAGGCTATTGCCTTTTGCGTTATTAGCAGTATTACCCCCTTCTGTGTGCTTGCAGTTCAACTTCAAAATAGTAATTATTTGACTTTTGAAGATTCATAGAACCAAATAGTTTTTGAACGTTTGCTCGTATTGAATTTATATTGCCGGACGGATAGTACACACATATAATAACTAAAAAGTTGTTCCAGTCAACGGGTATCTTTATGGCGCACGTCTCCAAAGCATCGTGCCTGTTATCGTACCTGTAGTATTGTATGTTATTCTTGATTAATATAGCAGTTTCCCCACCCCTTGTTGCATCAATTCGATATTTTTTATGATTTTATAATTTTTAAATATTACATTGTGTCTATGGTTTTCTTTTGTCTCATTTAATAGGGTACTAGCTACTACCTACATATTCTTAAAAATGTACCTATTCTTAAACAAAGGACCAATCTAAAAAAATCCAATTTCATATTCGTTTACATTATTCGATCTTTTAGTTGTTATGTTTTCAATACTTGTCCGGTTCAAGATCAATAACTATTAAACAGTACTTTTTCTATGAAAAATTACACTTTAATAGAAATATTAAAAAAAAGGAAAGATTGTGAAATTGATCATTATCGTGGATGGTTGGGAATATAGCTATTTCAATGCCCTCCCAGGCATATCATCAGCTCCCTTCTCCACAAGTATTTAGGTATATCATCACACATTATAGGGATAAACAAATATCAAGTAAGCGAGAATTGTCTAAACTCCTACTTGTGCGAAAACATCCACAACAATACTTTGCCATAACCACCAATATTCACAACATTTCTTTCCTATGTATGCTTTCATCGAAAGCCATTGCATAGATGTCGTTGTTTCAAAAAAGAAACAACGATTGCCATGAGATTGGCGTTTAGAGTGTACCGTCTTCAAATTTATATTCGTTTATATTATTCGATCTTTTAGTTGTTATGTTTTCAATAATTGTCCGGTTCAAGATCAATAACTATCACAGTCTTACTTTTTTCATAATATTTCTATTAAAATGTACTTTTTACATAGTAAAAAACAATTTTTTCTTAAAAAAAATTTTTCATTTTACAATAGTACCTCTTTTTAAAAATCCATTTAAATTATCGTAGTTTTCAACGGCCGCCTTAGGCGTGTTGGAACTAATTAGTACATAATATATAGCGAAAGGAACTTCGTTCCAACAGAGTGTCCCGTGACACCTCATGTGATTTTTTAAAATAATAATAACCTTTTTTTAAAAAAATTTTTTTTTTATAGAATGTATTTGTTTTAACGAAAAAGTAAATTTTTAGGTCCTTTTTGTAAGAAAATGTATTAATTATATTATCCCGTAAATGTCATTTTTAAAAGAGATGTACTTCTTCTATTAAAAGCTAATGTTTTTTTTAACAACTATTTTTAAGAAGAAGTACTTTATGTAAGAAAAGGCCATAAGGGTATTAATTTTGCTTACAAAGAAATACTTTTATAAGAACAGGTACTTTTTAAAGAAGTAGTACTCTTTTTAGGAAAAGGTTATTTTTTTAAGAAAATGTACTTATTTTCAGACAGGCTACTTATCTCAAGAAAAGAAAAGAAAATGTATTATTTTATTTTTAAGAAAAGGTACTTTTAAGAAAAAGAATTTCTGTTAGAAAATTTAGTTTTTTTTTAGAGAAGGTATTTTTAAGAAGAAACGGTTTTTTTAAGTAATGTGTTTTTTTTTAATTGGCCTTTTGTCAAGAATACGCGTATGTAAGTTTTTAGGATTAGGTACTTATATCAAGAAAATTTATTTTTTTTCACTAAAAATATACTCTTTAAAGAAAAAGTACTTTTTAGGAAAAGGCAATTTGGTGTAAGAAAATGAAATTTTTTAAGAAAAGGTACTTATTTAAAAAAAATATTTGTTAAGAAAATTTACTTTCTATAATAAACTGTAATTTTTTTAAGCAAAGATACTTATGTAAGATAACGTATTTTATTAAGAAAAGGTACTTTATTTAAGAATGTGAATATGTATTTTTTTTTTTGAGAAAATTTTCTTTTTCTAAGAAATGAAACTTATTTAAGAAACTGTTTTTGTTTAAACTTCTTTCACTTTGACTTTTTAAACTTGCTTTTTATTGGGTTCAAAACTATAATATATACTAAATATTGGTTACAGGCTGCACCTATAAATCGTCCCATTAAAAAAAAAATTTCCCAACATATGTGAGACACCTAGTTAGTCTAGACACAACCCAAAGCAAATGTAAACAATATAGTTGATAATACTGGGTTGTAGCGTAATAGTGTTGACGTGCCCGCAACGTGCGATAAGGAACTTCGTACCAAAACTAAGAAGCCATATCCCTACAATTCATACATTTCCAAATTGTGTTATGTGCCAATTTTGCGAATTGTGGCGTGCTGTGTTTATCTTGTACTCGTGCCTGTCATTTAAGTTTACTATCTGACGTTCATTAATTGAAACTCGAGATCTAGGTTAATTTCTTTTATTTTAGTTTGAATATTTCGTTGACCATCAAAGATCATCATCGGCAATATCTGCAAATATACATACCAGACCAACTCACATTCTATGGTGGGAAAAATAGTGTTTTTTGTCCACCCCTCAGAATGGTTTTTTTTTCTGATGATTCTCAAAATATTTCGTGTCATTTAAATCACAAAAATCTCCGTACTAAAAACTTAAAAATTAACTTTTTTTTGCAGAATACGTTATTAGTAAAGCTAATTCCCAGTTAGGATTTTTGAAACGAAATTCTATTGATTTTAATGACCCATATACATTAAGAACTTTGTACTTCGCATTTGTTCGATCACAATTAGAATATTGTGATACTATATGGGACCCAGGATAGAACGTGCATAAATTGAAAGAGTTCAAAGAAGATTTTCAAAGTTTGCTTTAAGAAATTTGTATGGCTCTAAAAACATGCCTTCCTACGAAACTCGTTGTCTATTACACAGTTTCAGTACTCTGGCACAACGGAGAGTGGCGCATCATATTTTATTTATTTATTTATTTATTTATTTCTTTATTCAGTCTTTAGAATACAATTCTTTACAGACCAGAAAATATCTTATCAAATAATTCTTATATCTAGTTGTAAATTAAATCTAACATATTACTAAATTTACCAATAGGCATTGCAAAATCCAAATCATATTTCATATTGATTAAATTAAATTCCTTTAAAGCTCTTGTGATGGGTTCAAACATAGCATAATTTGTTCTATGAACTGATACATTAAAAAATTCTTTAAATCTAAGACGTCTAAAAGGAACATTGAAGCCAATTATACTAAGAAGAGATGGACAATCAATTTGACCAGCTATCAATTTATATACAAGCAGTATTAATCTCTTAGATCTACGGTTAATAAGCGTATCTAAATGTATCAACTTACATCTAGATTCATACGATGGCATAGTATCTGTAAAATTTAATGAAAATAAGGCAAATTTTATAAACTTTTTTTGAATCCTTTCAATTCTATTGCAATATTTATCCTGATATGGATTCCATACTTCAGAAGCATATTCCAATTTCGACCTCACAAATGACGTGTATAACAGTTTACGTATATATGGGTCTGTAAATGACTTACAATTTCTTCTTATATAAGCAAGAACAGAATAAGCTTTTGGGATTATATAATCAATATGCAAATCAAAATAAAGCTTTGTGTCAAAAACTACACCCAAGTCCAATATATGATCAATTTTTACCAGCAGGCTTTTGTCAATGTAATACGTGGAATTTATAATATTAAGACATCTAGCATAGGTTAAATGATTGCACTTTTTAATATTTAATGGAAGATCATTAAGGAAACACCATGAAACAACATGACACAGATCAATCTGCACCGCCACTGCATCATCAAAATTGGCAATCCTGCTATAAATTTTAATGTCATCAGCATAAAGCAGATAATTCACAAACTTAAAACATTTACAAATATCATTAACGAATATATTAAACAAAATCGGACCCAATACGCTTCCTTGTGGAATACCTGACGTCGCAACATAAACAGATGACTTACAGTTGTCTACACTTACATAACAGCATCTATTAGAAATATATGAAAGAATCCAATTCAGAAAAGAAGAATGGAAACCCCACTTACGTAGCTTCATCATTAGTATACCATGAGGCACTTTATCAAATGCCTTACAAAAATCCAAATAAATTGCATCTACTTGACGGCCTTGTTCAAAACTTTCAATACAGTAGTTAGTAAATAACAAAAGATTAGTGCTAGTAGAACGATTTCTTAAAAACCCATGTTGACGGTCTGTTATAAAAGGGTTGACAGAAGCGTATATATATTTATATACCAAATGCTCAAAAAGTTTTGACACATTAGATAATTTAGAGATTGGTCTATAATTCTCTATTTTACTCTTTTGACCAGCTTTAAAAACTGGTGTTATTGAAGACATTTTCCAAACATCCAAAAATTTACCAATTCTTAAAGAATAATTAAAAATGAATTCTAAAGGAGTACATAAAGAACTACTGCACCTTTTAAGAAAATGTGCAGAGATGCCATCTTCGTCAACTTTAGTTGATTCCTTCAAATTAATTAACGCTGAAATAACATCAAGTTCAGAAACCTGTAAAGACCCAAAGTCAACAACAGATTCCACGTTGCCTAAAAGCCTACTATCACCTCCATGAGTAGAATTAAATGATTGGAAATTTGACTTAAAAAACTCTGCGAACAAATTCGCTTGTTCAGATTTTGAATTTGCTATTTTCTCTCCAAAAACCATTACGGAAGGAAAATTACTATGCGTTTTCTTTGACGCTATGAAGCTCCAAAATGACTTAGGATTAGTGTGAATTTTGTCTTCAAATGCCATTATATATTGATTGTATAAAAATCGATTTAAAAAATCAAATTCCCTTGCATAATGCTTATACTTATTCATATGTTCCACAGAATATTGACTCTCGCTTAAGTTTTTAAATTTATTTCTTAGATTTTTTAGCTTCTTCAGCCCTGTTGTATACCACGGTTTTTTGTAAACTTTCGGCTTCAATTTTCTTATATAAAATTGACATATTAATTTAATTTGTTCAGTAAATAAAAAATAACATTCCTCTAAAGACTTATTGGCAAATATTCTCATCCAATCAATTGCTAGTATTGCTTCATTGATTATTTGAAAATCGCAACTTTTATAGTCATA
This sequence comes from Phaonia tiefii, assembly GCA_963931995.1. Taxonomy (NCBI): domain Eukaryota; kingdom Metazoa; phylum Arthropoda; class Insecta; order Diptera; family Muscidae; genus Phaonia; species Phaonia tiefii. The sequence goes on from OZ008368.1 coordinate 30,915,180, forward strand.
CTTTAAATCACTCATTTCATTAGTAACATATATATGGTTTATAAAATATATTATAGAGAGTACAATTAATTCACCAGAGCTTTTGGAACTGATACCTTTCAATGCCTCTAGAAGAAAATTGAGAGACCATTCGTTTGTCTATGAACACTTTCACAGATATAGTTAGGGTTACAATATAATATAAATAGGGCACTATATATTTTGGGAATCATCATAAAACAAACCAGGGTACATTTTGAGGGGTGGTCAAATCGAATTTCTTTTAGTTTTTGTGAGTCGGTCTAATACACATGTATATGTAGACTTCATCCACAGTAAAGTGTTCTATAAATTATTCTGCAAAAAAAAAAACATTTTTCCTTTCAAAAATTCTGTTGTTTCTTTTTCCTTCCTGTCAATATTATACGTATTTCGATGTCGGTTGCCAATAAACAAATTTAGCAAATAACTTTTAGCATCAATAACACAATTTTAATCTCCTTCACAAAGAACCGCAAATTGTAACTTGAGGCAGATAAGAAAATGTACTATTCAATAGTCCACAGTAAATATGTGTATATGTGCCCTTAGACAACAACAGTCTCAGCATGAACCTAGGAAGTTTAGTGTCGCCAAATAAATTTCAAATATTTGTATATTGCAATAAAACTGTTGTAACTTATGCGACTTGGTTGTTCGGCCACATTGTCGTTGACACCTTAAAGGTGCAATGACTTTTTGATTTGAGAACAAAAGGGTGTAAAATTCAAATACAAAATATTTCACATTTCAATAAAATTCATATCATTTCAAGGTTTTTTTTTTATCGATATTGGCAACTTTGAATATTGTACAGATGTTTCCTTCTCATCCTTTTAAAGCCACTAATTGCAATTTGTATGCATTGCAAAAGGGCAGTTTCCATAGGGGCCCATTCATTCAATTGTATGTTATTAAACTTTACACCCTCGGTTGAAACGATAAAAACAACATTCTCATGTACTATAAAACAAAATTTTATCCCAAGTTTCGATCGTAAAAAAAAAAACAACAATTCCTTAATTTTAAAGTAAAAAAATGTATTCTTTTGCTGTTTTTGCCCTATAAAACTGCTGAAACATAATTTTGAAAATTTAGAATGAATTGGTTTAATACAACTGAAGTTTTTTATACAATGATCTTCTTTAAGATGCAAACAAGAAGATTAACCAGTTGCATTATTAAAAGCATGTTCCCTTAATTAGTCCATGCACTTCATTCTAAAAATGTTGATACCATCGGATTCAGTCTGAAATTGCAGAAATTCTTTAACACTCTTTAATGATTTTTGCAATGCGCTATATCGGCAATTGCCTGTTCTACAAAACCCATGCATTCTAAATTCTCAAAATTGTGTTACTGCAGCTTTAAAGAGCAAAATCAGCATAAAAAAAGAAGTTATTTACCTTAAAATTTAAAGTAAATTTCATTTATTGAATAATTTAAAAGGTTACAATTTTGAAAATATCACCAAATTATACTAACACTTCAGGTTACTCAGGAGCTCACACCATTGAAAGCGCCGGAAATTCGTTCAACGGGTGATGCAGAAAATATAGAAGTCAATCCCAATTTTTCAAAAAATTCATCTTTTCCGAGGAAGTGCATTTCCATCTAAATGGCTTTGTGAATACACAAGATTGTAGAATATGAGGTCAGAAAATCCTCATGCAATCCATGAGAAACAAATGCACCCACAAACATCAACTGTCTGGTTCGGATTTTGGTCAGTGGAAAAACAACCAAAGTAAATCAGTATCATACCATTGTCGGAACTGTCAGGATGTAGACTGAAATTGCCAGTAGTTGGATGATAATTTACAGGATAATGATGGCCATTACTGACTTAAGAATTTCCCTTGGTTTTCGAGATATCAAACTTAACTGAACTTGAACATAATTCTAGGTTTTTACTATATTCGGGGCATTATAACATCGCGCATTGAGCTGTGTTCACAAAATTTGTTGTCAGAAACTCCAATCCGTGGCAATACAAATGCAGGTTGAACATTTCGAATTCGTTTTCTTATTTCGTTTTTCAAAAATGGTCGCTTCAAATTCTTTGGTATGATATTTTCGTGATTAAAGTAAAAATTTTTACTTTTTTGCTAAATTGTTTCTTTTACGGTGAATATCAACGGACGATAAGTCCATGAGTAAAAAATTACATGAGGTGTCAGGAGACACCCGGTTGGAATTAAGTTCCTTTCGCTACATATTATGTACTAGTTAGTTCCAACACGCCTAAGGCGCCCGTTTACAAATAGGATAATTTAAATGGATCTTTAAGAAAAGATACTTTTTGTAAAATGATAACCGTTTTTAAGAAATTTTTTTTCTATAGAATGTTTTTTTTAGGTCCTTTTTGCAATAGTATGTATTATATTTTCCCGAAAAGATCCTTTTTTAAAGTGAGGTACATCTTTTATTAAAAGCTAATGCTTTTTTGACGTAGAATACGTCTTACCTTACGGTATGAGGAGTCATGTCAGGTTTTTATTGTTGTAATCTTTATTTCATTGAATTTGAGGAAACGGCTAGATGAATTTTTTTGAAATTTTTTTTGTAGGTAAATGAAGATGTTATCTTTCGTTTGATATACATTTCATATTGGTTGATATATTTCTAGTATTTTAATTTCTCAAATGAAAATTGTTTAAACACATACACTCAAACATATGTGTGGTGTTTGGTTGAGTGTTTTTGGTTGCTCAACATTGCTTAGGAACATGTATCTAGTAAAAAGTGAAACGAACAGCAAGCTAATGTTGCTTGGCAACATGTATCTAGTAAAAAGTGAAACAAACAGTAAGCTAACGTAATAAAGCTTTTTTGCGAAAGCTTCAATAAAGCTGTTGTAACATTAATTTTGAATTGTAAAGCGTAAAGCTTTCACACAACGCTCGAATGCTAATGCGAAGACTCGATAAGGTAAACCTTTTTTAATATTAGGGCGGCCCTCTCTCTCAATAAAAATATTAATTAAAATACATAAATTAAATTAAGTTTAAAAAAATTGAACATAATATTTTTGTTTTTAAACGGACTTGAATCAAATGCCGTTGGTAAATATAAAAATTAGAGCAGACAGTTGTTCGAGGCCTTCGGCCACGGACTGTCCCTGCAGGCTGTGTCAGAGACACGGCCATTAAGTTTAACGTAGAATACGCCATCCGATAAGACAGAAAACATATATAACAATAAATGATAAATAATATAAGCAAATGAATTTATTGTTATATATGTTTTCTGTTTTATCGGATGGCGTATTCTACGTTAAACTTAATGGCCGTGTCTCTGACACAGTCTGCAGGGACAGTCCGTGGCCGAAGGCCTCGGACAAATGTCTGCTGTAATTTTTTTTTAAGAAAAGGTACTATTTTTAAGAAGTACTTTTCTGTAAGAAAAAGCCACATAAGTGTATGAATGTTTTTTGCACTTTTTTAAGAACGGGTACTTTTTAAATAAGTGGCACTCTTTTTAGGTGAAGATTATTTTTTTAAGAAAATGTATTTATTTTCAGATTGGCTACTTATCTCAAGAAAAAAAAAGAAAATAAAAGGTATTATATTATTTTTGAAAAAGTTACTTTTAAGAAAAGGAATTTTTGTAAGAAAGTTATTTGTTTTTGAAGGTATTTTTTGAAGAAAAGGTGTTTTCCTAAGAAATTGGAATTTTTTTTTAGAATTGGTCTTTTTTCAATAATAGATAAATTTTTTCAAGAATAGAAAAGCGTTACCTAAGACAGCAAAATAATCCTATAGTGTAGTTTAAAAGTTAAGAAGCAGATGAATTGTATTGACACAAAACAGCAAATGTGTTCGTTGAAGAGACCTGCCTATTTACGCTTGAAAACAAATATGCAATTTTCCATATCCAACACATGCGATTAAAATTAACGCAGAAGATATAATTTTATATCGGGCGCCCTGAACAAATGCGAGCGTATTTGGCCTATGAATCAGTTTATCAGTTTGGATGGAGTTTTGCAAATCTATAGTCTTTACGGGAAAAGAAGACAATATGTTAAACATGAATTTATTTCTCCGACATGCATTTATTTCTCCGACCTTTTTTCAGCCTCGGGTCTATATAAACAAGCCACAGACTCCAGAAGCTGTCAAGGAACGCCCGAAGATCTCGACAGAACGATTGCATATGCTTTAAAAAGAACCCAAATGATATTCAACAATGGCGACGCCCAATTGATCGATATCAGATTTAGCAAGTAACGTCAAAATAAAGGGTTTTCCAACAAGAGGTGTTATTCTGAATCACCCGGTATTTCGGTAGCTGTCACTTCTGAAACTTTAATTCTTTGCCATTTGTCAAGTAGAAACTACGCCATTACTAAAAATGGAACGATACACGCTTCAACAACGCATTGAAATTATTAAAATTCACTACAAAAATGGGGAAAATCTTGCAGTCACTGTTCGCAAAACTAAAGCATTTTTGGGTCGTCGTGAAGCACCTTGTCGGACCGCAATACAGAGATTGGTGGAAAAATTCGAGCTGTTGGGACAAGTTAGTGATGTTAAGAACGTCGCTCAAGAACAACTGAGAATATTGCTGCTGTAGCCCAAAGTGTTGAAGAAAACTCAGGTTTGTCCATTCCTCGTCGTTCTTTGGGATTGGAATTGGACTTTGAGATGATTAATGATTTTTTATGGTCGGAGTTGGATGATATTGATCTGGACAACGTTTACATTCAACAAGATGGCGCCACGTGCCACACAAGCAACGAAATCATTGCCCTTTTATGGGAAAAGTTACCGGACCGTCTTATCTCTCGAAGAGGTGATCACAATTGGCCACCGAGATCTTGTGATTTAACACCTTGCGACTTCTCCCTTTGGTGCCACATGAAATACAAGGTCTACGCCTACAGTCCATCGTCGATTCAAGACCTCAAAGATAGAATTCGTGAGGCTATCGAAGACATACGGCAGCCACTTTGCGATTTGGTTATGGAAAATTTCATGAAAAGGATATGGTCCTGTAAGCGTGGTCGTGGTGGCCCTTTGGCTGATGTTGTTTTTCATTATTAACGGCATACCTTCCTCTTTACTACGAAATAAACATCCGATCATTTATCTCAAAAAATGGAATTTTTCTTTGAATACCTAAATAATAACTCTTATTGGAAAACCCTTTATTAAGATCCAAGTTAGCATCAAAAATTAACTATGGAATTATGTATTTCGTTTCGTTTTGCAGATATGGTGCAACAACATCGGGTGCGTGGATTTGAGTTACCCAGTAGCAATAATAGAATTTTTTTTGCGGCCTGCAGCAGTTAGTATATGCTTCATCGAATCCTGATCATATTCATAATGTGGCGAATCTTTATATCTAGATCAATATGCGTCTATGGTAAAAAGTAGAGAAAATTTAAAAAGTCAAGTCCGGTATCTTTCGTTAGTATCCACCAAACCTTTCGAAATAAGAACAGAATAGTTTACCCATATCGGTGGTTCGAACTAAGATTTTCAATTGATATTTAAATTACAAAGTAATTTGATTTACAGAAATAACATCAATTGATTCACTCATTGCGAACGCTGCTCTTAGCTTGAGAATACTGTCTTAATTTGACAACACTCTTACGGGGCACTTGTCGTGGCTCGACAAAACTCTTCAGGGGCACTTGTCTTAGCTTGACAACACTCTTCTGGGAATACTCGTCATGGCTTGACAACAATCTTTTGGGAATACTGGTCTTGGCTTGAAATTTTTTTTGGGGCACTTGTCTTGGCTTAGCAGTACTCTTCTGGGGGCAAGTTGCTAGCTGGTTGATTTTAAGATGATCGGAAACTCAGTGTCTTGCTCACTCGATTATTCGGATTCGCTGCATAGATCGGTATCGGATATGCAGGATACTGGCTTTTTTGGGGCACTTGTCTTGGCTTGGCAATACTCTTCTGGGGGCAGCTCTGGTCGATTTTAAGATGATTAGAAACTCAGTTCGAATTCGCTGCGTAGATTGGCATCGGATATGCAGGATACTGGCTCGGCATGTGATTTACATGTCCGGTGAGAACGGTCCGGGATATGTTATCATGGAATGGGCTGCATGGTAACAGGAAGTGTAGAAACAGTGAGCCGAAGCCCCTGTGTAGGAACGGTGAGCCCAAGCTCCTATGTAGGAACAGTGAGCTGAATCGGCTGTGTAGGAACAGTGAGCCGAAGCCCCTGTGTAAGAACAGTGAGCGGAAACCCCTGTGTAGGAACAATGAGCCGAAGCCCCTGTGTAGGAACAGTGAGCTGAATCGCATGTGTAGGAACATTCGGCTGAAGCCCTTGTGTAGGAAAAGTGAGCCAAAGCCCCTGTGTAGGAATAGTGAACAGAAGCCCCTGTATAGGAACAGTGAGCTGAATCGCATGTGTAGGAACATTCGGCTGAAGCACCTGTGTAGGAGTAGTGAGCCGAAGCCCCTGTGTAAGAACAGTGAACCGAAACGCCTGTGCAGGAACAGTGAACCTCAGCCCCTGTGTAGGAATGGTGAGCCGAAGCCCTTGTGTAGGAACAATGAGTCGAAGCCCCTGTATAGGAACAGTGAACCGAAACCCCTGTGTAGGAACAGTGAACCGAAGCCCCTGTGTAGTAATGTATTTATACCGTCTTTATTAAAGAACGGATCCCAAAATTGTTCCTATACTTTGCAGAACTAGAGCCCCAGATAAGATGCTATAATTTTACTAGGTTCTGCACTCGGAAGCGACCCTTAGTTTAGTCGACCTCAACATTAAATACCGTAGCTTTAGTGACGCGAATGAGAATTACATCAAAGGCCTCATTCATGTGTGACACAAAGTCGGCAGAACTTGTGTGTTTGTCAGTGAGTGTGATTATCCACGGTAAGTGATGGATGTTGTATAGGCTTAGGTGAAGGCTAGCCCAGGGAAGTATGGCGGTGTGAATGGCAATGAATGTATAGACTATTATGTACGGACGCATTATGATGCCACGTTACAGAAGATTAGTACTTCTGTGTAGTCTCAAAAAAAATTGGAGACAGATCCAAATATTATTCATGATTGCACCCTCATTTTGATGATTATTAACAAGGGGTTTTGTAACCATGAAATGTTTAAAATATTTTTTTTATATCATTGATATATTAAAATTGATTAGATGATATCTGACTAACACATATGTCAGACAGGAATTTATATAAATATTTTTTTTTAATATTTTTTTTGCTTGTATCTGCATGTTGTAAAATTCTGATGATTGTACGAAATGTTTATATCTCTCCTCAGTTAATATAAATTTAAGTTACGAATATAACAAGAACTTACGTAGTTCCGAAGTCATTGACGCTCTAAAATGTGACGTAGAATTCTTCAAGGTATATATGCCATTTGAGATTTCAGTTTATGGAAGTTTTTGGCCAAAAATTTTATTTGATTGTTGCTTAGAGAATACCCATTACGTCTGCTTAACCAAGCAGTTAATAGAGTATTTATTACCCCTAAACGATCTACGTGGTTATAGTCAAAGTGAATTTGGTGTGCCTTATTGCCATAGGTTTTCTACATCTATTTTAATGCTTGGTAATATGGCGGTCTTTTTGAACTCAACTTCTAAACTTGGATCAGTTAATCCTGTAGTTATTTTTCTACCAAAAAACTCATCGTATAGTCTATGACACACATATTCCAAACAGTCTTTTGGGAAGCGTCTTCATGGCTCATTACTGGATAAAACGGCTGCCACTAAGCAAGGTGACCGCATTAATAAAAAACGAACTCAAGTTTTTGTCTAGTACTACTTATATTTTTACTATATTACAGAGCATTCATTTATATACTCAGTGCCAACTTTCTCTTTGTACAACTAATCTCTCTTATTTACGGAGAAGCGCACAGAGAACTAAAGTACAATATGTAAGTTATAATCTGCTCTTATTTAACTTCGTCCTTGTCTATCATTTTACCAACTTCGCGAATTCTACTTTAGTTATCCGAATTCGTCACAACTACACTTATGACCGACGAGAATAAGGACTATTTGCCGAATACATGCATGTGCTGTGTGTTACCACAGCATTTGCCTGACTTCCTTCGTTTAAAATATTCAGTCACAAACGTTCGTCTAACAAAAACTTACGTATAGTTACGGCATAAAATGCAACTTTTCGCATCTTAAACATTTTATGTCTTAACAAACAAAATAAAATGTACGAGTTTTAAATTTAAAATATATTACAACGAAAATATTAATTTGAATAGTAACATGTACTAAATAAAATTACTCTGTGATATATAGTACAGGTGTTACAAAAGAAGTCATCCGATGTTGTTTGGCTCTCATTTTTTTGTAAATGAAAAACTCCGATTCGATAATCTATAATCAAAAAATATGTTTATTTGAACCTTTAGAATTTTATTGGTTAAGTTGAGAAGATGGTATCGGTTAAATGGGCGCCATCACAATTGATTAACATAAGGGCCCGTTTTATGGCATGTTTCATCACTTCGGCGAGAACTTCGGGCGACAGATTCCCGCACTCGTGTCGAATGTTGACCTAGAGGGCTTCCAGGGTCTCGAGCTTGTTCACGTAAACACAGGACTTCAAAAAACCCCACAAAAAAGTATGGAACGGTTATATCGGGCGACATTGCGGGCCAGTGCAAATAATCGCCAAACGGCGTTCTCGAAAACAAAAATGGCCCGATGACTCCTCCAGCGTGAACAGCGCACCATGCATTCACTTTGAGCGGGTTTTGCTTGTTCACGTACCCGCTGAGGTGGAAATGAGCCTCATCGCTCATTATGATTTTCAAATCATTATGAACAAAAATGCCATAAAACGTGCCCGTATGGTAATAAATTGTGAAGGCGCTCATTTAACCGATATCATCTTCTCAACTTAACCAATAAAATTCTAAAGGTTGAAATAAACATAATCAAAAAACAGAATCGAAGTTTTTCATTTAAAAAAACAAATGAGAGCCAAAGAACATCGGATGACTTCGTTTGAAACACCTTGTAGATCTATAGATGACAGCTCCATGAGGTTAATGCAAAAATATTGTACATAAACTTCTTCAGTTATTTGCTTACTAATATCAGTTAGTTTTTGAAATTCCAGAGATCCATATCTAAGGTCACTAGCTGCAAAATAATATGGCTTTTGTGCAGAATTTCAATTTCGCTTAAGTACTGAATGTAGAGGGCAGCGACCTGAGACCCTACGGCAATAAAGTCCCTTCATTCAATTCTACATTTTTCTATGCATTTTTTATGGACTTTTATCTTCCATTGTCAGCCAAGTTAAATGACTAGTACAGAAATTGCAAACTCATGAACCGACATATGCACACATAGACACCAAGTCATCACTGCGTCCGACTTCCACATAAATTAAATGATTACAATTTTCGGAACACCTACACCCAGAGAACTAATTGTTTGAAAAGAGGTTGTAGCAACCGTAAATTCGGCTGTTGTCACCGAATTTCGGTTGCTATAACCGAATTGAGGTTGCCTCAACCGAGTTTAGTCCCCACAACTGAAATTCGGTTGAAGCAACCTCGTTTCATACTGAATCTCTAACTATATTCGTTCTGTCAACTTAATTTTTTAAAATTTCGGTTGGAGCAACCGAATTTGGAATGCAGCAACCGAATTTGTCATCAATTCGGTTGTAACTTACGAATTTGGTATCAATTCGGTAGCAATAACCGAATTTAGCTTTAAGTCAGTTGCAGCGACCGAATTTGGCATCAATTCGGTTGCTGTAACCGAATTGGACATGAATTCTGTAGGTACGACCGAATTAATTTTCAATTCGGTTGCCAAAATATAATTCTATGCATTTTAAACCTGGCGTTTTAAATTATATGTAGAAATATTATATCAATACCAAGATTTTCTTGTACTTTTAACAAAGGTGAGTGCAAATGTGATAATTATAGTTTGTCTTAAAACTGAACTTTTTCGCAGAAAATGTTCAATAAAATATCAACGGTTTTGAAATTGTTCAAAAGGGTTTAAGTAAACCAACAGATACTACACGTCGGAATTGGTGCCATGGCCCGTGATGTCCGGGAGTTCAAAAAAGTCAGAAGTGGTAGGTATATCAGATTGTTGTTTCCTTTTGTAAGTTTTTTATAAGATTGCTTGAAAATAAATCATCAGTTAATAATTAAAACAAATTTCAAAATTCATTTCTTTTCATATCTAAATTCGGTTGTAACAACCTCTAATTGGGCTGTAAAAACCTCTAATGAGGTTTCGATACCCTCTGATGAGGTTGTGTCAACCTTTAATGAGGTTCTGGCACCCTCCAATGAAGTTGTGTCAACCCCTAATGAGGTTGCGACAAGCTCCGATGAGGTTGTGTCAACCTCCAATGAGGTTGTGTCAAACTCCAATGAGCTTGTGTCAACCTCCAATGAGGTTGTGTTTACCTCGAACGAGGTTGTGTCAACCTTTAATGAGCTTACGGTTAATTCGGTTGTCTCAACCGCATGTAAGGGGTAAAAAAGTATTTAAACACAATATTTGCTGTTGATCAAACTTTAAAGTCAATAGAGGAGAAGAATTCAGTAAAATATAATCCAATACCATATTTATTAAGTAACGGTTGTGATTTTCGCTAATTATCGTGTCAACTAATCAATTATCTATTCCACATTTGTATGGGAGGTACCAAGCGAAAATAAGCTTTTTCAATGGGTGACTCTTGTTTTACGGAATATAGAAACGAAAAAAAACCGATTCCCATTACATTCCATGAAGGGATTGGGGACAGCCTCTCACAACCAGTGAGCTGTGCGCTTTCTAATTTTACACTCACTGATTGGGACCTACAGTTTTTACACCGATTCCGAACGGTAGTTTGAGAAGCATTTTCATGGCTAAATACTCGATAGAGTAAATAAATAAATAAAATACAAAATTTCACACAGATCGTTTGTGTTTATCGGAAATTACAGGGTCAACCAGATGACCGGTCGCCCAACTTTTATCCGCGAAGTATCAAATCTTTCTTGGTCTTATTCGAATTCGACAAGTTGTTCTCATAAGTAAACCTTAGCCAAAGTTTCAGAAGTGACAATAATTCGTATTAAAATTTTAGATTCCTATGCCAGGTACCAGTAAGCCCGTAGCCATAACACCCATTCACTAGGATTCACTATGTCTACTTTTCTTCGTTGTACCCACATCCCTAGAGGTGAGAGTATAATGGTCTTGATAAAGCTTCCAAAATATTCCCACATTGCATTCAAACAGAGGAAGGGTTGCTGATCGGCGCACGCTGAACCACGCATATGTTTGGAACGCACTTCAAACATTAATATGTTTGCAAGTCCCAAACTTACTTATGTTTAAATGTATAAAGCATCCTGTTTACTGGCTAACATGTATGCTTTTACGTGGAAACATATGCGTACTTTCCGCAAAACCTAATAATATTTAAAAACGAATAAATCTTTTATTTCAATATGTATGTATGTATTATTAATTATAATTAATTTTATCAATATAAATTCACATTTATAAACAATTAATATAAATAATTGAAAGATTTATTAAGATGCCCTTTTTACTTTTAGGCACATTGAATGCATTATTCTTTTTTTTTCATGAAATGAGAAACTGCAGCTCTTTTGCTTCACCTTTCCTTGTTGTATCGCACGTTTTTGTTTTCAGAAGGTTTCAGCTATGCATTAGTTATCTCTATGCGTTGGTACACAAAGAATATATTTATATACAAATCTAGTTCATGCAAGCCAAGCGTTTATTTCACAAATGGTTCGCTGTTCTGATTTTCTCAGTAAAGGCTCGGACAGACAAAGGGCTGCATGTAATTGCCCTTTCCAGTTTCGTTCATCACAAAACTTTGGTAGCACACATACATGTATACGAAACACATAAACCATAGTAGCATCACAAACAGTTTAAGCGCCCGTTTATTCGTTTTTCACTGATCAAGCTCTTTTGATATCCTATGTCCGATGAAGCATTGACGACTGACTACATGAAATTAAAACGCAATACATCCGCCAAAATAGGAAACACTGACTTCATCTAAAATTGGCACGCACATTCAGGAATATTTATGACTCACTGACTGAGAGAATAATGCAAAACTACAGATACGCACTTACAAGATAGACTCTCTCATTGTCCCTCTTTTATTCTCTTACTCTCGAGAGAGCATACACAGTGCATCCAACACAGCTGTATTTGTATCACAAACATAAATATATGTGGGACGCAGAAACATATGTTATAATATATTAATCATTGTGTCTCAAACATGTAATATTGAATAGCAAACACAATATGTTTGGACACAAGTATATTATATTTTCGACAAGCTCCAAACACACTTTATATTTGCATCCAAACAACAAAAAAAGACAGATATTTCAGCGTGCGTAATATACATTATGTTGGTTGCGTTTTCAACACTACCCAACAAAATGTTTAGTTGCAAAAAACCAGAAGGTTTTTCATGGATAAATACAGGATAGTGTAGCCGTCACTAAGCGAAGTGACCGCCGTCGAAAGAAATGTAAGGTGGTCAGAGCACGGATCGAAACCACGCTCCCATGTACGGGAGCCGCGCACACCACCATTGCAACATCGACGGCCACATTAGCTTATATACATTATTATTTTCCCGGTTACTAAAAGCTCACCCCAATCCCTTCATGGGACGTAATGAGAATCCTTATTTGTTGTAATAATAATACAAGTAGTAAAAAATTAAATCTAAGTAAAATGTTTTGTTGGTAATTTTTCCAGCATTACAAATATGATATTACTGAACAACAAATATGATTAAAATTGTCCCAAGTTAGCAACCATATTTGTTGTTTCTATACTGGGGTAGACCAGGCAAAAAAAATATTTGAGAAAATATATTTGACCCGGTCTATGAAAAGGTGGCTTATGATTCAAAAAATTATTTTTCCCTTTTTTTTTGGTTGGGATAGTTTTTGAGACGCTCTTTCACATGCTGAAAAGCAGAAAGTCCTAACTTGCTTAGAAGTGTACAAAAAATTTAAAGAAAGAGGAGCACAAATGAACGAAAAACAGAATTTTATTGAAAATCGAGAATCAAGATAATACATGGAATTGAAAATGAAAAAAAAAAGGATTGAACGCTACAAAAATGATTTTACCAAAAAAAAAAGCTATTTTGCAGAAAAAAATATTTATTTAGCAATCTTAAGTAATTTTCTTAGTCGCCATCCTTGTTGAAACCTCTAAAGTCGCTCGTTTTTTTTTAATCTTCTTCTGGAGATGAGGCCGTACGTTTTCTTGATTTTTTATTGGAGTTGAATTCGCAGGTTTCTTCAGTTTTTTCTTTTTTGAATCGTGATTGGACGATGAAGCTATAGGCTTCGGTTTCTGTTTCGACGATGAAGCTACAGATTTCATCGGTTTCTTTTTGGACATTGAAGCCACAGGCTTCTTCTGTTTAGGTTTTGAGGACGAAGCCTTGGGTTCCTTCGATGCCACTTTTGTGGCTGGTATAGCATCTTAAATTTTTTTTGATGGTATTTTTTCCGATGGCAATGGAGCCAAATATATATTCATGGGATCTGAAACCAAGCTTCTGAGATTCTGATAAATGTACCACTGACACTGCAGAGATAAACCAACTGATTGGATAATATTGGTCATGTTGTCATCAGCTGGGATTATTGACAGTTGAAATCATTCAACATCCTCGCTGTCCGCAATTTTTTTTTGATTTTATCTTTACCTTTTTGCCTTTCATGTTCCCTCCATTTCATCATTTTTGTGTAGGCATCTCCAAGTTTGTCTGTGCACATTATTTCGGATTCGATAAATCTCAGCATAACCAAATCAAGTTCATGTTTTGATAATTCTAGATAGTTGTTTCTTGCATTTTCTATTATCTTTCGCTGTATAATTTTTTGGCATTTCTTATTACAGCAATCTTGCAAAATAAATTTATTTACCAATTCCTTTTCTTTGTTATCTATAGTAGTCAAGTCCATTGTAAAAAACTTTGTTCCACTTCCATTTGATCTTCACCTTGAAATAATGATTGTAGTTCCTCATCGTAATTGATACCTAGAGCATCGAAAGAATCATCATCATTCTCTTCATTTTCACCAAAATATTTTTGAAAAACCTCACTAAACCACATTATTCACTAGTTCATAACGGAAAAGACCAACAGAAACAATTATACCAATAGTTATGATAGCTGATAACATTCTCAAACTCACTTCAGTATTACCGATACGAAAATCCGAAAGTAGCAACTTGAAGCAATTAATCACTTGGTGCCCTTGAACAACGAGAGACACTGGGCAATCGGAAAGAAAGAGAACGACTACCGAGAAACTGACGAAATGCATTGTTTATCTTTAACAGCTGATTTCTCAATACTCACTTCAGTATTACCGATACGAAAATCCGAAAGTAGCAACTTAAAGCAATTAATCACTTGGTGCCCTTGAACAACGAGAGACACTGGGCAATCGGAAAGAAGGAGAACGACTACCGAGAAACTGACGAAATGCATTGTTTATCTTTAACAGCTGATTTCTCGAAATTTTGTTTTTGAGTCATAAACCACCTTTTCATAGACCGGGTCACATATAAGTGGCTTATTCTTTCGGCGATGGGAAGATTCGATCAATAATAAATATATGTATGCTAAAGGTTTGAGGGAATAAAAGTTTATATCAGAAATTTTTTATTGACAGGTTATTGTATATTTGATTTATCGAGTTGGTCGTTCCATCACAAGATTAGAATATAACGAGTATTTTAAAATTTGAAAAATTTTTAAAATTATTGTATTTTATTCTATTCTATAGAAAAGTGAGCAATACAATAGTCGTGATTTGGTTACAAGCAAGCGATTAACGCTTGCTAAGTTGTAAAGAATCCGGCTTTTTAGCGAGAAGTCATTTTATTCAAAAATATGAAAAATGGTTGAAAACGGTAAAAGATGTCAAAAATAATTTTTGTAAAAACTTAGCGAAAATCAATCGCGTCGCTAAATTCTCGCTAAGTCTTCGCTAAGTGCTTCATACAAAACAAGTGATTATATAAGCAAGCGGTGTAACCAAAACACGCTTATTGCCATTCTTAGAACAATTTCGATACTTCTCATTGTAATGAAGGTCAATCGCAAAGAAATTTTAAAGTGTTTAAATATATTTAACATTCATTAAAATCTGAAAATGAGCCAACCCTAACTTAGATAGTTTAGGCAGAAAAGCTAAAATTGTGGGGAAATTGAAAAGCTAAAATTGTGGGAAAAAGGAAATCTAAAAAAGCAAATCCATAAAAAACGTACAAATAGCAAACCTTAGGCCCGTATTAGCACTGAACTTGTTTTTTTGAATATATTTAGAAAATTAATTTTTAAATTACTACACTATTTACAAGGTAAATACAAAAAGATTACTTAAAATTATTCAATACATAGTTTTGGAAAGTTGTTTCTAATATACGTTTTAACAAAATAAACTTATAGATGTGCTAAATGTCAGAGGAAAAATCATAAATTAAATATCATAGAAAATACATTTTTCCTCACCACTTACAGACCAGATGTTTTTTCCGGCTCTATAAATTATGTTTGGTTTTCATTTACTAGATTACCATTAAACTTATTTTACTGTGAACGAAGCCATCAAGATTTAAGTCTACTTACTCCAAATTAAATTTGATTGTATTCCTCTTTGTAGCAAACAGGCAATAATAAGATATCTTCAAGGCATTGTAAATTTAATACGAATACTATTGGAACGATGATTCTCTGAGCAGACACTTGTCACATAAAAAGCACTTTGGTTTGATCCAATCAACGCACATCGAAAGCACATTGCTTGAAAAGGCTGCAAGACAGCACGCTGTCTAGCACACTTAGGCTAAAGAAGCCCATTGTGATACCTGCAGTTTCCTCTATAGCAACTATTGACTAGTCGTCTAGCCAATTTGCCCTCTCAATGAATTTGTCTATAAGACCTACAGGAATACCTTGTAGGACTACGGTGCTAACTAAATATGTTCCGAATATCCTACTTCTCAGTCCTGCCAGAGCAGGGCAATCCAAGAGAAGGTGTTTCGTTGTTTCCTCGTCCTCTTCCATGCAACATCTATAGAGATTGGAGTTTCTATGTCCCAATCTTAGGGCGTGTTTTCCTACAAGACAATGTCACATAAGTGTTCCTATCATTGTGGATAACCTGCCTCTCGGTAAGTTAAGTATTTGCCTAGTCCTCTTCCTGTCCACCTGTGGCCAGAGGACCCTGGCTTGTTGGCAAGTTGAAGTAAGTAAAGAACATATTATCGGCCCACTGCCTAATCTGCAAACGGCAGGTAGAGATTGGCATACTAACATCTTCTTTTGCCGAAAGAACCTGTGCCGTAGTGCCCTGTCTAGCTAACGCATCCGCTACGCAATTGCCTGGAATGTCGCTGTGTCCCGGCACCCAGTTGAGCCTGATGTCAAAGTACTCTGCCGTCACCGTAAGTGATGAGAGGCATTCTTTCACCGTCAGGGACGTAGCAAACATGGTTTCCAGGGTTTTTTTTATGGCAGCCTGGATGTCTCTGTAGATACATATTCTTCGGAGGGTTGTGACATTACTTTTCAGTAGTTCAGCAACCTCCAGTATGGCGGTAATTTCCGCCTGAAATACATTACAGTGATCAGGCAGCTTGAAGGAGATATATACATTTAGGTCCGGTGAATGGACCCCATAGCCTACTTGCTCGTCTAACTTGAAAATCATCCATGAAAAATCTGATACTACTAATTCCCCTTCCAGTGACTTTTCCTAGGTATTCCTGTTCGGAATAGAAGTCCTTAAATTTGTCGCTAGTAGAAGGTAGGTGATACAGTAGTCAGTTTTTGTGGGAATAGAGTTGATCCGATGTAGCAATTCACCGTATCCGGAATGCACCGATATCATGACGCCACAATCTCTAATTCTCACCAGGGATGAAGCGGCTGTCGACTCGGGTATAATATCAGGAGTACTAATGTTCAGGATAGCACTAAGTGCAGTACCTGACGTCGTGCCCATTGCCCCACTAACGCCAAGCAGTGCTGATCTTTGAATTTTCATCCAGGAATTCGGAATATATTTTTTTGGAGGGACCTCCACCAAACTACGATGCCATATAGAAGTATTGGTCTGACAATTGCCGTATAAATCCACATGGTGATCAGTCCCCAGCGTTTGCCTATAGCCCCTTTACAGCAGTAAAGAGCAACAGACGCCATTTTCACCCTCTCCACCACATTCGGTTTCCAAGACAGTTTTCTGTCGAGAATTGTTCCCAGGTACTTGACCTTTTCCGTCAACTGTAATTGCACCCCATTAACTGACGGCAGTTCAAATGCGGGTATTTTATATTTCCGAGAGAACAGGATAAGCTCGGTTTTAAGTGGATTAAGTGATAGTCCGTTGTTAGCGGTCCAGTTCGAAATTAGACTAAGTAGGCTGGTTGTACGAATGCTAAGTAAATTAAGGTTTCTACCCGTACAGATGATAGCAATATCATTGGCATAGGCAAAGTCCTGGCATTCGGCCCTGTCCAATTCAAGAAGCAGTTGATTGACAGAAGTTAACCATAATAGTGGAGAGAGAACGCCCCCTGCGGTGTCCCCCTGTTAGCGTTCCTAGCAATTGTAACACCACCCCATTCAGCTTTGACGGATCTATCTACCAGAAGCTTCCCAATTAGGCATGTCACTAAGCTGTCGACTAATAGATTCTGTAACGACCTAAGAATCGCCGAAGGTTGATTGTTATTGAAGGCTACCTCGATGTCCAAGAAGGTCCCTAGAGCGAAGACCTTATTCTCAAGAGAGTTCTCTATTATGCTGACTATAGAGTGGAGAACCGTCTCAGTTGACCTACCCCTTAGAAATCCATAAAAATTGCTTATTTTTTCGATCGGACGCTTAGTTCCCGAAATATACACATAAGGCCGTTTTAGCGAGTTTTTGTATCAAACGTTTATTATATGTATACAGGGTGGTTCAGTCACAACTGGACAAATGTCAGCAGCGAATTCTTTGCCTCATTTTATGAAAGTATGTCCATTTACGACCATCCCCGAAAATGAAAGGGGGCGAAATGGCAGCGGTTTGAAAATTTCCGGATTGGTGGTCGGAGAGTACTTGGGTAAAATTGATAACTTCTGAACAAGTGGTCATAACTTCGGAATGGTAAGACCTCTGGGCTTCATTTAGGGCATTTTGGAATGGTAAGCAGTAGGCCATCTTTTAAGAGAAAGTTAACATAAGTTACCTGCCATCTGTGTGAGCAAAGTAAGGTTATGTGCACATTCGTATATCTTTTTTTAAAATTTTTTTAAACGTCTGTATCTCGGCGATTTCACTTTTTTTTAATTTTTTTGTGATTCTGAAAGGTCTTCTAAAAACCTTTCCAACAAGCCCACTGATTTAGGAGTTAGCAATTTTACCCTAGTACGCTTCGACAGCCAATCAAGTCCTCTGGGCTTCGGTTAGGGTATTTTGGAAAATAAAGCAGTAGGGCTATCTTCTAAGACAAAAAAAAACATAAGTTACCTGCTATCTGGATGAGAAAATTTAGATCATGTTCACGTTCTTATGCAAAAAAAAAAATTCTGAAAGCTCCGTATTTCGGCGATTTCACTTTTTTTAATTTTTTTAATAATTCTCAAAGGGCCTCTTAAAGGGCTTTCCAACAGGCCCAAAACTTACCAATTTTAAATTTAATTCAGAACTTACCAATTTTAAATTAGTACCCGCCGACCACCAATCCGAAAATGTTCCAACCGCTGCCATTTCGCCCCTTGCATTTTCGGGGATGGTCCTAGATGGACATATTTTCATGAAATGACCCAAGGAATACGCCGGTGAAATTTGTCCAGTCGTGACTGAACCAATCTGTATATGCCTTTAGTCATTAGTCAAAGCTTGAAATGTCTCAAACAAACACTTCAATCAAAACATGTTTCGAATGGAAGGAAATACTTCAGTAAACCCCTCTTCTCGATGTATTCATCCCCCCCTACGTAACTTCTCCCACTGTAACATCATCCCAAACTTTGTGTTACTATGCACCCCAGGATGTATTTAAATGTCTCTGCACGTATTTAGCTCGCATTTTACTACTTCAATTATGTCTCATATTAAACTAAATGTTGATAAACAAACCAAAGCCATAATGTTGTTAATGTGGTTTGTTGTGTATCCGTTTCATTTCACCAATTGTATTAGGCAATTCAGAGGCCATGAGTATTTAATCCAACTCTGGTGATGAATACACAGACGTGTTGTGTCACTAAAGGTCGATTTTATCCTCTACACTAACGGCCTTAGCAAGTACATAAGTCGCATTCACTTCACTTGACATTTTAGATTTTTACACTTTAAATATTAATCATCGACAATCACTTTATTGTTTTTCAAAATATTCCCCTTGAAGATTTATACACTTTACAGACATGCATTCTGAATGCAGCAACCGCTTCTTCAGTTGTCGAAAAACGTTGACCAATTTGTTTTTTACGTAAGGAAATAAAAAGAAGTCATTCAGTGTCAAGTCAGGACTATACGGCGGATGACCCATCAAATCGATAATTTGGGTGCTGAAAAATGCAGTTGTTTCAGCCGATGTGTGAGAGCTCGCATTGTCGTGGTGTAGAGTAATCCGTCTTCGGCGGTTGGTTTTCCTGATTTCTTGGAAGATAACTGGCAAACAAATAGTTGTGTACCATATAGAATTCACTATTCTGCATTGTTCTAGTGGTACGGTTGTGACATGTTCGGTTTTTCCGAAAAAACAGGCGACCATTTGCTTGGAAGTGCTTCGGGCGCGAACAACTCTTGTTGGATTTGGCTTATCTTGATATACCCATACAGTTGACTGCTGTTTACTTTTGGGCTCATACACGTAAATCCAGGATTCATCACCTGTCACGATGTCATAGACGTGTTTCGAAGCACCGCGATCGTATTTTTGGAGCATTTCTTTCGACCAATCGACACGAGCCTATTTTTGAGCTATTGAAAAATTGTGTGGGATTCAACGCGAAAAATTTTGTTTTGACAGTCAAATGTTTATGCAATATTGAATGTATGCTGGTCCCACTAATGCCTAAGGTTGTCTCAATCTCACGATAGGTCACATGACGATCTTGCAAAATCAGTTCGCGCACAGCATCAATGGTTTTCGGAACAACAGCTGATTTTGAATAACCTTCACGAAATTTGTCCTGGAGTGAACGATTGAGTTCACCATACCATCCATAAATACTGGTCCTCGATGGACCTTCATTGCCAAAAATCGAATTAAGTTCATCCATGCACTGTTGCTAAGTTAATCCACGTCGAAATTTGTTAAAAATAATCGCACGAAAATGTTCACGATTTAATTCCATTTTTGGGCTGAGATGAATCTTTTAAGTTACTGTAAACAACACAAATAGCGCTCGTATGTCAAAACGTTCTGAGTACGCATAACCTCAAAAATATCAAACTTTACAATAGAGCCGTCAATTGCCAGATTGCAACACTAGGGTTGCCAAATCCCGAAACATAAAATTCAACCCTCTACTTGCCGTTGGAATTTCGCCGACATTTATGTAAAACTATATAAAAATAAAAATTGTTTCCCATGACATCCATTAAAGGGATTGGGAGAGCTTTTCATTTTCATTTTGGTTCATCAGCTCCAAACTGACCGCATATTCAACAGATGATGTACAGTTTGTGTATTCACATGTATGTTTCTATGTCTGCCTTGTTTACAAATGTTGATGAATTAACACGTGTTTTCGTAAAATTTTACGTTTTATTCATCCATATATCGGACTTTACATAAATCGAGCTGATTGGGTTACGTCGCTCAATAGAAAGTGTAACGTGAGGGCAAAAGGATTTATAAAGGGTGTCTCAGTAAGAATACACTTTTCAATTTGAGAAAAACCACAAGAATTTTTTGAGCCATTTGTAATTTTTGCTGTGTTTACATCTACAGGCGCGGTTAGGGGCTTAACTCACAAAGTGAACACATCCAAACACAGTTTGTCCGACCACGATCACACAGATTGCTTGGCGTTTAACTCCTCCGAAACGGCTTAACCGATATGTATACAATTTTGCGTGCATGTCGGGTAGGTCTCAAAATTGACCAACATCTATTCTTCATACCCTTAAATGATAAGGGTGACCTACACTCCTAGAACACAGATTTGGCCGACTGCGAAACACAGATTGTCAGACTGCGAAAAAAACACACACTGCTGTAGCGGCAGCGAACATAGACTAATACATATAGTAGACCTAATAGTTCTCTCACCAAATTTATGACATTTGGCCTGGTGTGATATTTACGTTCGATGTTGAAAAGAACTGCGTAACTAATACCAGATAGAGACAATGGTTCAAAACAACGAACAAAATAACAACAACGGCATTTCGTTTTATGTGTTAAAATAATTGTGTTAAATACAACACAAATGTATGCTGACAATAACAGTCAATAAAAAAGTTTAAACCACATTTAAGTTTCACAATTTTTCACCAAAACAACATGTATTGTAATTCCACCTGGTGTATGTCACTTTTCGTCAAACATTTCTCTATCACACCGACCGCATCAAGAAGAGTGCGTCAGATGAGCCAAATATTCTATCTAGTTTGACTTTACTCTATGGCAGCGAATAGTTGTCTTGTGTGGGTGCGAGGCACTCTCAGAGCAAAGAGAATAATAACGTGTTTGTACGTATATAAAAATGAGATAGCAAGAGAGCAACGAAAATTGTGTGAACTTGTGTAGCGTATGTACGAACATAACAATGTATGTATGTACATTAAAGTGGGTAAAATGCCATACAAAAAAGTCACTTTTAGGTCACCACCTAAAAATGAAGTTTAGTGACTATTTGCAAAATACTGCGATTCTGGGTTCAGCAAATTGTGAGCTATTTTGCTTTAAAAACACCTCTAATTATCAGGTTTTTTGAGTGTAACTTTTACGATGTTGCAGATATTTGGAAAATTTATTATGGCTACGTAGACCTTTTGGGAGTTCTTGCATTGCAGATATTGCATTTATTTATATTTTTGAAGTTGATTGAGTTGTAGAAGTTTAAATGCCGTTTTTTAGTGGATTTTCGTGGAGTCCTAAGAAAAAATCAAAATAACTCCATCATTTGTACTCGTATATTAACGCTGAAGATGTCACTGTTTTTTTTTACCCACCCTAATGTACATGTGTCTGTTGCTTTGCATTCTCTTTGTTTTTTATGGGAATAAAATAAAAAGTATTAAGCAAGAAAATAATGACACATATGCTTGTACTGGTCTGTAAATAATTTAGCTATTAATATTATTTTTGATTAATGTATGAGAAATTCATACTACGAGTACAAGCCTACAAGGCATGAACATTTTTCTAATTGAAAAATGATTGGTTTGGGTTGGAAATAATAGACAATTCAGTTAAGCACCCTCACTGGCATGACTAGTTTCGAACTCCGTGACAAGTTCATCATCAGATGCTTAACTAATGTGCCTGAATTGATACCATCGGTTGATCAACAATCATATATATACAAACTCAATTCTGCAATTCACATGTGCCAATTAGTATCGATCAAAGTACCCTAAGTATCAACATTCACTGAAAGGCCTATAATTCCAACAACAAGAACAGACAGAATTTTTCCACCATATTCTTCTTTTCCTCATGTGTTAATATTATTTAAATGAAACGTCATCATATGATTGAACGCTGTTTTTTATTTCCCAATGTAATATTTACTAATGTGTTCATAGAAATCGAACAGGTACCGTTTAACAAAAAGGTGTTAACACATCGCCCTTGAGTTCGAACACTCATTGGATTTTTTTTATTGGATGGTGTATTGGATGGAGTAAATCAGAGATTCAACATAATGCCAAAGACAGAAATCGCACGGCGTTCGATCGCACAATCCCGATGGCCAGTTGACATCAGAATATCTCGAGACATATTGTTGTGGAATTCGTTGCTGCAATAAATCAATAGTTTCAAGGGTGGTGTGGCAGATGGCGCTGTTTTGCAGAAACCATATGTCTTTCAGATCCATGCCGTCCAGTTGAGGCCACAAGAACTCCGTTATTGTATTCCGTTATTGTATTAATGCCGTTCACAGTTACTACAACTTCGGCCTCAGCTTGAAACAAAGTAAGGCCCTATCACGCCGCTGGACAAAAATCCTTACCAGATAGTTGGTCAGTGTGGGTGCATTTGTTTCTCATGGATTACATGAGGATTTTCGGAACTTCAAATTCGACAATTTTGTGTATTCACGAAGCCATTTAGATGGAAATGCGCATCATTGGAGAAGCTGACTTTTTTGTTGAAAAATTGGCATTGATTTCACTTTGCTCCATTACTGAATTTTGTAAGCATGAAATCTTTTGTCAAAGTTCGCTGCCTTGTACTTTGTGACATTTGAAGTTGTTGAGAACGATGACGAATTAATGTTTTTGGGTTTTCGGAGACACTCTCGTTTACAGCAGCAATGTTTTCAAGAGACCGACCGGTACGTTGACGCAAAGGAGTTTTACTGTCCATAACCGACCCAGTTTCTTCAAATTTGTTGACCACTCTTCGAATGGCTGACACATTAGGTGCACTTTCTCGACTGAAAATTCTTCAAAGTTTGCGAGCGGTCTCAGCATAACTTTTCAAATTTTTGTAATAAGTTTTCGCAATAATAACGCGTTGTTCTTTTGTAAAGCGCTCAATTTTTAATATTCGGAATAATTATATGTGACAGCTGCCAATGCTGCCAAAGAGTTGCCACTTGCACAAAAAAAATACACTAAATTTAAAAAGTGCTATCTGATTTAGACCCTGTTGATACCTTCCTTTACGCTCAGTTACCGATTGTGCGTCTTCTTTGAATTCAAGCACTCTGTATTATGTTATAAGGCGCATGGGGTTTTTTTTTATCAAAAAGCCATGAAATATTTGCAATCGATCAAATAATTTAATATGAAATGAATCTTAGTTAATCTACAAATATAATGCAAATCAATATTTCTTAGTTCTTGAACACTTATACTAGCTTAGTATTTCTTTGTTGTGACATTGTTCCAGATTACTTCTACCTAAGTTAAACTAGCCCCACATGTGCTAGGCACAAATAACACTTTATAGCCAAACAAATTGAATCTAATAATGGTGAAAAAGTACACATGATTTTCATATATCACAAACGATAACAACCTTCACATATATCACTTTAAAGAATTATTGTGATTTGTGTGATTACGGTTATTTTTGAGATGATGTCAGGTTTTGCATCATAAGTAGCACATCAAATATGCGTGTGTAAAATCTACACAAAATCCAATTTCCAAATCTGATAAACAACAAAAACTTAATTAAAAATTCTACTCTTCTCCATATACATTCGTACTGAGAACTATGAAATAGTACGTTAGATTCATTTTCCAAAACTATGCTCAATTGTGTACCGTATTGTTTATGTAATATTAGCATAAATTGCATATTCCATCAGATTTTGCATCAACATTTCCGAGTATGTAAATTTCGACATCGAAACTCATAATTTGAACCTGGACAATAGAGAAAGAGACGTGAATACTCGTATTTACATTTACACACGACTGTGAGTTCGGTTGTTTAACATTTTTATGTAGTTCGAAACAGAAGTATAGTCGTTCATTTACAGCCAAAACTCAATCAGAAAATTAATGTTTTTTTACACGCCCATTGTGAAAAGAGCAATAATGAAACATTGCTTTTCAGTTTAATATTTTCATATAAGTTTGCCAGTCAATATCGCTTAGTGTTCTGCACCTTGTGGAATCATTACTTGAATGCCCGCTGCACCCGTACTACTAACGTATTCTATTGAACTCGATACGAAATCAAATCTGCTGCACGCAGGTCGGTTCTATATGTAAATTATGGAATACATTTTGCTGGTCGATGAAACGAAATACACAGCGTGCTAGAGTACTTGTAATTCGTTACACTAAAAATATTAGTTGTTGCATATGTTCACTATCGTTGTTCCATGAAGTTTTAATTCTTCATCCTCAAAAAATAACAGTATATTTTACAAGTCTATGCTAACACCTTCCCAAAACTTAAATTTTTTAGCGTAATCAGCCAAAAACACAGAACTTTAAAATAAATTTATTTTACAAACATTATGCTAGGAGTTAATCTGATTGATTAACTCTACATTAGTGCATGTACGTCTCCTCAAAAATATTACACTGTAAGTAAAATTTGAAGTTTTGAAATGACACACAAAAACACCGAGACACCCCAACTAACTTTTGGGCCATAGAATCCAGTAAAATTTGAAGTTTTGAAATGACACACAAAATCACCGAGACACCCCAACTAACTTTTGGGCCATAGAATCTAGGGCCATAGAATCCGTTTTACAAACTTACCTCAAAATAACGACATATTTTGATTTTAAATTTGTAGCAGATTTAAGGTGATTTTTGAATTTATTTGAGGGAAAACCTGCAAAAGCTCTTGTTAAATCAATTTATATATTTTTTTTCGACAAAATGTAATCGTTGAAATAATAGACATCTATTTGGAAGCAGAATTGGTTAACCTCTTACAATTTGGGGCCATAATAATTATAATAATTTTGGAATTCGGGATTTTGTGATTGGCATCCCTATTACAAACAGATGCTACAACATATATATCAAAGTGTTAATTTTGATAGACTAGTCTCTACCCGCCGCTATAGATATTAACACATAAAAAATATAAGCATTTTATTGACCATTTTGAAAAAATAGAAAAACGAGTGACGAAAAATGCAGATCATATTGCGAAAAATTAAATGTGTTTTGTTTTGTGTGTGGAAAATTTACACCGAAAAATTATCGACGACATTTGGTTGAAGATGCCTTCAAAGCTTACAATCAGTATTTGTTGGTTACCCGCGCTGAAGAAATGCGAAATGTTGATCATGCACCTGAATGTACGTGCATCACGTGTTTTAGTACATTAAACAAATGGTGAAAATTACGGCGATATTCGATGCCATTTGGACTTCCAATGATATGGACCGATCCAGGGGAACATGATACAGAAAATTGCTACACTTGCAAGAACGATGTAAATGGTCTCAATCGAAACAGTAAGTTCACTTACATATACTATATATGGAATACACAATAATTTATTCTTATAGAACGATCCGGTTTTATATACAAACGTGTGCCAAGTGCTCACGTACCAGTTCCACACAGAAATGAATTGCCTGTCCCAGTACATCCATCACATACCAATATGACACTGCGTCCTATGAAGTACAATCACAAACTTGAGCAACTTCATTACATCATGGTGATTCTGATTACCTTCAGCCAGTTATACAATATCCATCATTAATTTCGCAGGAACATTTAGATAGAATCGTTCGAAATCTGAAGCTATCTCAAAATAATGCAATGACTTTGGCTTCGGAACTAAGAAGCGTCAACGTGCTGGCAGCAGGTGTAAAAGTTACATCTTACAAATACCGGCAAGAGCCATATATGCCTTATTTCATGCTTTCCGAGGACGCAGCTGATGCATATTGGCTATACACAAAGTACATGTGTATTTTTTGTAAATAGGACAGCCGTGCAAAATGCAACCAATACGAAAAGCGAGATTGGCCAAAACGCGATTCGCAAGTTGTTGGCGAATTTAATGTAATTCGTCCACCATTGATCCCCCTTCAGAAAATAATGCTTCCCGATCTTCATATCAAGCTTAGAGTTGTAAAGAATTTATTAAAGCGTTTGTTTCGCGTTAACGAAAATGCATTACGATACTTGAAAAACATCGATTATCCAAAATTATCAATTGAAAAATTAAAAGAGAGTAATTTTGTGTAACTAAAAGTGTGTGACTGCAATATATTTTATATAATTTTTTTTAACAGTTGTAGTTAACAGTCCAGATATACGGAAACTTTTAAGGGATACGAGTTTTTCTGAAATGTTAGATGCAACTGAACTAAACGCATGGAACTCAATTCGTGAGGTAATTGAAAACGTTCTTTGCAAAAATCGCTCACCGGAGTATCGTGATTATATTGACAACATGATGAAGTCTTTCAACTAACTTGGCGTTAACATGTCGTTGAAAATCCACATGTTACATGCACATTTCGATTTTTAAGAACGAGAATTGTAACGTCATCCTCTGATTCTTAGGGATCTACACTGTGTTGATGTGCTGAGGAGGATTAATGATTGCATGAAGTACATTTGTTGGGTGTGAAATGTATTCGAGTGTATGAAATGAGTCATGAGATATGTTGGAGAGAGAAGTTTGCTTAGGTACCGAAGATGATTTGTCATTAGAAAGAACTTGTAGTGAACACACGTAATACTCTCGTGCGACAAATGTTAAGCTTTCGTTTTTTTTCCTATTAAGTGATTTATAACTTTAATTGCCGGTACATTTGTCCAAAAAAAATCTCTTGAAAGTGAGTTGTGACAGTGCTGTGATTTTGTACACCACGTAGATTATTTATGAGAATGTTTGTTCCCTGCAAACATTTGGACGAATGTTGGAAGATTAATTAGCTGAGCGAAGAATCCGCGATTCTTTTGGGCGATCATTAGACCATGACTCGCTTGGGCAGAATATTTGGCGAAAATTCCGCGATTCTTCCCGACAATCATTAAAGTCGTACAGAAAAATAACGAATATTGTGCTTGTGGGTTTATTATGATCGCTTGGGTAGAAGCTTCCGCGTATAATCCGCGATTCTTCCTGATGATCATTGAAGTCATACAGGAAAAACAACGAAAACAACGATTAATCGTAACGGGATTATTATTATGAAAACAAACCAAAATTAGAATATTCTCATATTCGTTTTGGAAGTGATTAGTGACGGTTGACATATTTTATAGAGGCAAGTGTGTTTTTAATAATATTGCAGTTGTCCAAAAAATACAATTAAAAAACGAAGTAAGAGAGAAACTGCAAAACTAATAGATCACATTTTTAATTCGTGGGATTCTTCCCATTTTCATCGGTTTATTTCGATCGCAAATTAGTTTTTTTCGGGAATCGCAGTTAATTCGGTACCGCGATGCTTCTACGAATCGCTTAAGTGAATCTCGCACGAATCTGCAGCGCGATTCACAGGCGACTTATCCCTAAGATTCGCTTGCAAATCATCAAGGCGATTCGCTACGCAGCGGACAATTTCTCACGACTTGGGATTCGCGGATGTATCGCAAATGATGATCGCCGCGAATCAGTGCATCTTCCAGATGATTCGTGAATGAATCATCCGCGATCGAAAATGTTTGCAGATCGTTGCAAACAAATTACAGCTTAACCGCATTTGAGTTGAGGAGAGCTTTTTAAGAGAGAGTTTGGAGTACACGAGATATTAAACTGTAATCCCCCTTAGAGGCTCAGTCCTGGCGGGGGACGAAGCCAAATGGGCCTCAATTCTTTTAAAGTTGTAGTGTCATTGAAAACTCTTAGGTCAGTACGCAAGTTTTAAGAGAGCAGTATAGGTACACTAAGGGTCTTAACATAGTGAACCATGCAAATTTGTTGACGTTGACAGTATTATCTGCAAAGTAAAGGACACTGAAACAGTGCTACACCAACTAATCCACCAAAGTAGCTGGATCGTTTTTATTTATTTATCTTACTTTGTACTTTTACTCTTTTTTAATGTTATAAAATTTATATACAATAACTTAATTCATTAGTTCATTCATCATCATTCTTTTTTTTTGAGTTCCATGTATTTTTTCTTATTTTTTTTTATTTTTATCATACTGTTTGAAAATCTTGCTCCACTTGGATAGGTCGTTTTCATATAGATTCGCAACTTTAGTTAGAAATTATTTTAAGGATTATAAATTTGAATTTTAAATTAGCAACAACAAAACAATAGGAAAGTAAAGAGGCTTACGGTGCATTTACACGGGACAGTTTGAGACAAGATAGTTGAGAATATGTATTAGTTGTCACAAAGACAAAAATTTTTTTGTGTGACGTACGCGTCCAGCCAGTTATAAAGACAGTACAGTTTTAAGCAACCACCGACAGTGTCGTTTCGTTAAATTTCGTGCTCTGATTTTTTTATTTCTTCGCTCGTTTGCCATTGTGTTTTGTCTTACTTCTCCAAGTTACAATGGAACTGATGTACTCTGCAAAATTAGACATGTATTCATGTTTATATGTTTGTATTGTCAAACAATATTTCAATAAAAATTATCAACATTTTCAAATACAAATATATTTTCCAATTTGTAAAGTCGTTTGCGATGTTTTGCTTTTTTCTCAAATTACTAAGAAACGTCACCAATATGGCCGATGGCTGAACTAGTAAAGGTTGACGCAGTAGGATTTGTTGTAATTGTGTGAACCAACAACAGGCATTTGTTTTTTGTTTCATGACTAATCATCAAATTCAACACAGATCCATATGAACGAACACAGTAAACAAAAAAGTGCAACAACAAAATACACTGAATTTAACAGATGGAGTCATAAGAAAGTAAAATCAGTTGTTCTATTGCGCCAACTTTTACTAGTTCAGCCATTGTCTGGCCGCTTATGTCAAATCTATTGCCGAAGTTACTGTCGGTGAAAAATCAGAGACAAATGAGAGTAATGTAAATGTGGTAGTAAAAATGTGTGAATGTGTTGCTACTGTCCCGTGTAAACGCCAGGTTAGCGTTGCGCAGACAGAGAAATATTGTCTGAGATCATTCTCTAAAGTGGCTGCCCTTAACTCATCGATTTCCTCCGCCCAGAACTGTCTCTTGTTTACTTTCAGCCTGTGGGTTCTATTGCTGGCGCCAACAACAGAGAAACCAGAGTGGTAAGTGAAGCTTTTTATTATTTTAACCAACAAAAGAGATCCCTAAAAGTTGCGTTTGTTGATCAGCTTTAGAGAGTAAGGGTTGTCGTTAAAGAGAAAATAGAAATATAGAGTTAAGGTTAGATTAACAAGGTAACCATCCTCTCTTGCAGTTATTTGTATAAAAGGGGAATAATTGGTGAAGTTAGCCTCCCTGTTTTCCTCTTTTTGTTATATTTTGTTATTTTTGTAACAGAATTATTATATTTTTTTCTTTTTTTATATTACTTTATTGTCATATTAGTTTTTTTTATGAAATTAGTCATTCATATTAAGTTTAGGGATTGGCTGTACTAATTTTAGGAAAATCTAATAGCTTAAATATTAAACATGAAATGAATTATTTTGTTTTGAATTTGTAGGATTCGAACATGAGTTGCTAATTACTTACAAAGGGGTTGGTGATGGCGGGCCAAGCTGCAAAGTGAGTATATGTACATGTGGTGACTACGGGAATGGGTAATTGACGACCTGACTAACCGGACAGATTGTTGTACTAAGGGAGTTACGGCGACTCAAAGGGCTTGGCTGTAACTTATGGATGTGTAGTTGAACACAAATGGGGAGGGAGGCCTAGACATCGGACGGACTATCACTTTTCGTACGCAACTTTATTGGCACGTTATTCTTTCTATATTTCTTTTCTTTCTTTTTTCAGAACGGTGTTTGTTAGCTGAAACAGAATCATAACACAATTGTCCACAGAAACAGGCGATACTGGCGAAAGATTTCATCAAACCATAATGGCATTCGAAGACCGTTTCGCTGGAAAAATAATAGACTCAATGCTTGCTGATTTCTGCTGATCGATTGCAAACACAGAGTAAAAATTGAATAAATCGAAAAAATTTTTAAAATCATCAAAATAAGAGCAAATATAGTTCCATGTCCGCTTGAAAATGGACGTCCATTATTTCTAGATATAAATTTTTGACAAATAAATAATAAACAAATTGATTTTAAACAAGTTTTTAAAGTTTTTTCATTCAAATAAAAACAAAAATCGCCTTAAATCTACTACAAATTTAAAATCGAAATATCTCGTTATTTCAAGGTAACTTTTCAAAACGGGGTATACCACTGGATTCTACGATCCAAAATTAGGTTGAGGTGTCTCGGCGTTTTGGTGTGTCATTTTCACCTACTTACAGTGTTATTAAATAAATAAGTATCCCAAGTTGTGCCCCAATTTGTTCTTCTTTAATTAATAAATTTAAGAGGTGATTGTACACTGTCGTTCAGATGATTAAAACCATTTAAATTTTTGATTTGAATAGGCCATATCGTTTTAAATTTCATGTCAACTGCTAAAATGTCAATACCAGCGAATAGCCCATTTTCTTAAGATAATAAAATGAACAACAAGAACAGTAAATTTAATTCAACAGTATTACAAAGGTCCTTTTCCAAAAAAAAGGACAAAAAGCAATAAAAAAACATGAGGTGTCAGGAGACACCCGGTTCCTTTCGCTATATATTATGTACTATTTAAAAATACTATAATTTAAATGGATCTTTAAGAAAATATAGTTTAATATACAAAATTGTAAAATGATAAATTTTTTTAAGAAATTTTTTTTATAAAACCTTTTTTTTTAAAGTATGTTTTTTGGTCCTTTTTGTAAGAATATGTATTATATTTTTCCGGGTCGATTTGTATGGAGGCAAAAAAAATCGTTCAACATACAAGGAAAATCGTATTCTATGGATCAAAAGAAGAAACTTTGCCGAAGGAATCATACCTCTAAAACGAATTCTGATGTCCCGGAATTTGGGTCGAACTTTTGAGTAGGGTCAAATTTTGAAAAATCCCACTTGGACCCATTTAGAGTGCCCCAATCGAGTCCAAATGTATGACCGACCCCCACTAACTTTAAAGGTCCACCTATGCCAGTGGCACATCTCCTGGAACCATACAACCTGGAACCTGGTTCGCCATACAAACATTTCAAAAAATCACAATTTTTGGCACTTTACATGAAATTTCTAAAGAAATTTCTAAAGAGAAAAATAAACTCCAAAAAGAAAAAAACAGCCATTTCGCCGAACATTTTTGAAATGTTTGTATGGGGACCCCCCCAGGGGTGTTATAGGGGGTTCCAGAGGGTGTGTCACTGGCATGGGTGGTTCGGGCTGCCAAAGTTAGTGGGGGTCGGTCATACATTTGGTCTCGATTGGGGCACTCTAAATGTGTCGAAGTGGGATTTTTCAAAAATTGACCCAACTCAAAAGTTCGTCCCAAATTCCGGGACATCAGAATTCGTTTTAGGGGTATGGTTCCTTCGGCAAAGTTTCTTATTTTGATCCCTAGATTTTTTGCCTCCATACAAATCGACGCGGCCTAGTATACAGGGTAAATTGAAGCTATAAAAAGTGTATTGAGCAAAAAAGAGATTGTGTTGTAAAGTAAAAACAAATTCTAACAACTTTTTTGTGCCTTCTTTGTTAGGTTGGCTAGTTTTGGGACCGCCCTCGTGTGCATGGTCGAAATACATTGAGATGTATTTTCGCCAACAAACCGTTGAAAAGTCCTTTGAATCACCAATCATCAAAATTCGACTATTCTGTTTTGAGATATTTTTAGTTGAACATGAATATTTTGTAAAAATTTTTACCATTATATAAAGATAGCTAGTTGTGTTAAGAGGACTTTGTATACACATATATGTATATTAATACAAGAATTCACATAAGTCTCATTGAAATTGGGAGCAAAATCATTATGGTGGGCATGCGTTTGATGTGTTTCTACTAGAGATGGGCACGTGCGTAAGTTTTGACTCACGCTGACTCACATGACTCACGACAATCACGCAGAAAATAACTCACAAAAATAAAACACGGTTTTGACATGAATACCTTGCTTTATATTCAAACCAATATTAAAAACTATACAAAACAGAGTTCGTAAAAAGTAAGTTCTTAAATACGTAAATTGGGATCATATTCAGGAATTAGACACTACTACACTTAAATGTAAATGCCTTGGCTAAAGTAAGTGTCGGTTTTAATAAATTTAGCAAATAAACTAATCCCTTTTATATAGGAACAACATTTTATCACCTTTATCTCAAAGAAGTTTGACTCTTATTTCCATTAGTATTCTTCCAGACGGACAATGGGACCAATTGCAAAAAAAAACAAAGTGGTAATAATATCAGAAATTCTAAATTATTGGTCAGATTATTTTAGAATGCACTAGGTATTTAAGGGGAGAAGTCAGGCCTTC
Source organism: Phaonia tiefii (assembly GCA_963931995.1). Classification (NCBI taxonomy): domain Eukaryota; kingdom Metazoa; phylum Arthropoda; class Insecta; order Diptera; family Muscidae; genus Phaonia; species Phaonia tiefii. Next base: position 30,948,338 of record OZ008368.1, read on the forward strand.
AGAATATAGTATATAAATGCACCCTGTTTCAACGCACGCTTTGCTACAGAGTGTGAAACTTGTATCCAGATTTTTTTGTTTTTGAGATTCTACTAAGCAGCACAAACAAAAATTACATGACGTGTCAGGAGACACCCGGTTGGAACGAAGTTCCTTTCGCTATATTCTGTAGTAGTTAATTCCACCACGCCTAAGGCGCCTGTTGAAAAATACTATAATTTAAATATATGTTTAAGAAAAGATACTCTAGTAAAATGATGATCTTTTTAAAAAAATTTTTATAGACTGTTTTTTTTTTAAAACAAATTACATTTTTAGGTCCCTTTTGTAAGAATATGTATTATATTTTCCATAAAAAGGTGCTTTCTTTGATGATAGGTACTTTTTTTTATTAAAAGCTAATGTTTTTATGTAAGAAAAATCCTAAAAGTATGAATTTGTTTTACAAAGAAATACTTTGTTTAAGAACAGGTACTTTTTAAACAAGTGGTACTCTTTTTAGGATAAGGATATTTTTTTTAAGAAAACTTACTTATTTTCAGAAAGGCTACTTATCTCAAGAAAAGAAACTGTATTATTTTATTTTTAAGAAAAGGTACTTTGAAGAAATGGAATTTTTGTAAGAAAATGTATTTTTTGTAAGAGAAGGTATTTTTTTTGAAGAAAAGCTTTTTTTTTACGAAAGAACAGGTAAAATTTTAGGAGTAGGTACTTATCTCAAGAAAAGTTATTGTGTTTTACAAAAAAGGTAATCTTTAAAGAAAGGGTAGTTTTTTAAGAGAAGGCACTTTGTTGTAAGATAATGTACTTTTTTAAGAAATTACTTTAAGAAATTACTTTTTTTAAGAAAATGTACTTTTTGTAAGAAAATTTATTTTTGTAAGCAAAACTACTTCTTTGCGATAAAGTATTTTGTTAAGTAAAAGTGCTTTGTTTAAGAATAACAATAGGTATTTTTTTTGAGAAAATATACTTTTTTTAAGAAAACGCATTTATTTAAGAAAATGTTATTTGTTAAAACTTCTTTCACTTTGGCTTTTCTAAATTTACTTTTTATTCGGTTCAAACAACAATATGCAATAAACAGGCTCCACCTAGAAAATTTCCCATTAAACAAAATGTTTATGTTAGTCTAGACACAAACCAAAAGTATGGGTGTAACAGTAAGTGTGCTGCCAAATCTAATTCAGGGTTGTACTTCATGGATTTGCCGGTCTTGCGTTCTGGCTTTTCTAAATTTACTTCTTATTGGGTTCAAAACTACAATATGTAATAAACAAGCGCCACCTAAAATAGTACCCTTTAAACCAAACCAAACCAAAAGTACCCAATATAGTTAATAATAATGGGTTGTAGTAAAGTAGTTAAAAAAAGTTGTTTACAATTTTTTCATTTAGCCCCCATCCCACAACGTGCGATAAGGAACTTCGTTCCAAAAATACTCGGAGTCTGACCGTTACCAAAATAGTTTCAAAAGTGTAACATGTAAATTTTTCCACTGACATAGTTTAGTTTTAACGTAGAATACGTTATACGGTAAGGTAGGGGTGTTGATCTGGAGCACAAAATTTTGAGAAAATGTTTTTCAACTTTCACCCACTTTTACTTAAATATTAAAACATATTTTAGCAATTTTAATATGTTACTCAGTTTTGGTAATATGTTTTGTTTCGAATTACATTAAAAAAATTATATGTCTATATATAAAAGTTTTATGTAGTTAAGGAAATAAATATTTAAGAGCATGATATTTTAGACTTTCTTCTACATGCCGCTGTTGTTGTTGGTTTGTAAATGCCGCTGTTGTTTTTGTTGTTGTTGTGAAATCAAATGATTTTGGCTTTGCTGTGGTTTGTTTATTTATCGAGCAGCGTGTAAATGTGTGTGTGTGTACATTTCGTTTTGTTGGATCGGTCGGTTATTAGTTCGTTTGGAGGGGAACATAAAATGAAGGGAGGGGAGCGTGGACACTTGTGTGCGCCTGAAAGTTTACAGATCTTTGCTGTCGTTTGTTTACTTCATATATTTTAATTGCAAAATGACTAACGTATTCTACGTCTGACCTATGCGCCCGTGTTATCTAACCCAGGCTTGTTATTTTTTTTTTGTTAGTAACTTGGTCGTTTTGAGTCAAAATGCTACATTGATTAAACTTCTACCAATTGTAGGTTGAACAAATTGTTCATTTCTTCCAAATCGGTCGGTAACGTAAATCTCTCAAAGTTAACATTTTTTCAACCCGAAAAAAACGAAGTTTGTTCGAAAGGGTGTCAACATCAAAGATGAAATATTAAACCTAAATAAGTTTGTGTTTTATTTGAAAACCGAAGCAAATAAAATAATTAGTTTCTGCCCGAACAAATTTTTATAGGTGAAAATTCTAAACTTGGAGTCTGAGCCATGCAAATTTTTGCGACACAAATTCCGACTCCAGGCACATATCCCAGACTCCACAGCACTGCAATTGCGAAAAAAATTAAAAAAGATATATTTTTTTAATTCAGTGCAAATTCGATTTCAATACAACGTAATACCGCTGTCTTGTATTATAGCCCAATATATATTTAATTTAATACAATTAATATTACTTGAGAAATAGGAACACTAGTGTGAGATTTTTACTCCCTAAAAAGTCTGTTATGAAAATTCGAGTTCTTTTTCAAATTCAACTTTGCTGATCAAGATTTAGCGTACGATCAAAAATTTTTTCTGCCTTGTAGTTAACCTGATTTCAGTCTAGAATTTGGTGTAAAAAATATGAAAATCAACAAGCGAGACATTTCCCAAAATCAAAAATTGAAAATTTTGTTCAAAAATCATTAATTTTCTGCCAGTTGAGTGAATGACCAATATTTTTTTTTTTAAATTACATTTAGAACCTTTTTGGCAAGGGCCTTACTTAAAAAAATTACAACATTTTATGTCTTTCTTACAAACAATTTGAGGAACTATTGAAAGAATGATAGTATCTTTTCTAACAAAATTCGTTTTATTTTTCAGTTTGAAAACATTTTATATTTGAGAAGTTGAGAAGAATTTAAAAAGGTTTTCAACTTACGTTTGTAGCTGGTTTTTAGAACTGCATTTTGACTAAAAATGACCAAGTTATTACCAAAAAATTGTTGCCTGTAAAGTCGGTTTTACGGGCGAAGATTTTACGTGACAACGTCTTTTTCTCGGTAGAATATTTATTGATATGAATATAATTAAATTGCACAATAGGAGTGCAATGAACTCACTTGCCCAATGAGTGTTAGAACTCACGGGCGATGTTTTAACATTTATTGAAACTTATGGTTTAGGAAAATAGAAGTAATTTCAACACCATCTAGGTACCTGTGCGATTTCTATGAACACATTATCAAATGTGACATTATAAACAATAAACATATCCTTTATTATAAAATATAAACATTTCTTTTATTATAAAAAATAAACATTTCTTTTATTAAAAACAAAAGAAAATAATTTACTAACCAAAAAGTATTTCAATTCATCATATTCGCATATCGTTTTTAAAGCCGACCGCAGCTCTCTGTTTCGTTTTGGCTACCTAATTCATATGAAAATTTCTACACACAAACATACACTACACATATCATAAAGCCAAAAAACAAAAAACAAAAAAAAACAAAAAATAATACCTTATCCAATGCAGACTGATCTAAATCAATATTCATACACACGCACATATATACGCACATACATACTTGCTCAGTCGTCATATATATGATGTGCCAAAAAACAAAAACACTCACACCACCGACCAACAGCCACTAGAAGCCAGCAAAGCAAATCGTTTCTGGCACACAAGTAAACACATTGCGTTTACTTGTGTTCGGTGACTCATCGTAACGTTACCGGGCGTTACACTTTTTCATAAGTGACTCCCAGCCGCAACCTAATTTAAGACGTTGTCACGTCAAAAAAAACTAAAGAAAGTCAGTGCGAATGTTCACATTTTAAACTTTTGATTCCAAATATCTTTGTAACGGTTAGAGAGACAACACACGACTCTAAATGTTTTTGATTTGTGCGGCTCAGTAGAAATTCAAAAACAAAAGTTCATTTAAATCAGACCACAGGTTCAGAAGTTACATGCCATGAAAGTTTTGTCACCCTGACATCCTGTAGCGAAACGTACGTTGCTACAAGGTGCCTCCAAATACGAGATTCTGAAAGCCTGATCCCTCCCATACAAATTCTTAGTACATTCTCAAACAATTGGACCTATAGTTTAGAAGTTCTGATATTATTACCACTATTTTTAAAGAAGATGATTAACGACGCTTTGTTAGAGGGAAATGCTATTAAAAGGCTTTCAAAAATATTTTGTGTAACAAAGTAGTAAAAAAATTGAAATTACATGATATCAACCATTCGGAAATATGCGTGACTCACGCGAAAATAGTGCTGACGCACACGCACTCACGAAAAAATTGGACTCATGCACGAAGATTATTTCACTACTCACGTTCACGCACTCTCACGTGAGCAAAATTTTTTCCAGTTAAAGTTCACGCATGTATCACGCGTAATTCACGCCAATCACGTGACTCGTGCCCATCTCTAGTTTCTACCCATTTACCTTTTAGTTGTATGTCCTCAAAATCGTTAATCATTAAATTAAATTTATAGAAATTGATATCATTAAGCTGAGTGTTTATATGTATATGGGCTTTTTCAAAAATTATCGACATTTTGATATTTTTTTTTCCAAATTTTTTTTTTGAATGACACGAATGACGCTTTGATCAAGTGATTAATCATTTATTGCAAACGGCGCGAAAGTTATGGAGGTTTTAATTATATAAGAATTATTTTTGAGGTTAGGATTTTTTTTTATCTGTAAAATTTAAAATCATGAAAATTTTTTAATGCCTATTCGGTTTTATTATCAAGCTTAAAAAAACCTTTCATTTGTTGTCAATCGCGGCGGAATCTATACATAACTGCAGATGTCACAAAGCAAAATGTGTTTGAAGAAAAATGCCGCTGTACCCGATAAATATGGACCGAATTGAACCATATTTGTATATGATCTTTAGTTTACCGTCGCACTTCATTTCCAATACTTTACATTGATTTTAAACCACGGATTAATTAAAAAAAAACGCGAAACAAAATCATGAAATTTCGCAAAATTTTCATTTTCTTTATAAAATTTTTGCGTTTCAAAATATTTTAACGCCTTCTTGACGTTGAGGTGCCATTTACTAAGAAGTTTAGATCACGCAATACATAAACCAGTTTTAAATAATATTGCAAATGTCAGGCGCGAAGAACTCTCATTTTTGACAAATTTACGCCAATTCTATAAAAGTTTGAGGTCAGCGTTCTAAGCAACTACCAGCCTGACATCGACGTGATATGGCGCAAATACTGTTGACGAAATGCAATTTTCTTGAACGGCGCAAAAACGCAATAGAAAATCTGCGAAAATTGAAAAATCGGAAAATTTTGGTTAGTAGTATGGGCATAACTTTTATAGCGTAAATATCTACTAAGTCTAGTGACTTTATTTTATATCAGTGGGCATCGGAAGTTTAAAACTCAAAGTAGAAAAGTGATGAAATATGAAAAAACTCTTGTAAATTTCAAGCCTTTTTTTGAGTTTTTCCATATTTGAGTGCCCATAACTTTTAGAGATAAGGAACTGATCGTCTGAAATTTTGAATTTCCGAGTTTTCTAGTGTGCCCTACAATTCCCTTTTTACCATTTTGGTCAATTCGAAAAACTGGAGAAATAATAAGCATCTGAACTCAGTTTCAACAAATGTTGAAAATTATTGAAATAGCCCATATGTGGTTTGTATTTATTATTGTTCTATAATACAGCGAAAATTGCAATAATGACGGTGATTATGATGCAGAATTAATGTTGCAAATAATTCATTGTCTGGGGGGTTTCCGGTTTAAATTTGTGCAATTTGTATCCAAGCACCAGTCATCAAAAGTGAATGATAAACGTAAATGTCCTTAATGATTATTATCCAGATAATGCGTAATGGATAGTTAAATTGTATGACACAACTCAATAACAATTTTTCGGAAAATGTTATATCCATTCTCCATGAAGTATTGAGGGTTGTATCAGCGTTTATGTATATAATTGAAGAATAAATCATTGATCGACCAATACAATAGTCGAAGGATTAAAAAAGTTGTTTTTATTTTGAAGCTTAACACAAATAATTCATGAAAATATTATTTAAATTTACAGGCACTAGAAAACTGGTCACGCTCTCAAATTAGAACCGCATTGTTTTTGAGGCAAATTTAAGTTCTGAATTATTCTAATTTCTGGGCGTTTTTTTTCGAATAAAAAAATGACAAATTGAAAAAACTTACTTCCAAAACTTAAAATAAAACACTTTTATTTTTTTTTAAATTCAATTTTATTAACAACTCAGTACATAAAATACATTAAATGTATTTTTTTAATTAAAAACTAAAATGTTTTACATATGTATCTAAAAAAATTTAATAATAAAGTTAAAAGTTATTGGAGGGATACACTGCACAATGGCCAAATTTACAACTAATCTTTGACATATAATCAGTTATATTTGTATGTATTTTTGGTTTCATCGAATACGAAATATCATTACGGAGAGCCAAAATATTGCTTATGTGCTTAGTGGCAAATAATTCACTGTTATTGTACCATTTTATAAAATTATTTACGCGTTCAATGGCTGTAGTATTAGAGACAACTGGTGAGACTTCAACAACATCATCTTCGCTGCTATCTGAAGACTCACCATCGCTACTGAGAACATATACAGATCCGTCATCAAAAATATCTTCATTCCATCTGTCGATGTCTTCTATACCGATGCAATCGTTCGGAGCTATTTCTTGTAACAGAGCTTGAGTTTTCTGAATAACTTCGTTGCAGTCCTGATCTATTTGCAACAATTGTGCTATTTGCTCGTCATCGTCGCTGTCGTATTGGTTAGATTGGTTAGAGATTTCTTCATAGCACTTTGTGGTACCTCATCCCCAGCTTGTCTCAGTAATAACATTGCATTGCGGATTGAATGGGATGTCAAATGATTCCTCAGTTCACCACTTTCACCAATCAATTGAGAAAGAAACATACTTCTGTAATTGACCTTTGTTAACCTAATAGGGTTTTCGTCCATTGGTTGTAAAGCTGCTGTCACATTTGGTGGAAAGAATAATTCAACTATTTTTCCATCATCACTTTTAAGTTTCTCAATGGGTGCATGAGCGGAGCAATTATCTATAAGGGTAATTCCATTTTAAATCAACAAAAAAAAAACGCAATTCTTGACCTTACGCTCTTAGAATTGTACAAAAATTATCATGAATGTTCTACAGTACTAAACTAATATAAATTGAAATATTTTAGGTATCTAGCTTTTGTGGTTCCGGAAGTGTGGTGCTTCGAAAACTCGAGAATTCATTAAAAACACGCGTAAGTGGTCTGGCAATATTGGTGATATCTTCAAAACTTTTTAACGCACATGATCGAAATTGGTCTCATTTAATAGGTATTGCAAATAGCTTTGAAACTATGTTTATAATTTGCGAAAGGTCAAAGATCAGTGTCACACGATTTATAGCTTAGGAAGCTATATCTCAAAAAGTGAAATTTTTAAAATTCTGAAAAAAATATGTGTTGATCCTAATAGTCTCTTACGCATTTTGTGCCTCTTATTAGTTCCTGAGATATAGACAATAATGTGAAATTGTTTGAACAATTTTAATACTATTTTTTTGTATTATTTATTCTTAACTTTATTTCTCCGTTCAACAACAGCAACAGACACATGTACATACATACATTTTTATGTTAGTAAATACGCTATACATGTTGACACAATTTCAAGCCGACGATTTTCTGGATTCACTTTGCGAAAAATTATTGACACTTTTGCCTCACTCGTTCATCGCAAAGGAACAAGCTGCTTTTTGGAATGCAAAAAAAAGCATTGCTTGGAGAACATGAGTACATTGCAATATGTGATTTTTCGGAAAATGCATCGTTTTTTGTTCAGGACTGTTCACAAGGTTTTCATTGGAACAACAGCCAAGCTACTTTATATCCGATTTCTATATATTACAAATGTAATGGCCAGTTACAGCACACCAATTACATAGTTATATCTAATTGTCTTATCCACAACACAGTTGCAGTACACTTGTTCCATCGCCATATGATAATGTTTCTACAAAATAAGTTTTGTTCAACACCACGAAAAATTTCTTATTTTTCGGATGGCTCCTGCCGCTCAATTTAAGCTCAATGATTTTGGGTTTCCAGCCGAATGGCATTTTTTTGCCACAAGCCGTGGAAAAGGTCCTAGCGATGGTCTTGGTGGAACCGTAAAGAGAGAAGCTCGCCGAGCCAGTTTGCAACGTCCAATACAGGACCAAATTACTACCCCGCTTCAATTGTATGAGTGGTGCCGTGAACATCTTTTAAATTGTAATTTTGTATTTTTAACAGAGGAAGATTATAAAGCAGAAGAAGAGTTTCTTAAAAACAGGTATATTGGCTTGAGAACTATACCAGGAACACAAAAATTCCACTATTTTGTACCAGAAGGAAATTCAAAACTTATAGTAAAATTGTTCTCCGAAGACCGGGAATTTCTAATTGAAAATATTTACAATTAATTAATCGCCTGCATTTGTAATATAAATATGTAAAATAAATATTTCTTACTTTGAACTATTTTTGTCTAAATTAATATTTGTATTTAATACAAAAAAAATAAATTCAAAAACAAATATGTTTAAAAAAAAGTATAACATTTTTTCAAACAATTTCACATTATTGTCTGTATCTCCGGAACTAATAAGAGCACACTCAAATTTTTTGGCACAAAATGCGTAAGAGACTATTAGGATCAACATATATTTTTTTCAGAATTTTAAAAATTTCACTTTTTGAGATATACCTTTCCAAACTTTAAATCATGTGACAGTGACCTTTGACCTTTCGCAAATTATAAACGCAGTTTTAAAGCTATTCTCAATACCTTTAAAATGAGATCAATCTTGACCCCGTGTGTTAAAAACTTTTGAAGATATAAATGATAATGGCAGACCACTTATAAGTGTTTTTAATGATTTTTTCATTTTTTGACGCGCCATATCTCAGGAACAACAGAAGCTGGAACTCCAAAATTTTGCAATTGTCTTACTTAAGTAAGGTGCAAAAAGTCAACTAACTTTCAAAAGATTCAAAGGTGGTCGGGTAAATCCGTTCGTCGGTTATAAAAATTTTAACCCATAAGCAAAATGGCTTTCGGTGGCAAATTATTTTCCAGACAAAAACGGATCACCTGTAAATTGAAAAATATTTTAAAATTACTGAACCTGAAATCAATATTTGTTCTTACCTCTTTATTAAATATTCGGTGAAACCATTCGTGAAAAATCCGAGAAGTCATCCAAGCATTTTTTGAAAAGTTGTAATATATAGGGGAATATTGAAACTTTTAAAACACCTCTGGTATTTTGCTTCTCCAATTACCAATGGAACTAATTTATGTGATCCATCAGAGTTCGCACCAAGTAGAACTGAAATGTTGTCTGTGAATTTTATGTCCAGGGGCGTTTTTTTTTTTTTAAAGCAGAGACATATGTTCTGTCTGGTAGGCAACGGAAAAATAATCCGGTTTCGTCGACATTATATATTTGTGACTCCATTAACTCCATCTCAGCGACCTTTGCACGATATCGATGAATAAAAGGAGTGACTGAAACAACATCACTGGAAAGAATCTCGCCACAAATTTTTAAAAAACGGATACCGTGTCGTTTCTTAACCCTAGAAGGCTAATATACGTAAATGTTACGTGTAGTTTTTTTCGGTGACGCGTCATAACGCCCAGGGACATAACGCCCACTGAGAGAAAAAAAATTATTATAATAATAAATGGTAAAGGTAGATTTACGACTTTTTCATTTAAAATGGCACAAAAACGGCTAAAGATTTTTGGCCAAAATTTTCTATTTCTCGTTTAGAACCTTAAAATCTTAAATTCTACCAAGGCGCTTCGCAGTACAATATTTCGTTTGGAAAAAAAATTGAAAAAACTTCAAGAAAAATGGAAAAAATCCAAAATTTTTAGCTTTTTTACCTTCCTCAACTCATAACGTCCAAACTAAGCTTTGTGACGTGAAGCGATTCATATTCAACAATAAAAAGTTCACCTAAAATGGACATAAAGCCCATGGGCCTTATGTCGCTCCGCCGGTGGGCTTTATGTCCATTTCAGGTTGGACATAAGGCCGATGGGCTTTATGTCCATTTTAGGTGTGACATAACGCCCATGGGCGTTATGTCCCTGGGCGTTATGACGCGTCACCGTTTTTTTCTTATTGTTGCTACACGAGCATCTAGTAACCTAACGGTACCAAATTCCAGAAGTGCTTTTTTCAATAGTTTCTACGCAAGCACAAAAACATTAACAATGCATTTTTAGTCATTGCAGTGCTCTTAGAGCGAGAAAATTTTAGGCAAGAACGGCTACGTTTGCAAAAAATTTTCCGCTACACGATGAAGGTAGCAAATGCGCTTCAAGAAATATTATATTTATTCGGCCAGGTAGGAAAATAACAAGTGCATTGGATGTATTCCATAGTATTATAATATTTTTGTTGTTTAATTAATTATTAGATATATTAAATACTGTTTTTTAATATGAATTTGATATGAGTTATCTAATAAATAAAAAATTCCATAGTATGTAAAATTTACGTGGTGTTAGTTTTGACGTAAAACAAAATCATATTAGCCTTCTAGGCTTAAATTTGGTAAACGGAATGCATTTTCATCTTTACCGGGATATTCCTCTCTAAATATTTGTTTAGCTTTCTCTTTAAGTAAGGGCCCAGTCAGTGAACACTTTTTTTTCTCGTTTACTTAAAAACCACTCATACAGACGACTTTCCATTTTTGGATATTCAGCGCTGTGCAAAGATTTATTGCTTACCTCCTGATATGTGTTGGAAACAGCATTTAATATTGCGGTTCTTTGTGATTTGATGAAGCTGATTGAATATGTTGTCACATTAAAATCTAGGGCTCACCGGTTCCCTTGAACCCCTTTGTCCAGCTTTTCTAATATTTTGACTTTAGTTTCCAACGATAAAGTGTTTTTTTTTAACGTTTATTTGACATTTCTTATGGTACACTTTCACTTTTTAATAGAGACTGCCAAAATATGCAGTGCATTGCATTGGACTTTTTGAATGTGGGATAGGAGTAGGGGAAAAAGAGAGAGAAGTACTTGTTAATATTTGATTTAAACTTGCTGATGTTGTAAGAAGTGGGGAATATACTTGAGGAAGCTTATTCCATATACGGACTCTGCGGCTGAAGAACAAATTGTTTCTGTAATGCGCACTTCGATCCAACGGCCAGGAAATAGAAAATGGATGAGTTCCACTTGAAAACCGCGTCGTACGGTTAAATACCCTAACTTCTGGAATGAGGCCGTGTAACTCAGCGGAAAACTTTCCATGGAAATACCTATAAAATACCGAGACACAGCTACCACTTTGTCGATGCTACAAGGACGCAACAGTGCTGGATACACTGCTGTCACCTATCAGCTTCAATGCTCTCGTTTGCACGCAGTCTAGAAGCTCCAAGGTGGACGCTAGAGCCCCAGCCCAAATATGAAAGTTGAATTCCATTTTTGGCCGAATATACGTGGTGTAGATATTGAGGTGATCGGGTGGGGTGAAAAATCTTTTACACCGCTTTAAAAAGCCCAGGCACTTGAATGCTTCTTTCGACACGTTGAAAATGTGCTTATTCCAACGAATGTCACATTGTATCTTCATGACCAGAAAATCAAAAGCTTCCAATTCACCAACATCTAAACCAACCATTCCGATTCACCAACATCTAAACCACCCGATTCACCAACATCTAAACCACCCATTGAAATCATTGGCAGGGTCGAGTCACCAGTGTGCTTGTGCGATATATTCTGCAACACTGTGTTTTGCGTGCATTCAATTCGACTCGGGTTTCCCTGCCCCACTCACTAATCAGATGCAAGTCATGATTAAGCGTGTCATTCATTGTTCGTCCCTTCCCTTGCACTACGGAAAGATTGTGTCGACGATCGAACGAATATGAGTGACATAAATTACTATCATCAGCGAAGGAGTAGATGGGATTGGTAGTCCGATACAGAAGGTCTGTGATTGAAAATAAGAAATAGAGAGGGAGAAAGCACAGAGCCTTGAGGTACTCCCGCATTAATTGTATACTCATCGGAAGAGATACCTTCTATTACAACTCGTATGGAACGGTCTCTGAGAAAACTCGAAATAAATCGAGAGAAGTTTCTACCTAAACCAAAAGCATTAACCTTTGATATGAGTGCCTGGTACCAAACTCTATCAAATGCTTTAGAAATATCTAAGCCCACTATTTTGCACTCATCCAGTCTATGTACGGACCGTTTCCACTGTTCCGTGAGGAACGCCATCAGGGCGCCAGTTAAATGGTTTCTGCGAAACCCATACCGAAGATCACTGCGTTGACTTCTAACTTCCAGATAATTTACCAAATTGTAATTTATCATGGTCTGTATCACTTTTGAGAGCGTAGAACATATCGCAGTTGGCCGGTAGTTATCTGGATTAGAAGCCTCTCCTTTTTTAGGGATCGGCTGGACATTTGCAACCTTCCAGTGAGTAGGGAAAATACCTGTACGGTATGACAGGCTGAAAAGGTTGCGCAGTGGACGAGCAAGCGTCGAAGAACACTTGCTCAAAACTAGTGCCGGAATTTCATCCGGACCCGGAGACTTTCCTACGTTGAGCTCCTTAAGGACCTTTTACAAAATACAAATTTGGCATTAAAATCGACTAAATAATCTTAATGTCGTGGTCAGGGCAGCGTTGGTATTCTTCCTGCAGACACACAAATTATCGAGACGGGTTTGTTCGATTACGTTTCTTGTGTATTTCATTGCCTGTATAACGGCGGCGGGAGGCAAACCTAGCCAACCAAGGTTTGCATTTTACTTACTACCAGGATAATCATGTTTCAGCCGGTCATTATAGATGAGACGCTGACCAGGATGCAGTGAGTTGAAATTAGATTTTGGTTTCTCCAATATTGATCCGCCCTAACCCTAACCAATTTTGGAGGTCGTCACAACCAAATATATGTGATATGTGAAACCAATCAACCGAATTTCAAAGATTGTCTCAGCCGAATTTATATGTTTCAAAAATTAATTTAGATTAATTTAATTTAATTTTGTAATTTAATTTTGTAATTTAATTTAGTCTAATTTAAACGTTGCGACAGACGACCATTTTTTAAATTTGGCCGCAGCAGGTAACTTTTGATGCCTTCTAAATTATGCACTAAAAACGCACTTACTAAATTTATAAAAATTATGGACTAATTAGGTTGTATTGTTACTTACTTATCCGGTCACGTACATCCCCGAGGGGTCAGGGACCTTACAAATCGTAGATAACATATTTCGCCAACCAGTTCGATCTTTTGCCTTATCTGTCCACTTGGCAATACCAAGTGTACGCAGGGATTCGTCAACCTGATCCTTCCAACGGAGTCTTGGTCTTCCTACGTTTCGTCTTCCTTCGAGGTCGGGTTCGAAACCCCTTCGTGCTGGTTCGTCTTCATCCATTCTTCTGACATGGCCTAGCCAGCGCAATCGCGTTATTTTAATCCGCTTAACTATGTCAAACAGCTCATGGTTCATGCGTCGCCGATACTCGCCGTTGATACTGATATCTATGTCATCAGCATACGCGAGCAGCATGTGACTTTTGCTGCTGATGTTTTTATTCATGTTCTCATAATCTCTATGAAGATGTCGAAGAGATCGCACGATAAGGTGTCACCTTGTCTGAAGCCTCGCTTAGTTTGGAAAGGTTCTGTAAGATCCTTAACAACTTTCACTGCGGAACTTTCACTGCGGTGTTCGTCAAGGTCATCCTGCAAAGGCGTATGAGTTTTGCAGGAATATCAAGCTCAGGTATTATTTCGTAGTTTCTTCCACATCGGGCTATCAAAGGCCTCCTTATGATGGACAAATATATGATAGGTGTCGATTTGTGTTTCGTTGGTCTTCTCCAGGATTTGGCGTAGCGTGAAAATCTGGTCGGTTGTCGATTTTCCAGGCCTAAAACCACACTGGTATGATCCAATCAGGTCAGCGAGAATTGGTTTTAGTCTTTCGCACATTATGCTTGATAGAGCCTTATATGCTATGGATAAAAGGGTTATTCCACGGTAGTTGGCACAGAGACTCGGGTCACCTTTTTTAAATAGGGGACCTAGTGCACTGAGACTCCAATCGCCGGGCATGCTTTCATCTAACCAAATTTTCCTAATAAGCTTATGCATGCACCTTATCAGCTCATCGCCGCCAGCATTAAACAGCTCCGCCGGTAAGCCATCGGGTCCTGCGGCTGTATTTTTCTTAAGTCGGGCAATAGCTGTTCTGACCTCGTCTTGGTTAGGAGGGGGCAATCAACGTCGTCGTCCAAATTTAGATCGATTGTCTCGTCATTGGATATCTCAGATACCAATAGCGCAGAAAAAGTATCTCTCCATATTCCCAACATACTCTGCACATCTACGATAAGATTTCCGTCCTTGTCTTTACAGAAGAGGGGCCCAGAACCATGTCTATTAGTTCCGTTTTTGACTTTTTGGTAGAAATTTCGGGCTACGTTCTTCCCTCTGTAAGACTCAATTTTCTCACTCTTGAGCTTTCTCCACTACCGTTTCTTTTGCCTAAAGAGACGGTTTACCTGCTTTCTTTTCTCCCTATACCGCTCAGCCGCAGCTCGCGTTACAATTTACTGAAGCGTTGCCATGCGTGCAGCGTTCTTTTCAACATTTAAAATGCGACACTCTTGATCGTACCATGGTTGGTTGGGAAGCTGTTTTTCAAAACCAAGTACGGTTGCTGCGGCAGTTTTTGTAGAACCCAAAATGGGTTTCCACTACGCTTCAGGATCTTTATCGGGAAGGGGTGGGTTCTGTACCAAAAGTTGTTAGAGCTTCCTTGAGTAGACTGTGGCTACCTCTGGTAATTGCAGCTTTCCGATGTCCAGCTTCCTCTGCGTCTGGTTTCGTACGATTTTCGCTCTACTTAATCTTATGCGAACCTTTGCTGCTACCAGATAGTGATCAGAATCGATGTTGGCTCCTCTGATCACTCGTATGTCTATTACACTGGATGAGTGCCTTCCATCAATTACCATGTGATCAATTTGGTTCTTCGTTCTTTGATCATGGGATACCCAAGTAGCCTTGTGGATGTCCTTATGCTGGAATCTTGTACCACTAATAACCATGTTTTTTGCCGCGGCAAAGTCAATCAGTCTCATACCGTTTTCGGAACTGTCAGCATGTAGACTGAAATATAGTTGGATGAAACACATTCTCCCTGCCTACTTTTGCATTAAAATCTCCTAGTACAATCTTAATGTCATGGCCAGGGCAGCGGTCACACGTTTCCTCTAGGAGCACATAGAATATGTCTTTGGCATCATCATCTTTCTCTTCTGTCGGAGGTTGTATCGTTGCGGTACGATATTTGTGAGAATTACCAATTTCGGCTATCAAATTTAGAGCACTGGCAACCATCTTGCTATGAACGATTCAACAGAATTCAAAATATTGTCTTTCCGTGTTTTTTTGATTTTTTTTCTTTTGTTAGTTTTGTATCCGTATCCTGTCATATTTATTAAATATTTATAAAATTAATTTATTCAGAACGCGAAACATTGCGATGGTCACTTAGTCAAAGTAACACTAAGGGAGGCAAATGAAATTTAATTTATCTCCCACAATATTTCGGGAGGATATACTTCCGTATATTCCTTTCCCTTGTTGTATCATCTGCGACGGTTCGTGGTGAATTTTCATTCACTGGAACTGTGAGATTGAATAAAATATGGTAGTGAGACGTTTCAAGTAATTACACAATTTGTTCAGCTTTTGAACGGAGATTGTCGTTTTTGTGTGGAATACTTTCTTAATTAATTATTCGTAATTTTGTGTTTTACGACATAACCGCTGCTTAAAAGTGTTATTATGAAACAAATTGACATGGGAACTAATTAAATAATTATAAGGTATTTAGTGATATTTTTATAAACTAATAAAATGTGGGTGGAAAGTAAACCAAGGAACTGGCTCAGGACATACATAACGTTACAGTAAATTGAGTATAATTCCCAGAACTATTTAGCATACTTACTTACTTTTACTGGACAGTTTACAACCTCATGCGGTCAAATGTCGTACACATATTAATTAAAGAAACAAGTTAAACAAATTTCAACATTTTTCTCCAACTGTTTCTATCAGTCGCATTTTCTCGTTAGTTGGTAACACCAAGGATACGGAGGGATTCTTCGGTCTGGCGTTTCCGTCGGTGTCTGTGTCGTCCCCTTTTCCTGTCTCTATCGGGTACGTTATCGAAAAATTGTGGTTGATCATCTTCATCCATTCTAATAACATGGCCTAGCCAACGCAATTGGCCTAATTTGATTCGCCTAGCTATGTCCACGCCATAGCTTCATACAAATTATATAGCTCTTGGTTGCAACAACGTCGGTAGTCGCCATCTGCTTTAGCAGGATCATATATTTTACGGATAACTTGTCCCTTGAATACTCTCAGGAGCTTTTCATCCGCTTGTGATATGATCAAGTGTCGGAGCCATATGCCAGGACTGATATAATGAGAGTCTGGTACAGCTGGACTTTTGTCTGTCGACAGACAGCTCAGCTGCTTGCTGAGCCCAAAAAATCATATATTTCCAAGCACAATTCACTTATTTATTTCCAAGCTGACATTGTTGTCTTTGTTCAGGGAGGATCCACGGTGGATAAATTCATCTACCATTTCAAAATTAAATGAGCTGTCGACGTGCAATTGC
Source organism: Phaonia tiefii (assembly GCA_963931995.1). Lineage (NCBI taxonomy): Eukaryota > Metazoa > Arthropoda > Insecta > Diptera > Muscidae > Phaonia > Phaonia tiefii. The sequence goes on from OZ008368.1 coordinate 30,965,275, forward strand.
GGATCAAGTCGAGAGGTTTCTCTAGTCGTTGACACCATCAATTTGGTCTTGCGGTCATTAACAACAAGACCCACCTTCGTTGATTCTTTTTGGATTCTTGAAAATACTGCAGTAACCTCTCGCAAATTTCGCCCAATGATGTCTATGTCGTCAGCATACGCCAGCAACATATTGCTTTTCGTATTGATGTTCTTGTTCATATTTCCAATAAAACCCCTAATCGTCAGGCATAGATTCCTTACTTAATATCTTCAGTAATTACTGCTTGTCAATATCTACCTTTTACCGTGTCCCGCTTCGTACATTTTTCGCCCCGCTCAGTCTTGCGCGAACTTTCGCAGCTACCAGGTACCGATTCGAGTAGATATTGGCACCTACATGCACGTACATCCATTCCACTAGAAATATTACCAAGTGATCAATCTGGTTCGTCGTTCTCTTATCAGAAGATAAAATTTACTTTTTTTTAGCAAAGGTACTTCTTTAAGACAAGGTATTTTTTTAGAAGAGGTAAATTTTTTAAGAATATCAATAGGTTTTCTTTTTGGAGAAAATTAAATTTTTTTAAGTAAACGCACTTACCTAAGAAAATTCTATTTTTTAAACTTCTTTCACTTTGACTTTTCTAAATTTAGTTTTAATTCGGTTTAAAACTACAATATATAATACACAGGCTCCACCTAGAAAACTTCCGTTTAAACCAAAGCAAACCAAAGGAACCCAATATAGTTGATAATACTGGGTTGCAATAAAGTAGTTAAAAAAAAGTTGTTTAAAATTTTTTAATTTAGCCCACATCCTGCAACGTGCGATAAGGCACTTCGTTCCAATTAAATAATTTTTTAACACTATTATGCTACAACCCAGTATTTCCAACTATATTGGGTACGTTTGCTTTGGTTTGTGTCTAGACTAATATATGTTGGGAAATTTCTTGTTTACAGAGAAGTTTTCTAGGTGGAGCCTGTAACCAATATTTAGTACTCTATATATTGGAGTTTTGAAATCAACAAAAAGTAAATTTAGAAAAGCCAAAGTGAAAGAAGTTAAAAAAAAAAAGAATTTTCTTAAATAAATGCCTTTTCTTAAAGAAAAGTAAATTTACTAATAAAATGCCTATTCATATTCTTAAACAAAGTACCTTTTCTTAAAAAAATTCATTATCTAAAAGAAATACCTTTGCTTAAAATAATCACATATTCATACAAAAAGTACATTTTGTTAAAAAAGTAATTTTTTAAAAAATAAGTACCTTTTCTTAAAAAAAGTACATTTTCTCACAACACATTGCCTTGTCTTAAAAAATTTTCTTTTCCTTAAAGAGTACTTTTTTTGTGAAACAAAATAACTTTTCTTGAGATAAGTACCCACTTTCAGAAATGTACTTATTCTTGAAAAAATTACCAATCAAAAAAATTCAGACTTCTTAAAAAAACCTTTTCTTCAAAAAATACCTTCTCTTAAAAAAGGACAATTTTTTACCAAAATTACTTTTCTTAAAAATATAATAGTACCTTTTCTTTTCTTTTCTTTTCTTTTCTTTTCTTTTCTTTTCTTTTCTTTTCTTTTCTTTTCTTTTCTTTTCTTGAGATAAGTAGCCTTTCTGAAATAAGTACATTTTCTCAAAAAAATAAACTTTTCCTTAAAAGATTACTTTCTTCTTTGTCCAAAAAATGCATACTCTTATGGCTTTTTCTTACAGAAAGTACTTATTCTTGAAAATAGTATATTTTCTTTAAAAAAAAAAAACTACATGAGGTGTAAGGGGACAACCGGTTGGAACGCAGTTCGTTTCGCTATATATTATGTACTAGTTAGTTCCAACACGCCCCCGTTGAAAAATACTGTAATTTAAATGGATCTTTAAGAAAACATACTTTTTGTAAAATGATAAACTTTATTAAGAAATTTTTTATTTATTCAATGTATTAAAAAAAAAAAAGAATATGTATTATATTTTCTCGAAAGGTCATTTCTTTGATGAGAGGTACTTCTTTTATTAAAATAAAAAAAAAATGGTTTCCCGTTACATCCCGTACAGGGATTAGGGATAGCTTCTCACTTCTATAGTTTTTCACCGGTTCCGAACGGTGTTTTGAGAAGCTTTTTAATGGCTGAATACTCGATAGTGTCGCCGTCACTAAGCGCGGTGACCGCCGTCGAAAGAAATATAAGGTGTTCAGAACAGGGATTGAACCCATGTTCTCATGCACAAGTGCCGCGCACACTACCATTGCACCACCGCAGGCCAACTTTTATTAAAAGCTAATGTTTTTATGTAAGAAAAAGCCTAGGAGTATGCATATTTTTACAAAGAAATGCTTCTTTTAAGAACAGGTACTTTTTAAAGAAGTGATACTCTTTTTAGGATAAGGTTCTTTTCTTAGGAAAATTTACTTATTTTCAGGAAGGCTACTTATCCCAAGAAAATAAAAGAAAAGGAAATTTTTAAGAGATGGTACTTTTATAATAGGAATTTTTTTAAGAAAATGTATTTTTTGTAAGAGAAGTTTTTTTTTTGAAAAAAGTTTTATTTTAACGAAAGAACAGGTACAATTTAAACAAAAAAGGTACTCTTTAAAGAAAAGGTAGTTTTTTAAGACAAGGCAATTTGTTGTAAGATAATGTACTTTTAGAAGAGAAGGACTTATTCAAAAAATTAATTTGTTTATGAAAAAGTCCTTTCTGTAAGAAAGTTTACTTTTTTAAGCAAAGGTACTTCTTTATGATAAGGTATTTTTATAGAAAACGTACATTGTTTAAGAATATGAAAAGGTTTTTGTTTTTGAGAAAATTTACTTTTTTTTAAGAAAACGCACTTATTTAAGAAAATTTTATTTTTTCAAACTTCTTTCACTTTGGCTTTTCTAAATTTACTTTTTATTCGGTTCAAACTACAATATGTAATAAACAGGTTCCACCTAGAAAATTTCCCACTAAACAAGAAATATCGTACCATATGTTAGTCTAGACACAAACCAATCCAAAGGGATGAGTGTAAGAGTGCTGCCAAATGTAATTCCATGCTCCAGGGTTGTACTTTATGAATCTTGCGCTTTGACTTTTTTAAATTTTCTTTTAATTGGGTTCAAAACTACAATATTTAATAAACAAGCGCCACCTAGAAAACTTTCCTTTAAACCAAACCAAAAGTACTCAATATAATTGATAATAATGGGTTGTAATAAAGTAGTTAAGTTCTAGCATAGATAAAGGAAATAAGTAGATATCGCACAGGCGTTGTCAAGTACTGCCACTAGGTGCTGTGGGGTCGTTTTGTAACTCTCATTGACGTTTCTCATAACATTCATTGACGTTTATTCAACACCGTGAGACGTTTTTTCAATACAAAAATCGTATCATTTTCATTTTGTATTTTGGGATGTTCTGTTTTGGTGTACTGTTACACCAAAGGGACCGGCCACTTCTTACGAATTATAGGGGTTTTTGATTTAACGGGATTTCGATTTAACGGGGTTAAAATAAAATAAATTCGAATTAACGGGGGTTTTCAATTTTTTTATTAAAACGATAACAAAAAAACATTAAAAACAATTCTTGAAAATAAAATACATAATAGCAAATTCATTTATGAACTTAGCGTAAAAATATGTGTAATTATATGTAATAGCAAACAAAAGACATTACACTAAAATTCAAACTGACAAACTTCAGTTTCTGAACTTAAAATACATATTTACATTAACTAAAATTAATTTTTAAAAAAATTAGTGATTGACATTTGTTTAAGACTTTTCTCACGGAGGTTGTCCAAGGTATTTTCTATTTTTATTAAGGAATTAAAAATTTCTTCATCCACAGTATGATTGGAGAAATAAAATCTTATTTTATTAATTGCCAATTTTGCCTCTTTATTCGTCATTAAGGGAACTTCGTTGTTGCCATCATCGTCATCGTCATCACTTTCTATATTGTTAGCTGTAACTTCTTCTTGGATTTCGTCATCTTCCAACGTGCCTGCAACAGCTAAGTCGTTATCAACATTTATGTATTCTTCAATTGAACAGCATTTTCAGAGTTGAAAGGTATTCGATTCCAGTTGGACTCAACATTTAATTGTGTGCCTGCAGATAAATCGCAGTTTAAATCCTTGTTGAAACCACAAGCACGAAAGCAATTTTGAATGCAAGATTTGCTAATATTTTCCCATGCTTTTTGAGCAGTAAGCAATGTAACTTTGTATTCTATTTTATCGTCTATGCAATTCAACATGTTTACAACAATTTCTTTGCGGTATAATGTTTTAAAATTTTGTATTATTCCTTGAACTAGAGGCTGCAGCAGAGATGTAGTGTTGGGAGGTAAAAATTCTATTTTAATGTTGCTAAAGTTATGCTCAATTGTCAATAAACAATAAAATCTTTCGATTTTGACTCTTCATACTATTGTTCAATATTTGAAGGCACTCATTAAATAAGGCCGTTGTCATCCAAGCTTTCTTGTTGTGCCGGTAATCCATTGGAAAACTATGTATGCTCTTAAAACACCTCGGTGTTGCTGACTTTGCTATAAGAAGGGGTTTAAGCCTTTCTGTACCTACCATCCATGTTTAAAGCAAATAATAATGTCAGTCTTTCTTTACTGTGCTCTCCCCATGACATTTAAAGTGGTCCAATTCGTATGGAAGAATTTTTTTTCGAAACATCGCCAAAATAAAAAAATCGAAAAAATAAAAAAGTGGCTATAACTCGAAACCGGTGCGTCCAATCGGAAAAATAATAAAAAAATTTACCTCCAAATGAGACTTTAACCAATGGGTTTCGGGAAAGAAATTCTTCCATACGAATTAGACCACTTAATGAAAAACCAACAAAAATTGGTTATTTTTTGAACTGGACGCTCCGTTTGCGAGATATAGACATGAGGGCGTTGTAGCGATTTTTTATACGAAAACTTTTATTTTTAGCGATTTTTTTTAAAAGAAGTGATGCCATATTGGAGACACCCATTGGTTAAAGCCTCCTATTGAGGTAAATTTTTTATTATTTTTTCGATTGGACGCACCGTTTTCGAATTGGACCACTATATGAAAACCCCTTAGAAACCAACAAAAATTGGTTATTTTTTCAATTGGACGCTCCGTTTCCGAGATATAAACATGATGCCAGTTTAGCGATTTTTTGTACGAAAACTTTTATTTTTAGCGATTTTTTTTAAAAGAAGTGATGCCATATTGGAGACACCCATTGGTTAAAGCATCCTACTGAGGTAAATTTTTTATTATTTTTTCGATTGGACGCACCGCTTTCGAGTTATAGCCACTTTTTTATTATAGCGATTTTTTTATTTTGGCGATTTTTCGAAAAAAAATTCTTCCATACGAATTGGACCACTTTATGAAAACCCCATAGAAAGCCACAATAATTTGTTATTTTTCAATTGGACGCTCCCTTTTCGAGATATAGACTTTTTTTCTAATTTTATCATATTATCGATCAAAAATGGGGATGAGTTACCCTGGGTAACCCATTGCTCATCGTCGTGGGTAGCTACCCATTATTTTCCCCATTTCCCTGAGGTTAATGGGAAATCGCGATGAGTAATTCCCCATTTCGTGGGTAGCTACCCATTATTTTCCCCATTGCCCATTATTTTCCCCATTATGAGGGTAATGGGTAATCGTGATGGGTAATTCCTCATTTTCGTGGGAAGCTACCCATTATTTTCCCCACACCCTGCGGGAAATGGGTACACGTTCATTACATATTCCCCACGACGATGTGTATGGGTTACTCATGGGGGGGTAAATACGAACTCTGATAAGAGGTAAAGAAGATTTTATTTGGGAAAACAAAATTTCGCATTAGCGAGGTGACCAAAATGTATGGAAATTTTAGGAATTAACGAGATTTCTTCAAGGGACCGACATTTTATTACGAATTATCGGGAATTAAGATTTATCGGGGTACGAATTAATCGGGATTTAACGGGTTTTGTGTTGACTTTTACAGCATCGACCCACCAAACAAAAACAAAATGCCTTTGGATGTTGCCTACAACACCTACTGCTATCACCTGTTCTAAATACATCTGACAGTGTATGTTTTTCTTGGGGTGAAACGTTATAATTATTGCTTTCAGCTCCATCTAGAAAATATCCCATTGAACAAGAAATTTCCCAAGGAGTGTGCGACATCCAGTTATTTCCTTTTTCTATGGTTATAGTAGTTAGTTAATAAAGTAGTTGTTTAAAATTGTTTCATGTTTAAAATGGATTCATTCGTTCCAAAAGTTTATCATTTCCAAAAATTATCTTCTGAACGAATCATTTAAATTCTCGTATTTTTCAACGCGCGCCTTAGGCGTGTTGGAACCAACTAGTATATAATATATAGCGAAAGGAACTTCGGCCCCACCGAGTGTCCTCTGACACCTCATGTAATTTTTTGTATTGGCAGAAGTTTTTGTTCGCATTCTTGCGAAAATTCATGTTTCGAATTTTCTCATTATTATCAAAAAAAAAAAATCATAAAATTGAGCTTTGTGATTTTTGCGCTTTTGAACTTCTCAAAGGTGAGACTTTCGATGACCGAAGGAGAATCGAGAGTGGGTTTCGACCCTATTTAAACTTGGTTCAGGGACACGATGAAGATAGTACACAAGTAGATAGCGACAAAACACAAACACGTTATATTTGCATCCAAACAACAACAAATGATATATTTTTCAACGTGTGGCTAAAAGAATGGAAATCTTAGTTATGCTTATGGGCAGATATACATACGTATATCAAAATTCTGGTAAATTATAAACATGATACAAAATAATTCAATTACTAATAACAAGTTTAAGATTTGCTTTACACAAAATTTGTACGTACGTGTCTGATTATTCACTTCCTCATATATCACATTGCGTCCTAATTCATGCTTTCATTATTAAGTCCTATAAATACAATTTTTGACTGTTTTATTATTCCACTCAAGTCAAACATATCACAGGATATGTGGAAGTAAATTAAATTTATAATGTATTATATCACATAAGCTCAGTTTTATACAGAAATAAGAAGACACATCCTTAAACAATCTTTATTTGTATCACGTACGATACAGATTTACTGAGTGTAACAAACACACACATTAGGGTGGTCTTACATTTAATAATTAAATGACGAGGATTTAACCGTTAAGTAGGTTGAAGATTTTTATAAATATTTTATGTTTAAATGGCAATGGAAAAAGTTTAATCGCAACATGATTGATAAGTTAAGTGTAACTAAGTCTCAATCTCTTTACTCGTTATATTATTGGATCTATAAGTTAAATGACTTCTTTATATTTCGCATGTTTTCGACATGAATTGACTCATTGTATATATCTTGTTCCTTACAATTTATGCCTTCTTTGTGTACATCCCTTTAGAGTTGTGGTTCCTTTATTCCACATCACCACTGGAAAGATAACCTGTTGTGCACACTCGATGTTTTGCATGTTTCGTCTGCATGACTACTGCATGATTTAAATGCGTCGCAATGTCGTGAAATCCCTGGCGTTCGTTGTACATGTATTTCTGGTATTGTTGCAAATGAAAGTGAACAGCAGCAGTACATGTTGGAACATTTTTATTGCATTCCAGGGACATCTGAAATATATGGATGTAATTTTTTGAATTAAATATAATTCGTTTCTAAGAAAAAATTTAATTTTATGTAAAAGGAGAAATAACCTTTTACTGCATTTTACTACATATTACATATATTGATGTTAAATTTTGAAATAAATTTTAAATATTTTCCATTCAAGATTGTTCTCTGGCTGCATGGGAGAACAAAAAATGCAATTGACTATTTTACAACCTCATGAGGAGTCGTACATGTATAAATTAACCAAACGAATAAAACAAATTTCACCTTATTCCTCTAGCTGGTTCTATTCTTCGCCCTTTCTCGCCAGTTAGTAGCACCAAGCAAACGGAGGAATTCTTCGACCTGGGCTTTCCTGGTCATCCTCTTTTCCTGTCGCCATCGGGTACGTTATCGGAAACCTTTCGTTCGCGCTGGCTCATCTTCATCCATTCTGATAACATGGCGTAGCCAACGCAATTGTCCTAGTTTGATTCTCCAAGCTATGTCCACGTCAGATTACAGATTAAACAGATCTTGGTTTCAACAACGTCGGTGCTCGCCGTTTTTTTTAACAATACCATACATTTTACGGAGAAATTTTCACTGGAATACTCCCAAGTGATTTTCACCGCTTGCGATATGAACCAAGTTTCGAAGCCGTATGTCAGAACAGGTAAAATGAGAGTCTGGTATAGCTGGACTTCTGGTATAGCCCTACGAGAGAGGGCTTTGTTCTTAACCTTCTTTCCTAGCCCAACATACCATCTAACGGGTTTTTCAATAAGATCGCTACAAAAGATTTTTTAAATAAAACAAAACCGGTTTCAGATGCCAATCAAGTTCTTTATTCCTGTGAAAGTACGTTCGATGCCATTATGTATGGAACTCGATTTCTTTTGCATGGCCACCACGGGCACGCTTGCAGAAGTCCAGACGCTGAACCCAATTTTCGACAGTTTTCAAGCATAAATCGGCCGATACTGCTGCAATTTCACGTTCGATATTCGTACGAAGTTCATCAATCGTCGCTGGCTTGTAGGCATAGACCATAGACTTGACGTAGCCCCACGGGAAATAATCTAACGGCGTCAATTCGCACGACCGAGGCGGCCAATCGACTGGGCCATTTCGAGAGATAACACGTTCACCAAACTTGCTTTCCAATAAATTGATTGTGGCATTCGCTGTGTGGCTTGCGGCGCCGTCCTGTTGGAACCAGACGTCCTCCAAGACCATATTCTCCAATTGGGGCCAAAAATATTTGGTTTTCATTGAACGGTAGCGATTCGCATTCACAGTAATGTGCCGGTCTTCATCATCACGGCAGAAGTACGGCCCAATGACGCCGCCGGCCCATAAACCGCACCAAACCGTAATTTTTTCGGGATGCAATGATGACTCATGGATTACTTGTGGATTGCTGTCTGACCAATAGCGCATATTTTGCTTATTGACGAAGCCATTCAGCCAGAAATGAAATTCAGAATTCACAAAATGGACGTAGCGCTCTTAAAGTTGGGACCACTGATTCCAAATTTCGGTAGTAAATTTTAATAATTTCGACTCGTTGTTGGCTCGTATATCTTTCCATTATGAAATGGCAAACCTTACTGAAGAGAAATGTCAAAAGAGCCGGAAAAAATATGGCGTCCTTTGCTGTCCCTATCGATTTACTTTTGTAGCGTTTCTGTTGAAAACCCCTTTATTTGCCAGCACAATTCTCCTATTTATCTCCAGGCTCACGTTGTTGTCCGTGTTCACGGCAGATACAAGGTAGACAAAGCACTTCATAATTAAATCGGTTGTCGACGTTCCCTAAGTCGAGAGGTTTGTCTAGTCGTTGACACCATCAATTGTGTCTTGTCCTCATTAACAGCAAGACCCACCTTCGCTGATACTTTTTCGATTCTTGAAAATACTACAGTATCCTCTATCAAATTTTGCCCAATGATGTCTACGTCGTCAGAATACGCCAGCAACATATGGTGTTCGTGTTAATGGTTTTGTTCGTATTTATAGCAGCCTTTATTATTATTATCTTCATTAAGATGTTGAAGAGATTGCATGAAAGTGTGTCGCATTGTCTCATTCCTCACTTGGTACAGAATGGTTCAATGAGGTCATTCCTCACCTTCACTGCTGATTTGGTGTTGGTCAGCGTCATTCTACAGAGGCATATCAGTTTTGCCGGATTCCCTAGTTCCTTCCAACTTCCTACGATTTTACCCTTGTGGGGCTATCGAAAGCAGCTTTGTCATCGACAAACTGATGGTATGTTGCGATTTGCTTGTCATGGGTCTTTTCCAAGATTTAGCGTAGCGTGAATATTTGGTCAGTCGTGGTCATGCCTGGTCTAAAACCACACTGATAAGGTCCAATCAGGTTTTCAACAACTGGCTTTAGTCTTTCACATAATACGCTCGACACGATAATATATGTGATGCATAAAAAACTGATACCTCGATAGTTGGAACATACTTAGGGATCACCCTTTTTGAATACAGGACATAAGACACTGAGACTCCAATCGTCGAGCATAGATTGATGATGCATGTGGGCTAGCAGTCCTTCGCCACCAGTCTTACAAAATCCAGCGGGAAACCCATCCGCACCAGCGGCTTTATTATTCATAAGCCGGGAGAGTGCCGTTCTATTCTCGCAGTGGGTTGAAATCTACACTGTCTTCCACAATCATGTCCTCCTGATCTTCAGTGGAAGAATCTGATTGGAGTAGTGGTGACAAGTGGTCTCTCCACACTTTAAACACTCTGCATATCGGTCACCAGATTCCCATTCTCGTCATTGCAGGAGAGCAGCCCATTACTCGGTCCGTTATTCGATCTTTTTACCCTCTGGAGATATTTTCGGGTTCACAGTTCATCCTGCACATTTCAGTATTTTCTGTCCCTCTCTGCTCCCACCATTGTACCATCGAAACTGTGCCAAGTATTTTGTTGTGAAACTTCTAAGGAGAGGGCATTGAGTTTCGGTTCAATACGACAGAATTGAAAAGAGGTAACACGTTGCGTTCCGCAGCGGTACAAAATATTCAAAAGCACATTACGTGTGCACTAACTATCAAAATAATCGTTCTCCAATTGGAGCTTTTCGTGCGCTTTTTCCATTTTATGGTCGTAATATTTGTCCACCTGTGCTCGCTATTCATCGTAAATTGTGCCATTGAATGGCTTCCAAGAAGTTGTGATTTAACACCATTCGACTAGTTCTTGTGAGGATATTTGAAGTCATTGGTCTTTAGCAATAAACCAGACTCTCTTCAAACTTTACAAGTCAATATTGAACGTGCTGTTCATGACATAGCACTTGATTTAGTGGAAAAAGTGCTCGAAAATTGGGTTCATCAAATTTGTTCCTGCAAACGAAGACGTGGAGGCCATTTGAAAGACGTTTTATTCAGAACTTAATTGTATCGATTGTACGTCACACTAAATAAAAAACATTTGAATTTCCTTAAAAATTAGTGCGTTTGTTTGTTTTTAGAATTCGTAATTTTTTCAAGAATAGGTGGTACATTTTTAAGAGTTGGTACTTATCTCTTATTTTGTTTAAAAATATGGGACTCTTTAAAAAAAATCCTTTTTTTTAAAAAAAGTTATTTTTTGTAAAAAATTTACTTTTTGTGAGAAAATTTACTTTTTTAAGAAAAGGTTATTTTTAAAGTATTTGTTGTAGGAAGAGGTATTTTGTTTAAGAATATGAATAGGCATTTTTTTAGTTTTGTGAAAATATCCTTTTTTTTAAAAAGGCACTTATTTAAAAAAAATTTTTTTTAAACTTCTTTCACTTTGGCTTTTCGAAATTTACTTTCTATTGGGTTCAAAACTACAATATATACTAAATATTGGGTAGCCTAGAAAACTTCCCATTAAACAAGAAATTTTTCAACATAAGTGAGACATTTACTTAGTCTAGACACAAACCAAAGCAAAAGTAAACAATATAATTGATAATATTGGGTAGCATAACAGTGTTAAAATAAAAGTGGTTTATTTTTTTTTTATTTAGCCCCCATCCCGCATCGTCCGATAAGGAACTTCGTTCCAAAAATTTTTGAATAGTTGTATTGCTTTAAGTAGATTTTATGGAATTATGTACCTTTCACTGTGTCTTGGTACTATTATAATTCGATCGGTACTAATTCGCATATATAAATTTCGTATTTGAGTTTGAATATACGAGGTTGCTATTTATATTTCTGGTTCAGAAATAAAGAACCAAACATTTGTCATTGGAAATTGTTTTTCAAAATATTTTCCGTGAAGATAAATACACTTTTGCATGCGTTCAAACCAATTTTCAAAGAACTTTTTACACTCTGATTGAGACACCTCCAAAACGCGGTTTTTGAACGCTTCAATAGCTGCTTCGTGCGTCGAAAAACGTTGAGCACGTAATTTTTATCTTGATGTGAGGGAATAAAAAGAGGGAATAAAAGGGAGCCAAATCACGTGGCCTATTACACCGAAACAAATGCGATGATTTTCTTCGATGTGATTCTTCCACGAACAAACTTTTGCTGCATTTACCTCGTCTAAAAAGACCGATGTTTATGCTAAAAAAATTTCAAACTTTCCAATGGAAGTTCCAGTTTTCGTATGGCAACACAGTATTGATGATCTACCGATGGTATCACTTCACACAGTGTAGTCAGGCATCTGATGAAGAACTTGTGACGGAGTTCGAAACTAGGATTGCTGCTTTGTTTCGGGCTCATACGCAAAGATCCATGATTCGTCACCTGTAACGATGTTATACACTGCATTAGTTGTTGTAATTTTTCAACATTTCTGTGCTCCAATCGACACGACCCGTTTTTTGAGCATTCGTCGAATTATGTGGGATCCAACGGGAACAAATTCTTTTCACAGCCAAACGAACATGCAATATCTCATTAATGCTTGTCATAATAAGGCCTTAGGGTGCCTCAATCTGACGGTCTATCACGTGTCGGTCTTGCTTTATCAGTTCACACACAGCATCGATGGTTTCCGGCAAAGCGACCGAAGTTGGGCGATTCACAAAATTCATCCGAGACTGAACTCTTGGTACAAGCGATTTGTAGTGTTTTTGATGGTGATTTATCACCAAAATTTGAAACAAGTTGATTGAGACATTCTTGTCTCGATAACCCACGGCGAAAATGGTAAAAAATCATCGCAAACAAATTTGTACGGGTTAATTTCATCTACTGATCGAGATAAATTTTTCAACAGACTGTAAATAGAAAAATAGTGCTCGTAAGTGAAAACGTTCTATGTATTTTTATCCAAAAAGTTTTTCTAAATTTAAAATGGAAGTTCCTTAACTGAATTCTCTATTGGAATAATAAAAAAAATCACATGAGGTGTCATGGGACACAAGGTTGGAACGAAGTTTCTGTCGCTATACATTATGTGCTAGTTAGTTCCAGCACATATAAAGCGCCCGTTGAAAAGTATGATAATTTAAATGGAGCTTTAAGAAAAGGTACTTTTTATAAAATAAAAAACTTTTTTGACGAAAATTTTTTTTCTGCAATGTATTTTTAAAAAACAAATTATATTTTTGGGTCCTTTTTGTAAGAATATTTATTATACTTTCGGGAATATGTATTATATAGGTCCTTTTTTAAAGAGAGGTACTTCTTTTATAAGGAATAGGTACTATTTTTAAGAAGAAGTACTTTTTGTAAGAAAAGGCCATAAGAGTTTGACTTTTTTACGAAGAAGTTCTTTTGTTAGAACAGGTACTTTTTAAAGAATTGGTACTCTTTTTAGGAATAGGTGAGTTCTTAATAAAATGTACTTATGTTCAGAAATCCTACTTATCTGAAGAAAAAAGGTAATATTTTATTTTTAAGAAAAGGAATTCTTGTAAGAAAATATATTTTTTGTAACAAGATATTTTTTTGAAGAAAATGTTTTTTTTTGAGGAATGGTAATTTTTTTAGAAATTAACTCGAAAGATTACCAGTGTGGCTTTAGGCCTGGAAAATCGACAACTGACCAGATTTTCACGCTACGCCAAATCCTGGAGAAGACATACGAAAAACGAATCGACACCTATCATCTATTTATCGATTATAAAGCGGCCTTCGATGGTCCGATACGGGAGAAACTCTATGAAGCAATGTCTGAGCTTGGTATTCCTGCAAAACTCATACGCCTTTGCAGGATGACCTTGACGAACACCAAATCCGCAGTGAAAGTTGGTAAGGATCTTACCAAACCTTGCGAAACTAAGCGAGGCCTCAGGCAAGGCGACACCCAATCGTGCGATCTCTTTAACATCTTAATGGAGATCATTATGAGAAAAGCTGCAGTCAACATGAACAAAACCATCAGCAGCAAAAGTCACATGCTGCTCGCGTATTCTGATGATATAGATATCATTGGGCACACAATTAGAGAAGCACCGCGGCGTTTTCGAGAATTGAGAAGGTGTCAGGAAAAGTGGGTCTGACGGTAAATGAGGACAAGACAAAATTAATGGTTTCAACGAACAGGGCCTCCACGCGATTAGACCAAAGCGTGAAAGTTGATAACCGTTATAACTTCGAGGTAGTGGACGAATTTATATACCTCGGATCTGCCGTGAACAAAAACAACAACGTCAGCCTTGAGATCAAGCGGAGAATTGTGCTTGCGAATAGATGTTATTTTGGGCTAAGCAAGCACTTTAGAGATAAAGCCCTCTCTCGAGTAACAAATGTCCAGCTGTACCAGACTCTCATTCAACCTGTCTTGCTTTATGGCGCAGAATCCTGGGTCCTTTCGCCAGCAGACCAAGCATCTGTAGGAGTCTTCGAGAGAAAAATACTCCGAAAAATATATGACCCTATAGTGCACAACGGCGAGTATCGGCGACGCATGAATCATGAGCTGTATGAGCTTTATCCTGACATTGACATAGTTAAGCGGATCAAGATAACGCGATTGCGCTGGCTAGGCCATGTCAGTAGAATGGATGAAGATGAACTCGGAGGAAAACGAAAAATAGGAAGACCAAGACTCCGCTGGAGGTATCAGGTTGACGAATCCCTGCGTACACTTGGTATTGAGATAAAGCAAAAGATCGAACTGGTTGGCGAAATATGTTATCTTCGTTTTGTAAGGTCCCTGACCCCCCGGGGTTGTCCGAGACCGGATAAGTAAGTAAGTAACTCTCATTAACGAAAGGACCTTTTCGGGAAAATATAATACATATTCTTACAAATCGGACCAAAAAATATTAAAAAAAAAACAATACATTCAATAAAATTTTGAAATTTCTTAAACAAAGTTTATCATTTTACAAAAAGTATCGTCGGTGGTGCAATGGGTAGTGTGCGCGCCTCTTGTCCTTGAGATCCTGGGTTCGATCCCTGCTCTGACCACCTTAAAATTTCTTTTGACGGCGGTCACATCGCATAGTGACGGCGACACTATCGAGAATTTAGCCATGAAAATGCTTTTCAAAAATACCGTTCGGAACCGGTGTAAAACTGTAGGTCCCAATCAGTGAGTATAAAACTAGAAAGCGCACAGCTCACTGGTTGTGAGAAGGTCTCCCCGATTCCTTCATGGGATGTAATGGGAACCCATTTATTTTTTTTATCTTTTCTCAAAGATCCATTTAAATTACAGTATTTTGCAACAGGCGCCTTAGGTGTGTTGGAACTAACTAGTACATACTATATAGCGAAAGGAACTTCGTTCCAATCGGGTGTCCCCCCTATAATAATGCCCCCAAGATAATGTTTTTTTAAAAAAAGGTACTATTTTTAAGAAGAAGTACCTTTTGTAAGAAATGCCATGAGAGTATGTCTTTTTTTCAAAGAAGTACTTTTGTAAGGACATGTACTTTTAAAAAGTGGTACTCTTTTTAGGAATAGGTTATTTTTTAACAAAATTTACTTATTTTCGGAAATCCTACTTATCTCAAGAAAAAAAGGTAATATGTATTTTATTTTTAAGAAAAGGTACTTTTAAGAAAAGGAATTTTTGTATGAAAGGGTATTTTTTGTATAACATTATATTTTTTTGAAGAAAATGATTTTTTTAAAGAAATTGGAATTTTTTAAGAAATTGTTTTTTTTTCAAGAATAGGTAAATTTTTAAGAGTAGGTAGGTGTAGATATTGTCCTATTAAGTGAGACAAAATTAAACCATACACACAATGTAATATTTAAAAATTATAAAATCATAAGCAAATATCGAATTGATGCCACAAGGGGTGGGGGAACTACTATATTGATCAAGAATAACATACAATACTAGTAACGATAACAAAAGAAGATATTCGCTGGATGCTGTAGAGACATGTGCCATGAAGATACCCATTGACTGCGACAAATTTTTAGGTATTACATGTGCGTACTATCCGGCGGGCAATATAAATTCAGTACGAGCAGACCTGCAAAAACTGTTTGAATTTATGAATCTTCAAAATTCAAACAACTACTATGTACTAGCCGGAGACTTGAACTTCAAGCACACAGAATGGGGTAATACTGTTAAGAACGCAAAAGGCAATAACCTAAAACGAAGTCAACATCGAATTCCTTACACTTCCAACATGTACAGCGAAGCCCGCTCTCCTTAGCCGTAATTATGCCATAATGCCTTCCATTGAAGCCAGCACACTTCACAATGGCATGACTATCACAAAGCCAACATGAAAGAACACAACACTCATATACGTCCCTGACTGTACAAATCTAGTAATAATTATCAAATCCTAAAAGTTTGCAGAATAATACTGGGTTGAATACTGGGTTATAGCAAAATACGGTGAAAAAGAAGTTGTTTAAAATTTTTTCATTTAGTGCGAAAAGGAATTTCGTTCCAAAAATACCAAATATTTTTCAATTAGAAAAAATGTTCCTGACCCTGTAAGGTTGTAGTATGAACTTATCATACATTAACCAAAATTTGTTTCTTTATTTTGTTGTGAGTTTTCAATAGTTATTATTTAGGTTTCGTTCAAATATTAGTATCATTCCTTTGATATTGAAATCTGTACGATTAATTTTCCTAAAAGCAATAATATGTGTATTAACAAAGCGAAGGCACTTGCCTCCCATACAACTGCGTAGGTAACAAATATTAATAGTTCCTCATATTTTATTTTATTTAAAACTGAAGACTTAAACTCGGAGCTATCGCTACTTTCCCTTAAATGCCTTAAATACAAATGAAATCGGGTCACGGAAGATAAAACTACTAACACTCGCGCGTGCAGATTTGTACTGAACAAATATCATTAAACATCACGCGATTGTCAAATATACTCAATATTTGAGGTCGGAGTTCTTTGTGGAAATATATCCTTCCCATATAAAGTATTTCATATATCCATTATACACTACACGAAACGCTGCATCCCGGCCATATCTCATATCACACCCCTCCAACTATGCACCTGTCACCATTTTGTTGTATCCAAGATATATATTCTAATTCTAAGTATAGCAGGAACAAGGATTATACATCATTTTAGCACTGGCAGGAACAAGTATTCATCTTGCAAAAACTGACTGAAAAACATTTCTTGAATTGCCTTCATTTTTCCATCTGCCTCAGATAAGAAATATTTAATCTAATGTGACACCTAAAGTACTTCAAGTAAAGGTTCTAACGAGCAAGAATGCCGACATGGTGTCGCACAGTAAGAGCTGCACGTTACAATCTCAAAAGTAAAATACATTTAATTTAAAAATTCCTTAAATTATTTTGCTTTCGTTAAGGTGAAGTAATATAATAAATTACTGTATTCTTTATTAAAAGCCCGAAAAACAAGGCACGTACGGTCAGAATTGTTGGAGTCTTCTTTATTTCAATTCTGTGTTTACTCTAAGAGAGAGTTTAACACTCGTTATTTTAAATCTCAGTTTAAAATGTCACAGACAATTTTCATATAAAGTGGCATTTAAATGATAAACATCGGTCATTTAAAGTGCATTCAAATGGAGAATTTTCAACTGTGAAACTGACCAGTAATGTCTAAATTACTAAATCATATTATAATACATTTTTGAACTAAACCTACGATTTACCGTGACTGTACACATTGAACGAAATTTGATTGGCGTCCTGAACCTGTTCAACCACGTTCACCATCAATCAATATCAAATTAACCCAATACATGATATACCGAAATCACAGAATTCCGTCTTGTTTATTAGATTAACATTATATTTAAGGCACAAAACTGTAGGAAAGTAGTTAATATTACATTTATCATAAATGACAGTTACTTTTCAAATGTTCAAATTAGTTGGGAAATATATCAGCTGTAAATTTATAAAATGTCTATAATTTACCTTCAAATTCGAGGTTCTTTAGCTTACTTTTACCTTTAACGTAACATACATACATTTTCATTGCATACATTTTCTGTCTCACTCATTTTTTGAATTATAAGTACATTATTGGAACGAAGTCCTTATCGCACGTTGCGGGGTGGGGGTTAAATGAAAAAAAAAATAAAAAAATTTTTTTAACACTATTATGCTACAACCCAGTATTATCAATTGTATTGGGTACTTTGGCTACGGTTTGTCTCTAGACTAACATATGTTAGCAAACTTCTTGTTTAATGGGAAGTTTTCGAGGTGTAGCCTGTAACCAATATTTAGTATATATCGTAAATTTTGAAAAGCTAAAAAGAAATAATATTAAACATTTCTTAAATATCAGCATTTTCTTAAAAATTTACATTTTCTCATAAAAAATACCTATTCGTATTTTTAAACAAAGCATCTTTACTTCAAAACGAATACCTTATCTTAAAGAAGTATCTTTCAATAAAAAAGTAAAAAGTAAAAAAGTGAAATATTTTTCATACGAATGGACAACTTTATGAAATATCCTTAGAAACTCGTAAAAATTAGTTTGGTTTTCGATTGCACGCTCCGTTTCCTAGATATTGGCATAGGGGCGTTTTAGAGATTTTTGATTCCAGAAATTTTAATTTTAACGATTTTTTAAAAATAAAAGTGATGCCGTATTGAAGACATCCAAAGATGAAAGCCCCTTAAGGGGGTAAATAAATTATTATTTTTGCGATTGGACACACCGTTTTCGAGATATAGATATTTTTTTATTTTACCGATTTTCTTATTTTGGCGGTTTTTGAAAAAAAGTGCCTGAGGTGTCAAGGGACACCCGGTTGGAACAAAGTTCCTTTCGCTATACTCGTATATTATGTACTGGTTAGTTCCAACACGCCTAAGGCGCGTGTTGAAAAATACTGTAATTTGAATGTGATACTTTTTGTAAAATTATAAACTTTTTTAAGATATTTTTGATTTATTCAATGTATTCTTTTAATAAAAGTATATTTTTAGGTCCCGTTTGTAAGAATATGTATTATATTTTCCCGAAAAGGTAATTTCTTTAATGAGAGGTACTTCTTTTATTAAAAGCTAATGTTTTGTTAAATAAAAGAAGTGCTTTCTGTAAAAAAAGCCTTATAGTATGAATTTTTTACATAGAAGTACTTTTTTTAAAAAACAGGTACCTTTTGTAAAAAAAATTTATTTAAATTTTAAAATTTAATGGTACTCTTTTTAGGAAAAACTGATTTTTTAAGAAAATTTACATATTTCAGAAAGGCTACTTATCTCAAGAAAGGACAAGAAAATGTACTATTTTACTTTTAAGAAAAGGAATTTTTGTAAGAAAAGGTATTTTTTTTAAGAGAAGATACATTTTTTTTGAACAAAAGCTTTTTTTTACGAAAGAACATGTACCATTTTAAGAGTAGGTACTTATCTCAAGAAAAGTTATTTTGTTTTACAAAAATGGTATTCTCTAAAGGAAAGGTAGTTTTTTAAGAAAAGGCAATATTCTGTAAACTAATGTACTTTTTTAAAAAAAGGTACGTGTTTAAAAAAAATTACTTTTTTCAAGAAAGGGTACTTTTTGTAAGAAAATTTATTTTTTTTGAATGCTTTTTTCTTTAAGATAAGGTAGTTTTTAAGAAGAGGTAGATTGGTTAAGAATATCAATTGGTAGTTTTTATTTGAGAAAATTGCCTTTTTTTTAAGAAAACTCACTTAAGAAAATTTTATTTTTTTAAACTTCTTTCACTTTGGCTTTTCTAAATTTACTCTTTATTCGTTTCAAAACTACAATATGTAACAAACAGGCTCCACCTAGAAAATTTCCTATTAAACAAAAAATATCCCCCGATATGTTAGTCTAGACACAAACCAATCAAAAACTACGAGTGTAAGAGTAAGGTGCTGCCAAATGTAATTCCATGCTCAGGGTTGTATTTCATGGATGTGTCGGTCTTGCACTTTGGCTTTTCTAAATTTGCTTTTTATTGGGTTCAAAACTACAATATGTAATACACAGGCCCCACCTAGAAAACTTCCCTTCAAACCAAAACAACAGTACCCAATATAGTTGATAATAATGGGTTGTAATAAGGTAGTTAAAAAAAATTGTTTAAAATTTGTTCATTTAGCCCCCAACCCGCAACGTGCGATAAGGAACTTCGTTCCAAAAATTATTTCATGCGAATTGGAACACTTTAAGAGAAACCCTAGGAACACGTAGAAAATTATTATTTTTTCGATTGGACGCTTCGTTTTCCAGACACAGACAGTTTTTCGAGATTTTTCATATTTTCGATCAAAAATGGGGATGGATTACCCTGGGTATCATATGTATGTTTAAGTTAATTTGCGTCATCCACAATAATAGTTCCTACAGCCAAGTGTCCATAATTGTTTGCATGTGTTTGTGAAGGCGTCAATAGTGGCGTCAGATTCAACGATTATGTTAAAAAGTCTCACTTCACCTCAATTTATGATAATATGTATTCTTCGCTGGCTGATATATATACACTTTATTGTTTTTTCGCAACTTTGTTTATCACTTTCAGTTTAAAATAATAGTTTCTCGGTAAAGTCCTCGTGTAACATTCAAGTATATGTAGTTTGATTTTATCAACAAAGCCTCTTGTGGAAAATCGAATACATAACTTTGTAACAAGGTTTTTTGCAACAGAAACTAAATTATGGTTACAGTGACTAATATTTGAACACGAATTCTAATATTGTACTTTTTGTTAGTTGTATCTTCCATTTCAGATGAATGAGGTTTTTGAAATACTCAAATTGGTTAATACAACTTAACTTCTGTAGTAGCAACTTGTATTAGTAAGACCTATTGTTAATCTATCAATATCGTGTGCAAATAATTCTGATGTATGACAATTAATTCTAATCAAAATATAGACTTTAGCATGGAATTTCTAATGCCTGAATTGATTTGTAATTAATCTATTCCTTGTGTATGTTCACAATTTATGCCAACTAAGGACAAACTAGTGACATGTGACGAACATATCTTATAGAAACTGTCAGCACCTACTGACATTGTCTTAAGGAATTTCTACTGACAAATTTTCCAATAGTAAAGTAGTAGTATTGTCTTTTATGCTCACCAGTTTCACACGATTAGTGTGCGCGCCTCTTGTACAGGAGATCCTGGGTTCGATCCCTGCTCCGACCACCTTAAAATTTCTTTCTACGACGGTCACCTCGCTTAGTGACGGCGATACTATCGAGTAGTTAGCCATGAAAAAGCTTCTCAAAATACCGTTCGGTACCGGTGTAAAAACTGTAGGTCCCAATCAGTGAGTATAGAACTATAAAGCGCACAGCTCACTGGTTGTAAGAAGCTCTCCCCAATTCCTTCATGGGATGTAATGGGAAACCATTTATTTATTATATTTTGTAGTTTCACACGCATACACGAATTCTTTTTTTTTTCTACAGTAAGTACTAGGTTGCCGCAACTTTCAGACAGAATATTTCATTCAAGATACTCGTACTTTGTGCAGATATTTACCTGATAGCCGCTGCAATGGTCAGGTGGTTTACGAGAAAGGGAAAAGGGTGGTTTACGACTACTCTAGTTCCGTAGAGTAGAGCCCGTATTTTACCTGATCATGCATTTTCAACCCAACACTTATTTCAATCTGGTTCAAGTATGACATTGTGGTAT
This sequence comes from Phaonia tiefii, assembly GCA_963931995.1. Lineage (NCBI taxonomy): Eukaryota > Metazoa > Arthropoda > Insecta > Diptera > Muscidae > Phaonia > Phaonia tiefii. The sequence goes on from OZ008368.1 coordinate 30,986,867, forward strand.
TTCCGATGGAATAGTGTTACCGTTTTCGGGTAGTCGACAAATGCACAAATATTGGGAGTACCTCCCACCACTGTTCCATGACCGACTCCGACCCTAACCCATTGTGCGACTTGCCTTAAACTGATGACAGACGTAAAAGCGATCTACCTGCTTATAATGTCCACCGACAACAAATATGTACAACATTACATTGAGAACATCAGTGAAAGTCGACTTGAATTTTAGACAGCAAACGTGTGCGTGTACAGTAACGTCACGGTCGACACCATTTTTTAAGAAATATTGAATGATAATTTCACCTGTTCATGAACCACACCAACCGATTGTTTCTCTGGATGTGATGGGTTCCACTCATGGGAATGGGATGAGGTCAAACCTCTACGTGTTGCGATTCAGCCTACATGTGGCACATGTGTGTATTATCACAGCAGTTAGCAAAAAATGGGTCACATCTCTGAACAAAATTTTGGTGGAAAATAGTGGATATTGTTCAGTCTTTCAATAGAAGAAAGACAGAAATGGTGACGATTCGAAAGGTAGGCCGAATTTCTAAGATGAAATGTCTAACAATACTGAACAAAGCTACAACGGCAATTGACAATTTGAAATTGACAATTTGATATGTTATAAACTACTAACTGGAATGGTACATCTAAATGCAACACTCATATTTTATCTCAACAAAATGAAGTAAAAAGAAAAAAAGGGAGATTTTTTCTATAATTTATTCATTTAGTTCTTACAATTCGAGTTATATTCAAGTAAACCTAGAATCTAAAATAGTATAAACTCAAAATAAGCAGTGCATTTTCTTTAAAAACTACATTGAACATGTACAATTTTGCAATCCACCTGTAGACCAATCAAAATGCATTCTGTCCAGTCATTTGACATTGCAACAAACCCTAATGGTTTCCGATACCAAACTAAACACGGGATATAAATAAACCACGAGTTTTAATCAATCTTGTGCGTATGTGCATTCAATAAACCGGTAGCCTTCATCACGTTGCATTCAAATTGAGTAGAAAATTAATTAAAATTGAGTGGGTCATTATTTGATTCAATCTTGAAAGTTCAATTAAATGTAAACAAATGATTTAGAAAAGCGACATTCGCATAGCACCGGCAATATCTTGAAACCTTCTTCGAGAGTAAATTGATATATTTTGTAGCACAGCGGCACAGCACTGTATTTTGTATATTACTCGTAGAATCAGCGAAATGGACTGCAGATAACACTATCTTGTGTATAGAGTGTCCAAAAAACCGGCATTTTTTAGAAACCGGTTTTCGGTTTGTTCGAAAAATCAATTGTTTAAGAAACCGGTTTTCGGGTTTTAATATTGGCAAAAACCGGTGGTATTCAAATTCGCATTTCTGAAGGATATTTAACACAAATTAAATAAAATCCGATTAACCGGTTAACCGACGTCAAATATCCGGTTTCCGGTTTGTTAGAAAATTACGTTTTTTAAAAAATCGGCACACGGTTAACCCGTTTCCCCGGTTTTTCGGTTTCGGTTTTGGACACTCTACTTGTGTACCACACACAATTCATCCAATTTCAAATTTTCAACATTATCATCATTATTTTCAAAATTATCGTCAATCACCCAATTGTCACTGTCACGAATGTGCCGAAACAATATGAAATTTTCATACTCTCGATGGATTTGTTGTTGATTTCCTGGTTTGTTTGTAGAATTAGCCAAGGAACTCTCTTTGACCAGCCGTGCGGACCAACCATAAAGTGGCCCATGATAAAATTAAATGGTTTCTGTGCTACTGTGCCAGCCTCAAACAATTCAGAATGTTGAACGTATTTCGCTTTCGCAGTGAATAGATGTTTAATGGCCGCGTTTTTGAAACTTCAGCCGGTTTGTCAGTGCACAAAAAGGGCTGTGCATTCACTTTACAAATTACACTGTGCGACACCAAAAAAAATTATGGGGTTTTGTCAACGGATACTGGTAGAAAAGTCTAAAAAAAAAAAAAAAAAAAAAATGGTTTCCCATTACATCCCATGAAGGGACTGGGGAGAACTTCTCACAATCACTGACCTGTGCGCTTTCCAGTTTTCACTCACTGATTGGGACCTACAGTTTTACACCGATTCCGAACGGTAATTTGAGAAGCTTTTTCATGGCTAGATACTCGATAGTGTCGCCGTCACTATGCGAGGTGGCCGCCGCCGAAAGAAAATTTGAAGGTGGTCAGAGCCGGGTTCGAACCCAGGATCTCCTGTACAAGAGCCGCGCACACTAACCATTGCACCACCGACGCCTCCTATAGCGGCGTATAGGAGGGACTAAATCTATCAAAGCCAAAATCTGCTAAAACCAGATTTTATGCTGCTGCTAAAACCATCGCAGTCGACGTTATGGTGACATACTAATACGTCAGCTACTTCGTACAAAGTATGTGTGATGTTGTGTGTTTGGCTGTTTCGTTGCTGTTGATATGGCAAACATGTGGTTATGTGACACACGTATACGTCAGCTACTTCGGACAAAGTATGTGTGATGTTGTGTGTTTGGTTGTTTTTATTTTAGGTACCCCCCCTACACCCACCACCCACACATACACTCCACGACACAGCAAGCACAAATAAATCACCAACATATCAGTAGTACGATGGCTTAATGTAGAAAGGGCGTAACTCGATTTTTCGTAATTTTACAGGAGAAGGAAAAAACTTAATAAAATCTTGAAAAAATTTAATATAAAAAATTGGTTAATGTAATTTTTAATAAAAACGACCGACAAATTCAGTTCTAAAAATGATTTTTTTTTACTTTTAATGAAGTTATCTAAGATAGGCCCTTTTGTATGTGATATTTTTGAAAAAAATCGACTTAGGGCTTTTTAAAACTAATTTGAAAATAAGATAAAATAATGTAATAATTCATGTTTTAAGTAATAAAAAGATCATTTCAAACAAAAATAGAGAGTTTAGATATGAAGTCTAGATTTTATAAGGTAAGCTGTCATAAAAATTATGACAATCGGCGGGCAGGAACTTTTTTAAGTCCTGTAAGTGATCCCATTTCTTTTTCGAGAGTGGTATTTTCTCTTTATAAAGAGAATCAAGGTGAATGTTTTCAATAGAGGAGTTCGATCTCTGTGGGAGTAACTGATATTCGTCCATTATATCTTTTTTGAAAAAAATTAGTCCTGACGAATCATATGACAAGGCTCGTAACAAATTTACTGTGGGGTCACCAATTCTTCTACCTTAAATTTGAGATAAAGGTTTGGATATATAAATATATATATAGAATTTCTTTAGTAGGCAATATTTTTACCTGGACGAATCGAAGAGTATTGCTTAGTAATATTTTCGAAATTTAAAAAATAGTCATATTGCAAATGATGAGCTGTTAGGGGTACTGGAACTTTTCGTGCCTCCCTTATGAGTTGCACAAATTGAGACGGCAAGTTTATTTGCTTATTTTTAATTTTTCTTTCTATAAGTGAATGAGTTGCATCACATTCCATTTGCGTATGCCCACTTATTAAATACTTTTGTTCAATCGTTACAGTGGTTTCCTTAGAAAATGCCGGCAAGGCATTAGACAAAGTAACATTGCGATTTTGATAGAAACATCCATCTGAGTAAATGATTATATGATGAATGTCTGGCGATCGAGCATGTAATTTCCTCAAGTCTTTAATAATGCATGTCGCAAAAGTGAAAGATACGAGGTTTCCATCTGTTTTATCCCAACATAATTATCCGATTCGTGCGTTACAAGATTATAGATTGTGAAGTTATGTAGTTGTAGTTTCATTTTATAATATGCAGCACTTGCATTTAGTTGAGGTACTAGTTTTACTGCTTCCACATCCATGCATAAACTGCACATAGTCCGGATTCAGCATGTATGATGTCATTCTGTTTTTCTTCCCTCATTTTCTTGATTTCTTCTCTATGTTTTTCATAATCTTCATTTGTAAAATTATTAGCATTATGTGATGCACACAAATCGTATTGATCTTTTTTAGGCTTAAAAATAGAATAGTTTGACTCCTTTAATATTTGGGACTCCATTTTTGGCAACTCCGCTAGGAAATTTTTTAGAAATTTACGTCTTTGTTCATTGTGCTTTCCTGTGGCAGACGATCGTTTAGCAGACTTGCGCAAATTTGAAGAGTTATCGGGACTGTCTTGCGTACCATGTTTACCACCACCGGTAATCCAATATCGAACCATATTTTCCTTTATTCCTAGTGTTGAATAAAACATTTGACGGCACACTTGTAATCTGCTAGAATTATACCTCAAAAAATATTTTATTGTTTGACTCCGTCTCGAGTTCTCAGTGCAATTAAGTTTTTTCCCAGAAATGTTTGTAAGACATGTGACATACATCCGTTTTTGCTCCCAAGTCATCTTCCAAAACAAATTAAAGATTTCGTTTCGGGTCTGCTCTGTAAACGATGAACAATTTCTAAGCGCACTTGTTTTACAAAATTGAGATGAACATGACTCTCGTAGTTCCCTAGACGGCTTTTGGCAAATTTTGTTTTTCGTTATTCCCAAATATTCTCCTCCTTCCATTCTTTTTTTCTTATTAGCGCTTCTTTTCCATTCGGATTTGTTTGCAATATTGATCTTCTTTCGAACATCGTCAATCCCTGCACCAGAGTCAGAAGTTTCGCTTTCACAATTCATATTATTGAAACTTTTAATATAAAAACTTTTCACAGTTCAATAATATTTTTACACAAAAACAGACGAATTTGGTGCCATTAACAGAAAATCTATTTATTCGGGAAGTCCCGTTAATCATGACAGTGTTGTCAATACAAAAAAAAATTACACGTTTTTAAAAACAAATGCTAACATAGACCAAAATATAAAATCAAGTACAAACGAGTTAGGGCTTTTTCTTTCAAACATTTTTTGATTTGACTTAGGCCCTTTTGCAAAACAACTATAAAACAGTTATTTTCAATCACAGAACTCTGAAATTTGTAAGAGAGGTGTATTTCAGAACGGTCAACCAGATTATGTAAAAAACGAGATTTTGGAAAAAATCGAGTTACCCCCTTTCTACACTAAGCCATCGAGTAGTAGTAGTTGTTGTTGTTGGTGTTGTTGTGTTTTTATTATAGTGAAAGGTAAGTCCAATAAAATGTGGGTGCGGGGCACTCTCAGAGCAAAGAGAGTAATGACGTATTATACGTATATAAAAATAATGAGATAGCAAGAGAGCAACGACAATGTTGTGAACTTGTGTAGCGAATGTACCAATATTACAATGTATGTATGTATATACAAGTGTCTGTTGCTTTGCATTCTTTGACTTTTGTGGGAATAAAGCAAAAAGTATTGAGCAAGAAACTAATGACACATGTGCTTGCACTGGGTCTTTAAATAATTTTAAGTATTAATATTATTTAACTGTAACGTCATCATATGATTGAACGCTGTTTTTTATTTTCCAATGTAACATTTACGAATGTGCTCATAGAAATCGAACAGGTACCGTGTAGCAAAAAGGTGTTAACACATCGCCCGTGAGTGCGAACACTCATTGGATTTTTTTTTAGGGCGGGTCAAAGTTTCCGCCCCTCGGAACTCTCCTGCAACATATCGGCATGCAAAACTGTGTGTTCCTTACTTCTGAGCTACAAAGTATGTTCAGAAGTTTTATAGAAAATATTCAGATAAACATATTTGTGGAACAAATTAACCCTCTAGCTGTCACGTATAACCATAATTTTTACTTTTTTTTTGAAAACTCGCAAAAAACTGCTCCAAAATGACGGGGGGCGTGGTAAAAATGTTCTACAAAAATTATCGCCATAAAATTTTATTATATGTGTCCGAACACTCCAAACCACAAATCAACGTTGGCCTTTGTTGAATTGTAAAATAATGTAGCTTCCGGTTTTTCTGCTACGCCTTCAACTTTCTCGGTGTAGTGCACAGCGGATAGTAGATTAACTGCTTTGTTCTTCTTTGGAGCGTAGCTGCACAGTGATACAATGTTATAATAGAAACCGAACACAGGTGAAAGCACTGGCCGTTTGCTGTCTTTTTTCACTTCCTTGGGAAGACACCTTTTGTTGGATCTAATGGTGCCAACGTATGCTAGTCCAATCGACGAAATACGTTTAGCTGCGTCTAATGTTGTAAAGAAGTTATCAGCAATAATAGTTCTACCGCTGTTGGTGTATCGATTAGCCAAACTGATGATCACATTTTCGCCTTGGTTTGTCTCTTGTTGTTCTCCCTCTTTACCAGTGTACAGTTTTCCTTGCAACGGAGATTTGGTTTTCGCATCGCATGCCCACCATACTTGTATGCCATACTTTGCGGGCTTTGATGGCATGTATTGCATGAACTTTGTGCGCCCACGCTATGGAAATAGCTGCTAATCGATTGTTACACTTTCGTGTGGTTCAAAATTACAGGCAAGATTGTTATTCAAGAAGTTCCATATGTCGCGAATGGGAGCAGCTTTGTCGGTTTGTTGACGAAATGAGCGCGTACGACTATCGTCAAATCGAATACAGCGCATCAAAGTAAAAAATCGGGTATATGACATGGCTGTACGGAATATTGAAAGTGCATCAGTTTGCCACATCAATCTTGAGAGCTGCATAGTATTATGGCTGACACCAAAAGCCAATAGTATCCCAATAAAAGCGTCAAGCTCACCACTTGTCATATCAACCCATACTCGTGGTGTGCGGTTTGCATGTTCTGCATTTAGTTTATATTTCGGACTGTCGATGTTGTATGTTCAGCATTCAATAATAAACTAACTGAACTCAAACCCAAAATCACAAACGAAAGAAAGAATTAAGAGAAAAATGAACGCAAAAACTACCTGGAAGCAGACATCTGCATTGAATTCACATAAAAACAACCCAAAATATTAAAAAAAAATACTTGGAAACAACAATCTGCATTGTATTTTCAGAAAATTAACCCAAAATGTGAATAATAATAATTTATTTCATACAAATTGTATAATGGTCTGGCCAGAGATATGTGCTTGTTCGAGGGGGGGACTTTTTTTTGCAGTTTTCGTCGTGTTGGAACGATATTTTTTAATTTTTTTTTATAAAAATAGAAAGCCAACAATATTTTAGGTGGCTACCGGGAAATACAGGTATCTACCTAAACTTGAAGTATGTTCAATTAACGCTCAAAAATGAAATATGCCTGGCCAGAACCATGTGTTTGTCCAAGAGTTAACTAAAAAAAAGGAGCATAACTGAAAATGTTCATAGTAGCCAACTCCATCGGCTGTAGATATATGTCATCATTGCTCCCCATTTCGGGAAAAAATATTCCTATTTTTATCGTAGCAAATCCAGCTTTTTGATTTTACTGGCAATTTTAAAATTTTGTGCCATGAACCTTTTGTGCGATAGTTAGAGTGCGATGTGTATTTAATTTTCACAATATTTTTTCCCCCTTTACAAAAGAACATACAATCGTGAAATTATTGTAAATAGTTCAATGACATGGCAGTTACTTCGCTTTATTTTCTTTGACATATTTAAAGATTTGTTATCCCTTCTAACAGTGAACCAAAGTAATATCAGCAACTGCTGCCAATAAACAAATTTAGCAAACGGCTTTTGACACAATGTGTTTAAAGAACTTCTACATTTTGCCTTGAGGTGGAATATTACACAGTATATAATTTATTCGTTTTTCGTACCAAGGGATATGTCACCAATGCCAGCATGACTTTTGAAATGGTTGTGTTACTGAAAATTCCGGAAATGTATTGTCTTGAAACGAAGACGTGATAAAGTATAATAAGACTATTGTACAGCCAAAACAATTGTAGTGCTACCATAAATATTGAATGTTATTTGAAAATCACTGCAAATTCTTTGGCACCGGAAGAGTACAATGACGTTTTGTTGAAACATTTAATCTAATGGGATAAAATACTAAAATGCCTATAAAATTCGCATTGATTTGTGAAGGGTATTAACCATTTTGGAATTGGATTGCAAATGTGTTATCAAATTTTGTGGTCATATGGAATATTGGACACTCACAGGGTAGACGAAAAATGTAAATTCCATATATCGAATAGCTTTGTTTACAGCGAACCACAAACTTCTCATTCATGGGCATGAGCTTGGTCGATAATTTTGGCGTAGAATACGTCTTACCTTCCGGTATAGGGAGTCATGTCAGATTGTTATTGTTGTAATCTTAATTTCATTGATTATGAGGATTCGGCGAGATAACTTTTTTTAAAAATTTTTTTGTAGGTAAATGAAGATGTTATCTTTCGTTTGATATACATTTCATATTGGTTGATAACTTCCTAATATTTAAATTTCTCAAATGAAAATTGTTTAAACACATACACTCAAACATATGTGTGGTGTTTGGTTGAGTGTTTGAGTTTGTAGCGTGAACACAAACTATGCTGCTGTTTCAGTGTGGACACAAACCTTCCGCTGTTGTTTTGATTGATGAAATATTGAAATTTCGTATATTTACTTATGTATTTAAGTGAAACAGAATGTTAAATGTGAATTTGAATTTAACATGGATATATAATTATAAAAAATATATGAAAAAATTGATTCATACATTTTTATGTTAAATGAAAGTGCTGCCAAGTAAGCAAAATAACAATGCTGCTTGAGGCTGTTTGACAGCAGCTGACAGTTGACGTTTAGTAAATTAAAATGAAAACTACTAATCAAAATGACACCTACACGAAATACAGGAAAGCAACGAGTGGTTGTTATGCAGAGAAATTGAAATATATCCTATTTTATTCATATTTATCCTATGTTTCCTACCATAAGCTTATGTATATTATCAAAAGCAACTATCAAATAAATAAATTCATTTGCTTATGTTATTTATCATTTATTGTTATATATGTTTTCTGTCTTATCGGATGGCGTATTCTACGTTAAACTTAATGGCCGTGTCTTTGACACAGCCTGCAGGGACAGTCCGTGGCCGAAGGCCTCGGACAACTGTCTGCTGTATTTTTTTATCTGACTGATGAATTTGAAAAAAAATGTTACCAAAAAATTTTGTGAACATGATAGTGGTGCGAGCAAGTTCGATTACATTCTTACATGGTATCAAGAAGGGCGGTAAACCGGCAATAAACATCAACGATATTGGATGTTCACTAGTGTGGGTGGAAAAAAAAGTTAGGTCAGTCACCCCCTAGGTTTAAGGATTATCTGGTGACAATTTCGGAACCACAAAAAACAATTTTTTCTGTGCGCCCTAAATACCGCCTTTTTGGTTTTATATATCCTGTGTTGCAATTTAAAGTACGATTGTAAAAAGAAACATATCGTTGTTGAGGTTTGATGAAGCATGAACAACGATGTGCGTTTTGTTTTCATACGACGCCAAATGACAACACAGCACAAAAACAGTAAATGATGTGTAGTGTAGGGTGACGTACTTTTTTTAAAACCTCCATAACTTTTTTGCTTGTGAATAAAATTAAATGCTGTAAAGGCAAAAGTTTCATAGTTTATGAGAAATAGGCATCATGTGCATATAGGAACAGAAATACCGAAGTCAACAGTCAAAATTGCTTTCGGAGTCAAAAGTGCCCAAAGGGAAAAATGGAGCCATTGACAAAACATGAACAACGGTTTTGTTTCGATAGGCTACCAAATAACAGCGTAGCACAATAAAACTAAAATGACGGTATGTAGGGTGCACGGATCAAATCTTTAAACGTAGGGGGTGTCCACCTCAACTTATTTTTTTATGGGGACCGACCCATACTAATGTTCACGATCATGAACAGCAGGTCTGTGGTTCGCCTACGAATTGCTTTCATTTACAATTCTCCTTTTGTTGACGATAAATATATTTTCAATTGAAAGTTATTTGTTGTAGTCACATTTCAAAGTATATTTTTTATGCAAATAGCGTAACTATTATTCGGAAAGTCATATTTTTTATTATTGCGATTGTCACAAACGAATGGAAGTTGGCACAAAAAATCACCACAACGAAAATGCGGTTGCAATAACCACATTTTGAAATAGGCTCGGTTGTGGCAACCAAGTCTCAAAGTATGTAGTTTGTGCACCTCACTATTTATGACATATTAATAGAAATTATTATTTGTTTGGTTCCAACATCCGAACTTTCCAAAACCTTGGCTCCATCAATCGAATATTTTAAAAATTCTATCAGTGTATTATGTTTTTACGTTGCTACAATGAAAAGTTTCGTATATCCGACAAGTTGGTTATCGCCGCAACGAACACTTTCATAGACGATTTCTTTGACAACTTTTCATTTCGTTGCTGCAACAATTTTATTTAATTTAAATTTTGTAGGAAAATGGGTTAGAAATTAAAAAACAAGTAAGTGCATAAGATTTAAACTATTGGTATTTGATTTATCTCTTCCGTTTTATAGTTTATTTTTATTATTCATTTATTTTGGTGGTTTGCCAACACTTTGAGTTGAAGAAACAATTTCGTTATTGCAACGAAACTAATTTTTATGAAGATAACGAGAGAAAATCAGGCAAAAATGTGCGAGCGTAAAAAAGAGGCCAGCAAGATGAAATGGTGAGTGTGAGTGGTGGGTCACGTACACATCTTAAAAAAGTTCCTTTGCTACAACCGAAAGTGGTAGACATATTTCTTCGCCGGAATAATTTAAGTAAATTTTTTAAAACAGTCTAATTATACTTAGTAATAATCTTAAATCTTAAATTAATTATCTATAAATCAAATAGATTAATAATCAGAATGCAAGGAGCAACAAGACAGCAAAGAAAGTGACGCATCTATAGACGAAAAACCAAAGCTCTCCCTAATCCCTTCAATCGATGTAACAAGAAACCATTTTTTTACTTGCAATGCTAGAACACTTCGCAGATCCGGCGTTACTATCCAACTGGCAGATGTCCTCGGGAATTATACGGCTGACATTACTGCTTTCCAGGAGATGCGATGGTCAGGTTACAGATGTACAATAAAGATGAACTGTGCCATTCTATTATTTTTTTCCGAAAAATCTTGCCAACCATTTTAAATTTTATACCACAGCGTGTAAACTCTTAAGCTCTTAGTTGGGCAATCGTATGCAGATGATGTCCAACTACACATTGGATCTCCCGTGCCAAATTTCTGTGAGTGCATTGAAAATGTAAATGAGGAATTGGCAAATGTATATAACTGGTCTTCCTGTAATGGACTGAGTCTAAATTCGTCTTCCTGTAACGGTCTGAGTCTAAATCCATCTAAATCCATATATATGTTAATCTAGAGGAAAAAAACATTTTGTGATCTTAATCGTACGACAATGAAAATGGTTAAATCCGCCTCCAATCTAGCTGTAATATATAATGACCACACTGAACTGGAAAACCTCTTTTGTCATCGAAAGTGATCTAACGTAACGTTTCATTCTCGCTATGAAAATGTGTTCATCAACTGCAAATTGTTCGTTGCTGTGGTGAAAGTATGGTTGGTGCTGCAATGAATTTGCTTCATTATTGCTACGAATTTGTTTCGTTGCTGCAATGAATTTGTTTCATTGTTGCAATGAATAGGTATCGTTTTTGCAAGGAACTTGTTTCATTGCTGCAATGAATTTGTTCATTGCTTCTATGAATTTGTTTCAGTAGTGCAACGAATTTGAGTCATTATTTTCACTACAACTACAATTCACTACAATTACTACAATGATTCTATTTCATTGCTGCAATGAATGTTTCGAAGTGTGTTTGTGTTAGTATTATTACATTGCAGGTGTTTTGATAACAATTTTTTGAATTTTTGTTTTCGAAAATCTATTTGCTAAATAGACTATATTCATTCCATGTTGAAACATTCGCCTGGAGAAGATTGTGGCAGTCTAGGGGTTGAGTGTTATTGTGACCGTCATATTCAGGTCCTGCAATTTATAACATATACGAGGAATTTATTGTTAAGACTTCTATTTAAGATATGTACATATCTATGTCTGTACCAGCCATGAACATAAGCTCTACTCCCTTATGCTCTACTCCTTTTATGCAATTGTTGTTGTGTTGAGGGTTTTGATAGCGCCAATTGTAGCGCCAAATCTCCCCGTCATTAAGTCAGTGATCGGTCTGTAAGCATTTTCTTCAACTGCTCTTTTATCTATTTTAACCAAATTTGTTAAAATTTCGATTGGATTAGGACTGTACGTTGAATTCTTATATTTTATGTTCATCGTACTGGAAGCACTTTGTTTCCTTGACTTCTTCGCTTTCATTGACTTTGACTGCCCGCACAAATGTATGTATGTCTTTCGTTTTTTCTGAATCCAAATACCAACACAATGAAACAGATGCGACCGAATTATGATTAAAACACGAACATTTTTTTTTGCGACTTGTACTGTCACGCGTACAAACACACACAAAAGTTCAGTTACATATTTCGGGGTAGTTTTTCTGCTATCGATGCGTCACTTTCTTTACTGTCGTGTTGGTCCTTGCATTCTGTTTATTTATCTATTTGATTTATAGATTCGCAAGTTACACAAACGATCACAGCAAACACATAAATCCACACAATTTAGTTTTCACGAACAAATTTATCTAAATTATTCCGGCGGAGAAATATGTCTACCACTTTCGATTGTTGCAATGCAACTGATTTAAGATGTGTACGTGACCCACCACTTACGCTCGTCATTTTCTCTTGCACGCCTCTTGTTTTCGCTCGCTCATTTTTTCGACTGCTTCTCTCCCTATACCATCATAAAAATTAGTTTCGTTACAATAACGAAATTGTTTCGTCAACTAAAAATGTTGACAAACCTCCAGAATAAATAAATAATAAATATAAACTATAAACAGTAAGAGATAAACCAAATATCAGTAGTTTAAAACTCATCCGTTTACTTTTTTTTAATTTTCAACCCATGTTTCTACAAAATTCAAATTAAATAAAAATGTTGCAGGTAAAATAAGTAAGTTGTTGCAGCAACGAAATGAACAACTGTCAAAGAAGTAATGTATGAGCTTTTTCGTTGCAGCGAGTACCAAATTGTCGGATATAAGACACTTTTCACTATAACAAAGTAAAACCATTAAAGAAAATGTTTCATCCATGCGACGAAGCGTTTTTCTTTCAGTGCAGTTAACATGGACGAACCATATTAATGTTTCGTTCGGTAAAGTTCACTGCTTGCTGAGAAGTCTGTAGGCTATCAAGCACTCAACTCCTATGGATATACGAATGCTTTTAGCTAAAACTTATTTAAATCCAACTCTCTTATATGGATGTGTACTATATTCCAATAAGGTGGCTTTTAATAACATAGCTAGATATATTTATGACAAACAACGCAGTGACAAAATTTGACATATTGATATCAAATATCTAATATGAGCACTGAAAATCTTTTGCATTATAAGAGCCTCTTGGAGATGTATACAGGTTATCTTCACAAAAGAACCATTATATCTCTTCGAAAGAATACGATGTGCTCTGACTAATCGAGGAAATAATATCATACAAGAAGCATATAAAAATACTATATCTGAAAGGCAATTCTTGATAAGCATATGTACAGTTCGTCTTTGAAACAATCTTCCCACTACGATACAGACAGTAAGCAATACATTCATATTTGAACGGCAGCTTTGACTATTCTATAATCAACATAAATAATTAATAATCTTTATCTCTAGTTCGTTAATATAATGGTTTTTATATATTTTTATTTATTTATTATTATTTAAACTTTATTTATTTCATATTTTTAATTTCTTTTTTGATCTGTGAAATTATTCTTAAAAATTTTTTAATGTTATAATTATTCTTTAAAATTGGTTAATGCTACATAAATAAATTGTATCAAATGATTATTTAGCAATTTATATCTAAATTATGTACTAGATCATATGTATTTATATCTTCTTTCTCTGCTCACGAACCCGTAATCTTGTACCACTACCACTATAATTCAAAAGAAATATTCTTTTTGTGCTAGAGTCTGACAAAAGGCCATCTATATCCCAATAAATATATACAGTGGGTCACAGTGAAAATGATCCACTTATGACCAAACATTTCAAGTGTAAAAAGTATAAGAATCAATATTAAATGTAAACGGAAAGTGGCTTTGTTAGCTGGTTTATTGTATTTAAATAATAATTACATTAAAAATTTTATTATATCAAAAATATGTTACATAAAAGTTAAGATTAACCGAAAAATGAGAAAAATTCATCTCACAGTGAAAATGGTCCACTATACAAATCTATGAAATATAACGGAAAGTTTTCACATTTTTGTTCATTTTTCTTCTGTTTACTTTTGTTGACACTCATGCATTGAAACAAACACGGTTTTGAAAATTACCCTCAGTTTGTTATTTAAAATTTTCAAGATGGATCGCCATACACACTCCACATGCAAAATTTAATACTGGAGCACTATAAAAATTGAAAAAGTCACAGATAATTGTTGGCAAAGACCGCACAACAGTTGAAAACACCATTACCGGTTTAAAACTGAAGGCCGAGTTATAAATAAGCTGAAAGTTAGTTCAAAAAAGTTATTCAGCGAACGTCAAGAACGGTTGATAATTAACCAAACCAATATTAAACCAAGGTTAAGTGCACCGAAACTACGGGATATGGTTGAGAAACAATTAACTATAAGCTACAACGGCGAGACCATGAGGAGAGTCTTCCGAAAGAATGTATTAAATGGCAAAATTGCACGCAAGAAGCCATTTGTAAGCTCAAAGAATAAAAATACAGTTTACAGTTTGCTCACAGTTACGCTGTTAAAGACTTTTCATTCTAGAAGAACGTCTTATTTACGGATGAGAGCAAATACAACATTTTGGGGTCAGATGTCAGAGTAATCGTTTGGAGAAACCACAACCAGGAGATGAACCCTAAGCATTTGCGTGCGACAATTAAACATGGTGGTGGGCATGTGATGGTCTGGGGTGCTTCTTCGGATACTGATGTTGGCAAATTGCACTTTGTTGAAGAGAATATGGGTAAAATGCAATATTTAAATATTTAAAAACAACAATCTGAAACAAAGTGACAGCTTTCATTTCTATCTGGACAATAATCCGAAGCACACGGCTGGAATTGTTAAAGAATGGCTGGTATATCATTGTCCCAGAGTAATCAAAACTCCTCCCCAATCACCAGATTTTAACATACTTGCAAATTTGTGGCAGAAACTAGAAATCGAAATATGCAAACATGACATTTCAAACAAAAATGATTTACAAAAGGTCCTTTTGGAGGAGTGGGATTAAATAAGTACAGAATACACAAAAAGGATGGTGGAATCAATTCAAACTCGCATTAATTCAGTTATTCGACAGAAAGGATATCCAACAAAATATAGATTTTTCTATTTATACAGGATTTAACAAATATAAACCTACCTGGACCACTTTCACTGTGACATGAATTTTTCGGTTTTTCCGGTTAATATTAATTTTTATGTAACATATGTTTGAAATAATAAAATTTTTAATGTAATTATTATTTAAATGCAATAAATTAACTAATTAAGCCTCCTTTCGTTTGCATTTAATATGGATTCTTATACTGTTTGCACTTTAAAATGTTTGGTCACAAGTAGACCATTTTCACTGTGACCCACTGTAGTATATAGTTTCTTAAGATATAGATGGTTATTGAGATATAGATGGCCTTGAGCTTGACTAATAAAATAAAAAAGTACCAATAAAAAGGTCGAATAAATAAATAAAAAAAATATCATCCCGCATGTAGAAATAACTAAAATGAAATGAAAATATGCATTTAGCAACTTGTACCTAAAAAATAAAATAAATGGTTTCCCATTACATCCCATGAAGGGACTGGGGAGAACTTCTCAACTTGTACCTACAGTATCGTATTGCATGCCACAATATGCCAACTTTAATTTAGGTACGCAGTATATTCTCAACATCCTTAAGAATTGGCAAAACATGCTGGAGTTAAAATTTTCTTCACAATGGGATAAGGACTAAAGTTGTTATTTTCAGATATGGCAACATTCGGCTAACGTAATACGCGACAAATAAAATTTAATCTGAACTCAAATCTACAATGCAGTTATTAAGATGTTTGCAGTTTTCGAGATTTTTCTATAAATTAATTTTGTACAATATTTGACAAATAATGGTCATTTACTTTAATAAATTAGAGGAAGCTAAGTTCTTTTTCCCATGGGAAATGGCAAACAAATTATGCAATCCAAATAATTTTTTTAAATTCAAAAGAAGGTGCTGTGTTTCAATAAAAAAATAAAACAAATAAATGGTTTCCCATTACATCCCATGAAGGGACCGGGGAGAACTTCTCACAATCACTGAGCTGTGCGCTTTGCAGTTTTCACTCACTGATTGGGACCTACAGTTTTACAACGATTCCGAACTGTATTTTGAGAAGCTTAATCATGGCTATATACTTGATAGTGTCACCGTCACTATGCGAGGTGACCGCCGCCGAAAGAAATTTTTTTTTGAAGGTGGTCAGAGCAGGGTTCGAGCCCAGGATCTCATGTCCAAGAGCCGCGCACACTAGCCATTGCACCACCGACGGCCGTAAAACTACATTAAAATATTGGCAGTGAAATTATCCTACATGCATAAGCTACTGAGTTGCTTGAAAATTCCCATCAGCTTTTGGTTTACAGTATTTAAGTGAATTCACTAGATTTTTTCGAACACAAAACATTACTTTTTACTAAAACAAATTATGGAGTTTTCTTCACACAACAATTTTCTATTGACCAGCATCAGTAGATTTTGGAAAAGTAACACAGTGCAACACGAAAAAATATAACCATATACGGACATAACTACGTGATAAAATACCAAAAAGGACCCGTGTCTCCCAGTTTTGCCCAAAGTCATACATATTTTTTTCTAGTGTTCTTATACTGGTCAATTATTGTCAAATGAAAAACTTTAAATTAATTCATTTTTTCTCCGACGTTTCGACTGTGTTCTAGTCTTTTTCAAGGAGTTGTTTTTTATTTCGTTGAAAATGCTAGAATATAACAATAACACTACCTCTATTATTTCCGTTTAATTTTAATTTTAATTATACATACAATTTCAATTGTCCATCAAGTTCGAGTGCATAGTATGCTGTTGTAATAATATGTCATACATATTTTTTATGGGCCCTCAAAGATTTGGGGTCTCGGTGTCATTTTTGCAAAAAGTTATCATTTGGCAGGCTCATGTCTTGCAAACCGTTTGGAATTTTAATTTACTCTCTGAAGAAAAGTTGTAGCTGTTGTCATATTAAATCAAAGTAACTTCATCTTCAATCTTCATAATCTTGTACCACTACCACTATAATTCAAAAGAAATATTCTTTTTGTGCTAGAGTCTGACAAAAGGCCATCTATATCCCAATAAATATATACAGTGGGTCACAGTGAAAATGATCCACTTATGACCAAACATTTCAAGTGTAAAAAGTATAAGAATCAATATTAAATGTAAACGGAAAGTGGCTTTGTTAGCTGGTTTATTGTATTTAAATAATAATTACATTAAAAATTTTATTATATCAAAAATATGTTACATAAAAGTTAAGATTAACCGAAAAATGAGAAAAATTCATCTCACAGTGAAAATGGTCCACTATACAAATCTATGAAATATAACGGAAAGTTTTCACATTTTTGTTCATTTTTCTTCTGTTTACTTTTGTTGACACTCATGCATTGAAACAAACACGGTTTTGAAAATTACCCTCAGTTTGTTATTTAAAATTTTCAAGATGGATCGCCATACACACTCCACATGCAAAATTTAATACTGGAGCACTATAAAAATTGAAAAAGTCACAGATAATTGTTGGCAAAGACCGCACAACAGTTGAAAACACCATTACCGGTTTAAAACTGAAGGCCGAGTTATAAATAAGCTGAAAGTTAGTTCAAAAAAGTTATTCAGCGAACGTCAAGAACGGTTGATAATTAACCAAACCAATATTAAACCAAGGTTAAGTGCACCGAAACTACGGGATATGGTTGAGAAACAATTAACTATAAGCTACAACGGCGAGACCATGAGGAGAGTCTTCCGAAAGAATGTATTAAATGGCAAAATTGCACGCAAGAAGCCATTTGTAAGCTCAAAGAATAAAAATACAGTTTACAGTTTGCTCACAGTTACGCTGTTAAAGACTTTTCATTCTAGAAGAACGTCTTATTTACGGATGAGAGCAAATACAACATTTTGGGGTCAGATGTCAGAGTAATCGTTTGGAGAAACCACAACCAGGAGATGAACCCTAAGCATTTGCGTGCGACAATTAAACATGGTGGTGGGCATGTGATGGTCTGGGGTGCTTCTTCGGATACTGATGTTGGCAAATTGCACTTTGTTGAAGAGAATATGGGTAAAATGCAATATTTAAATATTTAAAAACAACAATCTGAAACAAAGTGACAGCTTTCATTTCTATCTGGACAATAATCCGAAGCACACGGCTGGAATTGTTAAAGAATGGCTGGTATATCATTGTCCCAGAGTAATCAAAACTCCTCCCCAATCACCAGATTTTAACATACTTGCAAATTTGTGGCAGAAACTAGAAATCGAAATATGCAAACATGACATTTCAAACAAAAATGATTTACAAAAGGTCCTTTTGGAGGAGTGGGATTAAATAAGTACAGAATACACAAAAAGGATGGTGGAATCAATTCAAACTCGCATTAATTCAGTTATTCGACAGAAAGGATATCCAACAAAATATAGATTTTTCTATTTATACAGGATTTAACAAATATAAACCTACCTGGACCACTTTCACTGTGACATGAATTTTTCGGTTTTTCCGGTTAATATTAATTTTTATGTAACATATGTTTGAAATAATAAAATTTTTAATGTAATTATTATTTAAATGCAATAAATTAACTAATTAAGCCTCCTTTCGTTTGCATTTAATATGGATTCTTATACTGTTTGCACTTTAAAATGTTTGGTCACAAGTAGACCATTTTCACTGTGACCCACTGTAGTATATAGTTTCTTAAGATATAGATGGTTATTGAGATATAGATGGCCTTGAGCTTGACTAATAAAATAAAAAAGTACCAATAAAAAGGTCGAATAAATAAATAAAAAAAATATCATCCCGCATGTAGAAATAACTAAAATGAAATGAAAATATGCATTTAGCAACTTGTACCTAAAAAATAAAATAAATGGTTTCCCATTACATCCCATGAAGGGACTGGGGAGAACTTCTCAACTTGTACCTACAGTATCGTATTGCATGCCACAATATGCCAACTTTAATTTAGGTACGCAGTATATTCTCAACATCCTTAAGAATTGGCAAAACATGCTGGAGTTAAAATTTTCTTCACAATGGGATAAGGACTAAAGTTGTTATTTTCAGATATGGCAACATTCGGCTAACGTAATACGCGACAAATAAAATTTAATCTGAACTCAAATCTACAATGCAGTTATTAAGATGTTTGCAGTTTTCGAGATTTTTCTATAAATTAATTTTGTACAATATTTGACAAATAATGGTCATTTACTTTAATAAATTAGAGGAAGCTAAGTTCTTTTTCCCATGGGAAATGGCAAACAAATTATGCAATCCAAATAATTTTTTTAAATTCAAAAGAAGGTGCTGTGTTTCAATAAAAAAATAAAACAAATAAATGGTTTCCCATTACATCCCATGAAGGGACCGGGGAGAACTTCTCACAATCACTGAGCTGTGCGCTTTGCAGTTTTCACTCACTGATTGGGACCTACAGTTTTACAACGATTCCGAACTGTATTTTGAGAAGCTTAATCATGGCTATATACTTGATAGTGTCACCGTCACTATGCGAGGTGACCGCCGCCGAAAGAAATTTTTTTTTGAAGGTGGTCAGAGCAGGGTTCGAGCCCAGGATCTCATGTCCAAGAGCCGCGCACACTAGCCATTGCACCACCGACGGCCGTAAAACTACATTAAAATATTGGCAGTGAAATTATCCTACATGCATAAGCTACTGAGTTGCTTGAAAATTCCCATCAGCTTTTGGTTTACAGTATTTAAGTGAATTCACTAGATTTTTTCGAACACAAAACATTACTTTTTACTAAAACAAATTATGGAGTTTTCTTCACACAACAATTTTCTATTGACCAGCATCAGTAGATTTTGGAAAAGTAACACAGTGCAACACGAAAAAATATAACCATATACGGACATAACTACGTGATAAAATACCAAAAAGGACCCGTGTCTCCCAGTTTTGCCCAAAGTCATACATATTTTTTTCTAGTGTTCTTATACTGGTCAATTATTGTCAAATGAAAAACTTTAAATTAATTCATTTTTTCTCCGACGTTTCGACTGTGTTCTAGTCTTTTTCAAGGAGTTGTTTTTTATTTCGTTGAAAATGCTAGAATATAACAATAACACTACCTCTATTATTTCCGTTTAATTTTAATTTTAATTATACATACAATTTCAATTGTCCATCAAGTTCGAGTGCATAGTATGCTGTTGTAATAATATGTCATACATATTTTTTATGGGCCCTCAAAGATTTGGGGTCTCGGTGTCATTTTTGCAAAAAGTTATCATTTGGCAGGCTCATGTCTTGCAAACCGTTTGGAATTTTAATTTACTCTCTGAAGAAAAGTTGTAGCTGTTGTCATATTAAATCAAAGTAACTTCATCTTCAAGGCCAAAATAGCAAAAACTTAAAAAAAATCAATTTTCTTTTTTAATTTCAATTTTTACTTTGGATCCCTTTTCAGGTCCATAGGTAGCAAACCGCTCAAAACTCAAGGAAACAGGCAACTGATGTGTACCTAAAGTCTGAGTAAACAACTTTCTAGAACATCCTAGGAATGATTCTTAACACCGTTTAGGTAGCCGCAAAAGTGAAAAATTTCTCGAAAATTTTTTATTTTCTCATACATTAACCAAAAACTTTCACTGTGTGTAATACTTTAAGTCACACAAATAAAGCCATACACCGACACCACTACGTGATAAAAGACCAAAAAAAATCCAATGACTGTTCGAACTCACGGGTGATGTGTTAACACCTTTTTGCTACACGGTACCTGTTCGATTTCTATGAACACATTAGTAAATGTTACATTCGAAAATAAAAACCAGAGTTCAATCATATGATGACGTTACATTTAAATAATATTAATACTTAAAATTATTTAAAGACCAGTACAAGCACATGTGTCATTATTTTCTTGCATACTTTTTATTTTATACCCACAAAACACGAAGAAAATGCAAAGTTGCAGACACATGTACATTAGTGCGTACCGCCTATACTATGAAAAATAGATGTTGGCCGATTCCGGGACCTACCCGATATTCACACAAAATTTCATAGAAATCGGTCCAGCCGTTTCGGAGGACTTTAACGGCAAACAATGTGTGATCAATTTGTGTGAGCGCAGTCGGACAGACTGTGTTTGGATGTATTCACTTTGTGAATCATATCTTGCAATTCGTTCAGAATTAGATTTACTCTATGAGAGAAAGTTGTAGCCCTTGTCATAAGGAATAAAAATTGTTAATATATAAAATCAAAATAACTTCATCTTCAAAGTCAAAATCGCAAAAAGCTTTAAAAAATTCGATTTTCTTTCAAATTTTTTCCCCCGTTTAGGTAAATAGGTAGCAAACTGTTCAAGATTCAAGGAAACAATCAACCACAAAAATATACCCAAGATCTCAAAAAACAACTTTCTAGAACATATGGATGATGATGTTTAAGGTACATCAAAGTTTATAAGAATCAGATAACGTCCTCAGAAGTTATGACTATTTGAACATAACTTTGATACCCTGTATCTAAAGTACCAACTATGCTACTATGCTGTGTTGTTAGTATCATACAGACATTTAGCAGAATCCGTAAAAACAGATGGGGATTTTGAATTGTATTTCCCATATATGTAAACTTTTTCCCCAAATGAATTCAAGTTAGTACGCCCGTGATTTTTGTATTTTGTTTCCTAAAAATGTTACTTTTCTGCCTACTCTATTGCTTTAACAATTTATGTCGGATATACTTTAGGGTGTACTGAAACACTTTTTTTTTGAGGGGGATATCTCAACCGACGCGTAATGAAGAGATGATTAAGGAAACGTCAAACTTTATTTTATACGAGGGTACTTATTGGCCCCTACCGGCCGTTGAAGTTTCGATTCCTAGTATATTTTCGAAAAAAAAACAATTATTTTTGTTACGGAACTCAAACGACGTGTCATGATGAACATATATAGAAAAAAACATCTTCATAATTTTGACAGATCATTTTTTTCACGACGTCAATTTAAAATCTTTATCGCGCATATTTTGTCTTCCTCATTTTGCTGTATTTTACATAAATACTCCATCAAAAAATAGCTAATGGTTCAAAAAATCTCATTTGATTCGCAGGTTTATCTTTGTGTTTCCAAAAGTCACCTGCAAAAATATTTATTTTATATAGTTGATATAGTTCACAGCAAAATGGGGAAGGCAAACTATGCATGATAAAGATTTCTAAATGACGTCGTGAAAAAAAATGCTCTGGCAAAATTTTGAAAATATTTTTTTCTATATAGTATGTTCATCATGACACGTCGTTTGAGCCCAATAATGTCCAAAAAAAGTAATTTTTTTTCGAAAATGTACCAGGAATCGAAACTTCAACGGCCGCTAGGAGACTATAAGTACCCTCGTATAAAAAAAGGTTTAAGGTTCCCATAATCACCTCTTTAATACGCGTCGTTTGAGACCCTCCACATATGAAATTCCAAAAAAAAAGTTATTCAGTACATTCTAATATACATACAACATTGAACAAGCTAACTTAACTTTTAACCACATGTGAAAAAATGGACAACGGAAACCACAAAACTCAAACGGATGGTCAGGAAAGAGTAAAAAGAACAGATAATATTAGCACGACAAACAAGTGGGGTCAATAAGAAAACCGCCTAAAACGTTATTTAGTAGCAAAAACATTGAAATAGAGATTGAAAACATGTCGTGGGTCTACTTGTGTTTTTTTTTATGGTGTTCTTAGTATTGAGGACATTTTTGTGCTATCTTATTCTCAAGAGGAATGAAAATGTTTGTGTCATAATCGCATCTCATGGATGATCGGACAAACAATTGTGTATGACCCAAAATTTTTTACAAAAGAAATTTGCAGTATGCGAATTTGTTTGTTTTGTAAAATGGTTCAGAATTCTAAACCACAGGCAACAAAATTTTGAAATATGTGTTCTAAATAACCCTAAAATTGTTTAATCCCACCAAGTAATTTCGGTTCTCTATTGAGAATTTAATGGAATTTGTGATAAACAAGTAGTAATTTTATATTTTCAAATACAAAAAATTGAAATATGAAAAAACAAATTTCCATAGGGATATAATTTGGAAATTGGAAATTTCCTTAAGACATAATCAGTAACGAAGATGTGACATCTCAAAGCCCGTGCTGACTGCCCGATCCGCCCCCATACAAACAAATTTGGTGATACCTCTTGACATTTTCATGATTAGGTTAGGTTAGAGCGACAGTGAGTTCCTTCCATGGAAACTCCTCAGTAGCTATTCGTTTTGAATAGCTAAATTAGCCTGAAAAGAAATAGAAAGAAAATAAATGATTGAATGAATGCAAGTTCGTAAATCGTAGTGCTTCAACGTTTGCGGGAATCGTCAAGAAAAATGAGATTTGTTTGTTTTTTACGCATTTTAATTTTTCATGATTTTTTGCCTTTTACCTTCTGCCGGGATTTGTAATGCAGCAGCACATTTGTTACCTCTACCTCAAATTAATCTGCAAATTATAATTGTCATAATATTAGTTGGCCCAATGTATGATACATACTAACATTTTGAAGCAAAATTACTTAGATAATATGAATTATTTTATTCAAATTTCTTAAAGATTTGGCGTAAATAACCTAAATTCTATGTTCTTCTGCTAACATTCATTGTCATCTTCGACGCATAAATCCACAAAAATTTTCCCTTCAACAAAAATCACTCATCGCAGTCCTGTAATTCATGAAAATGTTACATGCTGAGACAGCTGAGGAGGAGTTTTCAATATTCGATTTATTTTTCATTTCTTTAACAAAACCACTGCTGTTTGGTAAGGAATTATTCAACGCTTATGGTGTTTCATTTGATGTCGGCCAACGAGTTTTTCGCTTTGATATTCGACACTTTTCCAGCAAACACAAAATATGTAAGCTTTTGGAGTTTACATTGTTTACGTAAGCTTATACTCCGCGTGATATTTCAGAGCCGATTTCGTATTCTTTGATTTGTTTTTATGTCGCGTAGAATGTGGGGAAACAAAATCGCTTTTTTATTTTTATGTTTTTTGTTATATTATATTTAAAATTTCCAGGCTTTAAAAATATCTGTGTTTAACGAAATTTTGTTTTAGTTACAGCACAAATTCTTGTTATGTTCTACATCTAAACACATATTAATTGGTCTGTTCTATACATTGAAGGCGTAGTCCGCACGGCACGACGATCCGTTTCACATACATATGCTTCTAGAAAAAGACGTTTTAGGAACCTATATATTTTTTTGGAAACTAAAATTTAAAAAATGTTGATATAAGTAAATTAACGATAATAAAATATTTTACGTTTGATTCAATCACGTTTGTTTTCCAGTCTATAATATTGTATAAATATTACTATTATCCATAATTTGTAATACCGGTCGATTCTTTCTAAAAAAATAAAGATCATGAAGAAACCAATACAAGGCTTTCCACATAAAGTTTAATAGCCTGTTTCAGTATGTCGAACTATTGCTTTCGATCGATTGATACTCTACAAACAGCTGACTTTGGTTTCACTAACACCCAGCAAAACGACAAGTCGATCGAAAATGATGTCGAAAGAAAAACGTAAGCATTTCAATACAAATTTTGGTTTCTCAATCTGTATTTTCTGTCATGTAGTGATTGACAAATGTCAAAATCAGTCACCTGTTTTTTATTGTCGAGTAAATAAAATGGAATCGCAAACTGCTGAAATCAAATGGTAAGGACATAATATTTATTCATATTTAATTTATTTATGTATATAAGCATCCATATTTTATTTCAGCATAAAGAAGTCAACGGTGAACCAGATTCAGGCGCTTGTCGACTATGTGGAGGAAAATCCACAGTTCGCCAGAGGAGCGCCAGTTTTCGGATCCACCAAACAGTCCATAGAGGAACAGTGGAAGAGTGTTGCCCAAAAATTAAATTCCATAGGACCGCCAATACGTCTACTCTTTGAATGGAAAAAGGTATGTTTGCTTTTGAATAAAAAAAGGTATGTTTTTGAACCACTTATTTGCAGACATGAGCCGACTTGAAATCTCGGGTAAAAAAAGAATTGCTGAGAACCACAACGGCATGCGCGAAACTGGTGGTGGTCTCAATTTTGTTTTTAAGTTCATCTGCAACCAAAGGCAACACGTTTGGACCTGAACAGGCGTTTTTAGATTCACCGCCCAGAAATAGCAAATCTGTAGCGGTGGTCACTCCGACCAGGCAACAATACATCTGGCACTACCAAAGCAGCAACCCACAGCACATCGTCGGCCACCAACAAAGCAACGGCCAACAACAAAACCACCTCCAAAGCAGCAGCCAACAACACATCGTCGACCACTACCAAAGCAGCAGCCCACAACACATCGTCAGTCACAACCAAAGCAGCGGCCAACAACAACAAAACCACCACCATAGCAGTAGCCCACAACACAACAACGGCCACCCCCAAAGCAATAGCCCACAACACAACGTCAGTCACAGCCAAAGCAGCGGCCAACAACAACAAACCCACCACCAAAGCAGTAGCCCACAACACAACGTCGGTCACAGCTTTTTTCAACTTTTACAAAAAGCAATTAAAACAAATGTAAGTCTGTTTCTACACGTGCAATTATAATTGCTGCAATTCATGAGTTCGTAGGAGAGAGAGGTAAGAAGAATGGAACGAGGAAAAAACTTGCATGAAATCTGCAATTCTTTCAGTTCTTCTCATTCGTAATTTTTTAGTAATGGCGGCTGCAGAATAATTTGACATTTCTTTTCATTTACTCATTCGTAAAAATTTCTCACGAATAGTCTGCATATGTCTCAGATTTATACGAATGTCAGAAGCAGGCATAATAAAAACCAGAATTGCACAAACAGAATTGCGTGCGTGTAAAAGCAAATTGCAATTCCAAAAGAGAATCATGAAGAATTGCAGCAATTACAATTGCACGTCTAGAACCAGACTAAATAATTTTGATTTGTTTACATGTCATAATTGTCATATGTTTCCAGCTGATAACATTCAAGAACGACAGAGTTGCATTTCTTATGGTACAATTTTCAAAAATACCGGGTTTTTTAATCAAATTGTCGATCTGGCAGCAATGTTGTTTGACAATTCGTAAACTGCTTACTTTATATACGTAAAGCAAGTCGAACACAACAACGAAGCTTAGTGGAACCAAACTCTACTCGAAAATGAGTGAATGGATTTATTTCGTATAGGGTTTCGATCGACATCGTGAAACAGGCTGTAAATCGCCACCAAAAGATTATCTCTGTTATTTTTTCTATTCTGCAATTATAAAGTAGTGTCCGCTATGCTTTTCCTACTAGGCACCTAGTGACAGTGACAGTGACAGTGAGACAGTGACAGTGACAGTGACAGTGACAGTGACAGTGACAGTGACAGTGACAGTGACAGTGACAGTGACAGTGACAGTGACAGTGACAGTGACAGTGACAGTGACAGTGACAGTGACAGTGACAGTGACAGTGACAGTGACAGTGACAGTGACAGTGACAGTGACAGTGACAGTGACAGTGACAGTGACAGTGACAGTGACAGTGACAGTGACAGTGACAGTGACAGTGACAGTGACAGTGACAGTGACAGTGACAGTGACAGTGACAGTGACAGTGACAGTGACAGTGACAGTGACAGTGACAGTGACAGTGACAGTGACAGTGACAGTGACAGTGACAGTGACAGTGACAGTGACAGTGACAGTGACAGTGACAGTGACTAACACTGTCCGAATTTTTAGCAAAATTCGCTGCGTAGTGCATCGTGAAATTTGAAGTTATGGAGAACGATACCGAATTGATGTTTTCGGGTTTACGGATTTTCGGCGACACTCTCGTTTACAGCAGCAATATTTTCAAGACACCGGGGCAGATACGTTGACGCACAGGAGACAAACTGTCCATAACCGACCCAGCTTCTTCAAATTATTTGACAACTCTTCCAATGGTTGACACATTAGGTGCACTTTCTGGACTGAAAATTCTTCGAAGTTTGTGAGCGGTCTCAGCATATCTTTCCAAATTTTTGTAATAAGTTTTAAACGCGTAGTTCTTGCGTAAAGCGCTCCGTTTTTAATAATCGGCATAAACGTATGTGACAGCTGCCAAATTTCAGAGTTGCCACTTGTACAAAAAAAAAATTAAACTAAATTTAAAAATTGCAATCTTACCGAGACACTCTACATGTTTATAACTTATAATCAGAAACGAACCATTTTAACGTTTATGAGTTTGAAAACAGAAACCAAATTTAAATTTTGCATAAAAGCTTTTGAAAAGCTTTCTGAATATTTCCGATACCAACAGGCCAATTAAAAAAAGGCAGTGCAGAGGTAACTTGTAGGTAATTTAGATGCGGATTTTCGGATTTTTGTTTCACCAAATCGAACAAATTTTTCTTTACTTATGCTAACATATTTGGTGAAACCTCCTTCAGTTTTGAAATGGCGGTTTATCGCAAGAAGTAGAGTCAATTCAAAAATATGACTTACAGGATTAGAGCGTCATTGTACCGTGTATCTTAAATATCTCCAAAAAGTTACACCGCAGAAAAAAATTTTACTGAATTGAGTAGCAGACTTTCGGTCACAGCGACTGCGCTTTCACCAAAACCCGCCATATGACGACGGGAACCAAAACCTCAGTCTAGCAAAAATCTCAGTCAAAAGGTTCCGCTTCAGCTGATTGACCTTTTTAGTTAAACTGTTTGCAATTATATGGATTCGAATATAGTTGTCAGATTTATACAATTGAGCAACAATAAGTTCAGTCGCAACGCTGGAAAAAATCATGTAATAATTAAGTACATATAGTAAATTTAAAAATGAATGGTAAAAATTACAATTCTAAAAAACCAGACTTTCAACAAAATGTATACTGTATTATCTAAATTCGAAAAACAACTATTTAAAAAACACCGACGTACTTAATGGGCCTTAAACAAATTCAAATAAACCAGAGAATCAAATTGCTCACCCAAATAAGCAGCTTTGGGCATCAAAATGAATAAAACATGTTCCGCGTTTGAGATCCCAAATAAGCAGTTTTGGGCATCAAAAGCAATAAAACATGTTCCGCATTGATATATCGTTAGGCGAATTTATTTTTCCGCAATCCAATTTCTACATGTTTGAAAACAGAAACTTTTTATTGCGACGATAAACTATTTAAAATGCGATTGTTACGATGACAACATATTGAATTTTATTAGACTACTGCTCCCCTAATACACCCCTACTTTGATCTTTTGACAACTTATTGAACTCTCTTTCCGCTCTCATGTAGAGAGTCTGAGTAAAAGAGCATAGACGAGTCTTCTTCTATTTACAGAATATTTCAATATAAATGCACCATTTCGACAATGTTATTACTTAAAACAATACAAAAAGCAGAAATGTTACAAAAGGCATCAATGTTTCACATTAAAATTATGAATTAACCAAGTTATGACAAAAAGGGCGTAATAAGTTTTGAATCATTCGCCAGAAGTCGCCAGTGTTTTCGAGTCATAAAATTCGTTCTATGAGTTGTCTATACTATTCAATACTCTTTGGCGACGACGACCTGCTTGTTTGTTCGCTGCCGCTACATCAATACCATCATACTTATTTTCAGGCAGAGACTATTTTTGTACAATAACCACGTATGTGATGCTATTGCTGTGTGTTGTTTTCATGTGGTAACTTTGATAGATTGCCATACCCGTGCCAATAGATGTTAACACATGAAAAAACCTTTTCTTCAAAAAAATACCTTCTCTTAAAAAACTAAATATTTTTTACAAAAATTCCTTTTCTTAAAAGTACCTTTTCTTAAAAATAAATAATAGCTTTTCTTTTAATTTCTTGACAAAAGTAGCCTTTCTGATAATAAGTAAATTTTCTTAAAAAGATAAAATTTTTCTAAAAAGAGTACAATTTCCTTAAAAAGTACCTGTCCTTAAAAAAAGTACTTCTTTGTAAAATAAAATTCATAAATTTATGGCTTTTTCTTACAGAAAGTACTTCTTCTTAAAAATAGTACCGTTTCTGAAAAAAACATTAGCTTTTAATAAAAGAAGTACCTCTCTTTAAAAAGGGACCATTTCGGTAAAATATAATACAAACTCTTACAAAAGGGACCTAAAAATATACTTTTTTTTAAAAAATACATTCCATAAAAAAAATTTCTTAAAAAAATTTATAATTTTACAAAAAGTATCTTTTCTTAAAGATCCATTTAAATTATCGTATTTTCAACGGCCGCCTTAGGTGTGTGGGATCTAATTTATAATACTATATAGCGAAAGGAACCGGGTGTCATCTGACACCTCATGTCATTTGTTTTTCTGCAATCCTATTTAAATGTGTTTGGAAACAGAAAAATTTTTATAGCGACGATAAACTATTTAGAATGCGATTGATAATATAGCAATACATTGAATTTTATCATAGTGGTCCCCTAATACACCACAACTGTGTTCTTAATCAAATGCCATCATTGCATTTTTCAAAATATTCTAAATTTTTGTAAGCAACATAAACGTTTCCAATTAGTTTGCTACATTACAATCAAATTTTTGTGGTCTTCCAATATTTGTTAACTAGCACAAAAACAAAAATAAATAAAAATCTTCTTGACTGCCTTATACACTTTTTACCTGAGACTCTATAAAAATGTCTAATTTGTTAACCTAAATTGATTTATATTGCAGCTTTTGAATTCATACATACAAAAATGTGTAGTATCACTCTGAATGTCCTTATATGTCTTACAGTAGACATAAAAAAATGTGTATGTATTTCTAAGGCACATTATCCTTAACAGCATAAGTACGAAGACTTTGCTATGTGGACCCAAACAAATGATGAACATCTTGAATCTCTCTTGAATCCTCTGTCTGTTTACTGAAATTTCGCAAATACAAATCCTAGCAGAAGGATACACAATAAAAAACGTTACGATTCGCTGTTTGCATAAGTTTTGCATACGAAAACATTATTAGAACAGCGTTGACTCTAAAATACCAGCCGTGTTACTGAAGTCTTCAATATAATAAACTATATGTTCAAGCCAAATTTGATAAACAATTCTGACCATATTAGATCGTTTGATTTCCGCATCTTGACTGTAGAAAATGACATTTACTCAAATAGCCAACAATGCTCGCATTTTGAGAGTGATATGACAACTCTCTGCTTTTGAATATCTTTCGGTAGTTCAGTTCAATAGTGGAGAGCTGGTAGTTTGTATGTTGGTAAATTTAACATTGCTTAAGGTAAACCTATAATTTGTGTAAATATTGGTCAACACAAATCATGTGGCACATTTCCTCAATATGTGTACACAAGTTAAATACATAAAAAAATACGGTACGCCTTCCAGAAGCAGTTAACTGAGATTGAAATTGTAGAGCTATTCCTTTGGGTGAGAAAAATTGAATTCAATCTCCTACTGTAGCAGAACAATAAGTATTTGTTATTGTGTGTTACCAATACAAATCATTTGTTGCAACAATTATTCAATTAGGTTTAGATAAACTAACCTGTAAGACACAATTAGCTTTTATCCACAACTATTATACAATTGATATTTAAAGGGGTTTTCAACAGAGACGCTAAAAAAATTAAATCGATAGGGACAGCAAACGGCGCCATATTTTTTCCCGCTCTTTTAACATTTCTCTTCAGTAAGGTTTGCCATTTCATCATGGAAAGATGTGCGAGCCAACAACGAGTCGAAATTATTAAAATTTACTACCACAATTTGGAGTCAGGGGCCTCAATCATCTTCAGCGATGAGGCTCATTTCTGGCTGAATGGCTTCGTCAATAAGCAAAATATGCGTTATTTGTCAGACAGCAATCCACACGTAATCCACGAGTCATCATTGCATCCCGAAAAAATTACGGTTGGTGCGGTTTTTGGGCCGGCGGCGTCATTGGGCCGTACTTCTTCCGTGATGATCAAGATCGGCACATTACTGTGAATGCGAATCGCTACCGTTCAATGATAACCGAATATTTTTGGCCCCAATTCGATAATATGGACTTGGAGGACATGTGGTTCCAACAGAACGGCGCCACAAGCAACACAGCGAATGCCACAATCAATTTATTGGAAACCAAGTTTGGTGAACGTGTTATCTCACGAAATGGCCCTGTCGATTGGCCGCCTCCGTCGTGCGATTTAACGCCGTTAGATTATTTCCTGTGGGGCTACGTTAAGTCTATGGTCTATGCCAACAAGCCAGCGACGATTAATGAACTTCGTACGAATATCGGACGTGAAATTGCAGCAGTATCGGCCGATTTATGCTTGAAAACCGTCGAAAATTGGGTTTAGCGTCTGGACTTCTGCAAGCGTGCCCGTGGTGGCCATGCAAAAGAAATCGAGCTCCATACATAATGGCATCGAACGTACTTTCACAGGAATAAAGAATTTCATTGGTATCTAAAACCGGTTTTGTTTTATTTAAAAAAACTTTTGTAGAGCTCTTATTGAAAAACCGGATACATTAGGTTGCGCTAAAAACAGCAGCAATGATTTAAAGAAACCAACCGGTGTATTGACGCACACGAGTCTACTGTCCACAACCGACCTAGCTTCTTCCAATTTTTTGACCATTTGTGATAACAATATACAAGGTGTTTCAAAAGAAATCATCCGATGTTGTTTGGCTCTCACTTTTTTTCTAAATGAAAAACTTCGATTCTGTTTTTTGCTTATGTTTATTTGAACCTTTAGAATTTTATTGGTTGAGTTGAGAAGTTGATATCGGTTAAATGGGCGCCGTCACAATTGATTACCATACGGGCTCGTTTTATGTAATTTTTCATCACTTCGGCGAGAACTTCGGGCGACAGATTCTCGGGTCTCGGGCTTGTTCACGTAAACACGGAACTTCAAAAAACCCCACCAAAAAAGTCTGGAACGGTTAAATCGGGCGATCTTGCGGGCCGGTGCAAATCGCCAAAACGAGAGATGAGGCGACCCGTGAATGCCGCCTTGTGGCTCTCGCAGTGTGTGCCGTTACTCCGTCCTGTTGGAACCACATATCTTCAAGTACTAATTCGTCGAATTGCGGCAGAAAAAACTGGGTTAACATGGCCCTATAGCGCGCAACGTCCACTGTTGTCGTTTGACCAACGGCGTTCTCGAAAAAAAAATGGCCCGATGACTCCTCCAGCGTGAACAGCGCACCATGCAGTCACTTTGAGCAGGTGTAATGGCTCCTCGTGCATTACTCGTGGATTTTCGGTGCCCCAGAAGCGATAGTGTTGCTTGTTCACGTACCCGCTGAGGTGGAAATGAGCCTCATCGCTCATTATGATTTTCAAATCAATTGTCACGGCGCCCGTTTAACCGATATCATCTTCTCAACTTAACCAACAAAATTCTAATGGTTCAAATAAACATAAGCAAAAAACAGAATCGAAGTGTTTCATTTAGAGAAAAAAGAGAGCCAAACAACATCGGATGACTTCTTTTGAAACACCTTGTATAAAGCACTTATAACGCGTTGTTCTTTTGTATAGCGCTCCACTTTTAATAATTGAAATAAACAAATTTCAGAGTTGCCACTTGCACGAAAATTTCAGAGTTGCCACTTGCACGAAAAAAAAATGGCACTCAATTTAAAAAGTGCAATCTTGCTGATACACCCTTTAGATTACAAGAATTGTAATTCCTTTATTTTTCTGAATTTAAAAAAAAGTTGTTTCCCATTACATCTCATGAAGGGATTAGGGAGAGCGTACCACAATCAGTGATTGGGACCTACAGTTTTACAGCGGTTCCGACCAGTATTTTAAGAAGCTTTTTCATGGCTAAGTACTCGTGGTTCTGAATCAATGAAAGGCAATCTAAAAAGGCACGTGCATGCATTTGATGGTCATTAAGATGAATTTTATGGATATTCAGTTATTATGACAGTAAAATAATGTCAATGTTTGCTCTTCATTGAATTGCAGTACTACATGTGTGCAATTATCGTGCAGTAATTGGATTTTCATGCTGAATGGTGTATTATAAGGTGTTTTTTGGACATAACACAGCCAAATGAAGTCCTATCGGTATAAAATATATCATCTGGAGAACGAGAATTTTGTCGACTTTCCACCTGTGTAGCTAGTTTTTCGAATTTGTTGAAGAAAAAACAGTTATTTACATTTTAGAGTAAATTAGTTGCTGTGTGGAGACTTGCCGCAGGCAAAAATTACCCTCAGAAAATGTGAAACATATTTTCCTTTCCAATTATGTATCAAATTTATTGACGTGATCTGACGTACTAAAGTTATATTGGTCCAAACTCAATTGTTTGTGCAAAATCGATATTTTTGAAAATAATTATTACAACTTAACTGTATCCAGGAGAATCAAAAGTTAGATGTCGTATTAAAGCCAAGAAACAAAGTTTACCAACACAAAAAAATTGAGTGCTATAGCTCTCAGATTGTTCGAGATACAGTTCAAAAAATTCAAAAAATTAAATGTAACTTTTTGAATGTTCAAAATCTGCAAAAACCTAATATTTCTAAAACGAAAATAAAATTATTTTCCAACAACAACTCCAAACAACATAACAACAAAAAAATTACAATTTTTGTTTTCTTGCAAATCGAAAAAACAGAAAAGTAATCAACTTTGATTTTTTTTAAATATTCCCCACTGTGCTATTTGCAATGTTGATCTGTAATTGTAATTTATAATTCCTTGTCTGCAATCAATTTTGTACAGAACTCAACAATGTTTTCTAGATCAAAAGATACTGACTTTTGACCGATGGAAATTGATTCTGAACCACTGACTTAGACAAGGCGACACACTTTCGTGCAATCTCTTCAACATCTTAATGGAGATAATACTGAGAAAGGCTGCAGTAAATACGAACAAGACCACTAACATGAAAAGCCATATGTTGCTAGCGTATGCTGACGACACAGACATCATTGGGCGAAATTTGCGAGAGGTTACTGCAGTATTTTCAAAAATCGACAAGGAATCAGTGAAGGTGGGTCTTGCTGTTAATGATGGCAAGAAAAAATTGATGGTGTCAACGACTAGAGAAACCTCTCGACTTGGTCCGCACTTGAACGTTGTCAACCGATTTAATTTTGAAGTGGTAGATGAATTTGTCTACCTTGGATCCGCCGTGAACAAAGACAACAACGTCAACCTGGAGATAGATAGGAGAATTGTGTTTGCAAATAGGTGCTAATTTGGGCTCAGCAAGCAGTTTAGGAACAAAGCCCTCTCTCGACGGACAAAAGTCCACCTATATCAGACTCTCATTTTACCTTTCTTGACATATGCCTCCGAAACTTGGGTCATATCGCCAGTGGATGAAAAACACCTGGGAGTTTGCGAGAGAAAAGTTCTCCGTAAAATATATGATCCTGTTAGGGAAATCGGCGAGTACCGACGTCGCTGGAACGCAGAGCCACATAATATCTATTCTGACGTGGACATAGCTAGACGAATCAAAGTAGGCCAATTGCGTTGGCTAGGCCATGTTATCAGAATGGATGAAGATGAGCCAGCGCGAAAGGTTTTTGATAACGTACCCGATGGAAGCAGGAAAAGAGGACGACCAACACTCCGCTGAAAAGACCAGGCAGAAGAATCCCTCCGTAGCCTTGGTGTTACCAACTGGCGAGAAAAGGCGAAGGATAGAGCCAGTTGGAAGAATATGCTGAAATTTGTTTAATTAATATGTGTAAGACGTCTGACCTCACGAGGTTGTAAAATAGTCAATATATGTAAAAGTAAGGTCAAGAATAAACCAGAACGCACAAATTTGATTTATCATACTCATTTGCTTCGTACTAGTTTTTAGCGTAATATTTTATATTTGTATTTGTAGTAGTTAAGATTTGTATTTGTAAATAACCAAAATTGGCCATTGAATATTTTGTGTGACTGCAACAAGTTTTGTTTTACTAAGAAGCATTAGTTTTACCAAAAATAGTTCAGCTTCGGTGACACCAAAAAATCTCAGTTGTCACCCAAACGAGCAGCATACGGTCGTAGATAAGCAACAGCAGCATAACCAAAGGATATGGACACACTATACCTGGACACACTATACCAGACATCCCTTGCACAACCATTTGTATATGTATTTTTCCATCTCGTTGGAAGTTTGCCAATAAAAGGCCAACCCCAAAAAAATATGACCCCAGAAACCATGATAATTACCGCCCAATTAATGTCCAAACATACATACTTATACATATATTCCCTTTCATACCATGAGAGGATAGGGAAAGCTTCTACAAAATAGCTGAGATGTGCACTTTATACTTATAGTTATAGTTTCACACTCACTGATTGGGACATACAGTTTTACACCTTTTCCAAACTCTATTTTGAGAAGCTTTTTCATGGCTAAATGCTCGCTCCCAGTTGACCGTAATCGAAAAAATGTAAGATGGTCAAAGCAGAGATCGACCCCTTCCTTTGGTGTACAAAAGTCGCACACACACTAACAATAACACCCCTAAGGTTACTGTTACCAACTGTTATATGCTTTCCAATCTGCAACGTTATGAAGACCATGATTTCCTTTCACTTAAAAAATTAACTTGAATCATTCAACCTTATCACCGATCATTGAAGGCAATCAAAAAGAGACTTGATATCGTTCCCTGGTGACTAATGGTTTAAATGACGTCATAAGATTGGTGAAAGTAAGGTGATGGCACTGGGTGTCTCTAAAGCACTCGCTAGAGCCAGGAACGGCAGATATTTATTAGAGCCTAGAGCCCCGGTGGTGCAATAGTAGTATGAGCTGATCTTGTACACAAGGTCATGGGTTCGATCGCTGATCTAACCGCGTTACATTTCTTTCGACTGCGGTCACCTCGCTTAGTGACTGCAACGGTTAAATGCAGTGCATTGCATTAGACTTAGGAAAAGGGGATATGAGTAGGGGGAAAGAGAGAGAAGTACATGTTAATGCTTGACTTAAACTTGCTGATGCTGTAAAAAGTGGGGATTGCACTTGCCGGAAACTTATTCCACATACGGACTATTCGGCTGAAGAACAAATTGTTTCTGTAATGCGCAATTCGATCCAACGGCCAGGAAACAGAAAAGGGATGAGTTTCACTTGAAAACCGCGTCGTACAGTTAATTACCCTAACTTCTAGAATGAGGTCATGTAACTCGGCGGAACACTTTCCATGAAAATACCTATACAATAGCGAGATACAGCTAACATTTCGTCGATGCCCCGAGGTGGCAACAGTGCTGGATACACTGATGTCGCCTATCAGCTTCAACGCTCTCGTTTGCACGCGGTCTAGAAGCTCCAAGTTGAATTAAATTTTTGCCCGAATATACGTGGTGTAGATATTGAGGAGTTAGGGTGGGGTGAAAAATCTTTTACACAGCTTTAAAAAGCCCAGGCACTGAATGCACATTGACAGAGTCGAGTTAACAGTGCGCTTGTGCGATATTCTGCAACACTGTATTTAGCGTGCATTAAATTCGACTCGGTTTTCCCTGCCCCACTCACTAATCAGATGCAAGTCATAATTAAGCGTGTCATTCAGTGTTCGTCTCTTTCCTTGCACTACGGAAAGATTGGGTCGACGATCGAACGATTACTACCATCAGCGAAGGAGTAGATGCGATTTGTAGTCCGATCCAGAAGGTCGTTGATGAAAATAAGAAAAAGACAGGGAGAAAGCACAGAGCCTTGATGTATTCCCGCATTAATTGTATACTCCTCGGCAGAGATACCGTCTTTACAACTCGTATGGAACGGTCTCTGAGAAATCTCGAAATAAATCGAGAGAAGTTTCTACCTAAACCAAAAGCTTTAACCATTGCTATAACTGTCTCGTGCCAAACACTATCAAATGCTTTACAAATATCTAAGGCCACTATTTTGCTCTGACCCAGTCTATGAACGGACCGATTCCACTGTTCCGTGACGAACGCCATCATCTCGCAAGTTGAACGATTTCTGCGAAACCCATACTTCAGGTAACTCACCAAATGGTAATTTACCATGGTTTCCATCAGTTTTCCGTCGGCGTGTGTTCGATCCCTGCTCTGACCACCTTAAAATTTTTTCGACGGCAGTCACCTCGTTTAGTGACGGCGACACTATCGCGTATTTAGCCATGAAAAAGCATCTCAAAATACAGTTCGGAACCGGTGTAAAATTGTAGGTCCCAATCAGTGAGTATAAAATTAGAACGCGCACAGCTCACTGGTTCCCTTCATGGGATGTAACGGGAAACCATTTTTTT
Organism: Phaonia tiefii; assembly: GCA_963931995.1. NCBI lineage: Eukaryota > Metazoa > Arthropoda > Insecta > Diptera > Muscidae > Phaonia > Phaonia tiefii. The sequence continues at coordinate 31,024,441 of OZ008368.1, forward strand.
GCCATCACCTTTGAGAACGTAGAACATATCGCAATTTGCCGGTAGTTATTGGGATTAGTAGCCTCTCCTTTTTGGTGGATTGACTGGACATTTGCAACCTTCCAGCGAGTAGGGAAAATACCCCAGCAAAAAAAGAGTATACCAAGAAGTAGAATTTGCACCACAACTCCTTGGTAAGATGTAGTGCTAATTTAGGTGCAGAAGTACTTCCTTTAATATTGCGTTGTCCAATGCAGCACTACTTCTTGTTTGACTGTTTGGAAGTGCAGTTTATGCTAAAATTTGTATGCTATATTTCGTCCGCAAACGGGCAACCAAAACTATTATTTCAACAATTTGTAATTTTCTTGTCATTTGAAACTTGGCAACAAGTTCTGACTTTAAGCAAAAACTTTAGGGTTTAACTAATTATTTTATTAATTGTCCTTTTATTAGTACTCCAAAAGCTTCTGTCAACAGGTGAAAAAGAAAGTAAATGAAAATCAATTTGAAAGAAAGTAAATACAAATTAAATACAAGTAATATATTTAGGCATCTTTGTACTTGTCCACTATCCCTTTAGCTCTTTAATAAATTTGCATCATAATACTCATAATGGATGTGATGCAAACGTAGATTTTTCGGAGTTGTTCTTGATCAGCGTCAAAATTGCATTAAATATGCACACAGTGTTGCAAAAGATGTACAAAAATAATAACATCCACTAGAACTACTGCATTTTATTTTTGCTGGGACCTGTAGGTTGCGCAGTGGACGAACAAGCGTCGAAGAACACTTGCTCAAAACTTGTGCCGGAATTCCATCCGGACCCGGAGACTTTTCTACATTGGGCTCCTCAAGGACCTTTTTATCTTCTCGCGTACGAAAAACTATCTCAGGCATGGAGCTAGACATATTTCCGATGACGGGTAGTGGTTGACAGCTAATCGGCAAGGAGGAGTTTACTGCAAATATTTCGGCAAAAAAGGTTAGCTTTAGGTTAGAGTGCCTGTGGGTTACTTCCATGTAAACTCAGCTAAATCGCAGTGATGCCGTTTTGAATAGTCACGTTGCCCTGAACTGAAAATAGCAAAAAATAGAAAAACAGGGCTCCAGTAATAAATTGAAAATGCCTTGTTATACACAATAATTAGTGTTAATGTATTTTAGAAGCAGCCTGAAATCGATGCTTCCCAGTTCCGGTATGTCTTCCAAAGCTGCACACTGTAGGATATAGAATTCAACGAATGCATCTATTCGATCGACGCAGCAAATATGGCAGTAATTCCCGTATTGTAGTCCAATGTTACCAGGCTGTGTAAATATTCCCCAGTCTCCGGTTATGACAGCTGTCATTCTGGCTATTGCATTCATCTTCAGAGTCATCAGGAACTCGATCGTTTATACCGTCATATGTGATATGCAACATGACTTGAGTTTTCACGAGTTTTCGTTTATCTCGTGGTGAAAGTGGCGATCAATGACATTACAAATCACTCTAAGAGGGCTTTCAATCACATCTTGTCTATCCGCATTTCCACTGAACACTTTCTGACCATTTCATCAGCGGCTTCATTTCCTTCAATTTCTGTACGTCCCGTAACCCACATTAGGGAAAATTTTATCGTGGCTTCGATCACGTCTAGGAAACTAGTGCATTCTCGAACCATTATCGATCCATTCTCCACTGAGAATAGAGCTCTAATGGCTGTATTTCACACTCTCACCTAATATTGCGTGATTTCCAAACGGACGACACGCCTTCAATACCACTACTACTTCTGCTTGAAAGATACTGGGAAAAATAGGGAGACCGATTGATATTGTTATACCAAGTGAAGTCAATAAGACCTAAGCTTCCAGTACACTATCCATCTTAGATCCAAGCGCAGAAATGTCTATGACAACATCCTGTAACGGTGGGTGGTTCCTCCACTTTTTTCTATGTGGTATGATTATTCTGAAGCTTTTCCCGGAAGTTCCGCTTCGAACTAGCATAGTCCGCTATTTCACATATGACCCCCGGCTAGGAAAAATTCACAGAATCGTACCATACGATTAGCTTCGTTGAGTCCAACAATTTTACTCTTTAACCCGCAGATCGCATTTGGTCATAGTGACCCCGGTACTAGCTAGTATCACTCTAAGTAAAATTTGAAGTTTATAAATGACACACAAAAACACGGAGACACCGCAACAATTTTTGGGTCATAGAGAATCCAGTGGTATACTCCGTTTTAAAAAGTTAGCTCAAAATAACGAGATATTTCCATTTTAAATTTGTAGAAGATTTAAGGTGATTTTTGATTTTATTTGAGCATAAAACCTGCAAAAGCTCTATTTAAATCAATTTATATATATTTTTTTCGACAAAATGCACCCGTTTAAATAATATTCATTTATTTGGAAGCAGAATTAGTTTACCTCTTACAATTTGGGGCCATAATAATTATAATAATTTTGGAATTCAGGATTTTGGGATCCGGGATTTTGGGATTGGCATCCCTATTACAAACAGATGCTACAACATATATGTATATCAAAATGTTCACTTTGACAGATTAGTCCCTACCCGCCGCTATAGATGTTAAGACATCAAAAATATAAGCATTTTATTGACCATTTTGAAAAAATAGAAAAATGAGTGACGAAAAATGCAGATCACATTGTGAAAAATTTAATATATTTTTTTTTGTGTGTGGAAAATTTACACCGAAAAATCATCGACGACATTTGGTTGAGATACCCTCAAAGCTTACAATCAGTATTTTTTGGTTACCCCCGCTGAAGAAATGCGAAATGTTGATCATGCACCTGAGTTTACGTGTATCACATGTTTTAGTGCATTAAACAAATGGTGCATTAAACAAATGGATATGGACCGATCCAGGGGAACATGATACAGAAAATTGCTACGCGTGGAAGAACGATATAAATGGTCTCAATCGAAAGAGTAAGTTCACTTAGATAGACTATATATTGAATGCACAATAATATAGAACGATCCGGATCCGGTTTTATATACAAAGGTGTGCCAAAAGCTCACGTACCAGTTCCACACAATAATGAATTGCCTGTCCCAGTACATCCATCGACATACCAATATGATACGGCGTTCTATGACGTACAATCACAAACTTCAGCAACATCATGACATCATTCTGATTCTGATGACCTTAAGCCAGTTATACAATATCCATCATTAATTTCGCAGGAACATTTAGATAGAATCGTTCGAAATCGAAATCTATTTCAAAATAATGCAATGACTTTGGCTTCGGAACTAAGAAGCGTCAACGTGCTGGCACCAGGTGTAAAAGTTACATCTCGCAAATACCGGCCAGAACCATATATGCCTTATTTCATGCTTTCCGAGGACCCTGCTTATGCATATTGTCAAGATATTTCCGGTTTAATAAATGAAATGGGAATCTCCAACTATAAACCATCTTTATGGCGCCTCTTCATAGACTCTTCAACCAGAAGCTTAAACGTAGTCTTGCTATTTGAAAACAGCAGCGTTAAACCAGTGCCATTGATGTCTGCTCTTGGAATGCATGAGTCGTATGATACCATGAAATTAATTCTGGATCGCATCAGTTATGACGAACACAATTGGCGCATAAATTGTGATTTTAAGGTTTTTTCACTATTAGCTGGAATGCAAACTGACTATACAAAGTACATGTGTATTTTTTGTAAATGGGACAGCCGTGCAAAATGCAACCAGTACGAAAAGCGAGATTGGCAAAAAGGCGATTCGCAAGTTGTTGGCGAATTTAATGTAACTCGTCCACCATTGATCCCCCTTCAGAAAGTAATGCTTCCGGATCTTCATATCAAGCTGGAAGTTGTAAAGGATTTTTTAAAGCGTTTGGTTCGCGTTAACGAAAATGCATTACCATACTTGAAAAACAACGTGTTGACTGGTGATGCACAAACGCCCCATAAATTTGACACTGTCACTAATTTCTATTCTATGTGTAAATATAGGGGAATCAGATTCTGTTGATCTTCTAGGCATAAAAATACCAGGGGGCATTCGATGAAATAACCACATACTTCATGTGTCGAAAGATTCACTCAAGTGTTTAAAGCGGGGCAAGAAATATTTCACTGCATCTAATCTTCTAAATATCTTCTGAGGCCCAATTACCACTTACCACTGATACAAATTTACGTATGATATCAGCAAGCCGCTGTAATCAAATAGTCAGTCGAAGCCGCTATATTCCAATAGTCAGCCGTCTGAAACTATATCTTCAAAAATTAAGACGGAGCTCAGGTTACGGTCAAGGGAGATCGTTACTGCACTGTGATCAATGATTTGGCCGCGACGTGGTTTCAACATGCCATACAGTGACCAAGACCATCAAAATTTTACGTTATGTTGATTTCGAGAAATTGACCTGTCACTTGGCCTCCACTTTCATGTGATTTTGCACCTTTCGATTATTTCCTGGGGGTCCACGTAAAGTCATTGATTTATACTAATAAACTAGCAACAATTGACACCTTGAAGGCCACACTTGTTCATGTTCTTCATTACATACGGCCAGTAATGCTCGAAAAAGTGACCCAAAATTGGACGTGTAGAATGCACTTCGTCATGAAGAGCCCCGACGGACATATACCCCAATTCATTTTCAGTTAGTAATGTCATATATTGGTGTTTTGAATAAAGAATATCTTTGCTGAAAATTTAATTTTTTATGTTAGTTTTTACGATTTCAATTTCTATCGAATTTAAAAAAAAAACACCTATTAGCAGGGATTTCGCATTGTTTGGTATAGAGAGATGCATAGTAAAAATGTTAATGACCTGATGTTCGAAAACATGTGTTTTTAAGTCAATCGCCAGTTAATACATATATTTTCGTCATACATTCCTACTTGTTGATAGGGGCTTCTGGAACAACTAAAATACAGTATCTTATCATTCTGAGCAAACCTACTAAATATTATATTTTAAAAATTTTCAAAAAATATTTCCCGTTTCGAATAAAAACAAGTAAAAGTGTTAAATTCGGCTGTGCCGAATCTTTGATACCCTCCAAAGGACCTAAAAGGACCTTTTTTAAGAAAATTTCCTTTTTTAAAAAAAATAAAAATAAGTTACTTGTTCACAAAAGCAATTACTTGTTCACAAATGCTCACAAATGCAGGATGTTCACAAATGCTCACAATGCTCACAAATGCATTGCTCACAATGCTCACATTGAAAATGTACTTAAGAAAATGTACTTTGAAATGTTCTTAATGTACTTAATGTACTTTGAAATGTATTTTCAAATGTACTTAAGAAATGTACATTTCTTAAGTACTTAAGAAGAAATGTACTTAAGAAGAAATGTAGTTAAGAAATGTACTTAAAAATAAATGTACTTAAGAAATATACTTAAGAAAGAAATGTACTTAAGAAATGTACTTAAGAAATGTACTTAAGAAATGTACTTAAGAAATGTACTTAAAAAATGTACTTAATGAAATGTACTTAAGAAATGTACTTAATGTACTTTGAAATGTACTTTGAAATGTACTTAAGAAATGTACTTTTTTTTAAGAGAATGTACTTTTTTAAAAACAATAAAAATAAGTTCCTTGGTCACAAGTAAAATAAAAAAGCATTTTTTAAAAATAAAAAAGCATTTTTTGAAGAACTGTTAAAAAAAAAAACAAGCTCCAAAGCATTTTTTAAAAATAAAAAATCATTTTCTGAAGAACCGTTAAAAAAAAAAAAAAAAAACAAGCTGGGACGAGATTTGAACCAACAACCTTCAGACTCCAAAGCGCAGCCCTTTAGCCATCAGGCCACAGCCACCTTAAGTGAAGTGTGACAAAATTCATATAAATGTATGAACTCATGAAATACATCTAAACATTCTAAAGTACTTACCTATTATAAAGAACAACAAAGATTTTCAACATGGAAATTCACCACACGGCAAAAGGAGTAGTTTAGTATAAAACTACAAAAATTTCGCTGATTTTCAATACCAAACTGCTCAGGAATACGTGGAACATTCTGGCCAAAAACCAAACCGCGTTATCGCCGATTGAAGTCGTGAGAATGTTTTCGACTCCGGTTGTTATAAGGACCAAGAATATATTTACTTTATGGGGTCGCAAAGCCTTATTTCTATATGTTACAATCAGAATGACAAACTGATATATACCCTCTATCACTTACAGTGGAGGGTATAAAAAGAAATGAATGATTGTTGGATGTTAATCCGACATGAGTGTCAAATAATTATAAATCCGTGTAAGATTGTAATTCCGTTTCATTTAAATATTAAAGATTTAAAAATTTAAAAATTTAAAATAATTTTAATTTTGAAATTCCAGCCGATTTATGTAAAATATTTTACCAGATCCCTTTTTATGTTAACCACATTAAACACTCTCACATTTCAAGGATATTCCGTTTGTTGTTATCACATTTTCCTGGATCATATCTTGTAGCCTGGGGTATCACATTGTGCACCGTGAACTTGTATTCCTGTGAGTTCAAGGCATGAATGTGTCTGTTTCCATGCTACACATATGGCTGCTTAGGTTTGTACATTTGCTTTCATCATAATGTTGTTTCAGTAAAAACGTACATTTGCTTTACATTCGCTGAATTAGTTGTGGCAGTTGGTTTCTCTTTGCTCTCGCATTAGTTGCATCACATAAACATCCGCCGGAAATAAAAACTAAACACGCCACACAAATGTCGGGCAATAGTTATGAAGGGGCAGGTGCAAAATATATGCTTAAATTTACAGAAGAGCAAACTGACAACTATACAGTTGTTGCTATTTGTATTATCTATTTAAGCTAATTTTATTAAATAATAAGGGATATACAATTTTAAATTAAATAAAATTAAACCTTGTATGTAATTAAATAGTATTAATCGCAATTTCCATGCAAATAACAGTCACAAAAACCAAACTGTTGAAGTTTTACGAATGTACGTAAAGATTTATCAGTACAGTATCTGTTGATATATCCGGTTTTTAATTTCGTTAGCATTTCCTACTTACATGTCATGTACTCGACAGAAAAATTAATAAAATATTGTAATCAGTTAAACTGAAAGTAGTTTAAACGCAAATCCTCTCATGGGCTAATTTTGCTAACCGCCGCCCTTCACAATGGCGAAGAAAATACCAAGACGAAAAAGGCGACCAACCAACCTATTGGTCGATGATCCCCGCTAATATCTTAAGGACCACGATTTACGTATATGATATAAGAAATGTTGAGCAGACCCAGTGGCCCCATCCAACTGGTGGATGTAATCGAAAATTATAAGGCTGACATTACTGCTGTTCAGGAAACAGAGTAATACTACTACAGATGCCAGGAGAAACATGAGAAGAATTTGGACAAGGGCCATGTCACTTCTGTGCCGCAAAGGAAAAACGTTAACTGATTTTGTAAATTTGTTTCATGTCAGAATCTTTAGGAGGTATTCTCCATGTGAATTTCCGAAAACTGTTCAAACATGCCACAAATCTCAGATATATAAATTTTTGAAATATCGGATAAATTAACCCGTTTCTAGCCGCGTTGTAAAAGGTTTTGCATTTTTGATTGAAATTGCTGGCTATGGTAAATATGGTCCGCTGAACTCAAATCCGTAGTCAGAATTTCGTTACCTCATATAGTTTCACCGATATTAGCTGTCCGAGAAATCTGACAATGGCCATTTGAACGAAACCAAACTTGTTTTCCCACCGGAGGCATCTGTAGTGCGATTCACTAACTTTCAGTGAACCGATAGTCGCTATGTTACTGAACGATTTTTGTCGCTTGCAGTAACGATTGTGTAATTCACTAACTCATCATTAACGATAGTAAACAGCTGACTTTTTGTGTTTACTGAATTTGATATTAAGTGGCAGCTCTGTCCATGTAAATGTAAAATTTACGAAAAGCGTAAAGAGGAATCGAAAAAAACCAACAAACTTCTGTTATAAAATTGAATTTGTTAGTTTATAAACGTTTTACCAATATAACTATATTAGGGTGGGTAAACAAAATTGATGCTGTCACCACCTAAAAATGAAGTTCAGACTGTTTAATGACTATTTGCAAAATATTGTGATTCTGGGTTCAGCAAATTGTGAGCTATTTTGCTTTAAAAACACCTCTTATCATCAGGTTTTTTGGATGTAACTTTTAAGATTTTGCAGATATTTGGAAAATTTATTATGGATACGTAGACCTTTAGGAGTTCTTGCATTGCCCATATTGCTTTTATTTGTATTTTTGAATTTGATTGAGTTGTAGAAGTTTAAATGCTGTTTTTAGTGGATTTTCGTGGCGTGCTAAGAAAATATCAAAATAACTCCGTCATTTTTACTCGTATATTAACACTGAAGATGTCATCGAGAAGGTTATAAACTCAGCTTCGTAGCTCGGTATGATTCTTTGAAACATAACGTTAAATTATACAGCTTATTTTTATTTTTGTCGGTAGTATTTAAGAATTTTTCGAAATTTATAATTTAAAACTACATTGATCGCAAAAAATGTTACAAAAACCAGTAAAAAGCGCTATTTAATGCCTTTGAAATGATATATAAACTATGTATATCCGAAAAGAAATGGTCGTAATATTTTCATTTTTGTAAAACAACTTTGAAGCTTTCAGGTCTATAAAACAGTTTAATATTGAATGTGAATGCATTAAATGTTTCCATAAGATTGGAAAAATAAGAGAAATACAATGGTTTGGTAGTTTTATTGATAATGTTTCTTTAAAAACCACAATATTTACAAAAAATTTAAAAAAAAAAATTTAATTGAAAATTTAATTGAAAAATAAAAATAAGCTATATAATTTAACGTTATGTTCCAAAGAATCATACGAGCTACGAAGCTGAGTTTATAACCTTCTCGATGACATCTTCAGTGTTAATATACGAGTAAATATGACGGAGTTATTTTGATTTTTCCTTAGGATTCCACGAAAATCCACTAAAAACCGGCATTTAAACTTCTACAAGGCAATCAACTTCAAGAATACAAATAAAAACAATGTGTGCAATGCAAGAACTCCTAAAGGTCTACGTATCCATACTAAATTCTCCAAATATCTGCAACATCTTAAAAGTTACACCCAAAAAAGATGATAATTAGAGGTGTTTTTAAAGCAAAATAGCTCACAATTTGCTGAACCCAGAATCTCAATATTTTGCAAATAGTCATTAAACACTCTGAACTTAATTTTTAGGTGGTGACCTAAAAGTGATTTTTATTTGTATGGAATTTTACCCACCCTAAAGTATATATATAGGCAGCAAAAAAAGAGTATACCAAGAAGTAGAATTTGCACCACAACTACTTGGTAAGATGTAGTGCTAATTTAGGTGCAGAAGTACTTCTTTTAATATGACGTTGTCCAACGCAGCACTACTTCTTATTTGACTGTTTGGAAGAGCAGTTTATGCTAACATTTTTCTGCTACATTTCGTCCGCAAACGAGCAACCAAAACTATTATTTCAACAATTTTCAAATTTCTTGTCATTTGAATCTTGGCAATAAGTTATGACTTTAGGTTACAACTTTAGGTCTTAACTTTTTAACCTTTTATATAACTAACTATTTTATTAATTAACCTTTTTTTAGTACTCCAAATGCTTCTGTCAACAGGTGAAAAGAAAGGAAATGAAAAGCAATTTGAAAGAAAGTAAATACAAATTAAAAATAAGTAATAAATTTAGGCATCTTTGCACTTCTCCACTATCCCCTGTTATGTTTGCCTTTTATAGGGTGTGTATCTCGAAAAATCGATGGTGGATTGACACGGTGGTTTGCCGGCTACTCGTCAGATACGGGTGGGTGCACTACACCTCAGAAATACACACAAACATAAACATATATCATTCGTGTCAAAGATAATTTTTAGATAATTTGGATAATCGGACGGACACAAAACAAAACAATGTTTTTTTTTTTTTTTTTTTCATTCATACTCACGTCGTCAATGTTTGTCCGAATGTCTAAGCCTCCCTCCCCTTCTGCAGTTAGATGAACAAGCAGCCTATGCATTGTCTCTGGCTCAAGTGATGTAGACAATACCCTATGCAATTCTAGTCCGTGTGTCCGTTTATGTCATTGTCTTGTCCGTCCTGTCTAGATTACGCTTTTTATCTCACAAAAATCTCATTTCACCAACCTCAACACCCTACATCGATATAAAAGAAATCTAATCAGACATAACTATAACTATATTCAGCGTAACGTAAAGTTTATACATATTTCTCCACCTTTAAAATCGACTATCATCACCACTTGTTTTTCTCTTCTTTATATATATAAAATTATTTCATTTTTTTGTTTTTTTTTTTTTTTTTTTATTTACAAATTTTTTTTTTATATATTTTCTTTTATTTATTTTTTTTTTTTTTTTTTTAATTCAAATTCCTAGATATAATTTTTTTTATGATACGATGTATTCATAATAATTTTTAATAATAATTACAAATTCATTTCTATGCATGCATACAAAAACAAAACAAATGTATCTTATAACACAACTGTTTCAACTGTGATCAATTGTTTTAAATTTACAACAAAAAAATAATAAACTCTCTTATAACATTACCACTTACCCTTTTACAGTACAGCGCTATACTGTAAAAGCTAAGAGAAATATATAATTATTTCTCAAATTTTGTTGATTATTTTATTATCTCTTTCTTTTATATATATTTTTTTGGTACTTGTTTTTTTTTCTTTATCTTTATTACATATTGTTTGCTTTAAGAGAATTCTTATTAAGATTCTTTTACAAAACTATTGACAGATTATAATGGCAAGAGATATGAAAAGCTAAGGGAACATTTGAGGTATATACATATGTACGTATGTATATAAATATATATTTTTATTTGCTATATATTGTTGGTATTTTTTTTTTTTTTTTTTTTTTTTAGATTTTTTCAAATATATTTTTCGTACATATTAATATAAGTTATTCTTTACACATTTGTATGAATTATGATGTATGTGTTATGCCGGTTCAAATAACTGGATATACTGGATCACTCATTGGCCTTTATATTAGGATTTATATATATATTTATTTTTTTTTTCTTTTTGAGGTGGATGATGGTCGATCGAAACTGGCTATTTCGGTTGTTAATTTTCTTCTTTACCACTTTTATTTATCTTTCCATTTTATGTTTATATTGAAGTAATTCTTCTTATCACTAGTTTTAATGTGAACTGTTCTTCCTTTAAGTCCAATATAGTATGTAGGTATATTTAATTAGATATATATATTTTTATTGATTTTTTTTTTTTTTTTTAAATGTTTTTTTTTCTTTTGATTTATCAGTATTTTCCGTCTTTTATTTGTTTATATCTTGTTTACTTCCATTATGCAATTATTAAATTTTTAATTATTTTCCTTATTGTCGTACAATAGAATGAAATCTCTTTTTCCTTTTTGTCTTTTGGCTTAACACAAAAACGTATCGTCACCGACCTCAAGAACACCTCTTTTTCTTCTCCTCTTCTTTTCGATCTCTCCCAACCATTCGTTCATATTTCTACTCCTGTCTCCTCTTTTCGTTAAATTATACCGATTTCCACAGAGCTGTATTTTGCGGCGGTGATATTAAAACTTTAAAACCCGAATACATGTTCTAGAACCTATAAAACCCGATTCGAACTTATCGTCGTAACAGGCTCGCACCCGTCGATATCAATATTGGTATGGAACGTGTGCGTAAATAGCATAAACAGTGAGGTATCCTCACAAATCGTGTGGCCTCGACCCACATGCCTAAAAGCTAGCCGGGAATTAAGTTGTAGCTCGTCCCAGATACGTACATCATACTGCAAAAATATCCTGACCATGATACACTCCCATCACTTTACCATCTACTCCTCCAAGTTTGTACATCGAATTGCCAAGTACATCCAAAACTACACACTTGACATTTGCCGGTGCTAGTTTCGAATTATAGAATCCTAGTTTATTACTTAATTTAAAATTTCGCCGGTAGACGACTTGTCCCCTCGCAAACTTCACATTTTTCGTTCTTAAATTATAGTTGCGAGCCGAAAGCTGATGCGCTGCTTTCAAATTTAAAAATATTTTGTCCCTAAGTAGTTGCAGTTTATCCGAATTACATTTCAGAATCAAGTCAGTGTCTTTCAAACATCCCAAGGTTCTTATCAAAGCATATTGGGACGCATGCTGCACCATGTTTATCCCAAAGATTGCATAATATGGAGCAATACCTATAGAGCTATGATAAGTACTCCTCAGTGCAAAGGAAACGTCGCTGATATGTTGGTCCCAGTTGCGTTGATCCGGACCAATAAATGATCTAATCATCTGCAGAACTGATCTATTCACGCGCTCAGCAGCATTTGACTGAGGAGCATATAGAGCAGTTCGTATGTGTTTCACGCCGTATCCTGCTAGGAAGTCTCGAAACAGTTCGGAAGTGAACTGTTTTCCATTATCCGAATGTATAAATTCGGGTACTCCAAAAACATGGAATACTCTCCTCTCCATAAATTTCACGACATTTACAGCCGTAGCAGCACGCATGGGCTCTAAGAACACAAACTTGCTGAAATGGTCGAGACAAACGAATAAAACGGTGTTCCCATCTTTCGATCTTGGGTAAGGGCCCATAAAATCAATATATACTCTTTGGAACGGTCGCTCTGTTACCATTTGTTCGCCCATAATGGGTCGCTTGAAAACATTTTTAGCCTTACTAGAGTTACATACGTCACAACCCTTTACCACTGCCTGCACATCTCTTACCATACCAGGCCAAAAATATTTCTCGCGCAGACGTGATAAGGTCTTCTGAATCCCTCCATGCCCCGATGATGGTGAGAAATGTGCCGCACATGCTAATTGGTCTTGGAGTTCCTTAGGAACCCAGAGTTTCCATGCCTTGTCCTCCTCAAGAGCGTCACCTGAAGCAAAGTTTGTACGTTTGTATACGTATTTATCCGACACACACAAATCGGGGATGCATTCTTTATTTCCCAGTACATTATTTCTGAGATTTTCATATTCCCCAGAATCAAAGTAAGGACTCAACAGATCAATATCCAACAACCTGTTCGTTCGAAGGATTTCCTCCATGTGTGCCCTAGATAGCGCATCCGGTACAACATTTTGCGATCCCTTACGATGTTCTATATTGAACTCGAAGGCCTGAAGCTTAAGGCTCCACCTTGCCAGTCTGCCCGTAAGCTCGGTCTGGCTCATGAGCCATTTCAGGCTGGCATGATCCGTTATGATCGTGAATGGCAGTCCCTCAATATAGGGTCGAAACTTCTTTACACTGAGCACCGCAGCATAGCATTCCAACTCTGTCACGCTATAATTGCGCTGAGCTTTGTTTAGCTTAGCAGACATATATGCTATGGGACGCTCATGACCCTCACCATCAACCTGGAATAATACGCCTCCTACTCCTTGGGTTGATGCGTCACATTGAACGTAAAAGTGGTTACCAAAATCAGGGTTAACTAAAACAGGAGCAGATGTTAGGCTATCTTTTAGTCCCCCAAAAGAAATAATAGCCTCCTCCGACAACGAAAAGTTCTTGATACGCTCCTTCACCAAACATTCGTGAAGCGGTGCAGCTATCGACGCATAATTATGGATAAAGCGGCGATACCAGCCGCACATACCCAAAAAACGCCGTAATTGCCTAGGAGTTTTTGGTATCGGAAAATCTCTAACCGCTTCCACTTTTGCCTCATCAGTTCGAATGCAACCGTCACCTACAATGAACCCCAAATATCTCACTTCTCTATGACAGAATTTACTTTTTCTGACATTGATCGTAACACCGGCGTTCGATAAATGTCGAGAGACCTCACTTAGCAAATCCATATGCGAGCTGAAATCAGCAGATACCACTAAAAGATCGTCGAGATAGACAAAGACATTATTCCTAATGGCGGCCGGTATGACCTTGTCCATGAGTCTACACATTCTCTGAGCAGCATTGCACAGTCCAAACGGCATGACTGTAAACTGGTACAATGGCCGCCCAGGGACTGTGAATGCTGTTTTCTCTCTCGACTTTTCTTCTAGTGGTATTTGCCAAAAGGCATCTTTCAGATCTATCGCAGATATGAATTTCGTATCCTTCAGTCTGCTTAGGATCCCCTCAATGTGTGGGAGGGGATACGCGTCTTTGATGGTCCTGGCATTAACCTTACGTGCGTCAAGACATAGCCTATTCTTCGTCTCCTTCCTCACAAGAGTAACGGGAGAACTCCAGCTGCTATTGCTGGGTTCAATAACTCCTAAACTTAGCATCCTGTCCAATTCATCAAAAATCAGTTTTTGAATAGCAGGTGATACCGGATAATGTCTCTGTTTTATGGGTATATCCTCATTTGTCACTTCGATAACATGCTGTTCAAGCGAAGTTCGGCCTAACCCCAAAGTAGCAAACGATGGAAATTTTAACTTGACCTTCTCCAGTTCATCCCGTTGCGACATGGAAAGCTCGTGTTGATTCATATCTTCAACATTATCGTCTAGCGCATGTATCTCCGATATACTCATATCGCCTGGTACAGGTTCACCCAGAATTGAAAGCTTAAACACACGCCAAAAATCAATTCCGAAATAAAATTCCTGTTCTAATCCGGGTACAATCAAAAAGTCTAAATTTTCCGTTACATTCTTCCATACAACAGGCAACGTAATTATTCCCATAACAGGCACTACACCACCATTCGCCGTTTTCACCTTCTGGTCATGAAGTTTAACTATTCTCTCTCCCATGTCCTGTAAAAATTGGATTGCGTTCTTGCCAATGCAGCAAGCAGCAGCTCCAGAGTCCAACAACGCCATCACTTTCTTTCCGCCTACCAGTGTCCTTACAAATATCCTGTTGTCCCCGTTAATGTTGACTATAGTATCAATGGCCATTTTTTTTGCTCTTTTAACTTTTGCACAATTGTCCCTCATCTGTTTAATTTTCTTATATTTTCTACTACTGATTTTAATCTCTTCACTAAAAATTCGAGCCCTAGCATTTTCGTAATCCAATTTTCTTTGATGTAATGACTTCACCCCTAAAACTACCTTCTCTTCTTTGCTACCAACATTAGTATTGTCCTTAAATAATAATTTGACTACTGGAGCTCCGGGTTTACTGCAATCTGGCAGTAATTCCCGGTCATCTCTGCCACTTGAGCATTTTTTGTCACATATGTACAAAACGAGTCGTTCTTCCCACATGCAAAGCAAGTCATTTCGTGAAAAGTTGACTTGCATTTATTTTCCGGGTTAACGTCCTGAAAATGTTTGCGATAATAATCGCCTGGCATACCACAGGTGAAACATAAATTTAAGTGAAATGGAGATTGACAGAATTTCTCGGACGCAAAAGGATGTATTGTCCTCTGCTCAGGCTGTTTTGTAACCTGCGTTTGTTGGGAGTTCCCATAATTAGTCCTGTACTGAATGTTTCCAGGTATGTAATTACTCGAAGATTTGCCATTTCCAACAACTCTATTTGGGACTGAGACCGCTTCTATCTTAGAGATGGGGTCGGTATCTTCAGTTGTAACCAAAACGGAAACTTCATTTACAGCTCTTTGTCTTTGCCTACTGTCCTTTAAAAGCTTTTCGGCTCGCCTACACTCCCTTTTCAAGTCTGCCATGTTGGCTATGTTAGAGGAAAAAATTAAAGATGCAATATTGTGACGCAAGTTTCCTCTTAAAATTTCAACTAACTCTGATTCCTGCAATTTTTTTCGCAACCGAAACGTAAGGTTGTGAACTTCAGTGTAAAATTCTTCGAACCTCTCACCAGGCTGTTGTTTTCTATCCATTATTTCCCTAATAAGTTCATAATCAGAATCGGATGATTTAAAGTGGTTTAATAATTCCTTCTTCAAACTGATGTATCCGAAATCAACATCAACTGAATTATCTTCCAGCACCTGCCAGTACCATTTGGCAGCAGTGCCAGACACTAGGCAATGAAAATCAGTAAATAGCTGGTTAAATGAAATATTATGCTGCTCTCGCATTTTCTCAATACGAAAAATAAAGCTTTCAACTGTCATTTCACGGCCCGTACCATCGAATTTAATATGCCACCTGTCCAAATCGACAGGCTTACGTGTCTCAACTTCTCTTTGGCTATACGATATACCCATACCTTCACCATCACGTGCCGACCTTTCATTCCCGACCGCTGCTGGCGGTTGTCGCTGCCCGGAAATGTTGCCATGTTCATGGATATCCCTAACTTCAGGTGGTCGCTGATCCATATTTGCAAGGGTCTCTCTACTGGGAGTTGAACTCGAACCTGGCGGATTGAGAGCTGATGCATTAACCGAACATTCAACCTCTGCAACATGTTGGCTAAGAGATACGATGTCTCCCTTCATTTGGCGAATTTCAGCCATGCAGTTCGTCATTAGTTGATTTTGTTGGCATAGCATATTCATCAGCTGTGTTAGCTGATCTGAAGTTACTGTATTAGCTCCAGGAGTACCACCATGAGGAAGATCCCCAGTTGGAGAATTAACCCCACCAGATGACTGGGGCTGTGACATATCCGTTAGTGCTTCTAATTTCCGTGAAAAGCTTAAGGAGTTGTCAATGCTAGTAAGAGCTACTTCGTTTGTTATTCTAACAGCTGAAGGTGTGATTCCCTCCGAAGATCTACCAAAAATCAAACTAGCACACAAAAAATCTGTTGAAAATATATCTAGGGGTCTCTCGATTCCCACTATGGTTCTTTCGACTCCCGTATCAATTTGAGTCAAAAGTGACCCAAAAACTTCTAACTCCCGTGCTCGAGTAATACTACGGGTCACACGTCTATTTTGAGGAGCAATTCTACTAAAAGGGTTTTGGGATTGTCCCTTAGAATTATCCATCCACTACAATTAAATCAATGGGCTTGATTTTAAATTGAAATAATAAAACGATATGTAAATGTTAAGCTTTAAGAGAATGGAAATTTAAAATTACCAATAATTCACTTTACTCTATGGCTGTTTACAAATTTTCAATTGCAAAAATAATGATTTATCGATGTTTTAGGTGTTGAGAATGGTTTAAGTAAGACTGGTATAAAAAGCGTAATCACCCCCTACATACACACACTACCAATAAAATCTGAACACAACTCGAAACTCTTGCTAAATAGAATTTTCGAGGCTGCTCAGCTTTCTCTAGTAGATATACAACCCAATTTAAAGAGCCAAGCCAGGTCTAACGAATCATTCCACAGACGGTCTCTTATATACATATACAAAAAAAATAATTGAAGATCAATAAATTGCAAGCTCCTTTCAGCCATACACAAATTTGCATCTTCCGCAACAAATGACACTATATTGAAATCAATTCGAAATCAGTTAGCAATCTAATTTCAGCCGCATTTTCAATATATTACATAGACTTGTATCTCATTCATACAAAAAAAAAAAAAAAAAACGTTATTACTGGTATCCAATCGTTGGGCGCCATATGTTATGTTTTTTTAGATAATTTTGATAATCGGACGGACACAAAACAAAACAATGTTTTTTTTTTTTTTTTTTTCATTCATACTCACGTCGTCAATGTTTGTCCGAATGTCTAAGCCTCCCTCCCCTTCTGCAGTTAGATGAACAAGCAGCCTATGCATTGTCTCTGGCTCAAGTGATGTAGACAATACCCTATGCAATTCTAGTCCGTGTGTCCGTTTATGTCATTGTCTTGTCCGTCCTGTCTAGATTACGCTTTTTATCTCACAAAAATCTCATTTCACCAACCTCAACACCCTACATCGATATAAAAGAAATCTAATCAGACATAACTATAACTATATTCAGCGTAACGTAAAGTTTATACATATTTCTCCACCTTTAAAATCGACTATCATCACCACTTGTTTTTCTCTTCTTTATATATATAAAATTATTTCATTTTTTTGTTTTTTTTTTTTTTTTTTTATTTACAAATTTTTTTTTTATATATTTTCTTTTATTTATTTTTTTTTTTTTTTTTTTTAATTCAAATTCCTAGATATAATTTTTTTTATGATACGATGTATTCATAATAATTTTTAATAATAATTACAAATTCATTTCTATGCATGCATACAAAAACAAAACAAATGTATCTTATAACACAACTGTTTCAACTGTGATCAATTGTTTTAAATTTACAACAAAAAAATAATAAACTCTCTTATAACATTACCACTTACCCTTTTACAGTACAGCGCTATACTGTAAAAGCTAAGAGAAATATATAATTATTTCTCAAATTTTGTTGATTATTTTATTATCTCTTTCTTTTATATATATTTTTTTGGTACTTGTTTTTTTTTCTTTATCTTTATTACATATTGTTTGCTTTAAGAGAATTCTTATTAAGATTCTTTTACAAAACTATTGACAGATTATAATGGCAAGAGATATGAAAAGCTAAGGGAACATTTGAGGTATATACATATGTACGTATGTATATAAATATATATTTTTATTTGCTATATATTGTTGGTATTTTTTTTTTTTTTTTTTTTTTTTAGATTTTTTCAAATATATTTTTCGTACATATTAATATAAGTTATTCTTTACACATTTGTATGAATTATGATGTATGTGTTATGCCGGTTCAAATAACTGGATATACTGGATCACTCATTGGCCTTTATATTAGGATTTATATATATATTTATTTTTTTTTTCTTTTTGAGGTGGATGATGGTCGATCGAAACTGGCTATTTCGGTTGTTAATTTTCTTCTTTACCACTTTTATTTATCTTTCCATTTTATGTTTATATTGAAGTAATTCTTCTTATCACTAGTTTTAATGTGAACTGTTCTTCCTTTAAGTCCAATATAGTATGTAGGTATATTTAATTAGATATATATATTTTTATTGATTTTTTTTTTTTTTTTTAAATGTTTTTTTTTCTTTTGATTTATCAGTATTTTCCGTCTTTTATTTGTTTATATCTTGTTTACTTCCATTATGCAATTATTAAATTTTTAATTATTTTTCTTATTGTCGTACAATAGAATGAAATCTCTTTTTCCTTTTTGTCTTTTGGCTTAACACAAAAACGTATCGTCACCGACCTCAAGAACACCTCTTTTTCTTCTCCTCTTCTTTTCGATCTCTCCCAACCATTCGTTCATATTTCTACTCCTGTCTCCTCTTTTCGTTAAATTATACCGATTTCCACAGAGCTGTATTTTGCGGCGGTGATATTAAAACTTTAAAACCCGAATACATGTTCTAGAACCTATAAAACCCGATTCGAACTTATCGTCGTAACACCCCTTAGCTCTATAATGAATTTGCATCATAATGGATGTCATGTAAAAGTAGATTTTTCGGAGTTGTTTTTGATCTGAATCAAAATTGCATTAAATATGCGCATAATGTTGCAGAAGATGTTCAAAAATATTAACTTCTACTAGAACTACTTCATTTTATTTTTGCTGGGTATATATACATATATATATATATTTGGTATTTGTGCATAATATATTTTTTAGAATGACTACAAATCCAAGTGGAAAACGAAGCCGAAGCAACTTTTTTCTGTGACAAAACATATCCTAAATATTCGAAAGCCATTTTTAAACGAACAGTAATTAAAAATTACAAAATTTCAAAAAAAAACCAACCCCAATTATAAAAGCCGGAAAAATTTGTTTGTTTTGTTGAACTTAACAACACAAAAATAGTTGTCGTTAATTTTACGATAGTCGAATCGTTAACTTCAACAGCTGTTCTAGCGATATATACGGACACCACTACGTGATAAAAGACTAAAAAAAAAAGACCCGTGTCTCCCAATTTTTCCCAAAGTCATGCACTTTTTTTTTTATGGGCCGCCAAAGATTTGGGGCCTCGGTATCATTTTCGTAAAATGTGATCATTTTCTCAGGCTCATATCTTGCAAACCGTTCAGAAACAATCAACTACAAAAATTTACCTAAGATCTCAATAAACAAATTTCTAGAACATATAAACTTTCTAGAGATGATTCTTAACACTGTTTAGGTAGCACGCAAAAGTGAAAAATTTGCCGAAAATTTTTTAATTTCGTTTTTTTTACCTTTTTCTCCAGTTCAGGTCCATAGGTAGAAAAAAATGAAATATGCATGGTCAGAACCATGTGTTTGTCCAAGGGTTAACACCGTTTAGGTAGCGCTTAGGTATCACGCAATCATGCACCGACAGCAGCAGCACAGGCAATGCAGTAAGCTCAGCACACGCAACAAGGGACGCAGCACACAATATAAAAGCGACACGACGCTCACATCGAGGCATTACACAGCGCGATGTCAACGAGAGCTCAGCGGTGAAAGTTATAAAGTGAAAGTGAAAGTAAAAAAAGTGAAAGTGCTACAGTATAATTCGCACACAACATTGGCAACTGACAATTTCAATATGCAGTGTGAAAATATTGATTTATTTTGCTACGTTTGCGGTCATCAAACCAGAAAAAAACATCTACAAGATTTTAGAAGGAAAAGAATCTTTTAACTAGTGAATTCAAAAGAGCATATACATTGTTTTTCGACGAAGTGGACTTGACCGGTGAAAATTACACACCTAATACAGTGTGTCGCCAATGTTATAACAATCTCATGGCATGGTTGAGTGGAGGCAGAGGTACTATGAAGTATTGTAAGCCGGTAAACTGGATTAATCGCCCAGGTGATCATGATGCAACCAGTTGCTATGCATGCGTAAATTACACATGTCGTCTAAATCGACATTCTGAGAAGAACAAAATTTATAAAGCAACAGCCACACTGCCAGTGCTTGCACCTGCAAATTTTGTATCACCAAGGCCGCCAACTCCAGATCGTACTACAGAATTTACAGCAATGAGTACAGCAAGTGGTGTTACTTATGAAGATCCATTTGATACCGATTATGAGCCCCAACAGGGAACAGATGGACCACAACTAATAACACAAATGGAAATGGATTTCATTGTGGCCATATTGGGATTATCGCAGCGACTTGCAATATTTTTGACAGCTTTTTTAAAGCAAAGACAACTCACTCATGCTAATGTTAACTCTACGGCGTACCGCAAACGACAAGCTGAATTTCAGATGCTCTACACTCTAAATGATGACAATTCGTTCGCTTACTGCAACGATATAAAAGCTTTGGTGGTAAAAATGGGAATGAACTATATCGCTAGTGAGTGGAGATTATTTATTGGTGGTTCTGTTTCAAGATTGAAAGCAGTGTTGTTGCATGGGTCGAACCGAAAACCTTCCATTCCGCTAGCAATGGGTATCAACATGAAAGAAAGCTATGAAACATTGAAAGATATAATGGAAAAAATCAAATATTACGAAAATAAATGGAAGATTTGCTGTGATTTGAAGGTCATCAACATTTTGCAAGGGATCGTCGATAAGGGCGGCTTCCCAAAATTCTTTTGTTTTCTTTGTAATTGGGATTCACGCTCACCTCTGAATCAATTCCAATGTAACTCGTGGAGGCCAAGAGGAAGTGTGGATGAACAAATACAACAACATAGACTGAAGAATGCACATGGTTCTGGCCAGGCATATTTCATTTTTTGCTACCTATGGACCTGAACAGGAGAAAAAGGTAAAAAAAATTAAATTAAAAAATTTTCGGCAAATTTTTCACTTTTGCGTGCTACCTAAACAGTGTTAACCATCATCTCTAGGAAGTTTATATGTTCTAGAAATTTGTTTATTGAGATCTTAGGTAAATTTTTGTAGTTGATTGTTTCCTTGAATTTTGAACGGTTTGCTACCTATGGACCTGAACACGGGAAAAAAGGTAAAAAAAATCGAATTTTTTTAAGTTTTTTGCGATTTTGATCTGGAAGGTGAAGTTTTTTTGATTTTATATGTTCGCAATTTTTGTTCTTTATGACAAGAGCTACAACTTTGCCTCAGAGAGTACGAAAATGATACCGAGGCCCCAAATCTTTGGCGGCCCATAAAAAAAAAGTGCATGACTTTGGGAAAAATTGGGAAACACGGGTCTTTTTTTTTAGTCTTTTATCACGTAGTGGTGTCCGTAGATGGTTATTTTACCATGACTTAAAAAATTACACACAGTGTTATCAAACTGCCTGCAAAATACCAAAATCGTTAATTTTATCGTTAAGTGAACTTAACGATTCGATTATCGTTAAAACAGCTTACTGAATCGCACTTCTGGTACGATAACAGAAACGTATTTGTAGCTTTTTCTTCGAAAGTGATTTTTGTTAAAATTATTTTAACGTGTCCTATTTTCCTTTCAGAAATTTGATCTAAATATAAGGTTTTTTTCAACACCACCCCAGAACCCAAAAAGGCAAGGGGCACTAGCAATGTAATTATTTTTTTGAAAACCAACAAAATTTCCTATAGCGCTGCATCATTGCGTTTTGCATCGCGTATACATCATCATAGAAACAAACTGGGTTGAAAATAATAAAAATGTCTGTTCAAAAACTTGGTTCACAAAGGGTTAAACAACAACCGCATCTGGCAGTAATTGTGATTACGGTGGTCATCGTAGTATTCAAACTTCAAACTTAAAATGTTCCTGAGTCATTTCTCTTTTTTTTCACAGATATAGCTATACGGCCTTATTCATAAAAAGTTGAGTGGTTTGAAAGACAGTTTATCACACAAAAACGATTCTCAAACCTCTGACAACTTTTTATGAATAAGGCGGATGGTCTCTAAAATCAATCCGGCGAGTAGAAATTTGTTAATTTGCGTACAAACCACGATGGATGATAACAACGATGAGACCAAGGTTATGTTCTATGAGCACCTCAAAGAAACCTATAACTGTTGGGCTGGCTGTGATATTTAGACAGTCGTAGATGATATTAATAACCAAATTTGCTAGGAAAATATCTTTCAACCAACCGTCGGAATGACACAGACAGATTTCGCCGCTGTAAAAACATGAATGCCTGTGGTAAAAGGTTATAACGCAAAGACATACAGAAGGCTACGTGAGTATGTCCTGATCAAAAAAAAGAAGAAACACTGTAGTTAAATGGTACAGAAATCTTACAGATCCCAATCAATTACCAGTGGAGAAAGCATCTTATCCTGACGATTCTATCCTGATGATTCTGAAAAAACTTCTGGGAAACCCGTGCTTAGTTACAAAAACCCTCCAGAAGACAAACCATTGTACCAACAAAAACCATGAAGAGTGTTCTATGGCAACTGCTGTAAAGAACGCTACACGTGTATATACCAGCATTTCCGATAACGGAAGGAGACTGACAGATTTCGCTCATGCAAAAAATATAGATGCCTTTGATAAAAGGTTACACCGCAAAGGCATGCACAAGGATACTTAAGTATCTCCTGATCGAAAAACAAAGAACCACTGTGGTCAAATCGTACAAATCCCAATCAATTACCAGTGGAGAAAGCATCCTATCCTAACGATTCTGAGACACAGAAAAACTATACCTACCATGCTAAAAACAATTGCTGGGAAACCCGTGCTTAGTTATGAACACCTTCCTGAAGACATGCCATTGTACTATGAAGAGTGTCCCATGGCAACTGGTGGAAAGAGCACTACACGTATGGCTACGCTTCAGCTAGTTGCAAAGCGAGCTACAGCAGACCGGTATATGAAGCAGTATTGCCGTTGAAAAAATTTTTTCCCGACCAAAATTTCCCCAAAAACCGCATCGGCAGTATCCGCCCAAAATTAAAAAAAAAATTATTTATATGTTTTGTTTAAGTAAAATATATTATACATTTGAATGAAAGAAAATTACAAGACAAGAGTTTAATCCAGGCTTTCTTTTCATTCATGTATTAAATACATTAATATTACCAAACCCACAAAAATAATTTAATTCTACCTTTTATATTTATTTTTTGAGATCGTGTTTTTATGTGGTCAGTTGGAAGAATATGTTTTTATTTCCCGCTCTTTTTTGAAAGGAAAAATCTGTGATATTGAGTTTTTTGAATTGTCTTTGAATTGTTAATTATTAAAACATAATATCTGTTCCCTGAAGAAGTCGCCCAATGTGGAGACGAAATATTGGAGATAAATAAGCAAAACAAATAAAAGATCTTAAGCTCGTTTAAAGAATAAGAATAATTTCAATTGAAGATCGTGGGAAACTTTATATATAACAATAATTTATTTTTGATATAAATAAATAATGTACCAAATAAAGTATTAAATAATTAGCGGCAAAAATAGCCAAAATTAAATTAAGCCGCCCATCCGCCCAAATTACAAAATTTAAAATTTTTCCGCCCAAACTTGTACGGAAACGCCCAAAACGTCAACACTGATATGGAGAATAGAATGAGGTAAACCTCATATAAACTTCGATCCAAAAAATACTTTGTCTTAGAAGGTTTCTTTTCCTAAAAGTACCTTTTCCAAAAAAAAAATACTCTTTCTTTTCTTTCTGGAGATAACTAACCTTTCTGAAAATGAGTACATTTTCTTAAAAAAATAACCTTTTTCTCAGAAGAGTACCACTTCTTTAAAAAGTACCTGTTCTTAAAAAAAGTACTTCTTTGAAAAAACAATTAAAATTCTTATTGCGTTTTCTGACAGAAAGTACTTCTTTTTAAAAATAGTACATTTTCTTAAAATAAACATTAGCTTTTAATACAAAAAATACCTCTCTTTAGAAAAGGACTTTCACGGGAAAATATAATACATATTCTAACAAAATGGACCTAAAAATATATTTTTTTAAAAAAAAAATACATTCTATAAAAAAAAGACTGTCCCTGCAGGCTGTGTCAGAGACACGGCCATTAAGTTTAACGTAGAATACGCCATCCGATAAGACAGAAAACATATATAACAATAAATCCATTTGCTTACATTATTTATCATTTATTGTTATATATGTTTTCTGTCTTATCGGATGGCGTATTCTACGTTAAACTTAATGGCCGTGTCTCTGACACAGCCTGCAGGGACACTCCGTGGCCGAAAGCCTCGGACAACTGTCTGCTGTAATTTTTGTATTTACCAACGGCATTTGATTCAAGTCCGTTTAAAAAAAAAATATTATGTTAAATTTTTTTAAACTTAATTTAATTTATGTATTTTAATTAATATTTTTATTGAAATAAGTTCTGCGAATGTTGAGAGGGCCGCCCTATTATTAAAAAAGGTTTACCTTATCGAGTCTTCGCATTAGCATTCGAGCGTTGTGTGAAAGCTTTACGCTTTACAATTCAAAATTAATGTTACAACAGCTTTATTGAAGCTTTCGCAAAAAAGCTTTATTACGTTAGCTTACTGTTTGTTTCACTTTTTACTAGATACATGTTGCCAAGCAACATTAGCTTGCTGTTCGTTTCACTTTTTACTAGATACATGTTCCTAAGCAATGTTGAGCAACCAAAAACACTCAACCAAACACCACACATATGTTTGAGTGTATGTGTTTAAACAATTTTCATTTGAGAAATTAAAATACTAGAAATATATCAACCAATATGAAATGTATATCACACGAAAGATAACATCTTCATTTACCTACAAAAAAAAATTTTAAAAAAATTCATCTAGCCGTTTCCTCAAATTCAATGAAATGAAGATTACAACAATAAAAGCCTGACGTATTCTACGTCAAAATATTTCTTAAAGAAACTTAATTATTTTACAAAAAGTTTCTTTTCCTAAAGATCCATTTAGATTATCGTATTTTTCAACGGGCGCCTTAGGCGTATTGGAACTAACTAGTACAGAATATATAGGGAAAGGAACCAACCGGGTGCCCCCTGAAACCTCATGTAATTTTTTAATGTATGAGAAGTTCATACTAACAGGTGAATTCAGCTGCATGAGAACTACCGCTATCGATAACTAGGGTTTCACAGCTGAAAATGTCAAACTGTTTTGACATTTCTATTCAGTAAGGTATGTCAAGTCACCATTTATCATTTAGCGCTACAATAACGCTTCCAAATTGTGAAAATTTACTTTGAAAAAAATAAAACTGTTCACGAAGTTCATAGAGCACTAAGTCCATTTTACAGTCAACATAATCGTCCAAGTGAACATGAAATTGCTGCAGTGATTGATCGTTTGGAGCGAAGACAATCCTCAACTCGTTAACGATTCACCATTAAATCCATTAAAATACAGTGTTTGGTGCGGTGTACACGCAGGCGGCATCATCGGCCCATATGTCTTTCGAAATGAGCAAGGAGCTGCCTTTAAGGTGAATGGCGAGCGCTATCGAGCCATATTGAATGAAGTTTTATTTCCAGAAACATCAGGGACATTTGATTCCAACAAGACGGCGTAACTTGCCATACAGGGCGCTTAACAATCGATTTATTGTAAAATAAATTTGGTGACCACTTTATTACCAGTAGGGGTCCTGTTCATTGGCCCCCTCGCCGTGCAATTTCACGCCTCTGTATTAGTTTTTATGGTGCTATCTTCAGGCATTGGTTTATGCTGACAAAGCAGCAAATCTTGAAGCCTTAGAAGCCAATATTCAAGCCACCATTGACGCCATACTGCCAGATTTATTGCAAAAAGGAGTACAAAATTGGACTGATCGAATGGACCATGTTACATATGCCGGAATTTATATTTAAAACAATAAATCTCATGAAATTTTGTACCAGTCTATAATAAAAAAATTTCATTCCAACAATATTTCTGTCTTGCATTATCATTTTAAATTCTCATGCAGTTAAAAACAACACCCGTTACCTTCCTTTTTCTTCATACTCTTCTTTTCCTTATGTATTCCCGCAGAGTTGCAGGTGATTTGAGGTTAGTTAATTTAGAATATATTTTAGCCTCTTTTTATCCATAAGTTTAACTTATTTTAGTACAACATTTTAAAGAAGGCGACCTACCCGTTCCGACTATGCCAAATCTATAACAATACATTTATGCATTCGACATTTACAGTACCCCAGACCCTCCACACTTTCAGTGAAAAGGTCGGAAAATTTTAACTTCACACACCGACTGCCAGCGATCAAAGTCCACCATAAACCCAAAAGGACTACCCATAACCAAAATTTTAATTTACATTACATTTCGTGAAACTATTAACCACAAGAAATCTCTAAATGGCATTACGTGCTCATGAATACCGTGCATGGCCACCCTCAGCTGGTTAGCAATTTGTGAAATTTTCGTATACATGTCACAAGGTGAACACTAGCGTGTCCCACAAAATTTTTCTTTTTCGATTTTCATGGTTGCTCAAGATTGATTGGAAAGCTTATAGGCTAACACACATACCAACATAACATGTGTTATTTTTCTCTCATCTTTACAATTTGGAAAATACAATCCAATTATATTAAAATTTTCCAAAATGTCAAAATTGCATCTCGTTTTTGCTTCAAGTGCATTACGGGAGGTTAAGGGGTTAATGTTGTTTTCTGAAATTGTTTGTGTGTTCTACTTAACCATAGAACGATTTGTATCAAATCCTGTATTATAAACTTTTTTTTTTGCCCGGCCTAATGTCCAGTATCCCAGCACCATAAACGCCGATACTTACTCACAATATGCCTGCAAATATGCCTCCTGCGACAGCTTGTTGACATTCAGCTATGCTTTTCCTTCTCCTACACTGCCGAAAAAAGTGATGCACATTCACATCTCGCTTCTTGAATGAGGCCTGGATAGAGGCATCCTATAAGAGTACAAAAAGATACCATAGACATGCGTGTTTACCTTCCGTAAGTAGTCCTATCAGGAGGCCTTGTCTTCACCTTCGGAAATATCCTATTGACATGCACACTAGGGTGTCTCAAACAAATTTTTCTTTTTCGATTTTCATGGTTTCTCAAGCTTGATTGGAAAGCCTATAGGATAGGGTAAAGTATTTTTGATATTTTTAGATTTTACGGAAGAGGAATTTCCCCCAAAACTCGGGAATTCCGGACGTTTTTTGAATTTTACTCAAAATTCGGTCAATAACCACGATTTTCTTCAATTGTAAGTCTACATTTTTAAAGCAAAACGTTCAAACGTTTCTTGCATATGAATAAACCACAAGTTTTGGCAATAATTTTGCTCCATAAGGTACATCGTATTAAATTATTTCGTAAATTTTGGCTAAATTTGGTTATTAACGCTTTATAACTTTTAAAATTTCTATGCAAATTTAAAAAACTATCGATTCATTCTAAAAGACGGATAAATTCCAAGCAATTTTGTTGAAAAAATGTTTTAAATTGCAGTTACTGTTCCAGAGTTATGCCACTTTAAAAGTCTTTACCCATTGTATGAACCTAACAATATTATAAAGAGTTTCAGCAAGCAATCATATATATGCTGCCTGCAATATGTTTCCGGGGCCATTTTTTGCTACGTGTAATTCTTTGTCGTTACTTAGCGCATGTAAATTTTTTCAATAATACAATGTTTAAAGCAAATCCGATGAAAAAAGATAAACAGTTTATAATATTATTAGGTTCATACAATGGGTAAAGAGTTTTAAAGTGGCATAACTCTGGAACAGTAACTGCAAATTCAAAATTTTTTTTCACAAAATTCCTTGGAATTTAACCATCTTTTAAAGCGCATCATTAGCGTTTTAAATTTTCATAGGAATTTTAAAAGATATAAATCGTTATTTACAAAATTTACGAAAAAATTTAATACTTGGTACGTTATTGCGGAAAATCATTGCCAAAACTGGTGGTTTGTACATATATAATAAAAGTTTGGACGCTTAGCTTCAAAAATAATGACTTATAAACTACGAAAATCGTTGGTTATTGACAGAGTTTTAAGTAAAATTCAGAAAACGGCCGGAATACCCGATTTTTGGGGGAAATTCGACTTGAGCGACCTGTGCTAAAATTCTCAAAAACATTTTACCCTATAAGCTTTCAAATAAAGCTTGAGCAAAAAACTTTTTTATTGATGGAACACCCTAGTGACCACCTTTACAACTGAGTCCAACGCACAAGCAATGATTGAACAGCAATATCGAAATTTGGGGCACCTTTTGCAGGGCTTATTTTTTTGCTGGTAACTTTTTTTTTGCATGTGTTTTATTTGAATGAAACTATTTGTATCCAGAAATCACGTCAGCCCTTGTTACTAAAAAATACTTTAAACCTGTTATTTAGTATAGAACACTGAAAGGAACTCATGATATTTTCCAAAGTAGCCACTTTGTGTGGTTTCCTTGTAAAAGGAGCAACATTTTTGTACATGATATCTTTTCGATCACTGGCATGACTATGCGTGTAATATGGTTTCTGATCGTGTGCATTTAACAGTTCACATTAGAGTTAATGGCAAGGCCTGCATTAGAAGCCCTTACCACTGAATTCATTTAATTATTCCAACACAAACGTATTACTTGCAACGAGTACTCAATGCGCCTAAATGGCCTAACGCAATTTAAAAAATTTCCTGACGCTTATAAACTTACAACCACTCAAACATTGGCATTATGGCCTTGGTGTGTTTACTAGCAGTTTGTGTGTTAATAAATATAATTATGGCTCCAAAATGTAAAACCAATTGCACTTGCAAACTTTTATACCTTTGCATGCGTAGTTACCCTTGGATATTGTATGACGGAACAGTGGAAGAAATTGTTCATTAGGCTAGGAAATTTGGAAAGGAGAAAATAAAATAAATTTCACTCCTTTTTTATTATAAAGTGTGGTTACCTTGCTTTAATACTACGACTGCTAAATGTCGACTCTTCAAAATATACTTTGGTTGTAATAAGTATTTTCAAATATACAACATTTGAAAAAAATGAGTTTGGACCAATATAACTTTATACAGTCAGTAAATTGTATACACAATTCGAAAGGCAAGCATCTATTTTTGCCCGCACGAAATTGCACCTTCAGAAGATATGGGCAATTTAGTGAAAAAAGTTGAAGTTCTTCATAGCCTCATATTTTCAGTTGTTTATATATTTAGTTTTTTTTTAAGTTTTTGAGAAAAAAAATACCTATAAAACAAAACAAAATTGACTTTCCTTACTATATTGTCGCTACCTTCGAAAGGTTATTATTGTTCGAAATATAGTTGAAAAAATATACAGTTTAAAATTTAAAAATTTAAAAAATTCTAATCAAGGGTGTCTCAGTAAAAAATCACTTTTTCATTTTAAAATCAAGACACGTATTTTTTGAGACAGTTACGATTATTTTATTGGACTGTAAAGAAGACATGTTCCGCTGAAATATGGACTAAAATATCCGTCAAATGGCCCAAACGGCTCTTATGACAGGCCATTACACTTTTCATTCAATTTTCCATGACGTTTTCAAAGAGATGTGGCTGTATCTCACCACTGACTCGTTGGACCTTGGATTTGAGCTCAATAAATGATTCTGGTTTATTCGCATTTACCCGAGATTTCACAAAGCCCCAAAGAAAGAAAGCACTCGGCGTTAAATCGCATGATCTTGATGGCCAGTTGACATCACAATTTCTTGAGATAATTTGTTCTGGAAATCGTTAATGTAATAAATCGATTGTTTCATGCGCGGTGTGGCATTTGTCTAAATCAGTATTGCTGAAATCACATGTCGTTCAGATCCATGCCGTCAAGTCTAGAGCACAAGAACTACGTCATCATGTTGTTCATCATCATGCCGTTCACAGTCACTGTAATTTCAACGTCATCTTCAAAAAAGTAAGGCCTAATCACACCGCCTGATCAAAATACGCACAAGGCAGTTGTTCGTTGTGGGTGCATTTGTTTCTCATGGATTGCATGAGGATTTTTTGAGCCCCAAATTCGACAATTTTGTGTATTCACGAAATCCTTTAGATGAAAATGCGCTTCATCGGAGAAGATGAAGATGAAATTTGAAGTTGTTGTGGCCGTCGGTGGTGCACCGGTAGTGTGCGCGGCTCTTGTGCATGACAACGTGGGTGATGGCGACACTATCGAGTAGTTAGTCATGAAACAGCTTCTCTAAATTCCGTTCGGAACCGGTTTGATATTGTGGCTCCCAATCAGTGAGTGTAAAACAAGAACGCGCACAGCTCACTGGTTTGTGAGAAGCTCTCCCTAATCCGTTCACGATGCCGAATTTATGTTTTCGGGTTTTCAGCGACACCGTCGTTTACAGCAGCAATGTTTCCAAGAGACCGACCCGCACGTTGACGCACAAGAGTCTTACTGTTCATAACCGACCCAGTTTCTTAAATTTTTTTAACCAGTGTTCGAATGGTGTCGACAGAAAATTCATCGAATTTTCGAGCGGTCTCAGCATTTTTTGTAAGAAATTTTTGTAAGAAATTTTCACAATTATAATACGTTTTTGATGTATTAACATCTATATCGCAGTACAGGGACTAAATCTATCAACGTCAACACATGCAAACAACACACGGACGGGTTTTCTGCTGCTGCTAAAACCAGATTTTATGCTGCTGCTAAAACCAGATTTTATGCTGCTGCTAAAACCAGATTTTCTGCTGCTGCTAAAACCAGATTTTCTGCGACTTCGAAAGAGAATAATGACGT
This sequence comes from Phaonia tiefii, assembly GCA_963931995.1. Taxonomy (NCBI): domain Eukaryota; kingdom Metazoa; phylum Arthropoda; class Insecta; order Diptera; family Muscidae; genus Phaonia; species Phaonia tiefii. Next base: position 31,055,891 of record OZ008368.1, read on the forward strand.
GTTAAACAAAAATGAGCGAGCAAGAGAGCAATGAAAGAGTGGTATGTATGTAGGTACATGTGTCTGTTGCTGTTGTTGAACGGAGATATAAAGCATAGCCACGCAAAATTTCATTTGCAAGCCCATGGGTTTGCGCAGTCGACGTTATGGTGACACACTTATACGTCAGCTACTACTTGATGTTGTGTGTTTGGCTGTTTCGTTGCTGTTGATATGGCAAACATGTGGTTATGTGACACACGTATACGTCAGCTACTTCGGACAAAGTATGTGTGATGTTGTGTGTTTGGTTGTTTCGTTGTTGTTGCTATGGCCAAATAAAGCGAGTCATTTGATATTCAGCATTGCCCGGTGTATACAAAAAAACTATTATTTTTTATTTTCCAATGTAACATTTACAAATGTGTTCATAGAAATCGAACAGGTACCGTGTAGCAAAAAGGTGTTAACACATCATCCGTGAGTTCGAACACTCATTGATTTTTTTCTTTCGAAAACCACTCAAGTTGTAATAATCTGAATAAACTTATGTGACAGCTGCCAAATTTCAGAGATGCCACTTGTACAAACAAAAATGGCACTAAATTTACAAAGTTCGATCTAACTGAGACACCCTTTAATTGTAGAACGAAAAAGTAAAAGCTTTTGCGGGCATTATGAACAATTATATTAGAAAAAAATTACATGAGGTGTCAGGGGTCACGTGGTTAGAATTTCAGAGTTGCCACTTGCACAAAAAAAAAATTACAATAAATTTAAAAATTGCAATCTTACTGAGACACCTTTTATTTGTAAAACGAAAATCGTAAAAGCTTTTGCGCGCATTATGAACAATTATATTAGAAAAAAATTACATGAGGTGTCAGGGGACACCCGGTTGGAACGAAGTTCCTTTCGCCATATACAGGGTGATTCAGGAAGTTCCGGACAAATTTCTCCAGCGTATTCCTTGGCTCATTTCATGAAGAAAAGTCCACTAGGACCATGTCCGAAAATGCAAGGGTGCGAAATGGCAGCGGGTTCAAAATTTTCAGATTGGTGGTCGGAGGGTAGTAGGGTAAAGTTGCTAACTTCTGAGTTAGGGTTGGATTTTTTTGTTTTTGGGCTTGTTGGAAAGGTCTTTAAGAAGACTTTCAGAATCAATAAAAAAAAGTAGAAAAAAGTCAAATCGCCGAGAAACAAAAATGCACATAACCTCAATCTGCTCAGCCAGATGGCAGGTAATGTTTTTTTCTGTTGAAAGATTGCCATACCTCTTACCTTTCCAAAATGACCTAAACGAGGCCCATAGGTCTTACTGTTCCAAAGTTATGACCATTTTACTGAAATGCAAAAATGTTTGTTTTTGTTTTTGGAAGCGAAATAACAGCACACATTTATTTGTTTTTATAAATTAACACGTTTACGATTTTATTTCCCAGTCCATTTTCCAGCCCATTCATCAGTGCCTATAGGTATTCATTGATAGAATTTTGTCATTCAACAAGTGTCTACGAACGCGAAAAGTACGAGTGATTTTTGTCAGGTTTTTTAAAAGTGAATAACGACAAAAAAGTAAAAGTTTACGCCAATCTCTGCTGTAGCAACAGTTTCGAGTGCGTTGTGTTTTGAATTAGTAAAAATTACAACTTATTCAAACGAAGAATTAGCAGACAGTCATTACATGTATGGATTCTGCGATGGTAAAGCAAGAGCTGCTGCGCGTGAATATGCATTACGTTTTGATAATCGACGACCACCAAACCGAACAACATTCAGTGAGACGCACCGCCGATTTTGTGAAGGTACGTTGTTGGCACAAATAGAGCGTCCCGGAAATGAACAACACGACGTTGCAGTTGAAGAGTTAATTTTGGATGCGATAGACGAAAACCCAACGATAAGCACAAGACGAATCGCGGTCCAAGTTGGTGTGGCACAATCAAAAGTATGGCGCGTCCTTCACAAAGAAAAAAACATCCATTACATTTCAAACCAGTTCAAGAACTCTTGGCGGTCGATTTGCCACTACGCATCAACTTTTACCGTGAGATGTTGCAACGTGATGTAGACGCATTTATGTTTTTACGTTCAATTGTGTGACCGACGAAGCGCCATTCACGAGGGACGGCATATCTAATTTCCATAAATTGCACGAATGGGCCCATGACAATCCCCACAACAAGAAAGAAACAGCATTTCAACACCGTTTTGCCGTCAATGTTTGGCCTGGCATCATCGACAACACCTTGATTGGGCCAAAACTACTTGCGCCCAGGTTAAATTCGCAAAATTATTTGGCTTTTTTGCAAGAAGTCATGCCAGAAATCCTAGAGGAAGTACCTCTTGCGGTACGAAATCAAGTTTTCTACCAACAAGATGGTGCTCCAGCGCATTACGGGCTTATTGTGCGGGATTGGCTTAATACCAATTTTCCTCTACGTTGGATTGGACGAGCTGGACCAATCGCCTGGCCGCCACGATGTCCAGATCTCACACCACTTGATTTCTTTTGTGGGGCTACATGAAAGATTGTGTGTATTCTGTGCAGATACACAATCGTGAGCAGTTACTTCCACGTATTGAGGAAGCTGCGGTGAAAGTTCGTGAAAAGATGAGTGAACTAAACGTGGCGGATGTGGTTCGCAAACGGCTGCAATTGTGATTAGTAGAAAATGGGAACCTCATTGAAACCTTCCTTTAACATCAAATGTTTGATTCTTCAGCCAAAAATTTCAATAAAATAAAATCTTAAACGTCTAAATTTACAAAAACAAATAAATGTGTGCTGTTATTTCGCTTCCAAAAACAAAAACAAACATTTTTGCATTTCAGTAAAATGGTCATAACTTTGGAACGGTAAGACCTCTGGGTTTCGTTTAGGTCATTTTGGAAAGGTAGGAGGTATGGCTATCTTTCAAAACATAATTTACCTGCCAACTGGCTGAGCAAATTGAGGTCATGTGAATTTTTTTTTCCATTTTTTTCCGACAGTTCGGTATCTCGGCGATTTGACTTTTTTCTACTTTTTCTGAAAAGGCCTCTTAAAGACTTTTTCCACAAGCCCAAAAACAAAATAATCCGACCACTAGCTCAGAAGTTAGCAACTTTACCCTCCGACCGCCAATCCGAAAATGTTGAACCCGCTGCCATTTGCCACCTCTGCATTTTCGGACATGGTCCTGGTGGACTTTTCTTCATGAGATGAGCCAAGGAATACGCTGGAGAAATTTGTACGGAACTTCCTGAATCAGCCGTATTATGTACTAGTTATTTCCAAAACGCCAAAGGCGCCAGTGTAAAAATACGATAATTTAAATGGATCTTTAAGAAAATATACTTTTAGTAAAATGATAAACTTTTTTAAGACAATCTTTCTTTTATAGAATGAATTTTTTTAAGTATCTTTTTAGAATATGTATTATATTTTCTCGAAAAGGTAATTTTTTCAAGAGAGGTACATCTTTTACTAAAAGCTAATATTTTTTTAAGAAAAAGTACTATTTTTAAGAAGTACTTTCTGTAAGAAAAAGCCATAAGATTATGATTTTTTTTACAAATAAGTACTTTGTGTAAGAACAGGTACTTTTTAAAGAGGCGGTACTATTTTTTTTCTAAAAGATTATGTTTTTATGAAAATGTACTTATTTTTAGAAAGGCTATTTATATCACGAAAAGAAAGGGTTTTATTTTATTTTTAAGAAAATGTACTTTTACGAAAAGTAATTTTTGTAAGAAAATTTATTTTTTTAAGAGAAGGTATTTTCTTTAAGAAAAGGTTTTGTTTTATGAAATGGGAATTTTTTTAGAATTGGTCCTTTTTTCAAGAATAGGTAAATTTTTTAGGGTAGGTACTTACTTATCTCAAGAAAAGTTACTTTATTTCACAAAAAGGTACCCTTTAAAGACAAGGACGTTCTTTAAGAAAAGACAATTTGTTATAAGTGAATAAAGTTTTTTAAGAAAAGGTACTTATTTAAAAAAAATACTTTTTTTAATAAAAGCTACTTTTTGTAAGAACATTTACTTTTTTTTAGCAAAGGAACTTCTTTAAGATAAGGTATATTTTTAAGAGAAGGTAGTTTGTTTTAGAACATGAATTAGAGTTCTATAGTTAACGAACGAACTAGTTCAATTGAACGATTCACTCTTGTGAACTAGATAAAATAGTTCACTCTGTTGTGCTCTTTTGTTTCAGTAGTTCACTTATTTCAGCAGTTTTTTGTATTTCAGTTGTGCAGCTCTCTCCTCCATTTTCTATTTCATGCTCTCTTTGTATCACTCAATTTACACAAAGGTGCTTAAAGTTGAATTCTTTCTGGAATGGATAAGTAGCCTGCTTCTACACAATAACCACAGCGCTAATCACTACTTTTATTCCAATTTATAAAAATATTATGGAAACACTGATATCTCAGATACGGAATAACCCAATCGTTAAGTCCATCTTCAATAGGGCGATTTAGTATAAACAAATACCACAGTATCCAAAACACTTTAGACATCTGCAAAAATCAGATCAATTTCACAATTATTCGCTCCGATTGAACTAAAACTACAAGTTGAACTGAAATGAGCCCTTTAGTTCACAGCTCATATGAACCGTTGAGGTAAAATGATTAGGTGCACTAACTAAATGAACTAGTTCATTATGTTGAGCTGAACTAAAAACAGCGCTCACTTGTATGAACTAAAATTGCCAACTCAAATACGAATAGGTACTTTTTTTTTGAGAAAATTTATTTCTTATTTAAAAAAATTTTCTTTTTAAACTTCTGTTCACTTTAACTTTCCTAAATTTAGTTTTATTGGGTTCAAAACTACAATATATACTAAATATTGGTTACAGGCTCCACCTAGAAAACTTCCCATTAAACAAGAAAGGGAAAGCAAAAGCAAAAGTACAGAATATAATTGATAATACTGGGTTGTAGCATAATAGTGTTAAAAAAAGTTGGTTAATTTTTTTTCATTTAGCCCCCATCCCGCAAGGTGCGATAAGGAACTTTGTTCCAAAAAAGGTAAAAACAAAAATATGAAATCCAAAAACTAAAATTCTTGTCTTCTTCGGCATTCAGAAAAAATCCAAAAACTGTCAACTTAGGAAAATGTTCTCAAATATACCCCACTGTGCGATTTTCAATGTTGATATACCACAACCTTCCTCACATTCGGATTTTTACAAAAATCTGAAATTTTTACTAGATCAAATTTTAAAGACTTTTAGCTGCTGAAAATCGGCTCTGAACAGCTGTGGTTCATCGAATGAAATGTAGGGTAATCAGGCCAGGGATCTTTGGGTTAGAACGAAGTTAAATTTCACTTACTTTCAGCTCATTTGACTTAAATTAGTTCTCATTTTTCTCTGAGTGTACGCTGTTAAATCATCTGGGGCAAACTTTTCTGTTCAAGTATTTTGTTACAGATTCATAAAGTTTTTCGCTTAAAGTTAAAGTTAACATTCTCGTAGTAATTTTTGTTGCTGTATTAAGACATAAAAGTTTCTGAATTCCTTAGTTTGGATAGTTTGATAGTATTTGTATGCAACATGGTAGTCCTTGTAATTTGTGTTGGTTCACATCGACCAGAGGATAACCTATACTAGGCTAACAGTTGTCGTCGAAATTATCGACATAATAGATATGGAGACTTTCAATTTCATCAGATTTAACTTTAAACAGTTCGTAGCGCTGCTGCTGTAGAGTGTAATAAAGTTACAGCATTTCGAAAAGTTCGAAGAAAAGATAAGGCGAAGAAAATGATATAAAAAGGAAAGGAAAGAGGCACAAAAGGACTTGCAGTTAGAATAAAATCACAGGCAATCATATCACTATATGAAGGACACAACATTCACGTGCACTTCAATATCAACATATAAAAACTTTCCCCCAATTGTGTGCACTCGACGACTTTGACACACAAAGTATGATAAAGGGTGTTGTTAACTTTTTAAATGTGATAAAAAAAACACACTTTATTGAAAACTCCCAAATATGAAAGTCAATTTAGGTTTGTATAAACGATAAATTTATGCAAATTCAATAGTTTGAAAATTATTGCCGACATTAACAATCTCTATATATGTATTTCCCAGACACAAGCACCTTTCCTTTTACACAATCTAAAAAAGTTCCGGACATTGATTCCTCATCAAAAGCAGGGAAGTCTACTGAGGTAAAAACACTTTCCTCAGTTTTGCTTTTCAATCTTTCATGCTGCTTGGATATTCTATCTCTTGCAAGTAATTTGATTGATATCTGATTGCTGGGAAAGGTTATAAAATGCCATAAAATTGAGTCAATAATAGAAAAGAAAAGATAGTAAAATGATAATGGTTTTTCTTTTTAAGAAAATGAAATAAATAGCATGTCAATTTAAAAATGGAATGTTGTACGTTTAAGGCTAAATGGAATTCCTGGTAAGGACAGGTAGAATATGAAGTCTTTGCAATAGTTTTGTTGCAAAAAATTGTCATTCCTTAACCACTGATAGAAGTAATATTGAATTTAAGGAACAATGAAACCAAAATAGGATATTTTAATTGCAGATTTGTGTGCAGATTTTATTTCTGTGCCGATTTTTTTTAAGTATATTGATATTTTAATTTATTGTTTAACATATTTATAGTTTATTTAATTAATATAGTTTTAATGTTTATAGTTGTTCCTTAATATATTTACTAAATTTACTAGTGGACATATTGTTGTGTCTTTTGAAGGTGGATCAAAACTGAAGAAATAAAAATCCAGTTTTGACTCACTACATTCTGATCAGCGTCTGATCCATAATGGGCGACTGAAAGATAATCATGCTGGTAGTAGGTAAAAAGCAAACCACGGTGGGCTGGGTTTGCCTCCCGCCACCGTTATATAGGCAATGAAAATACACAAAAATTACAATAAACGAAGAAACCCCCTAACTGTCGTGGACCCTCGCAAACTTTATAAGGACCGCGATTTATGGATATGTACCTGGAACGTCAGAACACTATACAGTACCGGTGTCACTTGCCAACTGACGTATGTCTTCGACAAATATAAAGCTGACATCACAGCTATCCCGGAAATGCAACTGTCAGGATATAGTTGCACCGGAAAGAAAACTGCTATATTTACTACAGCTGCCTTGAGAGAAAGCACGAATTCGGGTGCGGATTTGCAGTTGGCAAGAGACTGCGACACCCAGTTGCAAGGTTCAATCCAGTGAGTGAACGCATATACACAATTCACATCAAATCGAAATATTTCAACATCTCATTAATTTGTGTGCCCACAACGGCAGAGGATAAAGGCGATGAAGACACAGAATAATTTTATGAGCGTCTAGATGAAGTAAACGAAAACTCCCCTGACCACGATTTTAAGATTATTCTCAACGATTTTAATGCCAAATTGGGAAAAGAAAGTGTCTTTCGACCAACAATCGGTAATAACAGTCTACATGATACCACTTCCGGTAATGGAACAATACTGATAGACTTCACCGCTTCAAAAAACAAAGTGGTAATTGGCACACGATTCCAACATAAGGGCATACATAAGGCGACCTGGATATCTCCTGATCAGAGAACGAAGAACCAGATTGATCACTTGGTAATATATAACAGCACGCTTCTATTGTAATGGATGTCAGCGCGATTCGAGGTGCCAATATCGACTCACATCATTGTCTGGTGGCTGCGAAAGTTCGCACGAGACTGAGCAGGGTGAAAACCCTATGAAGCCGAACATTGGAAAAGCTAGATAACGACATCCTGCAAATACAAGATATACTAAGGGCCTACTAACAAAAGCTCACGCTCCTGCAAAAAGATAAGCCATGGTACTACGGAAAATGTCGCATTGCAACTGATTAAAAAGACGCTGCCGCAGTCAGTTGCAACGCGTGCTACAAGTGAGCGGTTCAAAAGGCTGAGGAGAAAATGGTAGTGGGAGCAGAGGGACAGTGACAAGACCCAAATGTGCTGGATGAATATTGAATCACGAAAATTTTTCCAGAGGGTAAGGCGATAGAAAAGAATGAAAAAGCTTCTCAAAATACCGTTCGGAATCGGTGTAAAAACTGTAGGTCCCAATCAGTGAGTATAAAATTAGAAAGCGCCCAGCTCACTGGTTGTGAGAAGCTCTCCCCAATTCCTTCATGGAATGTAATGGGAAACCATTTTTTTTTAATGGCCCGAATAATTGGCTGACCTCCGCAAGGACGAGAATGGGAATCTGGTGACAGATAAGCAGTGTGTGTTGGAAATGTGGGGACACAAATTTTCAGCACTACTTCACTCAGATTCTTCCACTGAAGTACAGGAGGTAATGATTGTGGAAGACAGTGTAGATTATACTGTGTACAGTTTCGATTATACTATACTGAAACCTGATTGGACCTCATCAGTAATCAGGGAAGTCCATAACTGACCAAATATTCACGCTACACCAAATCCAGGAAAATGCCATCGAAAAGTAAATCGATACATATCATCTTCTTTTCGATTACTAAGCTGCTTTCGATAACCCCATACGGGGAAAATTGTACGAAGCTATGTCAGGACTTGGGATTCCGGCAAAACTGATCCGTCTCTGTAGAATGACCAAATAAGCAGTGAAAGTGGTGAAAGACCTCACCGAGCCACTCTGTACCAAAGCGAGGACTGAGACAAGACGACACATTCTCGTGCAGTCTCTTCAACATCAACAACAACAGATGACAATGAGGAAAGCTGCATTAAATATGAACAAGACCATCATCACGGAAAGCCATATGTTGCTGGCGTATGCTGACGACATAGACATCATTGGGCGTAATTTGCGAGAGGTTACTGCAGCAGTTTCAAGAATCGAAAAAGAATCAGCGAAGGTAGGTCTTGCTGTTAATGAGGGCAAGACAAAATTGATGGTGTCAACGACTAGATAAACCTCGATGTAATTTTAAAGTGGTATATGAATCTATCTACTTTGGATTCGCCGTGAACAAGGACAACAACGTCAGCCTGGAGATAGATAGGAGAATTGTGCTTACAAATATATGCTATTTTGGGATCACCAAGCAGTTTAAGAACAAAGGTGTCTCTCGACAGACAAATGTCCACCTATTCAAGACTCTCAATTTACCTGTCCTGGCATATGGCTCCAAAACTTGAGTCATATCGCAAGCGGATTAAAAACAGTTGGGAGTATTCGAGAGAAACATTTTTGACACTTCCCCTTTTCAGGGATATTCTGGAAAAAAAAATTCTTTATATGTTTTTAGTACCGAGATTTTTCTGATTTAAATGTCAGATTGAAATATTTTACTCTTTAGTCGATTTAAGTAATTACGTGTTTCAGGTTTTTTTTTTAATTCCCACTATTTCTTGTTTTACCAATCAATTTATCAAATCTTTTCTTTGGGCAAGGAGATCATTGGTATACTTTTTTATTTTTTAATACATTTTCCAAGGTGCTCTGGACCAAGCTTTGAATATTTAGAATTACTCCAATCTGACATTTAAATCTGAAAATTCTCCGTACTAAAAACATGAAAAAGGGTTTTTCCAGAATATCCCTGAAAAACATTTTTTGACATGTTTTATATTTCGTTGAACGCGTCATAAAAACCCCTTTCATATCGTCACGTTCCCGGCAGAATATATTATGCGACAAAATGGAAATTGTTCAGGAAACAAAGAAAACTTCCTCTCAAGTAGCTGATTTGATTATTGTGTCGGTTATTACCATTTCATTTGCTTACGAACTCATGACGTGGTTATGCAAGGGACATTCTTTTGTATATCGAAATGTGGAGCTTGTCATAAATTTTGAGAATATGGAAAAGAGTCATTGTGGCTAAATATGTCGCTTAATACATTCTGCCGAGAACGTGTCGATATGATTCTAATATTGTATACTTTGTTCTTAGCTAAAGTACAATTATCTTTAGAAAATTAAAAAAATACCTTATTTCAACCCGGTCCAGCTCACAAAATCTTAATGCTAGACACTAAATAGTTTGAGAATCATCAGAAACAAGTCAAGGTACATTTTGACGGGTAGACAAAAAACACTCTTTTCCCCACCATACCATATGAGTTGGTCTAATAACTAGAAAACCAAATATTTCACACACAGATTTTGTAATTTTCCTTCAATTTCTACAACTATCAGGATTTTCATATTCAAATATTTTAAATCCATAGCAACTGTTACGACTTTCAACCCGCTAAAATTTGTCCGCTTAACATGTGCATTTTGGTATGAGTCTGAGTTGTTACTGAATGTATTGTTGAGGGTGATGTTCGAAGAGCAAGCATATGACAATGATTTGTTACTACTGTTGTGGTGGGTTCGTGTTGTTTTGAAGAACTGGCCGGCCGCTGTTAATGCTCGTAATATCGTATTTGGTGTAAGGGAATATAAAAATCTATTTGTCATGATATAAGAGAAGCTGGAAGGAAAATAAGAGCATTTCAAAATGAAATTTGTTCTTCGTGCTGAAGAGCTAGCAACATGAAATTCCTACAACCACATAACTTAACGAAGAGTAACAAATACATAGTTTGAGGCATTAGTGCTTTTGGAAAAGAGGGAAAATTGTATTTGTTTCCTGTAAAGGGTTAATACGATTGTTAGCAATCACTTTACCACGTTTACCATCAAAGGAAAAGAAATTGATTCCAAAAGAAACATTTGTATGACAAAAAAAATAATTACAAAATTAAAAATATTAATTAAAAATATAATAGGTCCCCTGATGCGGTCTGGCTAGTTCAGATAAATTTCACTTTGGACTCACCTTAAATATTCCAAAAAACTGCATCAGTGCCCCTATATAATCTCTTGTGTAATCACTTAATATCTACGCTTTTGTTGTTTTATTCACTCAAGCGTCGACTGCAGAAACCACATGAGTCAATATTTTTTAGCCTTAAGTGTAAAAGTATATTTAAAATTTACTCTGGGGCATCTCGACCATTGTTTCTAAAATATATTAACTACTAAATTGGAAGTTGCACTATAGTTATAAAAACTTATGTGAAAAAAAAATAATATAATTAATAGTATTTTTCCGGTTTTTCATAAAATTTTAAATTACACTGTGCAACAGAGAGTTTCGGGCCTCAACCTAAACAACAAATTATGAAAGTACTTGGACGTGGTATCACAAAACCCCGCTCCTTTTTGCCCCTATACGTAACAATTTTTTTTACAGGCCGAAGAATATTTTGGAAGTGGGTCAAGGCCCTATTTCAGATGTTACTTCAATAAATCGTAAACAGCTCGAAATATTGCATAACAACCTCTGACAATATTGTAGCTATTTTCCCATTTCATAATTCCCTTTAACATATTTATAAGGACAAGTACACTGTTAATCGATTATTTCACGAAACGTGTTGAAAAATTACACATATTTTATATGTTTTGACATTTCTTGCCTAACGGTAAGTAAATTGCGGTAGGAGTCTTTAAAAGAATTGTAGCTTATACATTTTTTGATATCTTTTCTAAATACACTAATCAACAAAGACTATATTTAGAGCACCGTAATCTGTGTAAAATTGCTGCGTTTTCAAAACTGAGCTTGAGCATCAAAACGTATAAAATATGTTAAATTTTTCATGACGTTTCGTGAAATAATTGATTAACCTTGTACTCTCCCTTAGAAATATTTTAGAGGGACTTGTGAAATTGGAAAGTAGCTACAATATTGTCAAAGGTTGTAATGCAATATTTCAAGCTGTTAGGTATTTATTTAAGTAAAATTTAAAATAGGCCCCTGACCCATTTCCAAAATTTTCTTCGGCCTGTAAAAAATATTGTTACGTATATGGGCAAAACAGGGCGGGGGATACCTCGTCCAAGTACTGTCACAATTGTATGGTTTGGTTGAGGCCAGAAACAAGTTGACGCAGTGTTATTGAATCATGTGGGTACTGCAATCAGTGATTTAATTTGAATTACGTATTTCGGATTTTCAATGAAATTTATAATCAACAACTAACTTTGATATTAACTGAAAAAAAAATTCAATAAATTCAATCATTAAATATCTGATTTTATTTAATCTGTGATTTCCATATTCAAATGTTAAAATTATTTTCGATTTTTTAAAAACAAAAGAAATGCCGTGTTAAGACATTAGCGATTTCCTTATTTTGGTGAGTTTTTTAAACAAAAAAAAATTCATACGAATTGGACAACTTTATGGAAAACTCTTAGAACCTGTCAATTAAAAATTAAAAATTACCCCCGAAAAACGAACGCTGGTTCCAAATAATAATATTTTGTTTATATTTAAACATAAAAGACACAATTTTACTAAACAAATATTTTTTTTTGGTTTTTTTTACATAAAATTCATAATGGGATATGGCATCAACAAATCCTTGTGACAGCCATTAAATTCAAGTAATTAGTTGATCATGCCAATATATTATTTGCTACAAACGAATTAAGTTTTTCTTTTTTCGTCGATCCAAAAAATAGAATATTCACCACTACAGGATAATTTGAATGCTAGAACCAAAACTCGATTGACAGATCACATTTACTTCTTGTTGCTGTCGCTTTAACTAAATATTTCAGTTTTTGCAACCAAAATTGAATTACAAATCAATTGATATGCACAACATTTGGTGATACGGAACACAATTATTGGTAATCACAACTTAATAACGTGATAGCCCAAGGAACCGCCAAATTTTAGTTGGCTGTAAATTTTGTTGTGGAAAAGAATCTCTTCTCTGTGTATACCTTTTTTAATAACCACAAAAAAGTCTGGATATTGCCGCAACAGTAACAATTACACATTTTTTAGCCTTTTTAATATAATGATAGTCAGAGCGATTCAGGAAGTTCCGGACAAATTTCTCCAGCGTATTCCTTGGCTCATTTCATGAAGAAAAGTCCACTAGGACCATGTCCGAAAATGCAAGGGTGCGAAATGGCAGCGGGTTCAAAATTTTCGGATTGCTGGTCGGAGGGTAGTAGTGTAAAGTTGCTAACTTCTGATCCAATGGTCGGATTTTTTTGTTTTTTTTTGGCTTGTTGGAAAGGTCATAACATTTCTGTCCTATGCATGCTTTCATTGAAAGCCAGTGCATAGATGTTGTTGTTTTAACAAAGAAACAACGATTGCCATGAGATTGGCATTAGAGTGTACCGTCTTCAAATTATATCCGTTTGGTTTATATTATTCGATCTATCAGTTGTTATGGTGGTTATGGCAAAGTAGTTGTTGTGGATGTTTTCGCACAAGTAGGAGTGTTGAGACAATTCTCGCTAAGTTGAGATTTCTTTATCCCTATAATGAGGGATTATATACCTAAATTCTTGTGAAGAAGGGAGCTGATGATGTGTCTTGGTGGGCATTGAAATAGCTATAATCCCAATCATCCACCATAATAATCAGTTTCACACATTTCTTTTTTAATATATCTTCTAATATTTCTTTTTTAATATTTCTTCTTTCTTTCTAAGAAAAAATAAATTTTAATAGTTATTGATTTTGTACCGAACAAATATTAAAAAACATAACAAATGACAGACCGAATAATAGAAAATAAACGGATATAATGGTTACACAGGGTGGAACGCGATAATTTGCTTATTTGAGAATGAAATATAAAAATTATGAACTTTAGAAAAATTTATTTAATATTTTAATTATATTGAACAGGACGGGAATTTTTAAATTACATGGTTTTAAATAGTATATCGGGAAAATGTCGACCTTCGCTATCCACACACTGCTGCATACGTTTTCTGAAGTTTTCATGAACTCTAACAAGCGTTCTGAAAATTTCAGTCTCAATATTGTTAATTAGGTCTTCCCAGGTGCTGGGACGGTTGATATACAGCTTCAACTTCAGGTGACCCTAAAGGAAAAAATCGCATGGGGCTAAGTCTGGTCAACGTGCCGGCCAGTTCACATTACCCGTCAAAGAGATAAGCCGTCCAGGAAACATTTGCCTCAAACAATTCATGGTAACCCTCGCTGTGTGTGGCGTGGCACCATCATGTTGGAACCATGTATCCTCTAATTGCATTGCCTCAGGAGCCGGCGGAAAGAAATCCTGCATCATAGACAAGTACCGTTCGGAGTTCACAGTTACGGCAAGACAGTTACCCTGGGAAAAGTACGGGCCAGTGATGATTACTCGTGATATGGCGCACCACACAGTGACGCGGTCGGAATGTAGAGGTCTCTGGTGAAGTTCTCTGGGGTTTGTTGTACTCCAGTACCGCATATTTTGTTTGTAAACGTAAAGCACGGTGCAGTGCAATGGTCGAGTGCGCATTTGAAAAATACGCTTCAACACTAAATGAGCTCTACTCACGTGTCCAATGCATGATGGCAACTGAAAGGCAGACGAATACAAATCTCACATCAGCCACTATAAGCCACGCACACTCACCACTCCAACAGTGCCGCCACAGCCTGCAGTGCAAATTGCAATTTACCGCGCTCCACGCTGTATTTAGAATTTGTTGTGGTAACTGAATTGAAAATGAATGCGGTTGTACCTAAAGAATTGATGAGAACATCATGAATTCATGAGAATTTACGCCAAATTCGGTCGTTGCATCCGACTTAACGCTAAACTTGGTTACTGCGGCCGAATCGATACCCAATTCGATTAATGCCAAATTCGGATGTTGCAACTGAATTGATGCCACATTCGGTTACTCCAACAGAATTTGGCACAAATTTCGTCTGTTCCGACCGACATTTTAGAAAATGTTGTTGATAGAATGAATACAATTTAAGATTTTGTTGTTACAACCGAACCAATTATGAAACGAGGTTGCTTGAACCAAATTTCAGTTGCGGGGAGTACCTTAAAATGCTCAATTTGGTTGTGGCCACAGCAGTATGGTCGCAACAACCGAATTTACGGTTGCAAACAATTAGTTTTGTGGGTTTTTTTGCTGAAAGAAGCTAAAAGACATGCAAGAGCTCCCCCTCTTCAAGTATACAATATCCACTAATCACTAGATGCGCAGTCGACTATAGGAGGTTAATTTCCATTTGATTAGATATATGAGGTGGAATACTGCGATACAACCACTGAGCATGGCCAAAGTAAACTAGGACGAATCAATTTGTATCTGTGTTTGCTAACATGTTTTATTTTTTATTTCATCATATTATTTATTTCTTATGATCGAACTGACGAATGTAAACGCCACATTAGGCTGAAAACCCACTGGATCAAACAAAATGTTTTTGACTCGATAGTCAAACACAACAAAATGTTTTGGTTTATTGTTTCGTTTGATGTGCCTTGAAATACAACAATTCATTGGAGTTGCTATTTCTGTGCAAAGCTTATCAATAGTAAGTTTAGTCGGATGTTTCGTATCTTTATAATTATAGATAGGGCTTCTTGCCTCAATTAATTTGTCAATATTTCTACAATTTCTACGTCCATATTTGTCAGAATTTGCGCGCAGAGTAAACATAGAAACAAATCATAAAGAAATATACAAGAGTTGCTATCACTCTCTTTACGTGCTCTCCATGACGACGAGGTAGTAGTAGGACACTTCATCGAGATCGAGTTGCTGTTGAAATTTTTCTCTTTGGTTGGGCATATTTTCGTTCGATGCAACCAACATAAAACATAATTTAGCTTTCATTAGCATCAATCAGAGACTATCTAAACTTAGTTTGCTGCATGGTTTGCTTCTGGTTGCTTATCACTCTCTCGCTAACAGATTAATTTATATATGTATATGTAAGTACATTTGGTATCCGTCTCATCTGAAGTTTCTCTATGCGCTTCCGCAATGGGGAAACCAAAATTTTTCAGCTGTTTTGCTGTTTAATTATAAAAAACTAGTGGATTGGAACGCGCCAATGGTGCCCGTCGAAACATGCTTTAATTTTAATCGATTTTAAATAAAGGGTAATTCTGTAAGATGTCTCTTTTTTCTGAAAAGATTCTTTTTTGTTAAGAAGAATCATTTTTTTAAAGAAAATTTTACATTTTTAAAGAAAATTAAGGAGAATATAATTTTTTTTTTTTTTTTTAATTCACTTTATTAAGATTTTTCTTTTTTTTTGAAAAAAATTTCCCTTTTTTAAGAAAAGGTACTTATTTTAAGAAAAGATTTCCTATGTTTAATGAAGAACTTCTTTGAAAACTACGTTACGTGTGAACTGTCTCTTGTCATTCAGTAAACTTCCCTGCTGTGGGTTCGATTCAATATACACCTTCACTTGACTTGAAAGTTTATGAACAGTGAATTATGTATAGTGAATATATGTCTCTCTGTATAGCATCGCAAATCCATAGCAAATGGAAAATGGATCTTCCAACTAAGAGTGGTACAACAATCAATGAAATTTGTTGTATTTTTTTTTTTGTTTATTTTCGTTTTTTTCGTTTTTTTCGTTTATTTTGGTTTGTTTCGTTTTTTTGTGTTTTTTTCGTATTTTTTTCGTTTTGTTTTCGTTTCTGCTTTTGTTATGTTGTTTCAGATCATACTCTTGTTCACCCTTGAGATTTTCAATTGCTTCCATCCTAGCTTCTTCATAAACTTCAGGATCTGTTTTTAAATTTCTGCCGAAAAATACATCTATTGGGCGTTTGCCTGTCGTCGAATGAATGCCGCTATTGTACTCATATACTGCTTTTGAAGGTAGTTGTTTGATATCAATTTTCAATTTACCCATAATGGTCATATAATTATGCTCAGTGTAAATGACAGCTGAAAGTGCTTTAAGGCTGTCGTTCCCTAGAATGCCATTAAAAGATTTAAGTGTCGGTAGAACGAAGAATTTTAGTGGAATATTCTTAAGTACAATTAGATTTATTACGACGTGTTCTACTATCTGCACGTCACCGGCATTGGTGCTTGCAAAAAAAAAATTACTCATTCAGCTTGGGATTCTTAGTCAATGTAGGCTGGATATATGTTGTTGTTTGAGCCAGTGTCTATTAAGAATTTTAAAATTACTCCCCCATCGGTTTAACACTCAAAATAGGGAGGCGATAAGTGCGTTAATCTAAAAAATGTATGTCGGAAAATTGTTGGCGCTCATATGATGGTGAGTCTGCAGTATCTGGATTTGCTTCAGAGTACTGCAATTGATTTTCAGCATAGTATTCAAATGGAAAATTTTGGTCGGAAGGATAACCATAGTTCCATGGTTGTTCGTTGGTATGATCAATCGGCAGATTTTCTCCAGGACTATAATTTTCTTCGGTGGTCTCAATATTAAAGTTCCTCTGATATTTATTGGGCTGCTGTTGTTCCGGCCCAGGCCTTTTACCTTGGAAGTGGTTGTCTCGGGGTCTATTCACATAGTTTACGTTCCTTGTCTGTAAGCTTCGGTCGATTTACATAGGGATTGGTTTCGGTTGGGGTTTGGGAGGTAGGAACTGGCGACGTGGGCCTGGTTGAGGTGGGACAGGATATGAGTAATGGGGAAAAGGTTGTCGATTGGGCATGGGTTGCTGAAATGGTGCAGGTTGATGATAATAAGGAGAATTCATTTGATAATCAACAGGTCGAATAGGTCGTGGCAAATGTGCCAGCTGAGGATAAAATAGTCGATCTGCATTTGGTTTTCTAGGGAGTGGAGGTGGGTAAGCTGTGGTATTTGTAGTTCTCCACATAGCGTTCTGAGAAAGTTGTGCGTGGCTTGCCCTCATCTCTTGATTTCGTAACTTCAGGCAAAGGTGAAGAGCCTGTTGGAGGTCTGCGGGTTCTTTGATCGCTAAAAGATTTCGCAGATTCTCATTTAACCCTCGAATAAACGTATCGAGCGCTCTGTCCCTGTACGTTTTTGATAGGATAGCCATAGATTCTTGTGACATCTCGATGGATAAGATTTTATTCAAAATCAAAGAGAGCTGATTGTAAACCTCCTGGTAATATTCTTGTATTGACTTATTACCCTGTACTAGGTATGTGAGCTGATATTCAAGAGTTGTTATGTCCCTTTTGTCCGCGAAGTGGAGGGACAGGCAGCGATAGATAGCATTCCACCCACTCAAGAGGCGTGCAGTATGATTCTAGTGCAGCGTTTGCACCGCCAATTATTTTGTCTCTTATGACACTTATGATACCGAAGTATCGAGGAGTACCCCTAATGCTTTGATAGATTCTTAACACCCTTTCTACGCTTTTCTTCCAGGAACTGATCTCTCCTGGCTTACCGGAAAAATCTCTAAGGCTTTTAACAATGTCTGGGATTTTATCGAGATCCGACAAGTCATGCGTGAGCTCGGGTCTAATAGTCTCATCGGTAGCTGCGATAAAATCTGACCGGGGACTCGCTTGTCGACTAACTTCTTCGCGAATCAGTCTCAATAAAATTTCCCGATTATTATTGTTCGCGTTTCCCGCTGCCGCATTCCGCAAGACATTCCGCATATTGAGAACAGACGGTCTTATCAGATTTTCCGGATTCGACATTTTAGTTTAATCTTCTGAGGTTTAAAAATATAATTTCCTTTGAACAAAAGAAATTTTAAATATTATCTGCAGCCTAAAGTTTTTGTTAATTTGCCACTCTTCGAATTTATTATTCAGTAAACATGCAGACAATCAAACTGGTGGACTATTCTATTTTTTTCTTAGGCGTTTTACTTTATATTTCAGGGTTACCAAATTTTTTCCTTTTGAAAAAGAAAAAGTTAAATTTATTTATATTTTGGTATAAGAGGTTAAAAACTTGATTATTTTTATAAACAAAATGTTTATTGTGAGATATGCTTACGAATACTTATTAAAATAATAACTTACAATAACAAGGCTGGGCAGGTTTCCAAAACCGTCCTTTTCATGAGATACTGGGGGGCCTTTCCTTGGAGTCTAAATTGGTGCGCAAGCTTCCTCTGTTGTGTTTCCCGATGACCCTTCTTCTGTTGCCAAACCTCAGCGTCGGTTGACACAGCAAAAAGATGTTGGTTATCTCAACCTTTACAAGGTTTTTTTCCTTTTTTTACTTAAGTTCTCTTAACCTTTACAAGGTTCTTTTTTCGCATAAGCGCATTAGTTGTTAAAGTGTGGTAGGCTATTTTCAGTTTTTATTTACTGCTGTTTTTTCTCGTTTAATAAATGATTTGCTTTAGCTGTTTTGTTTAACACTTTATGTCTTAGTCACTTATTTCTTAAAACTGCAATAGTTTACACTCAGTGTTTTGGTTAAACTTTATTAATCAACATTACTTTGAGCTTCAACCTTTACAACGTTTATTTTCTCATCTACAGTTACACTTAATGTTTTGGTTTGTATTACATTATTATTAAACTGTATTAAACACTATTATTTTAAACTTCAACCTTTACAAGGTTTTTTTCTGGGGCGCCAGTTATTAAATAAAAAACACTTCGTAGGATGCTGTATGCGCGACGCGCGTCTTTATTGAAATAAACCCAAACTTAGACTAAAAATTATCGGAGAACGTACGTAGTGTCAAATGGTCCATCGGCTTCAATGGTTGAGGCAGCTTGATCTTGCATGGGTGCTTTCCGCAAAATTCGCCTTAAATTGGTCTTGGCGATGCCCAGTTCTTGAGAACGCCGAGGAATCGACTGATTTGGATCGTTTGCTACGGACGCCTGAACGACAGTGATATTTTCATCACTTCGACCAAGCCATTGTCTCACTGGCACGGCAGCATCACACAATGAATATGTAGACTCAAATGTTTGCACTAAACTTGATATTGCTTGTCTACAAGGGCCAGAATAACGACCGAAAATTGGAGTTAACCCTCTTGAAGTTGCCGTCACCGACTCCGAATTTTGGTAGTACATTTTTATAATTTGCATACGTTGTTCAACAACAAACTAGGCACTTATCTTCAACGACGCTGGTTCGAAACAGTTTTGTTGCATTTGGTGTGTGTTGCTCGTATATAAGTACAATATAGACTTGTGTCGAACTCGTTCACTAGTTCTCGAACTCGTTCATTTAAGGTGCCTGGAAATAACAATAACGACCATACTCGCCGTATCGAACATGAGCATTATGTTCGTGAGGGTGTTGTCTGGTCACCCTAAATGAACTAGATAATTCATGAACTACCCAACTCTAGTACAATGGCAAGTCTTTTCGACAACCACCACCCAAACACCTCCAAACAAAAACGTTTATTTTGTTTCGTTTGCTTTGGTGTGTGAAGTCTCGTAAGAAACAATATTCTCTTGTTTCACGAAACAAAAAATACGTTTTGTTTTATCCGTTGTATTTTCAGCCTTAGTCTAGTAAAAAACAATAACCGACAGGAATATTTGACTGTAGAGTTTTGATTTGTTGCAAGCATTCTTTAGTCGCAACAAAAACACGCCGTACTGAATACCGAATTTTTTGCTTTTCAGATTATTTTTCTTTTGTTTTACCACTTGAATAAATATTTGTTTTCTTTATTTTGATTGAATTATTTTAATTTATTTTATTTTTAAAACAAAATGCTAACATAAACTTAAAATTTTGCTATAATTTAGACTGAAAGTGCTAGTGAAGTAAACGTTCCTGAAGAACAATGTACGAAGTCAGTTCTTATGAACCAGAGAAATACGTAGAACCAGTGTTCCAGTTACGTACTATAGAAGTAGTTGGTGGAGGTTAATGCATAGGAAAGTGAATTGGTTACCTCTAATAAATTCGCCAGTTACAACCAATTGAAGGTAAACTAAGTCGAAACTAGTATTGTTTACTTAGGAACTAGTTATGCTACAGATTCTGAACTAGTTGCATTTTGTACGTGCATACATTTGTTTGATTTACATATGTTCACAAACGTCTAATACACTTGCCACAAATGTAAAGTATACCCATTAGGGTGGGTCCAAACAACGTGACAAAGAGTATAGCAGAAACGTAATCTAATTCTAAGAAAATTTTCCCAATAAACCATGGTTCTAAAATCAAAATCGATCCCGCGATTTTTTACTTGAAAATTTGTATATTAGCGTAAAAAATCGACCCAAAAGCTATACTTTTGAGACTTGATACTCTTCAATTTCAATGAAATTTCACATATCTATATATTCTACTCGTAGCTGACGTGACAATGACGTTTTTTTTACGTCGAAATAAATGGAAGCAAATCTTATTTTTGTGAAAAAAAATCATTTATAGTTGGTTTTTAAATACGTTCCGCGTAAAAAAGTCATAGTCTCGATTTTGATTTTACAACCGTACTTTCTTCGAAAAGTTTGCTAAGAATCTTCCGATGATTACGGTTCTTCTACACTACTATACCCTAATGAGCACAGATATAGAAAGCTGTGAAAATTTCCATTTAAACAATGCATTCACACCGGAGATATGCACTTTATCCACTGACAGAATTCGTGTTACATTCGCCCAGACACTGACCAGGCCACAGCTCTCCTTAAGTCTGGATTTTATTTTCAAATTTAGTCCTGCATTTTACCTGCAGTCATGTTTTATATGCTCTCTAAGGGCAAAAGAAAGAAAGCCCTAATACTCTTTAGTGAGTGCTGTCATCTGATTATCTAATATCCACCAGCGTTAACAGGTGATTCAAATTGATTATCTCACGGAGTTCTAACTTTAGCTACCATCAGGCGGTAGTTCAAAGTGCAATTACCAGAAATCACTTGGCATAACGTCAGACCGTTAACAACGTAGTAAATAGAACCAAAGTTGGATGATTAGATTTGATAGGTTATAATATCAGAATGGATAAAGATGAACCAGCGCGAAGATATTCGGAGAAGTACCCTAAGGAAACCGTAAAATGGAACGACAAAGACTACGCTCAAATATCAGGTAGATGAATTACTATGATGGCTTGGTGTTGCCAGCTTGGTACCGCCTACAGTGAACACACAAAAGGTTGAGCCGGTTGGGGAAATATATAATATTGGCTAAGCAAGAACCCTAACACTAAAGGGTAGCTAACAGCCAAATTTTTAAAGTATGTAAGTTGCTACTTGTTTATCTGTATGCGGATTTTGATCACTGAATGATTGAGTCCAGCCGAACTAAGCTCATTTTATTGATGTGTTAACATCTATAGGTGCGGGTAGGGCAATCTATCAAAGTGAACACATGCAAACAACACACAGCGTTAGCATTACATACGTTGTTGTTGTAATAAGTATGATGGCATTGATGTAGCGGCAGTGAACAAACAAGCAGGTCTACAAACAAGCAGGAATATTGAATAGTATAGAGAATTCATGGAAAGCATTGCATGACTCAAAAACGCATTGGCGACATCTGGCGAATGATTCAAAACGTATTACTCTCTTTTTGTCATAACTTGGTCCATTCATAATTTTGATGTGAAACACTGATGCCTTTTGAAACATGTATGCTTTGTGTATTGTTTTATTTAATAACATTGTCGAAATGGTGCATTTATATTGAAATATTATATAAAGAGAATAAGACTCGTTTACGCCCTTTTACTCAGACTTTCTACATGAGAGCGCAAAAAAGAGTGCAATAAGTTCTCTATACTATAAAATACTTTTTGTCGTCGCTTTGTTAATGCAAACCAAAAACAATTATTTCAGTGTGCTAAATATTGATTTTTATTCAGTTTTATGCGAGCACTCAAATAAGCAGGTCGTCGTAGCTCAGTTTATGACAAAACGAAAACAATTATTTCATTGAACTAAATATTGATTTATTTATCTTAACACTATTACATCTAATGCTAAAGCAGATGTAAGAAAAAAGAAAGTGCAATGGTAAAAGAGCCTTCTGCACAAAAACTATTCTTTTTTTTATTTTCCAATGTAACATTTGATAATGTGTTTATAGAAATCGAACAGGTACCGTGTAACAAAAAGGTGTTAACACACCGCCCCTGAGTTCGAACACTCATTGATTTTTTGTATAACTTCAAACTTCACCTGTAGAAGTTTTTCCCCATGACAACATACGATATTCTTTCAATTATTACTATAACCTGTGACAACTTTTACTGTGAACTTCATTTCAAACAATAGAGTTTCTCCTCGGGTTTCCTTTTCAATTGCAAAATAATCCTTTCAAAATTTCAACAGATTCAAGTCATGACTTCTGTATTTATTGTTCATTGTTTGTTTAAATCACGTCATTAAAACGATACTGTCCTATTCAACCTCCAGCGATAAATGGTTGTCATGTGTTATATTATACAAACTAATGTATATTGTATGTACATTAGGGTGGCAATGAAATGTATGGAACAATAATTTTTCAAGAATTGTAACAAATACCAAGCAGAAACGTTTCCCATTACATCCCATGAAGGGATTGGGGAGACCTTCTCACAACCAGTGAGCTGTGCGCTTTCTAATTTTTCACTCACTGATTGGGACCTACAGTTTTTACACCGATTCCGAACGGTATTTTGAGAAGCTTTTTCATGGCTAAATACTCGATAGTGTCGCCGTGACCGCCGCCGAAAGAATTTATTTATTTTTTTTTTTTTTTTAAGGTGGTCAGAGCAGGGATCGAACCCGGAATCTCATGTACAAGAGGCGCGCACACTACCCATTGCACCACCGACGGCCACTAAAACTAACGGTCCGACTTGTGGTCAAAGTTTTCGGGTTTTGTCATTATTTTGGGTATAAATTTGTACACACCAGAAGTTCATTTCTCAGTTCATTTGAATATAAAATTGCACATTGATTTAGTTTGGCCGGAATATAAAGTGGCGTTCAAACTGTTAATTTGAAAAAATTTTGAATTTTTAGAAAAAACTTAAATTTTGGGTTTTTCGGTTTTCCCCCAAAAATTCTAACTAAATGAGAAAAAAATATATTCAACTTGGATACCAATCCTTCTAGTAGAAGGCTATACGCTGACAATAAGATATAACACGATATAGTTACTCAACGGTTTCAGGATTATATGGTGCGGCAAAGTAGGCGTTCTCGAGGTAACATCGCCAAGATGGCTTTACAAGGGTCCCAAATCCAAAAAAATTGCAAAGATAAAATAAAAAAAATATGGTATGTAATCAGTCCAACTAATTTTAAAATCGGAAATGACAATTGACTACAATAAACGGTTTTATAAACCGGTTTAATAATCCGGGTTTAACACTTGAAATTAAAAAGTACTTTGTGTTTACCCGTTTGTATTTATCGCTTGGTATTTAGCAAAAATTCAAAGTTGATTTTTCATCGCCACCCTAATGTACATATGCGTCTTCATATGACTCGTATCTAAGATACACTGGCGCTGAATTGAATACCGCCCCTCTTGTGTATGTTTTTCAGCTTGCTTTCTCCTAATATAGTAATGCCAATGCATTGGCTGTTTTTTACAAACTAGTTCGTTTAATTACAAAAACTGTAACATAAGATTGCTGTCATTTATTTGCGTGACTCGTGAACAAAATATCATTCAAAAACTCCAGTCATTTTTTGGCTCATTTGAATAGCGCCCTTATATGTATTTCGGTTTATACACGAGCTATTTATTTAAAAATTCACGTAATGTTGTCTGTTTGTACAGGTTGTCTCAGAAGATTGCCCTTTTTAAATTTAACGTAATTTTGTTCTTTGTGCAAGTGGCCACTCTGAAATTTGGCAGCTGTCAAATATCTTTATTCCGATTACTAAAACTAGAGCGCTTTACGAAAGAACAATGCGTTATGGTTGTGAAAACTTATTACAAAAATTTTAAAAGTTATGCTGAGACCGCTCGCAAACTTCGAATTTCGAATATTTTAAACAAAACTCGTCTTCTCCGATGAAACGCATTTCCAATTGAATGACTTCCTGATTTCACAATATTGTCGAATATGGGAACCAGACAATCAGAAAATTATGCGAATAAACCAGAAACAATTCCTGGGCTCAAAGCCGACATCCAACGCGTCATCGGTGATAACAGCCACGTCTCTGTGAAAAAGTCTGGAAAATATCATGAAAAGACTAATGGCCTGTCATCAGAGACGGGGGAGACATTTGACCGATATTTTATTCCACACTTAATCGGAGCATGTCTTCTTAATAATTCAATAAAAATCCTTCCTGAGACTCCCTGTATATAAATGTAAAAATTATTATTATTTAACAAGAAGCACTTCAGCATTTATTTAAAATGCATTCGTATATCCCTTTTAAAAGGGCATCATATAAATTATAAATTAGGTTCAGGGAAATACATGACCAAACCCGGTTAATCGCATCAATGCGTTCGGTTTTATTAGAGTATTGTTTAGTTGGTTCGGACATCCAAGCGAACAATCCCTCCCCAAACATTTTGGATAATGTTGTGTCAGTCGAGTATGGAGGCCCCAGTTTATCACCTCAAAGTCTTGATATTCAATCAGCAATTTAACGGTTCTGGGCGTGTGAATAGGGGAGTTATCTAGGTGAAATATCCACTCCAAGTCCCCAAAAACTACATTCACCTCTGGAGAAGCCTCCTCCAAAATAAGATATAATAAGATATCTCGTGCATTCCTGATGATACTGACTACAGTTTTATGGTGCCATATTAGGTGTTCTTCTTTTCGTAGGTCGCGAAAATAATAATTATAATCATAGGGACCCTCTAAAATCAAATTTTGTTTCATCCAAAAAAATAACTTGATACCACTGTCTACTCCACGTCAGGTGGGAATGGGAAAAAATAAGGCGACGTTCTTTTCGGCGATCATGTAGGGGTGTTTTTTTTTTCTTCGGGCGTTTTAAATGTGCAGCTTTTGAAATAATTCATTTTACTGTAGATATGCATGAATATACACCCGACTTTTCCTTTATTTTGGCAGCTGAGTCGTATGAATTTGATGCATTTTTCAGAATCGCTCTCTTATCGGCAGCCGTAACAGCACTTACGACACGACCTTTTATATGAGTCGCATAGTTTATGGCATCGCGTACATAATTGGATACAACCTTGCATCTTCTATTCATATTTTGCGATATTTTATGAATGGACAGTCCGCACACCCAGTAAGTTTACGCCTCTGTAACATCTTCTCTCAAACATATTATGCAGAAACCATGTATATGTTCATATGTTTGCAAGTCTCAAACTCAGTTGTATTTAAATACAAACAGTGCCATGTTTCCTGGCAAACATGTATGCTTTTACGTGGACACATGCGCATTCTTCAACCCAAACATCCATATATTTACGTGGAAGTATTCGCGTGTTTCCCCCAAGCCTCTATTTACTTACCTGGAGACGTTCGTGTCTTTCCTCCCAAACGTAATAATATTTAGAAACGAATTATCCTTTGATTTCAATATATATGTATTATTTATTATAATTAATTTTATCAATATAAATCAACATTTATAAATATTTAGTACAAAAAATTAAAAGATTTGAAACGGTCCATTTTACATATACTTGCATTCAATGCAATATTGTTTTTTTTTGTTTTTGATGAAATTAAAATATGCTGCTCGTTTGCTTCTCATTTCTTTGTTGTGTCTCTCGTTTTTGTTTTCAAAAGATTTCAACTATGCGTTGGTTATCACATGGTCCGCCATTCCAGTTTTCCCAGTAAAGGCACGTACAGACAACGAGCTTCACGTTGTTGCCCTTTCCAGTTTCTTTCCACATAATCTTTTCACACTTTGGTAGCACACATCCATATATACGAAGTACATACACAAAAACCAAAGCAACATCACAAACCACTTAAAATTTTTTATATTTTGTTCACTGATCAAGCGCTTTTGATATCCTCTGCCCGATGAACCATTGACGAATGAATACATGAAACTACAATCCAATACATCTACCAAAATATACTGACTTCATCTGCAATTTACACACACATTCAGGAATTTTTATGAACCACTGACAGAGAATAATGCAAAAATATAGACAAACACTTAAATGATAGTGCTCGAGAGAGCATACAGTGTGAACAAACACAGCTGTATTTGCATCACAAAAACAGATATATTTGGGTCGCAAAACACATACATTATAACATATTAATCATTGTGTCTCAAATATGTAATATTGAATAGCAAACTCAATGTGTTTGGACACATGTATATTATATTTGGGACAAGTTTCAAACACACGCTATATTTGGATTCAAATAACAAAAAACAACAGATTTTGCAGCATGTAGTTTTTAATCGAAAAATTCCAAATTTTAAATTTGATGTTGATCTGCAACAGACTTCTACACTAAAATTGAAAGTGGCTTGATGGCGCTATTCAAATGAACCAAAAAAAATAACTTGAGTTTTTGAATGATATTTTCTTTTATTTTTTTTACGAGGCACACTAATAAAATTAGGGCAATCTTATGTTGTAGTTTTTGTAATTAAACGAATGTTTTAGTACACGTAGATACATCCAATGCACTGGCATTATTATTTTAGGGGAAAGAAAGCTAAAAACATTCTCAAGAGGGGGCGCTATTCAAATGAGCAGCAGTGTATACTTATATACTATCTGTTCTTAAACTGGTGTCTTGTTGAAGCAAAAAAAAAAAAACTGCCCTGACTCAACTCTCATATGTAAATGATGTTATGAAAAATCACAAAAGAGCTCTTTTGTATGAAGATATAATGCTAAGCAGATGGAATGCAAGTGTTCATGATACGTGTTCCATTGAATACCTCATACACATTATTCGTGATACAATTTAAATTGTTGCTGGCTGTGGATCCCCAGTACTGGCATCAGGTGTGCCAAAGTTCCAGTATGTTAAATTTTTAGTACGTAGATATATTCAGTATATAATATTTGCGCAAGGTCAATTATACACATATCTTCGGATCAAATCCGTTGACCTAGAAAGTTCTTAGTATTGTATTTAAATATAATCATGTTATAGTTATTGCCTATTATGACCGTCGATGGTCCAATGGTTAGTGTGCGCGGCTGTTGTACATGACCTCGTGGGTTAGATCCCTGCTCAGGCTACCTTACATTTCTCTCGACGACGGTCACCTCGCTTAGTGACGGCGACACAATCGCGTACTTAGCCATAAAAAAAACTTCTCAAAATGTCGTTCAGAACTGGTGTGAAACTGTAGGTCCCAATCAGTGTGTGTAAAACTAGAAAGCGCACAGCACACTTATTGCAAGAACCTCTCCCTATACTTTCATGGGATGTAATGGGAATACATTATTTTTTTATAATTCTTTCATCTTCGCCCCAATAAGGACATCGAATCTGAAACGGGTGTCTTCTTCTGATTTAATTTCCATATCGGATGCTCGAGCGACCGTAATTCCTCTTTCGATCTCGAAACGATATTGGCGTCCGATCTCGAAATGAGGACGGATCCAATCTCGAAACTACAACTGAACCGATCTCAAAATTAACCTGAATTTAATTTCGAAACGAGAACGGAACTGATGTGTAAATCATATCGGGCCCGGATCGGATCAGCGAAAGCGCAATCCAATGTTTCACACTCAAACCGGATTCGAATCGGATCCAAGTCCGACTTTGTGCCTATTGGGATTGTAAGGGATACTAAATAGGTCGGGTGCATAAAAAATAATCCATGTGTCATCAAGACAGGCGATGGATGTGAATCTTCAGGTGTGTAGTTACAATAATTTTTGCAATTCGGTTTGTTGTCCCATGACAGTGAACATTTATTCGTATGTAAAGCTGTATTCGTGTGAGAGTGTTTAAACGGGTGAGTAGGTTCAGTTTGACGTCTTCTTAGAGGAAGGTTTGACTTTACTCTTAGTGTTTCTCGCATTTTCTTTGTTTATATCGTGCCGTCATTGCTACCATTCGTGTTGCTCAGTATGCGATTGCATATGAACGCGTGCATTACAGTATGTACCCAATAAGCGGACTGGATCCAAATCGGATCTAACTTCTCAGATTTTATTACGAGTACGGATCCATTCTCAATTCGAGATTGGATCCGCAATCGGATGTAATTCCTCTTCCGTTCTCGAAATGAGTATTGAGTCTGACATCGAAATTATATATCCGATCTCGAAACGAGATATTGATCTCGAAACGATATGTAGAGTTCGAAGAGTTCTACAAAAAATACAACATATTATTTAGAAAAAAGGGGTTTCTAAATTAAACTGATCTAAGAGCACTACTTTGTACTACTCAGGCACTAACATAATTCCCATTATATATGAATATAATGACATGAATAATAACACTATGCGACAAATGGTAGGAGTCAGTAATCGGCAGGGGTACTGACTACAGCACGCTGAAAAATTTGTCTTTTTGTTGTTGTTTGTAACGCGTTTAGAAACTGTTCGCTAATATATTATAATTCTACCTAAACACATTATGTTGGATATCCAATAGAACATGTTTGGGACACAGTAATGAATAGGTTAAAATATATGTATTTATGATCCAAATGGGTTTTATTGTGGTAAACTGCTGAAAACAAAATCGTGACAGAACTAAGTAAAATAAAAAAGGAGCAGATCTTATATTCACGAAAACAATACTTGCAAACATGTACATGGTTCCTGCAATATGCTGCTTGGTACGTTATTTTTCAGCGTGAGGGTAAAGTTATATCAAGCGATTTTTAATTGTACTCTTAAAAACACGTTAAATAAATCATTAAATTGTTAACAATTGATTATAAGTAACACATACCAAATCCTGTGTTATAATTATAAGATTTTATGTCTTGTTGTGCAGGATTTTCCAAATAAATAAATAAATAAAAACAATAAAGACAAGATCCTCATCCCATACAGACTCCGAACAAGAAGGCCAACCACCACGCAAGAAAGTAAAGGGAGCAAACAACCGAAAATAAATGTATGCGTTCATACACCCAGAGAACTAATTATTTGAAAAGAGCAATTTGTAGCAACCGTAAATTCGGCTGTTGAGGTTGCCACAACCGAATTGAGGTTGCTACGACCGAATTTAGTCCCAACAACCGAAATTCGGTTGAAACAACCTCGTTTCATAATTGATTCCGTTGTGCCAACTAAATCTTCAATTATATTCGTTCAATCAACTAAATTTTCCAAAATTTCGGTTGGAACAACCGAACTTGAAATTAATTCGGAATAACCGAATTTGGCATCAATTCGGTTGTAGTAACCGAATTTGGTATCAATTCGGTTGTAACTGTCGAATTTGGTATCAATTCAGTTGTCACTACCGAATTTGGTATCAATTCGATCGCATTAACCGAATTAATCCTAAAGTCGGTTGTAACGACCGAATTCGGCGTCAATTCGGTTGCTGTAACTGAATTTCTCATGAATTCTGTAGGAACAACCGAATTTCGTTTTCAATTCGGTTACTACAACATAATTCTATGTATTTAAAATTTGACGTTTAAAATTATAAAAACAAATATTATATTGAAAGAAGTTAAAGAGTTTATAAGTGTTCTCGTCATGGTGTTGTTGGTGGTAAGGTAAGTAAAAATATTGTAATTGTGGTTTTTGTGTTAAACCGTCTTATTTTGCAGAGAATGTCCAAACCGATATCAAGAGTTTTGAAGCTTTCCAAGTTCGGTATGCAATAATGCTGCAAAAATCTGTGTAGGAAGTGGTTTAGGACCTAAATCAATATATACAACACGTCAGAATTGGTGCGGTGACCCATGATAGCCGGGACTTCAAAAAAGGTCGGTAGTGACATAAAATAAATGTGTTATTCTAAGAATAATCCCATATAAATAACTTTAGTTTCTCGCTCCCTAATGTTTTTCATAAGAATACTGGATAATAAATCATTAGTTAATAATAAAAAAAATTCAAAATTCATTTCAGACACAATATAAATTCGGATGTGACAACCTCTAGTGAGGTTGCGACAACGTCTAATGAGGTTGCAACAGCCTCTAATGAGGTTGCAACAACCTCTAATGAGGTTGTGTCAACCTCTAATGAGGTTGTGTCAACCTCTAATGAGGTTGTGTCAACCTCTAATGAGGTTGTGTCAACCTCTAATGAGGTTGTGTCAACCTCTAATGAGGTTGTGTCAACCTCTAATGAGGTTATGTCAACATCTAATGAGGTTGTGTCAACCTCCAATGAGGTTATGTCAACATCTAATGAGGTTGTGATACCCTCTAATGAGATTGTGTCAACCACTAATGAGGTTGTGTCAACCTCTAATGAGGTTGTGTCAACCTCTAATGAGGTTGTGACAACCTCTAAGTTCGGTTACGGCTAATTCGGCTGTCTCAAACGAATTTTTCTGTGAGTGTAGATTTTTATGCTCTATATCTCATTTTGTTCATAGGTCATGTGACTTTACGTGACAGTCGTAAGACTTGACACTTTTTCCCGTTTTGCATTTTTCATGATTTTTAAAAAAAATTCTTGTTTATTTTTTTAAGCAAAAAATTATTTTTTCTTTATACATTTATTTATAACTGCAAAATTGTTGCTTGTGTAGAGAAATAGTATTTCAATAGACTAAAGAAATTGTAATTCTAATCTTATTGGAGCAAAATCGGACTAGTCGTTCTCTAGTTATGTCAAACAAGAGAGCCCCTAACGTGACAAATTCCCCTATATGATACTTAGTAAATTCAAATCGACATATTTCTATTCCTACGCTTATAGGTCCACAATTATTGTCCAATTATTTTACAGAGACAATTTATAATTGTAAGCTAAATTAAGTATAATATTGTCTACTCAGGGTTAACCTGACACATAAAACTAGTGCTAGGCCCAAGAATACTTCATGCTGACTTTAATGATAATAAACAATAGGATTATAAATATAGTATTCAAAATTTAAAAAATTAATCGACATAAGTCGGATCGATAGGTCCGTGATTTTTTGAACTTCTCTCGTAGGTCTATGAAATGCAACACTGTTCCCGTCAAGTACCACCCGTTAATAGACTACTGTCAAATTTTGAGCAAGTTCCGTCATTTACTTTGCGTTTAACAGCCGTTCAAAACATACAACCTCTTGCATTTTTTTAAAAATGGATAAAAGTGAATTTCGATTTCTCATTAAACATTATTTTTTGCGAAAGAAAAACGTCAATAAAACCAAGGAAAAGCTTGATAAATACTATCTGGAGTCTGCACCATTCGTTGTGTTTGCACAAGTACAAATGACACTGAACGTTCTGGACTGCCATTTGAGACCAATATACCCGAAAATTCGAATAACTCCACGATATCGTGTTGGCCGGTCGAAGAGTAAAAGTGCGTGAGATTGCTGATGCCATAGACATTTCATATGACAGTGAGGTTTCGATTCTAAATGCTCAGTAGGGTTTAAGAAAGCTGCCTGCATGATGGGTGCCGCGTTTGCTCTCAATTGACCATAAACGTAATCGTGTGACAACTTCAAAGTATTATTTGGAAATGTTTAATTGGGCTACGAATTGGTACCTGATTTGCCATTTTCTCCGGATTTAGCCCCCAGTGACTATTTCCTATATCCAAACCTATACAAATGGCTCGGTGGAAAGAGATTTAGCTCCAACGATGAAATTATTGATCGAACAAATGAAACAAATTTTTGAGGGGATACAAACATTGGAGAAATGTTGGACTAAGTGCATTGAGCTAAAAGGAGATTATGTTGAAAAATAATTTTTTTTTGGAAAAAAAAACTGTGTTTCATTTAAAAATCCGCCCTCTAAAATCGATATAAAAATACGCAAACGAGAAACATTCGTGTTACACTAACTTATATTTTTCCTTTTTACAATGAGTAACGTTATTGTCAAAATCATATGGTTCCAACTACACTAATTGCCCAACGCAATTCCACGTTTAACCAACATTACCTACGAAATATAGACGATCACTGAGTACATACCTGGTCATTAGACTGTTCATCATTAAATCATGGAACTGCACGCAATTGTAAGTTGCATGCTATCATTGCTATGCTATTATATTTACTTTGAAGAAAACCTCAAACCCAATAGTCCCCCTGTCTTAATCGATTAATCTTAGGTATCAGTGTAAAAGGGATATTTAATTTATGCAAAAGTTGTGTTCAAAAGAAAATTTTCCTCCTTCTACTGTTGCTTTCAGGTAACATTTCCGTGTAAACCAAAGAAGCCTACGTAACTTGTGGAAAGTGTATCCGTACCTTTTTAATCTCTTTCGTGAAACTTTTTTTTAACAAGTATTTAAAAAGTTGGAAAATGGATAAATTAACACCCAAAAGTTTTATGAAATAAGCAACAACTGCAAGAGTTGATAGGAAAATTGTGTGAAAAATACCACACGATAATTTTTCTGTTATTTATTTTGCAGCAAAAAAAATCACCTTGACGGGCTACAGCATCAAGCACTTAATTATCAAAACGAGTGTCTCCTGGAGGCAGCAACGCACGCTTTTTGGTCATTTTGTGACGAGTCCCATTTTGGATGAAGGAACAAACTTATACCTACCCACGGGAGGTCCACCAAGTGGCAATGCATCCGCAGAAGTGAGGACTCCATCATCGGTCACTACTTCTTCGAAAGTGATGAAGGCATTACAATCACTCTCAATCGAGAGCGATAGCGATCGACAATAACCAATTGCTTTGGCGAGAATTGGGTGATATGGATGTGAACAATATAAACGACGCCGTTGCGTGCCACACAGCTGATATAACAAATGACATTTTGTACGAATAACACTGCGACACCAAAAAAATGATGGGGTTCTGTCAACGGATTAACCCTCTAACTGTAACGTATAACCATAATTTTTACTATCTTTTTTGAAAACTCGGAAAAAACTGCTCCAAAACTACGGGGGGCGTGGTCAAAATGTATTACAAAAAATATCGCCATAAAATTTCACTATATGTATCCGAACACTCCAAACACACAAATCTTAGCCCAAGTGCTAGATAAAAAATGAAATATGATCAAATTCATAATATTATGTGGACTATTTTTACTGGAAACAGCAAAATGACAAAATTCATTATTAACCCTTAGAAGGCAGTTAGTTTTTGCTTATCATCTATCACTTGGGCTAAGATTTGTGTTTTGGAGTGTTCGGGCACATATAGTGAAATTTTATGGCGATAATTTTTGTACAACATTTTGACCACGCTCCCCGTCATTTTGGGGCATTTTTTTGCGAGTTTACAAAAAAAAGTAAAAATATGGTTATACGTGACAGTTAGAGGGTTAATTTGTTCCACAAAAATGTTTATCTGAATCTTTTCTATAGACGCGTCGCGACGCTACCAAAGGGCAGCGAAATATTGGATACAAATATTATTTTAAAAACGACCAAACTCTCGAACATTTTAATTTTGAATATAATACGAAAGGTCGGATATCGGTTAATCATATTTTTAGTTAAGAAGTAACAAAACATTAGAATTAACATCAGTCTTCCCCTATTTTAAACCCCTTTATTAGTTTATTAAATATTTTGAAAGTTTTGTTGTTATTCAGATTTATCGTGCTGAATTTCTGTGAACTCTTTCCAGACAAGTGTTCTCAAGATTTTCGAATATCCCTGGCAATCAGTGCATGTTCTGTTTTATTTACAATTCATTGGCAATCTTGTTCTTCTGATTCTTCTTTATTGTTTGCCAGGCTTGCTCTGATATTCTTAATCTTTTTCGAAGGCATTACTACATACAATTTTAAATATTTCGAATAGAAATTTTCCGTCTATCCCTAGATTAAAGATTTTATAATGTTTGTAGTTACATCAGCACGATTTTAGACAAAAATTTTGAAACAAAATAATTGAAACGCTGACTACAGAAACCACATGGGCCAATTTTTGTTAAACAAAATAACTGAATCGCTGAAACCACATGAGACCATTTTTCTGAAATGCTGGACATACGCAGGGTAGGCAGAAATGATTTGAGTCTGGTTGTTAAAAATCTGAAAACCCAGCGCACAGAGGGGCCGATTGCAAAAAACACGAATAAATATCACAACTTTTAAAGTATTATTCTGATCATTTTGGAATGTACCAGACATTTCTAGAGGAGACCTTAGGTTTTAAAAATACAGTATCCAGCGGTACCCTGTATGCCACAGGGTGTCAAAGTTGACCACATTGGTACTTTGGTGCAGTTGAAATTTCAAAGTATGTTACTTCCACACTTATCGGCCGATTAAAACGTTTCTTTTTGTAATTTGAGAATCTACCTTTGGAGAATCTACTACGCACGACAAACAAAAAATATGCTAATTGTTCCGGAATATGCTTTACCGTTACTAAGATATTCTCAATCAAAATTGAAGGTTTTAAATTTTGCCATCGACGTTTTCCAGTTTTTTGTTAATAACTCGGCTACTCGAGGGGAATGAATATCCCTCAAAACTCCACTAAATTAGGAACACTCTAATAAAGAATCCGCTGTAAAAATTCTTAAGCTATGTCAACCCGTTTGGAATAGCGGACTTCTCAAATTTGGGATTTTTTTTCAACATGTAAAAAACACATTATTTTCCCGAAAATTTACCATGATTCATTCAGTATTTTCTTTAGTTTTTTTCAAAAAACCTATACAAAGTTTTAAAGTTTCCTGAAAGACTAGACTTTGGCAAATACAGTTAATGTAAAATTATGATCATTTAGAAATGCACCCTACAGTCAGCATTCACTGAAAATTTGCAATTTTTGAACAAATTTTTCAATTTCGATGTTTGGCAAAAATTTCGCTCGATGTTTTTTATATATTTTTTTCTGTATTGTAGAGCCAAACCTTCTCAAATACACGCCAAAAGATAAATAAATCCTACGCATAATTGAGCTCCGGACAGCTTAAAATGTAAAAACAGTCGAATTTTCATACAAGATTTGTTTGGAATTAAAAGTATCTAAGTTGTTTTTCAATAATTAGAAAACCCTTAATTGTATTTAATTTCTTCTCTCTACATATAAAAAACTGCGTGAGATACCATCAATATGTACTATATACTTTAAATCAAATTCTGTAATCATTTTTCCAAAATTATTTTCTTCGATTTTATTCGTATTTTTTTCAAAATTATTATAAAAAATTTTGAGCTGTGAATATTTCTGAAGACAGTTTTATAGAAAAAGAGTTTTGCTTTCCGACCATATATAACATGTCTATTTACTGTTCCAACAAGTGTAGGTATCACTCGTAAACCTAACACTTTGACCTGATTTTGCAATTCCTGTATCATGTCGATTGCATCGCTCAGGATGACAACGACAATATGGCATTGAAAAATACTTCATATTTTTAACCGATTTTGGGAAACTATGGCTTGAGATCATAAAACACTTCGAACTGGCCTAATTTTGGCAAAGTCAGCATGAGTTAGTGACTCATGTTGTTAGTAGCGTTTATAGTAACACTACTGATTAATTATTAACTCATTTGGTTTCTGCAATCAGCGATAACATTTTTTTATAGTAACACCAGACAAAAACAGTGAAATAACGTATCTACATTATAAAACATCATGTCTAAATTACACTAGACATCGAAACCCTATTGAAATATGCATAAAGTGTCACGTAACAAACAAACGTATTAATACAAAACAAAACTATCATCCTATTCAAACAAACTAAACAAAGTATTTTATCACGCTAAACTATTTCAAAAAATTTAAAGGCTTGCATATAAATATTAACTTTAGTCGTTGCTGTCATTTACTGCCAAACTTATTTGCTCCCATTCTCAGGACACTTCACTCTCCATTGTCTTGTAATCACATTTGGTGCCGGCATTCTGCACTACTTGCGACAACTTCAGAGAACGCAGTTTCAAAAAACCATCATCAGCAGCAAATAATAACAGGAATTTCTCCCTTTATGGTCGTTAAGGGCCATCACAGCTGCATTAAGATTATTTGTGTGCGAACTAAACGAAGTACAATAAAAAGGAATACAGAGAGAAACTATTTAAGCAGATCTTTAATATGTCATGTGCAGAGGAATCATTAACGGATATTTGTATATAAAAATGTATATTAGAGATATGACATTTTAATTTTTTTTGTACATGCGATGTCAGGGGACATCCGGTTGGAACGAAGTTCCTTTCGCTATATATTATGTACTAGTTAGTTCCAACAGGCCTAAGGCGCCCGTTAAATAATACGATAATTTAAATGGAAAAAAGAAAAAAGATACTTTTCGTAAAATGATAAACTTTTTTAAGAAATATTTTTTTATTGAATGTATTGAAATATATTTTTAGGTAATTTTTTAAGAATATGTATTACATTGTCCCGAAAAGGTCCGTTCTTTAATGAGAGGCATTTTATTTATTAAAAGCTAATGTTTTTTTTAAGAAAAGGCACCATTTTTAATAGGAAGTACTTTCTGTAAAAAAAGCTTTTAGAGTATGAATATTTTTTACAAAGAAGTACTTTTTCTAAGAACAGGTACTTTTTAAAGAAGTGGTACTTTTTTTTTATTAAAAGGTTATT
This sequence comes from Phaonia tiefii, assembly GCA_963931995.1. Classification (NCBI taxonomy): domain Eukaryota; kingdom Metazoa; phylum Arthropoda; class Insecta; order Diptera; family Muscidae; genus Phaonia; species Phaonia tiefii. The sequence goes on from OZ008368.1 coordinate 31,093,097, forward strand.
TTTTTACGAAACTTTACTTATTTTCAGAAAGGCTACTTATCTTAAGAAAAGAAAAGGTATTATTTAATTTTTAAGAAACGGTACTTTGAAGAAAAAGAATGTTAGTTTTCAGTTGTGTCGGCTTAAGGTCATAAGAATAAAAAGAAAACACTTCAAGTATTTCTTCTTACAATTTTATTAATATTTTTCAATATTTCGACCAACTTCGTTGATCATTTTCAAGGATCTGATAAAACAAGAATAAACACAAAGTATTCATAAACATTATTGAACAGTTCAAACAAGCATCAACGTAAACAAATATATTATTTCCCCCAAAGGGAGAATGATTAATTTTAGTTACATTTTGAGATAACACAGCGCGCGTCCAAGTTTTCCCGCAAGCTTATGTCAACTGACTTGCCCTTCTCTTGCATTTGCCTATTGTGTGCCTATATTTGATTGAAAATGTTTGGGAGAAAAGGTTTTTTTTAATAGAAGGTATTTTTTTTGAAGAATAGTTTTTTTTTAAGAAATCGGATTTTTTGTAGAATTGGTCCTTTTTTCAAGAACAGGTACAATTTTAAGAGTAGGTACTTATCTCAAGAAAAGTTATTTTGATTTACAAAAAATGTACTCTTTAAAGAATAGGTGGTTTTTTAAGAAAAGGCAATCTGTTGTAAGATTTTTAGGAAAATGTACATACTTATTTAAAAAAATTCCTTTTTTAAGAAAACGTACTTTTTGTAAGACAATTTTTGTAAGACAATAAATATACTTTTTTAATTTTTAAGCAAATGTATTTCATTAAGATAAGGTATTTTTTTAAGAAAAGATACTCTGTTTAAGAATATTGGTAGGTATTTTTTTTTTAATTTTACTTTATTTAAGAAAACGCACTTATTTAAGAAAATGTTATTTTTTTAAACTTCTTTCACTTTGGGTTTTCTAAATTTACTTTCAATTCGGCTCAAAACTACAATATGTAATAAACAGGCTCCACCCAGAAAATATCCCATTAAACAAAAAATTTTTCTCCATATGCTAGTCTAGACACAAACCAAACCAAAAGTAAGAGTGTAAAGCATGAAACACATAGACGACGATAGGCTACATGAACACACGACTACAAATGCCGCTGACTGCAAATGTAGACGTGTGGCAGCTACTGAATTATTTTCAAGACGGCAACTGCAAAGTAAACAGCTGATCTGTAATGTTGACGTTTGTGTTATTGTGTTATTTGTGTTAGAATAAAATAAAATGTCTGGAGAATATTTAATACATATTACTACAAACATAACAAAAATTGTGAAAACAGTTGATTATTCTGTCAGTGGTGCCACTTCAGGCATTGACAGCTCTAAGCTGTTGATTGTCGCCCACACAAATAGAAATTAGTTTAATTCAACTACAGCTACATAAGTAGCATAGACAACAACCTGCAGTCGTGTCGCCTTGCCGTCGTTAAAATATTCACTTGCATATAAACGCATGTATTTTATTTTTGACAGGTTGTGGTCGGTAGCCTGTCGTCGTCTATGTGTTTCATGCTTGAGAGTAAGTGTGTGCTTGCACTTTGGCTTTTCTAAGTTTTCTTTTTATTGGGTTGAAAACTACAATATGTAATAAACAGGCTCCACCCAGAAAATATCCCATTAAATAACAAATTTTTCTCCATATGCTAGTCTAGGCACAAACCAAAAGTATATAAGTATAAAAGTAAACAGGCTCCACCTAGAAAACTTCCCTTTAAACCAAACCAAATCAAAAGTACCCATTATAGTTGATAATAATGGATTGTAATAAAGTAGTTAAAAACAAAGTTGTTTAAATTGTTTATTTAGCTGTCATCCCGCAACGTGCGATAATGAACTTAGTTCCAAAAATGAAAATACTTGGCTGTATGTTATAAGAAATGCTACAAAACTGTACTCTGGCTTAATTTGGCGACAAAACCCTTCCCCATAAAAAGTTTCCGAATTTTGGATTTTTAAAAATTTTTCCCACTGTTCTAGAAAATTTTCAATGATTATTTAATTCGCCAGCATTCAGTTGGAATTAATTCTACCCAACCAAATTTTAAACGGTGAACATTTAAAAAAATCCACTAACTCTAAGGAGTTCAAAACTGAGTTTGCAAAAAATTTAATTTTTTGAGAAAGTCAAATTTCATGTTAATCCGATTTACAAAAAATATCATTTATCAGAAAATATCAGTCATACATGGGGCAAAAATAATTATATGACAATTATAATTTGTTGTTTAATTTGAATTTCCTGTCCAAATGCAAATTCAAAAAACTTTCAATACCATTGGCAATTGTACTTATTTTTTAAAGCATTTTCTTTATATCTGGCAATTCTGACTTTCAAATATTTTATGAATTTGAGTTTACTATGAGGCAATACCTATCAAAGCCACAAACCTTTATATATAAAAAAACTTTAAAAACAGTATTGCCAGCAGTCAATCTAATTCAAAATAACTAAAAGTATTCCCATAGTTCATTACAATTGGCGTCTGCTTCCACAACCTGCATTTGCATTGCCTGAGTAAATGCAAATTCAGAATCTTTTAATTGCCATTGCGAACAATGGTAATTCTTTTACATTTGCATTAGGTAAAGTAATGCAAATTAAAATCCAATGCAAATTAAAAACCATGTATGATACCAGTCTAACTTCCAACAATATATAATAAGATAGATTTTCTCAAGGCTTTCGTGGTGAGATGGTGGGCCAAATTAGGGTACCTCGCTGAAAAAGCGTTTCAAAACCGGATTTTAAAAGGAGAGAATCTGTGGTTTACTTCATCTAAATTAATTTTCGGCAAAAAGAGTGTAAAACATGATATTTCCCTTATTCCAAAATTGATTTGTTTTAAACTCATATTTGGACTTTCACAACATAATGCTTTTACTAAGTTTTATCAATTCCAACCATACATGGGATTTTTTAATTTGCATTGGATTTTAATTTGCATTACTTTATCTAATGCAAATGCAAAGGAATTACCATTGTCCGCAATGACAATTAAAATATTTTGAATTTGAATTTGCTCAGGCAATGCAGGTTGTGGAATCAGATGCCAATTGTAACGAAATATGGGAATGCTCTTAATTATTTTGAATTTGTTTGACTGCTGGCAATTCCGTTTTTAAAGTATTTTATATGTAGAGGTATGTGGTTTCGATAGGTATTGCCTCGCAGTACTTTCAGATTCATAAACCTGTATGTAGTGTATTAAATACTTGAAAACCAAAATTGCCAGATATGAAGGAAATGCTTTGAAAATAACATAGAATAATACATACCATAGAAGCTTTTATTCGCTCAATAAATTAAACGTCATAGGTACGATGGAAAGTAAACATTGGATGGTGGGAAATATGGGTTCAATAATACCAGATGGTGGCAATAGTATACTGCGATCCACAAAGGAACAACAACCGAATTTCGTTTTTTTGTGGCAAACTAGTTGTGTTAAATACAATACAAATGTATACCAACGACAAAAGTGAACAAAAAAGTGCAAAATATATTTATATTTTTCAGTTATACACCAAAACGACAGGAAAAAGTAAAGTGAACATATTTTGTAACTCTACCTGGTGTAAGATAATTTTAATTTTAATTGCTCTCATTTCCACAAACCTACGATGAAGAGTGTGAAATGAAACGTCAGATGAGAGAATAAGTTTATCTACGTATGTATTATTCTATGAAAAATAAGTACAATTGCCAATGGTATTGAAAGTTTTTTGAATTTGAATTTGAAAAGGAAATTCAAATTAAACAACAAATTATAATTGTCATATACTTAATTTGTCCTATGTATGATTCCAACAAAAGTGTCAGGAATTATCTGTACGTTGATAAATTTTTAGAACATTGAAAATTAAGTGCTAAAATTACGAACCCCGAAAACATTGATCGAAGTCATGAAAATGGTGTATGTCCCCGAATAAATCCTGAAGACGCCGTTATTTATTTTTGTAGCATTTTCCATAATGTGCGGCTACGTAAATATAGTGTTAGAAAAAGTCATATCCCTAATGTACATATGTTGAAATGCCCACCTTTAGTCACATCGCGTCACCCTCGATAATTGTTTATATTTTTGAAGTTCGGTTTTCTTTTGTTTGAAATGCTTTTAATCAGCTGACTAAACTCTTTGATACACAGTTGCACAGCTGATATTTTAAGCTTAAATTTGTGATATCTCACATTATTTTCAGAGGTCAATTTGCATTTAATTCGTGTTGTGTATATCAAAATAAGCATTTTCGTCAAATTTTGCTGTTTTATTTCCGAAAAGTCAAAAATGCGGCAGAAGCACACCGGGATGTTTGTGACGTGTATATTTTGGATGCTTCAACAGAACGCAGCTTGGAAATGTTGTAACGTAACGTGACGCCTGTACATAATTTAAGTAAATCTTCTATACACTCACCCCTACACTTCTCAGGTCTGATCGACACGTAACTATATATATAGTGTTTTCTAATAAGGACTTGACAACTTTTTTTTAAATAAATCGCAAACCATTTGAGATATTTCCAAAACTTTATGATCGACTTAAAATACAATCAAAACATTTATGAATGGAACTCGACTTCGTTCTTATGGCCACCGCGGGCGACCCAATGACTCGGTCACACACTTCGGCCGTGACGGTCGCTATTTCGCGTTCAATGTTGGCTCTCAGTTCTTCCAACGTCGTCGGCTTGTTGGCATAGTCCAATGATTTGACGTAGCCCCAAAGGAAAACGTCTAGAGGCGTTACATCGCACGAACGAGGCGGCCAATTGTCTGGTCCATTTCTTGAGATAACACGGTCACCAAACTAACTCTTCAATAAATAGATTGTAACGTTGCCTGCGTGGCTTCTGGCACCGTCCTGTTGAAACCACATGTCGTCCAAGTCCATGTTTTCCAATTCGGGCAAAAAATAATCGTTAATTATGGCGCGATAACGATCGCCACTCACAGTAACGTGACGATTGTTATTGTCGACGAAAAAATATGGCCCAATGACGCCGCCGGCATGCAAACCGCACCAAACAATTGTTTTTTGTGGATGAAGTGGTAATTCATGGAGCACATGTGGATTTTCACCAAACCAATAACGCATATTTTGCTTACTGACGAACCCATTAGGCCAAATATGAGCTTCGTCACTGAAGATGATTTTGGGATTAAATTCATCATCTTGGCGCATCTTCTCCAGAGAACAATCGGAGAACGTACGTCGCATCTAATGTTCCATCGACTGCAATTCTTGAGTCAGCTTGATTTTGTATGGGTGTAAACCAAAATCTTTACGCAAAATTCGCCATAAAGTGGTGTTGGCGATGCCCAGTTCTTGATAACGCCGCGAAACCCGACTGATTTGGATCGTTTGCTACGGACGCCTGAACGGGAGAGGTATTTTCGTCACTTCGACCAACCCTTTGTCTCACTGATACGGCAGCATCACACAATGAATATGTAGACTCAAATTTTTGCACTACACTTGTTATTGTCTACTAGGGCGAGAATAACGACACGACCGAAAATTGGAGTTAACGCTTTTAAAAATGCGGCCACCGACTCCGAATTTCGGTAGTACATTTTTATTATTTGCATACGTTGTTCGTTCGTGTACTTTACCATGATGAAAATGTTGAGTTTACGGAAAAAAAGGAACGTAATATTTAGATGATCAGTGAAATAGTGCGTTCACAAATTAAATTCAAAATTGTCAAGTGCCTATTGGAAACCCCTTTACACCACGCATCAATCACACCGAAAACTTCAACCAGTCGGAGTACTTGAAATTGAGGTCACCGATCACAGACCTCGGGCTCGAATTCCGCAAGGAATCAAGAGTAAAACTTTTTACGTAAATACATTTCCGTAGTGGCTTAGGCTGACTATTCCACCATAGCGACTTCGGCTGACTATTCCACGTATTATTGTTATCAACCAATTTAAATCCGATTCCCGATCCAGTTCCGCCCATTCGAATGTACGATGTCCGTATTGAAGAACGAATCAATAAGTCTTGAGTCCTTCTCAGCTAATCCAATCCCGCTTCACCACGTGTACAACATACCATGTTTTCGATTATCTGAAATCGATTGACAGAATCCAAAGGAGTGTTCTCAAAGCATTCCCAGAAGAGTATTCTCAACCATTCCCAGAAGAGCATTCTCAACCATTCCAAGAAGAATGTTGTCCAACCAATCTCAAAAGAGTGCTCTCAGACCGAACACAAAGGAGTGTTCTCAAATCGTTAACCGTTCCCCGAAGAGTGTTGTCAAACCGTTCCTCTAAGAGTGGTCTCAGACGTAATCCAAAAGAGTGTTCTCAACCAATTCCCAGAAGGGTATTATCAACAACTCCAAACTATTCCCAAAGTGATGTTCTCAGAACAAACCTAAAGGAGTGTTCTCAAACCACTCCCAGAAGGGTATTCTCAGTCGTTCCCAGAGGATTATCGTTAACGGTTCCCAGAAGAGTGTTCCCAACGAGTGGATCAATTGACGTTGTTTCTTTAAATTAAATTATTTTGTATCATAAGACAACCAATTAAGAATATGAATTTCAGAAGGTTTAGTGGATCCTGGGCTTAACTGAGTCTTTGACAAAACTGCGTTGCAAGGTGCGTTTTGTCAATGCATCCAAACCATACAAATACAAATATCCCGAAGTGCTTTCGCGGCTTTTTTGCCTGTTCAGAAATAAAAGAGCAAAATATGACGAAAATGCGAATTTGGATCATCAATATTCGCAATACGATTTCAACGAAATCTGACCACTGAAAATAATGTGACATTTCACAAATTGAAGTCTGAAATGTCAGCTGTGTAACTGTATAAAGATGAATTTGTAAAGGTAATAAAAAGTAGTAAAAGCACAATCTATATGAAAAAACCGAAGTTACTTTCTTGCCAATCCAATATTACGTAGAAGTTTGGAAAACATCAATTGAAATTGAAAAAATGCAGTTGAAACTTAAACGTTACCAGTTGATAATTAAAAGATGTCAATTGAAATTTAAAACACGTTAATTTAAATTTATTTGAAATTTAAAACTAGTCAGTTGAAATTGAAAAGTTGTGAAAAGATTTTATATATTTATTAGGTTTTTGAATTTCTATTGATGTGTTTAAAATTTCAATGGATTCCTTTTCCATTTTAGTTGATATCTTTTAAAATGTAATCGATGGATTTTACATTTCAATTGATGCGTTTTAAATTTCAATTGATATCTTGAAATATCAATTGATGTGTTTCCACCAGAAAATTTGGAACACATAAATTACTTATAAAAGTGCTTGCATTGATAGGAAGCAGGAGCCATTTTCTTTTTTTTAACAAATACTATTAATATTATTAAATATTATTTAATAACAAATAATATTAATATAAAGACTTTTGTATTTCTTAAATTCTTAAAGACAACAAATGATCAGAAATGTGTTCCCTATTTAAAATAAAATTTTGGTATAAAAAATACATTTGTGTAAAAGCCAACAATGGTCATTTCCGTTCCAATTAGTCCGTTTTCCCAAATTAGAGACAGTAACTCGACAATTGCATGTAATTCACTAAATGTTGAACAACTTGGAATATATTGGAATGGGTGAACAAGAAACATTTATAAACCAAATAAAAATATTTGTAGACATTTGCTTCGGTTTCCATTTCAAAGTCCAAACTGGAAACACGACAAACATTTTAAGTAAAATTTATTGCTGTTTATATAGATACAAAAACACACCTTTTTAAGTATTCTGGGTCGCCCAAAAAAGTTGAGGTTGTACCTGATTTTTTTTTTTTGTTTTGTCTTTTTTATTTGATAAGGAGTCATGGCTTAAAGGACAAATTTTACAGAAGCTTAAACAAAGTATTAGGAATTATAATTAGAATTACACTGCAAGACAAAATAATCAAGTAAATTTTTTTTTATTACGTATTACCAACATGGCGAAGGTGCTCAATTGTTTCGCTTAAAGTTTAGTAAAATTTTAAAAAATCCCCACACCACCTCGACAATTGTGTCCAATTATATTGTTTGTAATACGAACTGCAAAACAAGGATATAACGGAAAAAGGGACATGAACAAAATAACACAATCAGCAAGTCTTTATTTTTCCTTCTTCATTTTATAGTTCATTCTGCAAACAAAAAGATTTATTGTTCTTTATGTCAATGTAAAAACACAGACAAATAACACAGCCCAACACAATATTTTGTTAGTTAGTCAAACACCCAAAATACGGGCCGTTGTCCGACTACATTTTGTTCTACGGGTTCACGCTGTAAAATCTGTATTTTTTTGTTGTTTGAATGCAAAATCTGGAGATTGTCGCAAGTATAATATAATTGTGTTCAAACACATCGTGTTTGCTATTCAATATTACATGTTGGAGACACAATCAGCAATATGTTATACTTTAATATATGTGCATTTCCACAGAAACAATCGACCACATCACGTCACTATCGATAATTACTTATATTTTAGGACCAGTTATATTGATTGTCTTCTTTTCTTTTACTAAATATGTGGTTACTTACATTCTGTATTTAGGAAAAGAATAGAAAACAATCGAATCACATGGTAGTAAAATATAACGAATTAACCAGGGTGACGTGATGTGACATAGGGTGGCACTTTCTCTATATGTATGTGTTTGTGGCCCAAATATAGCTGTTTTTGTTGCGCTATTTACTCTATAGAGAGCAAGAGCATAAAAGAGGTACAAAAAGAAATTACCCACAATCAAAGTAGGAAGGAATTGTGCGTTAATTTTGTGTCGGTGATGCATAAAAATTCCTGTACGCTGAAAAATCAGTAGTTTTTTTTTGTTCGGATGCAAATAATGGGTTTCTCAATAAGAGCGCTACAAAAGTTTTTTTAAATAAAACAAACCCGGTTTTAGATACCAATGAAATTCTTTATTCCTGTAAAAGTACGTTCGCTGCCATTATGTATGGAACTCGATTTCTTTTGCATGGCCACCACGGGCACGTTTGCAGAAGTCCAGACGCTGAACCCTATTTCGACGGTTTTCAAGCATAAATCGGCCGATACTGCTGCAATTTCACGTTCGATATTCGTACGAAGTTCATCAATCGTCGCTGGCTTGTTGGCATAGACCATAGAGTTGCCGCAGCCCCACAGGAAATAAACTAACGGCGTCAAATCGCACGACCGGGGCGGCCAATCGACTGGGCCATTTCGTCAAATAACACGTTCACCAAACTTGGTTTCCAATAAATTGATTGTGGCATTCGCTGTGTGGCCTGTGGCGCCGTCCTGTTGGAACCACATGTCTTGCAAGTCCATATTATCCAATTGGGGCCAAAAATATTCGGTTATCATTGAACGGTAGCGATTCGCATTCATAGTAATGTGCCGGTTTTGATCATCACGGAAGAAGTACGGCCCAATGACGCCGCCGGCCCATACACCGCTAAAAACCGTAATTTTTTCGGGATGCAATTATGACTCATGGATTACGTGTGGATTGCTGTCGGACCAATAACGCATCTTTTGCTTTTTGACGAATCCATTCAGCCAGAAATGAGCCTCATTGCTGGAGATGATTTTCCGATGAAAATCCGAATCATTTTCAAGTTGTTGCCCAGACCAATTCACGAACATACGACGCTTATGGTGGTCAAGCGGCTTCAGTTCTTGCGTCAATTTGATCTTGTAAGGATGTAGGCCAAGATCTTTTTGCAAAATTCGCCACAACGACGTCACAGAGATGCCCAATGCTTGAGAACGGCGTGTGAGACACACATTTGGGCTTTCTTGAACTGAAGCCTCAGCGGCAGCAATATTCTCGACACTACGGGCACTTCTTTGTCTCACTGCCACGGGATCATTTTGTACTGAGCCTGTGGATTCAAATTTTCCCACTAGGTGCTCAATTGTTGATCTGGTAGGATGATTATGACGACCATAAATTGGACGTAGCGCTCTTAATGTTGAGGCCACTGACTCCAAATTTCGGTAGTAAATTTTAATAATTTCGACTCGTTGTTGGCTCGTATATCTTTCCATGATGAAATGGCAAACCTTATTGAAGAGAAATGTCAAAAGAGCGGGAAAAAATATGGCGTCGTTTGCTGTCCTTATCGATTTACTTTTGTAGCGTCTCTGTTGAAAACCCCTTTATAACGTGTGTTTAGAGCTTGTCGCTAATATAATGTACTTGTGTGCAAACACATTGTGTTTTCTCTTCAATATTACATATTTAAGACACTATGATTAATATGTTATAATATATAAATTTGCGACCCAAATATTTATGTGTTTGTGATACAAATACAGCTGTGTTTTTTGCACTGTACGTTGAAAAATCAGTAGTGTTTTGTTGTTCCGATGCAAATATAACATGTGTTGCTTGTCACAAATATAATGTACTTGTATGTGTCGCAAATATAATGTACTTGTGTGCAAACACATTGTCTTTGCTCTTCAATATTCTATGTTTGAGACAGAAACACAAATATTTCTGTGTTTGTGATACAAACACAGTTGTGATTTTTGCACTGTGTATGCTCTCTTGAGAGAGGACGAAAATAAAAGAGGGACAACGAGAGAGTCTATCGTATAAGTGTGTATCTGTATTTTTGCATTATTCAAGTATTCTGAATTACAAGTATTCCTGAAATCCAAATGAAGTCAATGTTGCTTATTTTGGCTGATGTATTGCGTTTTAGTTTCATGTATTCAGTCATCAATGGTTCATCGGACAGATCGGTGAAAAAAGAATAAACAAAAGCGCGGACTGTTAAATGGTTTGTGATGCAGCTTTGGCTTTTGTGTATGTGTTTTTCTTATATATGTATGTGTGCCACCAAAGTTCATATATTTACCAATTTACAAATATACATCTACATATTGACCCTAAAAACAAACTACAAACTAAACAAAGAAATACTATTAAACCTGCACTTTTACATTTACTAGCCTTAAAGCATTTTTTCCATCCAATGAGAATTTGGTGTATTTCTGTTTCCTCCTTCTATGTATGTTGATTCTCACGTTTTTGTTTTTCCTTCTTTGTTGCTTCTCACGTTATTGTTTTCAGCAGCTTTTTTAACTATTCACAAATGGTCCGTGGCTCGGAGTTTCTCACTAAAGTCTTCGGCAGACAAAGGGTTTAACGTTGTTGTTTTTTTTCCAGTTCCTTTTCCCATAATCGTTTCAAACTTCAGTAGTACACAGATATACGAATGGCAACAAAGCAACAACATACACCATTTTACCTGTCCCAGTCGTTATTAAATTTTCACTGATCACAAATATAATCTACTATTATATAATTTTTGCACACCATGCTTACTTAATCAACAAAGCGCATTTGCTACCCTCTGTCCGATGACCGAACGACGACTGAATACATAAATGTAAAATGCAACTCTATATAAGAAATAATCACTTCATCTGCAATTTACACACGTATTCACACGCTGAAAAACGGCCTCTGTAATATATTATCCAAACGAATTCTGCAGGAACCATGTGTATATTTGGCACACACTTCCAACATTCAACATGTATGCATTTACGTGGACACTTATGCGTTCGTCATCCCAAACATCCATATACTTACGTAGAAGCATTCATGTGTTTGCCCCAAACCTCCACATACTTATGTGGAAACATATGCGTATTTCCTCCCAAACACAATAATATTTAGAAGCGAATTATTCTTCGAATTCAATGCATTTGTTTTATTTATTATAATGAACTTTATCAATATACAGGGTGTCCCCTAAACTTTTGTCTAAACTTAAACACGTGATAGCTGAGAACAAAAGCTACAATGTTTGTTCTTACGCCAATTGCCTAGGTGGCTTCGTTTTCGAGATATTCGTGTTTAAAATAATTGCATTTTTGAATGCATTTTCAATAAATGCATAATCTACTTTTTAAATGAAAAAGAAATACCGTTGAAAATTGCTTCAAAATTAATTTTAAATAATTTATTTTTTCGTTTGAAATGAAAACGAATTTTGATTTAAAATGATTTCAATTAACGAAAATTTTCAAAATGAGAGCCTTGTTGCGTTATGCACTTAGATACGCGGTCTCTTATTCCAGTTGTAGTTGTATTAATAGTCATTTCCTGTCGCATTTGACTTAAAATCAATTTTGAAGCAATTTTCAATGATATTTCTTTTTCATTTAAAAAGTAGATTATGCATTTATTGAAAATGCATTCAAAAATGCAATTATTTTAAACACGAATATCTCGAAAACGAAGCCACCTAGGAAATTGGCGTAAGAACAGACATTGTAGCTTTTGTTCTCAGCTATCACGTGTTTAAGTTTAGACAAAAGTTTAGGGGACACCCTGTATATCCACACTCATAAATAAATAAAAAAAATTAAATGATTTAAAACCGTCATTTTTACGCTTACTTGCATTGAATGCATTAGTTTTTTTTACGAAATGAGAATCTGCTGCTTTTTTGATTCTTCTTTCTGTATTGTCTCTAACGGTTTTATTTGCAGAAGGTTTCAACTATCAGTTGGTTACTACTCTGCGATGGGGCAGAAACAATATACTTATATACGAATCTAGTCCATGTCAGCCAAGCGTTTATTACTTACTTTTGGTTTTTTTTTATTATATTTCACAAATGGTCCGCCGTTCCTGTTTTCTCCGCGAAGGCTCTGCCAGTCAAAGGGCTTAACGTTGTTGCCCTTTCCAGTTTTCTTCCTCAAAATACTTTATTCACTGTTTTGGAACATATATATATATATGAAAAAAAAACCAAAACCTAAAACCAAAAAGCAAAACCAAAGCAACATCACAAACCATTTAACAGTCCGAGCCTTTGTTTATTCTTTTTTCACTAGTAAATATAAAACTGACACACATATCCTTCTATAATTATTATTAATATTTCCTTCTAAATATTATTGTGTGTGGGAGGAAACGTGCATATGTTTCCGCGTAAGTAATTGCGTGGTTCTGAAGGAATGCGCATAAGTATATAAAGGATTGAGTGGAAACACACGAATTCTTCCACGTAACTATACGGATGTTTGGGATGAAACACGCATATAAATAAATGTTTTCCCGTTACATCCCATGTAGGGATTAGGGATATCTACTCATAATCAGTGAACTGTGCGCGTTCTAGTTTTACACTCCCTGATTGGGACCTACAGTTTTACACCGATTCCGAACGGTATTTTGAGAAGATTTTTATGGCTAAATACTCGATAGTGTCGCCGTCACTAAGCGAGGTGACCGTCGTCGAAAGAAATATAAGATGGTCAGAGTAAAGATCGAACCCACATTTTCTCATGCACAAGAGCCACGCACGCTACCATTGCACCACCGACGGCCAAACACGCATATGGTTCCCCACAAAAGCATGCATGTTTACCAGTTTGCATTTAAATATGAGTGAGTTTGGGACTGGCAATTGTATGAATATTTGGAGTGAATACCAAATACATATTTACATGGTTCCTAAAGAATGTCTTTGAGAGAATATTTCTTTCGACGACGGTCACCTCGCTTAGTGACGGCGACACTATCGAGTATAAAAAAAAATAACAAGCCTGTGTTAGATAACACGGGCGCATAGGTCAGACGTAGAATACGTTAGCGTATACATCGCCAATCCTTTGTATTAATGTACATACACACACATTTACACGCTGCTCGCAGAAGTAAATAAACGACAGCAAAGATCTGTAAACTTTCAAGCACACACAAGTGTCCACGCTCCCCTCCCTTCATTTTATGTTCCCCTCCAAACGAACTAATAACCGACCGATCCAACAAAACGAAATGTACACACACACACATTTACACGCTGCTCGATAAATAAACAAAGCACAGCAAAGCCAAAATCATTTGATTTCACAACAACAACAAAAACAACAGCGGCATTTACAAACCAACAACAACAGCGGCATGTACAAAAAAAGTCTAAAATATCATGCTCTTAAATATTTATTTCCTTAACTATATAAAACTTTTATATATAGACATATAATTTTTTTAATGTAATTCGAAACAAAACATATTACCAAAACTGAGTAACATATAAAAATTGCTAAAATATGTTTTAATATTTAAGTAAAAGTGGGTGAAAGTTGACAAACATTTTCTCAAAAATTTTGTGCTCCAGATCAACACCCCTACCTTAACGTATAACGTATTCTACGTTTAAAAAAAAAATACAAGCCTGTGTTAGATAACACGGGCGCATAGGTCAGACGTAGAATACGTTAGTCATTTTGCAATTAAAATATATGAATTAAATATAATTTTTGATAAATGATCTTCATTTGAAGTACAGCTACAGCAATACATTTTATGATATGGCAGCACAATAGATTAGCTGCTTTCCAACTACTTCCCAATGTATTCACAGAAATGTGTTTAGGAAAAACGCCATTGATATGGTGAGCGTATACATCGCCAATCCTTTGTATTAATGTACATACACACACATTTACACGCTGCTCGCAGAAGTAAACAAACGACAGCAAAGATCTGTAAACTTTCAAGCACACACAAGTGTCCACGCTCCCCTCCCTTCATTTTATGTTCCCCTCCAAACGAACTAATAATCGACCGATCCAACAAAACGAAATGTACACACACACACATTTACACGCTGCTCGATAAATAAACAAAGCACAGCAAAGCCAAAATCATTTGATTTCACAACAACAACAAAAACAACAGCGGCATTTCCAAACCAACAACAACAGCGGCATGTACAAAAAAAGTCTAAAATATCATGCTCTTAAATATTTATTTCCTTAACTACATAAAACTTTTATATATAGACATATAATTTTTTTAATGTAATTCGAAACAAAACATATTACCAAAACTGAGTAACATATAAACATTGCTAAAATATGTTTTAATATTTAAGTAAAAGTGGGTGAAAGTTGACAAACATTTTCTCAAAATTTTGTGCTCCAGATCAACACCCCTACCTTACCGTATAACGTATTCTACGTTAAAATAAATGGTTTCCCATTACATCCCATGAAGGAACTGGGGAGAACTTCTCACAACCACTGAGCTGTGCGCTTTCCAGTTTTCACTCACTGATTGGGACCTACAGTTTTACACCGATTCCGAACGGTAATTTGAGAAGCTTTTTCATGGCTAGATACTCGATAGTGTCGCCGTCACTATGCTAGGTTACCGCCGCCGCAAGAAAATTTGAAGGTGGTCAGAGCCGGGTTCGAACCCAGGATCTCATGTAAAAGACCCGCGCACACTAACCATTGCACCACCGACGGCTAACGTTCGGAATCGGTGTAAAACTGTAGGTCCCAATCAGTGAGCGCACAGCTCAGTGATTGTGAGAAGTTCTCACCGGTCCCTTCATGGGATGTAATGGGAAACCATTTAGTTTTTTTTTATTATCAGAATTAAGCTTCGTGTATAAATATGTAATTAAACAACTTTGAATTTTAGCACTAGTACAGAATGAATAATGAATCCCGAAAATTTTTCCAGAGGGTAAGACGACAGAATAACGGGTCGAATAATTGCCTGCCCTCATGCAAGGACGAGAATGTGAATTTTGTGACTGATAAGCAGTGTGTGCTTAAAATGTGAAGAGACCACTGTTCAACACTACCCCACACAGATTTTTCCGCTGAAAATCAGGAGGTAATGATTGTGGAAGATAATGTAGCTTGTACCCCACCCCCTTCCCACCAAGGCAAGATTAGAATGGTAATCTCCCGGTTTAAGAATAATAAAGCCGCTGGTGTGGATAGGCTGCCCGCTAAACTTTTTAAGGCAAGTGGCGAAGGACTGCTAGCCCACATGCATCGACTTATACGCGGTATATGGTTTGGGGGAACCAACGCCTGACGATTGGAGTCTCAGTGTATTATGTCCTGTATTCAAAAAATGTGTTCCGTGTGTCTGTTCCAACAATCGTAGTATCAGTCTTTTATCCATCGCGTATGAAAGACTATAGCCAATTGATGAAAATTTGATTGGACCTTATCACTATGGTTTTACACCAAGCAAGACCACGACTGACCAAATAAATATTCACGCTACGCCAAACCCTGGAAAAGATCCACGAAAAGCAAATTGATACATGCCATATTTTTGTCGATTACAAAGCTGCTTTCGATAGCCCTATACGTGGAAAATTGTAATCCGCCTCTGTAAAATGACGCTGACCAACACCAAATCAGTAGTGAAGGTGGGGAAAGACCACACTGAACCATTCTGTACCAAGCGAGGATTGAGACAGGGCGATACACTTTCGTGCAATCTCTGCAACATCTTAATGGAGGACAAATCTTAATGGAGACAAAAATGAGATAAGCTGAAGTAAATATGAACAAGACCATCAACACGAAAAGCCATATATTTCTGGCGTATGCTGACGAGATAGACATCATTGGGCAAAATTTGCGAGAGATTACTGCAGTATTTTCAAGAATCGACAAAGAATCAGCGAAGGTGGTTATTGCTGCTAATGAGGGCAAGACAAAATTGATGGTGTCAACGACTAGACAAACCTCTCGACTAGGTCCGCACTTGAACGTTAACAACCGATTTAATTTTGAAGTGGTAGATGAATTTATCTACATTGGATTCGCCGTTGACAAAGACAACAGTTTGGAGATAAATAGAAGAATTGTGCTTGCAAACAGATGCTATTTTGAGCTCAGCAAGCAGTTTTAAAACGAAGCTCCCTCTCGATGGACATAGTGCAGCTATATCAGACTCTGCTTTTTGCCAGTCCTGGCATATGGCTTCGAAACTTGAGTCATATCGCAAGCGGATGAAAATCACCTGGAATTATTCGAGAGGAAAATTCTCCGTAAAATATATATGTGACCCGCTCCACGAAAAGGGACCTCCGCGCCGAAAAGAAGTTATTGAGAAAAACGCGTTTAAAAAAGCGCTTCGTTTTTCCGTGTTTTGCGCATGGTTATGCAACTCTTCCTTTAACCTGATCAGACAAAGGTGAAAAGCAGCAAAATACAGAAGAACCGCCAAAAAAGGGTATTAGGAGTAAAAAAGAGTAAAATTTTGATATTTTTGTAATTTTGTACCTTTGATATTGAAATTTTTTTTAAATTTCAAATATTATAGTATATCATTCGTTCCAGGAAAGAAAGTTGAAAATAAGTGATTTTCTGAATTCACATCCTCCGATTTTGTTTATATTGACAACAGAGAGACTCTATGGAGCCATTAAGAGAATCCCATTATCAGATATTTGAAATTTAAAAAACTCGCGATTTTATTCGCGTTTTTCATTTTTGAAAAACCTAAAAAAATTAAAAAAGTTGTGAAGTTTGGAGAGCTATATTTTTTTAAGTAGATGGACTATTTCAAAAATTTAAAAAGTTTCTGAATGATACGGTTGTCTATTTGTAGAATCCGTACTCTAAAAATGAGGGCTTGATTTCAGAAATGCATTTTTATAGCAACTGCACTTTTTGAATGCATTTTCCACTTCTTTTTCCCCCTATGATTTTAAAAAATTTAACATCATTGCAAAACTCAGAATTTTTTATAAAAAAGACAAGTAATATATTTTGGGACAAGGCAGCTTACTATTTGTAATGATTTTTTAAAAAAAGACTTACTTGATTTTTCAGATAAAAAAAAATTTAATTTAATTTTTTTTAGGATTTTGAAAATGTTTGTACAAAATATGAAAGAAATTTATTTGGTATGTAACTTTGAATTGCTATATTTTAAACAGTTTTTGTCGCATTACTATTATTTAAAAAGTTACTGTAAGGTATTGTTGTCATTTAAAGTGTGTTTTTCTAAAATAATGCTGATTGAGAATAATGCGAATGCAATTACTTGTAATATAAATGCTATTTTTGGATGCACTTTGCAAAAAATTCTAATGTACAGAAAAAAATTGTTTTTTTTTGATTTTTTTGTAAGTAGGCTTACTTTTTGATGCCAAATACTTATTCCTAGGAAACTACATGCTACTAGAATTGGATGATGAAATACTTCTTCCCTATTTCATCATGTATTGTGTTCACCGTGTATACACACCTATGTACACATTTGTACATATGTGTGTACAATTCTGTGACAAGCAAAAGTAGCAAAGATCGAATCAAACTATTAGTTGGAGTTGGAGTTTTTTTTAAAAAATCATTAAAAATAGAAAAATTTTTTGTCCCAGAAAAAGAGAACATTTATTTAATAAATACTATTCTAAATTTTACAAAAATGTTTTTTTTTAAAAATCGAAGGGGGAAAACGCACTGCAAAATGCACTTTAAAACTGCATTTGCATACAATTTTTTTTTTATAGTGGTAACTTTTAAACTGCAAATCATAAAATAGACAAAAACAGCTTTCAGAAACTTTTTAAATCTTTGAAAAATTCGGTCACTTATGGAAATGTGGCTCTTCAAAGTTCACTACTTTTCCATTTTTTTAACTATTTGCAAAATGAAAAACGCTAATAAAATCGCGATCTTTAACAATTTTAAAAATCTAAAAACGCAAATGTATATTTGGCTCCATAGAGTCACTCCGTGCAAAATTTGAAGAAAATCGGAAGACCTTCGGTCAGATTTGTGGCGTTTTCTCATGGAATGAATGATATATTATCTGTTTATATCACATTTTTAAATTTTTTCATTAATTATTTTCATCTTTACAGGAGATTTGTAAAAAAAACTAAAAGAAATAGAAACTTGCGGTTTGCGGCATTTGAAAGAGCGATTTTTTTCCTATAAGAATTACTCAAAAAGTAAAAGAAAATTGTTCGGCGCAGAGGCCCCACTTCGTGGAGCAGGTCACATATGTATTATTATATATAAAATATATCATTTATATTCTGATGTGGACATCTCAAGGCGAATCAAATTAGGGCACTTGCGGTGACTAGGCAAAGTTATCAGAATGGATGAAGATGAGCCAGTGCGAAAGGTTTTCGATAACGTACCCGATGGAAGCAGGAAAAGAGGACGAACAAAACTCTGATGGAAAGACCAGCCCGAAGAATTCCTCCGTATCCTTGGTGTTACCAACTGCCATGAAAAGGCGACGTAAAGAACGGGTTTGAGAAATATGTTGAAATTAGTTTAATTTGTTTAATTTGTTTGTTTAATTAATATGTGAAAGACATTTGACCTCAGAAGGTTGTATAATAGTCAATAAAAGGAAAGGAAGTCAGCTGACAAATTTTAGTGCTTGGTGATTTGCCTACGGGCCTTCAAGGCATTAGTCCTCTATCTTAAAATTATATATGTTGTTTTATTCTTTTTTTTATCAAACTGTTATGCAAACTGTAATTAAATTGTCATTTAGGCTCCACAATTGATCCCTAGTAAATTGTCATAGAAATTTTTCTAAGGGTTTCCCAAGCCCGCAATCCTTTACATTCAAATTGAATATTTAGTAATATTTAACAAAATATTTTAATATTAACATCAGGGTTCGTATTTCGTGGGTACTGAGTTACCCTGGGTGACCCAGGGTAACCGATTATTATTGCCGTGGGGAATGGGTAGCGATCGTTTACCTATTACCCACAGGGTACGGGGAAAATAATGGGTAGCTACCTACGACGATGGGTAATGGGTTACCCAGGGTAACCCATCCGCATTTTTGATCGAAAATATCAACAAATTAGGAAAAATCTCTATATCTCGGAAACGGAGCGTCCAATCGGAAAACTAACCAATTTTTATTTGTTTTTAAGAGGTTTTCATAAAGTGTTGCAATTAGTATGGAAGAATTTTTTTTCGAAAAATCGCTAAAATAAGTAAATAGCTAAAATATAAAAGTGGTTATAACTCGAAAACGGTGCGTCCAATCGAAAAAATAATAGAAATTTTACTTCCGTAGGAGGCTTTCACCAATGGGTGTCTCCAATATAGCATCTCATTGTTTTCAATTTATATCCACCTTTTTATTTTAGCGATTTTCTTTTTTTTGGCGATTTTTCGAAAAAAAATTCTTCCATACGAATTGCACCACTTTATGAAACCCCCTTAGAAATCAGCAAAAATTGTTTATTTTTTCGATTGGACGATCCGTTTCCGAGATATAAACAGTAGGGCGTTTTAGCGATTTTTTGTTTGACAAATTTTATTTTTAGCGATTTTTAAAAAAAAAAAATTGATGCCATATTGGAGACACCCATTGGTTAAAGCCTCGTACGTAGGTACAATTTTTATTATTTATTCGATTGGACGCACCGTTTTCGAGTTATAACCACTTTTTTATTTTAGCGATTTTCTTATTTTGACGATTTTTCGAAAAAAAATTCTTCCATACGAATTGGACCACTCTATGAAAACCCCCTTAGAAACCTTTAAAAATTGGTTATTTTTTCGATTGTACGCTCTGTTTCCGAGATATAAAGATTTTTCCCAATTTTTTGATATTTTCGATCAAAAATGGGGTTGGGTTACCCTGGGTAATCCATTGCCCATCGTCGTAGGTAGCTACCCATTATTTTCTCCATTTCCCTGAGGGTAATGAGTAATCATGATGAGTAATTCCCCATGGTCGTGGTTAGCTACCCATTATTTTCCCCATTGCCCTGAGGGTAATGGGTAATCGTGATGGGTAATTCCTCATTTTCGTGGGTAGCTACCCATTATTTTCCCCATTGCCCTGAGGGTAATGAGTAATCATGATGAGTAATTCCCCATTGTCGTGGGTAGCTACCCATTATTTTCCCCAATGCCCTGAGGGTGATGGGTAATCGTGATGGGTAATTCCTCATTTTCGTGGGTAGCTACCAATTATTCTCCACATACCCTGTTGGTAATGGGTAAACGTTCTTACACAATCCCCACGACGATGTGTATGGATTACATATGGGAGGGGGGGGGGGTAAATACCAACTCTGATTAACATTTAGTCTCTTTTGGAGGACAGTCACTTGGAATTCACTTGGTCCAGTGAGACAACAAATGTTTTAAAATGCTCTAAAGTTTTGTAAATCACCAATACGTATTAGCGTGTCTCACAGCTCACGCAAGAATTGAATTTCGAGCGGTACAGTATTGGCGGTGTTGTCGTGGAAAAAAAAACAGTGAAGTGTCACTGCACTTGACAACGTGTCAACGACTTGATGTATACTCAATTAATTTGATCATTGCCCATTGCAGATGACAGGTTTTGTTATATGTATAAGAGATATTATACGACTACGCCAAAGTACAGCTACAATTATAATGGGCATGAAGAAATTATTTGCCCCAACATTATAATCTTATTATTTTTAACTGACAGGCATACTATCTGATATTTCGAAATTAAATCAGAAACTGATGATATAATTCACAGCACTTCTGAATTTAAATTCCAAAATTACCAACCGTAATAAATTTTTTAAATGTACTCCATATCTTTTACATGACACCGTGTCAGTTCCTCTGCACACTGTGTGCTCCGTTACTAGTGCAAGCAAATATTAAAGAATTACTACGTCAATATAAGTTCAGGTTATACAACTTGCTTGTCTCTTGTGTCAGGTGTAATGCTAAATATGCATAATCTCCCTGGTGTGACATAAGTAATTGCATCAAAGTAAAGTAAGTAATTGTGTCATTTTTCAATTCCGTTGCGTTAGTCATAATGTCGCAAAAAGGAACAGATTCAGAAACTTGATAAATTTTTGTGTTTGTTGTCATGGTTGGCTTTAAGTGAAAGTTTTTTGCACATGTGTCCTCTCCCTTCATTCTCCTGAAAATGCAATGTGTTAACAAAAAATATAAAAAATTAACAAAAGAAATATAAAAGAAATTTATAAAAGAAATATAATATTCATGTAACTTTGCAGGAGAAATTTTTATCGTTACGCCTCTTGTGTATAATAACGCGAACGTTTGTTGCAAGGCTTTTGGCTTTCGTCATGAAGCAAATAATTTGTGCAACAGTTTTCCAATGTTAAGCTTGGCATTCTTCAAGCATGTGCACAAAGAAATTCTCAAAAATATGATGTGTATTTTAAACGCATACGGTCATGATGATGAATTTAAGAAGAATCATACCAAAAACCTTCGCAGAGGACGGCCGTTACTAGATCTGAATTAAAAATACAGAGAACTCTACTTGTATTGGAAAAATTTTGCGCTGTTGCACTGTTGCAAATAAAAATAATAATTCATATTAAATAAAAACTGGTCTGCAGTCTGAACAAATGTAAAAAAAAATATATATTTACTTTATATAAGGGTTTTCCAATTTGAGTGATATGATTTTTAACTGATGACTGATGGTGGATAGATCTTCGTGAATGATTCGAGGATTCTCAGTTCATCAGAATTCCAAATTTTGATTGTTTACATATCCATTCAGATGAGAATGGGTCCGACACTCATGATAAATTTCGGCCGAAAATCGAACACATCGTTATTGAGTTTCAGGCGAGCGTGAGCTTAGTTTAGACGCGATGGATTGTCCGCAGAGAGTAGTTGATGGACTACCTGCACATCTTCAGGGGCCTAATTGTGTATGACGATGATCGTCCAAATGATTCAGTATATCAACCATTTAAAATACATGCGTTCATAAAACTTTTCAACCGACAAAACGATCTTGAATTCCATATCGTTTCTTACAAAATTAGCCCCAGAGTTTTCAAGCTCTTCACCAAATGCTGTATAGAGTCAATAGTGTAGAAGCCAATTTCTTGGAGCGGTGTCTGGTCAAAATTGACGGCTCATTCGCGACATCTTCTTACACACGAGCTCTTAGAGGCCTTTCGCCATCTCTACTATCACGTATTTGTTCCAGTCTCTTCGAGACGAGCGGCTAAACGTCTTGCTGTTTGACAAATTGGCGTCGGGTAACCGGGAAATCGGGACGAATTATTCCATTGAAAAATACTCGGGCGTGTGCCGCTCTCTTAAAGATTAGAGCCATCCAATAATTCTGTATCTATTAGCTTCACAAATATCAAATCAAAACTGGCAGCTATTTGCTAAATTATAAGATCTTCCGATAGGGTTATACATTTTCAGCCATCAAGTTTTAGAATATGACACTCATTATACGAGACAAAAGCCACTACTAAGGGAAAATATATAATTTAGTACCACTATACTCGATACTACTCTATTTTTTAAAACATAGTTTATTGGTCCAACATATCACAGCCAACCTACAAAAGAGTCATAACTTAAAATTTTCAGATTCCTTAAAAACAATAACTAATAACTTTTTTATATACTAGACAAATATGTCGTCATTTTCTCTGCCCTTTCGCATATAAAGCGTTTTCCAATTTGAGTGATATGATTTCTTTTAAATAAAAAACCACACTAATTGTTAAGGAAATTCAAATGTTTTTTATGTACTGTGAAGTACAAGCAATACAATTAAGTTCTGAATAAAATGACTTTCAAATGGCATCCGCGTCATCTTTTGCACTAACGAATTCGATGAACCCAATTTGCAAGTACTGTTTCCACTAAATCAAGTCGTATGTCATGAACAACACGTTCAATATTGACTTGTGAAGCTTAAAGAGAGTCTGACTTGTGTCTAAATACCAATGACTTCAAATAACCCCACAAGAAATACTCTAATGGTGTTAAATCATAACTTCTTGGAGGCCATTCAATGTCACAATTTCTTGAAATAATCGAATCTTCAAACTTTTCTCGCAATAATTTGGTTTTTGCCAATCGCAAAGGTCCAATGGCTTCAGTTCTTGAGTGATAACAATTTTATACGGATGAAAGAACAAATCCTTTCTCAAAATCCACCAAGTTGTGGTTTGAGACTGATCCAATTGTTGACAACGACTTGGAATCGATAAATTGCGGTCTTCAGAAACACTTGCCTGAACGGCAGCAATATTTTCATTACTTCGAGCAGTTCTTTGTCTTATTGGCACTTGAACATTATCTAAAGAAAATGTACGCTCAGAATATCCAACAATTCGACGAATAGCGAGCACAGGTGAACGATTATTACGACCTTAGAATGGCAAAAGCGCACGAAAAGTTGCAATTGGAGAACGATTATTTTGATAAAAAAAATCATAATAATAAATTAATTAATAATTTAATTTAATTTTAGTTACAAACTGGATATTAAATTTATTAGAAAGATAACACTGTGTGTAATTTTTTAAGTCATGGAAATATAACCATATACGGACATCACTAGGTGATAAAATACCAAAAAAAATAGACCCGTGTTTCCCATTTTTGCCCAAAGTCATGCACTTGTTTTATGGACCCCCAAAGATTTGGGACCTCGGTGTCATTTTTGCAAAAAAGTTATCATTTTGTCAGGCTCTCTGAGGGACAGTTGTAGCTCTTGTCGTAAAGCATAAAAATTGTCAACATATACAATCACAAAAACTTCATCTTCAAGGTCAAAATCGAAAACAAAACTAAAAAATTCGATTTTTGTTTACCTTTTTTCCCTGTTCAGTTTCATAGGTTGGAAACCGTTCAAAATTCAAGGAAACAATCAACGACAAAAATGTAGCTAAGATCTCAGTAAACACAACTTTCTAGAACATATGAACTTCCTAGGAATGATTCTTAACACCGTTTAATCCAACATTGAGACACTATGCTATCTCACCGACCGCAGCAACACAGGCAAAGCAGTAAGCGCAGCACACGCAACAAGGGACGCAGCACACAATATAAAAGCGACACGACGCTCACATCGAAGCATTACAGAGCGCGACATCAACGAGAGCTCATCGGTGAAAGTTATAGAGAAAGTGCTACAGCATAATTCGCACACAACATTGGCAACTGAAAATTTCAATATGCAGCGTGGGAATATTGATTTATTTTGCTACGTTTGCGGTTACAAAAAAAAAGTTCTACAAGATTTCGAAAAATAATATTTTAAGTAGTGAATTCAAGAGAGCATATAAGGTTGACTTGACGAGTGTAAATACACACCACAGTGGCTTAACGGGCTAGACGCTGCTGAAGATGATGCTTCACAAACATCGAAACGATCGTTCATCGAATGTGAGTTCGAATCCCACCCGCGGCATTTACATTTTTTTCACTAACCGGAGAAAACATGGTCTCTTACAGCCTTAAAGGAAATTACAACTTTAAACATAACGAGGATCTAAAACAACTAAATTTGAAAACATATGGTAGGGCCCAACCAAAACAGAACGAGACAACTACAATTAGAATAGTTCGTTCTATAAATATAACTTTCAAAACTTCTGCATCAGTGCGTGTAAGTAGGAAAGCAATGTGTAAGTAGCGACAACAATCACTCTACACACAATCAATAAATGTCTTCGGTTAGTGACTTGTGTAAATACACACCGCAGTGGCTTAACGGGCTAGACGCTGCTGAAGATGATGCTTCACAAACATCGAAACGATCGTCCAGCGAATGTGAGTTCGAATCCCACCCGCGGCATTTACATTTTTTTCACTAACCGGAGAAAACATGATCTCTTACAGCCTTAAAGGAAATTACAACTTTAAACATAACGATGATCTAAAACAACTAAATTTGAAGTAGACTTTTTGTTCTTTCCCTAACGGTTTGCAAGATATGAGCCTGACCAAATGATCACTTTTTGCAAAAATGACACCGAGGCCCCAAATCTTTGGGGGCCCATAAAAAAAAGTGCATGACTTTGGGCAAAACAGGGACAGGCGGGTCCTTTCTTTTTTGGTCTTTTATCGCATAGTGGTATCCGTATACGGTTATATTTTTTCGTGTTGCACTATATAATTGTATGCAATTAGTGTTTCAATAGAATGTGAGAAATATAATCGCCGCGTTTTCCTTAAATTTGCCTCCACGCAAAGGGGGCAGTATCTCGTTAATGGTTCTTATAATAATGCCTCCCAAGGCGTCGAAAATTTCCGGTTTGTTCGCATAACCCAACGACTTCACATAACCCCAAAGATAATTTTAAAGACGCCTTAAATAGCATAATTTCGATGGCAAATTTCAGATTGAATGGGTCATATGTCTCTTTCAATAAGGCGATTTTTTGATGCGTTGTCTGACATCCAGCGGCCTCCTTTTGGAAGAAGACCATAAGGCGTACCAAACAATGAGTTTTGTAATGGGATTTCCAATAGGTACTTGACAACTTTGAATTTAATTTGTGAACGCACTATTTCACTGATCATCTAACTGTTACTTTCCTTTTTTGCAGTAAACTCAACATTTTCATCACGGTAAAGTACACGAATGAACAACGTATGCAAATTATAAAAATGTACATCATTTTCGACATGCAATAACAAGTTTAGTGCAACAATTTGAGTCTACATATTCATTGTGTGATGCCTCCGTGCCAAAGACACAACGGGTTGGTCGAAGTGACAAAAATATCATTGCCGTTCAGGCGTCCGTATCAAACGATACAAATAAGTCGATTCCGCGGCGTTTTCAAGAACTGAGCATCGCCAAGACCACTTTATGGCGAATTTTGCGCAAAGATCTTGGTTTACACCCGTACAAGATCAAGCTGACTCAAGAATTGAAGCCGATGGACCATTTGACGCGACGTACGTTCTCCGATTGGGCTCTGGAGAAAATTCGACAAGATGATGAATTTCATCGCAAAATCATCTTCAGTGACGAAGCTCATTTTTGGCTCAATGGGTTCGTCAATAAGCAAAATATGCGTTATTGGTTTGGTGAAAATCCACATGTACTTTATGAATCACCACTTCATCAACAAAAAATAATTGTTTGGTGAAGTTTGCATGCCGGCAATGAAGAAATTGACCCTAGAAAATTTGGAGATTATGCTAAAGAAACTGCAAAAATATATACAACCAACTAGCCATGGAGAAATATCTCTGCAACAGTTCACAAAATCCTTTATCATGGAGAAGATGTCATTAAATATCATTTGGTGCCACTTGGAGATCTATCAGAGGAGGCTCAGCAAAAAAGGAACAAGGATTACAGATTTTATAGAGAGCACAATCCTAGAAAAATTTCACGAAATTCCACAAATGAAGATCTATTTAATATATTATTGGCAACGTAAGATCCGTTCATCTCCAGTATTCGAAATCAATGGAAAGTGGAACATCGGGATTTAGATGAAGAACCCAAAAAACTACTAAAGAATAGAAATAGCACAGAACAAAATATGGAATATTTTCAATCAATATTTGAGTCAAATGAATAATAATTATAGTATTAGTATTAGTAAAAAATAAAAATAAACAGAACCTACTATTGTTACAAATGCTATTAAAATCTATTGCAGTTTTTATTTTTAAAATTTTTTTAAAATTATCAAATTTGACAGCCAAAAATAATAAATTTTTCTGTAGTAATAGCAAGATTTTTAGATACTATTATTAACTTTTTTTTTTAAGTGTAAATATTCTATGAGTGTAAACAAATTTGCAAATTTGACAGCAAAAAATTTTGAATTTTTCTGTAATAATAGCAAAATCTTCAGTTGATTTTACTATTTTTTTTTGAGTGTAAAAATTTTTTTGAGTGTAACATTAAAAAAATTCCATTATTACAAAAAATATTTATAATTATTATTAAAATCCAAATATTAAATTTTTTAATAAATAAAAAAATAATAAACCCATATTTCACTCTAAAAGTTAAAAAAAATCAAAAGTTCAACTTTGACCTAGAATTCCTTAAAAAGTCCTCAATCAATTTTAATGTAATTAAAACTGAGTCAAGCTGAACTCAATATCTATCCATTATTAATTAATTAATATCCATTAATTACTTAAATATTTTGATCGGTTCAAAAGTTACAGAATTTTGGCCAAAGAAAAACGATTTCAGCCACTGTGCGGCGGCGGCATTGGGCCATATTTTTCGTCGACAATAACGATCGTCACGTTGCTGTGGATGGCGATCGTTATCGCCCCATGATTACCGATTATTTTTAGCCCGAATACGTCAAATCATTGGTCTATGCCAACAAGCCGACTACATTGGAAGACCGAAATGTGTGACCGAGTCATCGAAAATTGGGTCCAACACATCGACCGCTGCCGACGTTCCCGCGGTGGCCATATGAACAAAGTCGAGTTCCATTCATAAATGTTTTGATTGTATTTCAACTTGATCATAAAGTTTTGGAAATATCTCAAATAGTTTGCGATTTATTTTAAAAAATGTTGTCAAGTCCTTATTGGAAAACTCTTTAGATTTAATGGTGCCTGTTGAATCTCTTGTGGGTTTTCTTCACTCCAAATGGGGTAACTTTGCTTACTAACATCTCGCTCGGATGGAAAATTATGTCGACCCTAAAATATACGAAGCGCACGCCAACCAGAGAATTCAATGCATTGCAATTCCCGCCCTGGATTTCCCGGGAAATTCGTTAGTTTTCAAACCGGGAATCCAGGGAAATTTCCAAAATAATACAATGGAATATTTTAGCAAGAAAGTGTAACCTAGCAACCCCTTTTTGCTCTTGGGTATCATATATGCTTTAAATTTTTGTATTTTCGTAAAATAGTAGTATCAATTCACGGAAATAAAAACGATTATTAGCAGGGATGCGACATTTTCGTTAGTTGGTTTACATTGCTACAACGAAAAGTTGCATACTCCCACAACAATTGTATCGTTGCAGCAATAAAGCATGTTCCACAACATTTGTCGAATATTTAGCGTTGCGCTGCTCCAGGAACTCAATTTTTGTTGCTGCAACGAATAGTTCAGCTGTGAATTTTATAAAAACAACAATCGTTCAATAATGTAATTGTTAAGCTTTGTGCTTAAGGTTTTGAAATTATGGAACTTTTTTAAACTTTTCGAAAATAACAAGATTCTGACAATGGATTCTTGAAGAGGCATTTAAATACTCTGGTGACATTAATATTGGGCTTTCATACCTACTACCAGTACAGTTAAGCCCAATTATGAACAAATTTTTAGGGTGGCCGCTTCACGTGAAATGCCCTAAATATAATGCAATTCAAACAGCTAATTGAGTCAGTAGTCGGCTGGTTGATTTTGAGTTTTGTGTTGATTTTACTTCTTCATAGTATTTTATTGCCGGCCGACGGATCTAGAGGGTTAAAGTTATTCCACAAAAAGTCTAAGGATAACAGGATAATATGGTTTCCTATGCCGATGCATCATAAAAATGTGCAAACGAGGGAAATTTGCCTCCAGTCATTAAACCATATGAACCCCCTGGTGGAAGAACTCACCTTTTTTTTCAGAACAATATTTGCCCTCTTTTAAAAAATTTTCAAAAAAATTTAAAAAATTTTTTTAAGATTAATTTTATTAATTTAAATATCACATGCTGACTTT
The DNA here is from genome assembly GCA_963931995.1 of Phaonia tiefii. NCBI lineage: Eukaryota > Metazoa > Arthropoda > Insecta > Diptera > Muscidae > Phaonia > Phaonia tiefii. Next base: position 31,122,332 of record OZ008368.1, read on the forward strand.
TTTCTGATCTCAAACAAAATCAGATACTATGGAAACTTTACTTACTTACTTATCGGGTCTCGCACAACCCTGGGGGGTCAGGGACCTTACAAAACGAATATAACATATTTCGCCAACCAGTTTGATCTTTTGCCTTATCTCTCCAGTTGGCAATACCAAGTGTACGCAGAGATTCGTCAACCTGATCCCTCTAGCGGAGTCTTGATCTTCCTATTTTTCGTCTTCCTTCGAGTTCGGTTTCGAAAACCTTTCATCCATTCTACTGACATGGCCTAGCCAGCGCAATCGCGTTATTTTGATCCGCTTAACTATGTCAATGTCAGGATAAAGTTCGTACAGCTCATGGTTCATGCGTCGCCGATACTCGCCGTTGTTCACTATAGGGCCATACAGTTTTCGGAGTATTTTTCTCTCGAAGACTCCTACAGATGTTTCGTCTGCTTGCGATAGGACCCAGGATTCTGCGCCATAAAGCAAGATAGGTTGAATGAGAGTCTGGTACAGCTGGAGTCTTGTTACTCGAGAGAGGGCTTTAGAGGGCTTGCTTAGCCCAAAATTACATCTATTCGCAAGCACAATTCTCCGCTTGATCGCAAGGCTGACGTTGCTGTTTCTGTTTACCGCAGATCCGAGTTATATAAATTCGTCCACTACCTCGAAGTTATTAAGGTTATCAACGTTAACGCTTTGGTCTAATCGCGTGGAGGCCCTGCGCGTTGAAACCATTAATTTTATCGTGTCCTCATTTACCGTCAGACCCACTTTTGCTGACACCTTCTCAATTCTCGAAAAAACCGCAGTAACTTCTCTAATTGTGCGCCCAATGATATCTATATCATAAGCATGCGCGAGCAGCATGTGACTTTTGCTGCTGATGGTTTTATTCATGTTCATCTCCATTAAGATGTTAAAGAGATCGCACGATGGGGTGTCGCTTTGCCTGTGGCCTCGCTTAGTTTCGAAAAGTTCGATAAGATCCTTACCAACTTTCACGGCGGATTTAGTGTTCGTCAAGGTCATCCTGCAAGGGCGTGTGAGTTTTGCAGGAATAACAAGCTCAGATATTGCTTCATAGTTTCTTCCACATCGGGCTATCGAAGGCCTCCTTATGATCGACAAATAAAGGGCGGGCTGTATTTCACCAATGGCTTCACGAATATTGTCCTTTAAAGCGTCAATTGTCTCTGGCTTGTCGTCGAGACTCTTATCTTTGAGGGCACCCCACAAATAATAGTCCAACGGTGTCAAATCGCAGCTCCGAGGTGGTCAAACGACATCAGCTCTGCGGCTGATAATGCGATCTTCAAAAACAGGGCGCCAAACATCGAGTGTAGCTTCGGCTGTAGCGCCGTCAACATGCCCGATAACGATCACCATTGACTGTAGCGGCCACTCCTTGCTCATTTTCGAAGAAAAATGGTCCAATTATGCCTCTGGACCAAAATCCGCACCAAACAGCGACTCGTTTTGGGTGCATCGGCTTTTCAATGTCTGTGCCCCAAATGCGACAATTTTGCTTGTTTACATACCCGCCAAGGTCAAAATGAGCTTTATCTGAAAATATGATTTTTTTTGGCAAAATTGGCATCTTCTGTAAGTCGATCGCAAGCCCATTTTCCCCATATTTCCCGGCGTTGTTCAAGCATATACACAACCATATTCGTTCAGCGGAAGGATAAAACTAATTATCTGTCAAATCAGACATGAGCTAAGTGTTACCATTCACGAAATAAGCACTAGTTGGAAAAAAAACGTTAGCTGGCGGATCCGTTAGATGATAGGTGTCGATTTGTTTTTCGTGGGTCTTTTCCAGGATTTGGCGTAGCGTGAAAATCTGGTCAGTGGTCGATTTTTCAGGCCTAAAGCCGCAATCGACGTCGTTGCCCATATTGTGATGGAAACATTAAAAGATGGAAAATATTGTTTGAGAAAATATTGAGTGAGTTAACACCTTTTTCCACCAGGGGCTTACATTTTTAAAAACACCCCCTATCAGTCTTTAATAACATCTTTACTTTCTTCATTGCTATTAGATTATTGTACTACTTTCAAGTTTGGTCCACATATATCGTGACTGCAGGGTTTTCACTGAATGAGTGCTTTAGTTCTTAGACAACTATTGTTCGTGAATTCAGTGGGAACATCATTGATGTAATGTGTGGAGTTCATATCGTTGTTGTTGATATTTGTATTGCTGTTGGCATTGTGGTCAAGTAATAAATCTTTCCCATATGAGGGAAAAAAACAAATTCAGATATTGGACCGACAACATATCTGTGGTTTACTGCTACCAACAAAACGGAAAATCAAGACTATTATTTAGCAAATTAAGGATGTTCCCATTAAAAAATTTTAATGTGGAAAATTCCTTGTATATTAGACTTAATAAGTATTTGCTATACTCATGATTTGAATCATGATGCTAAATCATGATTTGCTATACGAAACTACTAGCTATAGAGTATTAATGTAAGACGTAATATATTTAGGAGAGTGTTTTGGAATAATTAAAACATTTAAAGAAGCAACAGAAATTAAAAAAATATGGGATTCAAACGAGTTAGATAACTAGTTCATCAAAAATGGTACTCCTTCAAAGCTAAATCATAGTCTCAAAAGTTGTGGGTTGAAGAGCTGACTAGGGGAATGCCAAACCATCTTTGCGTTGTTACTTTTGGGTCGACGGTGGAAAATCTGAGTTTAAGTTTATTTTGGTAAAAACTTTGTGGGCTGTAGAGATGTATCTGATATCTCATACAAGCCCAATTTATAAAACAATATGTTCGAACTGACAGTAAAACCAAAAAAAAGCGCTAAAAGCATTAAATTGAAATAACTCCTACATATAAAACACATGAAGTAATAAAAATATAAAATTTTGAATTCATTTGTAAAATGTTATGTAACCTTACGTTCAGTACCTGCCTGGCCATCAGTGGTGCAATGGTGGTGTGCGCGGGTCTTGTATATGAGTACGTGGGTTCGATCCCTGCTCAGACCAACAAACATTTCTTTCGACGGCGATCACCGCACTTAGTGGCGGCGACACTATCAAGTATTTAGCCATGAAAAAGTGTCTAAAAATACCGTTCGGAACCGTTGTAACACTGTTTGACCCAATCAGTGAGCGTAAAACTAGAAAGCGCACAGACCACTGGTTGTGAGAAGCCCACCCCAATCTCCTCACGGGATGTAATGTCTAAATTTTGCAGTTAAATTTCAACAGTTGGCCAGAAATGAAATCAAATTTATTGAAAAATTGATTACGAGTGCTGAAGACCATTTTCATTTGAATGGCTTTGTAATAAGGAGAACTGTAGGTTTTGGGGTTCTGAAAATCCAAGAGCCTTTCAGCGACACCAACTGCACCCCATCAGGTATACAGTATGGTCTGGCATTACATTTGAAAATATCATTGGGCCTTACTTCTTCAAAGTGAAGATGGAAGGGCGGTAACCGTAAATGGAGAGATAGAAAATACTTTGCATCGTTCTGTCCGAGGCACAATGACACTTTTAAAGTCAAAATTATGAAGAGCAAATAAGTTCCAGAAATTCGGAAATTAATTGTATTTTCACCGATATCCCGGTTTTTCGATGAGGCTCATTTCCGCCTCGGGGGCCTCATTAATAAGGAAATTGTTGAAGTTAGGGTTTGGAAAGTATAACCGTCAACGAGTTTCAGCCGATTCATCCACAACTAGTGACTGTTTGGTGTACTTTGCTGCATCATAGGATGATTTTGTAGCAACGAACCGCCGTAACCGTCAATGGCGGGCATTACCGTGCCACTCTCAGAGGTTTTTGTTCCAAAACGCTGAAGAGAATGACATGATGATGAATGGTTTCAACAGGCTGGCGCTACGTGCCACACAGCCAACGTTGCAGTCGACATTTTGCGCACTGCGTTCAAAAGCCTCTTATCCTTAGCATATAAGGATCTGTCAAGCATGATGTGCGAAAGACTAAAACCAATTATCGCTGACCTGATGGGACCATACCAGTGTGGCTTTAGCCCTGGAAAGTCGATAACCGACCAGATTTTCACGCTACGCCAAATCCTGGAGAAGACCCACGAAAAAAAAGTCGACACCTATCACCTATATGTCGATTATAAAGCGGCCTTCGATAGCCCGATATGGGGGAAACTCTACGAATCACTGTCTAAGCTTGGTATTCCTGCAAAACTCATACGCCTTTGCAGGATGACCCTGACGACCACCAAATCCGCAGTGAAAATTGGTAAGGATCTTACCGAACCTTTCGAAACTAAGCGAGGCCACAGACAAGGTGACATCCTATCGTGCGATCTCTTTAACATCTTAATAGAGATTATTCTGAGAAAAGCTGCTGTCAACATGAATAAACCCATCAGCAGCAAAAGGCACATGCTGCTCGCGTATGCTGATGATATAGATATCCTTGGACGCACAGTTAGAGAAGTTACTGCGCTGTTTTCGAGAATTGAGAAGGAATCAGGAAAAGTGAGTCTGGCGGTAAATAAGGACAAGACAAAATTAATGGTTTCAACGAGCAGGTCCTCCACGCGATTAGACCAAAGCGTGAACATTGATAACCGTTATAATTTCGAGGTGGGGGAGGAATTTATATACCTCGGATCTGCCGTAAACAAAAACAACAACGTAAGCCTTGAGATAAAGCGGAGAATTGTGCTTGCGAATAAATGTTATTTTGGGCTAAGCAAGCACTTTAGCGATAAAGTCCTCTCTCGAGTAACAAAAGTCCAGCTGTACCAGACTCTCATTCAATCTGTCTTGCTTTATGGCGCAGAATCCTGGGTCTTATTGCAAGCAGACGAAACATCTGTAGGAGTCTTCGAGAGAAAAATACTCAGAAAAATGTATGGTCCTATAGTGCACAATGCATGAACCGTTAGCTGTATGAGCTATATCCCGACATTGACATAGTTAAGCGGATCAAAATAACGCGATTGCGCTGGCTAGACCATGTCAGTAGAATGGATGAAGACGAACCATCACGAAGGATTTTCAAAACCGAACTCGAAGGAAGACGAAAAATAGGAAGACCAAGACTCCGCTAGAGGGATCAGGTTGACGAATCCCTGCGTACACTTGGTATTGCCAACTGGAGAGATATGGCAAAAGATCGAACTGGTTGGGGAAATATGTTATCTTCGTTTTGTAAGGTCGCTGAACCCTCTGGGTTGTTCGTGACCGGATAAGTAAGTAAGAAATGAAGTATTCGAAAACCTCATAATCAGCCAAAACTCGGAAGTCAATTGGCCGCAACGCAGCTGCGATTTGAACCCGTTGGACTATTATCTCTGGAGCGCCATGAAAGATGAGTATTACGCAAACAATCCCGAGTACATTGAGGTTTAAAAACAGGAAATAGAGCCCCAAACAATCGAAAATGTACTGAAATATTATATAGATCTAATCAGGCACTGTCTATATATTAGGATTTTTTTTAAAGCTAAATTAAATTCCAAATTATACATGACCGCGAATTTAGTTTCCCATTACATACCATGAAGGCAAAGGCTTACACACTCAGATTGAGACCTACAGTTTTACACCGTTTACGACCGGTATTTTGACAAGGCTGGCTATGGCATGGCTATGCACTCGGTAGTTGATCTCGGAATTCAAAAAAGCTGAATTCAAAATAAACAATGTTTATAAAACTCATAGTTTTCTCTTTTGTCATAAAAAACCGAAACAGGTTGTTAACCGGTTTAACCGAAATCCGGATTCGCCAAATCTGAATGTTCGGAGAAACCGAAAACCGAGAATTTTTAAAAGACGTTTTTTAAAATACACTATTTGTAAAGTAAACACGGCAACAAGCACAAATGTATTCGTATCACAAACACAGCTATATTCAGATCACAAACACATGTATCCTAACATTTTAATCATTCCCAGCGGGCAAAAAACCGAGCCTTAGCGAGTGTTACGCTAAATGCTCGCAAACGGGCTCAGAAAAGTGTATTTACCGAACCAAAACCGGGGGAGATATTAAACTCGCCCAAATGTTCGCAAACTGGTTTAAAAACGGGTGCTGAACGGACGAAAAAAGAGAGAGAAACAATGTTGTCGTTGTGTCGTGCGCCAAACAGAGGCAATTGCATTTTGTTTTATTTTTCGTGTTGTTCTCGCAAAACATATTGCAACAGTCTCGCAAACGAATCTCTTGCAAGAGATCGTAAACGAAACTTTTACTGCCACAAACTGAGCGACTGATGATTCAATTTCCGATCGTTTTCGGATCTGTTTTCGAGAGTTTTACCCGCAAAAGTTTCGCGTAACTCTCGTATGCGATATCGTATTCGAAGTTTTGGTCCGCTGGGTTGTGTCTCCATCATGTTGCACACAAGTATACCATATTTACGTCGAGCCCCAAACGCTCGAAATTTCTGCATCCAAACAACAAATAAAGACAGATTTTTTCAGTGTGTTCTAGGCCTCTTCCTTTGTCGCTACGTAAAAGTCAAAGTGTACATGGTAAAGTCGGATTTTGATTTGGAGGTTTTGGTATAAATGCTTGGTGCAAGAAGAAGGTAGAATGGTAGGAAAGTAGGGGCAGAAGTAAGGATTGTAGTTCAAATCTGCTAACAGGATATTTATTGGTTACAAAAGCGCACTTTATTAGTTTTTTATTAACTCTTAGAAATTTCCAAAAATTGTCAGAGGCTGCATCGAAAGTGTGTTTTTTAGTTAGTTGCGAATTTGTATCGATCAAAGATCCCTAAGTACAAACACACACTGAAAGGTACCAACACACATTGAGAGGTTGCAACACAAGGCCAGAAAGCTGTTTTCCTATATGTTCTTATTTTTCTCTTGCATACTACCATTGTTGCAGGGCTTTGAGGTGAGTTTTTTCTATATCACATGGTTGAATTTTTTCGTGGTATAGATTTTTTGAAGACGGGGCAAGTGTCAGTTACGATTTAGAATTTTAGAATTTTTATCACCGATTTTGGTAGTTTTCGTTAATGTATGAAAAGTTCGTACTACATGCTTAGTTAGTTATCTTCGATCGATACTGATTCGCATATGCAATTTGCATATTTAAGTTTGTAAGTGATCTTCGGATGGTATCAATTCGGGCACAGTAGTTAGGCATCTGATGATGAACTTGTCACAGAGTTCGAAACTATTCATGCCAGTGAGTGTGCTTAACGGAATTGTCTATTATTCTAACAAAATCCAAATGTTTTCCCATAGAAAAATAGTCCAGATCTTATAAAATTCTCATACATTAATAAAAACTACCAAAATTGGTTATAGACATTCAAAACTTCAAAGTGTGGTTTGTTCTAAATAAAGTTCAGGCTAAACTGCAGGCTTAACTATATCGAAACTTAGGTTTAAAAGTTATTTAATAAAATACAATACACCTACACCAAATACAATTTTCAATACTCTGTTCCAGTATACGTACACTTAAAGTAAATTATGTATAGCAAATATAGCAATCTCAAGGAAACTCTAAGATGGAAGCACATGGTAACTGTTGAATTGTTACAACAAAAACAGGCGTTTTGTTTTTGTTTGGTGTCCATAATCTGTCAAATTTTCTACATGTGTATATCTACTGTAAAAGTAAACAAAAAGGTACAGAAACAAAATACATGTGAATTTGACATAAGAGACACACCTAAGCAAGGAAAATGTTCAAATCAGCTGTTCTAATGAGTTTACCTAACTTATTTTACCATGATGGAAGCACAATCCATGACAAGAATAACCAAAAACTATGAACCGCTTACTTGCACAAAAGTTTGAACTGATTTTCATTCATCATATAGTTGCGTTTTATCGTTGTGCTTGATAAATTCTAGTTGTATGTAGTCTTAACAGTCTTAACTTGTACTTGTACAAGATTCTCCCCAACATTCTCCTACAAAAACTTGTATTGTCTTTACACAATTATGGCTTGTTTCCGAAAATTCCGAAAATGCATCAGGCATCGTATATGTGACTCCAAGGGCTAAACACATTTTATCACTGTTAACAATTTTTGAAACATTTTCAAAGTTTTAAGTTTTTTTTCACACTTTTTCAATTTTACTATCTAAACTTTGATTCCACTTCCATACCACATGACATCGTTCTGCCGGATTGTGGGTAACAATCTCAGGTCAACCACACACAATAGGCACGAACATGAATCTGAAATGAAGTTCAAAATAATAAACATTCATACGATATAAATTTGAATTTCACACGCATCTAAACTTTGTCAACATTTTTCGTTTCTCACTTTATTCCTGTGATTCTTAATAGAGTTTAGTAAGACAAACGAAATGTTAGTTAGAGTTTGAAGAATTACAATTTGGTCATGGAATTCATTGAATTCTATTTTAACACTTTTTTTTTTTTGACTACGACGAAGAAACAGGAAATACCGGTAGATTTTATCACTTGGTTACATAGAGATTTCATGAAGCAACTACAATCAATAAAACACTCACGTTTCAAAATAGAACATTGCGTGAGAAATGAAGATAAAACGTAATAGAAAAGCCAAAGGATCACATTACATACAAGATGAATTGGTAAAAAGGACTAAACAATATCCAAACGACACAGAAAACTTTCAACACTATAACAAATTTGTATTTGTGTTGGTAAATCATTCATTGGCATTAACTATTTCAGGATTATTTCATGCGAATTTGGAACATGTCTAGATTATGTTGTAAGTGATCCATGCGCGAAGTCAAAACCACACTTTCGACCATAGCGCCTGGAATCCATAGGGTTATGATAGTTTTTAAGGCTGAACTAGGTGTTGAATTATCCGCGTAATCCCATAACAAATAGTCACGGGTCATCAAGTCACATGATATATGTACGAGGGCCGATCAATAAGTTCGTGACTTTTCGAACTTCCCTCGTCGTTATATGAAATGCAACATTGCTCCCATTAAATACCACCAGACTACTGTCAAATTTTGAGCAAGTTCCGCCATTTACATTGCGTTTTACAGCTGTTCAAAACTTACAACCTCGTGCATTTTTTTAAAAATGGAAAAAAAGTGAATTTCAAGTGCTCATTAAACATTATTTTTTGCGAAAAAAAACCGTCAATCAAACCAAGGAAAAGCTTGATAAATACTATGGGGATCCTGCACCATCGATGTGAATGGTATAAAAGTGGTTTACTGACTTTCGTTGTGGTCGCACAATTAGAAATGACGCTGAACGATCTGGACGGACAATTGAGGTCAATAACCCCAAAATGTTGAACAAGTCCACGATATGGTGTTGGCTGGTCGAAGAGTAAAAGTGCGTAAGATTGTTAATACCATAGGCATTTCATATGGCAGTGTGGTTTTGATTTTAAACGATCAGTTGGGTTTAAGAAAGCTGTCTGCAAGATGGGTGCCGCGTTTGCTCTCAATTGCGACCATACACGTAATCGTGTGACAACTTCAAAGGATTGGTTGGAGCTGATTAATTGGGCTACGAATTGGTACCTCAGCCGCCATATTCTCCGGATTTAGCCCCCAGTGACTATTTCCTATTTCCAAACCTAAAGAAATGGTTCGGTGGAAAGAGATTTAGTTCCAACGATGAAATTATTGATCAAACAAATGCCTATTTTATGGACCTCGAAAAATTCTATTTTTTGGAAGGAATACAAAAATTGGGGAAACGTTGAACTAAGTGCTAAAAAACGGAGATTATTTTGAAATTTTTTTTTTTTTTTGTAAATAAAACTGTGTTTCTTTCAAATTAAGGTCTTTGTCAATCTAGGAGAAATAAAATAGTTTCCCATTACATCCCATGAAGGGACTGGGGAGTACTTCTCACAATCACTGAGCTGTGCGCTTTCCAGTTTTCACTCACTGATTGGGACCTACAGTTTTACACCGATTCCGAACGGTATTTTGAGAAGCTTTTTCATGGCTATATACTCGATAGTGCCGCCGTCACTATGCGAGGTGACCGCCGTCGAAAGAAATTTGAAGGTGGTCAGAGCAGGGATCGAAGCCAGGATGTCAACTACAAGAGGCGCGCACACTACCCATTGCACCACCGACGGCCAGGAGAACACTGCAGAAATATTTTGCTTTGTACATGTTAACTCCAAATAGTCCACAATATCTACAATACGTAGGGAAAAAACGAAGTTCCGCAAAATACCAACTACAGCAGTGCATTCTCCTACCACAGAGACTGAAGGTTAGGTAGAAGCGTCTGTCAATATTCATACACTTAGTCCAATGAGGACCATTGTGATTCCACCCGACGTAATATTGCGACCCCATCGTTGAACCTGCAAACTGGCCCGTTGTGATTAAAGAGCTTTCAGGCCATAGGATACCTCATCCCGCTACTCCACGATGTGGATGACGAAGATACGTGCATTATACCCTGGGAACCAATTAGTACTCAGCAGAAAAGTCAAAGGATCATTTATCTAATCTTCCTTAATTTCTGTTATATCTCACATGAAGTAAGATCCGGGATATTTTCTACTACTCATGCAAAAAGCCGGAGTGTAGCATATGAGATGACAGACGCTCTCACTCTCCTTTTCATCCCCACATCCTCTGCAGTAATCACGACCCTAAATTCCAAGTCTAGACTCGTATGAAAAAGTCTTCAGCTACTAGCTACAGCTACTAGCATAAACATATATTGTCTAGGAATGGAGATATAAAGTGTTCAGTGGTCTCCATTTCGTTGTCATCTCTTCAGATTCGATAGTAGTTAATGCCGTCAGTAACATAATTGCAAGTGAAGCCTCGTAGTGTCCCATAATCACCCGAATGAGGAGCCGAAAGCCCTACTAGAATCCCTTGGGAATCAACTGTCACTTAAAAATCTACAGCGTGTTCTGGGTATCCATGTGGCGTTAGCCATGCAACATATCCGGCAATAACCTAAGCCATACAGGAGCAAATTAGTCGATTAACAGAAGCGTACAAACTTTTTTTAGTAAAAATACAACCCATTCTTGTAAGGAAGTTGCTATGTTCCTTGCAGCGTCACTATAGCCTGGAACCGAGCAGAGTCTCCACTTGTTGGGTATTATATAACACAGTGCAACACGAAAACCATATACGGACACCACTACGTGATAAAAGACCAAAAACAAAGACCCGTTTCTCCCAGTTTTGCCCAAAGTCATGCACTTTTTTTATGGGCCCCCAAAGATTTGGGGCTTCGGTGTCATTTTCCATCAGAATAGGTATCCTTACCTAACAATTTGGAGAGCAATAGAAAATAACTATGTCGAAGCCGCGAAGCAAGTTCTAGACCCTCCCTAGACTAGAAAACACCTAAAGCGAGCCTACCAGAAAACTGTGTCACACAATAAACTGTTTTGAGGCGTTCTACGAAAAAAATCTAATTTATTACGAAGTTTTCGCAAGCGGTACCCAGGCTCAGTATTTGTATACTGAGGGCCCCAAATTTGGTTTCGACAAGCAGAACTTATTTACCTCGGATCTACCATAAACAGAAGCAACAACGTTAGCCTAGAAATCGAACAGGGAAATGTGCTTGCAAACAGGTGCTATTTGGGGCTAAACAACCATGTCAGACATAAGACACTCTTTCGAGAAACAAAGATTCAACTATGTCAGACTTTCATACAACATGCCTGGCTTTATGGCTCAAAATCCTGCGCCATATCGCATTTCGATTAAACCTAAAAGGAAGTCTTCGAGAGCAAACTGCTCCGAAAAATACATGGTCCTTTAATAGAGAATAGCGAGTATAGACGACGGATGAACCACGAGCTGTATAAAGTGTATCCCAACATCGACGTAGTTATGCGTATCAAACGAGCGCGTTAAAGCTGGCTGGGTCATGTCAGTAAAATGGTTCACAATGAACCAGTGCGAAAAGTATTCGAAGACGTACTCGAAGGATATCGACATTGAAACATAGAACGACCAACACTTCACTGGAAAGACCAGGTGGAAAAATGCCTGCGAGAGCTAAGTGTTAACAATTGCAGGAGAACGAAAAATATCGACCTATTTGGAGATATAAGTTTTGTTTATGCTTCCATTCCTCCAGGTTGTTTGAGGCCATCTAATGTCGTGTTCTGTTCTGACAGAATATGCAACATTTTCTGTGCTCTTTCTCCTAAAATATGTTTTCCTATAGCATTTTAGAAAACAGAAGAGAATTTTTGAATTCAGAAGGGAAAGATCCAATATTAGTACAAGCGAAGGGCAGAAGTTTTGCCATATTTCTCTGACAGGGCAACATTTTTACCAGAAAAGAAACCACCATAATTAGGTAAGAGGGACCCATGTATCCGACCTACAAAAATTCTGTTTTTCGTGTTTTTATATTTATGTTTTTTTTTATATTGTATTTTTTTATATTTTGATATTTATATTTTTAAAAAAATGTCGCGGATGGCCCACCAGGTGCATTTTTGCCAGTTCTTAAAACAAATAATGTCACGTTTTTACTAAAAATATGATTGCATTGGAGTTTTAGTACTCTGAGGGCAAAAAATAACCAAAATACAGGGTGTTTATCATGTTCCAGGCCGATGTTTTTTGACCGCCATTTCTGTTTGGTTGACTTTTGTCAGACTGTATTTGGAAGTTGCGCAGAGCACTCGATACGAATTTACTATGGAGCATCTAAGGCACCAATAACGTGTTGAAATTATTAAAACATTTCGTCTAAATAATCGTGCAATTGTAAAAACGCGAAGAATTTTGCGAGATTTTTTTGGTTTAAATAATGTACCGAGAAAGTCAACCATTCAGCGTATTGTACAGGATTTTGAAGCTTTGTATACACTGGGGAGTCTGGCCAAACTCGAAGCATACTTACGGCACAAAATGCTAAAGAACAACACTATTGAAGAAATTGGGGAAATATCACCCGTAATATTACAAAATGTTATCTAAAATATGGCGAAAAGAGCACACATTTGCGCAACTGCCAGAGGAGGCCGCAATTCCCAGCCGATATAATAAATGGTGTCTTGCACTTTTTACACTAAGTGTAATTCCTTCTTTGTGCAAGTGGCAACTCTGAAATTTGGCAGTTGTCACATATGTTTCTTCTGATTATTAAGAATGTAGCGTTTCACGAAAGACCTTATAATTGTGACAACTTATTACAAACATTTGGAAATTTATGCTGAAACCGCTCGCAAATTTCAAAGTATTTTCGGTCGAGAAAGTGCTCCTAATGGGTCAACCACTCGAAGAGTGGCCAACAAATTTCAAGAAACTGGGTCGGTTATGGACTCTTGAACATATTGCTGATGAAAACGAGAGTGTCGGCGAAAACCCGAAAACATCAATTAGGTATCGCTTTCAACAACTGCAAATTTCGGGAAGCATTTCGCAGCGAATTTTGACCAAATAGAAAATTCAGATTACTCAGGAGTTCAAACCGGCAGACCACGAAATGCACCGGCAATTCGTTCAATGGATAATAGAGAAAAGTGAAGGAAATTCCAATTTTTCAAAAAAAGGTCATATTCTCCGATTAAGACCATTTCCATCTGAATGGTTTCGTAGATACACAAAATTGTCAAATTTGGGGCTCAGAAAATCCTCATGCAATCCTTGGTTAACAAATGCACCCACAACGTGCAACTGTCTGGTGCGGATTCTGGTCAGGCAGAGTGAGTGGCCCTTACTTTTTTGAAGATGAGGCCGAAATTCCACAGACTGTGAACGGCATTCGTTACAGAAACATGATAACGGAGTTCTTCTGGCCTCAACTGGATGGCATGGATTTGGACGAGATATGATTTCAGCTAACCCGCGCCACCAGCCACACCGCGCATGAAACAATCAATTTATTGCAGCAACGATTTCCCGAGAAATTATAAAAGATAAATTATAAAAAGTTTTTGGGAAATTTTTTCCTCCATTTATAATATTGAAATCATACCATTATATTACATGTCATTTTTAAGCAGAAAAAGGAAAACACCTTAAACTCTTCACATATAAATATTATAGTTTGTTGATTACGACCAGGGTCTATGTTGTTATGTTTGTTGTTGTTTCGGCTATACTGGTCACCAAAGTAAAGAACTTTTCATTCGTTTTTAATTTATTTATTTATACTCCAACGTTTCGGAGTATATATAGAAATCTGTATATGCTATGAAAAAAAATCAAATTGAATTGTTTTCCAGAACAAATTATCTCAAGAAATTCTGATGTAAACTGGCCACCAAGATCATGCGATTTAACGCCGTGCCATTTATTTCTTTGGAGTTTTGTGAAATCTATGGTTAATTCAGATAAACCACAAACAATCCAACAGCCACAGATACAGCCACATATCTGTGAAAAAGTCATGGAAAATTTAATGAAAAGAGTAATGGCCTGTCATCAGAGCCGTGGGGGCCATATGACGGCAATTTTATTCGATACTTAATTGGAACATGTTTTCTTTACAATCCAATAAAAAAAATCACAACTATCTCAAAAAATACGTCTTTTTTATTTTAAAATTAAAAGGTACATTCTTCCCGAGACACCCTTTATTTCATACATACATAGATGTTATAAACCAAACTTTCATGCAATAAAAATATTGTTTAAAAGTGTTATGCCGTTTAAGATTTATTCAAAGCAACATCGGCCTGGAACATAAAAAACTCGCTGTACTGAATTGTCAGTGCACTTTTCCATCTCTACTCTACATCACGTATAAGTATTATTGATTGATTGGGAAATCAATATTACTTATACCCACTTGTATGAGCTAAATTGTTCCACCTGCACCGAATAACTTTAAACTGGTTGTGTAATCCACTACAAACAATTAGATAACATTTCTAAATTAGCAACTACTATTCCAACAATAAACAGTCACTGCTCCTTAAGGTGAACACTATTAAATCATCCCTTTTGTAGTCTGATTGCAAGCCGTCAACATCTGTTAACGCATCGTGAATAAATTTTGTTGTCTTAATCTTTGACTTTTCACTCTTTAACTTTCTAGTAGCTGCTTTACGCCACTTAACAAATGTTATCTACATTGTCCAAGACCCTAATCACCCCATGCCATACGACTGGAAAATGCAAGACTTGACAAATGTTCTTTCAGGTTTGTAAAGACAACAAACAATATTTTACATTTAGTCGTTACCGCCTTAATTTATTTTGCTCAGGATATCGTGCATTTTACGGCTTCGTTGATAGGCGTTAGCTTTTGCTGTCATCCGTAAAAAAGGAGCTGTAAAAACAAGTGAAAATTGCTCGTGAAATTGTTTACCTAATTAGCATAATTGGTTAAGCGCAAATGCTTTAGAGCTCTCTTTTGGGTGGATTAACGGGGTGGGATGGAATTCTCGTAAAATAAATTATTTGAAAGATTTTGTTGCAGGCGGTAAGTCATGATAATATGTTCATATATTTCAAGGTAAATAAATTAAATATTTTAATTCTATTTCAGCAAATATGACATTAAAGCCATCGTTTATAGGTGTTCAAAGGTGGCACATTAGTAGGCTTCATAAATTATTGGCCAGGAAAATCCACAAAAATGTGTATCTTCTCGATGTAAATAATTTAAATTGTTAAACAAAAATTACCTGAATATCCTGTAACGATTAATTATCAATACATTATCATATTTTTTTTAATGACGATTTTACAACCTCATGAGGTCAGATGTCGTACACATGTTACTTGAACAAACAAATGAAACAAAGTTCAACATATTCCTCCCACTGGCTCTATCCTTCGCGTTTTCTCGCCAGTTGGTAACACCAAGGATACGGAGGCATTCTTCAGTCTGGTCTGCCCAGCGGAGTCTTGGTCGTCCTCTTTTGCTGCTTCCATCGGGTACGTTATCGAAAACATTTCTCGATGGTTCATCTTCGTCAATTCTGATAACAACGCAACTGGCCTAATTTGATTTACCTAGCTATGTCCACGTCAGAATATAAATTATATAGTTCTTAGTTCCAGCGTTGTCGATTCCCTAGCAGGACCATATATTTTACGGAGAATTTATCTCCCGAAAACCCCCAGGTGTTCCCCATCCGCTTGCGATATGACCCAAGTTTCAGCGGCATATTTCAAGACTGGTAAAATAAGAATCTGATATAACTGGACTTTTGTCCATCGAGAGAGGGCTTTGTTCCTTAACTGCATGCTGTGCCCAAAATAGCATATATTTGCAAGCACAATTCTCCTATTTATCTCCAGGCTGATATTGTTGTCCTTGTTCACGGCGCATCCAAGGTAGACAAATTCATCTACCACTTCGAAATTAAATCGGTTGTCAACGTTCAAGTAGGGACCAAGTCGAGAGGTTTCTCTACTCGTTGACACCATGAATTTTGTCTTGCCCTCATTAACAGTAAGGCCCACCTTCGATGATTCCTTTTCGATTCTTGAAAATACTGCAGTAACATTTAGTCGTTACCGCCTTAATTTATTTTGCTCAGGATATCGTGCATTTTACGGCTTCGTTGATAGGCGTTAGCTTTTGCTGTCATCCGTAAAAAAGGAGCTGTAAAAACAAGTGAAAATTGCTCGTGAAATTGTTTACCTAATTAGCATAATTGGTTAAGCTCAAATGCTTTAGGGCTCTTTTTTGGGTGGATTAACGGAGTTGGATGGAATTCTCGTAAAATAAATTATTTGAAAGATTTTGTTGCAGGCGGTAAGTCATGATAATATGTTCATATATTTCAAGGTAAATAAATTAAATATTTTAATTCTATTTCAGCAAATATGACATTAAAGCCATCGTTTATAGGTGTTCAAAGGTGGCACATTAGTAGGCTTCATAAATTATTGGCCAGGAAAATCCACAAAAATGTGTATCTTCTCGATGTAAATAATTTAAATTGTTAAACAAAAATTACCTGAATATCCTGTAACGATTAATTATCAATACATTATCATATTTTTTTTAATGACGATTTTACAACCTCATGAGGTCAGATGTCGTACACATGTTACTTGAACAAACAAATGAAACAAAGTTCAACATATTCCTCCCACTGGCTCTATCCTTCGCGTTTTCTCGCCAGTTGGTAACACCAAGGATACGGAGGCATTCTTCAGTCTGGTCTGCCCAGCGGAGTCTTGGTCGTCCTCTTTTGCTGCTTCCATCGGGTACGTTATCGAAAACATTTCTCGATGGTTCATCTTCGTCAATTCTGATAACAACGCAACTGGCCTAATTTGATTTACCTAGCTATGTCCACGTCAGAATATAAATTATATAGTTCTTAGTTCCAGCGTTGTCGATTCCCTAGCAGGACCATATATTTTACGGAGAATTTATCTCCCGAAAACCCCCAGGTGTTCCCCATCCGCTTGCGATATGACCCAAGTTTCAGCGGCATATTTCAAGACTGGTAAAATAAGAATCTGATATAACTGGACTTTTGTCCATCGAGAGAGGGCTTTGTTCCTTAACTGCATGCTGTGCCCAAAATAGCATATATTTGCAAGCACAATTCTCCTATTTATCTCCAGGCTGATATTGTTGTCCTTGTTCACGGCGCATCCAAGGTAGACAAATTCATCTACCACTTCGAAATTAAATCGGTTGTCAACGTTCAAGTAGGGACCAAGTCGAGAGGTTTCTCTACTCGTTGACACCATGAATTTTGTCTTGCCCTCATTAACAGTAAGGCCCACCTTCGATGATTCCTTTTCGATTCTTGAAAATACTGCAGTAACCTCTCGCAAATTTCACTCAATGATGTCCATATCGTCAGCACACAACAGCAACATATGGCTTTTCATGTTAATGGTCTTGTTCGTATTGACTGCAGCTTTTCTCATTATTATCTCCATTAAGATGTTGAAGAGATTGCACGAAAATGTGTCGCCTTGTCTCAATCCTCGCTTGGTATAGAATGGTTCATTGAGGCTTTCCCCACCTTTACTGCTGATTTGGTGTAGGTCAGCGTCATTATACAAAGGCGGATCAGTTTTTGCCGGAATACCAAATTTAGACATAGCTTCATACAGTTTTCCCTGTATGGCGCTATATAAAACAGCTTTGTAATCGACAAAAAGGTGGTACGTATCGATTTGCTTGTCGTGGGTCTTTTCCAGGATTTGGTGTAGTGTGAATATTTGGTCAGTCGTGGACTTGCCTGGTCTAAAACCACACTGATAAGGTGCAACCAGGTTTTCAACAATTGGCGTTAGTCTTTCACATAATGTGCTCGACAAGACCTTACACGCGATGGCTAAAAGACTGATACCACGATAGTTGGAACAGACACACGGATTACTCTTTTTTAATACAGGACATAATACACTGAGACTCTAATTATCCGTCATAGATTCCCCCAACCATATACCGCTTATCAGTAGATGCATGTGGGCTATCAGTCCTTCGCCACCTGCCTTAAAAAGTTCAGCAGGTAGCCCATCCGCACCAGCGCCTTTATTATTCTTAACCCAGGAGATCGCCGTTCTAATCACGCCTTGGTTGGGTGGACGGGGTACAATCTACACTATTTACCACCATCATTACCTCCTGATCTTCACTGGAAGAATGTGAGTGGATAGTGCTGAAAAGTGGTCTCTCCACATTTTGAGCAAATACTGCTTGTCACTAACCAGATTCCCACTCTCGTCCTTGCGGGAGTGCAGCCCATTATTAGGCCCGTTATTCGATTTTCTTACCCTCTGGAAAAACTTTCGGGATTCACCATTCAGCCTGAATAATTCAGTATTTCCACTCTCCCTCTGCTACCACTGCCATTTTTTCGCCTAAATAGTTGGTTTTCCTTCCTTCACAGCCTCTTGTACCGTTCACTCGGAGCATGCTTTGGAACTGACTGTGTCGTTGCCACTCGTGAAGCGTCTTTTTCATCAGTTGAAATGCGACATTCTACGTCGCGCCATGGCTTATCCTTATGCGGTTATTGATAGACATGTTCAGTCCTTGCATCAGTTTCCAAAGAATGGGATATGTGCTTCCACTGGGCATCTGGGTCCTCGGGAGGGTGGGGTATTCTGCCCTAGCAAGAGAGAGAGAGCTTTTGTTGATAGGGTTTTTATATTTCCGGTATTTCTAGCTTGTCTAGCCTTTCCCGTGTTCAGTTTCCTACGATTTTCGCCCTGCTCAGTCTTGTGCGAACTTTCGCAGCCACAAGGTAATGATCCAAGTCGATGTTTGCACCTCGAATCACACGTACATCTATTACACTAGAAAAGTGCCTCCCATCTATTACTAAGTGATCAATCTTTTTCTTCGTCCGCTGATCAGGAGATATCCAGGTCGCCTTATGAAAGTCCTTATGCTGGAATCGTGTGCTACTAACTACCATGTTCTTTGCAGCGGCGAAGTCTATCAGTCTTATTCCATTATGGGAGGTGGTATCATGTAGACTGTGATTACCGATGGTTGCTCGAAAGACACTTTCCTTTCCTAATTTGGCTTTAAAACAGTGTAGAATAATCTTAATGTCGTGGTCAGGGCTGCGTTCATATACTTCCTCCAGACGCTCATAAAATGTTTCTTTGTCCTCATCAACTTTATCCTCTGTCGTTGCGTGCACACAAATTAACGAAATGTTGAAATAGTTCGCTTTGATGCGAATTAGGGCTATGCGTTCACCCACTGGGTTGAACCTTGAAATTAGGTGTCGCAGTCTCTTGCCAATTATAAATCCGCATCAGAATTCGTGCTTTCGCTCATGGCAGCTGTAGTAAATATCGCAGATTTTCTTTCTGGTGCAACCATATCCTGTCCATAGCATTTCCTGGATAGCTGTGATATCAACTTTATATTTTTCGAGGACATCCACCAGTTGGATTGTGGCACGCGTCCTGTATAGTGTTCGCATATTCAAGGTACGCTGGTGGGCGGCAAACCCAGCCCACCGTGGTTTGCATTGTACCTACTGCCATGATGATTATGTGTCAGCTGCCCATTATGGATCAGACGCTGCCCAGAGTGCAGTGTGTCGAATCTGGATTTTGGTTTCTTCAATGTTGATGCTTCGTTGGCCACGCGTGTTTGTTCATCCGCCTTTAAAGGACAGAAGAATATGTCCACTACATCGAAGAGCTTCAGTGACAGGGTCACCTAATAACGCTGAGACGTATCAGTGATCGCATTACTACTCTGGATGCTTATTCGTTTCGCCTTCTCACTTTATCTAGCTAACGGAGGTTTTCGATAAGCCATTGCCCAGGACATACTGCGCGGAAGTAGTGAGCTGCATGCACTGTCCAATGAAGGAATCATTTCTAGCCACTCCCAAGTGAATGGCTATAAGAAACTTTCCACCTCCAACGACAGTCCCATATATACAGAAATAAAAATACACAGCAATCATGAGCAGCGATAAAAATTATGTTATTGTCAAACAAATTCAATCCAAAATCAAAACTGAGCATTTACATTGCCTGACCAAAAGCCAATGCAACATTTTCGGTTTGTAAAGTCAACAAACATGATTTAGTTTGAATTTCTAATATGAACTAATGAAACTAAATATCCAATCCAGTTTAAAAAAAAATCCCAATACGTCTTGATTAAGAAATCGTAACGATGACCCATGGTGATGATATAACCCTCCGCCTCGACCTCTTTAAAATTGCATAGAGTGTGAAACAAATCGGATAATGTTGCCAAAACCTAAAATGTGTTGTTGCAAGGATCAACCCAAAATAAGTGATGTCCAACAATTCCAAATTAAGATGCATGGTCAGTATAAGTATATTCTAGACTTGGGATATCACCAACGACCTTGCATAAACTCTTCACAAACTTGCCAATAATTACAACCTGGTCGAAATCGTTAAAGCTACATTTATTAGATTTCACTTAAATTCATTTTCACATGTTGAAACATCTTCTTCTTTTGATTGCTTAATTCAATTCACGTTATTCCTTAATCCTAAATTATATCGTGTCATATTTCGTAATAATATTTTGTTTTCTACTCGTGCGTTTATACTGTCTTGTTAACGCTTTATTACGTTTTCTCTACCAAAATTAAAATTTATGTTATATGTTGTTATCAATGAGTTCGTACATGTGAGATAATTCTGTTTACTGTAGGGATTGCCGAGTAGGACATTTCGCGGGAAAGAGTCCTGGGAAATTTTAGTTTAATGATTTTATTTTATTTACAAGACAAACAACATATCTTTTGAGTTAAGTCGAACAACTTTTTTAATTAACTAAATATGAGACTTCTAAACAAAAGTGAACTAACTCATAAAAAATTTCCAACATTCTTTTGAAAATATAAACGATTTTTTAACGATGTTACTGGTTCAGAAATATATGGGTGATTGTTCGGAAATTGTCATTTTCTCGTCCTTTGAATTTTCCCACCCTAAAATGGTCGAATGGTGATTAAATTGCGACATGTTCCCGAAGCTACGATGGTACTCTATTATTTCCATGAAACACATTCCATTCTGAGCCGTGTAAGTCGGTTTTAGGGAGAAAAAACTGTTCAAAATGTCACAACCATGGCCTGTCCACCGTATCGAATTCAGGACTTCAGCAGTAATATCCGTCAAGGACGTGGCTTGAAAGAAGCTACCTGCATATATGTTCTAAGGGACATTTAGATTTACAATTCTACGCAAAAAAATTGGAGGAATATGCACGCCATGGTTATTGAACGGTCCACGAAGTCTGTCCAACAGTTTTGTCAGAATTTTGTACAATTTGAATTCGACTGTGGTGGCGCCATCTCCGGGGTTTCAATATGACCCACTTGCTGGCATTTTGGAGTGGAGGGGGTTGTGGCAGTATTTACACCGGCAGAAGTCAACACACGCACATGTATACGAAGGGGAATTCAATTCGAAAAAGTGAAAAGCTAAGTCACAAAATAATACGTCACAACCGTTCTCTTATGATTCACATATGCCGTACGATATTTACGCTTGATTCCCGGTTATGAAAGTAATATTTCATTGCCTGAACTTCATTGTCTTTGGAACTTGTCGAATTCCAAACCGGTCTGGAGCACGGTTAGGTTAAACACTGAAAGTCACAACCGTGGCTGTCACAACCGTGTCATATAGTTTCTAATACTGACTAAAATTGATAAATAATGGTTTCTTGACACTGAATGATTAATGTGGAGTAGGCTGTTGCAAAGACCTGACAACACAGTAGGCTTTTGCGAAGACCTGGCAACACAGTAGGCTTTTGCGAAGACCTGGCAAAACGAGAGTGAAGTATTTGACATATCTTGTGGCAATCGTCAGTCGTGTGTAGGTCGTGAAAGGTATTAGTCTATTGGCGAAGTTAACTAAATAAATTAGTTAAAACATTAAAATAGTGCGTTTTATTCAATTGATATTTGATGGCAGTCACTACCGTGGCATCGGAATACCATCAATGCTCCATAACTTCGATTGCTTTGGTGTTGTAGTATAGTGATCTTCAGATCATACTTTTGGACCATGATAACATTCAGAAACGTAAAAAAAATGGTACTGCAGACATATCGAGGTTTGGAAAAATTGGTATCTGAAAAATAACAATTTCCGAACAATCACCCATATATTATTTGTAGGTCAACAGTAGCGCATTTTTCGGTATTAGATGATTTTAATTAAGTTTTGTTAGATAACTTACGAAAAAAATAATGAAAAACTGACTTTTCAGGGTCCTAATCAAGGAAAATCAAAATTACCCCTTTCCTATATTGACTACGTTGTAGTCGGCTGAAAAAATACATCAAAAATGCACATGTATTCGCATGTACTTATTAAATGCAATTCAATATATATCGACTTCTAGACTTGACCCAGCGAAACGCCGGGACACGTATAACTTTCTTGCCCCTTTAAACAGAATCCCCGTTGATTTGGGCTGTAGCACAGTTTTATTGAAAATGGAGCAGTACGAAAAAAAACGCGTAACAATTGTGAAAACCTGTTAGAAAAATGGGAATGTTACACTGAAAATGCTTTTAAGAAACTGAGACGAATACGGACAGCGTCGAACTACTTGCCGGTCAGGAACATTTTTCGAATATAAAAAAAAATACATGAGATGTCAGGGGACACCCGTTTGGAACGAACTTCCTTTCGCTACATATTATGTACTAGTTAGTTCAAACACGCCTACGGCGCCTGTTGAAAAATACTGTAATTTAAATGGATCTTTAAGAAAAGATGCTTTTTGTAAAATGATAAACGTTTTTTAAGAAATTTTGATGAGATGTACTTCGTTTATTAAAAGCTTATGTTTTTATGGAAGAAAAAGCCTAAGAGTATGCAATTTTTTACAAAGAAATTATTTTTTTAAGTACAAGTACTTTTTCAAGTAGTGATACTCTTTTTAGGATAAAGTTATTTTTTTAAGAAAATTTACTTATTTCCAGGAAGGCTACTTCTGTATCTCAAGAAAAGAAAAGAAAAGATATTATTGTATCTTTAAGAAAGGGTACTTTTAAGAAAAGGAATTTTTGTAAGAAAATGTATTTTTTGTAAGATAATGTATCTTCTTTTTTTGTTGAAGAAAAGCTTTTTTTATGAAAGAACAGGTAAAATTTTAAGAGTAGGTACTTATCTCAAGAAAAGTTATTTTGATTTACAAATAAGATACTCTTTAAAGAACAGGTAGTTTTTTAAGAAAAGGCAAAATGTTGTAAGATAATGTATTTTTTTTAGAAAATGTACTTGTTTAAAAAAAACTTTTTTTAAGAAAAGGTGCTTTGAGTAAGAAATTTTAATTTTTTAAGCAAAGGTACTTTTTTAAGATAAGGTATTTTGTTAAGTAAATGTACTCTGTTTAAGAATATGAATAGATTTTTTTTTAGAAAATTTACTTTTTTTAAGAAAACCCACTTATTTCACAAAATGTTGTTTTTTTAAAATTCTTTCACTTTGGCTTTTCTAAATTTACTTTTTATTCGGTTCAAACTACAATATGTAATAAACAGGCTCCACCTAGAAAATTTCCCATGAAGAAAGAAACATCCCCGAATATGTTAGTCTAGACACAAACCAAAAGTACGAACATAAGAGTAAGTGTGCTGCCAAATTCCATGCTCAGGGTTGTATTTTATGGATTTGCTAGTCTTGCACTTTGGCTTTTCTAAATTTACGTTTTATTGGGTTCAAAACTACAATATGTAATACACAGGCTCCACCTAGAAAACTTCCCTTTAAACCAAACCAAACCAAAAGTACCCAATATAGTTGATAATAATGGGTTGTAATAAAGTAGTTAAAAAAAAGTTGTTTAAAATTTGTTCATTAAGCCCCCATCCCGCAACGTGCGATAAAAAGCTTTCTGTTCTTTTGGCGAAATAATTGAACTTTCGGAATCAATTGATTCTGAGGGGTTTCCGATCGATATTAATTCGCGTATGTAAAGATTCTCATACGAGTTTATAAAGGTTGTCGCAGAAAGTTTGCACTTTTTAAATTTAATATCATTGTGGTTTTTGTGCAAGTGGCAACTCTGAAATTTGGCAGCTGTCACAAATGTTTATTCCAATTATTAAAAATTAAGCCATTTACAAATAACAACACGTTATAATTATAATTGTGAAAACTTATTAAAAAAATTTGGAAAGTTATGCTCAGACCGCTCGTAAACTTCGAAGAATTTTAAGTCGAGAAAGTGCACCGAATGTATCAACCATTCGAAGAGAGGTCAAAAAATTTTAAGAAACTGGGTCGGTTGTGGACGATAAGACTCCTGTCCATCAAGGTACGGGTCGGTCTCTTCAAAACGTTGTACTTGTAAGCGAAAGTTTCGCCTAAAATCTGAAAACATCAATTCAGCACCGTTCTCAAAAACTTATTATTTCACGAAGCACTACGCAGCGAATTTTGACAAAAGACCTCCACCTTCATGTGGGCAAAATTCAATTTACTCAGGAGCTCAAACCAGCAGACCATGGAAAATGCTGGCAATTCGATCAATGGGTAATGGAGTAAAGTGAAGTCAATGGTAATTTTTCCAACAAAAAAGTAATTTTTTCCGATGAAGCGCATTTCCATCTGATGGATCGATTTGGGGCTCAGAAAAACGTCATCCAGTCCACGAGAAATTAATGCATCCACAACGAGCAACTGTCTGGTGCGGATTTTAGTCAGGCGGCATGATTGAGCCTCACTTTTTAGAAGATGAGGCCGAAATTTCAGTGACTGTGAACGGCATTCGTTACAGGAACGTGATATCGGTGTCCCTGTGGCCTCAACTGGACGCAATGGATATCTGGACGACATGTGGTTTCAGCAAGACTGCCCCACATGCCACACCGCGCACGTAACCATCGATTTATTGCAGCAACGATTTCCAATACAAATTATCTCAAGAAATTCTGATGTCAACTGGCCACCAAGATAAGAAGATTAACGCCGACTGACTCCCTTCTTTGGGGTTTTGTGAAATCTCGGGTTTATACGAATAAACCAGAAAAACTTCCTGAGCTCAAATACGAAATCCCACGCATCATCGGTGAGATATAGCGACATGTCTGTGAAAAAGTCATGGAATATTTCATGACAAGAGTAATGGATAATTTGACTGATATTTTATTCCATTCTTCATCGGAACATGTACTCTTTACAATGCATTAAAAAAAATGCCACTAAAAGTGCATTCTAACTGAGACTGGGCCATTTCGTGAGATAACACCTTCACCAAACTTGGTTTCCAATAAATTGATTGTGGCATTCGCTGTGTGGCTTGTGGCGCCGTCCTGTTAGAACCACATGCCCTCCAAGTCCATATTATCCAATTGGGGCCAAAAATTTTCGGTTATAATTAAACGGTAGCGATTCGCATTCACAGTAATGTGTCGGTCTTGATCATCACGGAAGAAGTACGGCCCAATGACCCCGCCGGCCCATAAACCTCACCAAACCGTAATTTTTTCGGGATGCAATGATGACACATGGATTACGTGTGGATTTCTGTCTGACCAATTATGCATATTTTGCTTATTGATGAAGCCATTCAGCAAGAAATGAGCCTCATCGCTGAAGATGATTTCCCGATGAAAATCCGAATCATTTTCATGTTGTTGCTCATCCCAATTCACGAACATTCGACGCTTATGGTGTTCTAGCGTCAGTTTGATCTTGTAAGGATGTAGGCCAAGATCTTTTCGCAAAATTCGCCACAACGACGTCTCAGAGATGCCCAATACTTGAGAACGGCGTGTGAGAGACAGATTTGGGCTTTCTTGAACTGAAGCCTCAGCGGCAGCAATATTCTCGGCACTACGGGCACTTCTTTGTCTCACTGGCACGGAAACATTTTGTACTGTGCCTGTGGATTCAAATTTTTCCATTAGACGCTCAATTGTTGATCTGGTAGGGCGATTAGTATGACCATAAATTGGACGTAGCGCTCTTAAAGTTGAGGCCACTGACTCCAAATTTCGATAGTAAATTTTAATAATTTCGACTCGTTGTTGGCTCGTATATCTTTCCATGATGAAATGGGGAACCTTACTGAAGAGAAATGTCAAAAGAGCGGGAAAAAATATGGCGTCGTTTGCTGTCCCTGTCGATTTACTTTTGTAGCGTCTCTGTTGAAAAACCCTTTATAAGATAAAGTTCAAAAAGAAAATAGGAAAAACGTAAATTTTTTTCGATTTTCAACAATTACGCCAACATATGTTAAAAAACGAATAAAATATTCGTTTTCTTCAAACTCGAATAATTAGAAAAGTAGCCAATTTCGGAATATTTTCTAAAATATTCTCCATTATCCGGGTTTTAAGTCTCCAAATAGTTCTTGAGTTCTTACGTGCAATCGGGTTTTTACAGAACTGAAATATATTTAGTAAATCAGAAGATATTAAACTTTGAATCACTTCTGAACCACTGTGCGGCTTGATTGGACTTTACTTCTTTGAAATTAAGGTCGAAATGCCGTGAGTGTGAATAAAATTCGTTACGGGGTTACAGGGATATAATAACAGAGGTAATTTGGCCTCAAATGAACGGTATAGACCTCTGGGGTCTTATTGTGTATGACGATAATCGTTCAAACGACACTGATGTGTCGATAATGACGGTTTATCTACCATTTAAAATAAAATACATGTGTATATAAAACACCACTACCAACAAAACAATAATGAGTTCAATACAATTAGCTCTCTGGACGACATTTGGTTTCATTAGATCGTCGCCACCTGTCTCACCGCTTATTAAACAATCGGTTTATTGAAGCAACCATTTCTAGACCGAATCACATCCCGAAAATGCGACATCAACTAATCATCAAAATCATGAGATTAAACGTAATGCGATTTCTTTCTGAGGGTTTTTAGAAATCTCTGATCTATGTGAATACACCACAACCAAAGTCATCGTTGAAATAGAAAGCTGCTATTTAAATTCGAGTCCTGCCAAAACTTGTGTTTCCAGATGCAAACTGGTCCCTCCATTGGAAAGTTTGAAATTTTCTAGCTTAAACATATATAGAACGTTTTGACTTAAGAGTATTATTTGTTGTAGTTATTTACAGTGGGGTGAAAGATTCATCTCGGTCAAAAAATGGAAATAACCTATGAAAATTTTCGTGCGATGATTTTTTCGTTTTTCGGCGTGGATTATCGAGACAAGAGTGCCTCAATCAACTTGCTTCAACTTTTGCTGACGAAGCACCATGAAAAACCACTGTAAATCGCTGGTATCAATAGTTCAATCTCGGACGCCGTTCGCTCCAGGATGAATTTCGTAAAGGTCGCCCAACTTCGGTCGTTTTGCCGGAATCCATCGATGCTGTACGTGAACTGATAAAGCAAGATCGACATGTGACATATCGTGAGATTGAGGCTTCCTTGGGGATTAGTATGACAAGCATCAATAAGATTTTGCCCTTTCATATAGCCGTGAAAAAGATTTGTTCTCGATATAATTTGATCTCAAAAAAACGCTCGACTCGATTGGAGCAAAGAAGTGTTGAAAAAATACAATCGCGGTAACTCAAATGTTGTGTACGAGGGTTGAATTTTATGTTTCGGGATTAGAGAACAAAAACAAATATTAATCATCGAAAATCACGTTATTATTTTTCAAAATATTCCTTATGAAGAGTTAAACACACTTTGCATGCGTTTGAACCAATTGTCGAAACACTTTTGCCACTCTGATTGAGGTATCTCCAAAACTTGCATTCTGAGTGCAGCAACTTCTTCAGGTGTCGAAAAACGTTGCCCTCACAGTTTGTTTTTTACGTACGGGAATTAAAAGGAGTCATTCGGTGCCAAGTTAGGACTATACGGCGGATGACCCATCAAATCGATGTTTTGGGTGCTCAAAAATGCAGTTGTTTCAGCCGATGTGAGAGCTCGCATTGTTGTGGTGAAGAGTGATTCGGCGGTTGGTTTTCCTGATTTCTTGGAAGATAACTGGCAAACAAATGATTGTGTACCACTCAGAATTCATTATTCTGCGTTGTTCTAGTGGTACGGTTGCGACATGTCCGGTTTTTCCAAAAAAACAGGCGACCAGTTGCTTGGAAGTGCTTCGAGGGCGAACAACTTTTATTGGATTTGGCTCATCTTGAAACACCCATACAGTTGACTGCTGTTTACTTTCAGGCTCATTCGCATAAATTCAGGATTAATCACCTATCACGATATTATAGACGTGTTTCGAAGCACCGCGATCGTATTTTTGGAGAATTTCTTTCGACCAATCGACACGAGCTTTTTTTGAGCGATTGACAAATTGTGTGGGATCCAACGCGAACAAATTTCTTTGACAGTCAAATGTTTATGCAATATTGAATGTACGCTGGTCCCACTAATGCCTAAGGTTGTCTCAATCTCACGATAGGTCACATGACGATCTTGCAAAATCAGTTCGCGCACAGCATCAATGGTTTTCGGAACAACAGCTGATTTTAGACGACCTTCACGAAATTCGTCTTGGAGAGAACTACGACCACGATTGAATTCACCATACCATCGATAAACACTGGTCCTTGATGGGGCTTAAATAGCCAAAAACTGAATTAAGTCCATCCATGCACTGTTACTGAGTTAATCCACGTCGAAAGTTGTAAAAAATAATCCCACGATAATGTTCACGATTTAATTACATTTTTCTGCCGAGATGAATCTTTTATGTTACTGTAAACAACACAAATAGCGCTCGTGTGTCAAAACGTTCTGAGTACGCATAACCTCAAAAATGTCCAACTTTACGATAGAGCTGTCAGTTGCCAGATTGCAAGACATCCACTCAAATGATTGCGTTTTTTTCGGAATGACCGGTCATGTGGCCACAGTCCGTATAGTAGAACGTAGGAAGGTCTATTTCGAGTGGTATACCACCATCTGTTTGCCAACAGTGTTCGAAGAAATAAGGAAAAACAACAAGAGAAGGCGGTTCATTTTGCATCAGGACAATGCGAGCTCTCACACGTCAGCTGAAACAATGGGGTATTTGACCACTCGAATTGATGGGTCAGCCGCCGTATTGCCCTGATTTGGTACCCAATGTATTTTTTTACTA
Organism: Phaonia tiefii; assembly: GCA_963931995.1. Lineage (NCBI taxonomy): Eukaryota > Metazoa > Arthropoda > Insecta > Diptera > Muscidae > Phaonia > Phaonia tiefii. The sequence goes on from OZ008368.1 coordinate 31,151,735, forward strand.
CGTGGTAAAAGTTTTTCGACGCCCAAGACAGCTGTTGAAGCGTTGAGGTGTCTCAATCGGAGAGAAAAAAGAATTTCGAAAATTGGTTTGAGCGCAAGCAAAAGTGTACTGAACGTCACGGACAATATTTTGTAAAAACAATAAAACCATTTCCAATGATAAATGTTTGTTTTTATATTGTTGGACCCGAAATATACATAGCACCTCTCTAGAGCCACATCCTTGTCCAGATTTCATGAAAATTGGAAGGGGCTGTGATCAGAGCCGCGCGGGCTATTTAACATATATTTTATTTTTTATTTAATCGGGACATGTATAAGTTACAATGCAATACAAATATCACAACACGCTCAAAAATGTTTCTACTTGTTTTAAACCAAATCGCTCACTGTTTTGCAACACCCTTAAATAGAGGAGTAAATTTTGGTTGCTTCTTTTTATACTTTAAAAATTATTACACATTTTATGTTCCAAATCGGCATCTTACCCTGAATTGTGTCTTAAAAATAAATTATTTCCAAAAAATGGCCTTGAAATGGCAATCCCTATAGTAAATCCTACTGTTGTTTAGACAATTGTTTATGTTACTCTGTCAAAAATGTTATAGCAATAAATTTAATGAATTTTCAGTATAAATTATGTGTGTATTTTAGTATGCAGGGTGATACATGAGCCTGCCCTAATAATATGTTATATTTTCTCTCATATTTATTACGAGTTTTATCTTTCTGAACATAAATCACGTTTTAGCCGAAACAATAGAAGGGGGATGTAGAAGATTAAAAAAACAAAGAACCATACAATGTTAGTTGCGTCACAGATACTAAACTTTTATGTATCGAAAATCACTCTCACTACATTTTCAAACAATTATTACTAAAACAATGAAATTTGTATGACCGTGAATATGATTATATTGAAGGCATATAACGGGTTTTTCAATTAGAGCGCTAAAAAAGTTTTTTTAAATAAAACAAAACTGGTTTTAGATACCAATGAAATTCTTTATTCCTGTGACAGTACGTTCGATGCCATTATATATGGAACTCGATTTCTTTTGCATGGCCACCACGGGCACGCTTGCAGAATTCCAGACGCTGAAACCAATTTTCGACTGTTTTCAAGCATAAATCGGCCGATACTGCTGCAATTTCGCGTTCGATATTCTCATCAAACGTCGCTGGCTTGTGGGCATAGACCATAGACTTGACGTAGCCCCACAGGAAATAATTTAACGGCGTCAAATCGCACGACCGAGGCGGCAAATCGACTTGGCCATTTCGTGAGATAACATCTTCACCAAACTTGGTTTCCAATAAATTGTTTGTGGCATTCGCTGTGTGGCTTGTGGCGCCGTCCTGTTGGAACCACATGTCCTCCAATTCCATATTATCCAATTGGGGCCAAAAAATATTCGGTTATCATTGAACGGTAGCGATTCGCATTCACAGTAATGTGCCGGTCTTGATCATCACGGAAGAAGTACGGCCCAATGACGCCGCCGGCCTATAAACCGCACTAAACCGTAATTTTTTGGGGATGCAATGATGACTCATGGATTACGTGTGGATTGCTGTCTGACCAATAACGCATATTTAGCTTATTGACGAATCTATTCAGTAAGAAATGAGCCTCATCACTGATTGTTGAGGCCTCTTAAAATTGAGGCCACTGACTCCAAATTTCGGTAGTAAATTTTAATAATTTCGACTCGTTGTTGGCTCGTATATCTTTCCATGATGAAATGGCAAACCTTACTGAAAAGAAATGTCAAAAGAGCGGGAAAAAATATGGCGTCGTTTGCTGTCACTATCGATTTACTTTTGTAGCGTCTCTGTTGAAAAACCCTTTACGATAATAATATTGACATCAATAATACCGAATTTTTTTAAATAAATTGAAGTAAACAATTGTATCACGTAAAATCTATTAGTTTTGGAACGAAGTTGCGGGATGGGCGCTAAATGAAAAAATGTTAAACAACTTTTTTTAACCGTATTATGCTATAACCCTGTATACATCCCAGTATTATTTTGCCTACTTTTAGGATTTAGGATTTGTACAGCCAGAGACATATATGAGGGTTGATTTCTTCAATGTTGGCTTTGTGATAGTCATGCCCATGTGAAGTGTGCTGGCTTCAATAGGGAGGCATTATGATATAATTACGGCTAAGGAAATCGGGCTTCGGTGAACATGTTGGAAGTGTAGGGAAATCGATGTTGACTTTTATAACCTATTTAAGGAGGCAAAGAAAGGATTTCAAACTTTAAATATTCATTTTGTCTCTATTAGATTGAAACTTAAATTGTTGGAGGATATGTTTGATATTTTTAAATGACCTGAAGACATCTTATGCTCTCCAAGACGGAAAAAAAGCTTCTAGTGACGTAATTTAATTGTGCCAGTAACTCCTAACTTGGACAATTTGGACAGTCTTCTCTTATCTTCGAAACCGTCGTCGTCTGTTGTTCCTTCATCCACTGAAATCAGGGACCGTAATCATTATGAGTTTTATTATAAAAATGATATATTAGTGATTATATTATGAGTTTTAAAAACTTTTTTTAATGGTAATGATTAATTTGAGTAATATGTATTACAAAAATCAGATGGGTTTATTTCGTTTGTTGGCATTTTTTTAGTATCGTAGAGCCTTGGAAACGGTTGGACTGATCTTTATGAAATTTTCACAGAATGTGGCTGTGTGGTCGGTGGAGACAATAGGGTACTTGAATTTTTGATATATGAAGTGGGCGTGGCCCCGCCAATGGACTCTATTTTTGAAACGAAATATCTGAAGGACTGTTTCACGTATCGCCTTGGATGCATTTGGCAGCAAAATCGGTGATCTAACAAAAAATGGGCGGGATCGCAATAGTGGGCGTGGCATACATCTTGAAATTTTGTACGGCTGTACCTCATGAACTATAAGAGGTATGAATATGATATTTGGTATATAAGTTGTTCGTACAGTACGAATTACAGTCAGGGTTAAGGGGGCGATGCCACGACCCCTTTAAAAAAATCGCTCTGATGGTCTTTCTAATTGACAGATTTTTATGAAAATTTCACAATGAGGTACCGATGACCTGCTCATAGTCCTTGGATATACTTGGAAAAGATTGGATAAAGGAGCATGACACCGCCCATACAAATTCAAATTTAAAATAATAATATATCATGAACGAGCGTTATATCAGTCATAATAATAATTTGATCGTCCTGTAAATTTCACGGTATGTTACAGTTGGCGTACAGATCCGAACAGGTTATTTGGAAAAAAGTTCTAACTTTCTAATATTCTAATATTTGAATCAAATCGGCCATATATTGATTGAGATACATTGAAATATGTTCACAACTGCCTGGTGTATGGACAATTGTTTAATACAGTGTAGGAATGTGAGGTTCACACATATTTACTACTGATATGATGCAAATTACTTTTTGGGGAAAACCAATGAAAATATGGCTATTAAAAAGGTCAGACTATGAAGCTAAAAAAGTGACCACAGGTATGAATAAATATGAATATCATTGAGGTCAGTTTCGAGAGCAACCTCAATATCTTTATCCCAATAATGAATTTTTTAAAAAAATTCAGAAAAATCTTATAGAGGCTACTATAATCACTGGAAATTATAATGGAACCGATGCCCTGATATCACGCATTCCCATGACACCTACAGACATGCCCATCGATTTCAAAAGATTTCAGTTTCCGATTCGGTTGCAATTTACGATGACTATTAATAAAGCGCAAGGGCAGGCGCTTCAAGTCTGTGGCTTAAATTTGACAAATCCGTGTTTTTTCCACGGACAATATATGTTGCATGTTCACGTGTGGGTAAACCTTCAGACTAACATATACATATATATTTGCACCAGATGACAAAACTAGAGCACTTGAATAAATAGAAAAAAAAATCCAATGAGTGTTCGAACTCACGGGCGATGTGTTAACACCTTTTTGCTACACGGTACCTGTTCGATTTCTATGAACACATTCGTAGATGTTACATTGGAAAATAAAAAACAGCGTTCAATCAAATGATGACGTTACAGTTAAATAATATTAATACTTAAAATTATTTAAAGACCCAGTGCAAGCACATGTGTCATTATTTGCTTGCTCAATACTTTTTGCTTTATTCCCACAAAAGTCAAAGAATGCAAAGCCACAGACACTTTTATATACATACATACATTGTTATATTCGTACATACGCTACACAAGTTCACAAAATTGTCGTTGCTCTCTTGCTATCTCATTTTTATATACGTATAATACGTCATTACTCTCTTTGCTCTGAGAGTGCCCCGCACCCACATTTTATTGGTCTTACCCAGTGTTGCCAGATAAAGTCGGTCACAAATCGTCAAATTGGAGGTGCAGAAATCGTCAAATCGTCAAAAAAAATTTTCGAAATCGTCAAAAAATCGTCAACATTAAAAACTGCAATTGCTGTACCAAATATCAATATTTTTGTGGGGGGGGAATAGTAAAACAAAGCAATTAAATCAATATGTTATAGTAATATTTTTAAAATTCATATATCTTTATTTAAACTCTATTCCGAAATCTCTTCAACTATTGGTCAAACAACCAACGAACAGAGTTGACAAATATGTGTACGAACACAATCGGAGCGATAACGTAGGCGGTACAAATTTGTACACGTATTCTTATGGAAGAAAAACAAAAGCTGGCATTTGACGTCGCTTCTGGCGTAAACGACAAAAATTAGAATTCTTTTTATTTCCCTGGCGTCAAGACGCAGAATGTTGGCGGCTTAATACAAAAATAAAACAACATTGGAGATTTCTGAAAGAAATGTGAACAGGAATTGTAAATTTATATTTTATAGGGTAAAAAAGAAGAGTCGATGCAGTTTTTGTCCTTCATGAACAATTTTCATTAACCCCTAATTGGCTGACCCCCGATTCAATTGTGTGAATTTGATTAAACGTCACACAGATAATATTTAGGGTATTTACTTAAATATGTATGTATGTATATTGTTGACACGGTATGTTTTATACATTAATATCGTAAGTTTTTAATAGTTCTATACTTCCCCAGCCCGTCTACAAAAATGTAATCTCGATAATTCTATTATTTCATAAATGGTTCCATTTGTGGGGAGTTTTTCTACCCAATATCCCTTGATGGGTTAAGTTTATGTTTAAATATAGTATATAGCTGACGCTCTTGCATTACCAACAATTTAAATTTTGGAAGAGACTAAAAATCGTCATTCCAGAAGCTGAAATCGTCAAATCGTCATTTTATGTTTTTGTGACTAAAAATCGTCAAAATGACGATAAATCGTCACTTCTGGCAACACTGGTCTTACCTTTCACTATAATAAAAAAACAACAACACCAACAACAACAACAACAACTACTACTACTACTACTGATATCTTGGTGATTTATTTGTGCTTGCTGTGTCGTGGAGTGTTTGTGTGGGTGGTGGGTGGGGTACTTAAAATAAAAACAGTTAAGGGAATGCAAATAGTGGAGAGTGTGAGTGTAAATTGTCATGGTGGACGGTATTTAAGCTTCGGCCCGGCCGAACTTAACACCGTTTCTACTTGTTTTTGTATACACCGGGCAATGCTGAACATCAAATGACTCGCTTTGTTTGGCCATATCAACAGCAACGAAACAGCCAAACACACAACATCACACATACTTTGTCCGAAGTAGCTGACGTATACGTGTGTCACATAACCACATGTTTGCCATATCAACAGCAACGAAACAGCCAAACACACAACACCACACATACTTTGAACGAAGTAGCTGACGTATTAGTATGTCACCATGACGTCGACTGCGCAAGCCCATGGCTTGCAAATGAAATTTTTCGTGGCTATGCTTTATATCTCCGTTCAACAACAGCAACAGACACATGTGCATACATACATTATTATGTTAATACAAACGCTATAGACACAATTTCGTTTGCCTCACCCCTGCCACACCACTCTGTCATTGCTCTCTTGCTCGCTCATTTTTGTTTAACACGTCATTATTCTCTTTCGCAGTCGCAGAAAATCTGGTTTTAGCAACAGCATAAAATCTGGTTTTAGCAGATTTTGACTTTGATAGATTTAGTCCCTATACGCCGCTAAAGATGTTAACACATCAAAAAAAATAACAAAAATTGTGTTTCATTAAAATTACAATTCAGACGTAGCGAAGCGCAACGGGAACGGCTATTGTAGTATAATGAGAAGCACTCGATCGAAATCTAATCAAATTCTTCTAACAAACAGTTATTTTACATTATTCTTCATAATATTGCAGACAACTACAGGCTTATTTGCTCACTGTATTCTTGTTCACACTTTGGCATTACAAAAACTTTGAAGGCAAAACGAAGTTTTCCGGGTCCAGCTAATTTAGTACATACTATTGTAGTTCCGAACCCAACAAAAAGTAAATTTAGAAAAGCCAAAGTGAAAGATGTTTAAAAAAGAACTTTTCGTAAATAAGTGCCTTTTTTTTAAAAAATTAAATGTTCTCAAAAAAAAAGTTCAAAGTAACATATCTCAAAGAAGTACTTTTGCTTAAAAAAAGTAAATTCTCTTACAAAAAGTACCTTTTCTTAAAAAAAGTATTTTTTTAGAGTAAGTGCATTTTCTTAAAAAAGTAACTTTTCTCACAACAAATTGCGTTTTCTTATACAACTACATTTTCTTTATAGAGTACCTATTTTGTGAAACAAAATTACTTTTCTTGAGATAAGTATCTACACTTAAAAATTTCCCTATTCTTGAAAAAAGGACCAATTCTAAAAAAATTCCAATTTCTTATAAAAAATTCATACTCATGGCTTTTTCTTACAAAAAGTACCTTTTCTTAAAAAACATTAGCTTTTAATAAAAGAAGTACTTCTCTTTAGAAATTTACCTTTTCGGGAAAACATAATACATATTCTTACAAACAGTACCTAAAAATATACTTTAAAAAAATACATTCTATAAAAAAAACTATTTTCTTAAAAAAATTTTATCATTTTACAAAGTGTGGTTTCTTAGAGATCCATTTAAATTATCGTATTTTTCAACGGGCGCCTTAGGCGTGTTGGAACTAACCACTATATAATATATAGCGAAAGGAACTTCGTTCCAACCGAGTGTCCCCATAATTTTTTTTATAACAAAAATAATAAGACCAATCGTTTTTTATATACAATTATTATCCATAATAGCCACAAAATTTCCCAATTAAGTTATCCTGGGCGCCAACATTCTACTCCTTACTTTAAATTCCTACCCATCTCAGCCAATAATCCATTTAACAACATTACACACATTTCAACAATACCACACCATGTCAACCAATATTCGTTCATTAAAATTTTATACATCGATGCTTACATGACTGACTTTATTTTTATTGACTTGCTTCTCGAATCAACAGCTGTTTTAATAAATCTGTCGCGCAAATGGATACAATTTGTCAACAACATTTTTCATTTATTATTTTGTTAAAACACTTGTTGGTTGCCAACAGCAACTTCCAATTACTGTCATGTCATTTAAAAAAGTCGGGGGAAAAAAATGTAAACACATGGGTTTATACCCAACACCATGAAAATATTAGAAAATCAAAAAAATTAAGACATTGAGTTAGAAATTTTGTATTGAACACATTGTCAGTAGTGGTATATCCTTAGGACCAGGTAACGGCAATTTATAACTATGAGACCTCTTATTTATACAGGGTGATGCAAGAAGTTCCGGACAAATTTCTCCAGCGTATTCCTTGGCTCATTTCATGAAGAAAATTAGACTAGAACCATGTCCGAAAATGCAAGGGTGCGAAATGGCAGCGGGTTCAAAATTTTAGGATTGGCGGTCGGAGGGTAGTAGGTTAAAGTTGCTAACTTCTGAGCCAGTGGTCGGGCTTGTCGGAAAGGTCTTTAAGACGCCTTTCAGAATCAATAAAAGAAAAAGCAGAAATCGCCGAGATACAGAGCTTTGGGAACAAAAATTCACATAATTCAATTTGCTCAGCCAGATGGCCGGTAACTTATGTTTTTTTTCCGTTGAAAGATAGCCATACCTCTTACCTTTCTAAAATGATCTAAACGAAGCCCAGAGGTCTTACAGTTCCAAAGTTATGACCATTTTACTGAAACGCAAAAATGTTTGTTTTTGCTTTTGGAAGCGAAATGTCAGCACACATTTATTTGTTTTTCTAAATTAACACGTTTAAGATTTTATTTTATTGAAATTTTCAGAAATGCTCACAAATGGTTCCATTTTTTTCCGAAAGCACTGTATCTCGCCGATTTGACTTTTTTCTACTTTTTTTTATTGATTCTGCAAGGCATCTTAAAGACCTTTCCAACAAGACCTTTCCAAATATCGGACCACTGGCTCAGAAGTTAGCAACTTTAACCTACTACCCTCCGACCGCCAATCCGAAAATTTTGAACCCGCTGCCATTTCGCACCCTTGCATTTTCGTACATGGTCCTAGTGGCCTTTTCTTCATGAAATGAGCCAGGGAATACGCTGGAGAAATTTGTCCGGAACTTCCTCAATCACCCTGTATAAGAAATCTGATTATTTCGATTTCTGACAATTTATGTAAAACCCTCCAATTGTTTGACAACATTATATCACGACTGACTCTTACTAAAGCCAATGCTGAATTTCAATAAAAGAAAATACTTCAATTATATTGATTTGATTGATTGATTTTGACTTTTATCTCAAAGTTAAAAATTTATTTGAAAAATACTTGAAAATTATTAAATCAATGTGCACAGTTTGAGGAAATTAACTGCATTAGGGTGTACCGAAAATCACGTAATTTAGAATTTTCAATCAAAACTAGAGCTGATTACGGGAACGTTTAACTTATTTATTAGAGGGTACTTGCAGTCCCCTACCGGCGGTTGAAATTAAAAAATATTACGAGGGTTTCTATCTATAAGCACACGCAAAGAAAAAACTCGTTCCACCCAAACGAAATCTCAGATAACTGTAGTTCGTTTGGGAACTGTAGTTGGGAGAAACGAACATAAGTTAATCCATCCATAAAAAACGTTTCCGAGAAACGAAAACTGGTTCCGCCAACGGTTCCATCGGTTACAGCAACCGAGTTGTAGTTACTCTAAACTAAAAAAAACGTTTGCGAGAACTAAAAAACGTTTGCAGTAAACGAGTTATGAGAGATTAGAGCTGAAAAAACGTTTGCGAGAAACTAAAAACGGTTCCACCAACTGTTCTATCGGTTACAGCAACCGAGTTGTAATTAAAACTTTTATTTATAGCTTCCATGAGCTCTTATTTGTTTAAGTTTCCAACTTCTATGATTATGGATTTACCCATAAAGTTTGTTTTACAAAAAGATGGAATTTTTATCTATTTTTAAATTATTTATACTGGGTTTTCCAATAGGTACTTGACAACTTTGAATTTAATTTGTGAACGCACTATTTCACTGATCATCTAACTATTACTTTTTCCAACAACGTATGCAAATTAAAAAAATGTGCTACCAAAATTCGGGGTCGGTAGCTGCAACTTTAAGAGCGTTAACTCCAATTTTCGGTCGTTTCGTTATTCTCGTCCTAGTAGACAAGCAATAACAAGTTTAGTGCAACAATTTGAGTCGTCATGTACATTGTGTGATGCTGCCGTGCCAGTGAGACAACGGGTTGGTCGAAGTGACGAAAACATCGTTGCGGTTCAGGCGTCCATTGCAAACGATCCAAATCAGTGGATTCCGCGGCGTTCTCAAGAACTGGGCATCGCCAATACCACTTTATGGCGAATTTTGCGTAGGGATCTTGGTTTGCACCCATACTCAAGAATTGAAGCCGATGGGCCATTTGACGCGACGTATGTTCTCCGATTCGGCTCCTGAGAAGATGATGAATTTCATCGCAAAATCATCTTCAGTAACAAAGCTTATTTTTGGCTCAATGGGTTCGTCAATAATCAACATGTGCTTCATGAATCACCACTTCATCCACAAAAAATGGTGCGATCTGCATGCCGGCGGCGTCATTGGGCGGTTTCAACAGGACGGTGCCACAAGCTACACAGCACACGTTACAATCGATTTATTGAAGAGTAAGTTTAGTGAGCGTGTTATCTCCAGAAATGGACCAGACAATTGGCCGCCTCGTTCGTGCGACTTAACGCCTCTAGAAATTTTTCTTTGGTGTGACCGAGTCATCGAAATTTGCGTCCAACGAATCGACCGCTGCCGACGTGCACGCGGTGGCCATTTGAACGAAGTAGAGTTCCATTCATAAAATTTTGATTGCATTTCAAATCGATCATAAAGTTTTGGAAAAATCTCTAATGGTTTGCGTTTTATTTTAAAAAAATTTGTCAAGGCCTTATTGGAAAACCCTTTATTAACTTCATCTGTTTCTATCATGCATGGGTTTTTTTACTTTGCATTGGATTTTAATTTGCATTACTTTATCTAATGCAAATGCAAAAGAATTACCATTGTTCGTAATGGCAATTAGACAATTTTTAATTTGCATTTTCTCGGCAATGCAAATTCAGGTTTTGGAATCAGATGCCAATTGTAATGAAGTATGGGAATTATTTTGAATATTTTTAACTGCTGGCAATTCTGTTTTTAAAGCATTTTACATGTAGAGGTTTGTGGCGTCGATAGTTATTTCCTCGTAGTACTTTCAAAGTCATAAACTTGTACTGTATAAAATATTTGAAAACCAAAATAGACAGATATGAAGGAAATTCTTGGAAAATGAGTACAATTGCCAATGGGTATTGAAAGATTTTTGGATTTGCATTTGGACAGGAAATTCAAATTAAACAACAAATTATAATTGTCATATAATTAATTTGCCCCATATATGGTCTGTATGCATGTATACATGTCGAAAACATTTCGCATTGATTTTTAATCCTTTTCCCGTGATCCAATCGAAAATATGATCCAACATCAAAATATGGGCGGGATTGGACAAAGGGGCGTGGTACCTCCCATACAAATCACAAATTAAAAATCCATTATCTCTGCTCCTGTTAACGGAATTTGAACAAAATTGGGTATGTTGGTTAGGTGTACATATTTTAAGATCTGCTGCAAATATGGGCAGGATAGGACAAAAATAAAAAAACCATGTGCCATATACTTATAAAGGAGTTATAGTCAAAAACTATGTTTTTTACGTGTTGGTTGTTTTCACAGTCTACTTACACGCCTGTCTCGCCTCGCATTCAAATAACAACTATAAGCGTAACAAACTACAACGCAGTAATTGTCCATCCAAGATATATGGACAAGGTAGAAGAAGCATTAGTGTTGTATCGCTGGAATCCTGGTGTTCCCAATGGCTGAGTGATAATTGAAAATGCACGACTTTACTATAATCTACTTTATTACTATAATTAAATTACAAAATGGATTGACACAGTGGACTGGAATTAATGCAACGAAACGAATGAATCCGGAAACATAATTGTTGACATAACATAAGTGTTGTTGATTGTCAGAATGACAATTAAGAGTATAGTGGAAAAAAGAGGTACTAGATTACTCAAGTTATAACAATTCTCCCTCACTTAAATGGAACATTCTATTTGAAAACAGACGTTATTACTAGTGGCGAACATAATCGCTGTAATGAAATGGCGGTCTTCGCTGTCTACTTGATGTACGTCGACTTGGAGTTAATTCTGCATCAGGAAGGTGATCTGGGGGTTCAGTAGCAGGTGCACTGGGCGATTCAGATCCGTTGTCAGGTACTGTTGACTGCATGTAGGGTGCAAGTATGTGATGTTGATGTAGTTGTTGTTCTGCTGCATCTGCACTTCCCTGTGAACCACTCTCTGGATGCTGTATAGTTGAGGAACGTTGTTGCAGTACGTCACTCGAGCGCAGCTGATCAATGTGGCGTTTAAAAATGAATCCGTTGTCGAGTTTAACGGTGTAGTGAAGACGACCAAGCTTTTCCGTAATTACGCCAAATTTCCATGAAGGTTTGTTTAGATTGTAGAATTTGGCTTGAACTCTCTCTCCCTCACTAAGCTGTCTGACCTTTACTTCTGGTGTAGAGTTCGTAGGAAGTTTTGAAGGTCTAAATGCATCAAGTTGAGTTCGTATCTGTCTTCCCAAATACAGTTCTGATGGTGATTTTCCAACCCGCAGTGGTGTTGCTCTGTATTTAAATAGAATTTCTCTTACCTTCCTGGCCATTGGTGATGGTTCATCTGTCATGGCAGTCAAACGTTGTTTCAATGTCTGCACATTTCGTTCGGCTAAGCCATTTGTTGCTGGATGACCAGGAGCAATAAATTTTTGAAAAATTCCAGAGTTCCGGCAAAATTGTAAAAATTCATCGCTTTTGAAGATAGTGGCGTTGTCCGAAACCATGACGTCAGGATAGCCGTTTCTTGCGAAGATATTCCGTAACATTTCTATTGTTGTTGTTGATGTTGGCGCAGAGGAGCAGACGCCCACTTCTGCCCATTTCGATTTGGCATCAACAACTACCAGAAATTGATGTCCTTGGAAAGGTCCTGCGTAGTCGATATGAATGCGTTGCCAATTCCCCTGTGGTTCCTCCCATGGGTGCAAAACTACTTTAGGGGGACTTTTCGTTACCGAGGCACATGCAGCACATGAGCGCACAACTCCCTCAATATCTTTATCTATTGAAGGCCAGTAAACGTAACGTCTCGCCAGCTGCTTCATTTTGGTAATTCCGATGTGTGTGTGGTGTAACTCTTTTAATACGGATGATTGCAATGCTTCTGGTACGATTACCCTTTGACCTCTGAACAAAATGTGACAATCGATAGTATAGTCGGAATCGGGAACATTTGAATTGCGCAATTCTGCCAAAATTTTTGATAATTTAGCATCGTTCTTTGTTGCCTCGCGAAGAGTGTTGAAATTTAAATTTATAGAATTTATTTGGGTTAATGTGGCATCGCAATTAGAGTGTACTTCTCTGTCGATCCAATTTGAAATCGTCGTACCTGTTTTTAACGGGGCTCTGGATAAGCAATCAGCGTTGACATTCTCCTCACCTTTCTTCGTGGCAACCTCGTAGTTGTAACCCGTCAAGAATGCAGCGTATCTCTGAAGTCGTGAAGATGTCATCTGTGGCAATTTTGCGTGCTGGTGAAAAATTCTGGATAACGGCTGATTATCCGTTACTAGTTTGAAGACACAGCCGTACAAGTATTCGTGAAAATGCCCAACAGCATACACAATTGCTAAAGCCTCCCGGTCGAGTTGCGAGTAATTTTGCTCAGCCTGAGTTAACGATCTTGATGCGAACGCTATTGGTCTCTCTTCATCGTCGATAATATGCGATAAAACGCCTGCTATTCCTGTTGGACTTGCATCGCACGCAAGCTGCAATTTCAATTCCAGATTAAATGGCATTAGAACACGGTCGCTGACGATTTCCTCTTTCAGTTTGTCAAAACATTTTTGGCATTCAGGTTTCCATCTGAAAACTGAAGTTTTGCAAAGTAATCGACGTAAAGGCGTGGTAATTGTAGAGCAATGGGGTATAAACTTTGAATAATACGTGACCATCCCCAAAAATCTTCGAACATCTTCAATCCCCTGGGGTTGTGGCATGTCCACAATTGCCTTAACTTTTGAAGGAGATTTTTGTACCTTGTTATGCGTAATAGTGTGGCCTAAAAATTCGATTTGTTCCTTGAAAAATATGCATTTTGAAACGTTTAGGTGCAGATCATATTCCTTGAGCTGAGCCAAACACAATTTTAAATTGGTCTTGCACTCGACCATTGACGCCCCATGTACCACTATATCTTCGAAGTAAGACTCAGCCTTTGGCACTTCCCGTAAGATTTGGTCGATAATTCGGTTGAATTCATCTGGGGCAGTTTTAATTCCGAAAGACAGGCGATTCATACGAAATGTCCCTCGATGCGTTGAAATCGTTTGTATCTCGCTAGACTTTTCATCAACGGGTACATGTAAGTAGGCTTTAAATAGATCAAGACGACAGTAGTACTTCGAATCCTTGAGACTATTAAATATGTCGTCTATTCTCCGTATCGGATAATGCGAGTTCACCAGTCGTTGATTTACGCCCACTTTATAGTCGACGCAAAGCCGCACCCCTCCATCAGTCTTCGGAATGACCACCAGTGGTGATCCCCAGTCACTATTTGCAACTTTAGAAATAATGCCCGCTTTTTCCAAGTCTTCGAGCTCTTTATCCACACGTTTTATCAGAGCCAATACAACCAATCTGTTCTTTAAAAACGTCAGAAAATTCTGACATTAAGTCTTCAATTTTGTGTGTCTCAATTGAATTAGTTGCAGCTACATTCGAATCTACCTCATCCAACTCATTGAGGTTAATGCCCAGACGACGTATCCATGTTCGGCCTATCAGTGCCGTACACCCGTCTGGAACAACGTACAGATCGTCATACATTGAGACGTTATTGAATCTTACGTGCACTCGAACTTTGCCATCTGGGGTAAAGGTGTCTTGGGTATATGACCGAAACACAATATTTGTTTTCATTAGTCGGTTTGTCAGTTCCAATTCAGCAAACATACTTCTTGGTAAAAACGAATAGCCTGATCCAGAATCGACTTCGAATTTAACAATTTTCCCTTCGACTATAATATCTGCATAATATCGATCTGGATTCGTATTCGTGTTATCGTTTCGGTAAACATCGACAATTTTAAAAACTCCGTACTCAGAATCAACACTCCTCACTTCATTTGTCGAGTTCCCGCTTGTACTGGGTCTAACCCCTTGTCCGGCATTAGGACGATCCGCCAAAAGAGAAGATATGCAGACTTTTGCTACATGACCTTGTTTTTTTGCATAAATTGCACATTAATTTCGAACTTGAGCGACACTCCCTCGCAATATGGTCATTTTTGCCACAGCGCAGGCATAACCCCGCAATGCCTAATTGTTCATAATTAATTTTCCGTTTGTTAAAGTTGTTATAATTACCACCACTCTTGTTATTAACAATTTTATTTATTGTTGTTGCAGCGTTACTCGATGTACTCGCAGTAGCCAACTCCCTCGCATCTATTTTTGCAGCCTCCAGCGCCAAAGCCTTTGCTACAATCTCATCGAATTTTG
Source organism: Phaonia tiefii (assembly GCA_963931995.1). NCBI lineage: Eukaryota > Metazoa > Arthropoda > Insecta > Diptera > Muscidae > Phaonia > Phaonia tiefii. Next base: position 31,166,854 of record OZ008368.1, read on the forward strand.
ACGTATTCGCTTGTAGAAGTTGCTCGCGAATGCTATTGTCATTTATACCTCGAATAAATTGCGCCCTCAAAAACACATCTGCAATCGGACTTTTACATTGACACGTTGATACAAATTCGCAGTCGTTAATGTCAGTACGAAGATCTGCCACAAAATCTGCCACTGACTGTCCTTCGACCTGGTACTTCGATAAAAATTTATGTTGTGCCACCAGAACATTCTTTTTTGCCGCCAAATGATTGGCCAACAGCTGCAATAATTCGTCGTACTTCAGTTCTGTCGCTGTTTTTGGCGCTGCTAACGCCGTCACCATATTGAAATATTTCGCTCCAATTGAATTCAGGAGTAACTTTGCACAATACTCCTTATTGGCCTCAACTCCTTTCATGGTCACGTAATTTGTGAACCTTTGGATATAATTCCGGTACGCCTCCTTTGCCGGATCGAAAATTTCGAAATTTACGCTCATCGTAAACTGTGCTCTCATTAGAAAAATGGCTAATTACAGTTATTGCAAACGTTTTTTAAATTTGCGCGCAAATATAATTTTCTACGCGTTTGATGCAAACGAGAACTCGTTTGCAACAATATGATACACATTTGCGATATATGACTTTATTTGGGAGAACTTCATGAACGATTGCGATTAATAAATTAATACAAATCAATAAAAGTATTGTTGCGGCAACCGAAGAATAAGCTCTTTATTTTGCGTGTATATATTTCGGAAATTGCAAATAATAACAAACATTTTTAAACGAAAATGGCTTTATTGTTCTGCTAAATATTCCCCTTCATAATCAATATAAGGGTGTTTTTTTAGCCCGATAGAACTTCAAATTGTAAAAAAATAACACAAAAAATTAAATTTTAATAAAGTTTTTTTTTTATTCGAAAGATCAATACGTGGCATTAACATTTGAAAATGATTTCGGGCATATGGCCACCGCGGCTGTTCTTGACGAAGCGCATTCTGGACGTCCAATTATTGGCTACTTTTTCGAGCAGTGCTGGCCGTATGTCACGAAGAACCCGAACAATGTTGGTCCCCATGGCGTCAATTGTTGCTGGTTTATCATCATAAACCAGCACCTTCACGTAGCCCCACAGGAAATAATCGAGAGGTGTCAAATCGCACGACCTTGGAGGCCAATTGACGGGTACATTTCTCGAAATCAACTTATCGCCAAATTTTGATTTCAATAAGTCGATGGTTGCGATCGCCGTATGGCACGTAGCGCCATCCTGTTGAAACCACATCTCGTCTGGATCAATGTCATCCATACTTTATTTTCAAACAGAAAATCATTGATCATGGTGCGGTAACGATCTCCAATGACCGTAACGCGAACTCCGGCCTCATTTTTAAAGAAATAAGGTCCGATGATGCCACCAGCGTGTAAGCCGCACCAAACGGTACACTTTTCTGGATGTAATGGAGTCTGGAGGGTCTCTTGGGGATTGGTCTCACTCCATATACGGCAATTTTGCTTATTAACAAACACGTTAAGCTAAAAATGAGCTTCATCGCCGAACACAATTTGGCGATAAAACAACGGGTCAGTTTCCAACTGAGTTTCAAAATAAATTTGGATAATTTGGCAGCGTTGTTCAAGTGTGAGTCTATTCATGATGATTTGCCAGAGTATACTGAAACAAATAATAGAAATTTTTTTATTAAAATTTAATCTTTTGTGTTATTTTTTACAATTTGAAGTTCTATCGGCCTTGAAAAAACACCCTTTACTTTAGCATTCATTCAAACCAATTGTCATAGCAGTCTGTCCATTCCTCTTGAGACACCTCCAAAAAAAGCATGGTTTTTGAACGCTTCAACTGATTCTTCGGCGCTCGTAAATCGTTGACCACGCAGTTTACCTTTGGTACTCGGGAACAAGCAGAAGTCATTGGGGGCCAAATCGGCACTGTATGGAGGTTGAGTCAACAATTCGATGTTTTGACTACTCAAAAATTCACCTGTTTGAGAGCTCGCATTGTCATGATGGAGAATGATTTGTGTTTGGCGGAAGGTTTTACGAATTTCTCCGAAGACTTTCGGCAAACAAATGGTCGTGTACTACTCTGAATTGAACCGCCTACATTGCTTAAGCAGAACAGTGGCCACATAACCCATTCGGCCGAAGAAACAGGGGACCTGTTCGCTGTGCTTCTTCTACGAACAACTTTTGTTGGATTTAGCTCGTCTTGAAAGACCCATACGGTCGATTGCTATTTTGTTTCCGGCTTATACGTATATATGTCCATGATTCATCATGATTTTATACACGTCGTTTGAAGCACCACGGTCGAACTTTTTAATTATTTCCTTACGCCAATTGACACGAGTCTTTTTTGAGCGATTGTCAAAACATGTGGGATCCAACGCGAAAAAAATTTTTTTTACAGCCAAATGTTCATGCGAAATCGAATGTATTGAGGTGGAACTACTGCGCAAGGACCCTTCCATCTCACTATATGTCGACGATATTGCATAATCAGTTCACGCACTGCATCGATGTTTTGTGGCAGAACAACCGAATTTGGACGACCTTCACGAAATTCATATTGGAGCGAACGGCGTCCGAGACTGAACTCTTGGTACCAGCAATTTACAATGGTTTTTGATGATGCTTTATCGCCAAAAATCGAAACCAGCTGATTGAGACACTCTTGTCTAAATAATCCACGCCGAAAATCTTAAAAAGTCATCGCGCGAAAATTTTCACAAGTTAATTCCATTTGTTGACCGAGATGAATCTTTCACCCCACTGTAAATAACTACAACAAATAATACTCTTAAGTCAAAACGTTCTATATATGTTTAAGCTAAAAAATTTCAAACTTTCAAATGGAAGTTCCAGTTTGCATCTGGGAATTTGGCGTATATAAGGCGAATATATATAGGGAGTATTTTGGCCAATATATGACCATCGATGGTGCAATGGTAGTATGTGCTTCTATTATACATGGGATCGTAGATAAGATCCCTGGTTTGGCAATTTTACATTCCATTCGACAGCGATCACCTCGTTGAGTGTGAGCGACACTATCGGGTATATAGCCGTGAAAATGATTCTCATAATACCTCTCGGAACCGGTGTAAAACTGTTGGTCCCTATCAGTGAGTATAAATCTAGAAAGCGCACAGTGGGAAGCTCTTACCAATTCCTTCATGGGACGTCATGGGAAACCCATGTTTTCCCGGAATTTTAATTTTATGACCGCTTTTGTTAGTTTTGGTTAATGTATGAGAAGTGAGGTCAGAAACATTTTTCTAATTGAAAAATGGTTGGTTTTGTTAAAATACTAGACAATTCCATTAAGCACACTCACTTGCATGACTAGTTTCGAACTCCGTGACTAGTTCATCATCAGATGCCTAACTATTGTGCCTGAATTGATACCATCGGAAGATCATCAATCGTATATATACTATATAACTATGTAATTTACATATGCGAATTAGTATCGATCGAAGATCCCTTAGTACCAATAAACACTGAAAGGTCCATAGTTCCAAAGCAAAAACAGACAGCTTTTCCCCCCATGTTCTTTTTGTGCTCTTGCCTACTCGCATTATTGCAGCCATTGAGGTGAAACTCAAATAACTTTGTTTTCAGTTCAATTTTATAAATATAGCTTAATTAGTTTTAAAACTAATGCTGCTCGTTGATGCATGTGCGGCATCTTACCAAAAAGTTGTTTATCATTGCTTGGAGAGTTGAGACAGCAATAGCTGCAATTGTTTCTCGAATGGATTGCTTTAGTTCATTCAAATTTGTTGGTTTTGCTTTGTAGACTTCCTGTTTGCAATAACCCCACAAGAAAAAGTCAGGTACATTAAGGTCAGGCGACCCGGGGGCCAACGGAATGTGGAGTTTCTGGATATCAGCTTATTGGGAAATTTTCGTCGTAATTCTGTCATTCTGGCCGGGCTACGTGAGGAGTTGCACCATCTTGCTGAAACCACACTGATGTGAAAGAAATTCTAATTCAGCGTAATACTGGATAGAAAAATGCTCTCAATATGCTCAAGTAACGGTCTCCAGTAACCGTAACGGTGTAACCGTTTTCTTCGAAGAATTAAGGCCCGACAATGCAGTGTGATAAACTGCACACCACCCTGTGATACGAAGCGGATGCAATTCCGTCTCATGGAGTATCTGTGGATTGGAAGCACTCCATATTCGACAATTTGGTTTTTTTATGTTGTTTATGTTGCCTTTTAAATCGAAATGGGTATCGTCAACATGAAATAGACAGTTCAACATGTTTCCGCCCTCATTTTTTGAAGCATCTTCTTCTTCTTCCAAGCGAATCGGGAAGTCTGCTACGTTCAGTTTCGATTGAAATTTATACGGGAAAAAGTCCAAATCTTTATGCATAATTGACTGCAATGACTGTCTGCTTATACCCATTTGAGCAGATAAGCTTCTTGTCGAAACTCTTGGATTGTTTTATGTGGCACCAGCTACAGCAGCGATTATTTCCTCCGTCCGAACTGAGGGGTTTCGATGGTAAGGTCTTCCGTTGACTGTCGCATGCTCGACAAAATTGTTAACAAGCCTCATTATGGTCCATCTGCTTGGTGGATTGCCGCCAAACGTGGCTCCTATACTCTCTCGGCGGACAATCCAAATTCTTGTTTCAGTCTCCCAGTCATCCATTTTTGATAAATCTAAAAATCAATCTGCAAAATAAAAAAAAATTAACCAGATTTATTAAATAGAAAACAGTTATTAATTTATTTTTTTTGGTAGCGGATTTCATCAGCCACCCTGTATGTAGATCACAATTTCAAGATACCGTTTGTGTGGGCACAGACCTTTCTATGTTCTTACGTATATGAACAAAAATTTTGAAAAACAAATTATTCAAATTTTTAATTCGTTACAATGAAATTATATTTTATTAAAATTTAGATATCCACCTGATTCAGCAACTTACCAGGTGATCGCACGCTGACAAATAACGGCCTCAACCATGTACATGTTTACAAGCATTGTTTCCATGAATTGAAGATCTGCTCCTTTTTTCTTTAGTGTCTGTCACGTTTATTTTTTAAGCAGTTTTCAACAAAAAAACACATTTGGGTCACAAATACATATATTTCAACCTATTAATCATTGTGTCCCAAACATGTTATATTGAATAGCAAACACAATGTGTTTGGGTACAAGTATTATATATTTGCGATAAGTTGCAAACACGTTATATTTGCATCGAAACAACAATAAAAAGAAAATTTTTTTAGGGTGTATGTATTTGACCACACAAGAGTTACTTTTTCCCATGGCAAGGAATACACACCCACGTCTCCCAAATAAAACCCTGCCATCGTTCCTGATGAAGACTTTGGAACAGCTAATAGATTCACATTTACGGCTGGGTATTGGTGTAATAATTTTTAGTATCTGGCGCGCAGCATGCGAACCGCAAGGCCAGATCTACGAAGACAGACCCGCACGACTAGCGGGATTTGTAAAGGAGTCATTGCCTGCTAGGAACTACTTGATGGTTACCTTTCTGGGAACTTTAAATAATATTATGCCCAAGTGCGATAGAATGAGCGCTATCGGCTGGATGTAGATATTGCAAAAATATATGAAAGTGGTGCAATGGTTAGTGTGCGCGGCTCTTGTACATGAGATCCTGGGTTCGAACCCTGCTTTGATCACCTTAACATTTTTTCCCGCGGTTGTCACCTCGCATAGTGACGGCGACACTATCGAGTATATAGCCATGGAAAAGCTTCTCAAAATACCGTTCGGAATCGGTGTAAAACTGTAGGTCCCAATCAGTGAGTGAAAACTGGAAAGCGCACAGCTCAGTGATTGTGAGAAGTTCTTCCCTGTTCCCTGGATGTAATGGGAAGCCATTTATTTATATGAAAGTTTATATGTTGACCACTATCAGGTATAGAAACAGAGGTAGTGTTCAAGAAAAAGTATTGTCTCCGTTTCTGAGGAGTCTTTCGCTAAATGGGATACTGGTCACTCTCAAATATATAGGCGGAAAAATTATGTTAGTGCTTATGGGGTCGACGTGGGAAATATCTCAGTATAGAGATATTCTCCTGCTTAAGTCATATAGTTTGGGTTGATGGGCGGGCGCTAAATATGGTCTGGCTGTGAATGCGGCCCAGACCTACCGGGTCCATATTCCCGAAAGTATAAGATCCCTACCACGGAACCAATCACCTTCAATAGATCTAACGTTAGGCTTGAAGAGTAAACCAAATGCTTTGCTGTTATTTTACACGGCAAGCTTCGTTTTAGACCATCATTGTCGAAAGACCGAAAAAAGTAATGATAGCCCTAAGAGGGTTATAGTCTGCAAATGATATCTGGATATGAAAAGCGGTGATGACACCGATTATGCTATATAGGGTTATTGTGTGGTGGCAAGTTCTTCTACTGTGCACTACTGAGAAAGTTTCGGAGAATGGCGATGATGTGCACCACGAGTGCTCTGCTTACTACTTCCACATGTAATCTGAATGTCTTATGGGATGTTTATCGGTTCTACGTCTACCGCCATGCTATAGTAACTGTAGCAATGGGGAATATTTCGTCACGGTAATGGGACAATTTTGGAAGGTGTTCCAAAAAATCCTGAACATATCAAAAGTGTAATCAATATTCAATGAAAAATACCTCACATTCGTACCGGGAAGTGATTCCTTGAAAAAATTAGTTCGTGGTGTAATGTGTTGGAATTCAATCTAGGGAATTAGGTTTAAACGTTTATTGTCGAATATTTAATCATTGTACCGCCTATCAAGTGGATATTGTCGTTTGCCTGATAGCTAATAGTTCAACGTAGTCGGGGCTCAATGTCTTCCCCGACAGTCAGGCGGTAAGAAGTCCCAGGAAGCTGTATTTTAGATAAAAATATCTGCCCAAGCCTAAGTTGCCCAAGCAGGTCTCCTAGCGAAATGGATGAGCAGAACCCTATTCACCGTATGTGAGTACCAGGACACAAGGGAAATCCGGGGACCTGCAGAGCGAATGGTTTCAAAGAAACAGGAAAGTGTAAGCATATCGTGCATGAGCACATCGATAAGATATTGTACAAAAAGTGGATGTGTTGCAGATTACGCTGGGGAAGGCTAAACTGACCGCCATTTTTTAGTTGGAGATGTATGAGTCTTCTGTCTTTTCCCTTTAATTCGTACACGAATTTGTATATCTGCATATTTCTTTGTTCCTACTATTTTCGACACTCTCGTAATCACAGCGAGCTGAAATTTGGCACACAGGTTCGTTAATCTATCAAAATTTGAACCGGAAATTTCCATAGAAACCCCGGAAAATGCGGAAAAATCATTTGAAAATTTGGTACCAATTTGATAAGTGACAAATCCGTTTCAGGAAAAATTCAGAGTTTTGCGATTTTTCCGAAAAACTATTCAGGAGTTTTCACTTTTCCGGTAAAAAAAAAAAGTTGTCTAAATTATGAAGGATCAAGTTCCCTACGAACAGTTTCGATAAGTCGAACTTCGGTTTACCAAGGTTTCGAAAAATTTTTAATTTTGAGGTTTGGATCGGCACCAAACATGAATTAAATTGTCCTTAATGATGAGCTAGTGCAATGGGTAGTGTGCGCGCCTCTTGTACAGGAGATCCTGGGTTCGATTACTGCTCCAACCACCTTAAAATTTCTTTCGACGACGGTCACCTCGCTTAGTGACAGCGACACTATCGAGTATATAGCCATGAAAAAGCTTCTCAAAATACCGTTCGGAATCGGTGTAAAACTGTAGGTCCCAACCAGTGAGTGAAAACTGGAAAGCGCACAGCTCAGTGATTGTGAGAAGTTCTCCCCGGTCCCTTCATGGGATGTAATGGGAAACCATTTATTTTTTTTTTTAAATCGCTTCTAATAAAATGTCTTCGAAAATGTCTAAGAATACGGATTACGGACATTGGCTGGGTAACTTAAAGTTATTAACAACAATTTCTTTAAAATTTGTTATGTACTGTGTTCTACGTGTAGTAGTATTGCTTATGTTTCTAAATTTCACATTTTGTATCCACTTTTTGTGAAAAATCTTATAAATTCAAGGCAACAAAACTGTGCAATTGTACTTATGTAGCACCATAACAAACGTAAGTTAATGAAAACATCATATTTTTTAATTTTCCAGCAAATGAAATGGTAAACAGACTTTTAGAAATTTAATTAAATAATATAAATTATACGCACTGCTGGCTCTAATGCACATTTTGCGAGAAAAGCATTGCAAGAACAACATTTCCCTGCACTTTTAACACAGAGCAACAAATTGAATAAAGTTTTTGTTCTAAGGGAGCTACAATATGTGTCGGTTGCACATTGAACAAATATATTTATAAAAATATCTGTTACGCCAAAGATTTATAACCAATTTACAACCAGTGTTTGGGAGTTGCTTTAATCTTTCGCCATTACCTTGTGATGAAACGTCTGCGGTACCATTAAACAGGTTCTTATCCCACCACCAACTATTTGTATGGCTGTATTTTAGTACCTCAAATTAATACAAGTCAGGTTAGAAATTTAATATTTTACACTTTTTGGAAAGTTACGGAAAAAATTCGAGTTTTAACTGATATATACTTATAGTAAATCATACCACATACACACACAATATACATGTCCTGTAAAAAAAATTACATGAGGTGTCGGGGGACACCCGGTTGGAACGCAGTTCCTTTCGCTATATATTATGTACAAGTTAGTTCCAATACACCTAAGGCGCCTGTTGAAAAATTCTGTAATTTAAATGGATCTCGTAAAATGATAAACTTTTCTTAAGAAATTTTTTATTTATTGAATGTATTTTTTTTTTAAAAAATATATTTTAGGCCCCTTTTGTAAGAATATGTATTATATTTTCCCGAAAAGGTCCTTTCTTTGATGAGAGGCACTTCTTTTATTAAAATAAAAAAAAAATGTTTTCCCGTTACATCCCGTGAAATGATTAGGGAGAGCTTCTCACAAACCAGTAAGCTGTGCGCGTTCTAGTTTTACACTCACTGATGGGGTCCTACAGTTTTACAACGGTTCCGAACGGTATTTTGAGAAGCTTTTTCATGGCTGAATACTCGATGATGTCGCCGTTACTAAGTTAAGAAACAGCCTAAGAGTACGAATTTTTTTTATAAAAAATACTTTTTTTAGAACAGGTACTTTTTAAAGATGTGGTACTCTTTTTAGGAAAAGGTTATTTTTTTTAGAAAATTAACTTATTTTCAGGAAGGCTACTTATCTCAAGAAAACATAAGAAAAGAAAAGGTGGTACTTTATTTTTAAGATATGGTACTTTTAAGAAAAGGAATTTTTGTAAGAAAAGGTATTTTTTGTAGGAGAAGGTATTTTTTTTTTTGAAGAAAAGTTTTTTTTTACGAAAGAACAGACAAAATTTTAAGAGTAGGTACTTCTCGCAAGCAAAGCTATTTTGTTTTACAAAAAAGGAATTCTTTAAAGAAAATGTAGTTTTTTAAGATAAGGCAATTGGTTTTAAGATAATGTATTTTTTAAGAGAAGGTACTTATTTAAAATTAATTTTTTTAAGAATAGGTACTTTTTGTAAGAAAATTAACTTTTTTAAGCAAAGGTACTTCTTTAACATGCTATTTTTTTATTATTCTTTATTTATTCGGTTCAAACTACACTATGTAATAAACAGGCTCCACCTAGATAATTTCACATTAAACAAGAAATATGTTAGTCTGAACACAAACCAAAAGCACGAGTGTAAAAGTGCTTTCAAATATAATTTCATGCTGAGGGTTGTGTGTCATGGATTTGCCAGTCTTGCACTTTGGCTTTTCTAAGTTTACTCTTTATTGGGTTCAAAACTACACGGAAAGAAAAAACTCGTTCCTTCCAAACGAAATCTCAGATAACTGAAGTTCGTTTGGGGACTGTAGTTGGGAGAAACGAACTTCTGTTAAACCATACATATCATTTCGTTTGGGAGAACCGAAAAATGTTTGCAGCAAACGAGTTATGAAAAACATAAGCTGAAAAAAACGTTTGCGAGAAACGAAAAACGGTTCAGCCAACTAATCCCTCGGTTACAGCAACCGAGTTGTAGTTGATCCTAACGAAAAAAACATTTGCGAGAACTGAAAAACGTTTGCAGTAAACGAGTTATGAAAAATTAAAGTTGAAAAAAACGTTTGTGATAAACGAAAAACGGCTCCACCAACTGTTCCCTCGGTTACAGCAACCGAGTTGTAGTTGATCCTAACGAAAAAAATGTTTGCGAGAACTGAAAAACGTTTGCAGTAAACGAGTTATGAAAAATTAAAGCTGAAAAAACGTTTGTGATAAACGAAAAACGGTTCCACAAACTGTTCTTTCGGTTACAGCAACCGAGTTGTAGTTACAGCAACCGAGTTGTAGTTGTAGTTACTCTATTCAGTACATTACTTATACATTAAAATTTATATTTATGGCTTCCATAAGCTCTTTTTTGGGTAAATTTCCAACTTTTATGATTTTGGTTTTACCCATAAAGTTTGTTTTAAAAAAAGTTGGAATTTTTGTCTATCTTTTCAGTGTCTACGAACACGTCCGTCTCGACTTGCATTCAAATAACAACTAAAAGCGCAGCAAACTACAACGTGCCAGTTGTCCATCCAAGATATATTGACAAGCCAAAAGCCTTTTATGTGTATGCGTGAGTGTGAAATTTACGTTCTTCGTACTCATTAGAAAAATGGGTAATTTGAGTTATCGCAAACGGTTTTTAACTTGCGACAAATGTAATTTTGTACTCGTTTAGTGCAAACGAGATCTCGTTTGCAACAACATGCTACACATTTGCGATATATGAGTTTATTTGGGAGAACTACATAAACGGTTGCGATTAATAAATTAATACAAATCAAGCAAAGTATTGTTGTGGCAACCGAGCAATAAACGTTTTTTTTCTTTGCGTGTACAATATGTAATACACAGGCTCCACCTAGAAAACTTCCCTTTAAACCAAACCAAAAGTACCCAATATAGTTGATAATAATGGGTTGTAATAAAGCAGTTAAAAAAAACTTAAAAAAAAGTTGTATCTCGCAACGTGCGATAAGGAACTTCGTTCCAAAAAGTACATCCAAGGGAACGAAGAAATCACCAAACTATCACAAGTAGACGCAGTGAAATAATGCGTAACTACTGGTGAACTTCGGTTAGTGATAAGGATAAACATGCAATGCGCTGGCCAGACGCCTCTAAAATGATACTGCACAAACATCAAAACAATAGACCAGCGAATGTGACTTCGAATACTACCCGCGGCTACTTTGAATTCTTCAAACCGAAAAAAACCTATCTATTAGCTTAAAAGAAACTACCACCATTTCCGTTGGTTTGGCATCGTAATTTTTGTCATTGTTCCTTCTGTAAGATTAAATTTGCTCATTCTCGCGCCTTCTCTATAACCCATTTGTCTTAATAAACAAGCAGGTTTCCTCTCTCCTCTTCTCCCTATACCGCTCTGTCGCGGCTCGTGTTGCAACTGACTGAAGCGTTGCCATACGTGCAGCGTTCTTTTCATTACTTGACATTATACACTCTTCATCGTACCATAGTTTCCGCAGCAGTCTCCATAGTGTGGGAAATGTACTTCCACTGCGCTTCAGGATCATGAAGCGGGTGTGCCTTCAGCGCCTGTAGCTGGGTGAGCTTCTCTGCATAGACAGTGACTGTCACTGATAATTGAAGCTTTCCGATGTCAAGCTTTCTGATTTCGTACGACTTTCGCTCTGCTCATTCTTGTGCCAATGTTTACTGCAACCAGGTAGTGATACGAATCGATATTAGGTCGTCGAATCACACATACGTCCATTCCACTAGCAGAGTGCCTTCAATCAATTACCAGGTAATCAATCTAATTCTTCGTGTGTTGACCAAAGGATATCCAAATAACAGTATGGATGTGTTGATCTTGGAATCTCATACTACCTTGTTTTTCGACGCTGCAAAATCTAACATTCTCATTCCGTTATCGGAAGCGATGGCGTGTAGACTGAATTTACCGATGGTTGGTTGAAAGATATTTTCTCTGCCGACTTTAGCATTAGAAACAAATAGAGCAATCTTAATCTCATGGCCAAGGTAGCGGTCGTATGTTTCCCCTACATTGAAAGGAAAAACATCGTCACAGGAATGAAAATGTTCATCACCCCAACAAGTTTTGTCATCGAAAGTGAGCTATCGTACAATAAGTGTTCAAAAAGTGTGACACAAAACTGTGACAGAGTCAGTGAATCAGCGATGAGCGTAACTCTTTCGGAAGATATTAAATCCATTCCATGTTGAAACACTCGTTTGGAGAAGATTGTGGTAGTCGAGGGGTTGAGTGTTATTGTGGCCGTTGTAGTCAGGTCCTGCAATTAAAAATAAATATTAGGAATTTATTATAAAGATATGTAGATATCTATGTCTGTACTTACCATGAACATAAGCTCTACTCCCCTATGCTCAACCCCTTTAACGTTGAACTGCATCCTTGGAATAGTTGTTGTTTTGTAGGTTCTGTCATTCAATTGTGGCACCAAATCTCCCCGTCATTATGCCAGTGGTCGGTCAATAAGTATTTTCTTCCACTGCTCTTTTATTTATTTTAGGAAATATTTGTTAAAATTTCGATTGGATTCATTTCGTCTTACTTGAAACACTTTATCAAATAGGGGGTTTTATGTTTCTCATTCTTATTTTGTATTTTCATTGTCAATATAACGGTGGTGGAACGTCCAGCCAAGCCAATCGTGATTCTGCATTTTACCTACTGCCAGGATGGGTATGTTTCAGCCGCCCATAATGGATAAGACGCTAACCACAATGCAGTGTGTTGAAACTGGATTTTTGTTTCTTTACTTTTAATCGGCCGTTGGCCTGTAGTGTTGGCTCATCTGCGTTCAAAGTAAAAACCGAATATGTCTGCTAGTGCGAAGAGCTTCAGTGTAAGGGTCATTTATTTCCTGATACGCATTATTGATCGCATAACCAATCAGCCTGCACATTTGTTTCGCTTTCTCACTGTGGCTAACTAACGGTTTCGATAAAGCCATTGTCCAGAGCATACTTCAAGGCAGTAGTGAGCTACTTGGACCGCCCTATGAAGAAATCATTTCTGGCCACTTCCAAACGAGTGGCAATCGAAAACTTTTCACCACCACCGTCAGTCCCATGTCCCTTGCATTTTTACAGAACTCAAAAATGTTTTCTAGATCAAATGTTAGTTGATTTTGGCCATTTGACATCGATTCTGAACCACTATTTTTTCACGTATTTTTTTTTTTTTTTTTTTTTGAATCATCTTTTGGATGTCATTCTTAGAATAATTTCCTTGTTGCTCAGTGTTATTCCTTACACTGTCTCTGCCACAATGTCGCATATTGTGCACAATGCAATACCTGCTGAGTTAGGCACAAAATATTTTGTAGATGTGTACAACGTAGTCAGTTGAAATATACATTCATTATAGTTTAAATTCAGTGGCTGCGATGCGAAGGTTATAAAATACTACAGGCAACAACCGGAAACAGAACAAAGAAAATCCCTAAATTTAATTGTAGTTTTATATAAAACAGAAGGCGAATTCTTAAATACCATCATTAGGATATAAATTAGACAATATGTGTAATAAGCTTTACTTCCTGGATAAAATAACGAGGCGGAAGAAAATGAATTTAATGCTTTTGAAAATATATTAAGCCCTTAAGAATATAAGTGAGAACTGTTAACGTTATTACTCTACACGTTTTCAATATAAATTAACAAAGGCTAACGCACACACACACACACTCATACACACATCCTTACACACACACTTGCACCACATATTCAAAGTAGTTTTCGTTAACAACTTTATGTTTCCCCCAGGATCTTATAAATATTTCACATAACAAATGAACTCCTTCTCTTTACACATTTGTTGCAAAATTTATTTTCTCTCCGCAAAATTTAGTCCTCCAATTCAATCTCTAACCCTGTAAGGGAATGAAAATTCAATTTCTGCAAATTCAGTTGCCTGCATAAGTTTCAGTGCTAAAATTATTATCCTGCTGCATATGGTCTCAGAGCGAGAACGAATCGAAAAGGATGAGCAGCAACTTAATATAGCATTTCAAAGTTCTTCACTATCGATATGGGAATAATTTGTTATGCTTGAAATATTTCCAAATGTAAAATGGAATGGTATTTGCAAATGTTGGATAGAATTATTTTGCATATAAATTTAATGGTATAAAGTAATGGAAATTTTTAGTAAAATAAAAAAGTTTCTTGCATTGAAAGGCAAATGGAAGATAAACGTCATTAAAAGTTGGATTTAAGTTTTATTGTGATAGATCCATGTTTGTCAAGTCCTTGGACACACATCAACGCTTCAAATTGTAATAAAACAAATTTTGTATAATACAGTGTTTTGAAATCGGAAATTTTTTGAAAATAGGTTCAAAGAAATAAGCGTGCATTATGGAAATCTTCTTTTAAAAATCTATATCTCTTGAAATAGGAATAAAGAATGGTCTTTAGCTTCAGTATTAGAATAGGAAAAGTACCAATGAAAACGTAGAATAAATAAAAATCATCCCTGATGAACGTAGATAATGACGAAACTTCAAGCAATTGTTGTTACTGCCTTGTAAGAATCGTGTTGTCTTTCTAGGGAACTACAAAATTTATGTCTAATGGGAATCGATGGTTCCTTGGAGATGAAAGAAGTTTCTGCAAGTGCTTACTTGTGTATTTTGTTTGTGATATTTTTCGAATACTTGCATAGTGGGAAATACTCAACAAACTGAGTTTTCATATGCATTTAGTTTGCTGTGAATTTTTCAATAGCAGCATTTCAAAGAATAGCTGAGGAAGATATTTGACTAGATCTGAAACAGCTATACGGTTTTCCAGGAATAATGAGGATGCATTTTGAAAAACTTATTCTCAGAAATACGAAAAGTGGCAATCAGTATTGGCTAACTTGGTCCAATAAAAATAGTTGCGACACTACGCGACCTCATTTTCGGCCCCCATTGTTGAACCTGCAAATGGACATGGTGTGGTTATGGAACGTTCAGTCCATACCCAATCGTCGAGCTAAGACAGGACATTACCCCGTAGAATGTTATAGAAATCAGGTTGAGCTCAGAGGAGAAGTAGAATTTGCTAAACTAATATACAGGGTGGCGCAAAAGTAATCCTCCTAACAGAAAATGCTATAAATTTTGCGATTGGCCCCTAATGTCAGTTCTGTTTTGACATTTGTGTAGTAAACACATGCGAAATACACGTTAATAAACAATGTTACGCTACACTGCTCCAGAACGCGGAATATTGCTGACTATTTATTTGACCAATAATCGGTCGGAGACTTTGGCACAACGTGAATTTCGTCGCAGATTTCCTGGCCGTCCAACGCCTACTGGTGAAACACTGCGACGTTTAGCCGCTCGCCTCGAAGAGACTGGCACAACACGAGATACTGCCAGGCGTGGCAGACCCCGGAGTAGCCGTTCTGCAGAGAATATTGCTGCTGTAGCCGAGGATGTCATGGAAGCGGCGTCGACATCGACCAGACGACGTGCCACGCTACAGAGCAATGATCAACGAGTTCTATTTGCCGCAACTTGATGAATTGGGATTGGAAAACATGTGGTTCCAACAGGACGGTGCAACGGCACACACTGCACGTGCCACAACCGATATGCTGAAGGATGCATTTCCCGGGCGCCTCCCGTTTTGGCGATTTGCACTGTCCAGCAAGATCGCCTGATTTGACCGCTCCAGACTTCTTTTTGTGGGGCTTTTTGAAGTTGCAGGTTTATGTCAACAAGCCTCAGGCTCTTGCAGCTCTTAAAGACAATATCCGTCAAGAATGTGAGGACGTATCGCCGGAAGTTTTGGCCAAAGTGATGGAAAATGCCATAAAAAGGGCTCAAATGACAATCAACTGTGGCGGCGGTCATTTACATGATATCATATTCTCGATTTGATGTAAAAAAAACTAAAAGACCAAATAAAAATAATCCACAAGAAGAATCAAAGTTTTTCATTTTTTTTTTAAATTACAGCCAAAAAACATCGGAAGTTTACTTTTGCGCCACCTTGTATAACCTCCTCGTTATGAAGAAGCTGCGCTGTCACAACCATATTTACAGCCAACTAAAATTTGGCGGTTCCTTGGTCTATCACATTATTCTGTTTTGATTACCAATAATTGTGTTCTTTATCACCAAATGTTGTGCATATCAATTGATTTGTAATTCAGTTTTGGTTACAAGAACTGAAATATTTTGTTGAAGCCACATCAACAATAAATAAATGTGATCGA
The DNA here is from genome assembly GCA_963931995.1 of Phaonia tiefii. Lineage (NCBI taxonomy): Eukaryota > Metazoa > Arthropoda > Insecta > Diptera > Muscidae > Phaonia > Phaonia tiefii. Next base: position 31,183,178 of record OZ008368.1, read on the forward strand.
GTTTTAGTTGTGGCAATCAAATTATCCTGTACTGGTGAATATTCTATTAGTTGGATGAACGTAAAATGTAAAAACTAATTCGATTTTACCAAATAATATAGTGGAATGCTCAACTTATTATGTACTTGAATTTAATGGCTGTCAGAACCATTTGGTGATGCTTTAACCCATTATAAATTTTGTAGAAAAAAAGTTAAAAAAAAAATAATTTTATTTTTAAAATTGTGTATTTTATATTTAAATATAAACAAAATTATTATTATTTATATTATTTACTTCGTAGTTCGTGCCAAGTTTTGATCGATATATGAAAAAATTTATATATCTCGGAAACGGAGCGTCCAATAGAAAAAATAACAAATTTTTACGGGTTTCTAAAGGTTTTTCACAAAGTATTCCCATTCGACCAAAAATGCGGGTGGGTTACCCTGGATACAATATGTATGTTTAATTTAAGTTGTGTCATCCCGAATAATAGTTCCTCCAGCCAAGTGTCCACAATTGTTTGCATGTGTTTGTGACTCAATTTATGATAACATGTATTCTTCGCTGGCTGATATCTATACACTTTATTGTTTTTTCATAACTTTGTTTATCACTTTCTGTTAAAAATAATAGTTTTTCTGTAAAGTCCTCGTGTAACATTCCAATATACGTAGTTTCTCTTTAACAACAAAGCTTCTTGTGAAAATCAAAGACATAACTTTGTAACAAGTGTTTTTGTAACAGAAACTAAATTATGATTACAGTAACTAATATTTGAACACGAATTCTAATTAGACTTGTGTCGAACTCGTTCACTAGTTCTCGAACTCGTTCATTTAAGATGCCCGGACATAACAATCCCAAACACAGTCGCGATATCGAACATGTGCATTATATACGTGAGGGTGGTGTCTGGTCATCCTAAATGAACTAGGTAGTTCATGAACTACCCAACTCTAATTCTAATATTGTACTTTTTATTACTTTTATCTTCAATTTCAGATGAATGAGGTATTTGAAATACTCAAATTGGTTAATACAACTAAAATTCGGTAGTAGCAACTTGTATTTAGTAAGACCGATTTTTAATCTATCAATAACATCGACAAATAATTTTGATGTTTGACAATTTCGAATTCTGATCAAAATATAGACTTTAGCATGGCATTTCCACTGCCTGAATTGATTTCCAACTACTCTTTTCCCTGTGTGTAGAAGAAGAAGTACATAAGGCAAGTAGGAGAGCGGAATCGTAAACTGAAGTAGCCTAAATGACATACTAACCGCGCGAAGTAATACCTTCAGAGACAGTACCACGGGGAGAGTGGTGCAGACTTGGGAAAGCGAAGGCCAAGTATCACGTAATGAACTTATTCATACCTCTTGGAATTTTTTTGCAACCCAAGGAGGGGAAAAAATAAAAGACTCGTGAATGTATATTAAACAGCGTCCGGGGATCACCTCTAGATTTATATTCTATAACGGGTTTTTCAATAAGAGCGCTACAAAAGTTTTTTAAATAAAACAAAACCAGTTTTAGATACCAATGAAAATCTTTATTCCTGTAAAAGTACGTTCGATGGCATGGCCACCACGGGCACGCTTGCAGAAGTCCAGACGCTGAACCCAATTTTCGACGGTTTTCAAGCATAAATCGGCCGATACTGCTGCAATTTCACGTTCGATATTCGTACGAAGTTCATCAATCGTCGCTGGCTTGGTGGCATAGACCATAGACTTTACCTTGCCCCACAGAAAACAATCTAACGGCGTCAAATCGCACGACCGAGGCGGCCAATCGACTGGGCCATTTCGTGAGATAACACGTTCACCAAACTTGGTTTCCAATAAATTGATTGTTGCATTCGCTGTGTGGCTTGTGGCGCCGTCCTGTTGGAACCACATGTCCTCCAAGTCCATATTATCCAATTGGGGCTACAAATATTCGGTTATCATTGAACGGTAGCGATTCGCATTCACAGTAATGTGCCGGTCTTGATCATCACGGAAGAAGTACGGCCCAATGACGCCGCCGGCCCATAAACGGCACCCAACCGTAATTTTTTCGGGATGCAATGATGACTCATGGATTACGTGTGGATTGCTGTCTGACCAATAACGCATATTTTGCTTATTGACGAAGCCATTCAGGCAGAAATGAGCCTCATCGCTGCAGACCATAAATTGGACGTAGCGCTCTTAAAGTTGAGGCCACTGACTCCAAATTTCGGTAGTAAATTTTAATAATTTCGACTCGTTGTTGGCTCGTATATCTTTCCATGATGAAATGGCAAACCTTACTGAAAAGAAATGTCAAAAGAGCGATTTACTTTTGTAGCGTCTCTGTTGAAAAACCCTTTAGATATAAATATCAAGTTTAGCGTACACTTTAGCGTGGGAATTCTGCAAATTTTTTAAATTAGCAGTTAAATGGTTGGTGGTGCAATGGTTAGCTCGTGTGTGGTTAGTGTGCGCGCCTCTTGTACGTGAGCTCCTGGGTTCGATCCCTGCTCTGACCACCTTAAATTTCTGTCGACGACGGTCACCTCGCATAGTGACGGCGACACTATCGAGTATTTAGCCATGAAAACGCTTCTCAAAATACCGTTCGGAATCGGTGTAAAAACTGTAGGTCCCAATCAGTGAGTATAAAACTAGAAAGCGCACAGCTCACTGGTTGTGAGAAGCTCTCCTCAATTCCTTCATGGGATGTTATTGGGAAACCATTTAGTTTTTTTAGTTAAATGGTCGAAATTCAAAAAAAATCCAATACAACATTTTACAATTTTGTCAATTTAACTACCGATTTGTATCGATAAATATTACAGACTTCCGGTGCAGGTCATAACATGGAAGTCCTTGCCTGATGCTGCTGCAGTGTGTGCCTTCAGACCATCCTTCATTCTCATGTCTGCGTGTTTTGTTTCTCAACATGCGTTTGCATACAGAAACGATTCATACCCACATGCTGCACATCCAGTGGATCAAGTATGGTAGTCCCCTAAACTTGGCAGGACATTTGCTCAATGGTTCCTTGGAATGTAGATGTGCTATGGCACTCATATAAGGTGAATATCGATTTGCCTGATAATTTCATTCAGAGATTCGCAGCAGTTGTACGCAGTTCGTGAAGACAGGAATACAGATTACAGAGATTTTATAGCAGCCTGATTGTCAGAGTAGATGTTGATACCGCGGTGGGTGATGACGTTTCGTTGCAGCCAAATGTCAACCTTTACGATTTCCATGACTACTGCCTGAAGGACACTACAATGGCCTGGTACCATTTGTGCAAGGGGTAGACCTAGCCCTTTAGAAAAGACTCCAAACCCTAATTTGCCGTTTGGTGCCATCTAAATATCTTCCATGATCTGGCATGCGGTCGTTCCAGTAATGCTTGTCTGGAATATGACTCAAGATGTCATCTACTTATATTGTGAATTATAGACGCTGAAAAATAATCGCCCCAGCAAAATTTTGTAGGAAACATGTACATAGTTGCAAGCAATGTTTTTATGAATTGAAGATGTGTTGCCTTGTTATCTGATTTGTTTTTGATTTTAGCGGTTTTCAACAAAAAAAACTCCACATTTGGGTCCAAAAAATATAAATTATGGCCTATTAATCATTGTGTCTCAAACATGTTATATTGAATAGCAAACACAATGTGCTTGAGCACAAGTATAGTATATTTGCGACAAGCTACAAACACGTTATATTAATATCCAAACAATAAAAAAAGCCAAACTTTTCAGTATGTAGCAGATCCCTTAAAAAGATTCCATGACCATCGCGGGAAGTGTCTTAGGCGGATTTCTGAAGTTGAAGCCATTTCTATACTTAGCATATCTAGTTCTATCAAGTGGAGAATAACGCCTAATATTTCGGTCAGTGTTGTGCGAAGGGCACCCATGCATGACACACCATTGCCATTCACCAGACTTTTGTCAACAGACTTAGGTAAGTGTATTTTTCCAGTACCGGCCACCAAACCATAATACTGTAGAGCAGGATCGGCCGGATAATAGCTGTATACTAGGGGTAGCATAGTGTTGTGTGGAGATCCTTAATAACCAGATTTGAGTACGGGTCAACCCCTAATCTTGTGAGGTTGGAAAATAAATTCATGAGCCAAAGTATGGGAGAGGTTGGTGGGGGCAAATGGCTGTGCATCGGGGTCAACGGTGAAGGTGAAAGGAAAAATCCCAACTTTGGGCCACAAAAACTTACAATATAACCTAGTAAACATTGTGTCTCCAAAACGTAATATTGAATAGCAAACAGAATCTGTTTGGGCACAAGTCTACTATAGTTGTGACAATTTACAAACACTCTATATTTGCATCCAAACAACAACAAAAAACTGATTTTTCAGCGTGTATTATACCAAACAAATGTTCCGAGGGTAATATGCTGATATATCAGAGTATGTATACTTCTAAAGGACAAGAAGCCACCATGAATATAGTTGTCATTTGATATAATTATTCTTATTATTAAAGTATTGACACCTTTTCACTAAATGTACTGTAAATAATATTCGTACTTAAGCTAGATCCAAGTCAAAAGGCATGACAAATTCCACAATCTTTAATGAAATTTCGATCAGACCCATCTTCCCCAGGAAAGTGTAATTTTCCTAGCAATTACTAAATTGTTGCAATATCTTACTACCGTGCGTAACTAACTAAAGTTTTCCAACCACTAAATGTTCTTTACATTTTTTTTCTGGCATCGTCATCTGATGATAACAGTTGTAACCGAAATATTAAAAAAAATTATTCTTATAACTCATCTACAAAATATTGTTATAACACAAATATCTAGGGATGATGTTTGTACTTTATCATCCCATTTATAATTGAAATTTAAACTTGTTCCCACATAACAATAGGGGTGTCGAGGGAAATTAGAAAATATTCATACTGCATTCATATGAATGCAAATTTTACAATGGAGTATCAATGATAAACAACAGAATGGTTAGAAAGGGAATAACTGTTTAAATACATGTATGGTTAGATTGTTCCTCCAACTGATTATAAGAACTGAACTCTTCTGAAATTTCGTATTAAAATGAGAAGAAATAGAAATCAAACTCATTTCCACCGATTGCAGTTATTGATATAAACGGTTTTTCAACAGCGACGCTACAAAAGTAAATCGATAGGGACAGCGAACGACGCCATATTTTTTCCCGCTCTTTTGACATTTCTCTTCAGTAAGGTTTGCCATATCATCACCGAAAGATATACGAGCCAACAACGAGTCGAAATTATTAAAACTTACTACCGAAATTTGGAGTCAGTGGCCTCAACTTTAAGAGCGCTACGTCCAATTTATGGTCGTCATAATCGTCCTACCGGATCAACAATTGAGCGTCTAGTGGGAAAATTTGAATCCACAGGCACAGTACAAAATGTTCCCGTGCCAGTGAGACAACGAAGTGCCCGTAGTGTCGAGAATATTGCTGCCGCTGAGGCTTTAGTTCAAGAAAGCCCAAATGTGTCTCTCACACGTCGTTCTCAAGCATTGGGCATCTCTGTGACGTCGTTGTGGCGAAGTTTGCGAAAAGATCTTGGTTTACATCCTTACAAGATCAAATTGACGCAAGAACTGAAGCTGCTTGACCACCATAAGCATCGTATGTTCGTGAATTGGGCTGAGCAACAACTGGAAAATGATTCGAATTTTCATTGAAAAATCATCATCTTCAGCGATGAGGCTCATTTCTGGCTGACTGGCTTCATCAATAAGCAGAATATGCGTTATTGGTCAGACAGCAATCCACACGTAATCCATGAGTCATCATTGCATCCCAAAAAAATTACGGTTTGGTGCGGTTTATAGGCCGGCGGCGTCATTGGGCCGTACTTCTTCCGTGATGATCAAGACCGGCACATTACTGTGAATGCGAATCGCTACCGTTCAATGATAACCGAATATTTTCGGCCCCAATTGGATAATATGGACTTGGAGGACATGTGGTTCCAACAGGACGGTGCCACAAGCCACACAGCGAATGCCACAATCAATTTATTGGAAACCAAGTTTGGTGAACGTGTTATCTCACGAAATGGCCCAGTCGATTAGCCGCCTCGGTCGTGCGATTTGACGCCGTTAGATTATTTCCTGTGGGCTACGTCAAGTCTGTGGTCTATGCCAACAGGCCAGCGACGATTGATGAACTGCGTACGAATATCGAACGTGACATTGCAGCAGTTTCGCTTATGATTGAAAACCGTCGAAAATTGGGTTCAGCGTCTGGACTTCTGCAAGCGTGCCCGTGGTGGCCATGCAAAAGAAATCGAGTTCGTTGCAATGCATAAGAAACAGTTCAAAAAAATTAAATTAAGAAAATGTTAGTATGAAAAATTGTGCCGTTGGCAAAACAATTGTGCTAAAGACTTATATTGAAATAGAAAAAATTTTGCAAAAATGTTGGGGAAATTGTGCTAACGGCATTTGGCATAATTTTTCAAAAACCAAGTGCCAAAACCAAAAAAATTATGCCAAAACGGCACAAATAATGCCAACATGGTAACAGTGCCTGCTTGTTTGTTCGCTGCCGCTAAAATAATACCATCATACTTATTTTCAGGCAGAGACTATTGTTGTACAACAACCACGTATGTGATGCTGTGTGTTGTTTGCATGTGTTCACTTTGATAGATTGCCCTACTTGCGCCTAAAGATGTTAACACATCAAAAATCAAAAAAAAAAGTTTCAGCTGAAAATTAAAATGAATTGTCGTCAAAGGATCAAAGACGATCTAGAATTAGATGATCAGACGATGTAAGCAATTTGGCAACCCTGGTAAAAGAGAGCCAAAAAGTGCTAGAAATTCACTCAAAGGCATTTCTCTCACGCGTCATATCTTGATTATTTCATACTTTTTGCATAGTTTATGTAATTTTACTTCAACATGGTTGGAATTTGTATAGTTATATAATGGGTTTTCCAATAGGTACTTGACAACTTTGAATTTGATTTGTGAACGCACTATTTCACTGATCATCTAACTGTTACTTTCCTTTTTTGCAGTAAACTCAACATTTTCATCATGGTGAAGTACAACTACAACTTATAAAAATGTACTACCGAAAGCCGGAGTCAGTGGCCGCAACTTTAAGAGCGTTAACTCCAATTTTCGGTCGTTATTCACGCCCTAGTAGACAAGCAATAACAAGTTTAGTGCAAAGATTTGAGTCTAAATATTCATTGTGTGATGCTGCCGTGCCAGTGAGACAACCGGTTGGTCGAAGTGACGAAAACATCGTTGCCGATCAGGCGTCCATGGCAAATGATCCAAATCAGTCGATGCCGCGGCGTTCTCAAGAACTGGACATCGCCAAGACCACAATATAGCGAATTTAGTGCTTGGTTTACACCCATACAAGATCAAGTTGGCTCAATAATTGAAGGCGATGGACCATTTGACGCGACGTACCTTCTCCGATTGGTCTCTGGAGAAGATGCGCCAAAATGATGAATTTAATCGCAAAATCATCTTCAGTGACGAAGCTCATTTTTTGCTCAATGGGTTCGTCAATAAGCAAAATATGCGTTATGGGTTTGGTGAAAATCCACATTACCACTTCATCCACAAAAAATAACTGTTTGGTGCGGTTTTCATGCCGGCGGCGTCATTGGCGATCATTAATATGGACTTGGACGACATGTGGTTTCACCAGGTCGGTACCACAAGCCACACAACCCACGTTACAATCGATTTATTGAAGAGTAAGTTTGGTGAGCGTGTTATCTCAGGCAATGGACCAGTCAATTGGCCGCCTCGTTCGTGCGATTTAACGCCTCTACACTTTTTTCTTTGGGGCTACGTCAAATTATTGGTCTATGCCAACAAGCCGACTACTTTGGAAGAACTCAGAGCCAACATTGAACCTGAAATAGCAGGCTTTACGGCCGAAATGTGTGACCGAGTCATTGAAAATTGGGTCTAACGAATCGACCGCTGCCGACGTGCCCGCGGTGGTCATATGAACGAAGTCGAGTTCCATTCATAAATATTTTGATTGTATTTCAAGCCGATCATAAAGTTTTGGAAATATCTCGAATGGTTTGCGTTTTATTTTAAAACAAAATTTGTCAAGGCCTTATTGGAAAACCCTTTACAATAACACTAACAAAAAGCTGCTCGTGTATTGAAATATTCAATCAAGAGAGTAAGAGAGAGAACAGAGAATGACTAGGGTTTCACTCGATGTGTTTCTTGGCATTTGAGTGAAGAGAAATTTTGATTGTCTACTTATACATCTTTTTTGCTATGATTACGGAACAAAATTTATGAGATTTCAGGCACTTGTATCTTAAACAGCGCCATCTACCGCAAATAAACAAACTATACTATGCTATGATTCTTTCACACATTATTTTTAATACGCACTGAAGAAAATCTTTCAATCAAATCCATGATAAATGTTCCTCAATTGTTCTTCATTGAATTAATGACAAATTTCACGAATTCAATGAAAAAGTTTTTCAATTTTAATATTGCGCGTACCTTCACATTTTTCTTTTTTACTGCAGTCTTCATCGGCGCCACGAAATAACCCCCACTGAAATAACCCCCAAACTCGAAAATAATCCCCAATCAAATAACCCCCAAAATCAAATGAAATAACCCCCAAAAGGAAAAATGAAATAAAGATCAAACAAGATGAAAATAACCCCAAATTAGAAATGAAAGAACCCGCAAAAGATATCGGTACTACCGCCTAATGAAATAACGCCCAAAATAGAAAAGAAATATCCCCCAATGAAGCAAGCCCCAAGTAAATGAAATAAACCCCAAAATAGTTATTAAATAAATAAATAAATGGTCTCCCATTACATCCCATCAAGGGACAGGGGAGAACTTCTCACAATCACAAGCTGTGCGCTTTCCAGTTTTCACTCTCTGATTGGGACCTACAGTTTTACACCGATTCCGAACGGTATTTTGGGAAGCTTTTTCATGACTATATACTCGATAGCGTCGCCGTCACTATGCGAGGTGACCGCCGCCGAAACAAATTTTAAGGTGGTCAGAGTAGGGTTCGAACCCAGGATCTCATGTACACGAGCCGCGCACACTAACCATTGCACCACCGACGATGCAATTATTATTAATTATAATATTATTATTTTTTTTAGTTACATAATTCTATGACAAACTCACATCAAATTGATGACAAGCTAACTACATGACAATTGGCGAAAAATTGACTGCAAATTGATGAAAAAAAATTTTTTTCAACTTGATGACAAACTTACATCAAATTGAGGAAAATTTACATCAACTTGATGTAAAATTGTCGTTGAATCAACGTAAACTGCTGATTAAAGATTGATGAAATGTTCTTAATTAATTCAATGAAATGTGTCGTAGGTTGGAAATTGAGGAAATAATTCTTCAAATGCATGAAGGAATTCATAAAATTTATGAAGCTTCTTCTTCTTCTGTTAATGCATATACCAATTTCGATCAACATTTTTTGAATTATTTTCGAGTCAGTAAAGGTCATAGAAATATTTCCTTTTACTATATACGTACTTAAACTTGTAACTCCTGTGGGCATGAGAGTGATCGTGACCAGATCATCCCAAAAAATTGTGGATTTTATGGAACAGGCAAAATTACAACCTGATAACCTGAGTTCCTAGAAATCCAAACAGTGTTTCTTTACTAGTTACTCCAAATACATGTACCGGCAGGAAGTTCCTTCAGCGACAGACTTTCTATCTATTAGTTGTTAAGAGAATATAAGTTCCTTATAGCTTCATCCAATTTAATCCATAAATTGTATCTTCTACAGAAATATATTCATTTGCAAAACCAACTTTTATCAAATAGTAAGAATTTATGGTTTTGCGTCTTTTGTGCTTCGAATTGCATGATTACACTGTGTAACAAAAATTAGAAAAAAAACTGAAATTTATAAAATAATGCATTCTTTCATTTGATATCCATAGCCAGATCATAGAGTCAGCATACATATTTTTATGAATTCGTTGAACTCTAAGAAACCTTAGAAAATTTTAAAGTTTTTCAATGTAAACACGACCACAACAAGTGCAGTCGCTGAAAACAGACTATATCTATGGACTTTCAGTATGGGAAAAGTACTGTCGCACGGTGTTAACTTGCACAATTATATTTATAATCTTCTGCCACCATACTTTTGTGTTATTTATGTCTTGTTATTCTCAATAAAGAAGAGATAATAAAACTTCTTCAAGTTTAAGAAATCTCTGTAGTATTTTTTATTAATTTACTTTTTGTTTCAATTTAAGTTACAAATATTTATACAGTCAGAGACAATAATACACTGATAAAAGTGCCAACAGACAAGGACCTTATTTGCAATCAAGTTCAAATTTGTGGTCTGATACCACTCACATCGACAACAAGTCAATAAAGAGTAGAACGACAGGAAAAGGATGAACACAAATTACAACCACCATTTCAAAACCACTAAGCATGAAACGAGCATTGCAAAGCATTGAGCGAAAATCTGACAAGGGTGTAGGAGAAATATGAAGGAACTTCAATTAAAACATGTACTGCCGTTGAGATCAATAGCCAGAATTGGGCATTTGGGACGAGCATTTAAATCTCAACTGTCAAAGTAAGTGGGAAATTATAGCAATTTGATGTTGAGAAGACTTTATAAAAGGAAATTGTTAGATTTCTTTTCGTTTGGTTGAATACAAATTTACGAAATCTAGTTAATTTATTGATCACTTAAGTCTGCAATGGAACTCGTCGTATGGACTCGCGAAAAAACATTATTTTTTAATGATGATTTTAAAGCACAGTGATAACACATTTTCCATACTATAAAAACTGTTGCAAAATCCGTGCTAGTTTATGAATAACTGTTTCAAGACAAACCATGATATAATGAAAAGTGACGCATGGCAACTGATTAAACGAATGCCGCACATATGGCAATGCTTCAGTCAATCGCAACGCGACCTGCTACAGATCGGTAAAAAGAGAAAAGGAGGCAGATACATTTCCTATGTTTAAAATATTAAATTACAAACGGAAGAACGAGGTCCAAAAATTCTATGAAAATGTAAGAAGCCGTACTAAAGGACATGGTTCATAGTCCCCTTCTGTAAAAAATAAGACCAAAATCAAGTCGCACACGTAGAGAAAATGTTGTTGATACTGAAGCACTACTCCTATGAATTACTTCCCCCATCAAAATACAATGCAGATGACAAAGTGGAGCCAATAGATATTGATTTAGTCGCTCCTAATCAAGACGACGTGTGAACTGTAATTTCCCAGTTTGAAAACACTAATGTCGCAGGTATCGATGGACTACCGGCAGAGCTATGTAAGACTGGGGCGATCATCTAACAACGGTGTAGGCACCAGCTCATATGCAAAATTTGGTAAAACGAAGTAATGTCCGGCAAGTGAAATATCAGCGTACTGTGTCCTGTATTTCAAAGAAAGTGATCCGGGTTCATGTATCACCTATCGTGTAATAAGCTTTTTATCCATTACATATTCCCACGGATCAATTCGGTTGAGACAACAAATGGGTGATTTTTTTGCTATTTAGGTTTCGAAAATTAAAGAAAGTACAGAAAATTGAAATATTTATTTCGATCGATAAATTAATGCCTGCCTTTTCCATCTTGAAAGATTATTTCAAGCAAATTGTGGCCACACTTTACATGATCCATTCTGAAACTCCAATTTTATATATCACCAATGGTGGGTGTAATGTTGTCTTCCAAGGCAGCAATCGCTGTTGGCTAGTCCCTACAGATGAGAGATTCATCGTGCTCCCTCAGAAAAATCGCCTAGTGGGCTTAAATCGTACAAGCAGGCTGTCAATTGACAGCGCCATAACGTGATATTAAGTGCTCACAAAGCTCGCCTCTCAATTGGTTCATGGTAAAGCGCGCAGTCTGGCATGTGGCTCCGTTCTGTAGTACCACATGTCAACCAAGTCCAATTCTTCAAATTTGTGGCAAAAAAAATCCGTGATCATCGAACGATTTCATACTCAATTGATTGTAACGTTGCGGGAACAGTATACAAATGCCTCCAGCCCATAAACCGCATCATACAGTGCATTTTTCAGGGCTCATTGGCAGCTCTTGGCTGCTCTTAGGACCAAATTCTGCAACCTTGTTTATTGACGTACCCATTGAGTTAAAAATAATACTCCACGCTGCAGACAAATTTTTCGATAAAAAAAAATATGACCTTCTTTCAATTTCCCTAAGACCCATTCACCAAAATGAAGGCGTTGTGGTAGGTTGCCCGGGTTCAGCTCCTGGACTGCATTTTGTACGGCTTTCGACCGAGGTCCTTAAGAAAAAGTTTCCACCCAGGTGGTCGAATAACTCAACTCCAATTGCTGCAGTTGGCGACGTATGGTCATATCGCGATCTGCATTAATAGCGGCGGCTACAGCAGCAATAATCTCCTCGGTATGCACTCTACGGATATGGATTGGTGGACTGATGTCCAATAGAGTGAAACTAGTGCAAAATTTGGTCACAATGGCTTGAATAGTCTGATGGGTGTGTCGATTATGGCGACCATAAAATGAGCGTAATTTATGAAACACATTTTTCACAGAGCACGAATTTTGATGATAAAATTCCATGATTTGCAAGCGTAATTGCCTGCAAATTTATCAATAATCAAATGGCAAGGCAACCTGAACTGACTTTGGCACATGCCACAAATAACGTATGAGCTGGCAAAAACATAACATTGAAATCTCAAATATCAAAAAAAATCACACGCCATGTAGAAAAAAATAAATAAATTTGGCAAAACGAAAAGTACTAAGGAAAAAGTTCTAAAAAGTATAAAAAAAAGGATGAAAGTACTAAAAATATACTACCAAATGCAATAGTTTACAAAAAAGTACATACAATATTTTACGTACTTTTATGCTTTATATATTGTTTTATATACTCTTTTACACTGTATACTTATTGTAAAACTCTTAGTACATTTCATGGGCTTTTTTGGTACACTTTATCTACCTTTATGGTACACTATGTACTTTTTGGTTCACTGCGAACTGTTTTGATACACATTGTGTACGTTTTGATACACTTTACATACTTTGTGCTCCACTTTTAAGAAGATTTTAATTTATACTTAGCACACGATATGTACTACTCAGTAGATTATGTACATTTTGGTACATTCTATGGATTATTAGGTACACTTTCTGTAATTTATAGTACACTTTATATACTTTTTACAACATCGCCTCTTGTAATGTACGCGAGCTGTTTCCGTGGCCACTCGTTGTACTCCTTATAGAAGAAAAGAAGCGTACGAAAATGCATGTAAATCAACACACGTCGCTCTCGCAGACCCGTGTCTTTTTATTTTCTTTTTCACACGTGCTCGCGAGTCGTATATTTTTAATTTTTGTACATCTCACGACTAACGAGTAGGGCTTTTTTCTCAGCGTTGTGGAGTTTTGGCAAAACTCCAACTCCAGCTTCAGCATTTCGTTGATTTTGATTTCAGAAAAAAAAATATTTTGTTAGCCCAGCCAACCAACAGAGTTCGTAAGGTGCTCTGTTAGGAGTCCCCACACGGTACGCCAACGCTCCTACGGAGGACTCCGAAAGTAATCCCAAAGGAGCAATTCCACGGTGTAAACACCACACTCAAAATATATGAAAAGGGTGCACCCTAGAGACTCCTTAAATGAGTGTTTTCGAAGTCCCTACACGCTCATTTAGATAACTCACCAGGACTCCGTGCGGGCTCCTATAAATGAGTGTTGTTGGAGTCCCAGAACGCTCATTTGTAAACCCGCAACGACTCCGCAAGGGCTCCTTTATTCGCCCCTAATTTTTAGAAAAGGTCTCCAAAAATCACTCGAAAACAACTCTAAAAACTACATCCTAAGTTTATAAATAATCAAAAACCTAAGCAATGCAACATATTTTTCTTTAAAATATTTTTTTTTAGAAAATGAAGTATGGGTGTGTATATTTCTATGATTGTTTTGTTTTTACAGAATTTTTTAATATTTTTTCCGGTAATTTTTATAGGAGTTTCTCATGATTCAATGCTTCTAAAACACTCCCATGCGGAGCTATTTCGAGCTATAAGTGCACTCCGCAACCACTCCTTTGAGGAGCGCCCTGCACGCTCCTTTTTTGGGGCACTCCGAATTTGGTTGGCTGGGAGTATCGAAGCAAAATGGGCCCTATTGGAAAAAACTCGGTAATAATAATTTAAAGTATTATTCTGATCATTTTGGAATTTACCAGATATTTGTAGAGAAGCAGTCATGCTTTTGAAATATTGTATTTAGAGGCACCCTGTGTCAACACAGTTTTGTGCAACAGAGTGTCAAAATTGACCAGTTTGATGCTGTGTATCGTGTCGAAAACTTTTCGCCCCTACATTGAGTACAATCTACAACCACGAATTCGATAATATAATGGACTAGTGTTTACGACACCTGCGAATAGTACATTTATACGAATACTTACCAACAGTGTTCACAAATAGAACACCCGTACAACATCTTTGCCATCTTTATTGAAAGACAGCCGATGGCATACCGGTTTGCACTAGAATATGAGTTCCGATGTGCATCACTCTCTTACGTCACCTTATAATTCTCAATGAGATTATAGTAGTCATTGGATAAATAGTCAACTCTGGTTAGAGGTAGGGGTCGGCTATCACTCCAACACGAAGTTCATTGCCAAGTCGAGGACATTATACGCGATCCTAATGGTTCTTTTCAGAACTATACGAAGGCTTTACTCTTCCTGAGTACTGCACCTTTGTTATTACCACGGCTTTATCCCTCGTGGGTACTTCGCCTTTTTTATTATCACGGCTTTACCCCTCGTGGGTACTGCACCCTGGTTATTACCTCGGCTTTACTCTTCGTGAGTACTGCACCCTAGTTATTACCTCGGTTTTACGCCTCGTGGGCACTGCACCCTGGTTATTACGAAGACGTTGTTCCTCGTGGGCACTGCATCTTTGCTATTACGAAGGCTTTACTCTTCGTGAGTACTGTACCTTTGTTATTACGACGGCTTTACCCCTCGTGGGTACTGCACCTTGGTTATTACCTCGGCTTTACTCTTCGTGAGTACTGCACCCTAGTTATTACCTCGGTTTTACCCCTCGTGGGCACTGTACCCTGGTTATTACGAAGACGTTGTTTCTCGTGGGTACTGCACCTTGGTTATTACCTCGGCTTTACTCTTCGTGAGTACTCCACCCTGGTTATTACCTCGACTTTACCCCTCGTGGGTACTGCACCCTGGTTATTACGAAGTCGTTGCTCCTCGTGGGCACTGCACCTTTGTTGTTACGAAGGCTTTACTCTTCGTGAGTGCTGCACCTTTGTTTCCACTATTATTTTTACTCTACTAACCCGACTTCATTATCTATGTCATTAATCTCTATTACAGCGGAGCTAGCCGGACATCGATAACGAAGCGGGAATACACTACAATATATCACTGTACCAGTAACCAGAATACCTGTAACCACCGACTTAATAATCCCGAACGCTGTACCCGTAGCCGAACCCGAACAGCGGCGACACTCACCGACTAAACGAATGCCGAGTTCTCATTCAACGGCCCGAGCAAACAACCCGAATCCACCGATTAGACCTCACCCCGTAATTACCCATCATCTACCATCTCAGTACCTGTAACCCGAATCTATCCATCAAAAGGATCTAAATCGTTTTCGTTAAAAATTTAATATATGAACTCTGTGAATCAAACAAAATAAAACGACGATCTTATTATTGCCCTAGTCAGGGAGAAATTCACTGTTTAATTTCGTAACGTTTTGTGGGTCCTTACGACGACCTTGGAGACGACTGAGACCGCCTCAGCCGAAGATAAAACCACGTTGCAGCTGTTGCAAAATTTCGTAGCCTGGTACTGCTACACGTATAGGCCGATAACAGAGATATTTTACTTTTAAGAATTTACTCTGATAGACGAACTAAAAAATTGGCTAAGGATTGGGAAATATCTTTTACCGTTATCAATATATTCTCCATCAAAATTTAAAATTGCCATTTTCTTCATTGACATTTTTCGGTAGATTGTTAATAACTCGGTCATTTGAAGGAAAACAATATTTCCGAAAATACCGCTAAATTGGAAATACTTCAATAAAGAAATCACTGTAAAAACTTTTGAGCTAAGTCTGGGCTTTTGGAAACACGGACTTCTTAAAATTTTGATTTTTTTTCATCCTGTAAAAATACAATATTTTCCCTAAAATATACCATGATTCATACAGCATTTTCTTTAGGCTTTCCCAATAAACCTATACAAATTTCTAAAATTTTCGGAAAGACAAGACTTTGGCAAATATACTTAATGTAGAATTATGAAATTGTGCAATTTTTGAAAAAAAATTTAAATTTCAAGATTGACCAAAATTTTACTCAGGGTATTCGCACGTTGTGGGATAATGGCTAAAGGAAAAAATTAAACAGCTTTTTTATCACTATTATGCTACAACCCAGTACTATCTTGGGTACTTTTGCTACTTGGGTACTTTTGCTTTGGTTTGTCTCTAGACTAGCATATGTAGGGGAATTTCTTCTTTAATTGGAAGTTTTCTAGGTGGAGCCTGTAACCAATATTTTGTATATATTGTAGTTTGTAGAACCAATAAAAAGTAAATTTAGAAAAGCCAAAGTGAAAAAACTTTAAAAAATAACATTTCCTTAAATAAGTACCTCTTAAAAAAATTAAATTTTCTTTAAAAAAAACCTACTCATATTGTGAAACAATGTACCTTTTCTTAACAAAATTCCTTATCTTAAAAGTACCTTTGCTTAAAAAAGGGGCATTTTCTTACACAAAGTACTCTTTCTTAAAAACAAAGTAATTTTTTTAAAAAAATAAGTACCTTTTCTTAAAAAAGAATATTTTCTTGCAACAAACTGCCTTTCTTAAAAAACAACCCTTTTTGTGAAACAAACTACCATTTAGATAAGTAACTACTCTTAAAAATGTGCCTAATCTTGAGAAAAGGACCAATTCTAAAAAATTCTTTAGCTTTTATTTTTGTAGTCATATAACGGGTTTCTCAATAAGAGCGCTACAAAAGTTTTTCTAAATAAAACAAAACCGGTTTTAGATACCAATGAAATTCTTTATTGCTCTGAAAGTACGTTCGATGCCATTATGTATGGAACTCGATTTCTTTTGCATGGCCACCACGGGCACGCTTGCAGAAGTCCAGACGCTGAACCCAATTTTCGACGGTTTTCAAGCATAAATAGGCCGATACTGCTGCAATTTCACGTTCGATATTCGTACGAAGTTCATCAATCGTCGCTGGATTGTTGGCATAGACCATAGACTTGACGTAGCCCCACAGGAAATAATCTAACGGCGTCAAATCGCACGACCGAGGCGGCCAATCGACTGGGCCATTTCGTGAGATAACACGTTCACCAAACTTGGTTTCCAATAAATTGATTGTGGCATTCGTTGTGTGGCTTGTGGCGCCGTCCTGTTGGAACCACATGTCCTCCAAGTCCATATTATCCAATTGAGGCCAAAAATATTCGGTTATCATTGAACGGTAACGATTCGCATTCAAAGTAATGTGCCGGTCGTGATCATCACGGAAGAAGTACGGCCCAATGACCCCGCCGGCCCATAAACCTCACCAAACCGTAATTTTTTCGGGATGCAATGATGACTCATCGCGTACGTGTGGACTGCTGTCTGACCAATAACGCATATTTTGCTTATTGACGAAGCCATTCAGCCAGAAATGAGCCTCATCGCTGAAGATGATTTTCCGATGAAAATCCGAATCATTTTCAAGTTGTTGCTCAGCCCAATTCACAAACATACGACGCTTATGATGGTCAAGCGGCTTCAGTTCTTGCGTCAATTTGATCTTGTAAGGATGTAGGCCAAGATCTTTTTGCAAAATTCGCCACAACGTCGTCACAAGATGCCCAATGCTTGAGAACGGCGTGTGAGGCACACATTTGGGCTTTCTTGAACTGAAGCCTCAGCGGCAGCAATATTCTCGACACTACTGGCACTTCTTTGTCTCACTGGCACGGGAACATTTTATACTGTGCCTGTGGATTCAAATTTTTCCACTAGATGCTCAATTGTTTATCTTGTAGGACGATTATGACGACCATAAATTGGACGTAGCGCTCTTAAAGTTGAGGCCACTGACTCCAAATTTCGGTAGTAAATTTTAATAATTTCGACTCGTTGTTGGCTCGTATATCCTTCCATGATGAAATGGCAAACCTTACTGAAGAGATATGTCAAAAAAGCGGGTAAAAATATGGCGTCGTTTGCTGTCGCTATCGATTTACTTTTGTAGCGTGTCTGTTGAAAAACCCTTTACTTTAAATCAAATTTTTTAATTGTGTTTTCCATAATTATTTATTTTGAGTTTTTTTTGTATTTTTACCAAAAATGTTAAAGAAATTGTAGATATTGCTGATCACAGTTTTATATAAAAGGCGTTTACCTTTCCAGCGGTATGTAATTTGTTTGTGGACGGTGTCACAACAAGTGTAGGTATCACTCACAAACCTAATAGTTTGATATGATTTTTCCATTTCTGTAACCTGCCGAATGCATCGTTCAGGAGGCAAAAACTTCATATTTGTACCTGATGCCATTCTTTTGTTAAACTATGGAACAATTTGTTAAACTATGGTTCGGAGTTAAACTATGGTTCAGAGATACATCGAACTTCCCTAATTTTGGAAAAGTCCTTGTCAATTTCTATCTACAGTGGCACATTCTCTACTCTTGTTTTAAGTGTGCCAAACCTATACAAAAAGCCCTCAACGAAAACTGGTCCAAAAAAGAATACAATAAAATAAAAACTATTTCAAATGGAAACTAAAAATCATCCAAGAATTTAATATGAAGTTTCCCCAAGAAATATAAATTTCAAATTTTCATTAATTACTCAAATGAACGAACTCTTAAGTTTTTTGAATTTGAATTTTTTTGACCGATTTCATTAGTTTAAATTGTATTCTTTTGCAAACATTTGTTCATTTGTCACAAAGTTGTGGAACGAAAAAATTTCATAATTTTCCAAAAACTCAAAAAAAAAATAATGATATAGCAAACAAACAACATGGATTATTTTCTATGACGATTAACCAAATGTATATGATATTTTTTTTTCCTTTTCCTCGTTATATTTTGTGGCCAATTTCCTCTAAGCGATATTATCACGGCCAATTAGGACCGATATCACTACACAAAATCACAATCCGATTACAAACTTTGTAACTATTAAAAGCTTTTTACACTTTCCTAGTAATAGCGGAAAAACATCCTGTACTTCACCCACAAAAAAACAGTCCAAAAATTCGAAAGACAAGCGAAAAAACGACGGAACGATTGCCAAATATCCTCTCCACATTCCCGTCTAACCATTTTACAAATAATTACATTAAGTTCTTGCTCATTCGCACGTTACAAGCAATTTGTTAATGGTACTTGGTCGCTTTTTGTTTTTGTTTGTTTGGTCGGGCAAGGCGCTAACATTAAAATACCTAATTGCGACATTAATGATGATCATTAGTGGCTAAAACTAACAAATTTAGTTTGCGTTGCCATTTCCTCTCAACTCGAGTGGAAGTGGTTGTGAAAACATTTGTAGTAAATTACAAACATTTTAGAGAACAAGTGATTTACACTTGGTGTACGGGACGTCAGCAGGAAGTAAAATGTGAATGGAACAGGTGGATTGAGTACTTTATTTTAAGTGGATAGAACCTGTAAGAAGTAGTGAAATTACGAAAATAGCAAATATACGAGGGCCGAACAAACATTTCTTATAAACATATTTATTACAAATGGATGGGCAACAAAGTATTTATAACTTGCAAAAAGTTATGGTACTTTCTTAGATGTATCATAAACTTCGGCCAAATTAAATTAGTTATGTTAGATGTTCATTTTATTCGATGAACGATGCACTTAGATTTCCAAGTTCTCAAGCTAATGAGACGAACCACAGAAGGGTAATTTTCGTTATTTTTCTAACCTTATAATTGCCTAAAAATATATCGCAAAACTTTAAAAATATATAAGTATAGATTGGGTGTTTTAATTTTAGCGAAAGTCTAATATTGATTAACGTTCTCGTTACAAATTTCGATGTCAAATAGGACTTCGTCGATTCGACGAAGACTACCTTTAATGTATTTAAATATGATTACTTTTCTGGGGTTAAGTGTTGTCCCCACCGCTTAACCATTTGGTATGCACGAAGAAGGTTAGGCCCATCTCAGATAAATCGCTAGGTCACTAAATAGGTAGTTCCCCATATTATACATCCTCCTGCCGGCGTGCAAAATAAAACGTTCAGTGGATTATTCCTCATCGTTACAGCTTATACAAAAGTATAAAACCAAAAGTGTAAATCAAAGTTCGAAATGGTTTGCAAGATATGAGCCTGACAAAATGATAAATTTTTTGCAACAATGACACCGAGTCCCCAAGTCTTTGGGGGCCCATAAAAAATGTCCATGACTTTGGGCAAAACTGGGGGACACGGGTCTTTTTTTGTTTTTTATCACGTAGTGGTGTCCGTATATCTTTATATTTCCATTACTTAAAATATTACACACTGTATTATTTACAATTTTCCTAGTGAAAAAATTTAAAATTGCAGAAGTATCGATACGCAATTCAAATCCTTCGACATTAAAGATCTTTGGGTTTGGACCATTTTGGTGTTTTCCCCACGGAAAGTTCTGTGGTGTAAAACTGACCATTAGTCCATTGAATATTAATACCTAGTGACCTGTTTAATTTTTAAAGTTTCTAGTTTATGTCTAACAAC
The DNA here is from genome assembly GCA_963931995.1 of Phaonia tiefii. Classification (NCBI taxonomy): domain Eukaryota; kingdom Metazoa; phylum Arthropoda; class Insecta; order Diptera; family Muscidae; genus Phaonia; species Phaonia tiefii. Next base: position 31,204,030 of record OZ008368.1, read on the forward strand.
TAGAGGCAAGTTTGGTTTCCTGTCACATATTTATTTTACAATTCTCTCTCATGAACAAAAGTTCTAAACTTTTCAAATACTTTTCTTTTATTCAGTTTATTTATGAGTTTCTTATTTGAATTTAGCGAACACAATATTACAATCGTTTCACTGAGACATAAACATCGACTCAACTGCCAACATCCAAGGACCCTAAAAGTTTATCAAGAACAAATTTGAACAAATTTGTGGTATTGTTGTCGTCACCACATTAAATATGACATCGAGACAATCAACAAGAGAATGACAGAAGAGTGATAACCAAAAATGGCAATCAAATATACTGGTACAACAATGTAAAACAATTGATGGGGCAGGCAAATCATACATTTGGACGAGCTGAGGACAATGTATTTGGGCAAACGCGTTAAACGTTTGTTCTGTATCGTTACAGGGAATCATCAATTGTGGGCAGTACATTATTCGTTCTAGTAGGGGCATTTGAAGGTACCAGCAACAAAAGTTATTGGCCAAAAGTTTGAACAACCGTAGATGGTAAATAAAAAAGAATTTAGTATTAAGGACCATTATATTACCTTAAATGTGGTTTGGATGGCACCATAACAGAAAATATGGTCAACCTATTTCATGTCACTGGAGCAACTGTATTGATATGATAGTGTAGTTTTAATACCCAACTAAAGAACCCTTTTAAAGATATGTCGGATAAGAGCATTTACAATTTTTTCTTATCGATTTATACACATTTGCCCGAATGATTTACAGGTTTATGACAATTGTTCCTTCAATATAGCATATTAGTTTTCAAGTAATTCTTTTGATTGATAAACAAAAGATTTATAAAAACGTTTGATAAGTTCAAATATTTACAACTTTCACAACATTGCTAGACTAACTACGATGTCTTTTAAAACAGATTCATATCGGTCCTCGCTGAATTAGTTGTACGAATTGAGGTTGTCACGCTTGAATTTAGTCCCCACAACTTAAATTTGGTTGAAACTACATTGTTCGATAACACTGTACATCAGCGGCTTTCGGGCCCCAACCAAACCAAAAAATTATGAAAGTACTTGTACGTGGTATCACAAAACCCCGCTCTGTTTGGCCCATATACGTAACAATTTTTTCCTACAGGCCGAAGAAAATTTTTGCCGTCCTATCTCAGATTTTACTTCAATACATCCTAAACAGCTTGAAATATTGGATTACAACCTTTGACAATATTGTAGCTATTTTCCCATTTCACAATTCCCTCTAATAACGGGTTTTTCAATAAGAGCGCTACAAAAGTTAGATACCAATGAAATTCTTTATTCCTGTGAAAGTACGTACGATGCCATTATGTATGGAACTCGATTTCTTTTGCATGGCCACCACGGACACGCTTGCAGAAGTCCAGCCGCTGAACCAATTTTCGACGGTTTTCAAGCATAAATCGGCCGATTTTGCTGCAATTTCACATTCGATATTCGTACGTAGTTCATCAATCGTCGCTGGCTTGTTGGCATAGACCACTGACTTGACGTAGCCCCACATGATATAATCTAACGGCGTCAAATCGCACGACCGAGGCGGCCAATCGACTGGGACATTTCGTGAGATAACACGGTCACCAAACTTGGTTTCCAATAAATTGATTGTGGCATTCGCTGTGTGGCTTGTGGAGCCGTCCTGTTGGAACCACATGTCCTCCAAGTCCACATTATCAAAATGGGGCCAAAAATATTCGGTTATCATTGAACGGTAGCGATTCGCATTCACAGTAATGTGCCGGTCTTGATCATCACGGAAGAAGTACGGCCCAATGTCGCCGCCGGCCCATAAACCGCACCAAACCGTAATTTTTTCGGGATGCAATGATGACTCATGGATTACGTGTGGATTACTGTCTGACCAATAATGCATATTTTGCTTATTGACGAAGCCATTCAGCCAGAAATGAAATTCAGAATTCAGAAATTGGTCGTAGCGCTCTTAAAGTTGAGGCCACTGACTCCAAATTTCGGTAGTAAATTTTAATAATTTCGACTCGTTGTTGGCTCGTATATCTTTCCATGATGAAATGGCAAACCTTACTGAAGAGAAATGTCAAAAGAGCGTCGTATGGCGTCGTTTGCTGTCCCTATCGAGTTACTCTTGTAGCGTCTCTGTTGAAAAACCCTTTGTATTTCTAAGAAAAAGAACACTGTTAACCGATTATTTCACGAAACGTCATAAAAAATTACATATATTTTAAATATTTTGTCATTTCTTGCCTAAGGTAAATAAATTCCGGTAGCTGTCTTCAAAGGAATTATAGCTTATAAGTTTCTTGATAACTTTTCCGAATACACTAATCAACATAAATTATATTTAGAGCTCCATAATTGGTGTAGAAATGCTGCCTTTAACCATATTCTTTAAATATTTACCTACATGTATTCAATATTAAACATATTACATATTGATATCTTCTACAAAATTTTAGTGCTTAATATACTTAACAATATTGCCAAATACACTAATGAACAAAAATTACAGTTTGGGTTCCAAAATGATTGCACCAATTCGGAGATTTAAAATTTTTTAAAATTTTTGTTCATAATTTCGAAATTATTAACACAGGCATATAATTATTTTCTCCAAAATTGTACCACTTAAAGCTTTCGACAAAACTTTGCAAATACATCAACGTCCTATAATTATCAAGAAGTTTATAAGCTATAATTGTTCTGAAGACAGCTACCGCAATTTATTGTCCGTTGTGCAAGAAATGTCAAAACATATAATATAAAATATGTAGAATTTTATATAAAGTTTCGTGAAATAATCGATCCACAGTCTACTTTTAGTTACAAATATATTATAGGGAATTGTGAAATGGGAAAATAGCTACAATATTGTCAAAGATTATAATCCAATATTTCAATCTGTTTAGGATTTATTGAAGTAAAATCTGAAATTGGAACCTAACCCACCTCCAAAATTTTCTTCGGCCTGTAGAAAAAAAATGTTACGTATAGGGGCAAATGCGAGCGGGGTTTTGTGATACCACGTCCAAGTACTTTCCCAATTTTTTGGTTTGGTTGAGGCGCGAAACAAATTCCTTTCATTTGTGTCACAGTGTAATTGGCTCGGTTGTTGGAACTGAATTGCAAATAATATTCGTTCTATAAATTAAATTTGGTATCATCGTGGTTGCCTTAACTATATTTGGTAACAATTCGGATTCAGAACTTGTATTTGCTAACAATTTGGTTGTACTAAACTAATATGGCATCAATCTGATTGTAACAACCGAATTGGACATCAATCCGATTGTAAAAACCGAATTTGGCATCGATTCGATTGTTTTATAAGTCATAACTGCCAAATTTAAATCGGCTGTAACAACCAAATTTAGCTTAGAGTCGGTGCAACAGTTATAAACTCTGAACAAAATGGTCTCTGCTGCATATTCCCCCAAAAACACATGCTGCAGGAACCGTGTCTATGTTTGGAATCACGTCAAATACCCATATATGTGTCAGTCCCATACTAATTTAAATACAAATATTAGGAAGTTTGCTGGTAAACATGCATGCTTTTACGTGGAACCCTATGCGAGTTTCATCCCAAACAGCAATATACTTACATAGAAGCATTCGTGTGTTTGCTTTCAAACCTCTATATACTTCCACGTGCGTATTTCCTCCCAAAACATAGTAATATTTAGAAGCATATTATTTTTGACTTCAATATTAAAATTCAATTTCTTATAAATCAATTTACCTTTATAACTGTAAAATGTACATTGTACATTTATAACCAATTACTGAAGAAAAAACAAAAAAAAATCGATTTTCCTTTTCATAAAAGTGCTCAATAGTCTCCACATCTTCTTCATCACCACAAGCACGGCAGTATTCAACCCCGTTCACAATCTACTTGCGAGTGAAGCCACATTGACCCGTGATAACCCCAAAAAGAAGCTGCATGTCAGCCTTGCCTAGTCGAAGAAGCGACTTAGTCCTCCCTGCGTCCACTGCTGTATGGCCAGTCTCTTGAAATCCTGCAATACACGCTGGACGGCCCGTCAGCGTTGATCTTGTCCAGCGACCAGCGATCGGTGAAGCCATACAAGTAACAGATCGGTTGTTTTTCAGAGGCAATCAATCTCAAATCGCCAGAAGTGCATCCTGTTCTAGCAAGACAGTCTGCTTCAACATTCCCAGTGACATCACTATGTCCCGGAACCCATCAGAGTCTTAGCTGGCCGGGCACTACACTGTTCAAAATCCGCTTGCAAGCCGTAACTAATTTGGATTTACATATGTGGGACCTGATCGCAAAGAGGACTGGCTTACTGTCAGCACCGATGACGAATTCACCCTACCGATACAAGCACGAGTCCATTATCTCAGTCGCAGCGCGCAAAATCGCCACGATGTCCGCTTGGAAGATACTACAGTTCGCACCCAATATCATCGAAATCCCTAGTTGAAGGTCCTCACTGAAGATCCCCGCTCCTGTGCCTGATTCCATTTTGGACCCATCTATAAATATTACATGACCAGAGAGTGAGGAAGGTATACCTCCCACCCAGTCGCTCGTATCTGGTATCATGATCTCCGGGCATCGCCCAAAGTCTACAGTCAGCAGCCTGACTCAAACAGTCGTACAGGTGATTGTCAATGACCAAGACCCCAGCTTTTGCCAATCGAATTCCGATAAGCGTAGAGCACGTTCAATCCTTTCTTCATTCGGTCTTGAATTTTTATGTGTTTATTAAGAACGGTATCTATGTCAAAATATTGGAATTATGGAATTTGCTTTGAAACTACAAATTTTGGAAATAATTTCAATATATATAAGCACGCAGTACCAGCAGTTGTTACCAAATTTTAAAGGTAAGTCATTTGAGATGTGCTGATATTTACGCTCATATAATGTACCATATCTTTCTAAATCGATAGACACAATACGTCATAATTGAGGCTGTGACACATGAATTTTGAGACTCCAAAAACGGTTAGAAATGTTAGAAACAATTCAAAGTGGAACAATTCATGGGTTTGGTCTTATTTACGACCAAATATGAAATTAAATTATCAATATAATAATACAAAATTCTCACTAAATGCATTTTTAGTTAATAGAAATTTTGTTAGATTGTGCTAGCCTCGGAATATTGTTATGGCGTCCTCTAACTTCGGTTGTGACAACGTCAAATACATTTGCCACAACCTCTAATTTGGTTCCGACAACCTATAAATCGTTTGTAGCTACATTTAATACGTTTGTGACAAACTTTAATTCGGTGATGATGACAACTAGGGAGGTTGTGATAACTTCTAAATTTATTAACGGCAACGTGTAAATGTTGTTACCGCTAATTCGGTTGTACCAATGGAATTTTTCAGTGGATGTACATAGTTCTCATACAAATTGACACGGGAAGTTTGGTATTAGTGGGTAGAAGGTTCGTAAATATAGGACGGTTGCAATAAGCACTGTAACGACTTCGGAAAGAGGTAATAATCAGTCAATTAAGAGTCAGAATGGACCCACTTTCACCGACTCAGAATGAGGTTGCGCAAAAACTGTTGCAAAATCCGTGCTGGGTTATGAACACCCGCCTCCAAACAAAACGCAGTATAATAAAAAGCGTGGTCAGAATTAAGTAACTACTTATACTTCCAAGTGACAACTCTGAAATTTGGCAGCTGTCACATATGTTTATTGCGATTATTAAAAAAGGAGCGCTTTACGAAGGAACATCGCTTCATAATTGTGAAAATTTATTGCAAAAATTTGGAAAGTTATGCTGAGACCGCTCGCAAACTTCGAAGAATTTCCAGTCGAGAAAGTGCACCAAATGTGTCAACCATTCGAAGAGCGGTCAACAAATTTGAAGAAACTCGGTCGGATATTTGCATTAACACTCATGTGCGTCAACGTATCGATCGGTCTTTTCAAAACATTGCTGCTGTGAATAAGAATGTCGCCGAAACCCCGAAAACAATAATTCGGCATCGTACTAAACAACTTTAAATTTCACGAATCACTACGCATCGAATTTTGACAAAAGACCCCCACCTACATGCGTGCAAAAATTCAACTTACTCAGGAGCTCAAACTAGCACACCAAGGAAAGCGCCGGCAAATCGTTCAATGGGTAATCGAGCAAAGTGAAGTCAATGCCAATTTCTCAAAAAAATGACACCTTCTCCGATGAAGCGCATTTCTATCTCAATGGCTTGGTGAACACACAAAAGTGTCGAATTTATGTATCAGAAAATCCTCATGCAATCCATGAGAAACAAATGCTCCCACAACGTGCAGCTGTCTGAAGATGAGGCCAAAACTGTAGTGACCGTGAACGGCATTCGTTACAAGAACATGAAAACGTTATGCTAAACGGCGCCACCTGCCACATCGCACATGTTATTTTTTATTGCAGCAACGATTTCCAGCACGAATTATGTCTTCTTTAAAATAAATAAAATAAATGGTTTCCCATTACATCCCATAAAGGGACTGGGGAGAACTTCTCATAATCACTGAGCTGTGCGCTTTCCAGTTCTCACTCACTGATTGGGATCTACAGTTTTACACCGATTCCGAACGGTAATTTGAGAAGCTTTTTCATGGCTAGATACTCGATAGTGTCGCCGTCACTATGCGAGGTGACCGCCGCCGAAAGAAATTTTTTTTGAAGGTGGTCAGAGCCGAGTTCGAACCCAGGATCTCATGTACAAGAGCCGTCTTCTTTACAATCCAATAAAAGAAAATCACAACTATCTCAAAAATACGTGTTCTTACTTTAAAATTAAAAAGTGCATACTTGCTGAGACAGTCTATATTTTCTTTAATAGAACTAACAAATTTTAAATCAATCAATTTAATTTTAAAATTGTAAATTTTTTTTGAATGAAATGAATTGGCAAAATGAATTGCACAGGACATGGCTGCACAAGGAAATCACTGCGACATATATTACAGTAGCCACAAGAAAAAACATGAATTTGGTTGTGGATTTGTAGTTGGCAAAAGACTACGAGATCTAGTCTGTAGGATCAATCCTGTAAGGGGACGAATAGCCACAATCCGCATAAAAGAGAAATATTTTTATATTTCCCTAATTTGTGTGCATGCTCCTACAGAAGAGAAAGATGATGATGCCAACGACATATTCAATAAACTCCTAAAGGAAACATATGACCGCAGCCCTAGCCATGACATTTATACGGCATTTACACGAAACAAGATTAACGCATTTCGAAGGTTAACCCACGCTAATCCAGGAGATTACTCATAAAATTGTAATCTGTAGAAACGGAAGTTTAATTTTTAACCTCATTTTAAATCGGTGTGCATTTAGATGCAACACTGTTAGCTACTAAACAGATGCAACCATAATAAAAACATATACAAAAATCAACTGTTTGACAGATTGAAGCCGATCGAAAATTTTCCGACGCCTCGCCGCCACTAAAACTTTTTTGAAGCTCATGACGCCCCCGAGCTTCTGAAGCTCATAACGCCGTCGAAGCTCATGACGCCGCCAAAACTCATGACGCCGCCGAGCTCTTATTGGTTTGTATGTGACCCGATTTTATCGACTGGCCTGATTTGACCCACTGATCCAATTTTAAAGGTTCGGTTATTTCAAAAACATCCCAAATTTGCACAAAACTGGCAAAACCAATAGCCGCCAAATTAATTGTTGTATTGTGCCGCCGTTTTCGGTAATTTTATCTCGGCGCGAAGTTTGTTTAAGAACGTAGTTGCTACCTGCAGTGTCATATTTATCTCACATTGGGTGGTATATACGGCAAAGATTAGAGAACACAGATAACGATATAAACGTGGGGATAGCGATATAAATGCGTTTTAAGATTGTACTAGGATATTTTAATGCTAAAGTAGGCAGGTAGAATGTGTATCATCTAAATATTGGCAATTTCAGTCTACATGCTGATACTTCCGACAACGGCATGAGACTGATTGACTTTGCCGTGAGAAACAAAAAACCTGGTCGTTAGTGGTACAAGATTCCAGCATAAAAACATACACAAGGCTACTTGCGGATCAGAGGGGCTAACATCGATCCGGATCACTACTTGGTAGCAGCAAAGATAGATAAAGAAAAAAATAAGGTAGAAAGGTAGAAAGAGAAACTAAAGCGAAAATCGTACCAAACCAGATGCAGAGAAACCTAGGCATCGGAAAGCTGCAATTACCAGAGGCAGCCGCAAACTATTAAGGAAGCTGTCGTAACTTTTGGAACAGAACCCGCCCCTCCCAATGACGCTCCTGCAATGCAGTGAAAACCCATTTCCAACTCTTTAGAAACTGCGGCAACAACCGTACTTGGTTTTGAAAAACCGATTTGCAGCAAACCATAGTACGACGAAGAGTGTCGCACAGCAAATGATGAAAAGAACACAGCACGTATGGCAATGCTTCAGTCACTTGAAGCGCGAGCTGCGACAGAACGGTATAAAAGAGTGGAAGTAAACCGCCTTATTAGGCGTATGAACCGGTAGTGGAGAAAGCGCGAGAGTGAGTAAATTGAGACATACAGAAGGAAGAACGAAGCCCGAAAATTCTAGCAAAATGTCAAAAACGGCACTACTGGGCTTGGCACAGGGCCCCTTCTGTAAAGACAAGTACAGAAATCTCATCGTAGATGTGCAGAGCACGTTGCGCATATGGAGAGATCATTTCTCTGTGCTATTGGTGCCTGAGATATCCAGGTACAATCGATCATAATTTGGACGACGGTGTCGATTGCCCCCCTCCTAACCAAGAGGAGGTCAGAACAGCTATTATTTACAGGAACACGATAACGGTGTTCCTGTGACCCCAAATGGATGGCGAGGATCTTGAAGACATGCGGATTCAGCAAGACGGCGCCACCTACTACACCGCGCATGAAACAAACGATTTATTGCAGGAACGATTTCCAGAACAAATTATCTCAAGAAATTCCGACTTCAACTGGCCACCAAGTTCATGTGCTTTAATGCCATTCGATTTCTTTCTTTGGGGTTTGTGAAATCTCTGGTTTATGCGAGTAAACCGTAAACAATTCCTCGTCGTCGGTGAGATACAGCAACATCTCTGTGAAAAGGTCATGTAAAATGTCACCACAAGAGTAATGGCCTGCCATCAGAGCATGGTGGCCATTTGACCGATATTTTTTGTTCCATACATAATCGGAATATGTCTGCTTCATAATTCAATAAAAAAAATTATAGTATCACAAAAGAAAAGTATTTTTCTTTTTAAATTGAAAAGTGTATTCTTACAGAAACACCCTTTATAATATTGGATTAACCTTTTAATTGGCTCAATTAAATAATTTGTATTTCCACGTGAATTAAATTGACTAAACATTTAATTTGATCAACAATCATATTTAGTTGAATTATCCACCATGAATAAATTAATTATTTAGTTAATATAATATTATATTTATTGAATTTTATTCAATTAATTACAGAATTTATTTAATTGATACCAGCAATTTATTTATAGGCGGAAAGTAAAACAAGAATTTAATTGAGCACGCGAATTTGTTAACTGAAATCGATTTTGATTTCATGTAGTTATCCTAAAAAGTTATTGTTGTCAGTTGATATCGAAAGCAAAATCAATAACTGATGGTTAGCTTTCTCCAGACATAGAGTCACTTGCGCTTAATAAGTCAACTATTCTGGCGCGGAATTTAAGCGATTATCTTTAGTTACACTATAACATGAAACTACTTGTGTAAAGTGATATTATCTGGTGCTAATAACTATTACTACAAGTGTAAAACACACATCATCTTAAATGTTTGTAATTTACTATAAAAATTTCTTAAACTACTAATATCTGAGTTGAGGGGAAATGGAAGCAAACACCAAAATAAAACCAACCAAATGTTAGTGTTAGCCACTTACTAATGATGTCCATTAACGTCACAGTTAGTTGTGTTGATCCCTTAAAACAAATGGGCATTAACTAATTGCTCGTTATGTACGAATGAAAGAGCAACAATATAATTTGGCGCAATAGGAGCATTACATGGAATTTTCAGCAGTATATTTGTGTTTCCGGAAAAGTTTTGTGGTTGGTCAAGTTGTAGGTTTAGTTCTAAAGGCAAAGGTGTCAAAAAGCTTCTAATTGTTAATAATTAGGTGAGGATAAAACTGTGATTGTGTGTTATGTTAGATTGACATGAAACTAAAGAAGAGTGATAGTTATTGTCAATGTAGTGAAAGAAATTTGCTTAAACAAATTAGGTCACAAGAAGGATAATGCATGTTTTTTTTTTTTTTTTTTTTAAGTTTGTTTATTTATTTTCAATTATTTCATACATTTATATACTACAATAAACAATAGTTATAATTTACAAAATTTACATATATACATCGACCCACATGGGGTTCTCAAGTACAATTTTAAGCAACGTTTGAGATTATTATTAATATACCAATCTTATGTATATATTTTTTTAGTTTAAATTTATTAATCTTTTCCTTGTAATGAAAGTTCAAAAAACATTACGATTTATATTATTTTAAATAAAAAGGGTCAAGAAGTAAGAAGTGGAGGTGTTTTTATTCTTTATTTAGCCACCAATATTTCTGCTTATTGGAAATATATATATGTATTTTCCAGTTTATGCGAACACTGGAACATTATGTAAAAAAAAATTAGACCAATTATTAAATTCTTCAATTACACGGTGCGACAATCCAAAATACCTGGGAAGTGATAATATTTTGTTTGTAGCTGCTGTCGAGTGAAACAAGAATCTGCTTGTGAAAAATCCCAAACACCCCCAAAATCTTGGAAAACTGTTAAAACAACGGGTTTGCATACGTTATAATTAATACATAATAATATATAATTTTGCGCACTTATTATCTTTAATTTTTTTCCCCATTTTTCAACTTCGGCGACAATTTCACAAAATAAAAAAAAAAACAGCAGACAGTTGTCCGAGGCCTTCGGCCACGGACTGTCCCTGCAGGCTGTGTCAGAGACACGGCCATTAAGTTTCACGTAGAATACGCCATCCGATAAGACAGAAAACATATATAACAATAAATGATAAATAACATAAGCAAATGAATTTATTTATTTGATATTTTAATTTACTAAACGTCAACTGTCAGCTGCTGTCAAACAGCATCAAGCAGCATTGTTATTTTGCTTATTTGGCAGCACTTTCATTTAACATAAAAATGTATTAATTAATTTTTTTCATATGTGACCTGGTCTACGGAAAGGGGTGTCAAAAAATCAATTTTCACTTTTTGGTTGATTCTGATGGAAGATGAGATGCTTTTTCGCGTGGTGAAAAGCAGAAAATCCTAACTTGCTTAGAAGTGTACTAAAAATGTAGAGAAAGAAAAGTAAAAATACGACAAAATATAATTTACAACACTTACTGGACAACAACACAACACAACTGGACAACACACAACAACAACAACACTTACTGGACCAACAACAACACTTACTCGACGTCCGGCGCGGAGAACAGTTAACGAGATAATGAGAAACTGACGAAACGAGTTGCTTACTTTTAACAGCTTTTTCACAGAAAACTAGTTTTCGCACGTAAGCTCCCTCTTCGTAGACCAGGTCACATATATTTTTTATAATTATATATCCATGTTAAATTCAAATTCACATTTAACATTTTGTTTCACTTAAATACATAAGTAAATATACGAAATTTCAATATTTCATCAATCAAAACAACAGCCGAAGGTTTGTGTCCACACTGAAACAGCAGCATAGTTTGTGTTCACGCTACAAACTCAACACTCAACCAACCACCACACATATGTTTGAGTGTATGTGTTTAACCCTGCTGTTAGATTAGAAAAAACTTACGAATCTTAGATTGAGGGACCATTTGGTCCATACTGCAATTTTCATCCAAAATAATAATTTTATCTTATTCTTTGTAACTATTTTGGTTCAAAAATTTCTAAAGCAAGTATTTGACATATCAAAAACATCCGCTAACATATCAAAAACATCTTCTAAATATTTGACATGAATTTACATTCGCTTGGTAATGAAAAAATTTACGAATCTTAGGTTGAGGGACCATTTGGTCCATACTGGAATTTTCATCCAAAATAATAATTTTATCTTATCCTTTGTAACTATTTTGGTTCAATAATTTCTAAAGCAAGTATTTGACATATCAAAAACATCTTCTAAATATTTGACATGAATTTACATTCGCTTGGTAATGAAAAAATGTACTATTGACCAAATGGTCCTCTAACCTAAGATTCGTCATTTTGTATTTTTCTCAGTCCTGAATAAAGTTAGAAAATTTAATTTTCGCACATAACATTGTTTTATTAAAAGACCCCATTAGCAGAAAAATTTAGTCAGTATATATCACCGTTCCAAAGTTACAAGGGAAAACAGAAAAATTTGGACCAAATGGTCCTAATCTAACAGCAGGGTTAAACAATTTTCATTTGAGAAATTTAAATATTAGGAAGATATCAACCAATATGAAATGTATATCAAACGAAAGATAACATCGTCATTTACCTACAAAAAATTTTTTAAAAAAAGTTATCACGCCGTTTCCTCATAATCAATGAAATAAAGATTACAACAATAACAATTTGACATGACTCCCTATACCGTAAGGTAAGATGTATTCTACGCCAAAAACACAATATTCTTGAATTTAATCAAAATGGACGTTTCCTAATGAGTAAACCAAACTTTGTTTTTAAAAATCCGGTATTATTGACTCAGTTATTGAAGATTTTATGTTTGGTAAATTTGACAAGCAGTTTCCTGTTTCACTCGATAATACCTACAGATAAAATACTATTACTTCCCAAGTACTTGTACTTAAATCTTTCTTGTGTCACTGTGTTATGTGTCTAAACTATTCGATTATAACAAATTTCAGATCTTTGGTTTCATTCAAAATATTTGGGGACATCTTGGGCAGATAATTTTTCTGGGCCAAATAACGATGGTCATTTTAAACATATTTGGTAAACAAATACATTTTGTTGCATACAAAATTGTATTAGTTTGCTTGATGCCGTTTTTTGTAGAAGAGTCGCATTTTCACTGCTTCGGTGGATCATGAAAGTGAAGTATAATTCAATAAGAGCGCTACAAAAGTTTTTTTAAATAAAACAAAACCGGTTTTAGATACCAATGACATTCTTTATTCCTGTGAAAGTACGTTCGATGCCATAATGTATGGAACTCGATTTCTTTTCCATGGCCACCACGGCCACGCTTGCAGAAGTCCAGACGCTGAACCCAATTTTCGACGGTTTTCATGCATAAATCGGCCGATACTGCTGCAATTTCACGTTCGATATTCGTACGAAGTTCATCAATCGTCGCTGGCTTGTTGGCATAGACCATTGACTTGACGTAGCCCCACAGGAAATAATCTAACGGCGTCAAATCGCACGACCGAGGCGGCCAATCGACTGGGCCATTTCGTGAAATAACACGTTCACCAAACTTGGTTTCCAATAAATTGATTGTGGCATTCGCTGTGTGGCTTGTGGCGCCGTCCTGTTGGAACAACATGTCTTCCAAGTCCATATTATCGAATTGGGGCCAAAAATATTCGGTTGTCAGTGAACGGTAGCGATTCGCATTCACAGTAATGTGACGGTCTTGATCATCACGGAAGAAGTACGGCGGCCATGCAATGATGACTCATGGATTACGTGTGGATTGCTGTCTGACCAATAACGCATATTTTGCTTATTGACGAAGCCATTCAGCCAGAAATGAAATTCAGAAATTGGACGTATCGCTCTTAAAGTTGAGGCTACTGACTCCAAATATCGGTAGTAAATTTTAATATTTTCGACTCGTTGTTGGCTCGTATATCCATGATGAAATGGCAAACCTTACTGAAGAGAAATGTCAAAAGAGCGGGAAAAAATATGGCGTCGTTTGCTGTCCCTATCGATTTACTTTTGTAGCGTCTCTGTTGAAAAACCCTTTATATAATCCATAACCCCCGTTCACTACTAATTGCTCAATTTCGTGTCGCACACATTTTGTTAAAATTCATTATCACAATTTAAAATATAAGGAGGAGCAAATTTTTCCTACATCCGATTGAGAAAGATATAAAAAATTATATAACAGAAATGCAAAATATAGAAAAATATGATTCCTTGACAAATCCTACTGGGAAGGGTAACAATCTAACGCTTGACAGTTAGGTTAAGTTTGAAATAAGTTGGAGTAGCTATCAACACACTTACTTCAATGGGGACCGCTGTTGCAGGATGTTAAGGGTTTTCCAATTTGAGTGATATGATTTCTTTAAAAAAACAAATGTTTTTTATTTAATGTGAAGTACAATCGATACAATTAACCCTCCGATGGGCGGTGACGTATGAGGCGGCAAATGCAGCATAAGGGTCTGGCCAGACGAGGCGTATATGTCAGGGCAGGTGCACGCAGATGGCCACATGTCTGCTAAATGTGTGATTGTGTGTTTTGGCATATGTCTACTATTTGTATTTGTACGAAATTATAAAAAATAATTGTATTTATTCATTTAAATCATTTATCATCCGATAAATGCCCATAGTAAAGAGCGTTCTGGTTTGCACTGATTCAATCAATATCTGGTTCATTGTATCTACTCCCGATTGGAATTTATTATAGTCCAATATTTGATTTGGCTTTGAAATTATCAGCGGATCGATGTGGCGATTGTAGTTAAAGGTGGATAATATGATTACTGATTTGAATGGCTTTGCCATGTGGAAACACAGGACGACTTTATTAGTGTGAAAGCAAAATATGGTGCTATGCACAGCACGATTTGTGCCCAGCATTTTAAGGGGAATAAAAGTCTTGTTCTTCAGCACGGGCCCCACAAATGTCACATTTCGATCCGTCAACATTTCTGCCAAATCATAAGTCGAAAATAACTTCCCAGCGTAAACTGTTCTGCCGCTATGCATATACATATTTCTCCATCAATTTCATGACGACTTGTTTACCTTCGTTCGATTCTCGTTGGCCACCTGATTTTTTACACGTATAAAATATCTCTTTCAAGGGATAGTTCGGAATTGAATCGCAATCCACAAAACCTCTATTCCATACTTTGCAGGCTTACTAAGAATATTATGTGTAAACCGAGTTTGTCCGCGATACGAAAATAACTGATCATCGACAATGAATTCACAGGAAGTAGTCTTTCCTAAGTTACCCATCAGCAAGAGTCATACATCGTTCACGGCCGCAGACTTTTTTGTTGTAGCCTCACTTCACGAGTGCTAACGTTATCGTATTCGGAAGGTAGCCTAGTGCTTGAACCGGTTGAAGGATGTGGTGGTCCTGTAAATGGGCATACCTGGCCCACAATTATTTTGCTGGCTGTGAATTGGCGTGAAACACACCAGTAAACATTCAATCTTTTCATACTCGTTAGTAATTGTCCAATCACGCTGTTTTTTTACCGAGATGCCCTTCATTCCGTAGACGAAAAGATTCGAGGTCTTTTCGATTGGTTCTCGGAACAATAATATTAACGATTTTGGGCGACAATTACAATTTTGGTGATGTGGTACTGCAGTTTTTAATGACCCTTTACTAACATTTGCCACATTATGCGAGCGTGGCCTTCCAGAAGGTGTTGAAATCGTATTCCAGACTTTTCTGTCTTTTGAATGGTATACATTACTCTGATTGTTGAATTTGCTGGAAGCTGCAATTGCGGTTGAAGCTTCAATAGCTACGGTGGTCACGGTATTTATATACAATTTCTCCGGGACATCATTGTCATCGTTATTAACCAAAGCGAACTCAATCACAAACTCTTGTACACAATATCAGAAACCCCACCTCTTCATTTTTCAAACAGTTGCCTGACTCGAATGAGTCGAATTCCTACTCTATAATTCCTAGAACTACCGCGCCAAGTCGCTGTGGTTTATTCGGAGTCACATTCGGTGCAATAATTTACGCAGTAAACGCGTCATAATATCAACCTAATAGATATTAGATGAAAATATATGCTATATTATTAGTTTACTTGAAAAAATAAAACACTTGTACAGAAGAATTCTAACAAAAATACGATTGATTTCTCCACATTAATTGAAATATGTACCCTCTGCCCACAACGCAAAACGAGGTTTCTTCGAAAATTCATACAAATTAATGTTGGGTCTGCTCAGACCCATATGTACTATATGATTCACGAAAGTAGTTTCAAATTCAATTTTTCCACAATAACTACACAAAAAAACTGATTTTACTGTTCGATTGTGTTCGGTACAATATCTTTGAGGAAGTCATGCACTGAGTGGCTCAGAAATTTCCACAAAACAAAACTAGAGGCATTTAAAAATCGATTTGGTTCTGAATAAAAAAATAAATAAATTGTTTCCTATTACATCCCATGAAGGGATTAGGGAGAGCTTCTCAAAAACCAGTGAGCTGTGCGCGTTCTAGTCTTACACTCACTGATTGGGACCTACATTTTGACACCGGTTCCGAAAGGTATTTTTGAGAAGCTTTTTCATGGCTAAGTACTCGATAGTGTCAAAAGAAATTGTAAGGTGGTCAGAGCAGGGATCGAACCCACGTTCTCATGCACAAAAGCCGCGCATACTACCATAGCACCACCGACGGTGCGTCTTTCAAATATGAATAAAACGTCTTTCAAATGTCCCCCCACGTCTTCTTTTGCAGATACGAATTCGATGAACCCAATTTTCGACCACTTCTTCCACTAAATCAAGTCGTATATCATGAGCAGCACGTTCAATATTGACTTGTAATGCTTAAAGAGAGTCTGGTTTATTGCTAAATACCAATGACTTCAAATAACCCCACAAGAAATAGTCTAATGGTGTTAAATCACAACTTTTTGGAGGCCATTCAATGTCACAATATCTTGAAATAATCGAATCTACAAAATTTTCTCGCAATATTTCGGTTATTGCCAATGGCAAAGATCCAATAGCTTCAATTCTTTAGTGATAACAATTTTATACAGATGCAACCCCAAATCCTGTCTCAAAATTCGCCAGTTTGTGGCTTGAGGCTGTCCCAATTTTTGACAACGTCTTGGAATCGATAAATTGCGGTCTTCAGCAACACTTGCCTGAACGGCAACACTTGCCTGAAATTCGACGGTAGAAGCAACAATTCGACGGTAGAAAAAGCACATATGGGCGATTATTACGGTCATAAAATGGCAAAAGTGCACGAAAGTTGCAATTGAAGGACGATTATTTTGATAAAAAAAAGTTAGTAATTTGTAAACGTTATTCTTGCGTATATCTCTCCATGATAAAGTTGTAAACATTAAAGAACTACAATGAAATAAAATTATAGATCATAGCATACTACAAATGGCCGAAACGTCACTTAGAAATCAAATCGCTCAAGTTGGAAAACCATTTATTTGAAAACAGTGAATTATCACTCCGTGTTGAACTGATATATAATCCGAAAAATGTCATTAAGTTCTGCCAGCCAAACTCCATATGATCCATTAGAGCCATATAAAAGTATGAATCTAAATACTGTTACTTAATTACACAAATACCAGGTTAGAAGCATAGGAAATATTTGACGCTGTTGCCCACATTTTTATCCCCGCAGCTTAGGCAGTAATCATGAGCTGAGGTTCCAAATTTTGGCAAGTGTCTGCCGATCAATCAGAGTTCAGTGATCGTAGATACAAGCGTAGAGTGTGTAAGGGTGGACATCAAATTTTTTGAACAATTTAAGTTATAACTCGGCACTTTGTGACTCAAGACTCTCGATCTTTCGTTTGTCTGAAATCTTTGGTTTTAGGCATCAGCTTGTTTGTCGAAATATTGAGGAACTTACATGCTCCATAGCTAGCGGAGCATGGGTGTCCGTCCATATAAAAACGGCAGAAAAAGAACTGTAAACAAAACAACAACGGTGTGAGATATCAAACTGATGCTGGCTTTGTTTTCAAGCTACACTTGTGCCATTATGTATGGAATAACACATTATTCAAATAGCCGCCACATCTGCGCTGGCAGTGGTTGAAGCGATCGGTGGAATTTTTGATGACTCGGTCCAATATATGCGGCGTCATTTCGGCAATAGTATCTCGAATGCTGGCCTCAGCTCGTCCACAGTAGTTGGCTTATTAGCGTAGACTAACGACATGATATAGCTCCAGCAAAAGTAACCGAGGGGTCTCAAGGCGCATGATCGTGGCGGCCTATTGATGAACTCTGGTCATTATGAGCCCCAGTGGTTAAATCTTTTCGTCACAATTTCGAGTGTTGCGTTCCCTGTATCGCAAGTAGCGCCGTCTTGTTGGAACCAGAGCTCGTATATATCGATATTTTCGAGCTTGATTGGTAAAAATCTTGCGGCAGCGACGCCTCGCACTCTGTCGTGCGATCTCTTCAGCACCCTAATTCTAATCATAATCAGAAAATCTAATATTATCAGAAGCAAAAGCTACATGCTACTCGCGTATGATGATGAAGTCGATATAGGGTTTGGGTCCCGGAATTCCCTGCCCAAGATTTGTCGGGATTTTCTGAATTTTTTTGTTCCAGCTCTCCCAGGAAATTTCCGCGGGAAATGACCCCAGGCTAGCAAAATACACGGATGATGCATTTGCTTCTCAACAAGCACTCGTAAATTTTCTGAATCCACCAGGATGAAAAAAAGCCTCGTCAAACACTTTATTAGATTTCAAATATAGTTAAGATACAGTCTCAACACAAAAACGTGTTGTTCCTAAATTTCCACAACCAGTATTATCAACTATATTGTGTACTTTTGCTTTGGTTTGTGTCTAGACCAACATATGCTGGGAAATTTCTTGTTTAATGGGAAGTTTTCTAGGGGGAGCCTGTAACCAATATTTAATATATCCTTTAGTTTTGAACCCAATAAAAAGTAAATTTAGAATACCCAAAGTGAAAGAAGTTTAAAAAAAGAAAATTTTCTTAAATAAGTGCCTTTTCTTAAATGAAGTAAATTTTCTCAAAAAACACCTATTCATAGTCTTAATCAAAGCACATTTTCTTAAAAAACTACCCTATCTTAAAGAAGTACCTTTGCTTAGAAAAAAATGGATTTCTTAAAAAAAAGTAATTTTTTAAAAATAAGCATCTTGTCTTAAATAAGTACATTTTCTTACAACAAATTGTCTCTTCTTAAAAAACTATCTATTATTTAAAGAGTACCTTTTCTGTGCCTCAAAATAACTTTTGAGATGATTTTGTTATTTTTTATTTATTCGTCCTTTTTATGGTAATTTTTATTTTATCATTCAAGCTCAAGGCCATCTACAGCTCTGCAAATGGAGATATAGTTTTTCAAAAAAGAATATATTTTGCAAAAGCATCCTCGAGATTCCTTCCAAACCGTATACCTATTTCAGATATAGCCACAGATATTCATCAACGGTAGTTTGCAATGCTGCTTTTGAAAACTTTATCAAACTAAATGCCAGCAAAAACTCATCTGAATTGAGAATTTTTCCACTATCCAAGTGTTCGAAAAATATCGCAAGCAAAACACACAAGAAGCAAAACAACATTAGAATTGATTTTTGGTGTTGCCTAAAAGACAACACAATGTTTACAGGCAATTATTATTGCCTGTTTTTTCGTCGTGCTCATTTGCCAGGAATCACGAGGATGCATTTGCAAAACTTCTTCTTTCTTGAACAACTATATATCTATTTATAGAGATATAGATGACCTTGAGTATGAATAATAAAATAAAAAGTACAAAATAAATTTTCATGAGATAGGTACCTACTTTTAAAAATTTACCTATTATTTTCTTAAAAAAGTACCTTTTATTACAAAAATTCTGTTTTTCTTACAAGTACCTTTTCTTAAAAATAAAATATTACCTTTTCTTTTAGTTTCTTGAGACAAGTAGTCTTTCTGAAAATAAGTAAATTTTCTTAAAAAATAAATATTTCCTTAAAAGAGTACACTTCTTTTAAAAGTACCTGTTCTTAAAAATAGTACTATTTGTAAAAAAACAAAATCATACCCTTATGGCTTTTTCTTACAAAAAGTACTTCTTAAAAAAATAGTACTGTTTCTTAAAATAAACAGTAGATTTTAATAAAAGAAGTACCGTTCTTTGAAAATTTACCTTTTCGGGAAAATACATTTTAAAATTTACCTTTTCGGGAAATAAACATTTTGATACGCTTGAGACTCAAACAACTGATAGTTACTGGTGAGAGAAGAAAAACCCTAGTTGGGTTTGGTCTGATTGACTAAGGTTTTTTTTAATAGGCGTTTGAGGTTTTAGGCTTAGAAATTAACTTTTGATAAAGAGAACACTTTTTGTAAAAAGTTTTTTGTTTTTTCGATATTTCGATTTCCTTTTGAAATCTTCTTCAGGATAGTTTTTATATTAATTATAACTAACAAACATCAATATAAATTAAAATTAAAATTTTTAACAAATTGTGAAGAGTAATACTATTTATACATATTATAATACAGTAATGTTTACATAAAGTAGAAATATTAAAATGAACAAAATCTTAAAATATTTTAAGACATTTGTGTTAATCTATCCTATTACTAACCTATTTGTCTTTATTAATTAAGATTCTACCATTTTTAGTGACGTTATACGTATCTACTTTCGTATTAAATTGCGAAAACTGATAAAAACTTGCGAAAATTAGGAAAAAATTACCAACATTTTAAACAAGTTACAAAATTACCTAATAATCACTATAACCAAAAGAAATGGCAAAAACTCTGTTAAAAACCGCCAAATTCGCGAAAATCCGCAAAACCTTGCCAACCCCATTATGACAACGATCTCCAATATTAATTAAAAATTGTCAAAGCTCTAAAGAGTAAGAAAGCTCACAAAATCGCTAACATTGCAAAATGTCCAGAAATTGCAAACTTGATAATAAACTATAAAATTTCCTAAATTGTTAAAAATAAAACCGCGAGACCGTAAAAATTTGCGGCCTTTGTTTTAATTTTCCCTATTATTAACATTTTTATTTCGATGGCTTAATATAAAAAGGGCCTAACCCGATTTTTTGTTACTTGACAGGAGAAGGAAAACACTTAATAAATCCGTAAAATTTTAGATACAACAAAATGTTTTAATGCAGTTTCCAAAAATGTGTCGCTTCTTTTTATTAAAAATTGCATTAAAACTTTTTTTGTATCTAAAATTTTACGGATTTTATTAAGTTATTTCCTTCTCCTGTCAAGAAACAAAAAATCGATTTGTATTTAATAAACATCTATAATTTTGAGCTAAGTTGTCTGTGTCTACTTTAAAATTTATTCTTTTTTCAAAAGGAACAGTGCAACACGAAAAAATATAACCATATACGGACACCACTACGTGATAAAAGACCAAAAAAAAAGACCCCAGTCTCCAAGTTTTGCCCAAAGTCCAAGTCCCCAAAGAAGTGGGGCCTCGGTGTCATTTTTGCAAAAAAGTGATAATTTTCTCAAGCTCATATCTTGCAAAGCGTTCGGAATTTTGAATTACTCTCTGAGGTAAATTTGTAGCTCTTGTCAAAAAAAACTTCATCTTCAAGGTCAAATTCGCGAAAAACTTTAAAAATGAGCGAAAAATCGCCCAAAAAGCGTTTTTGTATTTTCCGCTTTTACGAACAAACTTACTTTATGAAAAATGCGCCAATTTTCTTTGGCCTGGTTGGGTTTACAGCGCTGATTAAAACCCGAAAGTTTTTTTAAGGAGACCGATCCAACTTCTTGAGATATAGGCCTTTATAGCTTGAGTATATAATCGCTTATATTTCACATATTTCTTATCCGCTCTGGTTGAGATGCGTATAATTGAGAAGACCTTTGAAAGCGCTATAAATCTGTATATAAATATGTTAATTTTTGTTAACTCATTGGGGTAAATTAAAAAAAAAGATTTGTTAACCTAACTTTTGTAATAAAAATCTGGTTTTCTCAAAAAACAGCCCTAGTAAACTTATTTCTTCCTAGACCCAGTAAAACACAACACTTCAAGCTTTTTTTTTAAGGTATAATACTCCGCATTAACCCTTCTAAGACCGGAGACAGTGAGGTTTTTCTAACAAAAGTACTTTCTGGGAGCCAAAATTTCGCTTAAAAACAATTGAAGTGTAAGAAAATAAGCGATTTCTTAAAACAAATGTTGATTTCCAAACCTTTAAACGTCAATAATTGTCAGTGAGGAGGCCGTGTGTGTGAGTGCACTGTACCTTCACTGATAGTAAGTGGATTCTAATAAAAATTCTCAAGCTGGTGGGTGAGTTCCCGTACCCAAACTATCAAACAACTACCTGGAAGTAATCATCTGCATTGAATTCACATAAAAACAACCCAATATATAAAAAATACCTGGAAACACACATGTCATAAAGACGAAATTGTGAAAATCAAACAAACTTGTATCACACAACTACCTGGAAGCAAACATCTGTATTGAATTCACATAAAAACAACCCAAAAAATGAAAAAAATACCTGGAAACACATTGTAGCTCTTGTCATAAAGATGAAATTGTGAACATATAAAATCAAAAAAACTTCTATCAAAAAACTACCTGGAAGCAAACATCTGCATTGAATTCACAAGGGACGCAGCACACAATATAAAAGCGACACGACGCTCACATCGAGGCATTACACAGCGCGACGTCAACGAGAGCTCAGCGGTGAAAGTTATAAAGTGAAAGTGAAACTAAAAAAAAAGTGAAAGTGCTACAGCATAATTCGCACACAACATTGGCAACTGACAATTTCAATATGCAGTGTGATTTATTTTGCTACGTTTGCGGTCATCAAATCAGAAAATATAGTTCTACAACATTGCAAAAGGGAAAGGATCTTTTAACTAGTGCATTCAAGAAAGCATTTAAGTTGTCTTTCGACGAAGAAGACTTGACCGGTGAAAATTACACACCTAATACAGTGTGTCGCCAATGTTATAACAATCTCGTGGCTTGGTTGAGTGGAGGCAAACATAGTATGAAGTATTGTAAGCCGGTAAACTGGATTAATCTCCCAGGTGATCATGGTGAAACCAGTTGCTATGCATGCGTAAATTACACTTGTGGTCTAAATCGATATGCTGAGAGGAACAAAAGTTATAAAGCAACTGTAACAGCCACACTACCAGTGTTTGCACCTGACAATTTTGTATCACCAAGGCCGGCAACTCCAGATCCCTAATGAGACTACTAATCCCTACAACACTGAATCATTATTACTGAATATCCATGCTACTACTCAATGTTGAAGTGAAGAAAAAACAAACGAAATTAAAACATTTTCGGGATATTTTTCACTCTTGCGGCTATCTAAGGGCTACCTAAACGGAGTTAAGAATCATTTCTAAGAAGTTCATATGTTCTATGAGAGATCTTAGGATCATGATGATGAGATGATGAGATCTTAGGATCATTCTTGTAGTTGATTGATTCGTTGAATTTTCAACGGTTTGCTACCGTTGGACCTGAACAGGGGAAAAAAGGTCAAAAAAAATTGATTTTTTTTTAAAGTTTTTTGCGATTTTGACTTTGAAGATGAAGTTTTTTTTGATTTTATATGTTTACAATTTTTGTTCTTTATGACAAGAGCTACAACTATGCCTCAGAGAGCAAATCAAAATTCCGAACGGTTTTCCTGATTTGAGCTT
The DNA here is from genome assembly GCA_963931995.1 of Phaonia tiefii. Classification (NCBI taxonomy): domain Eukaryota; kingdom Metazoa; phylum Arthropoda; class Insecta; order Diptera; family Muscidae; genus Phaonia; species Phaonia tiefii. The sequence goes on from OZ008368.1 coordinate 31,227,687, forward strand.
GAGAAAATGATCACTTTTTTGCTAAAATGACACCGAGGCCCCACTTCTTTGGGGCCCATAAAAAAAACATGACGGACTTTGGGCAAATCTGGGAGACAGGTTCCTTTTTTTTTGCTCTTTTATCACGTAGTGGTGTCCGTATATGGTTATTTTGCCATGACTTAAAAAATTACACACAGTGTTATTAATCTGTAACAATTCTAACATATATCTACGTTTTTTATAATTATCTGTGTTTAGAATAGATGTATTTTCGCATTTAATTATCGCATTTATCATGAGGCGCCTTAGGCGTTTTGAAAATAACTATTAGGTAATATATAGCCAAAGGAACTTCGTTCCAACCGGTTGTCCCTTGATACCTCATGTGATGTTTTTTTTCAAAGAAATTCAAATCTTGTCTGAATTTCCGGGCATCTTAAATTAACTTCCGTTCGTAATTTATTTACCCTCCGTGATCCCGAGACTCCCGAGGCTTTATAGGGAGGACGATTTACGAACATTTGCCAGTATTAATATACTATGGCAATGCCCTAATATTGCCAGTTTAGGAGGTCAGTTCAGTGTTGCAGTTTATTGAATAGTTTCAGTAATATATTACATCTTTAGGTTTTCCACGCCGTGCTTAGAACTTGCCGACCCAGTTATATTGTTTACATCGATGGCAGCCCCTAAGTAAATATCATGATTTACCACTATTTCGGATATGAACTTTATGGTATCACAAACACAATATCAACGCCCTCCTATTTGCAGTTTTTAGTTTGAATACTATTTCCAATTGCAACCAAATATTTTAACTTTAGTTTTATCACCCATTGCTTAACACCTGCCCGCTGACCGAGTTGTGTTGTTTACTTTGTCTTCAGGCGACAATTTATGTGTGGAAATTCACACTTCCACTGGCTGCATTTGCGTATCCATATTAAACTTTCCATAATCCCAAAACTATATTTCTAAAGTTTTATTTCACACTTGTTTCCATAAAATTTGTTGGAAACCAAAACAAAATTGACCATAAACAATACACAAACCCTCTAAAACATAAATAGAAAAATTTAAACTTAAATGGATTAAATGAAAATTCTAGCAATAAATGGTTGTGTGGAAAACAAGACATATAAATATTTAAAGACAAAATTTTTCAGCAATTTTTTATTTCATTTTCCTTAAGTGTGGGGGGGTGGGGGGTAACTAGCTAGCATTTATTTCCACCAGCCACTCTTTGAAATTCGAAGGTAATAATACCCTGAAACCGAAAATACCAAAAGTTTGCATTAGAAGTTGTTGCTTAAATAACAAATGATTGCAATACTAAACTAAGAACAGTTTAAATACCAAAAAGGATATAACAAAATATCAACCACAATCATATTGCAAATGAAGGTTGCCAGATTGAGATTGCTTTGATATATTTTACACAATTTCGAAAATGTATGAAAATATGAAAGATATATTTTGCGAAAGAATGAATGTCGAATAGTTTAGTTATAATTTTCAATTTCGAAGAAAAAATTACGCAACCCCCATTGATGATGACACAATATCCCAAATATTATAAGGACCAGTATTTATGGCTATGCACCTGGAATATGACCTGGCTTTTACACGGGACAGTTTTGCTCCGACAGTAGCAATATATTCACAATTTTAATACTACACTTACACTTCTCTCATTTGCCATGCCACTGTCTTTCGGCAAGAGATTTGACGTAAGCAGCCAGATTGTTGACGTTTCGTGGTAATTTGAAAAAAAAAGAAAAAATACATGAGGTGTCAGGGGACAACCGGATGGAACGAAGTTCCTTTCGCTATATATTATGTACTAGTTAGTTCCAACACGCCTAAGGCGCCAACTGAAAAATACTGTAATTTAAATGGATCTTTAAGAAAAGATACGTTTTGTAAAACGATAAACTTTTTTTAAGAAATTTTTTATTTATTGAATGTATTTTTTTAAAAAAGTATATTTTTAGGTCCCTTTTGTTAGAATATGTATTATATTTTCCCGCAAAGGTCCTTTCTTTAACGAAGGTACTTCTTTTATTAAAAACTAGTATTTTTATAAGAAAAGCTACCATTTTTAAAAAGAAGTGCTTTCTGTAAGAAAAAGCTTAAGAGTATGATTTTTTTTACAAAGAAGTACTTTTTTTAAGAAACGGTACTTTTTAAAGAAGTGGTACTCTTGTTTTGAAAAGGTTATTTTTTTAAGAAAATTTACTTATTTTCAGAAAGGCAACTTATCTCAAGAAAAGAAAAGATAAGGTATTATTTTATTTTTAAGAAAAGCTACTTTTAAGAAAAGGAATTTTTTTAAGAATAAGGTATTTCTTTAAGAGAAGGTATATTTTTTTGGAAAAAAGCTTTTTTTACGAAAGAACATGTAAAATTTTAAGAGTAGGTAATTATCTCAAGAAAAGTCATTTTCATTTACAAAAAAGGTCCATCCACCATAATGATCAATTTCACTCATTTCTTTTTAATAGTTCTATTAAAAGGTACTTTTTCTATGAAAAAGTACATTTTAATAGTTGTTGATCTTGAACCGGACAATTATTGAAAATAAAAGGTACTCTTTAAAGAAAATGTAGTTTTTTAAGAAAAGGTACTATGTTGTAATTTAATGTACTTATTTACAAAAAAGTACTTATTTAAAAATTACTTTTTTTAAGAAAAGGTACTTTTTGTAAGAAAATTTACTTTTTTTTGATTGCTTTTTTCTTTAAGATAAAGGATTTTTTTAGAAAAGGTAGATTGTTTAAGAATATCAAAAGGTATTTTGTTTTTTTTTTTTTTGAGAAAATTTACTTTTTTTAATAAAACGCACTTACTTAAGAAAATGTTATTATTTTATACTTTTTTCACTTTGGCTTTTCTAAATTTATTTTCAAAACTACAATATGTAATAAACAGAGTCCACCTAGAAAATTTCCCATTAAACAAAAAATATCTCCCGATATGTTAGTCTAGACACAAACCAAACCAAAAGTACGAGTGCAAGAGTAAGAGTAAAGGTGCTGTCAAATATAATTCCATGCTCAGGGTTGTAATTCATGGATTTGCAAGTCATGCACTTTGGGTTTTCTAAATTTACTTTTTATTGGGTTCACAACTACAATATGTAATAAACAGGCTTCACTTAGGCTTCCCCTTTAAACCAAACAAAACCAAAAGTATCCAATATAGTTGATAATAATGGGTTGTAATAAAGTAGTTAAATAAAAGTTGTTTAAAACTTTTTCATTTAGCCCCCATCCCGCAACGTGCGATAAGGAACTTCATTCCAAAAATATCGGAAAAGACCGCACAAATTGTGAAATGTATTTTTTTTTGGAGATTTTTGTAAGTTTTATTGAAATATTGTTTGCCATTCCATGTATGTATATAAACATGTATACATTTATAAATTTTGCTGAGTATATTGAGTACATCAGCCTCATTGTAATTAGGAAAAAAAACGCAATAGTAAAAGAGCTTAGAATTGGGAAATTGCAAGATGCTATCTAAAATAGCAATTTTCTTTTAGTCCAATTAAGATCAAATGCAAACAAAATCAGAGCACGAAATTTATACGAAACAACATTGTCGACGTTTGCGTATCACACGTTGCGGGATGGGGGCTAAATGAAAAAATTGTAAACAACTTCTTTTTAACTACTTTATTACAACCCACTACTATCAACAATATTGGGTTCTCTTGGCTTGGTTTTGTTTAAAGGGACGATTTCTAGGTGGAGCCTGTTTACTACATATGTAGGTATAGTAGTTTTGAACCCAATAAAAAGTAAATTTAGAAAAGCCAAAGTGCAAGACTGGCAAATCCATGAAGTACAACCCTGCGCATTGCATTACATTTGGCAGCACACTTACTCTTATACTCGTACTTTTGGTTTGGTTTGTGTCTAGACTAACATATGGGGGCATATTTCAGGTTGAATAGGAAATTTTCTAGGTGGAGCCTGTTTATTACATATTGTAGTTTAAACCGAATAAAAAGTGAATTTAAAAAAGTCAAAGTGAAAGAAATTTAAAAAAATTAAATTTTCTTAAATAAGTGCGATTCCTAAAAAAATAAATTTTCTCAAAAAAAAAATTCCTATTCATATTCTTAAATAGTGTACTGTTACTCAACGAAATACCTTAACTTAAAAAAGTGCCTTTGCTAAAAAAAAAGTAAATTTTCTTACAAACAGTACCTTTTCTTAAAAACAGTACTATTTTAAATAAGTAGCTTTTCCTAAAAAACTACACTATTTTACAACAAATTTCCTTTTCCTAAAAAAGTAACTTTTCTTTAAAGAGCACCTTTTTTTGTAAAACAAAATAACTTTTCTTGAGATAAGTACCTACTCTTAAAATTGTACCTATTCTTTCGTAAAAAAACAGCTTTTCTGCAAACAAAATACCATCTCTTACAAAAACTACCTGTTCTTACCAAAATTGCTTTTCTTAAAAGTACCTTTTCTTAAAAATAAAAGAATACCTTTTCGTTTCCTTTCTTGACATAAGTAGCCTTTCTGAAAATAAGTAAATTTTTTAAAAAAAATAATCTTATCCTAAAAAGAGTACCACTTCATTAAATGTACCTGTTCTTAAAAAAAAAGTATTTCTTTGTTAAAAAAATGCATACTCTTAGGCTTTTTCTTACATAAAAACATTAAATTTTAATAAAAGAAGTACGTACCTCTCATCAAAGAAAGGAACTTTTCTGGAAAATACATATTCTTACAAAACGTACGTAAAAATATACTTTTTTTTTTTAAAAATACATTCAATAAATAAAAAATTTCTTAAAAAACGTTTATCATTTTACAAAATTCATCTTTTCTTAAAGATCCATTTAAATTATCGTATTTTTCAACGGGATCCTTAGGCGTGTTGGAACTAACTAGTATATAATATAGCGAAAGGAACTTTGTTCCAACGGGTGTCGCCTGACACCTCATGTCTTTTTTTTTCTCCTTTTGAAAACCAATACATATTCTCAACTGTCTTGTCCCGAACAAACCCGTCTAAACGGATCCCGTGCCAGTACCTAACTAACAGATAGTTAGTTACAAGGCTGATATTACTGCTATCCAGGAAATGTGATAGACGTCCTGTACAAGGAGTGCAACACAGAGACATCTAATACAGCTTCCACGTAAAATGTCATGAAATTGGTTTCAGATTTGTGGTTGTCCACAAAGCTACCATATCTAGTCTCGAGGTTCAACCCGGTGAGTTAACGTATAGCCACTAGCCCCATAATTTGTGCACGCTGAAAAATATTGGCCCCAGCAACATATTTCAGGAAACATGTAGATATTTGCAAACATTGTTTTTATGAATTTAAGATCTGTTGCCTTTTTCTTTCTTTGCTGTCTGTCTCGTTTTTGGTTTTGCGTGTTTTCAACAATCAAAGCCACATTTGGCTCTCAAAAACATATATTATAGCCTATTAATCATTGTATCTCAAACATGTTATATTGAAGACCAAACACAGTGTGTTTGGGCACAAGTATAGTATATTTGCAGCAAGCTACAAACACGTTATATTTGCATTAAAACATTAAAAAAAGACAGATTTTTCAGCGTGTGTACATCCCCCGACAGATGAGGCGATGAGTTATATGATGATCTATGAGCTCACGGTTATTTGGTATCCCCTGATGAGAAAACGAAGAACCAGATTGATCACAAGGGAATTCAGGGAAATGGCTCTCCCAGTATAATGTACACATGTGTGATTCGATTTGCATCATTACCCAGTTGCGAAAATCAAACGAAACCAGACACAAAGAAAGCTGTTCATCGGAAAGCTATTAACGCCAGAGGCAGCCACATTCAAATAATCACCCTCAAAACACACCTCTTCGCGATGATTCTGAAACGCAGTGGAAAGTATAAGAGACCATTAACAGAATAACACGATAGCATTTCAGTGTATTACTTGCCCTAGCAGAATATAAAATCATCACACGGAAACTATCACGGGTTAATTCCAATATTTGACCGAGATGAATATTTCAACACACGGTAAATACAACAAATAATGCTCGTAAGTGAAACGTTCTATGTATGATTATGCTAAAAAACTAAATGTCAAACTTTCCAATGGAAGTTACAGTTTGCATCTTGAAAAAGTAATATTGCCAGTTCCCGAAATTCAAATAGCAACCCTGGTACACAAACTCAAATATGCGAATTACATATGCAAATTAGTATCGACCGAAGAACCGAAGAACACAAGAACAGACAGCTTTTTTTCCACCATCTTCTTTGAGGTGAGTTTTAGCCTGTATCACAGAGTTGAAATTTTCTGTGCACAGAATAAAATTATTATTCAATTTAAATAAAAAATTAAATGATAATTTTAAATTTTTTTGTTAAAATTTTACAGTCGTCTTTTTTTTCTGTGTGGTATAGCTTTTGGATGGCTGAGCTAGGGTCAGTTACGTTTATGAATTTGAATTTTATGACCTATTTTATTTGTTTTAGTTAGTACTCAGGCAAATATTTGGACTTATACTAGATGTCGTATGAACTATATCTCGACATATATCTGCAATCACTTGACAATTTCAGTAGAAAGGATAATGATGAACTAGCGCGTAAGGTATGTCTAGACGTACTCGAAGGAAGCTAAAAACCATGATGACTCAGACACCTCTGGAAGATTACCGTTTAGAGAAATTTGTCATCTTCGTTTTTTAAGGCTGCTAACCTATCGGATAGCTAGAGGTCAATTAAATAGGTAAACAAATATAATTTCATATTCATATGCATGTTTGGAAGTAAATGTAGAAAAGTATTTATAACTTGTGCTTCCATAAATGACACATTTTGAAACTTGTCTATGGTAAGAAAAATCTGACAAAGTTTTAAACAAAATTTAAAAGAAAAAAATTTTAAAATTTTCTTTATAAAATATCGTATCATTTTGCCTGTTCTTTTCTCAAGGGATTGCTATGTTTTAAGTGCAGCGTCTTAACGAAAAGGATGTATGCAATCGTACTATATTAAGGTTATACAACTACATTTAAGCAATCGATGTATACAGTATCTGAAACATGGTACAATTCAGTGAAAGGGACATCAACGTTCATATTTGAATATCGATTGCCATCTAATGAATGGACGAACAGAAACTTCGAATCAATTATATAATCCACTAGTAACTCTCCATCAAATATCTTTAAAATGATTTTAAATAAAAACCTGATAGAACGATACGACCCAATAAACATTTGTGTTGGAAATCAAGTTGAATTCAACTTGAAATCCAGATATATTTTCCAATTTCAAGTGTATATAACACTTGAAAACAATAGCAATCTCCAGCGAAATTAACAGTTGAATTCAATTCGAATATTAAAGTGTAATTACAGTTGAATTCAAGGGTCGAACTACAGTTGAATTCAAGTCAAAATAAGTAAGTCAGTGCACTGGAATTCAAGGAAGGAATTACATTTTAATTCCAGCTATAAATCAGTGTTAATATACTCTAATTCAAGCCGTGTATTTTATTTTCAAACCCCAATTTAGAACGAGCACAGTTGCTTGGAAATGTGAATAATTAATATAAATTGTTATAATTCATATATAACGCTATAAATCAGGAAGAGCGAATGGATAATTTGTAAATAAAAATTGGTTTAAGATATTAAATTTTACGAGTTATGAAACTCTGCATCTGCTGGAGCTGCAAATTTGTCCTTGATTATCTGTAATGATAGAATTAGTATTAACATAATCAGGTCCTCGATATCTAGATATCTACTTACCTATTTTATGGCTCGTCTAGATTGGATTCTGGGCCGCTAAATGGGCTATTGCAGTCCAGTTTTAAGTGGCATATAAAGACGAGTTTCGTTTGTAGCTCTTCCACTTCTTCGTCCTATAAATAAGCACTGCAAAATGTTGTTTATTTGTTAATTGAAATCAAAATCAATACTTACCATATTCCTTGAATTGGCCTTAGATTCACTGTTTTTGATTTACAGTGCTATTCTCGACCGAGTGACAAGCGCATTTGTCGTGACAATAAATACATTCGTGACAAGAACTTCAATTTGCTATTCTGGATGTCAAATGAAAGCTCTTTTTGTTTTAGCTGACAATGATAGTTATAACGTTCTCAATAGCACATGACAATAAAAATGTTGTGTAAATAAACAGCACAAAATTAGAAAATTGCTATATCTCGCAAACGGCGCATCAAAAGTAAAAATTAGCCAATTTATAACAAGAGTTTTAGAAAAGTTGGTTCAATTCATATGGCAAAAAGATTTGGGGTTTTTGGAAAGAACAATACGATGTGAATTGAACCAAGATTTCTAAAACCATTGGAAACACGGAAAATTGGTTAATTTGTTGTTTAGACTCTCCGTTTAAAGAATATTTTTATGTAGCAATTTTTCAAATTGGTAATAAGTAGGGATGGGATTTCCATGCAATCCATGTTTCTTCTCAAAAGTCTAAAGGTAATTACACAAATTATCTTGACGAATTACACAATTTGCAGAAAACCCACATTGACTTGTTGGTGCATATTTTTGCATTTTTTTCTATTTTATTTTCTCTAAATGCATAATTTGTCAGTCTTCGGAAGAGGCTCAAATTTACGCCAAGAAATTAGTCGAAAATACTAGAACCCGAAATTGAATTCATTGAATTCTTGAATGATGGACCATGGAACCCACTTGGTACAAAAAAGGATTGCGGGGACGATGTGCTGGTTTTATGTACTACTTTGTAGAAGGCCTCAAAATTAGCCAAATAAATTATAAAACAATTTTAGATAACTCGATTAGTTATCGGGACAAATGCCGGCTTCGTTTCCGATTCATAAGACCCCATATAGCGTGGGAAATTAGAGTTATTTGAGTCCCCAGATGACGCACCACAAAACTAAAGACATCATTAAATTTGCGTGGAGAATGCGTTTCATTTCAATAACCACACTTGCCTGTTTTTGGTCGCGCCTAAATGGAACCGTATTTTCGACGCTGTAAGCCTCACATTCGACTGATATAAAAATAATTTTTCGTGTTCTTTATTTTTCTCTAATTCCGTTAACGTTATTGGCAATGTATTGCTGAATTTTCAAGGTGCATATTTTTAAATGCATTTGTTTAAATTTTTAGGAAAATTTTGATCTTTTACGAGCATGTCTTAGGGCGAGTTTCACATTCGGCATTTTAAAGTTCAATTTAAAAGCTCACAGACATTTTTCATATTAAATGACAAGCATCGGGCATTTAAACTACATTTAAATGGAGAATTTTCAACTGTGAAACTGGCCATTAGGAGCATATTGTTCAACAATGAAAGCATGAAACCCCCATCCCTAGTAATAAGTTTATGTTAGGCAAAGGTATTGTCAGATTGAAAAATTATGAATTTCTATTGTTTTCAACAAACACAAAAGCTCTTATTAATGTAGTTTTTAGTTTTGGTAACAATGATATTATTTTTAAAACAAAAAAGCTATAAACTTGTCACAGCTATTCCAGAATAGGTAACTGAAATGCCAATGACACGAATTCAATGACAATAAACTCATGAATGACGGTTGTCATGAATTCGAGAAAGCACTGTTAGTTCATTTTCCGATGTATTCGAATATTAAATTACTATTAAATATCCCCATAGCTGACAAACATTATTGATGGCAATTTCAAGAAAAATATTTTCAAAAAAACTTCGAACTGTTTTGAAAATGAATATTAAAATCAAGTTTCAATTCAAGCAATACACAAACACTTGAATTTTCGGAATTTTGGTGTTTATTAGGGATTTTTATTAAAATGCCCTTCCATAGTGATACAATGTTTTGCATTAATCCACTTCTTATACAAATCTCTTAAACTTAGTCAAATATTATGGAATGTAACTAATTATTTTATTCTAATTTCTAATAAAGTATTTTTCCGTTACTTTAAATTGCGAAACCTTATGAGCTGGTAACGCCTTAATAATTATAAGTATTTTTACCTTAACAGCAGTTGCCTAGCAACTGATGACATGGTGACAATGTGCATTTCTTATCACCTGGCTACTAAATCTTGAAACCACTAAATTAACCTGGCAATACTATTATTTCCATACAAATGTAAGCGATTTTACATTATTCCAGAGATGCTTATTTGAATTTAGTCCCAGATAATAAAATTTTAGTCTATAATTTTTGGACCAGAATCATATGCGGATTTTTAACTCAACAACATTTCCATTTTAGCTAAATAAAACATTCAGTTCACAAAAAACAGCTGCGAACTTTTGCTGAATCCCTTAAATTCAATTAACTCCGGATGCATATAGTCAGAACTTATTGGTATTAAGATTATTCTATTTAAGATGATATATCTGATTATGTGCACATGAAATCTAAAATCTTTAAATTATATATTTTATTTTAAATTTATTAATTGTCTATAGATTTAAAATTAATGATTCCGGTTAAAATTAAGTATATATCAGTTGAAATTTAAAACTCAGTAATTGATTTTAAACTTTAGAAAAATTCTGTAGTTTTGTAATCTGTACAAGTCTTATCGAAATCCTTTAGTTCTACTGTTTTGGAGAAGCTTGCTCTATTATTTTCCTAATAGTTTAGTAATTAGAAACAAAAAAATTAAAAGAAAAATTAATTTCTTAAGGTGTTACGATTATTTTGTGAACCCTACACGACATTTTTGCTGGTTACAATCTTTCACAACGTTGTCGAAAGTCTGAAGCGCTATAACTTTAAAGAACATGGTTGCTGTAATTGAGACACTCATAAGCGATCAATTTAAAAAAAAAATTAGAACGCTGGCTTATTTTTTGTTAGCTAGTCTATTTTTGCAAAATTGTCAAATAATTTGTAGGATATATTTCCTTCGATGAGTCTTACACTACTTTATCTACCGTGAACCGGAAAATGTAGAAAAATATAGGTAATTTTAAAATTTTCTTTTATGTATCCCCATTTTGTGGGGTTCTGTTTTTGATCGAAAAGCGGGATTTTTATTCAAAAAGCAAGATTTTTATTGGAACAAAGTTCCTTATCGCACGTTGCGGAATTGAGGGGCTAAATAAAAAAAATTAAACAACATTTGTTTTAACACTATCACACGGTGTGTAATTTTTTCAGTCATGGAAATATAACCATACGGAAAATACTACGTGATATAAGACCAAAAAAAAAACCCCTCGTGTCGCGCAGTTTTGCCCAAATTCATGCACTTTATCTTTATGGGCCCCCAAAGATTTGGAGGCCTCGGTGTCATTTTTGCAAAAAAGTGATAATGTTGTCAGGGTCATATCTTGCAATTCTTTCGGAATTTTCATTTACTCTCTGAGGAATACTTGTGGCTCTTTTTATAAAGAATAAAACTTACTAACATATAAAATCAAAAACTTCATCCTCAAGGTCAAAATCGCAAAAAACTTTAAAAAATTGGATTTTTCTACCTTTTTTCCCCTGTTCAGGTCCATAGGTACCAAACCGTTCAAAATTCAAATACCTAAGATCACAATAAACAACTTGCTAGAACATATGCACTTCCTAGGAGTGATTCTTAACACCGATTACTTCAACATTGATATACTATGCTATCTGACCGCAGCAGCACAGGCAAAACAGTAAACTCAGCACACGCAACAAGGGACACTGTATCATTCCTAGGAAGTTCATGTGTTCTAGAAACTTATTTACTGAGATCTTAGGAACATCCTTGTAGTTAATTTTTTCCTTGAATTTTGATCGGTTTCCTACCTATGAACCTGAACAGCGGAAAAAAAGGTAAAAAATTTGCATTTTTAAAATTTGTTTTGCGATTTTGACCTTGAAGATGATTTTTTTTTGATTTTATATGTTGACCAGTTTTATTCCCCATGACAAGGGCTACAACTTTCCCTCAGAGAGTAAAGCAAAATTTCGAACGAATTGCAAGATATGAGCCTGACAGAATGATCACTATTTTGCAAGAATGACACGGAGGCCCCAAATCTTTGGGGGCCCATAAAAACAAAGTGTATAACTTTGGGCAAAACTGGGAAACATGGGTCTTTTCTTTTGGTCTTTTATCACGTAGTGTTGTCCGTATATGGTTATATTTTTTCGTGTTGCACTTATGCCACATCTCACTATTATCAACTCTATTGCTTGCTTTTGCTTTGGATTATAAATATCTATACTAACATTTGCTGGGATATCTGTTGTTTAATGGGAAGTTTTCTAGGTGGAGCCTGTAGCCAATATTTAGTATTTATTGTAGTTTTGAACCCAATAAAAAGTAATTTTTCTAAAAGCCAAAGTGAAAAAAGTTTAAAAAGAAAATTTTTTAAAATATGTGTCTATTCTTAAAAAAGGGAAATTTTCTCAAAAAAAAACCTATTCACATTCTTAAACAAAGTACGTTTTCTTAAAAAAAATACCTTAACTTAAAAAAGTAACTTTGTTTAAAAAAAAGTAAATTTTCTTACAAAAGTACGTTTTCTTAAAAAACGTATTATTTTTTTGAATAAGTACCTTTTTTTTAAAAAAGTAAATTTTCTTACAACAAATCGTCTTTTCTTGAAAAATTCCCTTTTCTTTAAAGAGTACCTTTTTTTGTGAAACAAAATAACATTTCTTGAGATAAGTACCTACTCTTAAAAATGTACCCATTCTTGGAAAAAGGAGCAATTTTAAAAATAAATCCCATTTCTTAAAAAAACCTTTTCTTCAAAAAAATACCTTTCTTAAAAAAAATACCTTTTTTTAAAAAAATACATTTTCTTACAAAAATTCCTTATCCTAAAAGTACATTTTCTTAAAAATAAAACATACATTTTCTTTTCTTTTCTTGAGATAATTGAAAATGTGTAGTTTCTTAAAAAATAACCGTTTTCTAAAAAGAATACCACTCCTTTAAAAAGTACCTGTTCTTATTCTTACAGAAAGTAATTCTTCTTAAAAATAGTACCGTTTATAAAAAAAATTAGGGTTTAATAAAAGAAGTACCTCGCTTGAGAAAATTACCTTTTCGGGAAAATATAACACATATTCTTACAAAAAGGTCATAAAATTATAATTTTCTATTAAAAAAAATATATTCTATAAAAAAAATTTTTCTTAAAAAAAAGTATATCATTTTGCAAAAAGTATCTTCTCTTAAAGATCCATTTAAATTATCATATTAATAATTTTTAGGTCCCTTTTGTAAGAATAAATATTATATTTTCCCGAAAAGATCCTTTCTTTAATGAGAGGTACTTCTTTTATTAAAAGCTAATGTTTTTTGTAATCAAAATGCTAAGAGTATGATTTCGTTGTAGTACAAAGAAGTTCTTTTTTTAAGAACAGGTACTTTTTAAAGAAGAGGTACTCTTTTTAGGAAAAGGTTATTTTTTAAGAAAATTTACTTATTTTCAGGAAGGCTACTTATCTCAAGAAAGCAAAAGAAAAGGTATTATTTTTTTTTCGGAAAGGGAAATTTTAAGAAACGGAGTTTTTGTAAGAATTTGTATTTTTTATACGAGAAGGTATTTTGTTTTTGGAGAAAAGATTTTTTTACGAAAGAACAGGTACAATTATAAGAGTAGGTGCTTATCTCAAGAAAACTAATTTTGTTTTACAAAAAAGGTACTCTTTAAAGAAAATGTAGTTTTGTAAGAAAATGCAATTTGTTTAATATATTGTACTTTTTTGAGAAAAGGTACTTATTTAAAAAATTACTTGTACTTTTTGCAAGAAAATTTACATTTTTAAGCAAAGGTACTTCTTTAAGATACGGTATTTTGTTTAAGAAAAGGTACCCTGTTTAAGAATATGAATTGGGGTTTTTTTTTTTGAGAAAATTTACTTTTTTTAAGAAAACGCACTTATTTAAGGAAATGTTATTTTTTTCAACTTCTTTCACTTTGGCTTTTCCAAATTTAGTTTTTATTCGGTTTAAAACTACAATATGTAACAAACAGGCTCCACCTAGAAAATTTCCCATTAAACAAGAAATATCACCCTATGTGTTAGTCTAGACACAAACCAAACCAAAAGTACGAGTGTTAGAGTAAGTGTGCTGCCAAATTTAATTCCATGCTCAGGGTTGTATTTCATGGATTTGCCAGTCTTGCATTTTGGCTTTTCTAAATTTACTTTTTATTGGGTTCAGAACTACAATATGTAATAAACAGGCTCCGCCCAGAAAACTTCGCTTTAAACCAAACCAAAAGTACCAAATATAGTTGATAATAATGGGTTGTAATAAAGTAGTTAAAAACAAAGTTGTTTACAATTTTTTCATCCCGCAACGTGCGATGAGGAACTTCGTTCCAAAAACATAAAACTTTGAAATAGTTAAATAATGTTTAAAAATAAAATATATATTTTGTCGATTTATTAACATTTATTTAAATCGCCTATATATTTTTAACTTATTATTTTTTTTTTATTTTTAAAATCCCAGGCTGAACAATTAACTGTTAACAATAAGAAATATTTTCCTATTAACCGGCTTTTGAAGTCCGACACAACCGTCTAATTTAAAATTAATTTATTTTGAAATCTGTTTAAATATTATAACACCAACAAGCATTTGGATTACGCTACTGTTGTGACCCATCCGAGGGTAAAAAATATTAGTTATATCGCAATAACTGGAAGAAAAATCAAAAAGAAAATTATATCAGATTATTTCGGTTAGTGACGGGGTTGAACAGATGTTAGTACACTACAGCTAAGCCTCTACTGATGAAGTTGGCAAATTTGGAAACGATCGTGGCATTGTGAATACCAATCCTGCTTGTGACTGTTGAAAATTGCATATTAAAACCAGTACATAAATTTCAGTCGAGTGAACTGACTTAAACATACCCTCACTCTAAGTGATCCATTGCGTCGGAGTTCTGTTAACACACGTCAATATTCACCCTAACATTAAAAGAATGGACGTGGTAAATTCGCCCATATTGAATCGCAGAGATATATTGCGCTGAACACTATCTAATAAGCAACCTAATTAGTAGCGACAACAATCACTCTGCACACACACAATCAATAAATGTCTTCCGTTAGTGACTTGTGTAAATACACACCGCAGTGGCTTAACGGGCTAGACGCTGATGAAGATGATGCTTCACAAACATCGAAACGATCATCCAGCGAATGCGTCCAATGTTTGTATGGGAGGTTCGAAACTGTGCGTGGCACCACAAAGAGTGTGAAAGGAAACATCAGATGAGAGAAATTTTCTCTTTATATATATGTATTACTCTATGGAAGACATCCACGTCCTCATGTACAACAAGCAGCTGCTTTTTGTGGTCGTAGTTTCACTACAGAAGTGTTAAGATGGCAACTTTTGTATGGTATCTATGGTAACAGTTACTGGGTTGCAAAGGTTTCCCATCAATTCTATTTAATATTTGGACACTTTTTTGGAAGAAATTGAAGCCATCTAGTGGTGACTTCTTTAAGATTTTACAGAACTTTTTGCTTTATTCCGTGCGCTGATTTTTTTTCGTTTGACACTGCTTCGCTTTAGTGACTAAGTCAATTAGTCTAATTTTAAAAATGAGTTCACGTATTTTCTTTCATATTCTTTGAAATAAAACATGTTGCAAATAAATACATATTAGTAACAATTCAGAGGTTTTATGATAATAACTTGAATTCCAAAACTCAAACCTGAATACAAGAAAAATAAATGAACAGGAAGTAAGTGTGTGTTCCTCGGTGTCGAGTGAATGTTCTCGTTCGCATTCTACACCATTTCCAATTGAAATTTGAAAAAAATCAATTGAAATTTAAAAATTTTATTTGAAATTTGAAATACATCAATTGAAATTTGAAAAACATCAATTAAAATTTAAAAGACATCAATTGCAATTTAAAACACATCAATTGAAGTTTAAAATACATTAACTGAAATTTAAAAGACATCAATTGAAATTTAAGACACATGAATTGAAATTTAAAATACATCAATTGAAATTTAAAAATCGAGTACATAAAATCGGTTAATAATTCTTAAATTGCAAGTGACGAACTATTGATGTCATTCAAATTTCAATTGATGTCTTTCAAATTTCAATTGATGTCATTCAAGTTTTAATTGATGTATTTTAAATTTTACGTGACGAATTTTAAATTTCAATTGATGTCTTTCAAATTACAATTGATGTTTTTTAAATATCAATTAATGTATTTCAAATTTCAAATATAATTTTTAAATCTCAAATGATGTATTTCAAATTTCAATTGATGTCTTTCAAATTTGAATTGATGTTTTTTTAATTATAAAAATTGATGTATTTCAAATTTCAAATATAATTTTCAAATTTCAATCGATATTTTTCAAAATTAAATAGATATTTTTCAAATTTCAATTGGAAATGTTGTAGTCAAATAAAATTTGATCCGGGTTCCAAAATTTTGTGATTTGAAATCGATCAAATTTCTTTATTTCGAATGTTTATATTGCGGGAATAGTAAATAATATCAAACATTTTTAGATGAAAATGGCTTTTTTGCTTTTCAAAATATTCCCCTTGATGATAAATACACTGGCCGTCGGTGGTGCAATGGTTAGTGTGCGCGGCTCTTGTACATGAGATCCTGGGTTCGAACCCTGCTCAGACCACCTTAAAATTTCTTTCGGCGGCGGTCACCTCGCATAGTGACGGCGACACTATCGAGTATATAGCCATGAAAAAGCTTCTCAAAATACCGTTCGGAATCGGTGTAAAACTGTAGGTCCCAATCATTGAGTGAAATCTAGAAAGCGCACAGCTCAGTGATTGTGAGAAGTTCTAATGGGAAACCATTTATTTGTTTTTATTTATAAATATACACTGTTGCATTCGTTCAAACCATATATCATAGCAGATTTCCTATTGCTCTTGAGACACCTCCAAAACATGGTTTTTTAACGCTTCAACTGCTTCTTCGGCACTCATAAATCGTTGACCACGTATTTTGCCGTTGATATTCGGGAACATGAAGTCATTGAGTGTCAAATCAGAACTGTACTGAGGATGAGTTATCAAAGATTTTACTACTCAAAAATTCACCTCTTTGACGAGATGTGCGACAGATCGCATTGTTATGATGGAGAATAATTTGTCTTCTTTCACCGAAGACTTCCGGCAATCAAATGGTCGTGTACCATTCAGAATTGACCGTTCTACGTTGCTCAAGCGGAACAGTGGCCACATAACCCATTCGGCCGAAGAATCAGGCAAGCATTTGCTTCGCTGTGCCTTTTCCACGAACAACTTTTGATGGATTTAGCTCGTCTTGAAAGACCCACACGGTCGACTGCAGTTTTGTTTCCGGCCAATGCGTATATATCCGTGATTCGTAGACCTGTCACGATTTTATACACGTCTTTTGAAGCACCACAGTCGAATTTTTTAATCATTTCCTTAAAGCAATTGACACGAGCCCTTTTTTTGCACAAATTGCTTTTACAGCCAAATCTTCATGCAAAATCGAATGTATTTAAGTGGTGCTAATGTGCAAGGATGCCTCTATCTGACGCTATTTCACATGACGATCTGGCACGATCACGCACTGCATCGATGTTTTGTGGCAGAACAAGCGATTTTTTTCATCCTGGAGAGAACGGCGTCCGAGACTGAACTCTTGGTACCAGCGATTTACAGCAGATTTTTATGATGCTTTATCACCAAAAGTCGTAACACGTAGATTAAGACACTCTTGTCTCGATATTCCACGCCGGAAATCATAAAAAATCATCGCGCGAAAATTTTCAACAAACTACAAATACAACAAATAGTGCTCGTAAATGAAACCGTTCTATGAATGTTTAAAATGACAAACTTTACAATGGAAGTTCCAGTTTGCATCTGGTAACACTAGTATTTCCAGTCCCCGAAATATAAATAGCAACCCACCTATTATCATTTGCGGTGAAGTCAAATGAAGACATCCGAACGAACGAAACCTCAAAGTGGAACCCAATTTCAGTCGAGTTCATGTGACTGGTTGTTGATTGAGATCGAGGGCATATTGAACACATTCATATATCTTAAACTGTTTCCATTCTTCTGGAAAATTAAATTCCATCTGGCAACTCTCGTAATTCTTAAGTCGTAGAAGTACACATATGTTTTATTCTGTTGCGTTTCTACAGGTAACACACATACTCACACATTTCCAAACGGTAACTAAGCAACAAATTTGTATTTATTGTGCATTTCTCTTTCAAACAAATACCAATGAATCAAAAGTAAAGGAAAATACTGTGTAGAGAGAAACCTAAACGCAACGAAAACAGAATAATAACAAAAACAATACAACAAACCTAGCATCTAGGTTGCCCAGACGACTGAAGCATGACAAGTAGCTGCTACACTTTCACACGTGCTGCACAGTAGTTTAAATAGCACAATAAAACTGCATGATAAATCTAGACTTGGTGCTGATACTGGTAGCGATCTTAATCGATGCATTTCGCCTCCGTCCAGCGGCTATCAATAATATTGGAAGAAAAGTCGTAAAATACAATAGAAACCGTTTATAGGACGCATTCATATCAAAGTTATATGATCAAAATCTACGAGCTAAATCGAGACAAAGTTATACAAATGTTGATCATACATTTCTGTAACGGTGTTTGAGATCTTTGGGGGAAAAGAGATAATAGTACACCAGGGATTAGTACAGACTTCTGGAGGTAATTCGGAATCGTGCGCATCTCCACATATGCGTATTCGATCCAAAACCCCAACATTGGCAATGAAGAGCAGACTATCGGCAAATGTCGCATTTAATGTAGTACTAAGTTTGCTGCGATTACGACAATAATCTGCTGAATATAAGTGAACAATCCGTAAAAGGTGCATAAACAGAGAACCTTCGTGGAATGTACTCTTCTGTAAAATAGCTGAGCGACAACAGCATCAGAAGCACAGCATCCTTAAAAGTCTTCACAACATAGTCTGCTCCTCAGAATGATGAAAATCAGAGTGCAGTCAACCGGCTAATTAATTGTTCTGACGCTACGCGAGAAGCCTTAATTACTATATACTTTACTTAACCCTGCTGTTAGATTAGGACCATTTGGTCCAAATTTTTTCTGTTTTCCCTTGTAACTTTGGAACGGTGATATATACTGACTAAATTTTTCTGCTAATGGGGTCTTTTAATAAAACAATGTTATGTGCGAAAATTAAATTTTCTAACTTTATTCAGGACTGAGAAAAATACAAAATGACGAATCTTAGATTAGAGGACCATTTGGTCAATAGTACATTTTTTCATTACCAAGCGAATGTAAATTCATGTCAAATATTTAGAAGATGTTTTTGATATGTCAAATACTTGCTTTAGAAATTATTGAACCAAAATAGTTACAAAGGATAAGATAAAATTATTATTTTGGATGAAAATTCCAGTATGGACCAAATGGTCCCTCAATCTAAGATTCGTAAGTTTTTTCATTACCAAGCGAATGTAAATTCATGTCAAATATTTAGAAGATGTTTTTGATATGTTAGCGGATGTTTTTGATATGTCAAATACTTGCTTTAGAAATTTTTGAACCAAAATAGTTACAAAGAATAAGATAAAATTATTATTTTGGATAAAAATTGCAGTATGGACCAAATGGTCCCTCAATCTAAGATTCGTAAGTTTTTTCTAATCTAACAGCAGGGTTAATATACACGCTGAAAAAAAAGCCTCTGTAACATATTCTGCAGGCACCATGTATATGTTTAGAAGACACTTCAAACATTTATATGTTTGCAAATTCCAAACTCAAGTAGTATATTTAAGTGAAAACATTAGCATGTTTACTGATAAATATGTATGCTTTTACGTGGAAAAATATGCGTTCTTCATCCCAAACATCCATATAGTTTCGTGGAAGCATTCTCGTGTTTCCCCCAACCCTACATATACTTACGTGGAAACATATGCGTATTTTCTCCCAAACATAATATTATTTAGAAACGTATTATTCCTTCTTTCTTTATTTATTATAATTAAAATAAATAATTAATACAACAAAATAAAATATTTAAAATGACCCTGAGTGCAATACTTTTTTATAAAATGAGAATCTGCCGCTCTTTTGCTTCACCTTTCTTTGTTGTCTCTCACGTTTTTGTTTTCAGAAGAAACCAGGACCATTAGGAACTGTACATGACACCTACACTATATTTCGTTCAATAACACGCGAAACAAATCGCAAAGGCAGGGAAATTATAGCTGCATGGAATTTGGCAAATCCCACGAACAAAAAGGAATGGAAACCATTGATTGTCAGAGAATTTGATGACTTTTTGACTAGTATTTTGTATGCTGGACTCACTAAATCGAATGGTGAACCTGAAACGGAGTTATGGGGCTCAGCGCGTTGTCCAATATACAAAGCTGCAATGTCATACGATCGCATTGTGTGCATAAAACAGTTCAATCGATTCGACAATGGAAATACTCGACAGCAGCGACTTATCAACAGCAAAACTGCGGCTATCGATGACAGTTGGCAAATGTTGCAGTATAACTTGGCAGCAGCTTACACTCCGCATGATGCACTGACCGTTGATGAACAGTTGTTCCCGTATAGAGCCCACAACCGCTTCGCACAATACATTCCGTCGAAGCCGGCGAAGTATGGTGGTAGTGCGACTCGAAGTCTTTCTATCCGGTGAAGGGAATGATATATTCCGGCAAATTGCCTAACCAAGAACGTGCAGTGAATCAAGGGCACAACGTAGTAAAGGGTTTTTCAACAGAGACGCTACAAAAGTAAATCGATAGGGACAGCAAACGACGCCATATTTTTCCCCGCTCTTTCGCCACTTCTCTTCAGTAAGGTTTGCCATTTCTTCATGAAAAGATATACGAGCCAACAACGAGTCAAAATTATTAAAATTTACTACCGAAATTTGGAGTCAGTGGCCTCAACTTTAAGAGCGCTACGTCCAATTTATGGTCGTCATAATCGTCCTACCAGATCAACAATTGAGCGTCTAGTGGAAAAATTTGAATCCACAGGCACAGTACAAAATGTTTCCGTGCCAGTGAGACAAAGAAGAGCCCGTAGTGTCGAGAATATTGCTGCCGCTGAGGCTTCACTTCAAGAAAGCCCAAATGTGTCTCTCACAAGACCAAATTGACGCAAGAACCTTGACCACCAGAAGCATCGTATGTTCGCGAATTGGGCTGAGCAACAACTTGAAAATGATTCGGATTTTCATCGGAAAATCATCTTCAGCGATGAGGCTCATTTCTGGCTGAATGGCTTCGTCAATAAGCAAAATATGCGTTATTGGTCAGACAGCAATCCACACGTAATCCATGAGCCATCATTGCATCCCGAAAAAATTACGGTTTGGTGCGGTTTATGGGCCGGCGGTGTCATTGGGCCGTACTCCTTCTGTGATGGTCAAGACCGGCGCATTACTGTGAATGCGAATCGCTACCGTTCAATGATCACCGAATATTTTTGGCCCCAATTGGATAATATGGCCCAGTCGATTGGCCGCCGCGGTCGTGCGATTTGACGCCGATAGATTATTTCCTGTGGGGCTACGTCAACGCTATGGTCTATGCCAACAAGCCAGCGACGATTGATGAACTTCGTACGAATATCGAACGTGAAATTGCGGCATTATCGGCCGATTTATGCTTGACAACCGTCGAAAATTGGGTTCAGCGTCTGGAATTCTGCAAGCGTGCCCGTGGTGGCCATGCAAAAGAAATCGAGTTCCATACATAATGGCATCGAACGTACTTTCACAGGAATAAAGAATTTCATTGGTATCTAAAACCGGTTTTGTTTTATTTACAAAAACTTTAGTAGCGCTCTTATTGAAAACCCGTTACTTGAACTTGTGGGAAAATATTTGGATGCAGGCCGCACAATATACGCGGATAACTTCTTCACAACACTGGATTTGGCGCGTATTTTGATGAGGAGGAAAACCGCATATGTTGGAACAGTGCGCAGCAACAAAACTTTTGTTCCGCGCGAATTTCAGAAGAACCCTAAGTGCCCCATCAACAGCACATTATTGTTCGGGTCCAACGAAAGGGACATACCGCTGTGCTCATCTGCAGAAAAAAAATATAGCAGTGCACTACACTGCACTACACTTGCGGTGTCGATGAACAAAGTGAGAAGCAACAAATCCAGCGGTGATAAAATTGACCAAATGCTTGGCAAGTACACATGCAAGCGATCGACGAAACGCTGGCCTCTGGCCATGTTCTGTAATATAGTGGACGTCGCTGCATTGGCTGCTTTTACAATGTATAACGAAATGAAGCCGATAAGAATGAGTGACAGACGGCGGTCATTCCTGTTACTTCTAACGAAACAATTGGCCATACCAAATATCGAGAAACGTGCCCTCAGTAGCCGTATAACCTAATATCCAAGGATACGGAATGCGATGGAAGCATTTGATGTCAGGATAAGAAAGAACACTTTCAAATTCAAGAGTAGAATATGTATTTATTGTTTTTTTTTGTTTTTTTTTTGTTCATTTCCGATCATATCAAGACCTGTAGAAGTCGATGCACCGTCGTTTGCGCCTAGGACGAATATACCGTCATGTCGCCTTTACCGTTCTGAGTACGGTCGGAAGCGGAAATCGTAGTTTGTGGAGAACACAGTACAGTCCTGCATCGCTGCTACACATGCGCACAGGGCGTGGCAGACACAGAGCATGCTCAACAACAGTAGTTTTAAAACTTAAGTTTTAATTAAGTTATGATATGAAAAAATAAATTAAATGATGAAATAAAACAAGCTTAGTATGTTATAAGCAATAAAAAAACAAAAAAAAATTCAAAATAAATTTTTCATACAAAAAGCATAGTAGTAAAAATAGGTCCCGGCGGACCTTGTCACACAACCGTGAACATTAGACCACTCACTAATCGAAGGGTTAATATTACATCCTTTTTTCAATTTAAACTACATTTCCTCAATCTACATTTTCAACCACTGTTCTTCTACGATGGTTTGTACATTTTAGCAATGTGTGAGTTCCGTTGCAACTACTACTTTATGCGATTGCATATGTATTCGACAATTTATACACATAGTTTAACACATAAACACATACATAAATATCCAACAACTCTAAGCTTTTGTTATTGCTCACAAATACCACAACTTCTCCTTTTACTCGCTCTACTTCACTCTTTTCAACTTCTGTTAGGAGTTTCTCTACGTTTGTAAAATATTTTAAAGCAACAAGCAAATGGAAAATCCTTTCTCCCCACTGCATTCAATTGCATAGAAAACAAATAAAATTTCCTGAAATAAAAGCAGCGGAAAAAGAGCAAACACCATTGAAAATGATTCGTATAAAGTTGTGAACTAACAATGTAACAACAAATGTATAAACAAAACTTTAAATATTTTTACGAGAAAATTTTACACACACAAAAAAATTTCCAATAAATTTTCTTTATGTTTTTTCTCCACTTCGTGTGTGTGTGTGTATGCTAGAGTGTGTTTGTATTTAAAAGTTTAGTGGCGGAAGTGCTCATAAGTGTACAAGTATTTGTGTGTTATATGTTTATGGTTGGTCCTAAGCTGTGCAATAGTTTTTCTAGTTAAAAGTTGATGTGTGTGTGTGTTAAAAGTATTTAATGTTTAATATTTGTTAAATAAAATTTCCAAAAACTTGATTTTGAAATATTTTCAATTTATTTATTTTTTTTTTTGGAAACGATAAAACTTTTACCGTAAATTGCATTATTGTCCTTGTGTCGCATCAGAAACTAACAACGACCACAAACTACTACAATTCGTGTTGTGCACTAGATGTTTATGGATTTGCGAGTTGTCAAATGGTTACTGTGGTAACGTTCCATGTATTTATATGTGTGCGTATGCCAGAGAGTGCAAAATACATAGGGAAAGTGGTTGGTATTTGGTTAATGCTTATGTGTGGTATTAGTGTACAGCATTGCCAACATGGACATTTAATATCACAAACCTCTGAAACGGGAAAGCTAATAAACCGAAGCGAAAAAATTTAATTTAGTTAGAGAAAATGTAAAATATTTATCTGCAAATATTTAAAAATATTTTATTACATTAATGAAATGCACTCCCCCATCGGAATTCTGTAAAATTTTAAAGATAGAAATCGGTATTTAAGCTGACATAACTCGAAAAATGTTATTGAAATTTTATGTATTTTGAAAATTTAACTACCGCTTTTCATCGTTAAAAGTTACAGAACTTCCGTGTCGGCTTAACTGTTTTTGCACAACAAATATAAAACCTAAAGCCAGACATAAGAACACTAAAACTATCCAACATAGTGTATGCCTACACATATACCGAACCAATCACTGTATAAGACGCACGGCATCGATTTCATTACTGTATCAACGAAGGCAAGGAGAGACCGACACTACCTGATCAACATAAAACCTCATCAACATGAAACCTCATACACGAAATAATATTTACAGTAATCGGTCAAGAAAGCAAACTCCTAAAATAATCATGACACATTGACTTTTTTTAATTTGTTCGTTAGTTACACTTGTAAAGCAATTTAGAAAAGTTTTAGAAAGGGTTGTGCATTCGCTTTAAAAAGTGGAGCCATGTAAAATTTGGAATTTGAACCAACTGTTATTTGGAAGCACATGGCCAATTTGACATTTACGATGTGCGAGTTAACAGAAAGAAATCTACGAAATGGTTCGCTGACGCTTGACAAAAATTGGGAAAAATTAAAAAACTTTCTTCCAAGGTTCTGAGCCCTCAACTGAAACTATAATAAATCTACGAAATAAATACGATAGAAATAGAAAGAAAAACATGATCTGTGTAGAGTAAATCACATGAGGTGTCAGGGGACCCCAGGTTGGAACGAAGTTCCCTTCGCTATATATTATGCATTAGTTAGTTACAACACGCCTAAGGCACCTGTTGACAAATGCGATAATTTCAATGGATCTTTACGAAAAGATACTTTTTGTAAACTGATAAACTTTTTTAAGAAAAATTTTTTTTTTTATAGAATGTATTTTCTTTAGTATATTTTTAGGCCCTTTTTGTAGGAAGATGTATTATATTTTCCCGAAAAAGTAATTTTTCCAAGTCAGGTACTTCTTTTATTAAAAGCAAATGTTTGCATAACAAAAGGTACTATTTTTAAGAAGAAGTAATTTCTGTAATAAAAAGCCAGAAGAATATGATTTATTTTTTACAAAGAAGTACTTTTTTTTAAGAACAGGTACTTTTTAAAGAAGGGTACTCATTTTAAAAAAGGTTATTTTTTCAAGAAAATTTACTTATTTTCAGAAAGGCTACTTATCTCAAGACAAGAAAAGAAAAGGTATTATTTTATTTTTAAGAAAAGATACTTTTAAGAAAAGTATATTTTTAGGTCCTTTTTGCAAGAATATGTATTATATTTTCCCGAAAAGGTAATGTTTTAAAGACAGGTACTTGTTTTATTAAAAGCTAATGTTTCCTTACCGAAAGGTACTATTTTAAGAAGAAGTACATTCTGTAAGAAAAAGCCTGTCGAGTTTGAATTTTTTTACAAAGAAGTACTGTTTTTAAGAACAGGTACTGTTTAAAAAAGTGGTACTCATATTAGGAAAAGGTTATTTTTTTAAGGAAATTTATTTATTTTCAGAAACGCTACTTATCTGGAGAAAAGAAAAGAAAGGGTATTATTTTATTTTTAATAAAAGGTACTTTTAAGAAAATGAATTTTTTAAGAAAATGTATTTTTTAAGAGAGGACATTTTTAGAACAAAAGGTTTTTTTTAAACAAATGTAAATTTTTTTGAATTGGTGCATTTTCAAGAATATGTACATTTTTGAGAGTAGGTACTTATCTCAAGAAAAGTTATTTGTTTCACCAAAAAATGCACTGTTTAAAGAAAACGTACTTTTTTAAGAAAAGGCTATTTGTTATAAGAAGATATACTTTTTTAAGATAAGGTACTCAGTTTAAAAAATTGCTTTTTTATGAAAAGGTACTTTTTGTAAGAAACTTCCTTTTTTTAACCAAATGTACTTCTTTAAGATAAGTTATTTGTTTTTACTTTTCTATTCTATTAGTCAAGCTCAAGACCATCTATGTCTCTACAAATAGAGATATAGTCTTTAAAAGAAAAGTTGTTTTGCAAATGCATCCTCATGATTCCTGGCAAACCGTATAGCTATTTCAGATCTCGCCACAGATCTTGATAAGCGGTTTTTTTGGAATGCTGCTTTTAAAAAATTCATCAAACTAAATGCAAACAAAAACTCATCTGAATTGTGAATTTCCCACTATGCAAGTGTTCGAAAAATATCGAAAGCCAAACACAAAAAGAAAACATTTGCAAACAACTTCTTTTCGTCTCCAGAGAACCATCGGTCCTCATTAGAAATGATTTTTGTTGTTGTCTAACACACGACACAATGTTCACAAGCAATTATTATTGTCTATTGCTTCGTCGTGCTCAACGTTCATCAGGGATGATTTTTTTATTTATTCAGCCTTTTTATTGTTACTTTACTATTCTATTAGTCAAGGTCAAGGCCATCTATATCTCGATAAATAGAGATATAGTTTTTTATAAAAGAAGAATTTTAAGAAAAGGTATTTTGTTTAAGAATATGAATAGATATTTTTTTTAGAAAAATTTACTGTTTTTAGGGAGAAGGCACTTATTTAAGAAAATTTTCTTTTTTTTTAACTTTTTTCACTTTGTCTTATACTAAATATTGGTTACAGGCTCCACCTAGAAAACTTCCCATTAAACAAGAAATTTCTCAACATATATTAGTCTAGACACAAACCAAAGCAAAAGTATCCAATATAGTTGATAATACTGGGTTGTAGCATAATAGTGTTAAACATAAATTATTTACTTTCAACGTGCGATAAGGAACTTCGTTCCAAAATATTCTTCTAAGAAAAAGAGTGTCATCAACGCAGTTTGTGGATCAACCCAAGTTCTTATGGGACAAAAGAACTCGTGTATGTCCTCGCTCAGTACGTTCAGAGGAAAATATTGCCGCTGTAGCTGAAAGTTTGCTCGAAGACCTATCAACATCAACTCGACACCGTTCGCAGCAATTGTACATTTGTCGCATATATAGGCACACTGTAGTACACATTTACTGCATTCCAAATAATGCATTACCAGTAAATTTTTACTGAAATCGTTGCTACAATAAATCCAGTGTGTCATGCGCGGTGTGGCACGTGGCACCGTCTTGCTGAAACCACATGTCGTCCACATCCACGTCGACCAGCTGAGGCCACAAGAACTCCGTAATCATGTTTCTGTAACGAATGCCATTCACGGCCTCATCTTCAAAAAAGTAAAGCCCAATCACGCTGCCTGACCAGAATCAGCAACAGACAGTTGCTCGATGTGGGTGCGTTTGTTTTTCGTCGATTGCATGAGTATTTTCTGAGCCCCAAAATTTGAAATTTTGTATATTTACGAAGCCGTTCAGATGGAAATGCGCTTCATCGGAGAAGATGACTTCTGTTTAGAAAAATTGTCTATGAATTATTTGTACTCCATTACCCATTAAAAGAATTGCCGGCGCTTTCTATGGTCTGTCGGTTTGAGCTAATGGGTAAGCTGGATTTTGTACGCATGAAGGTGGAGGTCCTTTGTCAAAATTCGCTGCGTAGAGCTTCGTGAAATTTGAAGTTGTTGAGAACTATGCCGAATTGATGTTTTTGGTCCCTGCACGCAAATCTTTAATTATGAAAACAATGCTTGCTAAAATGTACGATTTTTTCAGCTTTTGCAGTCTTGGTCGTCCTATGTTTCGTGTTCCTTCTAGAACAACTCCGAGTAATATCTGCTCTGGTTCATCCACTTCCATTCTACAGACACGACCTCGCCCTCGCCCTCTTTCCATTTTTATTGGCTTAACTACAGCAATGGTTAGTGTGCGCGACTCTTGTACATGAGATCCTGGGTTCGAACCCTGCTCTGACCACCTTCAAAAAAAATTTCTTTCGGCGGCGGTCACCTCGCATTGTGACGGCGACACTATCGAGTATATAGCCATGATAAAGCTTCTCAAAATACCGTTCGTAATCGGTGTAAAATTGTAGGTCCCAATCAGTGAGTGAAAACTGGAAAGCGCACAGCTCAGTGATTGTGAGAAGTTCTCCCCGGTCCCTTCATGGGATGTAATGGGAAACCGTTTATTTATTATCTTATTTTAACTACAGCGACATTGAAATTACAGTTCATTCAGCTCGTGATTCATACGATGTCGAATCTCACCGTTGCCATAGAGCCTCATATTTTCCAAAGGAATTATCTATTGAAATCTCTCAGTGCTGTTTCGTCTGGTCACGATACGACCCAGATTTCTGCACCACGAAGCAACACAGGTTGTATGAGATAGACCTGAATCTTTTTCACTCAGGAGAGGAGTATATCGCTGAAGTGCTTGCTTTCCCCAAAACTATACTTATTAGCAAGCATTGCTTGTGACTACGGCTGCTCCATATTATATTAAGTCGTCAACTTCCTCGAAGTTATAACGGTTATCAATGCTAACGCTCTGCTCCAAATAAGTGGGGAATCTGCTCCTTGAAACCATTAGGTTACGATAGATAGCAGTGCATATCCCAATTGGCACACTTAGTCCAATGCGGACCGTTGTTATACCACGAAATGTCATATCCCGTCCCCATCGTTGAACCTGTCAATTTACCTATTATAGTTAAAGGGCATTCAAGCTGCCTAATATCAAATGCCGATATTCTAGGATGTGCCACAAGTAGAGACGTATATTAATCCCTGACAAACCAATTAATTCTCCACAAAAAGGTTGAAAGATAAGCCACCCTAACTCCTTAAATGTCGGTTACATCTAATATTAACTAAGATCCTCGATATTATATCCTACACACACCAAAGGCCTATGCACAAAAATATATAAGTTCAGAGCTCTCCTTTTCCTTTTCATCCCAATAGTTTCTAAAGCAATCACGAAAAGAGATTTCAAGTCTGGATGCGTTTCTGTCCATCGAACTGTGCCAAATTATGGCAGCTACTGGCGTAAAGATATCCTGCCTAGAGGCTCGATATCCAGTTTTCCGTATGATTCAAGTCATACCTTGGTCATACTTGCCAGGTGATTCTACATTTTTGTGCGTCCAGGCCATCTATTATTCGAATGTCAGGGAGCTTCGGTTATAGGTATGAGTTTGATTATACCCACGTATACCCAAATGCTCACTATCTAGTAGAATAGGTAAGCTTATTACCTAACCCCTAATCTCGCCAGCTCATCCGATCTATGGTTTCCTACCCGGCATCCACATAAGGTGGATGTCAGACTAGGTGGGTATCTCATTTACAGATTCGTTCCAGTTGTGGGTAATTCTTGAAGTCAGTGTATGTAAATTTCATATTTCAGTTTCTATTTATGATTGATGATGTAAAATAAATAAATGGTTTCCCATTACATCCCATGAAGGAATTTGGGAGAGCTTCTCACAACCAGTGAGCTGTGCGCTTTACAGTTTTATACTCACTGATTGGGACCTACAGTTTTACACCGGTTCCGAACGGTATTTTGAGAAGCTTTTTCATGGCTAAGTACTCGATAGTGTCGCCGTCACTAAGCGAGGTGACCGTCGTCGAAAGAAATGTTAAGGTGGTCGGAGCAGGGATCACGGAGTTGGAAACTCGTCATTCCAGTGAGTGTGCTTAACTGAATTTTCCATTATTCCAAAAACATCCAAACAGTTTTCACATTAGAAAAATATACCTAACCTTGAAAATCGGGAACTCCAGTTGCAGAGACTTAATAGCAGCCTGACTATTAGTATAAACGTTGCTTCCACTTGTGTGCTGGTAGTTCGTTGCAGCCCGACTTCACCCACTGCCATGGCTTCTAACTGAAAAACTCTACAATGTTCTAGTACCCTTTGTACAACGTCCAGGCCCACATCTTATGAGTAGACTCCAAAGCCTACTTTACCATCTAGTTTGGAAATCCGAAATGTTATCTTTTACCTGGTATGCGTTCCTTCCCCTACCGTGTGTCCAGGATATGTGTGGAAATGTTTCCCTCAAATGCAAAAGTGGGTGTCATATAATTCGGTTCTATTGTGGATTGCAGCAGAACATATATAATGTTCCCCTGACCATATAGGCTGGTGATATGTTGCGAAGAATATGTTAGACTGATTGGCGAAGTAGCAGCCGTTTACCTGGCCAGTAAATTTAGTGATAACACTTTGTCCGAACACTATGACAACCATCAAATCGTTGGTATGGTTTCTGAGAGCTCCACTCTTGATACACACCATTGTCATTCTCTAGATTTTTGTCAACTGACTTAGGAGTTTTTCCACACCCGCCACATGGCAATACCACAGAGCAATATCAGACAGATATCAGCTGTGTACATACAGTAAAATATTTTCGGGGATAGGCTCTATCGTCCTTCTATGCCGCTTTTACATGAATATATGACCGCCGTGGCTCTACTGATCCTACCCATAGTGTTTGTCCCGAAACTATGCTTTCCGTCATTAATCACCGCTAAATACTTTGCATTATCCCTAAGGCTGAATGATCTGAGCCTTCTGCTTCCTGAAAGAGAGTACGAGCTTAGTGTTATTCGGACTTAGACTTGTCTTAACTTTTGTGGCCCACTTGGTGAGTCTCCTGATTAAGTTCATTCGTGTGAATTGCAGCTCATTATGATCTCAATTAAGATGTTGAAGAGATCGCGACATAAACTTTCGCCTTTACTGACGTGGCTAACGGTGGTGCAATGGTTAGTGTCCGCGCCTGACCACCTTAAATTTCTTTCGGCGGCGGATCCCTCGCATAGTGACGGCGAAATTATCGAGTATTTAGCCATGAAAATGCTTCTCAAAATAGCGTTCGGAACCAGTCTAAGACTGTAGGCCCCAATCAATGAGTATAAAACTAGAAAGCGCACAGCTCATTGGTTGTGAGAAACTCTCCTCAATCCCTTCAAGGGATGTAATGGGAATCCATTTATTTTATTTATCTGGCTAACGTTTCACCTGGTATGAAATTGTTCTGTAAGAGCTTTCAAATCCTTCTCTAGTACCGGTCAATGTCATTCTACAAAGGCATAGGGTAACAAGTTCACATATAGATTCTTAATAGTTTCTCCATGTCGGGCTAGAAAAGGCAGCGGTTTAATTAAGAAAGAGACCGTAAGTTGAATTTCTTATCGTGCAAATTTTAAATAATTTGCAATAAGGTAACTATCTGGAGTGGTGTGGATTTGTCACGTCTAAGGCCACTCTGATAAAGTTCCACCTGACCTGCACTAATTGTCCTCAATCTTTCACAGACTACGGTTGAGAGGACCTTGTATTCAGTGGATAAAGGGTCCCAGCGGCGGAATTCGAAAGGCCTTCCACAAATGTGTCATGCGGAATGCTTCTTTTGTAATGCCTTCCTAAAATAAGGCCTGTGGAATGCATGCATTTTTTTATCAGATATTCTTTTCCGATTCTTTTTAACCGTAATTTAATTCGAAAATTTATCATTTAATATTTTTCAAGATATTTTTAAAATTTTAAAAAAATTCCGACTTTCAATTTGAAGTTGAGCTTGGTAAAACTTTCTAATATAGGTACATAAATACATAAATAGAAGTAGAAGTGGATAACGATTTTGTGATAAAAAAAATTATTATAATTTTGTTTTTCTTTAAAAAATATAAAGTAAAGTAAACGCCTTCTAAGACCTTCCTCTTTGCATGGCTTCTAAGGCCTTCTAAGGCCTTCTTTAGGAAGGCCTTGCCTCCCAATCTTACGCAATGTTAAAAAGAAAGGAGGAGCTAATGTGTAGAGAAGCAATTCCGTATTTTAAAGAAGGCCTGTTTGGTCATGATTTCAGTTCTTCCAGGTCATGATTTCAGTTCTTCCAGGTCATGACTTCCGCCGCTGGGGTTTATTCCACGCTAGTTGACACCCACATTCGGATCAAAATGCAGGACACAGTACATAGTAAATGTAGGACATAATACACTAAGTAATGGAACGAAACCATATCTCCATAGTCTGTACATCTGTGACAAGATTTCCATTTGTATATTTACAGAAGAGGGTCCTGTGCCATGACCTCTAGTTCAGCTTTTAACGTTTTGGTAAAATTTTCGGACTTTGGACTCATCCTTCTATACGTTTCAATTTTTGTAGTTTTTTCTTATCGCTACTTCTTCTTTCGCTTAAATAGGCGATTTACCTATCTCCTCATTCAGTTCTGTAGGAGCTCGCGTTGCGACTGTCTCAAGCATTGCCATAGGTGTAACGTTCTTTTCATCAATTAGTAAACGGCGCTCATTATTGTGTCAAGGGGTTGTCCTAATGCGGTGATTCATATATACGTACAAGCACGGTTTTTTAAGGAGTTTTTGAAGTATCAGAAAAGAGTTTCCACTGCACTTCAGAATTATCGGAAAAGGTGGTTTACTGTGGTAGTAAACAAGGTTCGTATTTCGTGGGTAATGGGCTACCATGGGTTATTGCCGTGGGTAATGGGTAGAGATCATAGAGTAATATACATAGAGTCTGCAACAGCTGTTATTCTTGGACCGGAAACCAAGAAAAGTCATTGGAAAAGTTGTGCACAGAGTCATACAAACTTGCCAACCCATGCAAAAAGAGGAAACTCTTTATTCTGATAATTGTGTGGTTTAATTGCAACCTCTATAAATAATTTTACCCGAACACTTCATTACATTTTGCTTTATTTCACTTGTTATCCTATTTGTCCTCCATTTAATTATCTCAGTTTTATACAAGGTGTTTCAAAAGAAGTCATCCGATGTTGTTTGGCTCTCATTTGAAAACTCTCTCTCTCAAATGAAAAATTTCGATTCTGTTTTTTGATTATGTTTAATTGAACCTTTAGAATTTTATTGGTAAAGTTGAGAAGATGATATCGGTTAAATGGGCGCCGTCACAATTGATTACCATACGGGCTCGTTTTATGGCATTTTTTGTTCATAATGATTTGAAAATCATAATGAGCGATGAGGCTCATTTCCACCTCAGCGGGTACGGGAACAATCAAAACTATCGCTTCTGGGGCACCGAAAATCCACGAGTGAAGGAGAAGGAGCCATTTTTTTCGAGAATGCCGCTAGTCAAACGAAAACAGTGGACGGTGCGAGCTATTGGGCCATGTTAACCGAGTTTTATCTGCCGCAATTCGACGAATTAGGACTAGAGGACATGTGGTTCCAACAGGACGGATCAGCGGCACACTCTACGCGAGCCACAACCGATATTCTGAAGGCAGCGTTCCCGGGTCGCCTCATCTCTCGTTTTGGCCATTTGCACTGGCCCGCAAGATCGCCCGATTCACCCGTTCCAGACTTTTGTGCGGGGTTTTTTGAAGTCCCGTGTTTACGTGAACAAGTCCGAGACCCT
Source organism: Phaonia tiefii (assembly GCA_963931995.1). Taxonomy (NCBI): domain Eukaryota; kingdom Metazoa; phylum Arthropoda; class Insecta; order Diptera; family Muscidae; genus Phaonia; species Phaonia tiefii. The sequence continues at coordinate 31,261,056 of OZ008368.1, forward strand.
GGAGGCCCTCAAGGTCAACATTCGACACGAGAGCGAGAATATGTTGCCCGAAGTTCTCGTCGAAGTGATGAAAAATGCCATAAAACGAGAATTGTGACGGCGCCCATTTAACCGATATCATCTTCTCAACTTAACCAATAAAATTCTAAAGGTTCAATTAAACAGAATCGAAGTTTTTCATTTAGAAAAAAAAATGAGAGCCAAACAACATCGGATGACTTCTTTTGAAGCACCTGTACTTTTGGTTCACTGCAAAAAGGAAAATGCATTGAGCAACCCTACATTCTTCCAGTCATCTATCGCTATATCTCTTTTTTACTTTATCCAGCATATTTTTCAACTGTAAGGTTGATTAGCTGTACAATAAAACCCCCCTGGTAGCGATCGTTTACCCATTACCCACAGGGTATGGGAAAAGTAATGGGTAGCTACCCACGAAAATGGGGAATTATCCATCACGATTACCCATTACCCACAGGGTAATGGGGAAAGTAATGGCTAGCAACCCACGACAATGGGAAATTACACGTCACGATTACCCATTACCCACAGGGTAATGGGGAAATAATAGGTTTTTATTGGTAATGGGGACAATAATGGATAATTACCCCAAAACTCCCCAAAATCCATGCCCCAAAATCGCCAAAATAATAAAACCACTAAAATAAAAAAGTGGCTATAACCCGGAAACGGTGCGTCAAATCGTAAAAATAATAAATTGGTATAATTCAATATAATAAATTATATAATAAATTAATATAATAAATTAAATAATAAATATATAATTTTTTTCCTGGCTTTTATGTGGGTAGAATGTGGCTGGCTTTGGTAATTCCAGCTTCCAGACGTCAACCTTTCCCTGGGTCTGGTTCTGTACGATTTTCGTTTAGCTTATTCTTGCGCGAACCTTTGTTGCAATTAGGTAATTATCCGAACCGAATCACACTTACATCCAGTACATTTGAATTGTGATTTTTATCAATTTCCAACTGATCAATCAAGTTCTTCTTCACTGATCTGCAGATATCCAAGTAGAATTCTGATGTCATTATGTTGGAATTTCATACCTCTTGGAAATCTCATACCTTTGGGAAATCTCATAACTTGGTTGTAAGTTTTGTTTCGTGGCGAAATCTATCATTCTCATTCCGTTGTCGGGAGTGCTGGCAATGTAGACTGAATTTATCAACGATTGGTTGAAAGAGACTTTCTCTGCCGACAGAGGCTTTAAAATCACTTAGAACAATCTTAATCTTATAGTCACGACTACAGCCATAGGTCTCTTCTAGTACTTCAAAGGGCATATCTTTGAATTCTTCATCTTCCTTCAGGATATTTCGTTTTGTTGCGGAATATTGACTGAGTCTGTAAGGTGAAAACTGAAAACGGTTTTCCATTTTTTTTTATGTTGATTGAAAATTTATGATTGGCACTAATTGCAAACAATAGTGACACATTGTTATGTGGGCGCGTCGGCACATCTGCTCACAGCACTTTCCAGAATGGTCAGCTATTAATTTCCCTACGACACAGATATTATTCACTTTAAAACATTCACTTTTTTCTAATGCTTAAAATCTTTCCCCTTTTACTTCCAAGAACGTGATTGGAATTCAATTTTCAAAAAAAAACTGAAGCAATTTTAAAACTTCAATTCCTTTGCTACAAAATCTATCTAGTATTTTATTTGCTTTACAATCTCAGCCGAAATTCGTTTCTTTATATTTTGCACAAATTTATTATCTGTCAGAGCCGCAAGCGGAATTACTTTGTCACACAAAATCCCATTAAAATTTTACAGGCATTCCAATGGAGCAACAAAAGGAACCACCAAAACACAAGAGCAACTGAAAATATCATCATTGTAAAACCACTGACAAAGTTACCACATTTAACTCTTGCTTTCTATGGACGCAGTCACACGACAACAACAGCAGAAATGGCAACGGCAACAGGGGCACAGGGCACAGCACATCCATACAAGGGAAAGCCATACAATCAAGGAAAATAAAAATAAAAAACTCCCGGTAACACAAACACAAATATGAAAATACAACACATCCAATGCCACATACACACACACAGATGTAATCAGGATATACATTGCTATCAAAAAAGAATACACTGGCACATGCACAATCACAATCAGACAGACACATTTATATTCATTCATTCAGCCAAATACGAGTACGAGTATTCCACAAAAACACAGATAGACAAATTCCAACCGCATTGAATAAAATCTACAAAAAAACACAAACCGGGTAGACATGAATAACTACGAGTTAACAGAGATATATAATATTTGACGCATACACATACACAAAAAGATTTTTACATATACAAAAGCATTGTTAGTAATAATCGATGGAAGACCGCAACATTTCGTGGGGAACGGTGGAAAGTAACGCACAGTGGGACAGTTACATTCAACAAAGCTCAAATTAACATACCACTCAAATTACACTGTGTTCAAAGGCATTATAAGTTTGCAATACGAGAAATATATTTATTACCAGCAGAATAGGCAGCCGTTATCTTTTAAATAGAAGTCAAAACTTACAGAAAGTGGACAGGAAAAAAGTTATGTGTTGTTCGTGAAGCCCCGAGATTTCTATGACATGATGCCAGGAAATCCCAGCCCTTCTAATAATAATTCATTCAAAGTTATGGAACCACACACTTTGAAACTAAGTGGAATCAACGACAACGCAGGAAGTTGATTCACCACTAAATTACCAAAAACCGGAGATCCCAGGATGTATATTTTTCAAATCCGAATCTAGGGATTTGTAAATCATACTACCTAACGACATTTTTAATACGAAGTCATACTTACTTACAAGTCATACTTACAGACAATATTCCACCTGGCCTTTCCAGCAAAGTCTTGTTCGTTCTTTTTTTCGATGTCATTCGAGTACATCTTCGCATACTTCTCGCACTGCATCATACTGAAATGGCCCAGCCAGCGTTTACGGACTATTTTGATTCGCATAACTACGTCCATGTCGGGATACAAATTATACAGCTCGTGGCTCAACCGCCGTCAATAGTCGCCTTCATATATTAAAGCACCATATGTTTTTCTGTAACGACTGCCAACACTCTTTTTTACACCACCAACGTTTTCAAGAGACAGACCAGTACGTTGATGCACAGTAGTCTAACTGTCCATAACCGACCCAGTTTCTTCAATTTGTTTTACCACTCTTCGAATGGTTAACAAATTAGGGGCACTTTCTCGACAGCACTTTCTCTTCGAAGTTTTCGAGCGGTCTCAGCATAACTTTACAAACTTTTGCAATACGTTTTCACAATTATAACGCATTATTCTTTCGTTGACCGCCCCATTTTTAATAATCGGAATAAATATGTGACAGCTGCCAAAATTCAGAATTGCAACTGGCACAAAAAAAATACACTAAATTTAAAAAGTGCAATCTTCCTAAGACACCCTTTATAAAGTTATAGATCACTATATATTGCATAAAATTTCAGATGACTGAAAATATGTACAAAATATCCCTTCATAATTAACTGTTAAAAACATGTAATAAAAATTGTCTATTATTTCAGTATACAATTTATTTGGTTGAATCTATATTTCCAATTTTTTTTAATGCAATCCGAATATTTGATGGACAGAAATTGTCAAAATTCTTTAAACTTGTCTTTACTATGATACCTTAAAAACAATTTTGTCACAGTGCACTAAGGTGCATCATCGCAATGAAACATTTGTAACGTGACGGTATAATCCGTCAGTACACATTTAAAAGTACACTCTCATACCCGTTGACCATCCCTACATCTACATACGTCACCCTCGCGAACAACCACATTCACTGACAAACACACAAGCACGAACTCTCTTTGAAACCAGCAACAACACATACCAACATACTTACATACGTCGCCCTCGCAACAAACCACACTCACTAATGAACACACAAGCTCTAACAACCTTGTATACATTGCAGCAATCCACTATTTTCAATGGTTACACAACAATAAGTAGTTTGATGTAGTTCTCATTTGCGTTAATGCAGCTAAAGTACTTAATGATACGTTTGAATAGCGTCACGAGTCAGTCGCTTCCGAGCGCACAACCCGAAAAGATCATTGCATTGGATCTGGGGCTCTAGTTCTACATAGAACATGAATGCCTTATTGAAAGCTGTCTTTTAAATAAATTTACCGATTATAGCGGCCTCGGCTGACTATTCGATTATAGCGGCTTCAGTCATAGAGAAATACTTAAGAGTTTCCATTACTCTCGTCGATGCCTCTTCATGACGACGAGGTAGTAAGCCATTTCATAGAGTTTTATTTGCTGCTGTATTTTACCGATTTTTCACTTATGTTGGAAATAAAACGGACAGAAATCAAAGGGAATACGTATTTTCGTTCAATGCAAACAACATAAAACATAATTTAGTTGTCATTAGTATCAATAAACACCGTTTAAAATTAGTTCCTGCCTTCTTTCCTCTCTCATTCTCCATCATCGGCCTAGTACCTTTTCGATCAGCTGTGCCATAGAATCCCCCTGCTTCAGCTAACTATTGGATTATAGCGGTTTCGGCTGACTATTCAATTATAACGGCTTCGACTGACAATTTAACCTTAGCAGTTTCGGCTGACTACTCGATAACTATTCCCCATATTGTGTTTCATACCGACTATTCCCCTGTACTCTTTCTACACAATCCATTCAATGATGACCGACCCGAACCGGATATGTAAATTGCATACAGAGACAATAATCCGCATACCCGATCTACACAGCGAATCCGAATAATCGCATGTGCAACACACTAAGTTCCCGACCATCTTAAAATTTACCAGTCCGCAACGTGTCCCAGTAGAGTATAGTTAAGCCAAGACAAGTGCACCCAGAATAGTGTTGTCAACACAAGACAAGTGCCCCCGGAATATTGTCGTCAATCCAGACGAGTGTTCTCAACGAGTTAATCAGTTGATGTTATTTCAGTAAAACAAATTAGCTACTTTGTAAATTAAAGATTAATAAAGAATCTGAATTCGAACCCCCGAAAAGGGTAAATTATTCTATTCGCAAGGTTCGTTGAATCCTAACGAAAGACTGTGGACATGACTAAGCTTACCTCAGCCCTCGACAAAGCCACGTTACACATTTTACAAGAGTAACATTACAAGAATATTATTTTAATAGTCCAAAGAAAAGTTAGATAACAAATTAGCTTTTGTGCCACTGTGCAACTTGGTAAACCAATAAGAAGGGTCATGCAGTCAGACAGAAAACAACAGACCGACAGGCAATAAGCCAACATTAATACATCAAAATTGGCTAGAACAGACAAAACAATAACAATCCGTTCATAACCCTCTCCTCGCCCAGCGGAAAAAGGAAAACCTTTAACTGTCCCGTTGCCAATGTCAACCGTAAACAACAAGAGTTGTTTGTTATTTTGTTATGAACTGAACTGTTTTTTTTATTTCGTTTTTCGTTTTGCTTTTTGGCATTTTTTATTTATGCACAAGTCTTTGTAGTTTTTACTAGACCAGATTCAGTACTAAGTTACAAAATAAATTAAAAAAAAGTGTTGTAAATGAAAACAAAAATATAAAAAAATAAAAATAAAAAACGAAATGTTTTAAAAACAAATTGAAAACCCCAATTTATGGTTTTTGCATTCATGTTCGTTTCTGGCCAAAATGGAATACCCAATGAAAGTGATCATATAAATTTAAATTACGTTAACTCACAAAAATACTGAAAACAAATATCTACGGCAAACCAGAATAATAAATAGACTTTCACTTCCACTGAATGTCATAGCGGCAGAAACAAAAAAAAAACAAGGAAGGAAAGGACCCACCATTAACATCATGGTTCGAAAGCAACAAATTGTTGTCACAGTTTTTGTGGAAATTATTTAATATTTATGGAATTTAAGGATAAATTAACTTTAAATCACACAACATTTCACATTATTACATTTCACATAAATTTTTAAAAAGGTTCCTGTTGTTGCTGCTGCTGCCCATTTGTCCTCCTATGGACAAATGGTTTGGAGAGAAACGTTTGTGGTTATTTGGTAATCATCTGCCATTGCTGCCACGAAGGTGAGTGACCTTTTTGTCTTTTTCCTTATTAGTAAAGTTAATGAATCATCATCATGCGCCCACCTAGAACAATCACAAGTTCAGGGATTACAAATGAATTTTCACATAAAATTTATTATTGGACATTAATGTGTAATGAAGTGTAATTAAGATTACGTTTTCATAAGTGGAAAAGAAATAAAGAAACCCATCGAAACGGCAACTGAAGGAAATATAAAGAAAATAAAGAAATAATAAATAATAATAACAAGCAACATAAGCCAAGTGTGTGCGAGGACCTTAAATTTCATGGCCTGAAGACATTAAATCATGAAAAATTACCCAGGAAAAAAATGCCATGAATTGTTGGTGTTGTTAGGTTTTTCTATAGTTAAACTATTTTGTTTATATTTATGTAAAGAAATAAGAAAATTTTATTAATGCATTTCATTAACAAAACGAATAACAAGGATGTTAAACAGTACAAAAGTACAAGGACTTTGAATGTGTATACACGATTGAAGGAGTTGAAATATGATTGTAATATATCAACCACATTCCAAAGGGGTTTAATATAATAATTTCGTGTTAAAGGTCTTGGTATTTTATTAAATTTATGTAACGATTTTCGAAATATTTATTTGAATAATATATCTATCGCATTGTGGAATAGCTCTTCATACTTGATGTACGAGTATTTCAATAATTTTGCCATTGCTTCAAAGGATTCCCTAGTAACGATTTTGCAAAACCTACTTTGAATACTATACCACCTTGTGGAACAGCCTCAGCCTACGGCCTTCCTAAATGATGTGCGACAGAATGGCTTTTGTAGAAATCGATAAGTGGGAGATGTTTTCGGTTTAATACTTACAGGCGTCGCTGGTATTCTTCATTGTTGTCGCAAGTAAAAAAGTATTACTCTAATATTATATTGTTATGTCTGTCTCCCGATTTCCTTAAAGACGCCGCAATGAAACAGTTGTTGTTCATCTTGTACAATAAGTGGTTGACTGTATGTATAAGAAAGTGTAAGTGTATGCACCGCTTGATTATACAGGGTGATTCAGGAAGTTCCGTACAAATTTCTCCAGCGTATTCCTTGGCTAATTTCATGAAGAAAAGTCCACTAGGACCATGTCCGAAAATGCAAGGGTGCGAAATGGCAGCGGGTTCAAAATTTTCGGATTGCTGGTCGGAGGGTAGTAGGGTAAAGTTGCTAATTTCTGAGCCAGTGGTCGGATTTGCAAAGGTCTTTAAGAGGCCTTTCAGAATCAATAAAAAACGTAGAAAAAAGTCAAATCACCGAGATACAGAGCTTTCGGAAAAAAAATTGAAAAAAAAATTTACATAACCGTAATTTGCTCAGCCAGAGGGCAGGTAATAATAAAATGACCTAAACGAAGCCCAGAGGTCTTACTGTTCCAAAGTTATGACCATTTTACTCTGTATCTGCGATTTGACTTTTTTCTACTTTTTTTTGATTCTAAAAGGCCTCTTAAAGAACTTTGCAAATCCGAGCACTGGCTCAGAAGTTAGCAACTTTACCCTACTACCCTCCGACCGCCAATCCGAAAATTTTGAACCCGCTGCCATTTCGCACCCTTGCATTTTCGGACATGGTCCTAGTGGACTTTTCTTCATGAAATGAGCCAAGGAATACGCTGGAGGAATTTGTCCGGAACTTCCTGAATCACCCTGTATATGCGTTTACTGTTTACCTCAATGTGTCTCATAAGATTTCAATGAAGTCGATTAACAAATAAATTTAATTAGATCAAGGTCTAGGCTCGAGATGTTTCCAAGGCATTTTAGAGAATTTGGTGAGGTGGCCTTATATCTAAACTAACCGACAGTACATTCACTCTATTCATTTCGAGTAAATTCATAAATTTCTGTATTCGGTGTCTTCAACGGAGTCGCAATGGAGTCGTTGTTATTCATCTTATACAGTGAATGGTAATTATGTGTATAAGCAGCAACTATACTCGAGTGAACTAGTACACGTACCATTTGTTTTTATGTGTCTTTTTCTGTTTGCCTGAATGTCTTTAATAAGATTTCAATGAAGTCGATTAACACACAAATTAGATTAGAGCAGGGTTGTAACTCGATAAGGCATTTTATAGAGTTTGGTGTGGTGAACTTATTTCTAAACTAAACAATATTACCTTCACTCGGTTCATTTTGAGTTACCTCATAACTTTCTTTACTCGGATTCCTCAACGACATCGCTATGAAACCGTTGCCAATCGTCTTGTACAGTGAGTACGTGTACAAGCAGCAACTATACTCGAGTGTAGTAGTGTATGTACCGCTTGTTTTATGTGTCTTTTTCTGTTTACCTCAATTAGACTAATAAGATGTCAATGAAGAGGATTAACACACAAATTAGATTAAAGCAAGGTTGAAACTCGATACTTTTCCAAGGCGTTTTATAGAGTTTGGCGCAGTGCACTTACTTCTAAACTAAAAAACAGTACCTTTACTTGGTTCCTTTTGAGTAAACTCACAAATTCCTTTACTAGGATTCCTCAACGACATGGCAACGGAACCGTTCTCGTTCGTCTTGTACAGTGAGTACGTGTATAAGCAGCAACTATACTCGTGTACGTACCGCTTGTTTTATGTGTCTTTTTCTGTTTTCCTCAATTAGTCCAATAAGATTTCAATGAAGTGGATTAGCATACAAATTAGATTACTGCAAGTTTGTAACTCGATACTTTGGAAGGCATTTTAGAGAATTTGGAGTGGTGCACTTATTTGTAATCTAACCGACCTTATCTTCACTCGGTTAGTTTTTAGTTATGGAACCGTTGGAACCAATGGAACCGTTGTCGTTCGTCTTGTACAGTGAGTACGTATACAAGCAGCAACTATACTCAAGTGTATTGGTAATGTACGGCGTGATTTTAATGTGGATTTCTGTTTGCCTCAATGTGCCTAGATAGATTTCAATAAAGTCAATTAACACATAAATTTGATTATAGCAGAGTTGTAACTCGATATTTTTCAAATTCATTTTACAGAGTTTGGCGTGATGCAATTATCTTTAAACTAAACGGCAGTACCATCACTCGGTTAATTTCGAGTTAACTCACAAATTTCTTTACTCGGATTCCTCAACGCCGTCGCAATGAAATCGTTGCTATTCGTCTTGTACAGTGACTGGTACAAACGTGATGTTTGTGTGTTTTCTGTTTGCGTCAATGAATCTAATAACTAAAAGATTAATACATGTCTCTGATAAATTCTGATAAATGACTTTTTATCAAAAGTGAATCATAAGTACTATATTCCATTCTGTCACTCCACCGATACACTCTTGTTTTGTTTTCAACCTCTTGTAAAACATCATCCCTTTCAAAGGATTTATGTTAACAAAAGTGTATTCGCTCAAAACTGTAATCCTAAGGAGGCTTATTTCAAAAAAAGTCCTCATCACCCTTGAGAATTGTAGCTTTTAAAGCTTGGGAATCATGATGCATATTTATAGTCCCACCTTCCAGAAGGGCAACGTTTATTTTACTCGTTAATAAAATGTATCCCTAGAAAAGTTATTCCTTTCAATTTGTTTACTTTAGTTTCGAACTAAAACTAAGAAAATTGTTTCGCTTTGAATCCCTTGAAGGGAATGGGGAAGGTTTTTACAATCAGTGAGCTGTGCGCTTTAGGAGCCTACAGTTTTACACCGATTTTAAACGGCTTTTTACGCACTTTCATGGCTAATTACTCGGCAGTATCGCCATCACTAAGCAACGAGGCCCTCACTGAAATAAATGTAAATAAATAAAAAGTGTACAAGAGTAATGTACACTAACCATTAAACCACCAACGGAGCTTAGTGTTGCAGAATATGAAAAACGCGCGCATGAGGCGGAAAAGTGACTCTGTTTTTTTTTGCATCAGATGTAGGGGAATATCCAAGGATCTCAGAACAACAAAACATTTGAAACCCCTCCCTTTACTTCCAGAGAAATATGCCTCGGTTTGGCAGCACAATTGAGTGTTCGTTAAACACTCGTTTGACACTCGTTATACACTCAAAAAAATTAGTTGAAGTCAATCACTGTGTAGTACCCCGTACCTTGTAATTTAGAAAAGTAAAGATTATTATTTTTAATGAACTTTAAGAAAAAAATGCTGGTTTTTTGTTCCTGATTTGAGATATTGGTGGTATTATTGACGTTGAAGGTATAAGTTTCGCTTTGAAATGAATACATGTATATTTAATTTAAAATCAAAATAGAGCGTTCAATTTCCGGAACCTCTTGGAACCCCGAAGTAACATGTGTCTTAAAGAGTTGATTACGGGAATATCAAAAATTTTTTTTATACTTATAGTACCCTACCGGTCGTGGCCCAGCGGCTTTTGTTGTTCTTAGGCCGGCAAATTGGAGCTCTAACTTCTCTTTGGCTTGGATGGGGCAACCAATGCTAGAATGGGGCAGCCAACGCCATCGTTCTGTAGGTGCTCAACACCCGCATCTCTTTTTAAGTATTTTGGGACAAGTAAAGCTGAAAGTGATCACTCCATATTCCACACATACTCCGCACAACTGCGACCAGATTCCCGTCCTCATCTTGACAAAAGGAGTCTTTGCTCCACGGCCATGTGTTTGACTTTGTACTTTTGGGTAGAATTTCTTCTACCTCATTCTTCCTTCTGCAAGATTCAATTTGACCACTCTCTCGAATATCCAAGAATGCCAGATTTGCAAAACATTTGAAAACTCCCCTTACTTCCAGGCAAATATGCCTCGATTTGGCAGCACAATCCAGAGTACATTCTGCCAGCCTTAAACGGCTTAGTTATTACTACAGCAGCACCAGCAGCTTTGTTGTTTTTAGGCTGGGAAATTGGAGTTCTAACTTTGCCCAACCTAGGAGGGGCAGTCAACGCCATCATTCATTATGTCCTCACCACACTCAATTATTTTGAAGGCTTCTGGGACAAGTAATGCTGAAACGTGATCAGTCTATATTCCCATCATACTCTGCACATCTGCGACTAGATTTCCGTCCTTATCTCGACAAAGAGGGGCTCTGATCCACGGCCATGTCTAGTCTCATTCCGTTATAGGTGATGACGTGTAGACTGAATTTACCGATGGTTGGTTCAAAGACATTTTCCCTGCCGACTTTAGCATTTAAATCACATAGAACATTTTTAATGTTATGGCCAGGGCAGCGATCGTATGTTTCCTCTAGGCGCTCATAGAGCATGTCCTTGGTGTCATCGTCTTTTTCTTCCGTCGAAGCACATACATAAATTATCTGAGTATTACAGAAGAGGGCAGTATGGAGAAGCCTTTTTAGTCTCCTTCCAAACAATTTAGTATTTCGTGATTTTGCAGTCACTCCAAAACTCCTGTTTAGCACATAAATCCTTTTGCTCTTCGCAGTCTAATGGTTTTTCTTTCTTCTTATTAAAATACCATAAAAACACTTTGTAAAATTCTGTTACAAAGAATAGAATACTAGACCTGGTTTAAGTAAATAATAAATTACATTAAAGAAAACTGTTGATACCCATAAATTATCTATAACGTTTAATATTCCGAAATATTTCCTTGCCACCACAAAATCCTTTCGATATTCAACCAAATGCTTCATACAAACCGTAAACTTCAACTAACCACCGTTTGGCCAGTTAAAAGACCATAAACTATGGTAACAAATAAAACGTATTTTTTTCCAAAAAAAAAAACATTTTCCAAAAGGATAAAGGAAAAAATCTATAATAAAAACTAAAAATTTATGACACTAATAACGACAGTCATGCCTCTAAGGCATTATTAATAATGATCTTGATAAGAACTGCAAAAAAAACTCTCAGCTACCATATAATGCAATGGATTGTTGGGCACAAAAAAAAAAACACCAGAGAGAAAGGACTGCATACAAGACCGAAATATCCAACTCAAAAAAGGAATTTAGTCGACCAAACAATTTCACAGAGTATAGGATTGGACAAGACCTGTGTAAGTAGGAACAGTAAGTGATGTGCGGGTAAGGAAAAAGCTAATATTCGTTAACGTGTTTCTTGGTGAACGAAAAAATAAATTGCAACCGAGTTGAAGACATAAAACGGAAGAACAAGTGACAAAGAATACGACGAAGAAAAAGGACAATTTATCATAAAATTATCACAGACATTTGAATTTGATTACAACCCAGAACGAAGTGCAAGTGGTGGTATATAAAATATATGTAAAACCATTGAATTGTCATCAATCGATTTCTGCATAATGGCATTAAATGGAGGGCGGTATAATGAGTGGGAGAAAAGTTGTAAAGCAAATTGGTCGAAAAACTCTTCTAAGTGTTTTACTACTGCTTTTCGAGATTATTATTCACCAATTCCAACTGAAGTAAAAAGGAATTAAAATAAAAATAAAATGAAGAAACATAAAGAAAAACTAAACGATTTCTTTGAAATTTAATGTTATCAATATCTGTGGTCCAGTTAAAACTAAAAACTATAAAAATGCGAGTTTCCAAATTTTTTGAATATATTTTTCTAAAGTATTTTTTACTTTAATTTTTGAAACGCCCGTATTGTCAAAATTCCCGAGAAGTTTTTTTGAATCTCTCAGTAGTTTCGGAAAAATCTTATTTTAAAAATTTATTTTATAGAAACAACAGCGAATAATACAGAGCTGTGGGGTCTCCGACTCCAGCAATTTGAAACTCCAAGGCTCTGGTCTGCTCCGACTCCAGCATTTTGAAAATCCAATATTAAATAAAACCATTTGCGTAGGTATCATTTTCATAAGCAACGAAAGAACTTGAACTGCGTATATATGTCATTGTTGGAATTGCAACAGGAACGTCAACATCAAACTGACATACGATGCCATTTCCCCACCTTATAAATGTCTAGTACTTCCGTTGTCTATTTGCAATAATTTTGATTTTGATGTGATTTGTGATTTTGGAGAATTTTTTAACGATGCCAGTATTAAACAATACAAACAATATGAGAGACCAGGTATCCCATGACAAATCGATTTAGACCTAAGACAAACTGATTTTGTCTATTACGGTTTAAAAATGTTTATTAACCGAAAAAAGTCGATCAGTAAATTCTTCTTTTCGAAAAGATTGACTTTGGATGGAAATGCTAAACTTGGAGTCGTTCAAATTTTACACGACTTCAACTCCAACTCCGAAATATCCCAGACCCCGACACCACATCATTATGAACTGAAATTTATAGATATCTATTGAGGTTAGTACTTTTACCTTAGAGGTAGATATTTTATTTTTTGAATGAGTACACACTGAAACCAAACTATGTACATGTTTGCAACAAACTTCAAACATTCATATGTTTGCAAGTCCCAAACATACTTGTATTTAAATACAAACATGTGTGCCTTAATGCGGACATATATGCGTTATATAACATCCATAGACTTACGTGGAAGCATTCGGTGTTTCTCCCAAACCTCCATATACTTACGTGGAAACATGTACATATTTCCTACCAAACATAGTAATATTTAGAAACAAATTATTCTTTGATTTCAATATATACGTATTATTTATTATAATTAATTTTATGAATATAAATCCACATTTATAGATAATTAATACAAAAAATTAAAAGATTTTAAACGGCCCTTTTACAGACACTTGCATTGAATTAATTATTTGTTTTTTTTTTTTATTAACCCAACACTCAGGGGATACAATCTATAAATGCAGTGCATTGTGTTGGCGAAAGAAAATTGAGGTAGTGGAGAGTGGAAAGAGGGAGTAGTGCCTGTTGACATTTGCCTTGAATCTTTGTATGTCACAATTCGTGGGAAATACACTAGCCGGAAATTTATACGCACTGTACGGCTGAAGAACGAATTTTCTCTATAGTGTGTAGTGCGGTCAACCGGCCACTCGATAAAAAACGGATAAGAGTTCCGAGAAAGCCACGTACTTCGGCTAACTATCCTCCCGTATGGCATAAGTTGACGGATGTGCGAGGAACACATACCGTGGAAGTATCGATAGTATTTCGACGATGCTCAAGGGAGGCAATAGAGTTGGATACCCTACTATCCCCTATTAACACCGTCACTCTCCTCTGAACACGCTCGAGAAGCTCTAAACAGATTATATTCCATCTCTGGCGTGATGTAGGTGGTGTAGATATTGAGAAGACCAGATGAGGTGAAGTATTTATTGCACCGCTTTAAAAAGTCTAGGCTCTTGAATGCATCTTTGGAAACTTGAAATACATGTTTTGCCCAACGGACAGCACATTGTATTTTCATGCCCACAATATCAAGAGCGTCTGATTCTTCAATATCCACACCGTCCATAGACAATGACGACACACCTGGGTCAGCAATCCGTTTATGCGACAACAAGCAACACTGGGTATTACCCGTTGCTCTTTTATTTGTTGTTTCTTTGTTGTCTCTCGCGTTATTGTATTCAGGAAGCTTCAACTATGCAGTGCTTATCAGTGGGCGTTAGTACAACAACAAACCATTTAACAGTTCACGCCTTTGTTTAGTCTTTTTTTACTGATCAAGCGCTTTTGATATCCTCTGTCCGATGAACTATTGACGACTGAATACATGAAACTTCATCTGCAATTTACACTCACCGGCAGATAGACTCTCTCGTTGTCCCTATTGTATTTTCTTGCTCTCGAGAGAGAGCATAAACAGAGCAACAAACTCAGCTATATACACATATAAATTTAGGTTGCAAACACACATATTATAACCCATTGCTTATTGCGTCTCAAACATGTATTATTGAATAGTAAACACAATGTGTTTGCAAACAAGTATATTATATTTGCCACGAGCTCCAAGCATACATTATATTTTCATCCAAACAGCCAAAAAAACACTGATTATTCAGCGTGTAATTATTGGAAGCAATCGACCTATGAATTCTAATTTATTTATGATTAGGAAATTTCTTATCATTTTACTACAAGTACCAGACAACCGCACTAAAATGGATACAGAGTGGATCAAAATATTCTATATATATATTATGGAAGACAATGCACAACAAACTGAAAAATATATTTTTTGTTGTTTGGATTCAAATATAACGTCTTCGTAGCTTAAAAAATAGTACACTTGTGTCCTAACACGTTGTGTTTGCTATTTAATATTACATGTTGGAGACACAATTATTAATATGTTATAATTTATTTTTTCTTTTTGTTGCAAACGTCTGAAAACAGAAACGCAACAGACAACAAAAAAAACAAAGAAGCAGCAGATCTTTAATTCATGAAAACAATGCATGCAAATATATGCATGATTCCTGCAATATGCTGCTGGGTGGTTTTCTTTCAATGTGTAGCAGGTTTAAAGATGGGAATCGATTATAATTATTGTCTATAACCCCTTTGGCAAAGAAAAACATAAACATAAATTATTTTCACGACCAGTTTTTGATCCGAAATATTCAATAAATAATAGGTGATTCATTTCGAGCTACTTTTGCTAGTAGTGATATTATTACTGATGCAATTGTTAAAAAGTCATGGTATTTTTGTTCAGTATAGTTTGTCATGTCATTGTAGAAAAACTTAGACCGACGCAGCGTCTACATATTATTCAGCTGTATTTCGAAGAAGATCCACTGTGTTCCAACAAAAGTTTGTACAGCGATGAAGACAATTTCTGGCTGAAAATAAACCTAAATATGTTCAAACCCTGTCACTATAACGAGACAAAAAGTACGTTTGGTGTGGGTTATTGGGTAGTGAAATAGTGAAAACATTGGTGCATATTTCATCAAAAATCAGGCCGACCTGAACATAACTGTGACTGGCGCCCGTTATCGTCTCGTGGTAATGGACCTAACGGGCCTAAAATTTAATGCCGTGACCTTGAGAATATTCGAAATTATCAAAATAATGCCACTGGCCACACTGTCCATGGTATCATGGCATTAATGTGACAACAATTTGATAAATTTCTATAACTGTACGCTTCAGATCGGCGAATTGCTTGCCTATATCATGTGATATTACACCTCTAGTACTTTTCATTTGGGGCTTTACGATTCCGGATACGATTAAGGAATTGGAAGCCAAAATCACTCGAATCAATCGGCAAATACCACTTGAAATGCTCGAACGCGTCACCGAAAATTCTAACCTCAGACAGGACCATCCCAATAAGAACAAAGTCGTACTCGGATCCGAACCGGATCCGGTTTGAATCCTACATATCGGATTACGTTTTCGCTGATCGGATTCGGATCGTGTACAGGACCGATTTCGCTGATTTCATTCAAGTAACCAAGATGAAATAATTTTGTGTGAAGATTTGTGTTTTGGAGTATTCGTACACATATAGTGAAATTTTATGGCGATCATTTTTGTACAACATTTTGACCACGCCCCCCGTCATTTTCGATCAGTTTTTTTGCGAGTTTTCAAAAAAAAAAAGTTAAAATTATGGTTATACGTGACAGTTAGAGGGTTGATTTGTTCCACAAGTATGTTTATCTGAATCTTTTCTATAAAAGTTCTGAACATAGTTTATACCTCGGACGTAAGGAACACACAAGTTTGCATGCCGATATGTTGCAGGAAAGATCCGAGGGGCGGAAATTTTGACCCGCCGTTAAAAAAAAATCTGATCAGATATGGCAAAACGCCGATACAGGTATATTTTTTTTTAGACCTTTCTACCAGAATCCGTTGACAGAACCCCATCATTTTGAAAAAAAAATTAATTTTGTTTCACAGTCACAGTGGGAACTTGGAAAAACTTTTACCAAATAAAATAAAATAATTGAAGTACAAACGTAAAATGTTCTTCTTCCTGATTTCATTCGCTTCGAATGACAACTTTGTTTATGTTTTTAAAAGGTTATCGATAAACAGTCGACGTCGTCTCAAGATAGTTACAGAATGCCAAACTATCGTTGATGTGACGACGATGTTGACACGAAGTGATGTTGTCATAAACACGACAACCGAAATAAGAGCGAATGTGTCCATGGTATCTGATTTAAAAGAAAATCAAAAATTAAATTAAATTTAATTTTAATAATTTAAATATCAGATGTTGACATTTTATTATCTAAAACAAAATCAGATACCATGAAAACATTAAAAGAACGCAAATATTGTTTCTGAAATAAAGTGAGTTAACACCGTCTTCTTCCTCCAGGGGCTTTAATTATTACAAATAAAAAAAATAACAATTGACTGCCAAAGCATCGCAACTGAATTATCAGACCACCCCTTATTATATTGCCCCAACGAAATTAAGCCATATTATTTGCTGTCATTTTCGATGCAGAACAACGTTCAAAATCGCGCAAAAATGCTATCTATTTCCGCAAATGAAATTTGGCCAAAAGTTAAAGAATTCAAATACAATAAACGAACGACAGCCACAAATTCAAATGCATACGAGTAACAATGAAATAAAAACTTCAAAGTCCTTTATTGCGGTTTTGCCTGTTTGCGGTTGATTTGGTTACAATTTTGTTATACACCATACCCGGCAAATATGCAACTGATTGCTTGCTCCGTTAGTCCTTTTGCCAATCCTCTCATGTCTATTCATAGAACTAAAATACATCAATTTGGCCCCCTCTTCCTAACTCCTTAACAGTTATTTATAACAAAATTGTACAATACAAATATAAATCGCCAAACCAATACGAGTAATGTGTCCTATTCCAAAAATGTTATAAATAAATTGAGCAGTTAAATTGCAATTACTATGCGGTTGTCGTACTAGGGGGCGAGGGTTGGCAAATGTCAATTCTAAATGAATTATACAAAATTATTATATTTTTGTTAACAACAGGATACATTAAAACATCTAAAGGGACCAGACAATGGAGTAGTAAAATCAATATTATATATTAGAACATTCGAACTATCAGATTTGTTATAACCCACCATGAATTGTTGTATTGGATGTACAAATACGCAGTGAGGAAATGCTATTGTAACTGCAAATAATTGTGGGTCATTTTAGTTGTGGATTAAACAAATAGTTAAAGTAATTTTGCAATATTAGAAAGTAGATAATCTAATGGCATGTGCCCTACAAAAGGTTATTGAGTATTGTTATCTGGCTCTTCAGTTAATTTCCGAAACACTATTTTCAGGATCACTGATTGGTGCCTATACTTTTACACCAACGCCCAATGGGTTTTCGAGAAGCCTTCGAACTTAATTCAGCTATTTATTAATCTGAACAACTTTCAGAAGGGCTTAGGAATAAAGACAATGAAATACTAGCAATCACAACGAAAGAAACCCGAAACAAATTGGTATTCTCTCTCAGTTCTATTGGAGGTTGGAATTACAGACTCGATAAAAAAATTAAAAATTCAAAATCTTGTAAAAACAAAACGTAACAAATTCGATGGAAAGCGATTACACAGTGCAGCACCAAAATGTTGAACCAATTGAGACCCTCAAAATCTGAAAGCTTATGATGGTAGAAGAAACCCCCTAGCTGAGTTTTGAATTATTATCTAAGGTTTTTTTAAATTAACTTTTGAAGTTTTCGACTGGGGGTAGATCTTAGTACAATTTTCAAAAAACATGTACTGATTCTTAAGTCTATATCTCATGAACTATTCGAAATATTGCTTGTCTCTCTTCGGCAAATTTTTAGCTCTTAATCAGACCTAAGAAATTCCTTGAAATAAAATCAAAAAACAACTACATCTTACTCAAAACAACAAAACTGTCAAAAATCGTAAAATTTCGTCATAGAAAATATAAGGACACTTCAAATATTTTAAAATATACTCTTAGAAAAATTGATGTATTTGAACATAAGGAATGAAAAATAAGTACACTTCAATATACAAGGTGGCGCAAAAGTAATCCTCCTATCAGAAAATGCTATAAATTTTGCGATTGGCCCCTAATGTCAGTTCTGTTTTGACATTTGTGTAGTAAACACATGCGAAATACACGTTAATAAACAATGTTACGCTACACTGCTCCAGAACGCGGAATTTATTTTTTTTTTTTTTGAATTTCGTCGCAGATTTATTTGAATTTCGTCGCAGATTTCCTGGCCGTCCAACGCCTACTGGTGAAACACTGCGACGTTTAGCCGCTCGCCTCGAAGAGACTGGCACAACATGAGATGCTGCCAGGCGTGACAGACCCCGGAGTAGCCGCTCTGCAGAGAATATTGCTGCTGTAGCCGAGGATGTCATGGATGCGCCGTCGACATCGACCAGACGACGTGCTACGCAAATGGGTATCAGTCGACGGTCTTTACAGCGAATTTTGGTACAAGATTTGAAGATGTTTCCGTACAAAGTCCAGACGGTGCATCAGCTGTTAGCTGCTGACCGCCAATCGCGTCTAACATACGCTCAAGCCATCCTTAATCACCACCAAGAGGAAGATGATTTTTCATCAAAAATAATCATGAGTGATGAGGCCCATTTCCATCTTAGCGGGTACGTAAATAAGCAAAATTTACGCTTCTGGGGCACTGAAAATCCGCGTGTAACCCACGAAGAGCCATCACACCCGCTCAAAGTCACTGTATGGTGTGCTGTTTTCGCTGGAGGAGTCATCGGACCTTTTTTCTTCGAAGACGTCGCGGGCCAAACGGTTACTGTGAATGGTGAGCGCTACAGAGCAATGATCAACGAGTTCCTTTTGCCGCAACTTGATGAATTGGGATTGGAAAACATGTGGTTCCAACAGGACGGTGCAACGGCACACACTGCACGTGCCACAACCGATATGCTGAAGGATGCATTCCCGGGCGCCTAATCTCCCGTTTTGGCGATTTGCACTGGCCAGCAAGATCGCCTGATTTCACCGCTCCAGACTTCTTTTTGTGGGGCTTTTTGAAGTCGCGGGTTTATGTCAACAAGCCTCAGACTCCTGCAGCTCTTAAAGACAATATCCGTCAAGAATGTGAGGACGTATCGCCGGAAGTTTTGGCCAAAGTGATGGTAAATGCCATAAAAAGGGCTCAAATGACAATCAACTGTGGCGGCGGCCATTTACATGACATCATATTCTCGACTTGATGTAAAAAAAATTAAAAGACCAAATAAAAATAATCCACAAGAAGAATCAAAGTTTTTCATTTTTTTTTTTAAATTACAGCCAAAAAACATCGGAAGTTTACTTTTGCGCCACCTTGTATATTGAACTTTAGTCGTCGCTTTGGGAGCTAGTCTCATCATTTGAAAACATGTTTCCGACCGTTTCGCTAGCTTTATTTTCGTATGAAAATACATTATGGCTAGACCAGCATAATTCCCAAAGCAACGCATTTATTTTTTCCTCTTTCAACCGCTTTCCATCGGGATGGTTACTTGGTGGAAGCGCTCACCTTGCTCTTCAGATTCTATTGGAAATTTTTTTTCGAACTCTGCCAAATGATTATTTAAAAAGTGAAGTTTTAATGTCATGGTCACACCGATTGCTTGGAATGACTTAACCATATTTTTTACTAAAACTTTCTATTCGTCGCCTCGATGTTTTTCTTAAGACTCTTTCAATAAAAAACTCAAAGGGTTCCAAAAAATTTCATTATTTATTGGAACGAAGTTCCTTATCGCACGTTGTAAACAAATTTTTTTTAACTACTGTATTACAACTCATTATTATCAACTATATTGGGTACTTTTGGTTTCGTTTGGTTTAAAGGGAAGTTTTCTAGGTGGAGCCTGTGTATTACACATTATAGTTTTGAACCCAATAAAAAGTACATTTAGAAAAGCCAAAGTGCAAGACTGGCATATCCACGAAACACAACCCTCAGCATGGAATTACATTTGGCAGCACTCTTACACTCGTACTTTTGGTTTGTGTCCAGACTAACATATTTCTTGTTTAATGGAAAATTTTATTGGTGGAGCCCGTTTATTATATATTCTAGATTGAACCGAATAAAAAGTAAATTTCGAAAAGCCAAAGTGAAAGAAGTTTAAAAAAATATCATCTTAAAGAAGTACCTTTACTTAGAAAAGTAAAATTTCTTACAAAAACTATATTTTTTTTAAAAAAAAAGTAATTTTTTAAATAAGTACCTTCTTTTAAAAAAAAGTAAATTATTACAACAAATTGTCTTTTCTTAAAAAACTAAATTTTTTTCAAGAATACCTTTTTTGTAAAACAAAATAACATTTCTTGAGATAAGTACCTACTCTTAAAAATGTATCCGTTCTTTCGTAAAAAAAAGCTTTTCTTCAAAAAAAAATACCTTCTCTTACAAAAAATACCTTTTCTTACAAAAAATCCTTTTGTTCTTAAAAATA
The DNA here is from genome assembly GCA_963931995.1 of Phaonia tiefii. Lineage (NCBI taxonomy): Eukaryota > Metazoa > Arthropoda > Insecta > Diptera > Muscidae > Phaonia > Phaonia tiefii. The sequence continues at coordinate 31,282,401 of OZ008368.1, forward strand.
AAGTACCACCTTTTCTTTTATTGTCTTGATATAAGAAGCCTCCCTTTAAATAAGTAAATTTTCTTAAAAAATATCCTTATCCTAAAAAGAGTACCACTTCTTTAAAAAGTACCTGTTCTTAAAAAAGTATTTTTTGTAAAAAAAAACTCATATTCTTAGGCTCTTTCTTAGTTTAGTGACGGCGACACTATCGAGTATTCAGCCATGGAAAAGCTTCTCAAAATACCGTTCGGAACCGGTGTAAAACTGTTGGACCCAATCAGTGAGTGTAAAACTAGAACGTGCACAGCTCACTGGTTTGTGAGAAACTCTTCCTAATCCTTACACGGGATGTAAAGAAAAATCATTTTTTTTTATTTTAATAAAAGAAGAACCACATATAATACATATTCTAACAAAAGGCTTGAAAATATACGTTTTTTTAAAAAAAATACATTCCATAAATAAAAAATTTCTTATTTCTATAATTTTACAAAATGAGTTAGTTCCAACGCCTTAGTCGTGTTGGAACTAACTAGTACACAATATATAGCGAAAGGAACTTCGTTCCAACCGGGTGTCCCCTGAGACCTCATGTAATTTTTTTTTCTATTTTGTTCCTATTTCTTTTAAGAGAACATACCATTTTTAATATCGATAAACATACAATTGAAAGTGATTTCTTGGACCTTTATTGCATTTTTCTCATATATTGTCTGGTCGAGTTCGTAGCAATTTCGGAAATAACTGTGAAAAACCATATAAAAATAAGACGAAATTTTACGATTTTTCGACAGTTTTGCTGTTTTGAGTAAGATGTTGGTCATTTTTTGGTTTTATCTCAAGGCAATATTTGTAGATCTAATTAACAGGTAAAAACTGGCTGAAGAGAGAAAAGCAATATTTCGTACAGTTCGCGAGATATAAACTTAAGACTCAGTACATGTTCTTTGCAAAATTTACTAAAATCCTCCTCCCAGTCGAAAACTTCAAAAATGAATTTAAAAAACCCCTTAGCTAGTAATTCAAAACCCAGCTAAGGGTTTTTTTCTACTATCATAAGCTTTCAGATTTTGGGGGTCTCAATTGGTTCAAGATTTTGAAGTTGGAAAATGTGCTACTGTGTTATTACATCTTCTTCATGACTTTCTTAGATGGTGGTACAAAGGAACAATCCCGTATAATGTGTAAAAAACATTAGACTTCAATGATAAAGAAATGTCTATTAACACTTTTCCCCATTTGTAAAGAATTAAATAAAACCTTCAGATCACTCGGAAGAACAGACATGAAGATATCTGCAACCAACGTACTTACTTACTTAGGTGATCTCAATCAGCCTAGCGCCATCAAGAGCATTACAAATCCAGTACAGAAATTTCAGTCAGGTGAACCGACTTAAACATACCCTCACCCGAAGTCATCCATTGCGACCGAGTTCTATTGAATATTGGCACATTTGCCAGATATCGTGACTACCAGCCAATTGTCCGATCAATATTTTTATGGTACAAAAATGGGCATGGCAAAGTTTTTCATCTGTTTTTACACAGTACGACACAAAATATTGATCAGTACCAAATGTTGTTAAGATTGGTTGTGGCATATCGGATATCGAGTCGGCCAGCCGGAAAACCGCCCACCTTTTGTATGGGAGGTACGAAATTGGGCGTGGGCATTAGTTTATCTTTAATTTTTGGGAAACATTGCCGAGTATCGAATTTCATCAAGATCGCTTGTAGTCTACGAGAGTTATCGTGTTGATCAACTAGTTATCCGCCCAACTTTTGTGTGCATTTGACTAAATTTTGTCTAGTACCAAACTTCATAAAGATTGGGTCGATGTTGAGGGTGATATCTTGCCGAACCACATCTTCTTATGTATGGGACGCATCAACATGGGCGTGGCGAAATTACCCTTGTCTTACTTGGTGACTCGCCTTTGATGACATGAAGCCTATAACCTAATTTCCTTAAGATCGAAAGTGTTTCAAGGGACTTATCGCACTGGCAACACGGACGACCAACAAGCTTTTGAATGGAAGGTACCAGAAGGGGCGTGGTCAAAATTTCAATTTTCAATCCCAACCTATGTTAGGACAAATAATAGTCCTAACAAAATATCATTGTGATCGGTAAATATTTATGGAAGTATGGGAGGACCAAAATAGGCGTGGCAAACCCACCTTTGTCTTAATCGGTGACTGACGTTTATTGACATGAAGCGTAATATCCAATTTCATTAAGGTGGGAAGTGTTTCACGCGAAATATCGCATTGACAACCCGGACGACCACCAAGCTTTTGTGTGGGAGGCACCAGATTGGGCGTGGCAAAACGACTCATTTTCCATAGAAGACTGGGACTTGATTAAATTTTGTTTAGTACCATATTTTATACGGATTGGTTCGGTTTTGCGTGAGTTACCTTGCCGAACAACCAGCCGGCCGAACATCTTTTGTACTTTTGTATGAGACGGGCCAACATGAGAGTGACAAAAACACCCTTGTCTTACTTGGTGAATCGCGTTTGATGACATGAAACCTAATACCCAATTTTATTAAGATCGAAAGTGTTTCACGCCACTTATCGCATTGGCAACACGGACGACCACCAAGCTTTTGCATGGGAGGTACCAGAATGGGCGTGGCGACATCGCCCATTTTCTCCAATAAAGTACATATTATTAACCAATGTTTGAGTTGAAGCTAATCACATCTACCAGTAAAACGTTTTAGAATAAATATGATTTCGTACTAAATGTGTCGACTTTTATGGGAGGTACCAGAAGGGGCATGGCCAAACCGCCAATTTTCGATCCCAAACTAACCTTGGACTAATAACACAGTGCAACACGAAAAAATATAACCATATACGGACACCACTACGTGATAAAAGACCAAAAAAAAGTCCCGTGTCTCCCAGTTTTGCCCAAAGCCATGCACCTTTTTTTTATGGGCCCCCAAAGATTTGGGGTCTCGGTGCCATTTTTGCAATAAAAATTATCATTTTGTCAGGCTCATATTTTGCAAACCGTTCGGAATTTTGATTTACTCTCTGAGGGAAAGTTGTAGTTCTTGTCAGCCAGAAATAACATCTGTTTGCAAGTACAATACTTTGTTTAATTTCTAGGCTGAGGTTTTGCTTCCATTTTCGACATATAAGTTCATCCACTACCTCGAAATAATAACGGCTATCACAGTTGATCCATTCCTCCAAAAGGGTAGATGTTCTGCTCGTTGAGACCATTAAATTTGTCTTGCCCTTGTTTACTGACAACCCCACGAGCAGCATCTGACTTTGTCTGCTGATAGTTTTATTCGTATTGGCTGAAACTTTTCTCATGATAATCTCATTTAATATGTTGAAGAGATCGCATGATATGGTGTCGCCCTATCTGAGATGTCGCGTCGTACTATGTGGTTCGGTGAGATCTTTACCAATCTTTTCTCAGGGTTGCGTGCTGGTCAGTGTCATTCTTCAAAGGCGAGTCGCCTTAGCAGGAATACCATAAGCGTCCGCAAACACTGGGCTAATATCTGGTCAGCATCCGCTAACAATGTTAGAGGCAGCTGTTTATCAGAGTAGTGCTTCTACTCCAAACTAACTCCCCAACCAAGGATATGACGCGTACCGGGCCTACGGACAGTTTACAGTCGGAGGTATCTGTCTATCTGAAGGTGGCAGAACTGAATCTTGATGTCGTCGATAAGAACGACATCCCGTCCCAACCAAGAACTCGAGCGTGGGTTCCGGTGTCCAACAAAGATAGTGAATTGTCTGTCATACGCCGAAAAGTACCGGCGACCTTCTATCTGTCAATACGATGATTGAGAATTTCAATGACGCTGAAGGATTTCGGCGATGATTTAGTAACACTGAATCCCTTCCGTTTCCCAGAAAACCTGAAGGCGTCATTTCTGACGGCTTTTTTCAGATTCAAAAGCAAAAGCGACCTGAAAGCCACACCAAACCTAGCGAAGGTACACCGGCTTTTAGCGGAATGGAAGACATGAACCTGGATGAGACTAATCCGGTAACTACTGCAAGGGAAGTTACCACACTATCTGAATCCACACTCTTAGACAATTCCTTATGTAGCTTCCTGAAAGACACCGATGATGTCATAAACACACCAGTAGAGAAAAATTGAAGCCGCGAATACTGAAGCAAATGCAGATTTGACTGGCCCTGTGGCTACAACGCTGGATGATAAATCACTGAACAAAGTAAAGCTCACTGCTGAGCTCCAACAATACGGTGGCGGAGAAGTACGTAGCTGCTAATGTTGACGCTATTACAGTTAAACCTCCACCACTCTAAAAAAGTTTCTGCAGCGCCACTGCTCCATATACAAAAATATGGAGCCAATATCGTCTACATGTAAGAACCCTGGACAAATCAGGGCTGGATTAACGTGTATTCACATTTGAGCATATTTTTCTTAGCTCACTATTGTGATAGAGATCTTACCATTACCAATCTGCAGGCGGACAATGGCAACATCTCCTTACCGTTAGCTTAAATATCTTATGAAGATCCGGCACTCTGCCTGTTGCTGCTGCTGACGAAATTAACTGAGAAGGCGCACATGAATAAATAGAGTCAATGCCCATGAAACAAGTTGGGGAAGTAACAACATGAATGATAGAGGAGAGACACTTCTAGATTATGGTTGGCCCACTAACTTTTATGTTTGTATAGAGGACAATGAGTCCACTTTAATTATTAAAGATAGACAAGAGATTCTTGATGTCATCTTTGCCTCGCCTATTTGTATGTTCCAAGAAAGGTTTGTAGAACAAATTGAACCAAGTACAAACAAAGTTTGAACGGTTTTATGAAAACCTTTCCTCTCTTCGAACCAGCTAATACCGTTGAGGTTAACGACCTCGCCCATGCTCTCACCTCAGCTCTTAACAGATCACATACAGGTAATAAGAAACCTCCATGGTGAAAGAAGGCCTGCAAATCCGAGGGCGGAGCGAGACTGGAACATGTACAAAAATAGTCTTATAGAATATATGAAAGAGTTCAGGTCTTCCAAGAAGAGGTCTTGGAGACACTTCTACAAAAGAATCGAAAACGCGTTTTACACACATAACACAGGAAACTTGTCCGAAGATATAATATCTGACTCGACGAACAACCACGTCATCTCACATGTTGGAAGTATCGTGACAGAAGAAACACTATACTGGGCTGTAGGAGATTTTACGCCTTCACTCCTCTGGAATTTTCCTCCAACAGTCATCTGCTAGAGTTGGAAAGACCAGGTTGCACATTCGTACCATATGCTGACGACTTGGCAATTGCAGTGCAGGAAAATACACCTCCACATGCAGATATATGTTCCCTTCGAGTGCCCTTCGCTCTAGCTAAACAGAGGGATTGGGGGTTTTTTACGCCTGGCACCACTAGACTTTCCAGGAAGGCAAATGGCAACAAAATCGACAAACCGCCTAGGACATTCTTCGCATTGGATCACTATTCCTTATGGTCATGGTTCGATTTTGAGGGATCTTAGGCTATCGACAGTAAAAGTAGACTACATGACATCCACTTCAACTTTTGACAGAAACTTCTCCACTCATATCACGAACAGACAGGACTAGAAGGAATGCACACCAGGATGTAGAAGGTATTTATACTTCTCCACTAAGGGCTCCAAACTATATGGCAAGGTAAGGTTCAGAGTCTATTTTAAGAGCTGAATCTATGCCTTGCAAAAAAAAGGTACCGGTACATTACAGTGTGTGTTCAAGCAGAAGTCATGGCAATCAGAGAAGTTGCCCTATGGCTGGGACGGTTACGCTATAAACACCAGGGGAATCAACATCTACCCTGACAGTCAGGCTACTGTAGAGACCATTTAATCTGTATTCCTGACTTCAATGACTGCCCCAAACAGCGTCCGTTTCTAAATGATATGGCCAAGCAGTTTAATATTCACCTTATATGGGTGCTGGAGCACAGGTACATTCCAGGCAACCATAGACCAGATGAGTTGGCAAGATTACGAACTACCTTATATGTTCCACTGGGTATGTAACACGGGATTATGACCCTTTCTGCATTCAAGCTCATGCTTAAACCCGAAGCCCTCAGACATGAGAATGGTAGATGGTCTCGTTTCACAAAATGCAAGATTACTAGGCTAGTTTGGCAAAGTTATGAACTAAATCATACGCAAAAATTGATATACAATCCTTGTCAAGATATTTCTATATTAGTGGCTGTGATCACTCGACACTGGTCAACAGGCAAACATGCTTCTAGACTTGAAATCCCAGTTCGTGATTATTGCAGAAGCTGTAAAGAGGACTATGTGACCATCATACACCTCAGATGCTACTGCGCGACCTTTTGTATGAGTAGGAGAAAATATCCCACTCATTTTCTTACTTCATTTTGGATCTAACAGACATTCAGGCAGTTAAGTTGAATGGTCTTAGGACCATTTTTCAGAATACTAATTTGTTCATCAGGGAACATTGCACGTCTTTTGTTCACCACAACATTGAATATCGCGATGAGGTATCACATTTTTTGAATGTCCATTAACAATACGGGGTAATTTTTTCAGGTTCAACAATGGGAACGGAATACGACGTCCCGTGGTACCACAATGGTCCTCCTTGGACTAAGTACATTACTTGTGACAGCTACATCTACGCAACCAAACGTAAGCCAACATTTTCGAGTAGTAGTCAAGCAAATCACATTACTTATATAAATTAAAAGGTATTGTACTGTCACAAATACTTACCACAGACTGACCAACTGACCAACCACAAACCGCACGAGTGCATTAAAAATTTATTTCAAATAAATTCAAGGCTGACCAGCGATTCGATACAAATGTCCTTCTTCATATCGTGAAGTATCATCAGGGTCGACTACATAAAGGCGTTACATGAATAAATGTTTTCTTTTAATAATATTTACATTTGTGAAATAGAGGTTACATATTTTAACATGAGTTTTATAGCCACAATGAAATAAAGTCTACAATGCGTATGATTAATAAATATTACTGACCAACAAAATACTTGTGAGCGTATGATTAATATTAATACAATTTATGTGAGAGAGGCGTTGCGTGCGGTGAATGTATTCAATTTTACTCGCATTAATTTCAAAAGTAATTTGTTTTAATTCAAAAATTTAGTATTTAGATTGAAATATGTAGCATACTACTTTGCTTCATCATATTATAGATAAGAATATGCCTTTATAAACTCTATTTGGTCGACAAGTTTTATATTGTCAATGCAAAAATGTTTTGAATCTTTTATGGCTATAAAGGTTGCATCTTTAAAATTTGTATGTAATAAATTCTAATAAAATATATTATTATTTGTTTAAAAACACCTTATGGACATTAGCAGTATGTCCTGTCAAAGTATCTGTACAGTTACATATTTCAAATTCAAACCAAAGTCATAACCATAACTGTTAGCTAGCTCTAACTGTACGACAACCAGGTATCATGATAATGGGGGTATATATTTTTATATCAAAGCTATTTAATCCAGTTTAGTTTTATTTGTGCCACGAAGCTTTTCTTGAATCAAAATGCTTTGCTTCCCTAAAGTAGCGACGTCTAAATCGAAACCGAACAATTTACCAGTCTTACTGCTATGAATATGTTTAACGGTCATTAGTTTCCAAACATATTACAAACAATAAAATACACTCAGTATTCGCGGTGCTAAAACTTTTAGTTAACGGATATACGAAAACATATTTAGAAACACCGGAATTTATTACAAAACGTCCAAACAAATAAATACCAAAAACCCGGGCGAATATGAGCTGTTCACATAAGTTATAAAGGCCAAACACTCAAAAAACGTGGTGCAAACTTCCTCAAGTGTGCGCGCTTTTTCTACAATGGACTCATATCTAACACGCTTTATACAGAAATTACCCTTCTTTTCCGAATTCAGGTAAAGTTATCCATATCCTCGCTCTCTTTCTCGTAGCCATTAAACCAAAAATATTCATAAATGTTGTGGAGGAAAAATTATTTCATTTTGGGGTAAAAATAAATCATGACCTTTCAAAGTTTGGAAAATCGTTTAAAAACTTTTCTGTTTTGTTGCGAAAATCCACAAACACTCGCCTGAACTCAACATTGTGTGCCAATCTACAATTATTTATAATTTTCTCTGCTCTTGCAAAAAAAAAATAAACACATTTAAACTTTCCGTTTGATTGTTTTGTACACAGAGCAAAAAACAACAAGTTCGTAAAAACATTTCCCACCAAATTGCAGGAAAAAAGTGCAATTTCAACCTTGAACTTTTTTGTTCAACCCCCCCCCCCCCCCTAATACGCATTCAACTTTAAACATAAAACAGCAAACAGTTTGCTTTTTCAACAATTTATAATAATTCTGGTAAAAATAACAACTATAAGTATACTATCGAAAACAAATGCAATATTCACATATAAATACTCTGTATTGTAACACATGTAACTTATGGAAAAATGCACGCATATGTGTCTGAGACTAAAAGACATACACAACGGATTTCACCATTTTATTCGCCTTAAATTACGTACTATTTTCATTTCACCACCTCCTTAAACTACAAAATATTCGCAACAACGAACTCCCTCCTGAAAGTATACACTAGTTTTAACACCATAATCCCCTGTACACCTGACAGTATGTCATGATACTTGTTTCAAATCTGCATACATACGTATTTACACATTTATACTTATTCATACTACATCATTGTGATTCGCTCACTGACAATGGCGCGTGTTGAATGTATTAACCCATTCCATGCTCATGATTGTAGGTGATAATTCTTCATACGCAAATTTACTTGCTATGATACTTCAGTTTGCTTCATATGATTGCCTAGACTTAAGTTCATTTTCTTGGAATGTCTTAAACATATGCGATTTAATAATAACAAAACTTAGTAAATTTGAGCGCGTGTTATATATTAGGGAAAAATAACAATAATCAGGACCGTCTTATGCCAAAAATTATTGTTCCAAAAACTTTTAACATGAAACCATACTATTTCATTATAACAATCTTTAAACGATCTACCCAAAAATGGTAGGCCAGTTTAGTTTATAATTCACTTTATAACACATCAAATCACTTTATAACACTGTCAAATATATATTCGAAATCTTTATAAAACCTGGGTACGATGTATTAGGTTTCAGCTGTATTTTAAAACCGAGCAAACTTTATAATGAACTGATACACATTTTGGGCACTTTATATTTTGTGGATGTAACTAATTGCCTTGGCATAGTATTTTGTGGTAAAAAAATTTCAAATTTATCCTAAAACAACTTTTGCCCGGTACCTCGATCCTGAACGAAAGCCAGTCACTCAAATTCGGCTGAAACTGATTTCATCTAAGTCAAAACGTTCCCCGCCTTCGAAATATACTCGTATAACTACATGTATGTGTTTGGGGTAATACTTTCGACTCTCTACTCTCGGTCTTTTAAATCTTGGGCAGCAAAGGCTGGATGCCACGGGCGTGTTTATAGGTTGCAGATAGTGGCAATCCCCGTAGCAAGGCAGCTGCCCTCAGTAGCCAGCAGACTGCTCGGCGGTGGGAGTGGAGAGACTCGAAGTGGATCTATCTGTTGAACAGTCCTATGTAAATATCAGATATAGTAGTAGTTCTACTCAAATTGGATTCATCGGTCTGGTTCTACCACAGACTATGGTTTAAAAGCGGCATTTGCTGATACCTTGACGTCTCAGCAACGATTCAGTCCTTTTCATCAATTGGAGGGCTTGGGCGTGATCTACCTTCCTACTCCCCGCAACCGTGGGACCAAAATTAACGAAATCGGATAAAATCAGAAACAACTGGAAAACATACTGGCCCCACTGCACTGATAGAAAAATCTTCATCAAATTTGATGAACCATTTTCAATTAGATGAACCATTTCCTCATTTTCCAACCTACGACACATTTCCTTAAATTGATGAAGAACACTTTGTCAATCTTTCATCCATATTTTGTCAATAGTTTATGTTGATACAACGACAACGTTACATCAAAATGATGCATATTATTAATAAACTTGCTGTACATCTTTCGTCATTTCATAATTTTTTGTAAGGTTGTTATCAGCTCAATGTAAGATTGACATCAATTTTATGTTAATTGGTCACAATTTTATGTAAATTGGTTGTTAATGTGTAGCCAAACTCTATGGACTATTTTTCATCGGAAAAAATTCACAAAGAGAGGGTATAAGACCACATAAAAAATGCTCATAGCGTGGATATTGCTGTTTGTCCGTTGCACTCTTTTCTATTATGAATTTTTTTCCAACTTTCTACCTGGTTTTTCGCACGTTATGGGATGGGGGCTGAATGACACAGAAATTAAAAAACATTTGCTTTAAAACTATTATGCTACAACCCAGTATTATCAACTAAGTTGGTAACTTTTGGTTTGGTTTTTGTCTAGACTAACATATGTTGGGCAATTTCTTGTTGAATGTGAGGTTTTCTTTGGGGGAGCCTATAACCAATATTTAATATAACTTTTAATTTTAAACCCAATAAAAAGTAAATTTAAAAAAACCAAAGTGAAAAAATACTTTAAAAAAATTAAATTTTCTTAAATAAGTGCCGTTTCTTAAAAAATGTAAATTTTCTCAAAAAAATACCTATTCATATTCTTAAACAAAGTACATTTTCTGAAAAAAATACCTTATCATAAAGAAGTACCTTTGCTTCAAAAAAGTAAATTTTCTTACAAGAAGTACCTTTTCATAAACAAAAGTAATTTTTTTAAAATAAGTTACTTTTCTTGAAAAAGTAAATTTTCTTACAACAAAAAATTAAAATTTCTTTAAAGAGTTCCTTTTTGTAAAACAAAATAAATTTTCTTGAGATAAGTACCTACTCTCAAAAATGTACGTATTTTTGTAAAAAATACCAATTCTAAAAAAAAATCCCAGTTCTTAAAAAAATTTTCTTCAAAAAAAATACCTTCTCTAAAAAAACCTTTTCTTACAAAAATTACATTTTTTAAAAGTACCTTTTCTAAAAAATAAAATAATACCTCTTCTTTTCTTTACTTGAGATTAGTAGCCTTTCTGAAAATAAGTAAATTTTTTTAAATAAAATAACCTTTTCCTAAAAAGAGTACCACGTCTTTAAAAAGTACCTGCTCTTAAAAAAAGTACTTCTTTGTAAAAAAAAAATCATACTCTTATGGCTTTTTCTTTCAAAAAGTACTACTTCTTAAAAATTGTACCTTTTCATTAACAAATCATTAACTTTTAATAAAAGAAGTACCTCTCTTTAAAAAAAAGGAACTTTTCGGGAAAATACACATTCTTACAAAAAAGGACCTAAAAATATAATAAGATACAAATTTTTCTCAAAAAAAAGTTTTTCACGAGTTTTTTTTTACAAAAAGTAACTTTTCTGAAAGATCCATTTAAATTATGGTATTTTTCAACGGTCGCCTAAGGCGTGTTGGAACTAACTGGTGCATATTATATAGCGAAAAGAACTTCGTCCAAAGCGGGTGTGTTTTTTTCTCTCTTTATTTTTTCAATACTAAATCTGTATTTTTATTGATGTAAAAAACGTTCATCAATTGAATGAAACTGAAAAAGTAGAAGGCACAATTAACAATTTTCAAACTGAAGAACTATTATGATCGATTTGATGTAAATATTTCCTTTCAGTGTACGTTCACGTAAAACGATGCGATGACTAATACCAACACGATGGCGATGATTACAATCACACAGGGGTCGAAACATGCGCCTGACAACAGGTCGCCTGATGAAACTCCTCCGAAGGCAGTGGTGAGACACTTTTTACTTCGATTGCTGATGGTAGTACCCACGTCCTACAAAGGATAAGCCGAGTTAATCTTTAAACTTGTATTAGGGTAAAATTATATTTTTTTTGGTCAATATGGGAATCAAGCTACATGTGATGATGGGCACAATTAGGAAAATATGTAAAGGGTGTGTCAGTAAGGTTGCACATTTAAAATTCACAGTAATTTTTTTTTGAAAGAAGAGGCAGCTCTGAATTTTAGCAGCTGTCACATGTGTTTATACCGATTATTAAAAATGCAGCGCTTTACGAAAGAACGACACGTTATAATTGTGAAAAACTATTACAAAAATTTGGAAAGTTATGCAGAGACCGCTCGAAAACTTCGAAGAATTTTTAGTCGAGAACGTGCACCTAATGTGTCAACCATTCGAAAAGTGGTAAGTCTCCTGTGCGTCGGTCTCTTGGAAACATTGCTGTCGCCGAAAACCCGATAACATCATTTCGGCATCGTTCTCAACAGCTTCAAATTTCACGAAGCACTAAGCAGAGAATTTTGACAAAAGAACTCCACCTTCTTTTACTTTTATTGACTATTTTACAGCCTTATGAGGTCTGACGTCTTACAAATATTAATTAAACAAACAAATTAAACAAATTTCAACATATTCTTCCATCCTTCGTCTTTTCTCGCCAGTTGGTAACACCAAGGATACGGAGGGATTCTTCTGCCTGGTATTTCCAGCGGAGTCTTGGTCGTCCTCTTTTCCTGCTTCCATCCGGTACGTTATCGAAAATCTTTCGCGCTGGCTCATCTTCATCCATTCTGATAACATGGCCTACCCAACGCAATTGGCCTAATTTGATTCGCCTAGCTATGGCCACCTCAGAATACAGATTATATAGCTCTGCGTTCCAGCGACGTCGGTACTCGCCATTTTTCCCTAACAGGACCATATATTTTACGGAGAATTTTTCTCTCGAATACTCCCAGGTGTTTTTCATCCGCTTGCGATATGACCCAAGTTTCGGAGCCTTATACCAAGACGGTTGTGGCCGTCGGTGGTTCAATGGTTAGTGTGCGGTTAGTCTTTCGGCGGGGTCACCTCGCATCGTGACGGCGACACTATCGACTATATAGCCATGAAAAAAACTTCTCAAAATACCGTTCGGAATCGGTGTAAAACTGTAGGTCCCAATCAGTGAGTGAAAACTGGAAAGCGCACAGCTCAGTGATTGTGAGAAGTTCTCCCCTGTCCCTCCATGGGATGTAATGGGAAACCATTTTTTTTATGCCAAGACAGGTAAAATGAGAGTCTGATATAGCTGGACTTTTGTCCGTCGAGAGAGGGCTTTGTTCCTAAACTGCTTGCTGAGCCCAAAATACCAAATAGCATCACTTTCAAGAGGACAAATTTCAGCTTACTCAGGAGCTCAAACTAGCAGACCATGGAAGGCGTCGGCAAATCAATGGGTAACGGAGCAAAGTGAAGTCAATATCAATTTTTCAAAAAAAAAATTTCATCTTCTCCGATGAAGCGCATTTCCATCTAAATGGCTTCGTGAATACACAATATTGTCGAATTTAGGGCTAAGAATGTCCTGATACAATCCATGAGAAATAAAATGCACCAAACGGGGTTTGGGTCAGGCGGTCTGATTGGGTCTTACGTTTTTGGAGATGAGGCCGAAAATGCACTGTCTGTGGACGGCATTCGTTGGTTGGCTGATTGGATTACGTGGTTGCTAAAGATACTATTTATCATCAATTAGTGTCTTGAGTCACCGCTTTGCATACCACATCACTCCGGACAGTCTAATGTACCGTGTCTATATCCAACCATTTAATCGGGGATACCTCATTAGATCCCCTAGATCGATCACATGTCTCTCTATGAGGTTGTGTAGAAAGGGACGACCTATAGTATTTAGGCGTCTATTCATTTGAGCCGGGCAACTACAGAGGAGATGTACCACCGTCTCCTCCTCTTCTGCGTCTTGGCAGGCACGGCAGTGGACTTTACATGGAAGATTCAGTCGTATTGCGTGATTACCGATGGGATACTACCCGGTCAGCACGGCAATTAACCTTGATTAGATCCCCCGATTGTGTGGCCGTCGGTGGTGTAATGGTAGTGTGCGCGGCTCTTGTACATGAGATCCTGGGTTCGATCCCGATGACCACCTTACATTTCTTTCGACGACGGTCACCTCGCTTAGTGACGGTGACACTATCGAGTATTAAGCCATGAAAAAGTTTATCAAAATACCGTTCGGAACCGGTGTAAAACTGTAGGTCCCCATCAGTAAGTGTAAAACTAGAACACGTACAGCTCACTGGTTGTGAGGAGCTCTCCCTAATCCCTATATGGGATGTAACGGGAAATTATTCATTCATTCATTCAGATCCCCCGATTGTGGCTAATTAGGCAGTTAGTCCGGTGAATGTTATATTCTGGCCATGTGTTTCTAGATATGTGGCACGTTTTCGTTCTATCCCATCTGGTCTTTGCTCGTTCAAGGTAATGCAGGAAAACACATCTTTTGACCCACCCTATAGGCGTTGCGACTGACACCATATGGAGTTCGGTGGAAGAGGATCCGGTACTGGATAGTTCGTCTGCCTTTTCGCACCCAAGGAGACCCTTGTGGCCTGGTATCCAAGTACGAACCACATTGCCCAGTCGAGCTAGCTCGACAAGTTTTTCCCTACATTCACTAACGAGTTTAGATGTAGTGTTGTTAGTGGCTATCTACTAATATTTCTATTCGCTCTCTTCTCCGCTGTAGGCATTCGTTACAGGAACATGGTAACGTGATTATTGTGGACTCAACTAGACGTCATGGATCTGGACAACATGTGGTTTCAGTAAGACGGCGCCACCTGCCTACCGCGCATGAAACAATCGATTTATTGCTGCAACGATTTCCTAAACAAGTTATCTCAAGCTTTTCTGATGTCAACTGGCCACCAAGATCAGGCGATTTAACGCCGTATGATTTCTTTCTTTGGGGTTTTGTGAAATTTCGAGTTTATTCGAATAAACCAGAAACAATTCCTGTCTTCAAATCCGAGATCCTATGCGTCATCGGTGAAATACAGCCACACCTCTGTGAAAAAGTCAAGGAAAATTTCATGAAAAAAGCAACGGCCTGTCAACAGAGCAGTGGCGGGCTATTGGAAGGATACTATATTACATACTTAATCGGAACATGTATTTTTTACAATCCAATAAAACAAATCAAAACTGTCTCAAAAATACGTGTTTTTATATTAAAAGAAAAAGTGCATTCTTACTATGATACCCTTTAGTTGTAAACAATTGTAATTCTTTTCAAAAAAAAAATGGTTTCCCGTTAAATCCCATGAAGGGATTAAGAAGAGCTTCTCCCAAACCGGTGAGCTGTGCGCGTTCTAGTTATACACTCCCTGATTGGGGCTTAAAGTTGTGCACCGGTTCCGAACGGTATTTTGAGAAGCTTTTCTATGGCTAACTACTTTCGAGGCGAGGTAAGCGAGGTGACCGTCGTCGAAAAAAATGTAAGGTGGTTTGAGCAGGGTTCGAACCCACGTTCTCATGTACAAGAGCCGCGCACACTAGTCATTACATCAGCTGCGGCCACATTTTAAGTTAGATAAAAGTAATGCTAATTAGAATCTAATGCAAATGGGAACACCCCCGACAAGGACTGCAAGCAAATCTAATGCAAATCTAAAGCAAATAGAAAAACTCCGTTTTTATAAAACCTGGCGCCTAATGGGTTAATATCGAAAGGTAAAATACACTAGCAGGCAAATATAGATATATGTATATATTTGCATATGTGTAGGTTGGATAGTAACTTTATGCAGACAGGATACATATAATGAAATAAGCGAGTTTGTCAGTAAAAATACTGCGTTTCAATATCATTACAATTTCAGTTGTATTCATGAAAGAAAATTTCATATCTGGATTTCATAAAAAAAAACAAAAGAAAAATGTTAAAACTCCAATTGAAACACTAACAACAAAGGCAACCAAGAACCTAACAAACAAGGTCATGTCAACAAGGTTAATAAATATTGTACACATACATAGTTAAATGTATGTATGTTACTTACAATATCTGCACTACATATGCATCATACGCACACACACTCATACCCATATTAGATGTAAACAACTACAATCCCAACAATTACGGTGTTCAGTTTCTCATTAAAATAAAATAATTGGCAACAAACAGAATAAGAAATACCAACAAATACAACCAACTTAAGTTAACAATTAAAGAAATCGACTCCATCTCTTCCTGATCAGCTATTGATTTTCCTAAATGCCTTTGACGATAACATGGGAATTGAAATCGAAGTTGTATAATTAGACCGGAAATGAAGGAGAAGTCAAAGCCACCAGCAGGTAAATGGCAAATCGATTCAATGCAATTGGTTTGTTTAAAGGTTTAACCCATTAAGGGCTAAATGGTAATTAAGGCAATATAAATAGCACTTGTAGACAAAATAAATTAAATAAAATACATAATATAAATATAAATACTATGTGTATAACAATAAATAGCAAAAATTGAAAAGCCAAATGGAAGAAAGAGAATGGTAAAATGATTTGTGTGCAAATGATTCAAAATCTTTAACTACCTAACCCTTTTAGACTCATATATCCGGCAAGGTATGTAAAAATACGTATTCTAATAACACACAGTTCCTGAATCCTTTATAGCTTTAAACATTCTTCAGAATTCCATTTAACCTATTACCTTTAAGGGATTAAATACCACCCTTTCTCTTGTAAGTTCACATACACATAATAAACCCCTTCTCCCTAAGCTGTTTAATTACCAAAAGTTTAACCAGTCAGCGAGTCCCCACTCGAGTATACTCGATATCACCATTATGATATCCTTTCCATTCGTTTGCTCTTTACCTTCCAATGAAGCATTCAGCAAACACGCAAATTGCATGCTTTCATCTATTGCTGACAAAACTTGAAAATCACGTGGCTGTTCCACAAAGAGTTCAGTGTATTCATTGTTCGAGCTAAAGGAATTGTAATTCCTTTGGTGCTGGCAAACAAGAGAATGCAAATACAATATTCGTATCGTAATGCGAGGACTATGATTAATAAAACCACAAAAAAATTATGCAAATTTCTTCAACAATGAAGGTAAATAGGTTCCTATGTGTGTGTGTGTATGCAAGTGTGTATGTGTATAACAACAATATAAGTCAAAATAATACCTAATAATGCCAGTTTATTATAAATGAATTTCAATTTGGGTTAGGGAAACGCCTAAATGCATGCAACAGAACAAAAGTTTGTACACAAGAAATCTGAAGCATTATGAACTGCTGTGAAAAATCGTAATACCATTTACGACATTTCTTTAGATATTTTTTCGTGGAAATGAGGGAGTTTTTTTATAGGATTTCAATGGAATTATAATCTGGTCATTGAATTGAATAGAAGTAAATGTGAACGCGATTTTGTATTGTTCTCTTTGAAATACAATTGAATAAAAAACAAGGATTTTTTATTGAATTTTATTCACTTTTGAATGAGCAGCTTGGTTGGTTATGAGATCACTGATGCGTTTCAAGTTAATTAGGTGCCCCTGTCACTGAAGCTCTTAAAACTAGTGGTCACATTATTTTGTCCTTTAAAGGCGGATGAGCCATCAATACTGGTCAACGGCGAATCAAACGTACATAAATAAAAATCAATTTTCGATACACTGCATTTTAGTCAGCGTCTGATCCATAAGGATGGCTGAAACATAATCATCCTGGCAGTGGGTAAAATACAAAACCACCGTGGTATGGGCTTGTCTTCCGCCACCGTAATACTTGGCAATGAAAATACAACATGAGAATGATAAACATGAAACCCCCTATTTGTTGACGACTCCGCAAACGTTATTAAAGCAACAATTTACAGATATGCTCTTGGAAATTAGAACACTATACAGATACGGTGCCACTATCCAACTGGCAGATGTCGTCGAGAATTATAAGGCTGGCATTACTGTTATCCAGGAGATGCGATGGACAGGTCATGGTTGTACAATGAAGAAACACTGTATCACATACTACAGATTGTAACGTGGTTTTGTCAAAGGCTGAGGTTAGCTCAGTGATGTGCAGGGTCTTTCGTTAGGATGCACTAAACCTTTCGAAATAAGAAGAGAATGGTTTACCCTTATTTTAGGTTTGAATTCAGATTTTTGTATGATACAAAATAATTTAATTTACAGAAACAACAGCAATTTATCCACACGTTGAAAACACACTTCTTGAAATAGTTTGGAACGGTTGAGGATACCCTTTGATAACACTCCTTTGTATTCGATCTGAGAGCCCTTTTCTAGGAGCGGTTTGACAACACTCCTCTGGGACAGTTGAGAACACTCTTTTAGGATTGGTTTACCATCACTCTTCTGGGAATGGTTTGAACTCTCCGTTGGGTTCGGTCTGAGACCGGCTCAAACACGGTTCGGTTCGTCCTCCAAAACGGGAATATTATATTCGGATAAGCAGAACTTGATCGGATTCCCGTCGGTCAATAACAGTAACGTGGAATAGTCGGTCTAAGCCACTATGGCGACATAGGCAACCGAAGTCGCTATGGTGGAATAGTCAACCGAAGTCACTATGATGGAAAAGTCAACCGAAGTCACTATGATGGAATAGTTGATCGAAGTCGGATAGTCAGCGTAAGCCGCTATGGAGGAATAGTTAACCGAAGTCGCTATGGTGGAATAGTCAACCGGAGTCGATATGGTGGAATAGTCAACCAAATTCGCTATGGGGAAATAGTCAGTCTAAGCCCCTATTGTGTAATAGTCAACCGAAGTCACTGTGGTGGAATAGCCAACCGAAGTCGCTATGGTGGAATAGTCAACCGATGTAGCTATGGTGGAATAGTTAACCGAAGTCGCTATGGTGAATAGTCAGCCAAAGCTGCTATGGTGGAATAGTCAACCGAAGTCACTGTGGTGGAATAGTCAACCAAAGTAGCTATGGTGGAATAGTTAACCGAAGTCGCTATGGTGGAATAGTCAGCCTAAGCCGCTATGGTGGAATAGTCAACCGAAGCCGCTATTGTGGAATAGTCAACCGAAATAGATATGGTGGAATAAGCAGCCTAAGCCGCTATGGTAAATTTATTTAAGGGAAAAGTTTTACTCTTGATTCCTTTCGGAAATAGAGTTCCGAGATCTATACACAACCGTATCGGGTTGTATGCTTGGTAGCTACTGACTGCTGATGCTGGTTAAACCCAACATTAAGTACTCCAGTCCCATTGATGTGAATGAGAATTACAGCGAACCACTTATTGTTGTGTGGTGGCTGTCGCACACTGACCATTCTTATCAGTGTGTGTGGTCGTTCGTTACTGATGTTGACTGGTATGTATGTTTACCATACACTGTCGATAGAGCGTGTGTGTGCCTGGCTGGTTGAAGTTTTCGGTGTGAGTGATGGCTGTTCGCGGGTGTTGTTGGCTCATTGAGGCGATCGGTATGAGTCATGGTTGTTCGTAGGTGTTTGCTTGAATTATGTACGGGCGAATGATGATGTCTCGTTACAAGCTGCCATGAGAAAAGCATGAATTTGGTTACGGAATTGTATTTCGCAAAAGACTTCGGCATCTAGTCTCAAGGTTCAATTCCGTGGATCAACGTATAGTCAACATTCCCAAAACCATAAAATATTCTAAAATATCGCTAATCTGTGTAAATGCCCCGACAGAAGGAAAAGACGATGACACCAAGGAAATGTTCTATGAGTGCCTAGAGGAAACATAGGACCGCTGCCCTGGCCATGACTTTAAGATTGTTCTAGGTGTTTGAACCAACCATCGGTAAACACAGTATATACCTCAGATAACGAGATGAGGCGGTTAGATTTCGATGCGGTAAAAAATATTATTAGGCTTCTTCCATCAAACGAAAGCCCAGATTAAACACCTGATAATTGATGGAAGGCATATACTGGTGTAATGGACGTACGTGTGATTCGAGTAGCTAAGATCGATTCGGATCACTACCTAGTTGCAACTACGGTTCGTACCAGGTTAAGCAGAGCGAAAGTCGTACGACACAAGACAGATAGAAAGTTGGACATCAAAAAGCAGCAATTATCAGAGTCAGCCAAGGTCTATGCGGAGAAGCGCACTCAGGTACTGGCTCAGAACGCACTCCCGCCTGATAATCCTGGAGCGCAATGGAAATATATTTCCCACTCTATGAAAACTGCTGCAGAGACCGTAATTGGACATTTAGATTGTGACATTAAGATTGTGATAGGTGATTTTAATGTTAAAGTCCGCAGGGAAAGTGTTTTTGAACCAACCACCAATAAATACAGTATTAATGTCATCACCTCCGATAACGGAATGACACTTCTAAATTTCGCCGCGGCAAAAAACATGGTTTTCAGTAGTACGAGATTCCAACCGAAAGACGTCCATAAGGCTACCTGGTAATTCTTGGAAGGCATATACTGGTGTAATGGACGTACGTGTGATTCGAGCAGCTAATATCGGTTCCAACCCGTCACAAACGTTCGCCCAAGGTTAAGCAGAGCGAAAGTCGTATGAAACCAGACATATAGACAGCTGGACATCGAAAAGCTGTAATTACCAGAGATAGTCACGGCCTATGAAGAGATGCGTACTCAGCTACAGAACAAACCCCCGGCACAAAACAAACCCCCGCCTCATGATCGGGAAGCACAGAGGAGTACATGTCACACTCTATGAAAACTGCCGCAGAGGCCGTACTTTGTCATGAAAACCCGATAAAAAACAAACCAGAGTACGACGAAAAGCGTTGGATACCAAGTAAAGTTGAGAACGACGCACGTGTGGTAATGCCGTAGTCAGTGGCAACGGGAGCCGAGACCGAGCGGTATATGAAGAAGAGGAGAGAGGAAACCTATTTACTTAAAAAGATAAAATCGTTGTGGAGAAAGTGCGACTGAGATAATTGAATTTTACAGAAGTAAGAATGAGGCCCTTAAATTCTATCGAAAGGTGCAAACTCATACCAACGGCCATGGATTAGAGCCCCTCCTTTTGTAGAGATAAGTACGGGAATCTTGCCGCAGATGTGCAGAGTATGTTGAGAATTTGGAGAGCTCACTTCACTGCTTTACTTTTCTCAACAGACTTTAATACAGATGAGGGTGTGTGAGCAAAGACAGGACGATGGTGCCGACTGCCCCTCTCATAGCCAAAGCGAAGTTAGAATTTCGGATAAAGCACACCAAAGCCGGCTGAGCTGTTTGAGGCTGCTGGCTATGTGTTGGAAAGATGCATGCGTCAGCTCAAATGCAAAATCTGGCTAGGCGAATACATGTCCGGCGATTGGAGACTTAGAGTACTGTGTCCTGTTTTCAAAAAAGGGCACCCTAGTATATGTAGGTGTTAATTGCGCATGTTTGTTGCTGCCAATATCTGTTTGGCTTTTGGGGTGGAAAATCAACTATCAACAACAAATCCTGGAGAAACCCCACGAAACTGAAAAATCGTCAGCTGGCACCTGTTTGTAGATTATGAGGCTGCCTTCGATAACACAATGCGGGGAAACTGTACCAAGCTATGCCGGAGTTTGGTATTCTTGTTAAGCTGACACACCTTTATAGAATGATACTGACCGACACGTAATCCTCATTAAAGATTGGTAAAGATCTCAAAGAATCATTTATTAAGAGGTAAGGTCTGAGGCAGGATGACACCCTATCATGCGATCTTGCCAACATATTAACTAGATGTCGCACAGATGTTGGCAAAATTCTTGGTTAATGGGGAGTTTTTTAGATGGAGCCTGTATCCAATATTTAGTATACAGGGTGATTCAGGAAGTTCCGGACAAATTTCTTCAGTGTATTCCTTGGCTAATTTCATGAAGAAAAGTCCACTAGGACCATGTCCGAAAATGCAAGGATGCGAAATGGCAGCGGGTGCAACATTTTCGGATTGGCGATCGGAGGGTATTAGGGTAAAGTTGCTAACTTCTGAGCCAGTGGTCGGAGTTTTGGAAAGGTCTTTAAGAGGCCTTTCAGAATCAATAAAAAAAAGTAGAAAAAAGTCAAATCGCCGAGATACAGAGCTTTCGGAAAAAATGAGAAAAAAATTTACATAACCTCAATTTGCTCAGCCAGATGGCAGGTAACTTATGTTTTTGAAAGATAGCCATGCGTCTTACCATTCCAAAATGACCTAAACGAAGCCCATACGTCTTACCGTTCCAAAGTTATGACCATTTTACTGAAATGCAAAAATGTTTGTTTTTGTATACCTATTCATATCCTTAAGTAAAGTACCGTTTCTTAACAAAAATGTTGTATCTCACAGAAGTACCTTTGTTTAAAAAAGTAAATTTTCTCACAAAAATTACCGTTTCTTAAAAAAATTATTTTTTTTTAAATATGTAGTACCTTTGCTTAAAAAAGTACATATTCTTACAACAAATTGCCTTTTCTTAAAAAACTATATTTTCTTTAAAGAGTATATTTTTTATGAAACAAAATAACTTTTCTTGTGATAAGTCCCTAGTTTTAAAAATTTACATATTCTTGAAAGAAGGACCAATTCTAAAATTCTTGAAAGAAGGACCAATTCTGAAAAAACACACAATTTCTTCAACAACATACCGTCTCTTAAAAAAATACCTTTTCTTACAAAAATACCTTTTCTTGAAAATAAAATAATACCTTTTCTTTTCCTTTCTTGAGATATAAGTAGCTTTTCTGACAATAAGTAACTTTTGCTAAAAAAAAACCATTTCCTAAAAAGGTAGCTCTTCTTTAAAAAGTACTTGTTCTTAAAAAAAAGTACTTCTTTGTACAAAAAATGCATGCTATTATGGCGTTTTCTCACGAAAAGTACTTCTTACTCCTTCTTCCTAAAAATAGTAAATTTTCTTAAAAACAACATTAGTTTTTAATAAAAGAAGTACCTCTCTTTAAAATATTACCTTTTCGGGAAAATATAATACATATTCTTACAAAAAGGAACTAAACTATACTCCTTTTTTTAAAAATACATTCTATAAAAAAAATGTCTTAAAAAAGAGTTTAACATTTTACAAAAAGTATATTTTCCTAAAGATCCATTTAAATTATCGTATTTTCCAACCGGCGCCTGATTTTTTTGTTTCAGTTTTTGTATTTTAGCGTTTCAGATATGAAGCAACGACATTAAATTTCTTAGGCTAAAATATTTGCCACCAAAAGTTGACGGGTGCAGGGGTCGTGGGTCGGGCATCTCTTGATAAAAATACGTGTTTGGTTTCCTCACGAGTTATTTGCAATTTCAAATTTACTTCCCCAAACTCAAATTTCGCTTTGTTAAGCCGGAATCACAATACAAGCAACATTTTCAACAGGTGTTCGCAATGTAACCAACAGTTTACTTCGAATCGAGATGTTTGTTCTAACAGGTGATACCAGTATTACGGCCAATATATCAAGGCAACAATAAAATATATTTTGTTTTCGTGTCAAAGTTAACACAAATGTATGTCAAGAATAAAGGTAAGCCAGAAATTAAAAAAACCAAATACTTTTGAATTTGATTCTTCATGTAATGAACAGAAGGATAAGCAAATCATTTAAGTGGTTCTTATAACACAACCTCTATTAGTCACATCATGATTCAAATGTCGCAAATATCACATCCAGGTTTGTATTTTGAATATTAAAAAATGTTAATGTATTTAAACATATTTGCTATTAAAAGACTCTACAGATAAAATTACGTTTTATAATGCATCTTTTAAAACAAATGGGTTGAATTTTCATTGATGTTTTTAAGTTTGAAAATTAAATTCGAAGTACAGCGCCATCTGCCGCTTAATAGTAGTTTATTTATTCGAACAAATATGTTGCTGGAGTAGAAATAGACCAACTTCGGCGACAATTTCCGTTTCCGTCCTATCCCACCTGGCCTTTGCTCATTCAAGGTAATGTAGGAAAATACCTCTTTTGACCAACCCTATAAGCGTTCCGACTGACACCATGTGGAGTTCGGTAGAAGGAGATCCTGTCCTGGCTAGTTCGTCTGCTCTTTCGATCATAGGAGACCCTTGTGGCCTGTCATCCAAGTAAGAACCACATTGGCCAGACGACCTAGGTCGACAAGTATTTCCCTACATTCACTAACGAATTTAGATGCAGTGTAGGTAGATATAAGTGATAGAAGATCCGCTTGGCTATCTTCAAATATTCCAATGCGCTCTGTTCTCCGTTGTGGTATAAGTGCGGCGTGGCCTTCCTTGATGGCCAGCATCTCCGCTTGGAAAACGTTGCACTTGCCTGGGAATTTGAATGATAAATTGAGGCATTCCTCTCCAGGAATGACACCCGACCTGTTCCACATTCAATATTGGATCCGATAGTAAACACTTGGATGTCAAAACCTGTCAGTGGTTCCCCTTTATCCTACTCTATTCTTCTAGGAAACCTGATGTCGAATAGGTTATGGAACGTCAATGAAGGGGTACAGTAATCGGTGGTTATATTGAGTTCTCTTGAGATTTACTGTAGTATTCTCGCATGGAACAGTAATCCGTGGTTATATTGAGTTCTCTTGGGATTCTTTGTAGTATACTCGCATGTACATATGCGTTGTTCTTCCAGAGTCCAAGAGCGTTTGGTGGGGTGGCACTCCAGGCCGCACTAGCTGTGATGTGAAGGTCGATTGGTATAATATGAAGCATTGCATTAAGGGCTTTAGCTGGACACTTCCTCATTGCCCCTGTTATGCCGATGCAACCTAATCTCTATACTCTATACAACAGCTTCATGGTGGTCGTCTTCCCCACGACAGGCCACCATACCATTGTCCCGTGGGAGAGTATACATCTGATTATACTAGTGTACATCTATAGCACCATTTTCGGTCGGACACCCCATCGGCTTCCGAATATTTTACGACAAGCATAGTACGCAACGGTGGCTTTCTGTGCGCGGTGCTCTATGTTACGCTTCCAGGATAGTTTAGGGTGTAGAATCACTCCCTAGTACTGGGCTTGAGTTGATACTGGAATCTCTATTCCACTTAGCCAGCGAGGATTAAACTTTGGTTTCGTGGTAAAAAGCATGACATCAGTTTTCCTTGGATTCACTCCAAGACCACTCCCATTGGCCCAGTAGTTAAGTGAATTCAAGGCCCCATTCATGATTTCGCTCAACACTGGTGGGAATAAACCAGACACCATTATTACCACGTCATCCGCATACACCAAGGTTTTGATCCTCATATTTTAGTAGTACGAGTATTTTACAAAAAACCCCGGCGGATCAATCTACGCACTGACTACGAGGGTCTAATGACTAACATAGCTCCAACCAATCACCTTGGGAGGCGACATAAAAATTCAATATTTATTTTCTAATCGCTGACATTCCGTTCTTATATATTCAAATATTTCTTGAAAAATCTTATTCCAATTATAAAGGATGTTCGCTGACATTCCGTCTTGAACAAATTGTCTGGGAATGCGGTCATTTTATTAGGAAACTTCTTAAATTCCCACACCCTTCTGTATTCCCTACCTAAGAATTCGTTACATCGCCCGTTAAGCCTTGTCAACACCACACAAAGGGGTTAAAACTTAATAAAAAGCAAAAATACTTTAAGTTATTTGAAGGCAAAACAGAACTGATAAAAGGAACTAAAAAAAAAATAATGCTAAAATGAAATCACAACACTTGGCAGGACAAAACAAACAAAGGAAACGTTGGTTGAGAAACCCGCAAACCACAAAGGTCAAAAGCCGCATGAAGGACTAACTGACGATTAAAAAAGAATAAAGAAAAACACTGGCAAAAAAAACTCCTCCTAGCTACCACAAACAAATAAAAGTTGGAAGAACACGTAAAGGAAGAAGAAATCAAACCAAACACGAACACCTCGAAAGTTTCTACTTAAAGGATTTCCATTTCACTTCACAAAATGTCTGGCCTGTTCATGTTGTAGAACTTTCTTAACGAGCATTGAAAATCCCTACTTCGGACATGAAGTATAAAGGGGAAATGCCTGTAAGAGGTGGATTATAGTGAGAAAATGCGTGTTTTGCTGGTATAAATTTTGCACATATTTAGAGCAATAAAATAAAATTTAATTGTAGACCTTTTGAGAAACAAGAAGGCAAAGTTCCACGGCAAATACGCGACTGTGGTCACAACAGCAGCAGCAGAAAAACAACAATACCCGTAGTAATAACAATCCTTTTTTCACTCTCATTTTAAGAACCCTTTAATAACGGTTGTTTCGCGATATTTAAATACTTTGTTTCTTAACCCTTTGATGACCACACATTTTCGGCCGAATTGATTTATTTGTTTTCGAAATTTTTGTTATCCATGACCTAATAATAGCTACGCCGCCAAAAATGGTACCAACCAATATCATTTTCTTTTTTGTGTACATTTTATTCCATTCTAGGGCAAAAGCAAACATACTGTCCAAACATTTGTTCCACCCATGTACATTTTCTATAAAGTATGGTATGGATTCAAAGCATACCTGGAGTGTCCCCCACATGCGCATTGATTTCAATCCGTTGCATCCCTTCGAACTAAGACCACTTTTTTGACCCACTTTGCTGGTTCAAAAGAGTCAAATCGGATCAGTTAGAGATTTGACGCTTACTACACTATTTTGGTATTTATCCTCTTCTATAAATCACCCATGGATGCACCCATGGATACAGATTTGACGTCTACCACATTATCTTTGTCCTTATTCTGTTCTACAAATCACATGTGGATACATTTGAACAATTATAGGTATCAAAACGCCTAGACCCAACATACTTGCCTGTGGTCGTCAAAGGGTTAAATTTGGTTGGTTTTTTCTTTTGTTCAAAGCAACGAACGAGGGTGGGCAAAAAAGTTTT
This sequence comes from Phaonia tiefii, assembly GCA_963931995.1. NCBI lineage: Eukaryota > Metazoa > Arthropoda > Insecta > Diptera > Muscidae > Phaonia > Phaonia tiefii. Next base: position 31,309,093 of record OZ008368.1, read on the forward strand.
CACAATAGTAAAGAATACACTTATGACCGCTTATGTTAAATATCATACCAAAATTTTGTGAAGTATTAACATGATTACACATTAATGCAACGCTGGGAGAGTTTTCTAAACTCTTGACTCGACACTATTTCCATTTATATATAGCAATCAAGTGGCGCGAAGATCACAAATCATTAGAGAGACGAGATACGACGAGATATTATACCCGAAGTTAACGCAAACATAACCTGCAATTAGATTCATTCGACGAGCATATTGTCGAACTATGCGACACGAACTTGAAACTCTCAATGGCATATACTACACACCTGCACAAGACGACTTGAATGGCCATTCAAGACATTTGTTTTTTTTTCAAATCATGTACTGTATCGAAGTTGCCACAACCAAGTACTTTGGGATACTGTCGGCAAATCGTTCGTGTATATGTGTATTTGCGAGTACATAAAACCAGAATATGATGTGAAGCGAAGTAGAAATAGTAGTATTGTCTTTTTGTGCTCCACAGCTTTAAACCCATGCACAAATGCTTTTTTTTCAGAACACTGAAGTATTTTCGAGGGGCTCAACGTGAAATTTATGTTGAAACATAGCACTACATTCAAAAATCACCACTGACGGAACGAGCTCCAACCCCCCCCCAACTTGCGTAAGTGCATGGTTGTACGTTACGATAAATGCTACCAAACCAAACAAAAAAGTATTCTGTGGTAATTTGATGGCAAAAACATTAACCATGAAATTTATCAACATTTTCGGAATTTGAAATTTTAGCACTTTTTCCCAATATTCTAGAAAATATTTTTAATATAATTCCCCATCATTATCGTGGACTTGATTACAGACAATCCAATTATTAAATGGTGAAAAGTTAGCAAAATTTCGCAAACTCTAAGGATTCCAACAACGAGTTAAAAAAATTCAGTTTTTGAAAAAAAAGAGAAATTTCATGTTTTTCAGTTTTTTACAAAAAGGACATTTAGATGAACCAGTACCTCGTTTCTGTAGTTCTCGAATCGAAAAAGTTTTCACATCAAGCATGAAACAAAAAATTCCATCGTTTCTCGATTTATGAGTAAAATATGTTTCTGTATATCAATTCGAAAATAGGCAACACTGATGACATTTTTATTGGAATGTTCCAAGAAATCTGTCAAGTAATACGAAAATATAAACAAACAAAATATGCTAGTACGAACAACAAACAGACGGTTTTTTAAGGGATTCCCACTGCTTCTTACAATTTGTGTTGAAATTTAACCATCCAAATGATCTCTGGCAAATTCTAAATTAGTTGACATATATTCAACTATATTTTCTTTTTGCTTTTTTGATTTTTCTGTAATATTTAGGACAAATTAATTGAAATAAATTGAAATATATGTGACAGAAAGTTTTCACAAAACAAATGTTGTAGAAACAGTCACATGTGAGAAGCTATTTTGTGTACCGATTCGTAGCATTTTTGTTTAAATTCACATGTTTCATGTGAAAACTTTTTCGATTCGATAACTACAGAAACGAGGTACTATAGCTGCAACAGTCTTTTAGATAAAGTCTATACGCTTCCAAGCAAGTATGACACGTCTGACCTCCTCCATGATTTCATGGCGAAATGGTGATTGAAATTAGGGCACATCGCGGAAAAAACGTTAAGAAGGCCAAATATGGGTGCAAGATCATTAATAAGTCAAAATATGAGAGAAAGAAACAACTCATGTACTCTAACCGTTTTGAAAAAATAGGGGCTGACGAGTAGATATAATAATCGGTTTTAGGAACCGGTTTCAAGACCGTGCTTTAAAGCAGGTTCAACGCACGGTTTTAGAAACTGGTTACAAAATTTGAAGACTTGTTTTCATGAACAGATTTAACCCCGGTTCCTTTAATTTTAATCCGGTTTTATTAACTGAAATCAGTTCTAATTATCTATATTTGGAACTGGGTTTTTGAAACGGGTCTTGAAACCTGTTTAAACCTGATCTAAAATCGGTTATGTACCTACTCGTCAAACCCGATTTTTTGAACCGGTTGGATTACTTGAGTTTATTTTCTCACACATATTTTGACTTATTAATGATTTATTAACTATATTTGGACATATTGATGATTATTCCTCGAGGTACCCTACTTTGACCCACAATGTTACCATAAAATCGTTTAGTACGTGTGATATGTTATACCATATTGAAAGGTAAAGACTTCGGCTAACAGACTGTTGTAGCTAGAATGCTATTCTGGTTACACTAATTACAACTTCTGGTAATAATCACACGAGGTGTCAGGGGACACCGGGTTGGAACGAAGTTCCTTTCTCTATATAAAGGGGTTTCCAACAGAGACGCTACAAAAGTAAATCGATAGGGACAGCAAACGACGCAATATTTTTCCCCGCTTTTTGACATTTCTCTTCAGTAGGGTTTGCCATTTCATCATGGAAAGATATACGAGCCAACAACGAGTCGAAATTATTAAAATTTACTACCGAAATTTGAAAAATTTTTAAGAGGCCTCAACAATCAGCGATGAGGCTCATTTCTGGCTGAATGGCTTGGTCAATAAGCAAAATATGCGTTATTGGTCAGACAGCAATCCACATGTAATCCATGAGTCATCATTGCATCCCGAAAAAATTACGGTTTGGTGCGGTTTATGGGCCGGCGGCGTCATTGGGCCGTAATTCTTCCGTGTTGATCAAGACCGGCATAGTACTGTGAATGCGAATCGCTACCGTTCACTGATAACCAAATATTTTTGGCCCCAATTGGATAATATGGACTTGGAGGACATTTGGTTCGAACAGGACGGCACCACAAACCACACAGCGAATGCCACCATCAATTTATAGGAAACCAAGTTTGGTGAACGTGTTATCTCACGAAATGGCCCAGTCGATTGGCCGCCTCCATCGTGCGATTTGACGCCGTTAGATTAGTTCCTGTGGGGCTACGTCAAGTCAATGGTCTATGCCAACAAGCCAGCGACGATTGATGAACTTCGTACGAATATCGAACGTGAAATTGCAGCAGTATCGGCCGATTTATGCTTGAAAACTGTCGAAAATTGGGTTCAGCGTCTGGACTTCTGCAAGCGTGCTCGTGGTGGCCATGCAAAAGAAATCGAGTTCCATACATAATGGCATCGAACGTACTTTCACAGGAATAAAGAATTTCATTGGTATCTAAAACCGGTTTTGTTTTATTTAAAAAAACTTTTGTAGCGCTCTTATTGAAAAACCCGTTATTACATACTAGTTAGTCCCAAGACGCCTAAGGCGCCCGTTGAAAACTACGATAATTAAATGGATCTTTAAGCAGACACTTTTTGTAAAATGATAAACGCTTCTTAGGAATTTATTTTTTTTATAGAATGTACGTTTTTCTTCAACATGTACATATATTTTTAGGACCTTTTTGTTAGAATTTGTATTATATTAAAGAGAGGTACTTCCTTTATTAAAAGCTAATATTTTTTACAGAAAAGATACTATTTTTAAGAAGAAGTACTTTCTGCAAGAAAATCCATAAGAGTGTGGATTTTTTTAACAAAGAAGTACTTTTTTTAAGAGCAGGTACTTTTTAAAGAAGTTGTACTCTTTTTAGAAAAGGGTTATTTTTTAAGAAAATTTACTTACTTTCAGAAAGGCTAATTATCTCAAGAAAATAAAAGAAAAGTTATTATTTTTATTTTTAAGAACAGGAGTTCTTGTAAGAAAAGTTTTTTTTAAGGAAGGAGATTTTTAAAAAAAGGTTTTTTTTAAAAAAATGTGAATTTTTTAGAATTGTTCCTTTTTTAAGGGTAGGTTCATTTTTAAGAAGAGGTACTTATCTCAAGAAAAGTTATTTTATTCTACCAAAAATTCAGTCTTTAGAGAGAAAAGATATTTTTTATTATTTAACAAAAAAAAAAGTTTCTTTACGAAAATGTAGTTTTTGTAAGAAAATTTACTCTTTTTAAGCAAAGGTACTTAAGATAAGCTATTTTTTAAAGAAAAGGTACTTTGTATTTTTTTTTTTTTTTTTTGAGAAAATTAAATTTTTTAAGGAAAGTCACTTATTTAAGAAAATTCCCCTTTTAAACTTCTTTCACTTTGGCTTTTCAAAATATACTTCTTATTGGGTCCAAATATTGGTTACAGGCTCCACCTAGAAAACTTCCCGTTAAACAAGAAATTTCCCAACATATGGGAGACATCTAGTTAGTCTAGACACCGTTAGTCTAGACACAAACCAAAGCAAAGGTAAACAATATAGTTGATAATAGTGGGATAATAGTGTTATAACAAAAGTTGTTTAATTGTTTTTCATTTTGCACCATCCCGCAAGGTGCGATAAGAAAGTTCGTTCCAAAAAAAACTGAAAAACATGATATTTCACTGATTGGTACCTACAGTTTTATACCGGTTCCCAACGTGGTAAGAGCAAAGATCGAATCCACATTCTCATGTATAAGAGCCGCGCACACCACATCTACCAAATTACATATTACATAGTACATAAAGTGCACACAAAAGTACAAAAAGTGTATACAGAATTTAATTTAATTTATTTATTTGATTGTAATATAAAAAGCCTTACAGGCTAATTAAGCTATATTGCATATCGTCGCTGTGCCAACGGAAATAGCTGTTACACAATTTTTTGGTTTGCTTGAGGCCCGAGACCCACTCTTGCACAGTGTTATTTAAATTTTCATGTTGGTTGTGCATAAATATTTACGCGACACAAATGTGTGTGGTGTGTATTTTCAGAGATATGAGAATGTGTCTACACATGTATGAAAAATATTAGTAAATCCATGTGTATACTTTTACTGTATATACCTGTTATCATTCTCTGGTGTGGTACTTCCCATCAACGAGTGGTTCTGCCAATATGTAATCGACAATGCCTGGAAAGTCAGGCATTGTGTTGAGAAAGACACTGTGCTATTTATTGACCAGGGCGATTGTTCCCTAAGCGTAACAGCAGTAGCGGTGCTTCAATGCCGAGTGGTATTAAATGTAGAATCATATTTAGTGCGTCAGTCAGTGTCAGTCTCAACGTACAAGTGACACACATACTAGACATTCGCTAAACTTTATACGGGATCGCGCAGTAGGTGGATTTCCGTAGATCCATCCACCAGACGATAACTTCATACAGTATTATCGGTCTAACTACTGCCGTATACAACCAGTGAAATATACGCTGTTTCAGACCCACGTGTTATTGATTTTTTACAGATTTGTAGCGCTGTCACAGCCTTTTTTGCTCTTTCCCGATTGTTGGGATTGAAGCTTAACTTCCTGTCGAGTAAAATACCTAAGCATTTTGAGCTTTCAGTGAAAGGAATTTTTATACCTTTTGCGGAAAAGAAACAGTTCCGTCTTGTTTGGGTTCACCCCAAGATCATTATCCGAATCCTATCTTCCGGTGATATGAATAGTTTTTGCGGGATGTCCCTAAGAGTACTTGGAAAATTCCCTTTAAGCGCATTGCCACGACATCCGCATTGGCAACAGCCTAAACAACCTATCTTCTCAAGATAAAGTAGAGTACTATTCATGGCGAGATTCCACTGCAGAGGCGACAATACGCTACCTTGAGGGGTTCTTCTGCTTATAAATCTGTAGAGATCTGTTGATCATTACCCAGCTAAAGTGTGTCTCCTTGTAAGAAGGTTATGAACAAACAACCTGATATTGCTGACAACCCCCAGAGAGAACCGCCATTACATCTACGCAGAGCAAAGGTTTGGTGGGGATTAAACCATTGCATTGGAACCGATTTTTGGTATTCGAGAACATCGACACACATTCAATTACTTCACTTCACTTACTCAACGTGTTTTAAATAGAAAGCCGAAGTTCCGCTACTTTCGTGGGTGAGAGCAAATCAGAATAAATGCAAACACAACCGCACTGAAATGTTTGATTTAAGTTACAAATGACTTGTAAGACAGAAGTAATCGAGAACAAAAGACTCGAAAACAGTGTACCCGTTAAAGCAGACAGCGAGTGAAGTAATTGAGCAATTTATGGTTGAACAAAGAGAACAGAAAAATAAATATATCAAGATCAGTATGTCTAACAGTAAATGCAAAGAAAACAAACGAGTTAATATTAATTTCAAAAACCATTTATTTTGTACCGTTTTTCTTTGAAAAGAATATTTCTAACTTCAACCATACATAGCTTTTTATGTCTATAAAAAAATCAATTTTTATCTTTCAAAATTCATTTACATTTAAATAAAAAAAATTCAATTAAGAGAAAAAACATTGTGTTGTCTTTTATGCAACAACAAAAAACATGTCTAATGAGGCCCGATGGTTCTCTGGAGATGGAAAGAAGTTTCTGCAAATATTTTCTTGTGTGTTTTGCTTGCGATATTTTTCGAAAATTTGCATTATAGTGAATTCTCAATTCAAATGAGATTTCGTTTGATGAATTTTTCAATAGCATCATTCCAAATAACCGCTGATGAAAATCTTTGGCTAGATCTGAAATAGCTATACGGTTTGCCAGGAATCATAGGGAAACATTTGCAAAACTCCTCTTTTAAAAAAAACTATATCTCTATTAATAGAGATATAGAATGGCATCGAGCTTGAACAATAATATTAAAAAGTACCAAGAAAAAGGCCGAATAAACAAAAATCATTCCTGATGAAGTAAGAGAAATGTTTTGAAAATGTTCTTATTAAGCACTCAATTCTACTTACATATATTTAAATACTATTCTATTCTATTGCAAAGCAAAACATATCAACAATTATAACTGTATAACATGTTTGTATGTATACACCGAATAAATCATAACTTCTCGAAAACTTGCTCGCTCACTTTTCGAAAACTTCCTCGCTTCTCGGAAACCTGCTAACTTCTCGAGACAATCGCTAAGCTCTCTGAGTTCTCTCTTGCTGTGTTTAATATATTCGCTCGAATCAAGAACTTCAGTGTAGAGTCGTTGGTGAAAATTTGTGTGCGTCATTAAACGAACCGGTTTGGGTGCTATCACTGACGTTATCGTTTTGTTTTTTACTAATTCTCGCTTCAGTGTACGCGTTTAACGCGAAGTGTTACAAATGTATTTATGCAATACTTTAGTGGGGATATTGAGTTGTGGAAACCATCAATATGAGGACGGCCGGAACGTAACTGTGACTGTCTGTCACCTTTTATCGTCTGTCACCTTTTCTATTTCAAATTAAAGCCGGTGATCCCAACCCCAACGTCATATAGTAGATTCAACAAGACGGCGCTACTTGTCATTCAGCCCATGAAACCATGGCTTTATTTTAACAACAATTCGGTGAACAGTTTCAAGCTTCGGTCAGGTGAATTGGCCTCCTAGATCACGTAATATTATACGTCTAGAGTTTTTCCTTTGGGGCTACGGAAAATCTGCATGGATAAGCCAGGTACGATTGAAGAATGGGAAACCAACAATGATCGCGTCATTCGTCAAATACCACTCGAAATGTCCAAACGTGTCATCGTAAATGGGAACCTCAGAAGGCACCATGTTATTTTAAAAAAATGTGAACATAAGACGATAAAATGCAATTTATTTTACTTTGTGAGAAGTTCACCTATAAACCATTACAAACCTGGAGATAGATAGGTGAAGTGTGCTTGCAAATATATGCTATTTTCGGCTCAGCAAGCAGTTTTGGGAAGAAATCCCTCTCTCGACGGACAAAGGTCCAGCTATAGCAGACTCTCATTTTACCTGTCTTGACATAGGGCTCCGAAACTTGGGTCATATCGCACGCGGATGAAAAACACCCGGGAGTATTCGAGAGAAAAATTCTCCGTACAATATATGGTCCTGTTAGGGAAAACGACGAGTGCCAACGTCGCTGGAACCAAGAGCTGTATGATTTATATTCTCTAGGCGAATCAAGTTAGGCCAATTGCGTTGGCTAGGCCATGTTATCAGAATGGATGAAGATGACCCAGCGCGAAAGGTTTTCGATAGCGTACCCGATGGAAGCAGGAAAAGAGGATGACCAAGACTCCGCTGGAAGGACCAGGCAGAGGAATCCCTCCTTATCCTTGATGTTACCAATTGGCGAGGAAAGGCGAAGGATAGAGCCAGTTGGAAGAATATGTTGAAATTAGTTTAATTTGTTTGTTTAATTAATATGTGTAAGACAGGTCAGACGGTTGCAAAATAGTCAATAAAAGTAAACCTATAAACGAATCACCCATTTATTTCAGATTATCTTAGAATAGTTCGTGGGAAACATTTTGTTCAAATATTAAGGAAGATCGGTTCATATTTTTTAGTATATAGCATTTAATGACAAATATACATAGAAATACTGGGAAGTTATATGGTGAGGTTCTTTGAAACTACCCTCGTAAGCATTTTAAGGTGTATTTGTAAATTATTTTTCTACACAAACCCACCTACATACGTAAATAAACAGTGTTCAAATATTCGACAACATTTTACTTCCACTTAAAAGGCGTTTCTTTGTGTTTTCACCGCAGCGGACGTACAATGCATTTGTATGATTCACAACTTCAGAGTAGGGAAGGTTACCGTCGATGAACATTGGGATTCTTAACGAAATCGCTCGAAGTCAGTGAAAAACTATATGTATAGCCGTGAGCTTTATATAGACAACTTCTTATATAGTATTTTTCTTTCGAAGACTCCTACAGAGGTTTCGTCTGCTTGCAATAACACCCAGGATTCTGCGCCATAAATCAAGACAGGTTGTATGAGAGTCTGGTAGAGTCAAGAGACGACTTTATCTCTAAAATGCTTGCTTAGCCCAAAATAACATATATTCGCCAGCACAATTCTTCGCTTGATCTCAAGGCTGAGGTTGTTGTGTTTGTTTACGGCAGATCCGAGGTATATCAATTCGTCAACTACCTCGAAATTATAGCGGTTACCAAGGTCCACCCTTTGGTTTCATCGCGTGAAGGCCCTGTTCGTTGAAACCATTAATTTTGCCTTCTCCTCATTTACTGGCAGACCAACTTTTGCTGACTCTTTCACAATTCTCGAAAACACCGCAGTAACTCCCTAACTGTGCGCCCAATGATATCTCCATCATCAGTATATGCGAGCAGCATGTAACTTTTGCCACTGATGGTTTTATTCAGGTTGACTGCAGGTTTTCTCATAATGAGCTCTATCAAGATGCTAAAGAGATCGCACGATAGGGTGTCGCCTTGTCTGAGGCCTCGCTTAATTTGAAAAGGTCCGGTAAGATTCATACCAACTTTCAAAGTGGATTTGGTATTCGTCAAGGTCTTCCTGCAAAGGCGTATGAGTTTTGCAGGAATACCAAGCTCTGGCATTGCTTCGAAGGGTTTCTCCCGTATCGGGCTATCGAAGACCGCCCTATAATCGATAAATAGATGATAGGTGTCGATTTGATTTTCGTGGGTCTTCTCCAGGATTTGGCGTAGCGTGAACTTCTGGTCGGTTGTCGATTTTCCAGGCCTAAAGCCACACTGGTCTGGTCCAATCAGGTCAGCGATAATTGGTAATCTGGTAATCTGGGTATTTACAGTTTCCTAAGAATCCAGAGGAAACAGCATGAAATGACTCAAATGCGTTCGCCTCATCCGCAGATAACGTCGAACCGAAATTGGTGTCCTTTTATTTTTGCGTTCCATAAATTTTAGAAAATTTTTTTTCAAATGCTCAAATGCCAGACTGTTACCATTCCTTTGCAGAGCTTTAACAAAATTTTTAAAGAGCCCAAGTTTTATGTGCAGTGGTGGCAGTATAATTTTGTCTTCATCGACCAGTGGCTTAAATTGTACGTTGCCTTGTCCCAAAGTAGTATTCAATATTTTTGGCCAATCTTGACGAGCATAGTGCTCGCTTCGTGAACGACTGTCCCACTTGCACAGGCAGCAGCAGCAGTTCGTGTATCCTTGCTGTAAACCTGTTAGCATAGCTACAACTTTAAAGTCTGCACAAATTTTCCAGCCATGTTGTTTGTAATTTATGACTTCAAGAAATTTGGGCATTGACTCATAAGTTTCTTTCATGTCAACAGCATGTGCCACTGGAACTGATAGTTTTTCATTACCTTGGTGCAATAAAACTGCGTTTAAGCTCAACTTGCTGCTGTCGATAAACAACCGCCATTCAGCTGAATCATGCGATTCACCGAATTCTGCAAATAAACCAATGACGTCATGACAGAAGCAAATGTCATCTTCCTTTCAGTAAAACTTGGCAAATCGTTCATGACGGGTTCTATAGCTAATAACTTTGACATCCGAAGATGCAAAGCCGCGTTCTTTCATTCGCGATGCCATCAGCTCTGACATTTCCTTCGACATCCCAAAGTACCTCATCCAATCATTCAGTTCTGCTTGCGTAAGAGGCTTTTTAGCTTGCTTCTCCTCAGAATCACTACTACTGAATTCGCTGGACTCGACATCATTTTGGGCATTTTGCATCGGACGAATAGGGTAGGACGAATAGGATAACTTCTGGTGAATAATCGGATCGGCTTTGTAACAGAATTTACGTTGGCATATTCAACACTTCGATGGCGTCCAATTTGGTTAACTTTCGTCAGGCAAAAATAACAGTCTGTTTCGTGATACATGGGTTGCCACAATGTTGCCAGAACATCAAATGGCAAATGTTTACTATGAACGGAGAAAATACGTTCCTTAGAGCGTGCTATCTGATAAAAGGGAAAATATGAACAAGTACTTACTTTACACCTTTCATCCACATACTTAAATTTGCTCTGCAGGTATGGCACACAACATTTGGTGACCACGGATCACCAATGTTTTTAGCAGCTATATTCAAATATTAAAAAAAGGCTTTTTGCAGGGCTTCTGTAAAATTTCGAGGCGACGCAAAAATCTAAATGCCACAAACAGCAAATTTTGTTTGGACTATTTTTGCAACTATATGTACGTTTGCTCATTTCTTTGCTTTCTTTTTAACAATATTTTTTTAAAGCACTTAACAAAAATCACTTCGAAACGCCAAAATGAAAAGAATGTCAATCACGATTTCCGGCCAACTTGGACTGACTGATTTGAAATGCTTATAAAATTGTGACTCTCGCGGTATTAACTGTACCTCCATCTTGCTGGAACCATTTGCCATGATTATTGAGCATATACCGACCCGGAGGCGGTTTCCGGTTCCCCAGCTTCGTTTTCGGAAATATATGGGCCGATAATCCTATCAGCCATAATTTTGTGCATCTGAGAGGGTATAATTGTCGCTGATGCTCTGCCTAGGATTTTCGGTACCCCAAATTCGGCAGCTCTCTTTATTAATATATCCATTTAAATGAGAATGTTCATAATGAGGTTGTTCAAAAAATAATAAAATAATAATATTGAAAAATTTTTACACGTTCTTGCATTTAGTATGATGACATTAGAAAATTTTATTAAATTGTTTATTACCTAAAAAAAATTAAATAAAAAAACTGTAAAAATATAAAAGTTATAGGCACTTCAAATCAGTCAGTCGAGGTTGGCCCACCCTGTATTTGTAAACAATGCAATAAGCATACAGTGATGCCAACTTCTACGTAATTTTTCCCTTTAACTTTAAAAAAATTTTAATAAATAAAAACAGTTTTGACGTAGAATACGTTTTACCTTACGGTATGAGGAGTCATGTCAGGTTTTTATTGTTGTAATCTTTATTTCATTGAATTTGAGGAAACGGCTAGATGAATTTTTTTAAAATTTTTTTTGTAGGTAAATGAAGATGTTATCTTTCGTTTGATATACATTTCATATTGGTTGATATCTTCCTAATATTTAAATTTCTCAAATGAAATTTGTTTAAACACATACACTCAAACATATGTGTGGTGTTTGGTTGAGTGTTTTTGGTTGCTCAACATTGCTTAGGAACATGTATCTAGGAAAAGGTGAAACGAACAGCAAGCTAACGTAATAAAGCTTTTTTGCGAAAGCTTCAATAAAGCTGTTGCAACATTAATTTTGAATTGTAAAGCGTAAAGCTTTCAAACAAAAACGCTCGAATGCCAATGCGAAGACTCGATAAGGTAAACCTTTTTTAATATTAGGGCGGCCCTCTCAACATTCTCAGAACTTATTTCAATAAAAATATTAATTAAAATACATAAATTAAATTAAGTTTAAAAATATTGAACATAATATTTTTTTTTTAAACGGACTTGAATCAAATGCCGTTGGTAAATATAAAAATTACAGCAAACAGTTGTCCGAGGCCTTCGGCCACGGACTGTCCCTGCAGGCTGTGTCAGAGACACGGCCATTAAGTTTAACGTAGAATACGCCGTCCGATAAGACAGAAAACATATATAACAATAAATGATAAATAATATAAGCAAATGAATTTATTGTTATATATGTTTTCTGTCTTATCGGATGGCGTATTCTACGTTAAACTTAATGGCCGTGTCTCTGACACAGCCTGCAGGGACAGTCCGTGGCCGAAGGCCTCGGACAACTGTCTGCTGTAATTTTTTTTTTTTTTAATCACAAGAGGCTCAAAATGTTCGCTACAAAATAAACTATCTATCTACGAGACGAAATATAAAGAATATTTTCGTTTTATGTTACAACAAATTATGCAAAAGTTGGTAAATAGCCAACACTGACGAAAATTTAAACAAATTATAGATTTTGATTAAGCATAACTCTTTTGTTTTTCGACGAATTTCAATAACTTGTTCACTTTACAAAACCGTATCCTAGATTCGAAATCAACTGCATCTTTAACATTATACCCATCAGATAAGATGATTTGTTGACCAAATTCGATGGGCGATTGAAGCTTCTGAAGAGCCAATATTTTCCAACGTTGTCAACGTGGCGCAATATTTCGAACAGCAAAAATTTACCAGTAACTAAATAATTTGAAACATGAACAAATTCATAATACACTCCGGTTCACTTATTTAAAGGCACTAAAAATTGCATATTCAGAAGCCTGTATCTTTTGCAATTTGTAACCGATTGCAGAATTTTAAAATGGAAATGGAAGCTAGACATCTTGAGATATGAAAAGAATCATGACAATAGTGGTTTCGTAACTAAAGAAATTTTTTGAGCAATTTATAAAACAAAGTCCAAAAATGTACTATATGTTTTGGTTCACTTGAATAAAGGCACTTTAACTAATTTTATTGCAAAACAGTTTTTTTTGTTTTTAGTTTACTTTAATTTAGTTTACTTTATTTAAGAACTATTAGTAATGGGTACAACCCCCTTTGGTTTTAATAACTTCAAATATACGGGTTTTCATTGAGAGTTAAAGATAATTTATGTAATCCAACGAAATTTGGTTCCAAGCATCCTTAATGGTGACTGATTGTTATCAAATTGTCTACTTTCTTTATAGACCTTACGATATAACCAACCCCAGCCATTTTGGATAATGTTTAGATCTAGCGAATAAAGTGGCCAGTCAAGAATATTAACATTTTGGCTTCCAATGAACTCCTTTACTACTCTGGCGTTGTGTATAGGGGCATTATCCTGTTGCGCAATATCCAAGATATGGGACCAAATAGTTCACTGAACTTCGGAAAAGCCGATTCCAATAACGTTTTATAGCTTGCACCAGTCATTTTTGCACTTTGAAATTCAAGATCGATGGTGCCATAGTACGTAATAGCACCGCACACCATAACGCCGCCCTCTCGGCTGTGATGTAGTAGTTGTAGCCATCAGCCCATCCAAATTGAACTTCTAACTACAACGGTTCTCTAGTCATTTACATGACCTCTTGGCAGCACATCCCATCCCATGTAATCTCTTGCGAATTGAAGCCGCTTTTCATTAAAATTTATTAACTAATGGTTTCCCGTTGCATCCTATGCAGGCATTAGGGAGAGCTTCTCGCAAACCAATGAGCTGTTCGCGTTCTAGTTTTATTCTCACTGATTGGGACCTACAGTTTTACACCGGTTCCGAACGCTATTTTTGAGAAGCTTTATCATGGCTAAATACTCGACAGTGTCGCCGTCACTAAGCGAGGTGACCGCCGTCGAAAGAAATTTAAGGTGGTCAGAGTAGGGATCGAACCCACAGTCTCATGCACAACAGCTGCGCACACTACCATTGCACCACCGACGGCCACTCCGCTTTTCATTACGAGGAGCATTAAGTGGTGGCTTTTTTTGTAATTTCAGGAATTTAGGATACTCACAGCTCTTAATTACTTTGCGTCCGGATGACTTGTTCTCACTTCCACTCCAGCTTGAGCTTTTATTTTTTGACAAGGATTGAGCAGAATTAGAAGCAATTCGGATGAGTTTTCTTTTCTCATAAGTACATAACGACAATGAAACCCTTCCTTTAAAAATTTGTCCATACCCCTCGGGGTCCTTGATGTAATTGTCGACAATTGTTGGGCTCCGTCCAATAAAGACAATGAAACCCTTCCTTTAAAAATTTGTCCATACCCCTCGGGATCCTTGACGTAATTGTCGACAATTGTTGGGCTCCGTCCAATTTTTTTAGCTATTGCGCGGTTAGAATATCCTTCAGAACAGTAAACATCGATTTTAGTTTTTCGCGATAGATTTAAATTTTTTTGTTTTGTCATTTTGACTCGTAAAATGATTAAGATGTAATAAATTGTAATAAACAAACGCTCCCTACAGAAAATCATCGCTTATAATAAATAAAAAAACATAAAGTGAATCAAAAAAATTATCACATTCTTGGACTTTTTTTTATAAATTGCTCAAAAAAAGTTCTTTAGTTAAGGCACCACACTATTGTCATGACTTTATTTATATCTCAAGATGTCTAGCTTCCATTCCCATTTGAAAATTCTGCAATCGGTTACAAATTGCAAAAAATACAGGCTGCTGAATATGGAATTTTTAGTGCCTTTAAATACGTGAACCGGAGTTATCTTAGACAACTTAGGGGGCTATTAAAGCCAATACTATTTAAAAATTTATGGCAATCGATAAGGCAACAAATTAAATTGTATAAACAGAAACTGAATATTTTAATCATCGGTTAAATAGCGATTCGAAATGCAGAAGGCGGCATTTAGCTCAGTGTAAAGAAACAGGATTTTCAAATGGAGTCATGTAGGTCATCGACAGCGCTTTTAAATACATTAAACCGTCTTTAATCGGGAATTCGAATGAAAATTATTAATGATTTCAATTTTCTTATCGTTATACATTTTACGCCACCATTTCTGAACTAGTATTTCAGCTAAGTGCTCTCTAGGGATTTATGAAATTTCCCTTGATTCTGTTTCCTTCTCTGCACCTTGGAAGTCCTTCCCTTTCTTTCCTAAGCCAAAGTACACATTTTTTTTTTGTTTTTGTTAAATTTCTTTAACATTTTCCCCGATCTACAACTCCCTCCCAGCACTACTTGTTTCATATTCTTTATTACAAGTGGCCGATTCACTCATTTAATTCAGTACAACCAACCGACTTGGCTTTTGATTATGCCTTCTCAGTTGATTGCATTTGTATTAGTTTCCGTATCGTTTGGAAAATATGTGTTATTATTACACCACAGTGTGAATGTATATGTTTATTTATTTACATGTGTATATGTGCGTGTACTATGAGTATAGGTGTATTAGTTGATTGTATTATTACGGTTTCAATAGTGGACGGTAGCAAACCATCCGTTTTAGTTGTTAACTTCACGTGTCTGGTGTTGGTTGACGGGTCCTTTTTTCAAACTTAAAGTTCAAAGTCTGCAAGAAAATTAAATTAAAATTTTTGGCAAAAAAATCTTGAAAACGGTTCGGACACCGGTTAATACGTTCCTAATGAAAATGTTTGAATTTTCGAAAATATTTTCTCTGAGGAGGTAAGAGATACGTGTGGAAACGATGAAATGTCAACAAAATCAATCAAAGTTTTCAACGAAATGGATACAAATTAATCCATATTCTTCATAAGAAGACAATTAAGTATAGGAATTTATTGACGAATGTGAATTCAGTCGAATGAATTGATACTATTATTGAATCACGTGGAAGTGATATTTATCAGTCACGTGTGAATTCTGCCAGAGTCTCGAATTCCACAATAATGTGAAGTAACTCAAAATATCAGAAGTCTGTCAAGTGGTGGTTGTCAGAAAAAAACACAAAACTGGTATTATTGCTATAAAGAAAATGAAATCAATTAAGTACAAGTATATAGAAAAAAACTTCCCCAATACCTTCATGGGATGTAATGGGAAACGGTTTTTTAAAAATATAGAAACAAACACAAAAGGATAATTTGCCGTTCTCTACCGATGACACGTTGAGAGTGATGAATTCAGGTGCAACTTGATAATAGCGAAGAGAATACGATATCCTGCCGCTAAGTGAACTCCTGTGAATATTAGTTTATGCACGATGCAACAACTCTGTATTATGTGATTGTATTTTAAAATATGAAACGAATCAAATCAAAAAGAAATTTCGAAACATTTTTACTATATTTCCATACATATTTCTGAATCCTATAATTGTTCCTTTGCTACGCATTTAAAACACAGAAAGAGCCAGTGTGATATCCTACATGTCCTGTGACAGAATTGATATCACTACATTTTAAGTCTGTCTGATTGACCGTCTAAACGACGTCGGTTGTGCAAAGGAGAGTATGCACCAGTTTTGAAAATAAGAACAAAGGTTCAGTTTCCGAACACTTCATCATAAATCGCTTTCAACGACAGTCCTCTGGATATTATCCAGTAGCTAACAAAAGAAAAAACATTTCGCAATCGGTGTTAAAGTGTTAACATTACTCAGTGCATACTAATGTACTACTGATCACGAGAAGTTATCCGTTATCCCTCTATGGAATGTAATGGGAAAATACCTGTAATTTAAGTTTGACCGACCAGTAGGATAACATCCTTACCTCAATTATTGTTGAAGTTAATTTAATTGGCTGAATGGGATTTGAAGTTAGGATAGGTATTAGTGGCAGTCGACGAATGATTAAATTGGACTTCATAGTCGATTGTGATACCTCGAGCTATCGATATTAATTGCTAGCCCTTCCGTAGAAACATTTATTTCCGTCCAAAAAGCTCCAGATCCTATCACGCATAAATGAAGTAGTTTCCCAAGGTCTACAAAAATTTAAAATCCCATATCATACATATTCCTGCCGGCTAGCGCTGTACATGTTGATTTTTCCTTCTCCTCATCATCACAAAAAAAAAATATTTCACATTACATCCCATGAAGGAACTGGGGGGAGCTTGAGATTTGAGCTTTCTAGTTGTTCATACTCCCTACAGTTTTACAGCGGTTCGGAACTGTCTTTTTGAGAATATTTTTCATATTTTCATCTTTTTCCTTTGGGAATCGAATAGTCGATAGTGTCGCCTGCACTAAACGAGGTGACCGCCGGCAAAAGATATGTGAGGTGGTCAGAGCTGGGATCGAACAGACGCTCTCATGTACAAGAGCTGTGTGCACTACCATACCATTGCACCACCAACGACCATATCGCTACGGCTTCTTCACAAGTCAGTTGCCCTGATCTAGAGTCTCATGTCTACCAATCCGTCCCTTCGAAACTAGAAGAAGAATCGCTACATTTGGCAAGTTTTGCAACAGAAAATTTGCGAACGTCTTCGAATCCACTATCTTGTGAATACACAATCTTTGCTCCGCATCCAACCCTCCAGCATTTGAAGCAAGCATTTCTACGCTAGCCCTGGCTAGCCACAGAAGGGTCACTGTACTCCTCCTAACCAGATCTGTTCTGAATCTATAACCCTTATCTACCTCTCCTGCATTATCACATAGGAATGTTTCAGTAGGATGTACTTACAAGCCGCTAGAGCCATGCCGACACGTTTCAATTCCTGTAGAACCTGTAACGTTGTCCCAAGCCAGCTCAGCTTATCTGTTCTGCAGTTCCCTGGAGTACCTCTGTGACCTGGCACTAATATGAGCTAAATAGCATACTGCTGGGTCATCTCTTTAAGAGACCTGCAGCGCCCCGGGCCAGATATTGAGTTCACGACTACCGATTTCAGGGACGCTTGATTCTCTGAGACTCCAAAGGCGGCTGAATTATTATCCAGCAGTTAGCAGATAACTTCCCTAGTCGCGAATATTTCTCACTGATATACGCTACAATGATTAAGTAGTCTATGAGAAAGATACAACTGTAGTTCCCTAGAGTAGACCCTATAGCTTACCTGACACATCCGTGTAAAAGTACCTATAAAATGAATGTATACCAGGAACGTTTTACTTCCACGATTTCCTTCCGGTGTGAGAGTGTGATATTTACGATTTCACGAAGTCGACAAATGCAGGACTATTGGGAGTACCTTCCTCTACTGGTTCGTGACCGACTCCGAGTTGCCCCAAACCTGACGGCAGACCTATAATGTCCACCGGTTACAAATATAACATTGCACTTAATTTATCAGTGGGAGCGGTGCCCAGACCATTCGTGATGCATATCCTCGCCATTCTCTGAACCCTAGTCAGTAGCATACAATTGGCGGGATTCTCAAGCAACAACGACATAATCACATTGGGCTCTCCACCGATGTATAGATCTAGGAGACAGTCCTTGGAGAATGTCTCGATTTCCAAAATTTAGCCCTCTTTTTACCATGTCTGTAAGCATAATCTCACACCCATGCAGCGTGTTAGGTCCCAAGACTAGGCATTTTATACCTTTCAGTAAAAACGATCAGCTAGGTCTTGGCCCGGTGTATACCAAGCCATCAGCCCAAAGTCCATAAGCTACTCTGGAGAGTGTCCCTTAAGATCTGGGATACTTATCCCTTATAGTTATTTACACGCCATATCTTCGACAGTGACCAGTATTTCATTCCGTTCGAAAACTTTCATAGAAGTGTAGATAAGATCTCGCATTGAAGTGTATTCCTGGTAACATACCTGGTAGAGGTCAAGATGCCCACCCAATTCGACATCGTATAAGAGCCCCATAAGATTCATCGTCATATTAAGGGTCGATAGCACCAATTCTGTTGCATTTGGCATGACATTGTTGAACGCAACCTCAGCGTCAAGAAAGGCTACCAAAGTACACATCTTAGCAGCCAACGATTTCACTATATACCCTATTAGTTACTTCAAGGATATCTCTGTACAGCTGGCATTGCTGAATGAATGCTGCGCACAAAATAGCAATCTTACATCAATACTCTCCCATAAGTGTATATTTATCAACCGTACCAAGGTCTTCAGTAGGAGCAATAAGACGTTAATAGGCCTTAAATATTGTGGGTGTGTGGGAAAGTAATCTTCCGCTTTGCGAATAAACACCACTCTTGTATCCCTCCACCCTCTAGTTACGTATCTGAAGTTTATACGCGTGATGTATAACTCTACCATCCACGGGATCAATGGAGCGGTCATAGCCTTAAGTCCCGTTGGTGATGGTATGTCGATGCAGACCAACTTAAATGGTTTGAAACTGCCGATAGTCATTGATCTGGGATTTAGTAGCAAATTCTTCGGCAACTTTTAACCGATGCGGAGTATGTTCACTCTCTCCTTTTTCAGAGAGTTAGCGGGGAAATAGGCATTCATAAGGCCATTGTGCGAATCTCCACTGCAGGTCGCCTATTGCCCATAAGTGTTATTCAGGTGTATCGTGTTGACTGACGTCAGTATTGTATATTATCCTCGAATCCTCGAACAAGGATGCTATTGATTTACAGAAGAGCAGACACGGGTGTTTCTAAGCCCATGTGAGCGCATTCAAATATCGGCGTAACTCATCTCTGTAATTATCCCAGTCCACCCTTGTCTGTGGAAAATACTCATCGGCATGATTGTCTTATATCGCCAAGTGCTCCATTACACCAGGACGGCTTCGTCTCCCCATTCTTACACAAAACATTTGTAGAGATTTGTGCGCTACATTGTATAAGTCTTATTCTTCACAGATGATATTGATCGCAAATAACTCTTGCAACTCTTTTCATAGAAGGAGTAGTCAGTCCGATTCCAATCCAACTGGAATGCAACGTACTTATGTTGACAGAACGAGGTCTCTTCGAGGATATTCCATTCCCTGATCATGCCATACAGGTCCTCCGTTGCAGTGGTGATTCCTAGTACCTCTTGCTTAGAGCTGGTAACGAAACTCCCTAATAGGTACTCAATGACTGATTCGCCCTACTCATTGGTGTCACTGATACCAACAGTGGATAATGTGGGTTTGCATCCTCGTCTACTTTCATTGAGGTACTTATCATTTTTGCCTCCTCTATGAGACATCTTAAGCAAGCTGAAAAAATGGTATGAGTAACATGTTCTCACAAACACATTCTGTAGGAACCATGTATGTGTTTGGGACACACTCCATATATTAATATATGTATTTGTAAATCCTAAACTCACATATATTTAAATGCAAACATTAGCATGTTTACTTGCAAAGATGCATATATTACGTGACGCCTTAGGCGCGTTTCCACTAAACACCAATATACTTATGTCCAAGCATTCGTGTGATTCCTCCCAAACAAACGATTGTCGACTGAATGCATGAACAGGTCAGTCAACTTAGGATAAATAAATATGCATTCAGGAATATTTATGAATCACTGAATAAATGAATAATGCAAAAATACGCTTGCAGTAACATTAACTGAGACTGAGACGATTGTCTCTCTTAGTTCCCCTTTCATTAATTTGGTCTCGACAGAACTTAGGGACAAAACAAATATAAACAATGCTCCAAACACTGCTGCATTTTTATCCAAAACAAAGGAATATTTAGATCTCAAACACTTGTATTATAACACATTAATCATTATGTCTCAAACATGTTATAATGAATAGCAAACACAACGTGTTTGGGCACAATTATAATATATTAGCGACCTGTTACAAACACGTTATATTTTCATCCAAACAACAAAAAACAGGCACATTTTTCAGTGTGTATATTATTATACATTAATTATTTTATCTCAAACATGTAGTATTGAATAGCAAACACAATGTGTTTGGACACAAGTATACTATATTTGCGGCAAGATTCACAGACACGTTATAGTTACATCCAAAACAGAAAAATTCAGATTTTTAAGCGTGAGAGTGCTGATGGCAATTGGCCTCTTGCCCCGGGACACATGTGCGGGGTTCCTTATCATCATGGGGCATGTACTATGCGACCAACAAAACATTGAATCCATTCAGCTTCAGTCTGACCGCAACATTGTACCTGTCGCTGTACGCCACTAACAGGAATACACCCAGTTCGTATTTGGTCACAATTCAACCTTTTATCCGTTTATACCCAACCCACAACCCCAGCCGTTAGCCACCCAGGGCTCTTGGATTAGGGCCTCATCTGCCTTGACCTTTACTATACTAAGGCTTTATATGATATACTAGATTGACCTGAATAAGTCGCAACGTCTATTGGTCTCTCCACCACTATCGCATACTGTTCGCTTTCTGACAGAAAAAAAGAGTCTTAACCCGTGTCACTATCGGCTTAGCCAGCTTGCTGTAGGCTAAGGGGCAACCGTCTTCCAAATCTGCTAAGGTGTTTACCAAGTATCCATGCATTGGTACATTTCCGCTTCCCGTCGACGTGTTATCCATAGCCATGTGCTGCTGATACTTTTTTCGCTAGACTTCATCTCCCCACCTGATGATTTAGAAGTGGCAGTGACTCCTTCCTCAAAATGATCATCACGTAATCAACGAAGACAATCTAGTTCCTTTGGACGCCTGATTTTCCAATTGTGTGTTCGTAGTTCGGGAGTACTATTCCTGAGAATGCTCTCCAATGTCTCCATGTCAGAGGCGTTGCTTGGAAACTAGGCAAGTGCACTAAGCCTGGATGAAAGGTCTTCACTCCGAAAAACATCTATGACCGCTGGTCTCCAAACCCCAATAACTTAGCCTGAACTTGGAACCAGGCTCCCTCCCATATAGTGGATGACGTGCCGGCAACTTCTTTCGGATCTGAAGGTATATTGAGGACAATGCGTCCACAGTATATTTCCGTTTATCCTTACTCTCCCTTGACGATAGCTGTTATTACCAGGTTGTCTTTATAACCTCACTAAAGGACATTTGGCTAGACTTTATACCTACCACCTTAGCCCTCTGACGCTGTGGATGCTCATCGCGTGAATGAAGCCTCTTCTTGCCTTTTCCGATATAGAAGCCTCTGAAATATATTGATTGTCAATAATATTACGAGCCCATTTGAGAGAATGTCTCTATCTAGCAGTGAGAGTCTGCTGGTCGATCATGAAATTTCTTATGGATGGATGCGGGCGTCGCTTTGTATTTGCGGCTGGTGCACCGACATGTTTACCAGGCGTGTCACAGATCGTCCCCGAAGAACTGGCATTAAATTTCTTCTTAGAAGGATGCGAGTGTCGGTCTGTATTTGCGGCTCTATCTAGCAGTGAGGGCCTGCTGGTGGATTATTTAATTTCTTCTTAGCGGTGAGTGTCTGCTGCTCGATCATTAAATTTCTTCTTGGAAGGACCGATATGTTTACCAAGCGTGTTACGGATCCTCCCCGAATAACTGGCAACGCTGGACCTAACACTTCAATTTTATCCGTATTAGTGGACTCTGCTACATTGGTATCGGAGGATTGCCGCCAACTCTAGGCCCAGCCGTCTGCCTTCCATCTGTTTGTGTTGATTACTTGGTATTATTTGGAGTCTCTATTCGTCATGTGATTCCCACGAGTGTAGGAGATTTGAGGCAAGAACTTGGCCGACAGCCTATTACTCACTGAGGCTGCCAGGTATCAGTGAGACGCCCTTATAATATTGTCAAATACCGATAGGCCCCCGACTTGGGAGAGTTAGTTTTGAGTATAACAACTACTGCATTAAACAGCCGCCTACAAAATGGAGAGCGGACGCTGATCAGATTTCCGCCCACTGTGGATTTCCGGATTTAATTTGAACGGGGAAAAATTTACAATTTTCTAAATTTATTCAAGCTTTAGCGCTAATAAATAAGCTTTATATTATTTAAAAAGGTCTTGAGCTTGAATAAATTTAGAAAATTACAAGTTTAGAAAACAGACCGAGTAAAAACTCCCGCAAGGGAAATGATGAAACGGGGAAAAATATTGCAGAAATGGATTGGCAAGCTAAGATTCTCAATTTTAGAATTTTTATTAAGTTACGACACACATAATTGTTATCCCTATTCTTGGAAACATCTAACACGCAATACTCTGTGAACTTCTTATTTAAAATATATATTTTTAACATACGAACTTTTTCTAATACTTTTTAACAACTGCAATTAATTCTAGTACAGCGAATAGTTTTTAGTGTACCGCAAAATGTAATTAATACTTATTTAATTTTCATTTACGTATCTTTTAAATTTCACCCTCTGCGTTGAACAAAATATTCCATTGTCATTATCGCCTTCAATCATTATTCATTTGATATTCTGTACAATAGTTTCACAAACATCAGTGCCATTAGTCGTTGTCACTTACTAAAACTCACTCACCGTCATGTGATACAATTCACGATACAATGTTGAGGCAGCACTTCCGTTTCCGCTTTCTATCACTTAATTGAAGTCAGCGGTTGACCAAAGTTGCCATTGAATTGCAATTGTTATACCAAATCCTAGCATGGGCTAACTTTAAATCATCGGTATTTTGTTTGTTTTAACTTCCATCGAGAAGGAAATCGTAATTGTTTTACCACATGCGGGGCATTTGTGTGTCGGCGGTTGGACGAAAATTTTACGTTAATTGAGTTACAGTTTCCTTAACGTATTTGCGGTGGTCCTGTGGTTTTGAAGAATAATGGGGGTATTGATGGAATTATTAAACAATTAACTTCAAACGTTTGATAAATTCATATTGTATTGTAATTTAAAAAGTATTAAAAATTAAGTTTATAAATGCACAAATTAACGCTGAAGTCAGTGATTAAATATCTGTTTCTGTTTGTTTCTTTAAGACATTTAATAACTTAAAGGCCGGGTTTTATAGAAAATGTTTGTGTTATAGTCAAGTTTTGCCTTACATTTTTCACCCTAAATTTAAAGTATTGAAATGCTGATATACAGCGTGGCTGATGAATATTGAAACATTTAGAAAATCAGTTTATTTGAAGTATCTAAGTAAATTATTTTATTTGAAACGAAAATGTTCTATGTATATTTTAAATTATTTTAAAATTCAATATTTAACTACCCATTGGGTAGCATCGTCAAGAAGATAAACAATTACACTGTGCGACACCAAAAAAATGATGGGGTTCTGTCAATGGATTCTGGTAGAAAGCTATAAACTAAATATTCGTGTATCGGCGTTTTGCCAGATCTGATTAGAATTTTTTTTAAGGCGGGTCAAAGTTCCCGCCCCTTGGAAATTTCCTGCAATATTTCGGCATGTCAAATTGTGTGTTCCTTACTTCTGAGGTACAAAATATGTTCAGAAGTTTTATAGAAAAGATTCAGATAAACATGTTTGTGGAACAAATTAACCCTCTAACTGTGACAACCCTCTAACAAATCTCAGCCCAAGTGCTAGGAAATAAGCAAAAACTAACTGCCTTCTACGGGCTAATTATGAATTTTGTCATTTTGCTGTTTCCATTAAAAATAGCCCACATAATGTAATGAATTTTGTCATATTTCATCTTTTATCTAGCACTTGGGTTAAGATTTGTGTTTTGGAGTGTTCGGACACATATAGTGAAATTTTTTAGCGATAATTTTTGTAGAACATTTTGACTAAGCCCCCGTCATTTTGGAGCAGTTTTTTGCGAGTTTTCCAAAAAAAAAGTAAAAATTATAGTCATACGTGACAGTTAGAGGGTTAATTTGTTCCACAAAAATGTTTATCTCAATCTTTTCTATAAAACTTCTGAACATAGTTTGTACCTCAGATGTAAGGAACACACAATTTTGCATGCCGATATGTTGCAGAAAATCTCCGAGGGGCGGATACTTTGACCCGCCCTAAAAAAAATCTGATCAGATGTGGCAAAACGCCGATATATGTATATTTTTTTTACACCTTTCTACCAGAATCCGTTGACAAAACCCAATCATTTTGAAAAAAATCAAATTTTGTCTCCCAGTGTTATAAGTAATTAAAAATTGCATTTCCGTATTGTATCTTCCTGACGATGCTACCCAATGGGTAGCGTATTATTGAATAATAAAATAATTTAAAATATAGCTAACGACCAAACATTTTAATTTTAAATAGAATACCAAAGGTCGAATAAATCATCACATATTAAATTATTTTATATAAATTATATGTAAGTACGAGGGCTAGTAAGTGCGTGAGATAAGTCCGTGACTTATTGAATGAAACACAGTTTTTTTTTAAAAAAAAAACTATTTTTCAACATAATCTCCTTTTCGCTCAATACACTTAGTCCAACGATTCTCCAATTTTTTGTCTCCCTTCCAAAAAATAGGATTTTTCGAGGTCCATAATATAGGCGTTTGTTTGATCAATAATTACATCGTTGGAGCAAAATCTCTTTCCACCGAGCCATTTCTTTAGGTTTGGAAATAGAAAATAGTCACTGGGGGCTAAATCCGGTGAATATGGCGGATCAGGTTACAACTCCAAGTCCGATTCATCGAATTTTTCCATTGAGACTACACACGTATATTAATTATATTGATGAAAACTAACTTTTCTCTTGGCCATATGGGGTCGTTTTTTTTTAAATTCTGGTTAAATCGGTCCAATAAGTTGGTATAATATTAGCCGTTTATTGCTTTTCCCTCTTGAAAGTAATCGATGTGTATTATCCCGCTTGCATTACAAAAAACTCTTTCAATCACCTTATTGGCCGACAAAATTACCTTGGCCTTCTTCGGAGCCGGTTCTCCCATTGTTTAGATCCATGTTTCATCCAGAGTTACAAAACCCCGCAAAAACTCCTTCGAATTGCGGTTAAACAACTCCAAACAATCCTTTGAAGTTGTCACACGATTACGTTTATGGTCAATTGAGAGTAAACGCGGCACCCATCTTGCTGACAGCTTTCTTAACCCCAACTGATCATTTAAAATCGAAACCACCTGCCAAATGAAATGCCTACGGCATCAGCAATCTCACGCACTTTTACTGCAGGTCGCCTATTGCTCATAAGTGTTATTCAGGTGTATCGTGTTGACTGACGTCAGTATTGTATATTATCCTCGAATCCTCGAACAAGGATGCTATTGATTTACAGAAGAGCAGACACGGGTGTTTCTAAGCCCATGTGAGCGCATTCAAATATCGGCGTAACTCATCTCTGTAATTATCCCAGTTCACCCTTGTCTGTGGAAAATACTCATCGGCATGATTGTCTTATATCGCCAAGTGCTCCATTACACCAGGACGGCTTCGTCTCCCCATTCTTACACAAAACATTTGTAGAGATTTGTGCGCTACATTGTATAAGTCATATACGCATCTTATTTTCACAGATGATATTGATCGCAAATAACTCTGGCAACTCTTTTCATAGAAGGAGTCTGATTCCAATCCAACTTTAATGCAACGTACTTATGTTGACAGAACGAGGTCTCTTCGAGGATATTCCATTCCCTGATCATCCCATACCGGTCCTCCGTTGCAGATTCCTAGTACCTCTTGCTTAGAGCTGGTGACGAAACTCCCTAGTAGGTACTCAATGAGTGATTCACCCTTCTCATTGGTGTCACTGATACCCACAGTGGATAATGTGGGTTTGCATCCTCGTCTACTATCATTGAGGTACCTATCATTTTTGCCCCCTATATGAGACATCTTACGCACGCTGAAAAAATGGTATGAGTAACATGTTCTCACAAACACATTCTGTAGGAACCATGTATGTGTTTGGGACACACTCCCTATATTAATATATGTATTTGTAAATCCTAAACTCACATATATTTAAATGCAAACATTAGCATGTTTACTTGCAAAGATGCATATATTACGTGACGCCATAGGCGCGTTTTCACTAAACACCAATATACTTATGTCCAAGCATTCGTGTGATTCCTCCCAAACAAACGATTGTCGACTGAATGCATGAACAGGTCAGTCAACGTAGGATAAATAAATACGCATTCAGGAATATTTATGAATCACTGAATAAATGAATAATGCAAAAATACGCTTGCAGTAACATTAACTGAGACTGAGACGATTGTCTCTCTTAGTTCCCCTTTCATTAATTTGCTCTCGACAGAACTTAGGGACAAAACAAATATAAACAATGCTCCAAACACTGCTGCATTTTTATCCAAAACAAAGGAATATTTAGATCTCAAACACTTGTATTATAACACATTAATCATTATGTCTCAAACATCTTCGATCGGCCAACACCATTTTTGTGAATTTTTCGACATTTTCGGGTGTATTGAAGGAGAGGAGACATGCTTTTAGAATATTGTATTCAGAGGTACCCTGTATCAACAGAGATGGTGCAACAGGGTGTCGAAATTAACTACTTGCGTGCTGTTTAAATTTTAAATTAATATGTAAATAAAGTCAAACATTCTTAGGTATTTTTTTTTTTTTTTTTTTTATAAAAATCTCTTTTTTGATAAAAATCTCTTTTTTTAAAATTTGAAAAAACCTTGATTGGATTTAATTGGTCGTGTATTGGTCTATAACATAAAAAATTGTAATATGTAATTATATACTTTAAATCAAATTTTTAAAAAATTTTTCCAAAATTATATATTTTGAGTTTTTTTATTCTGTTGTTCGACCTTTTCCTTATCAATAAATAATCAATATTCTTCGAGCTTGAGGTCAGATTTGCTGTTGTTATATTTATTTTCCTCGATATTTCGCTACTCCTTTGTGTAGCATCATTAATTTTGTTTTGTTTTAATTGTTAAATATTGTTTATATCTCCTGATGATGCTACACAAAGGAGTAGCGAAATATCGAGGAAAATAAATATAACAACAGCAAATCTGACCCCAAGCTCGAAGAATATTGATTATTTATTTTGAGTTTTTTTCCAAATTTTTGCAAAAGTGTTTAAGAAACTTTTGATATGTAGATATTTCCGAATAAAGTTGTATAGAAGAGGAGCTTACCTTTCCAATAGTATATAACATGTCTATGTACGGTATTACAAGAAGTGTAGGTATCACTCGCAAACCTAACACTTTGACTTGATTTTGGTTTTTCTGTGGCGCCACGAAATAACTCCCAATGAAATAACCCCCACACTCGAAAACGAAATAGTCCCCAATGAAATAACCCCCAAAATCAAATGATATATCCTCCAAAATAAAAAAGTATATAAAGCAAGATGAAAATAACCCCAAATTAGAAAAGAAAGAACCCCCAAAAGATATCGGTACTATCGCCTAATGAAATAACCCCCAAAATAGAAAAGAAATATCCCCCAATGAAGCAAGCCCCAAGTAAATGAAATAAACCCCAAAATAGTTATTATTAATTATAATATTATTATTAAAGAATTTAGAGGAATTCATTATTGTAAAAAGGGTAATTTCTTGCGGAAATGAAATGAACCCCAAATAAGATAAAGTAACCCCCAAAACCA
Source organism: Phaonia tiefii (assembly GCA_963931995.1). NCBI lineage: Eukaryota > Metazoa > Arthropoda > Insecta > Diptera > Muscidae > Phaonia > Phaonia tiefii. Next base: position 31,337,567 of record OZ008368.1, read on the forward strand.
AAAAAAAACAATGAAATTATTCCCAAAAAAAATTGTGTCTTTTTACATTTGGGGGTTATTTCGTTATGAAATAACTCCCGAAAATTAGGAAATTTTTTTGGGGATTATTTAATTTTCGAGTTATTTCGTGGCACCCATTTCTGTACCCTGCCGACTGCATCGTTCAGGAGGACAATTACACTATGGCATTGGCAAACAGTTCTTATTTTTACATGATGTCATTATTTTATGAAACTATGGATTGGGATCAGAAAATACGTCCAACTTGTCCAATTTTGGCGAAGTCCTCTTCAAATTCCACCTGCATTAGAACATTTTGTGCAATTGTATCAGTGTCCTATACCAACACCTTCGGTTTTCCACCAGATAATAAAGTCTATATACACGGTTTTTCAACAGAGACGCTACAAACGTAAATCGATAGGGACAGCAAACGATGCCACATTTTTTTCCCGCTCTTTCGACATTTCTCTTCAGTAAGGTTTGCCATTTCATCATGGAAAGATACACCAGCCAACAACGAGTCGAAATTAATAAAATTAACTTTCCAATTTCTGAATTTTGATTTCTGAATTTCATTTCTGGCTGAATGGCTTCGTCAATAAGCAAAATATGCGTTATTGGTCAGACAGCAATCCACACGTAATCCATGAGTCATCATTGCATCCCGAAAAAATTACGGTTTGGTGCGGTTTATGGGCCGGCGGCGTCATTGGGCCGTACTTCTTCCGTGATGATCAAGACCGGCACATTACTGTGAATGCGAATCGCTACCGTTCAATGATAACCGAATAGTTTTGGCCTCAATTGGATAATATGGACTTGGAGGACATGTGGTTCCAGCAGGACGGCACCACAAACCACACAGCGAATGCCACAATCAATGTATTGGAAACCAAGTTTGGTGAACGTGTCATCTCACGAAATGGCCCAGTCGATTGGCCGCCTCGGTTGTGCGATTTGACGCCGTTAGATTATTTCCTCTGGGTCTACGTCAAGTCTATTGTCCATGCCAACAAGCCAGCGACGATTGATGAACTTCGTACGAATATCGAACGTGAAATTGCAGCAGTATCGGCCGATTTATGCTTAAAAACCGTCGGTAATTGGGTTCAGCGTCTGGGCTTCTGCAAGCGTGCCCAAGCGTGCCACCACGGCCATGCAAAATAAATCGAGTAATGGCATCGAACGTACTTTCACAGGAATAAAGAATGTCATTGGTATCTAAATCCGGTTTTGTTTTATATAAAAAAACTTTTGTAGCGCTCTTATTGAAAAACCCGATACTTTATGTAAATGACATTTATTTTATATAATAAACATGTAACTGTATCAATGCTCTAATATATATATATATATATATATTAACTGAAGTATTTTATTTTGTATTTGGCCGTCGGCGGTGAAATGGTAGTGTGCGCGTCTCCTGTACATGAGAATGTGGGTTTGATCCCTGCTCAGACCACCATTTCTTTCGACGACGGTCACCTCGCTTATTGATGGCGACAGTATCGAGTACTTAGCCATGAAAAAGCTTCTCAATATTCCGTTCGGAACCGGTGTAAAACTGTAGGTCCCAATCGGTGGGTGTAAAAACTAGAAAGTGCACATCGCAATGATTGTGAGAAACTCTCGTCAATCCCTTCATGTGATGTTATGGGACACCAATTTTTTTTTTATTTTCCACAAATTATTCTGAAGTATCAACGGATGAACTATATTCAATTTCCTTATTACATTACATTACATATGAATTTTGAGACATCTTTGAACCCTTGCGGATACGAAATAGTCTGTATTGTTTGACATCTGTTCCTGGATTCATGCATTTCTTCCGTGAGTTCGCCTAATGGAATTATGCGGTTTTCAACAATTTCTTTGCCATAACATAGAAATTTGTGAACTGTAGGTGTTACTGGTTTCTATGTCTGCGCATTTTTAGCATATTTGACAAATGTGTTAGCACTAAGAATTGTTTGCTATTAAAAATAGCTAATATAAGTTTAAAGCGTCTAGTAAAATTTTGTTCAAGACCAAATTTTGGAAGTTGTTTCTGCATCTACAGAGGCGGGTCATGCAGTGTTGCCACCATTGGAATTTCCATATTCATACAGGGGCTTATCCATAATCACTCCAAGCATATTAAAATCTCCGTATATAACGGGTCCACCAAATAACTTTTTTTTTTTAAAAATGCTATAAAGAAAACTACTGAATATTTTCTCAAATTTCTTCTTTTATTTGAAAGTACAATCCTTCCGGTTAATAATGGAAAATAATTTCATTCAAATGGCTGCCTCGGCTGGCCATGCAGTAGCCTACATGATCGGTCGATTGTGTGCAGCTGTATTTCACCAATGGCTTCACGAATATTGTCCTTTAAAGCGTCAATTGTCTCTGGCTTGTCGGCGTAACACTTATCTTTGAGGGCACCCCACAAATACTAGTCTAACCGTGTCAAATCGCAGCTTCGGGGTGGCCAAACGACATCAGCTCTGCGGCTGATAATGCGATCTTCAAAAACAGGGCGCAAAACATCGAGTGTAGCTTCGGCTGTGCGGCACGTAGCGCCGTCCTGTTGAAACCAAATGTTGCCAATATCCTCCTCTTCAATTTTTGTGAACAAAACTTCGTTCAACATGGCCCGATAACGATCGCCATTGACGGTAACGGCCACTGCTTGCTCGTTTTCGAAGAAAAATGGCCCAATTATGCCTCTGGACCAAAATCCGCACCAAACAGTGATTTTGGGTGCATCGGCTTTTCAATGTATGCGTGCGGGTTTTCTGTGCCCCAAATGCGACAATTTTGCTTGTTTACATACCCGCCAAGATCAAAATGAGCTTCATCTGAAAAGATGTTTTTTTTTTGGCAAAATCGGCATCTTCTGTAAGCCAATCGCAGGCCCACTTTCCAAAGTAATGTCGCAATATTTCCCAGCGTTGTTCAAGCGTATACACAACCACATTCGTTCAGCGGAAGGTTAAAACTAATTATCTGTCAAATCAGACATGAGCTAAGTGTTACCATTCACGAAATAAACACTAGTTGAAAAAAAATGTTAGATGGCGGACCCGTTACGATACTCTTCTTCCTTTCTAATACTGTGCGGAATTGTATTACCCTTTACAGGAACAGTTTGATTTCGTGGTTCTGTATTTAAGATCGTAACCCAAGTGTAAGCAATATTCCGTATTTGTGAATGAAGCTGTGATATTCCAAATTCAAGAGCATCTTTATTAATTACGACTTTACTAGAGACGTCATCAAATTCAAAATTAGTTTCCCACATACCTTACGTCAGCTATAGCATTGGCTACCTTTCCATCGCTCACAGTCAAATGAAATTGAAAAAGACACTTTTATTACACTTCCGCATATTTCCACATAAATTTGACCCAGAGCTGTGATTTACTCATTGAGATCATCCTCCAGTCTTTGGGTTGTATTTCGATCTTCTCTTACATGTTCAAAGTGGATTGGACCATAGATAAAGGAAAGTAATAGATGCAGAACAAGTGTTGGCAAAATTTTAGTGTAATGGGTAATTTTCTAGATGTCATTGAAAGCAATAAATGGGATTTTTTGTTTGTTCCCAAAAAAGGTCAAAAAATATGACATTAAAATTCTAAAATTTCATATCAAAAGATAGAATAATTTTCAACAAAAATATCACTTCGAAACAAGAATACAACACGTGACTTAAATAGAGTATCTGATTTCCATCCTATTGCAAAGCGATGTTACCACCGACCATGTCCTAATAAATTGATTCTTCCTCCGGTTCAGCTACCAGTCCTTGTTGAGAGTCCTCAGATACTCTAACGGTGTTCTGAGCAGGGATCGCACCCACCTTCTCATGTACAACAGCCGCACACACTAACCATTGTACCACCGACGGCCACCAGTTGGAAATATTGGTGAGTTGTTATGTAAGCGCATTCTTAATGGTACAAATACAAGTGAAGTGAAAAAATTGTTGAGAAATGTGCATCAGATCCACTTTATTGTTTTTATTCTGAAATGCCAGATGATTCATCACAGCCCCAAGTTACATATAAAAGTCAGCTCAGAGTTATGGCATTTGTCAATTTCAGTATTTTCAAGAAAATAAGGAAGATTAATTCTTGCACTAGTATCACCAGTATATATTGAGGAATGCAAAATTTGCGACTGGTAGCTTGGATGGCAAATAGACTCAAAGCTTTGCAGTAACCGCCTTCCCTAGAATTGTACATTTGTGCCTCGAGAGCCTTAAGTTTAGAACCAGCGCCAGCAAGTCTTCCTCGGAAAAGGCAATAGTAAATTTCGGAGTTGGCATACTTACTAACATTCGTTTTAATCCTTTCGATAAGCCTGTTGGTAGTGCGTCCTCTATTCGATCTGCATCTGTGGTGTGAATTTTTACTAATGACGATATCCACATTTCAAAAATTTCTTAAACACTTTCGGAAAAATTTCGAAAAAAATCCCTAAATATATAATTTTGGAAAAATCTTTAAAAAATTTGATTTCAACTATATAAGTATATATTGATGGTATTTTACTCATTTTTTTATATGTTATACACCAATGCACAGCCAATTAAATCCGATCAAATTTTTCCAAATTGTAACAAAACTTGGAGATTTTGAATATAAAAAAAATTACAATAAAAATTCAAATTCAAAAATTATTGAGGTCACCTATGTGTGGGATCTATTTCTCTTTTGCCGTGTATTTAAGAACATTTTTATTTATGGGGATGATTTTTATTTATTCGGCCTTTGTTATTGGTACTTTTATTTTATTTTGAGTCTTGCGTTTGAATAATAAAATAAAAAAGTAAATTTTAATTTCAAATAAAAAAAATATATAAAAACCCACGACCGAAAATGTTGCCAAACATCGAAACTGAAAAATTTGTTCGATAATTTCACATTTCCAGAGAATGCTGACTGCAGGGTGTTATTCCCAAAACCAGCATTTCAGATAACTTAAACATGTTAACACTGCATTCTTTACTAAGTGTTACCTATTTAGTGGTGTTTTCAGAAATATTCTTTCACCTCAAATGACAGAGCTATTCGTATCACCAAAAAACTGAAAAAGTCAAATTCAATTTCAGTCAATTTCTTAATAGCAGTAAAAGATATTCCGCAACGCTTCGTGTATTTTTGGTTTGTAATGCATAGTAGATTCTCATTAGTAAAAAGTAGTAAAAAGCTTGGTATTACCAACTGCAGGAGAAAAGCTAAAAATCGAGCCGTTTAAAGAAATATGTTATCTTCATTTTGTAGGGCCATTGACCACTCTGGGTTAGTTATTTGAGGCAACCTAAGAAAGTATATAGTACATAAGTTCTCTGAGCTCATAAACAATTTTCTCAAATCCATCAATGTTTTTCCAAATGTTTACCTGGAAATGTCCTTAGCTTTTGCTACCCTTGAGGAAAGTGATTCATGCGAATGGATTTCGTATGCCCAAGTTGTATCTATGATGGTAGAAATTTTCAATACTGACGCTTTTCGAAAAATAAATTCCCCAAATTTAAACAATTTTGATTGCTCCTGAGATATCGATTTAAAATTGATGATGTTACGTGTTTGTACCAATTTAAGCACAACTGAAAAATAATTTTCAAAAAATCTCTCGACAAAATGACCATATCCGTAGATTCTGTTACAGGCAATAGCGAAGGAAGCTCACCGATTGCTGCTAGTTCCGTTTCCTTTTTTGTGTGTATTTATTGCCCACTTTGTTTTCTCTTAATATAAATCCCTCGTAATCCTCTGGGATATTCTCGAATGAAACTTGTACAAACAAAATTCATTACAATTCGATATCAATTAAATAAAACTTATCCATAACACAAAGAAACCAAACAAATCGCCTCCATTGAGATTAGATGCCTTTGATGTCCCTTAATTACATTTTATGGTGGTCATGTATTATATGTACAACAAAAACAAAATAAAACAAAAACAAGACAACAACATACATATATGAAATAGCCCTTATATATATTCATAATTCTCTTGTAACTTTTCTCATAATTATAATTCAAATCCCTTTGAGCCTATTCTTTGTCCTTTTATTTCATTCATTCGTCCGTTTGCTGTTTTTTTTTTTATTTTGTTTTGTTGCTCCTGTTTTGTTTATCCACTGAATTTGTTTTTCGTTTGGAACTTGTCAACTTGATTACATTTAATACCAGCACTTAGTGGGGTGATTAGAATTGGGGGAGCCCTTCTTCGCCTTCAGCAGTTATTAATGTCCTTTTTGTGTTTCTTGTGTATGTGTCGCTCTCTTTCTTTCTCTTTTCTTCTATTGGAGGTTTTAGTAGCTGGTAAACATTTGTTATCCAAATACTTTTGGGCTTGTAAACATTTATGACATGTTGACACCCTATTAATGGCTGGGGAGAAGATTAGATTTGTCGTATGTATTAGGAAATAGGAAGAATTTAATGTGTAGGGTAGAGAGCAGGATGATTAACGTAGTTAAGGATATGGTGTGGTTCATCACATATATGAGGCCATTAGGGAGGTTGATTTCTAATAATTTACTATATCTGTCGTACTGACTTGTTTATTTTTTCCGAGAACATGGAATTTCATCTATTAAACTGTTTTCTTAACCAAAATAAACAAGAGCAAGCGGACTATTTTTTCAAAGAAAATATATTATATTTGTTAAACTAATTATTTATATTTATTTTAGTTGTGGTTTATCGAGTCATTTTATACACTGCAAATTACATCCGTATAATTACTTGCAAGCGTTATTTTCATGGCTTGAAGATCTGCTACTTTTTTGTTTCTTTGTTATCTGTCACATTTTCTTTTGCAACAGTTTTGCAACAAACAAAGCAATATTTGGGTCACAAAAACACTTATTATAACCCATTAATCATTGTGTCCCAAAGATATTATAGTGAATAGCAAACACAATGTGTTTAGATACAAGTATACTATATTTGCGACAGGCTACAAACACGTTATATTTGCATCCAAAAAGACCGATTGTTCAGCGTGTATAATATATCAGTTTGTAAGCGTTACAATAGTGTTGGCGTCAAACGTGTTTTCACTCACCTACCGCATAGACCCTCAATTACAATTTTTAACAAGAATCCTTTCCTTTATAGATCAGCAATTCTCATTGTTATTTGCAATAAAATGGTTGCAATATCCGAAGTTATCGCTTTGCATGAGACCGTATTAAGTATATAAAACTGGACCGATGTCCTTGCCAACTTTTACTCAGGACTCTGTGCCCGCCAGCGATGTTAGACTTGTTTGGTTATAAGCTAACGTTTATTGCTTGATTTCAAGTATCGAAAACATTCAATTAACGATACTCTGAAGCTTAAATACCAACTAGTTCATTTCTGGAACAGTCATACCACTAGTTGTTACAACATCAGCATCAAAATGGAAATTACTGACAGCGCTGCTTTAGAAGCAAGAAACGCACTCTCTCACTACCTCACTCTCTCTTTCTCTTGCATTTATTACGCAGTTTAACACAATTGTACACGCTACAAAATCAGTTTTTTTTATTATTTGGATGCAAATATAACGTGTCTGTGGCCTACCCCAAATATAGTATACTTGTGTCAAACACATTGCGTTTGCTATTCAATATTACATGTTGGAGACTCAATGATTAATAGGGACTAATAATTGTCTTTTGTGAACCAAATGTGGATTGCGGAAAACTGCTGAAAACAAAAATGCGACAGGCAACAAAGAAACAAAAAAGCATCAGAACCTCAATTCATGAAAACAATGAATTCAAACCTATACATGGTCAGGGCCCTGCGCATGAATTTATTTCGTGGGTGGGGGGGTTTAACCACTTTACCAAAATTAAGAACCAAAACTATTTTGAATTACAAGTAAAAAACAGTTGAAAAAATATTTTCGGGAGGGGTTTAACCCCAAACCCTCCCCCCTGCGCACGGGCCTGTACATGGTTCCTGCAATCTGCCGCTGTGGCCATTTTTTTTTCAGCGTGTAGCAAAACTTAATCCATGGTAGAATTATCTGTCACGTAGTCGCATTAGAAATTCCGTGTTTAAGTTGTCAAAATTAACTGATTAATTAAAACCAGTAACACGCCTATGACAACTCTATGTAAAAATCGATAATTCGCCTCATTAAGAAAGGGCAGATGAGTAATAAGTATGAGAATAGAGTGCGATATAGGGGAACCACTTACAGGTTTTGACACCAAAGTATTTACGGACGGATCCAAAATGGAATGTGGAACCGGCTCGGGTGTTTTCTCCGAAGAGGTAGACCTCAATTTATCATTCAAACTCCCAGACAAGTGCAGTGTTTACCACGCGGAGATACTGGCCATCAAACAAGCCTGCGTTGCACTTACACTACAGCGAAAAACAGAGCGCATTGGAATATTTGTAGATATCCAAGCGGCTCCCCTATCACTTAAATCTTACAACACTGCATCTAAACTCGTTACTGAATGTAGGGAAAAACTTGTTGAGCTAAGCCGGCTGGCCAATGTTGTTCTTACTTAGATACCAGGCCACAAGGGTCTCCTAGGGAACGAAAAGTCAGACGAACTAGCCAGGCCAGGATCCTCTTTCACCGAACTCCACATGGTGTCAGTCGCAACGCCTACATGTTCGGTCAAAAGAGGTATTTTCCTGCATTACATTGAAGAAGCAAAGGCTAGATGGGATAGTGCCGCATATCCAGAAACACATAGCCGGAATATAACATTCACCGGACTAACTCCCTGATTAGCCATAATCGCGGAGACACATCTAGGCTAACTGGCGTGCTGACCGGGCACTGGCCAATCGGTAATCACGCAAGACGGTTGAAGCTGCCATATAATGACCACTGTCGTGCCGGCGATGACGCAGAAGAGAAGGAGGAGCATGTCCTCTGCAGTTGCCCGACTCTGATGAATAGACGCCTGAAGACAATGGGCCGTCCCATCCTGCATAACCTCACTGAGATACATGAGATAGATCTGGGGGATCTAATGAGGTATCTCCGATTAAGAAGCTTGATATAGACTCGGTACTTTGGACTGTCCGGAGTGATATGGTATGCAAAACGGTGTCTCAAGACACTAATTGGTGATAAGTAGTATCTTTAGCAACCACGAAAACCAACCAATTAGCAAAATGATCGAAACAACTAGTATATTTGTGTCCACAAACTAGTTATTCTCTATTCGGGGTAGTGAAAAGAAAACAGTATAAAATTGTGTGCGCGGGTCTTGTGCATGAGAACATGATTTCGATCCCTGCTCTGACAAACTTACGAAAAATTAAGTGTTTTTCCATTTGCTACGAGCTACATAGATCAGAAGTTTAAAAATATTCTTCAAAGAATTAATTTCAAATCGAATCATATATAATAAAATCACATGAGGTGTCATTGGACACCCGGTTGGAACGAAGTTCCATTCGTTGTACTCGTATATTATCTACTAGTTAGTGCCAACACGTCTAAGGGGCCCGTTAAAAAGTACAATAATTTAAATGGATCTTTAAGAAAAGACACTTTTTGTAAAATGTATATTTTTTTTGTGGTGTTAACATCTATAGGCACGAGTAGGGCAATCTATCAAAGTCAACACATGCTAACAACACACAGCGTTAGAATCATATGCATGGTTGGTGTACAACAATAGGCTATAACTGAAAATAAGTATGATGGTATTGGTGCAGCGGCAGCGAACAAACAAGCAGGTCGTCGTCGCCAAAGAGTGTTGAATAGTATAGAGATGTCATGGAACGAGTTGTATAACTCAAAAGCACTGGCGACATCTGGCGAATCATTCAAAACGTATTACTCTCCTTTTGTCATAACTTGGTCCATTTATAATTTTAATGTGAAACATTGATGCCTTTTGAAGCATTTATGCTTTTTGTATTGTTTTATGTAATAACACAGTCGAAATGGTGCATTTATATTGAAATATTCTATAAAGAGAAAAAGACTCGTTTATGCACTTTTACTCAGACTCTCTAGATGAGAGCAGAAAAAGAGTGCAATGAGTTCTCTATACAATTCTATACTTTTTGTCGTCGCCTCTGTTTATGACAAAACAAAAACAATTATTTCAGTGAACTAAATATTGCTTTAATTATTTTAGCAATATTACATATAATGTCAAATCGTATGATAAAAAAGAAGAAAGTGTATTAACAAAAGAGCCTTAATTTTAGTCTCTATAGTCCTTTCCTATATTTTACGTCCTTTTTGTAAGAATATGCGTTATATTTTCCCCAAAAAGGTAATTTTTTAAAGAGTGGTACTTCTTTTATTAAAAGCTAATGTTTTTTTAAAGAAAATGTACTATTTTTAAGAAGAAGTACTTTCGGTAAGAAAACGCCAAAAGGGTATGAATTTTTTTTACAAAGAAGTACTCATTTTTAAGAACAGGTACTCTTTAAAGAAAAGGTTATTTTTTTTAAGAAAATTTACTTATATTCAGAAAGGTTATTTTTTCAAGAAAATTTACTTATATTCAGAAAGGCTACTTATCTCAAGAAAAAAAAGGAAAAGGTATTATATTATTTTTACGAAAAGGTACTTTTCAAAATCGGAGAAGGTATTTGTTTTTGAAAACATGCTTTTTTTTAAGAAATGGGATTTTTTTAGAATTGGTCCTTTTTGCAAGAACAGACACATTTTTAAGAGCAGGTACTTATTTCAAGCAAAGTTATTTTGTTTCACAAAAAAGATACTCTTTAAACAAAAGGTGGTTTTTTAAGAATGGTACTTATTTAAAAAAATGACTTTTTTAATAAAAGATACTTTTAAAAAGAAAATATACTTTTTTCAATCAAAGCTACTTCTTTAAAATAAGGCATTTTATTAAGAAAATGAACTTTGATTGGGAATATGAATAGGTATTTTTTTTTTTTTTTTTAAGAAAATTTACTTTTATCAAGAAAGGCACTTATTTAAGAAAATGTTAATTTTCTAAACTTCTTTCACTTTGGATTTTCTAAATTTACTTTTTATTGGGTTCAAAACTACAACATGTACTAAATATTGATTACTGGCTCCACCTAGAAAACTTCCCATTAAACAAGAAATTTTCCAACATATGTTAGTCTAGACAAAAACCAAAGTAAACGTACCCAATATAAAAAAAAAGTTCTTTAATTTTTTCTCATATAGCTCCCCATCCCGCAACGTGTGATATGGAACTTCGTTCCAAAAATCATATGGTAGAACCGGACCATGAAACATAGAATACTAAGAAAACCATAAAAGTTATGTTCTATAAATAGATTACTTTTAACAACTTCAGCACAAGTGCGTGTAACGAAGAAAGAAAAACGTATTTGTTATGGAATAAAGACGTTCACACGAGTGATAGAAGGAGGTGAGGAACCCCGACGACTACAACTGCGATTAGTTACAATGTTAACAAGACGGTCACTGGCCTACAACGCTAAGGCGCTGATGAGAAGAGTCACAGACTTCGAAACGATAGTCTGCACCGCAAATCCTGGTGCCGTCTGTTTATATTTTTTCTATATGTAGAAATAAACCTCTGATCTGTGTAGCTCGAAACAAATGAAGAAATATTCTTCTAAGAAGTAATTTCAGATCAAATCATATACAATAACAAAAAATACTTTCGGCGGCGGTCACCTCGCTTAGGTCACCACACTATCGAGTATTTAGCCATGAAAAAGCTTCCCAAAATACCTTTCGGAACCGTTGTAAATCTGTAGGTCCCAAACCGTGAATGTAAAACATATATGTGTTTCCTCCAAAACCTACATATCGCGCTTTTGCTTACGTGGAAACATATAGGTGTTTCCTCCCAAACATAATTATATTTGTAACCAAAGTATTATTATATTTCAACATACAATATCCTAGCAAACCTGGCGGACTTCGTCCTGCATTTTAGTAGGGGAGAAACAATAAAAAGGAAAAAAGAATAGCCTATAGCACTCAGTGATAACGCAGCATTATACTGGTACTTAAGTGGAAACATTCGCGTGTTTCCCCCCAAAACTTCATATACTTATGTAGAAACATTTACATATTTCCTCCCAAACACGCCGTTACTTACGTGGAAGGATATGTGTGTTTCCTCCCAAGCATAATTATTGTTATATGAAAAGAATTTCTAATATATATACATTAGGGCGGGTCAAATTGTATGGAACGATTTTTTTTGATGAAGCGTATAGCAAAAACGTAATCTATAGGTGATTCTGAGAAATTTTGCTCAAGAGACCATAGCTCTAAGTCGGATTTGGAGCCCCCAAAAGGTATTTCTATCACCTTTCAGAATCTGTATTGATACCTGTAGAAAAGGTTAATTTTAGGCTATTTTTTGGCAAAAAATTCCTAATATCTCTACTAAATATAAAAAAAAAATATATGTATCAATACAGATTCTGAAAGGTGATAAAAAACCTTTCAAACAAGCCCACATTGAGAAATCTACTATAATTCTATCCGATTTTATGACGAATTTAATTAAATTATTCTATGTATATATGGAAAAATATCTATTTTGAAATTTTGGGGGGCTCCAAATCCGACGTAGAGCTATGGTCTCTTGAGCAAAATTTTTAAAAAATGTATTTTTTTTTTGTTTTTCAAAGATATTTGTACTTTAGCTAAAGACAGTGTATAAAACATTAGTATCATATGAAAGGTTTTTTTATGGTGCGTCCAACAGTGTATAAAACATGCCACAACATGGCATGACACATCCTTTTTCCCGGGATATTTTGCAAAAGAATAGCATATTTAAGTTTTTACTATAAAGAGTTTTCTGATTTAAAAGTCAGATTGGAGTAATTCTAAATAATCAAAATCTGACCCTGAGCACCTCGGAAAATTTATTTAAAAAATATATACGAGGGCGGATCAATAATTTCGTGACTTTTCGAACTTTTCTCGCAGTTATATAAAATGCAACATTGCTCCAATCAAGTACCACCTGTTAATAGACTACTGTCAAATTGTGACCAAGTTCCGTCATTTACTTTGCGTTTAACAGCTGTTGAAAATATACAACCTCGTGCATTTTTTTATAAATGTAAAAAAGTGAATTTCGAGGGAGAATTTCGAAAAACCGTTAATCAAACCAAGGAAAAGCTTGATAAATACTATCGGGACTCTGCCCCCCTTCCATTTCAATGATAAAAAAGTGGTTTACTGACTTTCGTTGTGGACGCACAAGTATAAATGATGCTGAACGTTGTGGACGGCCAATTGTGGTTAATACACCCGAAAATAGTGAAAACATCAACGATATGGTGTTGGCCGATCGAAGAGTAAAAGTACGTGAGATTGCCGATGCCATTGGCATTTCATATAGCAGCGTGATTTCGATTTTAAATGATCAGTTGGGTTTAACAAAGCGCTCTGCAAGATGGGTGCCGCGTTTGCTCTCATTCGGCCATAAACGTACGGGTGCACATGTGTGTAATCTCAATGGCAAAATTCCATGACTTGGGCTACGAATTGGTACCTCATCCGCCATATTATCCCGATTATTATTTCGTATTTCCAAACCTAAAGAAATGGCTCGGTGGAAAGAGATTTAGCTCCAACGATGAAATTATTGATCAAACAAATGCATATTTTATGGACCTCGAAAAATCTAATTTTTTGAAAGGGATACAAAAATTGGAGAAAGTGTATTGAGCTAAAAGGAGATTATGCTGAAAAGTTTATTTTTTTTTTGCAAAAAAAAAACTTTGTATCATTCAAAAAGTCACAGACTTATTGATCCGCCCTCGTGTATTTATCTATACAACAATGACCTCCTTGTCCAAAGAAGAGATTTGATACCCATTTTCCTCCGTGTAGAAAGTAACGTTCTGCAGAATATCGCTGAAACAAGTATGTGTCAGGATATGCTTTGCCTAGGGATAAATAAGACGCACTCACTTCATCTGCAATTTACACACACATTCAGCACTGACTGAAAGAATAATTCAAAACTAAGTAACACACTTACAACGTAGACTGTGATTAATATCTCTTTGCTCTAAATCTCTCTCTTTCTCTCGTCAGAGTATACAGGCAGATGAAATTTTGAAGTAAACAGTGCAACAAACGTAGCTGTATTTGTATAACAAACACTGCTTTATTTGAATCGCAACACATATACATCCTAACATATTAATGATTGTGTCTCCAAAATATAATATTGTATAGTAAACACAATGTGTTTGGATACAACTATACTATGTTTGCTACAAGCTCCAATCGCTCGTTATATTTACATCCACACAACAACAAAATTCAGATTTTTCCGAGTGTAGTATATACACAGTTCTCAAACAACTACTGCCTTATTCATAAAAAGTTGTGGTTGATTTGCGAGACGATTTATCATACAAAAAACGGCTCTTAAATCTCTCACAACTTTAAAACCGCTAGTCTTTAACTACTAGTATTTTAACTTGTATGCAACCAGATACAAAACAACTAGTACTACACCTATGACAGCCCTCTGTAAAAATTGATGGTTCGCCCCATTCAGAATGGGCAAATGAGCAATTAGTATGGTGCTCAAAGCAACTAGTGTGTTTCTGTTCACCAACTAGTTGTCTGCAAGGCAATTATGGGCAATATACATATAATCGTCTTGCTGTAACGCATAGTATGCAGTCATTCTTGAAAATGTTCATTTCTTTTTCTTATCTTTTAATTTTCACAACAACTATAAGTATATCTAAGACAGCACGCTGTCTAGCACACTTATGCTAAATAAGACCATTGTGATACCTACAGTTTCCTCTATAGCAACTATTGACTAGTCGTCTAGCCAATTTGCCCTTTCAAGGAATTTGTCTATAAGACCTACAGGAATATCCTGTATGGCTACGGTGCTAACTAAAAATGTTCCGAATATCCTACTTCCCAGTCCTGCCAGAGCAGGGCAATCCAAGAGAAGATGTTTCGTCGTTTCCTCGTCCTCTTCCATGCAGCATCTACAGAGAGTGGAGTTTCTACGTCCCAATCTTAGGGCGTATTTTCCTACAAGACAATGTCCCATAAGTGTTCCTATCACTGTGGATAACCTGCCTCTCGGCAAGTTAAGTAGTTGCCTAGTCCTCTTCCTGTCCACCTGTGGCCAGAAGACCCTGGCTTGTTTGAAGTTGAAGTAAGTCTCCACTTGTCCTTGAACATATTATCGGTCAACTGCCTGATCTGCAAACGGCAGGTAGAGATTGGCATACTAACCTGTGCCGTAGTACGCATCCTCAACGCAATTGCCTGGAATGTCGCTGTGTCCCGGTACCCAGATAAGCCTGATGTCAAAATAATCTGCCATCACCCTAAGTGATGAGTGGTATTCTTTCACAGTCAGGGACATAGCAAACAAGGCTTCCAGAGATTTTGGCAGCCTGGCTGTCTGTGTAGATACATATTCTCCGAAGGGTTGTGACACCACTTTTCAGCTGTAGTTCCTCCAGTAGTAGAGCCTCCAGTATGGCGGTAATTTTTGCCTGAAATACACTACAGTGATCAGGCAGCTTCAAGGAGATATTTACATTTAGGTCCGGTGAATGGACCCCGTAGCCTACTTTCTCGTCCAACATTGATCCATCCGTGAAAAATCTGATACTACTGGTGTCCCCTTCCAGTGACTTTTCCCAGATATTCCTGTTCGGAATAGAAGTCCTTAGATATGTCGCTGGCAGAAGGTAGGGGATACAGTAGTCCGTTTTTATGGGAATAGAGTTGATCCGATGTAGTAATTCAGTGTGTCCGGAATGCCCCGATATCAAAACGCCACAATCTCTGATTCTCACCAGCGGCTGCCGATTAATGAGGTTGTAAAATAGTCAAAAGAAAAGTAAGTAAGCTGTAATTTGAAGTCGCTTAGCTTCTCATAACAAAGTGGTGTAACCAAAACACGCCTATTATATAGCTATTTAAATTATTCAGGTGTGAGTCAACGAACTCAGTTTGACCACGACAATGAATCATTTGCCTATAAAACACAGCCAGTTCTGCTGCATGTAGCGGCAATATGACAGTTAAACTAAAAGTCTTCTCTGCCTAAGAATGTTTTCCTCGAGACAGAGCTCTGGCTCTCAAATGCATGAAAATCACTCTATAAGTAACATCTAATAGCAGCGACAATTCCTCATTCAATTTCCAGAGTATCATTAGTAATTCGCTTTTGAAGGGAAAGTTTTTATGGGAGGTCGTTTACCTTTTCTGTGTCTCAAATAGAGTGGGGTAACACATTAAACAAATGAACAAAAGGAAAACACAAAGAAACAGGTACCCAAAAGTACAAGAAGTGTACACAAATCTACAATAGGGATATGACTATATTTTCATAGCCGTACGTTTTACGAAATGCTACAAACCTAAATAAACTAGTATTCTTGGTTAATTAGGTGACAAAATCCTTCCCCATGAAATCGACCAAATTTATCGATTTTAGAATTTTAGCACTTTTTTCTAATGTTATAGAAAATGTCCATTGTTTATTCCAATCATGAACATTTTCTTGGAGTTGATTAACCTTAATCAGGTTAGCAAATGGTGTAAGTTTTAAAAAATCTCACTTACTATATGGATTCCAACCAAGACACAGTGGTTCAAAGTTCACATTTAACGCGAATTTATTAAAATTTCTTACTTCTAAGAATTTTATTAAATATCGTTTGAATCCAATGTTTAGTAAACAAACTATACTACACCGTGTAAAATTTGTCATTTAAATAAGTATTTTAGTGGTCTGGTAACACCAAATTCAACAATGTACACAAATGTGTTTTATAACCAAAATAAACAGTTACATTACTTGACAGTTTTCTTTGACTTATTGAAATGTAATTTATTTTTTCCATTGTTCATTGAATTCTGTGTACTTTATTTATTATGTCCGCCGAAGAAAACGGTAAGTAGATGTTGTATATTACTAGATACGACCTCACTTAAAATTCATAGTGTTTTGTTGAGAAACGTAAAAATAACGGGGCCTACAAAAAATTGCAGATGATTGCAAGCTTAAAAGACTATTGTGTTAATTAGTTCATATACTGGTATTTTATAATAAAAAGAAAACCGAATCCCCGCGTTACCCCAACATTTGATATATTATTTTTTTCAGAAAATGTTACTTGGAGCTATTTCAAGAATGGTTTAAGTTCAAAAATTTAACTAGGGTTGAATGTGTCAAATCGCTGGGAATGCATATATATAACATTATTCATATAGAAAACCAGAATATACAAGGCCAATTAGAAAATTTTGTGAAAAATGTTGAATGTCGCTGGAAGAGACCAAATAATTACAGGGCAAGATTTTTGGAAGTGAATAAAACATGGCTTGAATCAATTATGACTTTTTCAATCAATGAGACTGAGGATACAACAACTCGTATATCGAAACCTGGTAGGCCCTCAAAACATTTCAGCGAATCTGGTACCAGGAGTCAGCAAAAAAAAGTGTTGAATATGGTTAAAGGTAATTCATTAGATCAACTTTCTCGTGCAACTCAATGTGCTTTGTGGAAGAATGGTAAGAGAGATGCCGCACATATGGTTAAAGATGCAACAGAGGGACGATCAGCTTCTGTCAAAAGACGTATGACCAGCAAAATCTCAGAAAAAAATATGGCTGTACCAATGTCTCCAGACGAAGCATTGGCACTTATAATAAACACCAAATCAAGTAAATCAATTTACCTATCATATAGACTTGCTGCAAAGAACTGCAATGCTAATATTTATCCATCGTGGCATAAGATATTATCTGCTAAAAAAAGTTGCTATCCTGATGAAAATAGCATTATAGTGACTAACATAAGTGTGGAGATAAATCTACAAGCTTTACTCAATTTAACAATAAGCCGAATATGTAAACTTCAAGAAGAAGTATTTCTGACCTGTACAAGCAAAACATTTACAATGATTTGCAAATGGGGTATAGACGGTAGCTCCGGTCAAAGTAACTATAGACAACATACCACCTCAAAAGAAAAAGACTCATCTGTCTTAATTATATCACTAGTACCTGTACAGCTACGAGATAGCCAAGATGACACCAATATCATATGGCAAAATCGGGTTCCATCATCCACACGGTTTTGCAGAGCAACTAAATTTATTTTTGCTAAGGAAACGCCGGAACTTACCCGAGCTGAGGTCGATAATATTACACAACAAATTACGAGTTTGCAGAGTTTTAAATATCAGGATAAGAATATCGATTTCAATCTTGTGCTAACAATGGTTGATGGCAAAGTTTGTAATACATTGACTGAAACAAGATCTACACAAAGTTGTTACATATGTTCCGCTAAGCCTTCAGAAATGAACGATTTGCAAAATGTAACTAAAAAATTGCCTAAGATTGAAAATCAAAACTTTGGACTGTCCTCGTTACATTCGTGGATCAGGTTCTTTGAATGTTGCCTGCACATATCATATAGATTAGAAGTCAAAACATGGCAGGTCAGAGGAGAGAATAAAAACTTAGTGGAGTCAAGGAAAACCGAAATCGTTCATAAATTGAGACAAGAACTAGGTATATTAGTTGATCAGCCAAAACCTCGATATGGATCTACAAATACGGGTAATACCGCAAGAATTTTTTTTGAAAATCATAAAAAATCGGCTGAAGTGACGGGTTTAGATGAGAATCTCATACACCGATTCTATATAATTTTGCAAACCATTTCATCTGGATACGAAATAGATGTCAATAAATTTCATGAGTATACTATGGAAACTGCAAGAAAGTATGTGTCTTTATATCTTTGGTACAATATGCCAACAAGTGTTCATAAAGTGCTAATTCACGGATCAGCAGTTATTAACCAAGCAATTTTGCCTATTGGACAGTTGGGAGAGGAGGCACAAGAGGCAAAAAATAAAGATTTTAAATTCATACGAGAACACAGAAGCAGAAAAGACAAAGCAGAACACACTAATATCGATCTTTTTAATTATTTTTTGTTATCATCCGATCCGATCATATCTGAATTAAGCATGCAGGGTAAATGTCGTAGAAATAAAAAATTAGAGTCGGAGGCTATGAGTCTCCTTAAAGCGCCGCATGTAGAATTAAATATAAGTATGTAACACAAATATAATTTTCCTTATTTTTTAATATTAACTTTACTCTTTACTTTTTATTGAAATATTATTTGTTAATTTAACTAACAGCTTATTGTAAAGGACAAATATGGTTTCATTTTAGCAAAAACTACTTTAAGCAATAAGGTTTGTATAATTTTGTGAAGTTTCAACACTATTAGGAATTAATTCGCGTTAAAAATGTATTCTGAACCACTGTGCAAGAGTTTGAAGTTTCCCAACAAAGGGAAATTTCATTTTTTTCAGTTTCTTTACGGAAAATTAATTTACATGATATAGCACACCATTCTAACTACATCATGGACCATTTAAACTTTAAGCATCTCCCGGCTTAACCGCTCCAGACTTCTTCTTGTACATGCTGAAAAAAAGGGTTTCGGTAACATTATGCAGGAACCATGTACATTAGACCGACTCACAAAAAAGTTAATTTTTTTCACCCCTAAAAATATACCTTAGTTTCTTTGGCGGAATGAAGACGGGGCCCCAAGAAATAACACCCCAATTGCAAAATAAAAATGGGCCCCAAACCAATACACAGGTTACAACAACACGAAATTTTGGGGTGATATTTCGTACATTTGGGGTCCATTTTCGCTTACACTTGGGGTGTTTTTTTTTTTCAGTATGAATACGGGCCCCAATGAAAGTGGACCCCAAATATTTTTTGGTGAACATTTTCATTTTACTTGGGATCCGTTTTCATGTTTTGAGGTGGTGTTATTTCATAACTAAATTGGGGCGTAATTTCTCGGGTTGATTTTTCGAATGGCTACTATAAATCTTAATGGAGAAACACCCCATAATAGCAAATGAAATTAGGCCCCAAATATTACTAAAAAGTAAATAAAAGTAAATTTTAATAAACTATATTTTACTGTTTTAGAAAGAAATGAAAAATATTTTTCGAAAAAAAAATCGAGCAATTTTTTTGGGAAAAATTTTTTGCTTGCGGCGCTTCAACACACGATCAACAAAAAGTTTAAACTTTAATAAACATTATTTTACTGTTTTAGAAAGAAATTAAAAAATTTTTAAAAAAAAAAACGTCAAAAAAAGGGGAGACAAATATTTGAAATAAATATTATATTCTATCTTATTTTGTTTAATGTCTCATAGAATATGTTTATGTGTTTATTCTATATTCATTCTGAAATTAATCAAATCGACGGATAAAGCATAACAAATTTTTTCTCCATTGGGGCCGATTTTCCTGGGGTGAAATTTCTATTCTTTAAAATTAAATTTCAAGAAAATTTACCCCCAAAGAGTCAATGAAAGCTGGCCCCAAATTTTATCAGTATACAACAAATAATTATTTTGGGGTCCTCTTGCGCTTATAGGGGCCTTATTTTTAAACGGTTTAAAAACGGGTCGTGATTCACAATTTTTTGGGGCCCTTCGCCATTGGTTGGGAGGCTATTTCATTTTGAAATTTGGGGCCCACCTTAATAATGAAAACAAACCCTAAATTTGGGGCCCATTTTCATTTTGCAATTGGGGTGTTATTTCCTGGGGCCCGTCTTCCGGCCGCCGGTTTCTTTTATGATGATTCCTACAATATTTCGTGTGTCTAGCATTAAGATCCCGTAAGCTGGACCATTTTTAAGAAAGGAATTTTTTTTTTTAATATTCAAAGAGTTTTTCAATTTAACTAAAGACGATGTATAAATGTGTATAAAATATGCCAAAGCATGTCCTGACACATCCCTTTTTCAGCGATATACTGCAAAAAGTAGCATTTAAAGTACGAAGAGTTTTAGAATTTAAATGTCAAATTGACATATTTTAATTTTTAGTCTATTTAAGTATATAGGCGTCTCAGCTTTTTATTGAAATTCGCACTAGTTCGCGGTTTACCAAAAATGCAATATTTTGTGAACGTTATTTTCTAAACAGGGCAAAATGGTTATCATTTCTTTTCTTTGGACAAGGTGATCATTGTTGTATACATATACGTTTTTTTATTATGCAATACATTTTCCGGATCCGGACCAAATTTTTAATATTTAGAATTACTCAATCTGACATTTAAATTACAAAATCATCCGTACTAAAAATTTAAAAATGCCTTTCTTTGCAAAATATCCCTGGAAAAAGCATGTGTCACGGTTAACAAATTACAGAATCCCGATGTAGATGCAGTTTTTTTGGGATTAATTTGTTTCACACCTTTTTCTACCAGTCTTTAGCTACAATTATGCCGAAGAGAGGAAAACAAAATTCCTATTAGTTTCTCAGATATAGCCGTTAGAAAAATAGCTTGTTCTTCGAGAAAGTTACATTATAGCCAAAATATTCATCAAGCCATAAAATTCAAACAGCAGCTAAACTACAAAAACACAAATAGGGTTTTGTTAGTTCCGATAAGTACTTCGAGAAATTCCACACGAGAAGTAGTTTGTACTCATTGACTTCAAATATGTTGCATAGTGTTATCTATTATTCCAACAAAAGCCAACCATTTTTCACGTGGAAAAATGAATCAGCGCCAGAATTCTGTAATTTCTTGACCATAGAAATTGTAATTTTGTCAACTTAAGTACCAATTTTTTTGTGTAGCCGTGGTGGTGCAATGGTAGTGTGTGGGGCGGGGCATGAGAACGTGGGTTCGGTTCCTGCTCTGACTGCCTTAAATTTCTTTCGACGACGGTCACCTTGCTCAGTGACGGCAACACAATAGAGTATTTAGCCATTAAAAAGCTTCTCAAAAGCTTCTCATTAAAAGCTTCTCGGCACCGGTGTAAAATTGTAGGTCCCAATCAGTGAGTGTAAAACAAGAACGCGTACAGCTCACTGGTTGTGAGAAGCTCTCTCTAATCCCTGCATGGGATGTAACGGGAAACCAATTAAGTACCAATTTTTCTCGTTAATAGATATCGATTTCCGGTGCAGACGTTAAAAGCTTGTACAAGGTGTTTCAAAAGAAGTCATCCGATGTTGTTTGCCTCTCATTTTTTTTCTAAATGAAAAACTTCGATTCTGTTTTTCGATTATGTTTATTTGAACCTTTAGAATTTTCTTGGTTAAGTTGAGAAGATGATATCAGTTAAATGGGAGCCGTGCCGTCACAAGTGATTACAATACGGGCTCGTTTTATAGCATTTTTCATCACTTTCATTTAGAAAAAAAAAGAGCCAAACAACATCGGATGACTTCTTTTTAAACACCTTGTAGTATTAACTTATCATACATTAACATTCAAAACTGACGCAAGTAAGGTCAAATTGTATAATTTATAGAATCCTTTGAGACCAAATTTCAGAAAGCGTTTAAATGCGATCAACAGTTCTAGCGAACTATATTGTGAAAATATCGATTGCAGGCCTCATTTTTGATGTAATATACAATCGAGACAATACCGCATTTCATTCATTTAGATTTCTTTAGACTTTTTGAAACGTATAACATCTTCTGATACATTTCGTAGCGTACCACCCTATACCACATTGCCAACCAGAAGAATTCCTTCCTATTACGTCCGCATGTTGTGTTTTCCTGCATGTTTAAGTGTCTACTTGCCTGTTATGGAGGGGTTTTTTCGACCCTATCTTATGTTGTGGTAACTTTTGATTGCTATGACAATATTTTGCCTCCCCCTTTACACTACACACTATGTTCTCAAACATATTCGAGTTGTTTCCTCAATATATTCGTTTTGCTCTGCATATCAGCGCTTTTTTTTCTACTCGCGTTTTTTCCAACTAAGGGTTGAAAACCCAACAGCAGTCAAATGACATTCCATGGCTTGTAGATGTCAAATGAAAACAATACAAAAAACCCCCACATTAGTTTTTTACCCGCTGTCATTTGTACTGTCCACTACACAAGGATTTGTTTGTTATAGTACAAATAATAAAAAAGGACCCTTTCGTTATTGTGCATAGAGAGGGTTGTCAATCAATCCGTTGTGTTGGTCTGGTCGGTCGTTTTCTAGTTCAGTTCACTGCAGTGATTGAAGGTTTGAAAGATATTTCTTGTTATTGAATAAAGTATTAGCTGGTGTATTGTATTTTCTATTTTGGTTTTTTTTTTCATCTCAATATTATTGGTTATTTGTTGCTGAGTGATTGTTGATTTTTCTTCTTTTTTTTCGCAGTTACTTGTTCTGTTTTGTAGATTTTGAAATGTCAAATTAAAAGTGAATCGATAGTAATGAATGGGAAACGTATTTGTTAAGACGTCATTTTCAATGGGCAGTAGCGTTGTGACGTGATTAAGGGTTTTAATGTGAAATGAAAATAAAAAATCTTAAAAGGCTAAACAATTTGTTGGAAATTCAGTTGAATGAAAGAATTTTTTTAAATAAAAAAATATGAAAGTGAATTGAACAAACCCTAACAAGTGTAATGTGAAATAACGTGTGTATTTAAAAGTTTAAAAATTTTGTATAATTTAAGAATTCTGAATATCAAAATAACATTTCAATTCATTATGACCTTAATAATATACTATGTAAATACCAGGTAAACTCGTCAATATTCTGAACAGAGTTGCTCCATTTTAAGTTGTAGTTCATTAAAATCTATATTTCATTTTGATCCTTAATTAAAATACTACTCTGTTCAAAGTATAGTTTACTTTACTTTTATTATTCCAAATCAATATGAAGTTTTATTCAAATTCCTGTTGTTTCTTGACCCATCTCTAAAATGCGAAACAAAAATTTAGTAATTATATATGATTTCATCTGAAATTATTCCTTAGAAGAATATTTTTCCATTTCACATGAGTTATACAGATCAGGTGTTTATTTCTGCAAGTAGAAAAAATCAGGGTTCGTATTTCGTGGGTAACGGGTTACCCAGGTTAACCGATTACGACTGCCGTGGGGAATGGGTAGCGATAGTTTACCCATTACCCTAAGGGTAATGTGGAAAATAATTGGTAGCTACCTACGATGATGGAGAATTACCCATCACGATTGCACATTACCCTGAGGGTAATGGTGAAAATAAAGGGTAGCTACCCACGTCAACGGGGAATTACCCGTTACCCACAGGGTATGGGGAAAATAATGAGTAGCTACCCACGACGATGGGGAAATACCCATTACGATTATCCATTACCCTGAGGGTAATGGGGAAAATAAAGGTTAGCTACCCACGACAACGCGGAAATAACCCATCACGATTACCCATTACCCACAGGGTATGGGGAAAATAATGAGTAGCTACCCACGACGATGGGGAATTACCCATTACGATTATCCATTACCCTGAGGGTAATGGGGAAAATAAAGGGTAGCTACCATCGAGAATGGGGAATTACCCATCACGATTACCCTCAGGGTAATGGGGAAAATAATGAGTAGCTACCCACGACAATGGGGAATTACCCATCACGATTGCCCATTACCCACAGGGTATAGGGAAAATAATGAGTAGCTACCCACGACGATGGAGAATTACCCATCATGATTACCCATTACCCTGAGGGTTATGAGGAAAATAAAAGGTAGCTACCCACGAAAGTGGGGAATTACCTCACGATTACCCACTATAAATAAATAAATGGTTTCCCATTACATCCCATGAAGGGACTGGGGAGAACTTCTCACAATCACTGAGCTGTGCGCTTTCCAGTTTTCACTCACTGATTGTGACCTACAGTTTTACACCGATTCTGAACGGTAATCTGAGAAGCTTTTTCATGGCTAGATACTCGATAGTGTCGGCGTCACTATGCGAGGTGACCGCTGCCGAAAGAATATTTGAAGGTGGTCAGAGCCGGGTTCGAACCCAGGATCTCATGTACAAGAGCCGCGCACGCTAACCATTGCACCACCGACGGCCACATTACCCTCAGGGTAATGGGGAAAATAATGGGTAGCTACCCACGACAACAGGGAATTACCCATTACGATTACCCTCAGGGTAATGGGGTAAATAAAGGGTAGCTACCCACGACAATGGGGAATTACTCATCACGATTACTCATTACCCACAGGGTCTGGGGAAAATAATGAGTAGCTACCCACGACAATGGGGAATTACCCATCATGTATACACATTACCCTCAAGGTAATGGGGAAAACCCACGGCGATGGGTAATGGGTTACCCAGGGTAACCCATCCCCATGTTTGATAGAAAATATGAAAACATTTCTATATCTTCGAAACGGAGCGTCCAATTGAAAAAATAACCAATGTTTAAGGGGTTTTAAAGGTTTTTCATAAAGTGGTCAAATTCGTATGGAAGAATTATTTTTTTCAAGAAATACCCAAAATAAGAAAATCGGTAACATAAAAAAGTGGATATAACTGGGAAACTGTACGTCCAATCGCAAAAATAATAATTTTTTACCCAATGGATGGATGCCTTCAATGTGCCATCACTTTTTTTTTACCAAAAAATCGCTAACACATATGAGCGTTTTATCGATTTTTTGTTGAAACAATTTTAGTTTTAACGAGTTTTTAAAAAACAAAAGTGATGTCGTATTGAAGACATACATACATTGGTTAAAGCCTCCTATAGAGCTAAAATTTTTATTCTTTTTTCAATTGGACGCACCGTTTTCCACTTATACTTCCATACTTATTCGGTCTCGAACAACACCGTGGGGTCAGGGACCTTACAAAACAAAGATAACATATTTCGCCAACCAGTTCCAATTGGGTATACCAACTGTACGCAGGAATTCGTCAACCTGGTCTCTCCAGCGGTGTCTTGGTCTTCCTATTTTTAGTCTTCCTTCGAGTTCGGTTTCGGAAACCCTTCGTGCTGGTTCGTCTTCATCCATTCCACTGACGTGGTCTAGCCAGCGCAATCGAGTTGTTCCGATCCGCTTAACTATGTCAATGTAGGGATATATGTACATAGCTCATACAGCTCATGGTTCATGCGTCACCCATGGACATAATTTTTTGGAGTATTTTCCTCTCGTAGACTCTTACAGTTGTTTCACTGCTTGCGATAAGACACAGGATTCTGCGCCATAAACAAAAGAGGTTGTATGAGAGTCTGGTATATTTGGACTTTTGCCACTCGAGAGTAGGCCTCATCTCTAAAGTGCTCGATTAGCCCAAAATAACATACATTCGCAAGCACAAATCTCCGCTTGATCTCAAGGCTGAGGTTGTTCATTAACGTCAGATCCGTGGTATATAAATTCGTCCACCATCTCGAAATTTTAATGGTTATCAACGCTCGTGCTTTGGCCTAATCGCGTGGAGGCCCTGTTCGTTGAAACCATTAATATTGCCTTGTCCTCAATTACTGTCAGGCCCACTTTTACTGACTCTTTCTCAATTCTCGAAAACACAGCACTAACTTCTCTAACTGTGGGCCCAATGATATCTACATCATCAGTATATGCGAGCAGCATTTAACTTTTGCCACTGATGGTTTTATTCATGTTGACTGCAGCTTTGCTCATTATGATATCCATTAAGATGTTAAAGAGATCGCACGATCAGGTGTCGTCTTGCCTGAGGCCTCGCTTAATTTCAAAATGTTCGGTAAGATCCTTACAAACTCTGACTGTGGATTTGATGTCCGTCAAGTTCATCCTGCAAAGGCGTCTGAGTTTTTCAGGAATACCAAGCTCAAACATTGCTTCGTAGATCTTCTCCCATATCGGGCTATGGAAGGCAGCATTGTAATCGACAAATAGATGACAGGTGTTGACTTGTATTTCATGGGTCTCCTCCAGGATTTGGCGTAGTGTGAAAATCTGGTCAGTTGTCGATTTTCCAGGCCTAAACTCACACTGGTATGGTCCAGTCAGGTCAGCGATAATTGATTTTAGTCTTTCGCACATTATGCTTGATAGAACCTCATATGCTATGGATAAAAGGCTTATTCTTATATTAGATACTCGGGTGACCTTTTTTAAATATGGGACATAGTACACTGAGTCTCCAATCGCCGGCATGCATTCGTCTAACCATATTTTTCCAATAAGCTGATGCATGTACCTAATCAGTTCATCGCCACCGGCCTTGAACAACTTCGCCGGTAATCCGTCGGCTCCTGCGGCTTTATTGTTCTTAAGCCGGGCAATAGCTGTTCTGACCTCGTCTTGGTTAGTAGGGAGACAATCGACGTCGTCGTCCAAATTGTGATCGATTGTCTCATCATTGGATATCTCAGATACTTATAGAGCAAAGATTCCGAACTCCATATTCCCATTTTCCCAACATACTCAGCACATCTGCGATGAGATTTCCGTCGTTGTCTTTACAGAACGGGGGACCTGAACCATATCCACTAGTTGCGTTTTTCACTTTTTTGTTAGAATTTTCGGGCTTCAATTTGGTTCTTCGTTCGTTGATCAGGGGATACCCAAGTAGCCTTGTGGATGTCTTTATGCAGAAATCTTGTAGCACTA
Source organism: Phaonia tiefii (assembly GCA_963931995.1). Lineage (NCBI taxonomy): Eukaryota > Metazoa > Arthropoda > Insecta > Diptera > Muscidae > Phaonia > Phaonia tiefii. Next base: position 31,364,986 of record OZ008368.1, read on the forward strand.
ATGCCCATGTGTTTTGCCGCGGGAAGTCAATCAATGTCATACTGTCAGTATTTAGAACTGTCAGTATTTAGACGGAACTGTCAGTATTTAGACTTAAATTGCTAATAGTTGGATGAAGCACATTCTCCCTGACTACTTTAGAATTAAAATCTCCTAGTACAATCTTAATGCCATGGCCAGGGCTGCGGTCATACGTTTCCTCTAGGCGCTAATAGAATATGTCTTTGGCTTCACTATCTTTCTCTTCTGTCGGGCCGTGCACACAAATTAGGCAAATATAAAATTTTTTCGCTTTTATGCGGATTGTGGCTATACTTTCACTCACAGGGTTGTACCTAGAGTCCAGACGTCGCAGTCTTTTGCCAAGTACAAATCCGCTACCAAATTCATGTTTTTTTCTCATGGCAACTGTAGTATATGTCGCCGTTTTTCCCCTTGTGCAGCCATGTCCTGTCCATCGCATTTCCTGGATAGCGGTAATGTCAGCCTTATAATTTTCGAGGACATGTACCAATTGGATACTTGCACCAGGTCTATATCGATTTCTTACATTCCAAGGGAATGTCAGTAAATCGGGGTCCTTATAACGTTTACGGGTGGTGGTCAACATATAGGGGTTGTTTAAGTTTTCTCTTTCGTTTTCATATATTCACTGCCGGGAGTCAAATCGGGTTTTTGCATTTTACCTACTGCCAGGATATTTGATTGTAGCCGCCCATTATGGATCAGACGCTGACCAGGATGCAATATGTCGAATCTAGATTTTCTTCTTTTGGTTTATATCCGCCGTTGGCCCATATGTTGGCTCATCTGCCTTCTAAGGACAAAAGAATATGCCCGATATCTTGATGAGCTCCAGTGGCATCAGTCACCTACTAAACCTGAGACGTGTCAGTGATTGCATAACCAATCAGGCTGGTTTCCGCTAAAGCCATTACCGAGGACATACTGCATTGATGTAGTTAACTGCTTGGACTGCCCAATGAAGAAATAATCTCTGGCCACTCCCAAGTAAATGACTTTCAGAAACTTTCCACCTCCACGAACAGTCCCATGTTACCATGTTACAAAATTTACCATATCTAAAAAGCAACATCTATGACATGTTTAAAATTATTGATTTTAACAATATCAAGTCCAAATCCTTTCTTACCTGGACAGTTCACATGTCTCTCCCACTAAGTTAGGGGTAATAACTGAGTGGGAGAGACCAACTAAAAGCAGCACTCTACTAATTAATAAAAGGTCAGTTGAACGCAAATATTATTAATATTCATGTTCAAATACGAATATACTCGTATATCCAGTGAATACTACTCACATATTTAAATAAACACAATTAACTTACCTCCCTCTTAATCAGCATTCCAAAATACTGCATGCTAATGTCTTTTTCGCAAAAAAGCTTTCTCCGAAAGGTCATTTGTAAAATTTGGGGATTATTTGTCATTGTTCTTTGCAATAAAAATGTGAATGAAGTACTATTTCAAGTAGTTTACTATGTGAAGAATACAAAACTTAACAAATTTAACCAGGATTCAAAATTCGTAATACTTTTTTCTGTATATGTGCAAAACACAGGACTTTTTTTAAATTTCGGAAAATTTGTTTTTGGAGTCATTAATCAGTATCTTCGAAAATAACCCAATAGCTGAGCTTACTGAATAAGGGAAACAAATATTACGTCGTTTTAAAGCTGACATTTAAAAACAATCAGTGTGTACATAATATTCCAAAGAAGAGGACAAAGCACTGATGACTGTCAAACACCTGCAATTACCTCATAAAACTCTACGCCGTTATCGATATAATAACACAGTGCAACACACTAAATGCAAACTCTTTCCTCAGCAAAATTTCTCGAAGTACTTATTGAAACTAAAAAACCCCTATTTGGGTTTTGGTAGTCTAGCTGCTATTCGGATTTTATGGTCTCCTGCATATTTTGGCTAAAACTTAACTTTTCCGAAGAACATGAAATTATTCTCACGGCTATATCTCGGAAACCAATTAGAATTTTGTTTTCCTGTCTTCAGCACAATTGTAGCTATCGACTAAAAGAAAAACAGTGTAGGACAAACTAATGCCAAAAAACAGCATCCGAACTAGCAAAACGCAAAAAGAGTTTTGTTAGTTTCGATAAGTATTTTGACAAAATTGCAAACGAGAAGGAGTTTGCAGTCGGTGACTTCAAAAATGTTGCATAGTGGAATTCAACATACAGTCAGAGCACTAGCTCAATATAAGATCTAAAATGAAAGTATGTGTCTACTTTCTTAACAGGACACTTTATCCCACTGAGCCATCACTTAACTTGCCCGAAACCGAAAAAATCTTTAACATTATTTGTTTTGTTTTTCGAAAGAAGACAGAATCAATTCAAGGAACAGCGAAACGTACATATGTGTTTGTATACAATAATGTTTTCTCAAAGAAGTGAGAAGCACTTCACAAGAGTGATCCTCTTTAGGTGTATTCGCCTCCGTATACGCTTTTTCGTTGGCTATACTGAGTGCAATTTTTGAAATCATGGAAATATATCCATATACGGACACCACAATGTGATAAAAGACCAAAAAGTCGTGCACTTTTTTTTATGGGCCCCCAATGATTTGGGGCCTCGGGCTCATATTTTTGCAAAAAAAAGTGATCACTTTGTCAGGCCCATATCTTCCAAACCGTTTGGGATTTTGATTTACTCTCTGAGGGCAAGTTGTAGCTCTTGTCCTAAGGAACAAAAATTGTGTACACATAAAATAAAGAACCAAAATTGTAAATCAAAAAAAAATCATCTTCAAGGTCAAAATCGCAAACAAAAACTTTAAAACATTAGATGTTTTTTAACCTATTTTCCCTTGTTCAGATCCATAGGTACAAACCGTTCAAAATTCAAGGAAACAATCAACTACAAAAATGTACCTAAGATCTCGATAAAGAACTTTTTAGAACATATAAACTTCCAAGGAATGATTCTTAATACCGTTTAGGTAGCCGCAAAAGTGACAAATTTCCCGCAAATTTTTTAATTTCATTTATTTTCTCCTTACTTCAACATAGAGATACTATGCTATTTTATTACAAAAATAAAAAAAAAATATTCGTATTACTTTTATTATATTGATGGCCCTTGAAGTTGTTTATTGAGATCTTAGGTGCATTCTTATGACCTGTTTGCTCCCTATGGACCTGAACAGGAGAAAAAAGTTTAAAACAAATCGAATTTTTTAACGTTTTTTCATTTTGATCTTGCAAAATAAATTTTTTTGATTTTATATGTTCACAATTTTTGTTCTTGATTTTATGTTTCACAATGTCTGTCCTTTATGACAAGAGCTACAACTTTCCCTCAGAGAGTAACTCAAAATTCCGAACGGTTTGCAAGATATGAGTCTGACAAAATGATCACTTTTTTGCAAAAATGCCACCGAGGCCCCAACTCTTTGGGGGCTCATACAAAAAAGTGGATGACTTTGTGCAAAACTTGGAGACACGGGTCTTTTTTTTTTTGATCTTTTATCACGTAGTGGTGTCCGTATATGGTTATATTTTTTCGTGTTGCACTGTGTTATAAACGATTTTCTTTATTTGCCGCAAAAGTTAATTATAAATAGTTCTGATATAAATGAAATTTCGTTTGCAACAACAGAAACGAGTTTTATGAAAAAAAAATGTACTTGCGAGAAAAGTGTCGACGTTTGCAGTCAGTCTTGAGACTAAGCAGCAAACGAAATATTTATTGGGCAAATGAAATATTTTCCACCAAAAGTTCTCTAAACGTAGTTTTCTTTGAATGTACTGAACTTCACTGAAATATATAGTCTTTTAAACATATTCTTCCATTGGTTTTATCCAGAAAGGCCACATAAGATTTAAAAAATCTAAACAATTCATAAAGCCCATTACTTAATAGTGTCTTATTCTCTGTGTACAATGAATCATTAAGGTTTAGGATTTGTATACCGCAGCTTCTCTCACTACTATATACAGTAATATACATATCTTCATGCTGAAAACCCTGTATTTCTTTGGTTTGTGGTTTGGGTGCAAATACTATAGCATGAGGGTACCTTGTCGCAAATATATTATACTTATGTTCAAACACATTGTGTTTGCCTTTCAACATTACATATTTGAGACACAATGATGGATAGGTTATAATAAATATTTTTATGACTCAAATGTGACTTTATTTGTTCAAAAACTACTGAAATCAAAACATGGCATACAAAGGGGAATCATAAAAACAGCAGATATTCAATTCATGTAAGCAATGCTTGCAAGCATATACATGGTTCCTGCAGTATGTTGCTGGAGCCGTTTTTTTTCAGCGTGAAAAAAAAATCATAAGCATAGGGCTCGTATTAACCCAATTATTTGTAACCCATACACATTGCCGTGGGGAATGGGTAACGATCGTTTACACATCACACACTACGATGGATAATTACTAGTGTCCAATTAGCCGGAGTTTTTCCTACCAACCGTGAACCGGTTTACTAAAAACCGCAATTAACATTTATTAGACGTTGGTTAACCGTTTGACAGGTTTTTACATAATTTGTAAAATATCCTTACAAATTCGGAAAATTAAAATAAAAAGATATGAGCATTTCCGCCTAAGGACAAAAAATTACTTTTCATTTTCATATCGATGGCACACTAATGTCGCTTTGCTCACTTACTACCTGATATTTAAGCTATCCAAATCCATTTGCGTGAATGGTTTTAAGCTGGAGTCGGCAAAGTTATGGGGGTTTAAAGTTGAAAATACCAAAAAAAAAATTTAAAAATACATTTTTTGGCCAATTTCAAAAATTGTGAACTATATTTGACGTTAATATCAAACTTGGTTTTAAAGTTAAATTAATTTTAATATACATAGTTTTTTCCTTTAATTTTAAGGATTTGGTGGAAGTCATTGTAGGCGATTAATTAAACACGTCCGTTGTGGTTTATGTTCATAACTAGACTGACTCTTTATTGTTTCTTGCAACTTAAAGCTAACATTTTATGTAGGTTAGAGAGAGATAGAGAGAGATTAACTATAACTGTAAAATAACGAATATCAGTAAGACGTAACAAGCTTTGTGGATACAGGGAAATATGCCCGGCTGGGAAAGCCTTAATTTTTTTTCGTGTGCCATTGATTTTCGCATAAAAAATCGTCAACACTATCGATTGGTAAACATGTTGTCTTATTTCTATTAGCGCCTTCCGTGTGCCTCGGCGTTTTATGAAAAGTTTAAAGTGGCGCGTTTTCAGCGTTGAACTAGTTTTGTCCCACTTTCATGATTGGTATAGAAAGAATCCATCGCAAGCATTCGCTTAATGTCCTTAATTATATAAACATTAAATTATATTCGTAAATCTCTTAAAAATAAAAACTGTAAATTTTGCACATTTTTCAAAATGTCTCAGAAAAAGTTCCAATTCAATATTAAAACGTGTGCCATCGATTTTATGATGTAAAACCAGAAAATATTTGGATCACGAGACAAATTGGCCCATTTGATATGATAGTATTCGTGTGCCTCGCGATAATATGGGTTTTCGAACACTTTCACGTTTTTTTCATAAAAGTTTGAGGTGCCGTCACTATGTTCCTGTTTCGGGCACATTATCGTGATATACCTTGAACGATGCGTATTTTCAACAGCTATTAACGTATTTAATTCACTTTTTAATTTAGGAAGGGTCCCGAATTTTCTGATGAAAAAACTAAAAAAAATTTAAATTTCAAAAAAAGCTTACTCAAAATTAGCACACCCTGTAGCGTTGAAACTGTTGGTGGTACACCTATTGCGATTGAATATTCTAGATGCTTCAAGTCTTGCGAAAAAGTTTCACCTACATCGCTTTTATTTATATCAAACACGAAGCCCACAATTCTCTCACGAATAAACAAAAATTACAAAAAATCAAGCACTTTTTTCACATTTTTCAAATTTAGGCGTGTATTACTTCTAAATAAAAGCACTTGAGATCCTGTATTTTTGCAGGCTGATTCTTTATAGTCTCCTCAACGATTATCAATCAATAGCTGACAGATTAAATCTAAACGTAAGAAATAATTAACGAATAAAACAAGTTTCAACATTTTTATCGTAATCCGGAAATGCTCATTTAACATTTAAATTTGAATGAAATTTTCAAATAAGGAACATGGTTCCTATTTCAAATATGATTCTAAAATTGATTTTACAATTTTCAAACAGTATTACTCAAATTTCAGAATAATATATAAATAAGCTTTTTAAAGTTTTTTTTTCCAAATTAATATTTCAATAAATTTTTTCAGTTGAAGGCGTATTTATACACGAGAATCTCTTTCAAATTGGAATATGATTTTCAAATTTAAATGAGTTTAATATGAGTTTTAATAACATTTTTAAATTTTATATGAAACACGTATTCCAAATTTAAATTTAATTTAAATGTTAATTTAAATATACATGGTATGGTCAAATTTCAATACAGATACGAAATTTTGATATTTAAACACGCATAAGAATATGAAAATCGCTAGAAAATTTGATTGTACGTGGCGTGGCACATGTGTAATTTAATTTTAAAAGAACAACGAAAAATTCCAGTTTCATGATAAAATGATAAACCGAAAATTAGTTTCTTGATATCTGGAACAATCCATAGACCGATTTTCAAAAATGCCGGTTTTTGGGCACCCTAGTAATTACACATAACGATTATCCATTACAACTGTGCGATGGGTAATCATACATTACAAATGGAGGAAAATCGCTAAAATAAACATAACTAAATTCTTAACATCTAACAAAGGCTTTAACCAAGCGATGTCTCCAAGTTGGCATCAGCATTTTTAAATAGTTAAATGATAATACGATATGGCTTGGTCAGGGTTACTTTCAATACCAAAACTTTATTGTTTTCAAACCCTGAAGTTTCTGAAAGTTGTGACCTCGTCTTGGTTAGACACTATCGATGCTCTCTACTATCTTGTACATGAAATCCTGGGTTCGAACCCTGCTCCCAACATTTCTCTTGGCGGCGGTCACCTCGCATAGTGACGTCGACACTATCGAGTATTTAGCCCTGAAAAACTTTCTCAAAATAATGTTCGGAATCGGTGTTAAACTGTAGGTCCCAATCAGTGTGCGAAAACTGGAAAGCGCAAAGCTCAGTGATTGTGAGAAGCTCTCCCCTGTCCCTTCATGGGATGTAATGGGAAACCATTTATTTATTTATTTAGTTTCGTCAGTGGGCGTAGTATCAGCTTTTAAATTTATTGTACGAGACGGATCAATAAGTCCGTGACTTTTTGAATGAAACACAGTTTTTTTTTTGCAAAAAAAAATAATTTTTCAACATAATCTCCTTTTAGCTCAATACACTTAGTGCAACGTTTCTCCAATTTTTGTATCCCTTCCAAAAAATATGATTTTTCGAGGTCCATAAAATATGCATTTGTTTGATAAATAATTTCATCGTTGGAGCTAAATCTCTTTCCACCAAGTCATTTCTTTAGGTTTGGAAATAGTAAATAGTCACTGGGGCTAAATCCGGAGAATATGGTGGATGGGGTACCAATTCGTAGCCCAATTCATGGAACTCCAAACAATCCTTTGAAGTTGTCACACGATTACGTTTATGGTCGATTGAGAGCAAACGCGGCACCCATCTTGCAGACAGCTTTCTTAAACCCAACTGATCATTTAAAATATAAACCACACTACCATATGAAATGCCTATGGCATCAACAATCTCACGAACTTTTACTCCTCGATCGGCCAACGCCATATCGTGGATTTTTTCGACATTTTCGGGTGTATTAATCTCAATTGGCCCTCCACAACGTTCAGTGTCATTTGCACTTGTGCGACCACCACGAAAGTCGCTAAACCACTTTTTTACCATAGAAATCGATGGTGCAGAGTCCCAATAGTATTTATCAAACTTTTCCTTGGTTTGATTTACGGCTTTTTTTTCGCAAAAAATAATTTTTAATGAGAAATCGAAATTCACTCTTCTCCATTTTAAAAAAAATGCACGTTGTTATATGTTTTGAACAGCTGTTAAACGCAAAGTAAATAACGGAACTTGCTCAAAATTTGGCAGTAGTCTATTAATAGGAGGTAATTGATGGGAACAGTTTTGCGTTTCATATAACTTCGAGGGAAGTTCGAAAAGTCAGGGACTTATTGATCCGCCCTCATATAATTTATAGATCTCAATCTCTCTGTTACACTTTCCGCTACTTTAACTTCAGTGCTTACTGTAAAGGGTAAAGAATTCTGAAATTAAAAAACTAATTACTTTTGGAAATAATTTTGAATATGATTTTTAAAAAACCTTCGTTTCACAAAATAACTGGTTTCCCATTCCATCCCATAGGTTAGGTAAATAGATCAACATTGTTGATATTTTCTAGGCCTTTTTTATCCGACGTCTGTGTTAACTTTATTTAAAAAATAAGAATCATAATTTTTATTTACTACATCACATCACATTTCAAATTTTACAGCACTTTTCTCCTCACAAAATCCACACATATTCTTAAACAAACAAAATATATAATTTAATTATTTGTTATTCTATTTTCCTATTTCTTCTCTCTTTCCCATTTATACACGATAACGTAATCTAAAAACCTAAAAAAAAAACTACACAACCAAACCCAAAATATCTCCCCCAAAGATCAACATAAAGTATAAACAACACTAGAAAAAATAACAGACAACCTGACTTATCCAACAGAAACAGAAGAATGTGATCGACTGTAAATATTGTGCACGTACACAAAAAAAAAACAAATTTCCCATAATTCATAAACACATCCTCGTATACAAAAGTTAAAAACATCAAATTCAACCAAAGTTCAACATCACCTCTAAGACACATTTGTAAATATAACTGTTCTCATTCTTTTCATTCCAAAATATAATTAAAAAAAAAATTAAATAAAAAAATACCACCGCCCACGAAAATCATCATCCACCTGAAATCATGAAACGTGCCAATCTAATCAGAGGCCAATGTTTGAGTTTAAGGTAGGACGAGCTTGTTTTTTGTTTTTTGGTTTCGTTTGTTTTGTTCATAACCTCTATTTTATTGATGTCCTTTACACATTTGAAAATCTGTTACATTTAAATAATTTATTTGCTTTATTTTTTCCAGACCCCAAGGTAGCAGTAAAATGGATCGCTATGAGAAACTAAGTCGTCTGGGCGAGGGCTCATACGGCGTTGTGTATAAATGTCGTGATCGTGAGACGGGACAACTGGTGGCGGTGAAAAGATTTGTAGAATCCGAAGATGATCCAGCCATAAGGAAAATAGCTTTAAGAGAGATACGATTATTGAAAGTAAGGATGAAATGAAAGTTCCACGTTTTTTTTCTAAGGTGGTATGAATGGATTAATTACGTTGTAGAGATAACTACCTTTGTACGGGTCGCATTCTGCTAACTACCTTTGTACGGGTCGCATTTTATGTTTCGGGATTTGGCAACCCTAGTGTTGCAATCTGGAAACTGACAGTTCTAGTGTAAAGTTGGACATTTTTGAGGTTATGCGTACTCAGAACGATTTGACATACGAGCGCTATTAGTGTTGTTTACAATAACTTGAAAGATTCATCTCGGCCCAAAAATGGAATTAAATCGTGAACATTTTCGTACGATTGTTTTTTACAACTTTCGACGTGGATTAACTCAGCAACAGTGGTGCATGGATGAACTTAATTCAATTTTTGGCGATGAAGCTCCATCAAGGACCAGTGTTTATCGATGGTATGGTGAATTCAATCGTGGTCGTAGTTCACTCTAAGACGAATTTCGTGAAGGTCGTCCAAAATCAGCTGTTGTTCCGAAAACCATTGATGCTGTGCGCGAACTGATTTTGCCAGATCGTCATGTGACCTATCGTGAGATTGAGACAACCTTAGGCATTAGTGGGACCACCATATATTCAATATTGCATAAACATTTGACTGTCAAAGAAATTTGTTCGCGTTGGATCCCACACAATTTGTCAATCGCTTAAAAAAAAGGCTCGTGTCGACTGGTCGAAAGAAATTCTCCAAAAATACGACCGCGGTGCTTCGAAACACGTCTATAACATCGTGATAGGTGATTAATCCTGGATTTATGCGAATGAGCCCGAAAGTAAACAGCAGTCAACTGTATGGGTGTTTCAAGATGAGCCAAATCCAATAAAAGCTGTTCGCCCTCGAAGCACTTCCAAGCAACTGGTCGCCTGTTTTTTTGGAAAAGCCGGACATGTCGCAACCGTACCACTAGAACAACGCAGAATAATGTATTCTGAGTGGTACACAATCATTTGTTTGCCAGTTATCTTCCAAGAAATCAGGAAAACCAACCGCCGAATCACTCTTCACCACAACAATGCGAGCTCTCACATATCGGCTGAAACAACTGCATTTTTGAGCACCCAAAACATCGATTTGATGGGTCATCCGCCGTATAGTCCTGACTTGGCACCGAGTGACTTCTTTTTATTCCCGTACGTAAAAAACAAACTGTGAGGTCAACGTTTTTCGACACCTGAAGAAGCGGTTGCTGCATTCAGAATGCATGTTTTGGAGATACCTCAATCAGAGTGGCAACAGTGGTTCGACAATTGGTTCAAACGCATGCAAAAGTGTATAAATCTTCAGGGGGAATATTTTGAAAAACAATAACGTGATTTTCGATGATTAATATTTGTTTTTGTTCTCTAATCCCGAAACATAAAATGCAACCCTCGTACTAGATCTTTGAGTTCACATATCAATGAGTTCTAATACGTTACCTTTTATAGTCTGAGATTTTTCTTTAGTTAGTCAAACGAAGTTCAAAAAGAAGTCAGTACATACAATGATTCATTTAGTTCAGCATCAAAAACCCTAAGCACAACCATAATTTAATCCTTTCCCACAGCATAATTATTGTTCGCTATATGTTTCCTGTTTCCTCAACCTTTTGCAAACAACTGTTCCCATTTAATCAAACGCCCTAACTCTATTTAGTCAGGCGAATGTTTCGAAACTATTTCTCGTACATGATACTCTATTTCGTTTATCACCCAAACTTGAGCACAAGAATCCTTTCATATGATTAAATCAGCGTTATATATTCGTGCTGGTAATCACGGCGCAACTCACTGTTTGTTGAATCTCTATATTCGCAAATCCTCAATCTAATGAAGCTGTGATGGCGGAATGAAGACGGGCCCTAGGAAAGACCACCCCAATTGCAAAATAAAAATGGGCCCCAAACCAATACACAGATTACAACAACACGAAATTTTGCGGTGTTATTTCGTACATTTGGGGTCCAATTTCGCTTACACTTGGGGTGTTTTTTTCATTCAGACCCCAAATATTTTTTGGTGCACACTTTCATTTTACTTGGGGTCCGTTTTCATGTTTTGGGGCGTAATTTCTCGGGTTGATTTTTCGTATGGCTACTATAAATCTTAATGGAGAAACACCCCATAATAGCAAATGAAATTAGGCCCCAAATATTACTAAAAAGTAAATAAAAGAAAATTTTAATAAACTATATTTTACTGTTTTAGAAAGAAATGAAAAATATTTTTGGAAAAAAAAATCGAGCAATTTTTTTGGGAAAAATTTTTTGCCAGCGGCGCTTCAACACAAGATCAACAAAAATTTTCATAAACTTTATTTTACTGTTTTAGAAAGAAATGAAAAAAAAATTTAACAAAAGAAGACGTCAAAAAAAGGGGAGACAAATATTTGAAATAAATATTATATTCTATCTTATTTTGTTTAATGTTTCATGGAATATATTTATCTGTATATTGTATATATTGATTCTGAAATTAATCAAATCGACAGATAAAGCAAGCCAAATATTTTTCTATTGGGGCCGATTTTCCTGGGGTGCAATTGCTGTTCTTTAAAATTACATTTCAAGAAAATACACCCCAAAGAGTCAATGAAATCTGGCCCCAAATTTTATCAGTATACAACAAAAAATAACTATTTTGGGGTCCTCTTGCTCCTATTAGGGCCTTATTTTTAAACCGCTTAAAAGCAAAAAATGAAAGCCGACCCTACTAAAATATTTGAGGTCGTGATTCACAATTTTTTGGCGCCCTTTGTCATTGCTGGGGAGGCTATTTCATATTGAAATTTGGGGCCCACCTTCATAATGAAAACAAACCCTAAATTTGGGGCCCATTTTCATTTTGCAATTGGGGTGTTATTTCCTGGGGCCCGTCTTCCGGGCGCCGCTGCTGGTTCCTTTTATTTAAGCTATTCTCACTATAATCACCATTAAGATGTCGAAGAATCTGTCATATGTAACAGAAACTTGCATGCGACCTCCCAGTAGTGTTTAGTGTAGTTTCTCCCTATACGAGTAGATTCTCTTCAAGTATGTTGAAGAAATGTCCTGATTACCTGATTACCTCGTCTATAACCTCTCAGTTATGTTTGCCACAGCTTTCATCTCTTTTGTCTTAATTAAGACGTAGAAGTGAGCGCGGGATGACACGATCAATTTCTCACATATTTTAATACTGATGACAATAACATCGAGCAAGTAGCATTTATAGATTGACTTTTCTTACTTATCACCAAAAAGTTGGTTGACAATAGTCGTAAATCTTTCTGGGGTAACTATATCCTCGCACATTTGTCCTAATAAGGACGATGAAAAGCTCGACTTATAGGTTATGTTAAGTATAGCTCGGCAAACGACTCAGTAAGACTTGTAAATCCATTGTGATACACCGGACTAGCAAGATTAAGCACTAGTCCTACCGGAAGACCAATTCTTTTGTTCCAAGAATGTGAAACAGTTATCAAAAAATAAGAAGTACACGTAACAGCAGAATTTTGGTGACGCAACAGTGATTCGATTTCTGTTAGTCATCCCAATATACAGCTCGAGGTCGATTACACTCAGCAAGTTTTCTTTTGAAACTATTTTAAATGAGATTTGGGGACTCAACGGGTCTACCCCTTCTTAATAAGCAGATATGAAGCACCTCAGGCTTGGAAAGAATTTTTCAATTATCCTGTATTTAATGTTATGTAACATTTCGAAATTTTGATCTTTAATATCTTCGGCTTTTCTAGGGTTAAATGTTAGACGTAGAAAGAAAGCCCGAAGTATTGTATATTATCGGAGTCCAGCACAAAACACCACTACAGTTTTTTACAAAAAAAAAGTATTTTACAAAAAGCGTGATCAAAAATATACTATATAAATTACCCCACAATGGGTTAATAAAGACAAATTTTTTTTTTTAAACATAAATTAACCACAGGCTTACAGATTTTAAAAAACCTCCAGTATGGCGGTAATTTCCTCCTGAAATACACTACAGTGATCAGGCAGCTTGAAGGAGATATTTACATTTAGGTCCGGTGAATGGACCCCAAAGCCTACTTGCTCGTCCATCCGTGAAAAATCAGATACTACTGGTGTCCCCTTCCAGTGACTTTTCCCAGGTATTCCTGTTCGGAATTGAAGTCCTTAGATTTGTCGCTGTTAGAAGATAGGGGATACAGTAGTCCGTTTTTACGGGAATAGAGTTGATGCGGTGTAGCGTGTTTCGGAATGCCCCGATATCAAAACGCCACAATCTCTGATTCTCACCAGGGATGTAGCGGCTGCCGATTCGGGCATGATATCAGGAGTACAGGTGTTCAGGATAGCACTAAGTACAGTGCCTGACATCGTGCCCATTGCCCCACTAACGCTAATCAGTGCTGATCTTTGAATTTTCATCAAGGAATTCAGAATATATTTCTTTTGGAGGGACCTCCACCAAACTACGATGCCATAGAGAAGTATTGGTCTGACTATTGCCGTATAAATCCACATGGTAATCTTAGGAGACAGTCCCCAGCGCTTTCCTATCGCCCCTATACAGCAGTAAAGAGCAACAGACACCTTTTTCACCCTCTCCTCCACATTCGGTTTCCAAGACAGTTTTCTGTCGAGAATTATTCCCAGGTACTAGACCTTTTCCGTCAACTGTAATTGCATCCCATTAACTGACGGCAGTTCATATGCGGGTATTTTATATTTCCGAGAGAACAGGATAAGCCTGGTTTTAAGTGGGTTAAGTGATAGTCCGTTGTCGAAATCAGACTAAGTAGGCTGGTTGTACGAATGCTAAGTAAATTGAGGTTTCTACCCGTACAGGTGATAGCAATGTCATCGGCATAGGCAAATACCTGGCATTCGGCCCTGTCCAATTCAAGAATCAGTTCATTGACAGAAGTTAACCATAATAGTGGAGACAGAACTCCTCCCTACGGTGTCCCCCTGTTAACGGTCCTAGCAATTGTAACACCACCCCAATCAGCTTTGACGGATCTATCCACCAGAAGCTTCCCAATTAGGCGTGTCACTAAGCTGTCGACTCCTAGATTCTGTAACGACCTAAGAATCGCCGAAGGTTGAATATTATTGACGGCTGCCTCGATGTCCAGGAAGGTCCCCAGAGCGAAGACCATATTCTCCAGAGAGTGTCTATTATGCTGACTATAGAGTGGAGAGCCGTCTCAGTTGACCTGCTCTTGATATAGGCGTGCTGAGAACTCGATAGTAGATTCTGTGGATGATTACTTCGAACGTGAATAGTAATCTTTCAAATGTCATAAGAACAAAGAATGATAGACTAATTGGTCTAAAATCCTTTGGTTTGACATGAGAGCATTTGCCCGCTTTCGGGACGAAAACCACTTTGGTTTGCTTCCAAATGCTAGGAATGACTCCCAGCATAAGACAGCCCCTGAAGATAGGTATAATGCCTCCTGTAGTTGTGTGGGAATTATCCCGTCAGGTCCGGCTGATTTATAGGGCATAAAGCATCTAGTGGCCCATATCAGATTCTTTCTGCCCACTATTGAGCGAACTTTTTCTAAGCTAGGTGGGTTGCCACCTAACTCTTCTGGCTGATGACCAACACTCCTGTCATCGTTGGGATAGTGAGTATCCAGGAGAATCCCAAGAGACTCTTCAGAAAAATACGTTAACTTTCCATCGTCTTTCATTAAGAACCCTGCACACGGTGGGTTTTTAGCGAGCACGCATCTTAAGCGAGCAGTCTGGTTGGTTGCCTCAATGGATTCACAGAAGTTTCGGCAGGATATTTTTACAAGGATTTCCATGGCTAAATACTCGATAGTGTCGCCGTCACTATGCGAGGTGACCGCCGCCGAAAAAAAATGATGGTGGTCAGAGCCGGGAACGAACCTAGGATCTCATGAATAAGAGGCGCGCACATTAACCATTGCACCACAGACGACCATAGACTTACAGACTTTAAAAGACCTTCCCAATTACAGACTTTAAAAGACCTTCCCATATTTCGGGAAACAGGGACCAGCGCCAAAAATACCTATAAATCATATTAATCATTGCATTATCCTTTATCAGCTCAAAAATCGGAAACCAATTCTGGCATTGCACTTAAACTAGATTTGCTTAAAAATTTTTGAGAGATTTGATGGTCTATAACTTTTACCTGGTTACTTTAGGCTAAAATTATTGGGAACATGCCATGTCAAAAGTTTCGAAATTATTCGTCTTGTACAGTACACTAGTTTATAACATGTTTGTATTATGAAGCCTATAGTCAAGACAAAGTTGGGGTAGCGTTGTAGTCTGTTGCTATAAAAATGCGATTAAAGGATGTGTCTAGGCTTAGTTTCATAGTTGGTCATTCTTCACTTGCATTAACTTGAAATCCCCCATTTTTGTCATTTAAATATCATTTAATATGAGACATTACTGTAAATGACGATTGTGAAATTTGCCCTAAGTTTTCAAATTGTTATGCTTTGATGTGAACTATGTAATAATATTAAAATGTGTAGTAGTAAAATTTTAGTTTTTGACATATTGTAGCTGAAACGTAATTTGTAATATCCTTATTATGTGAAATCTTAAAAATACTGTTCTTAAACTTTTCATACCACCTTCAACTTTATAGCACCATATTACCATATTGTCATCTCCTTTCCCATAATCTGTTTCATTCACTTTGGTTTCCTGCCTTTTTTGTTTATTTGCTCTTCCCTTTAATGTTGATGATACTGTTCCTCTGGATGGATGCTGCTACTTGCCATTCTAATGCATTGTCCCTTTTTAGAATCTGAAACATCCAAATTTGGTTTCATTGCTTGAAGTATTTCGCCGCAAACGACGTTTGCATTTGGTATTTGAATTTTGTGAGCTAACGGTGTTGCATGAGTTGGAGCGACATCCGCAGGGCTGTCCCGAACATTTGACCAAACAGATCGTGTATCAAACAATGCAAGGAGTGGCATATTGCCACAAGCAGGGATGTCTGCATCGTGACATAAAACCCGAAAATATTCTGTTGACAGCACAGGGGCAAGTAAAGCTATGTGATTTCGGATTTGCAAGGATGCTCAGTGAGTGCACAATATGTTGATGATAATAATGATGATGATGATGATGATGATAACAATGATGATGTTGTGAATGATGTGCAACATATTGTGGCACATAAACAATGATATAAACAATACTAATATAACTTTGGTACTTTCTGTTTTTTCTCTTCCTTCCACTCTACTTAACCCATTCAAATCGTCACATTTCAAATGGAATTCCTTGTTCCTTACTTCATTGCCGTCACTTTGATGGTATCCTATCAACATTTGTGCATGCATGTATGTATATAGGTCCTGGCGAGAACTATACAGACTATGTTGCTACACGTTGGTATCGTGCTCCGGAACTACTAGTGGGTGATACACAATATGGCACACCCGTTGATGTGTGGGCTATTGGCTGCCTATTTGCCGAACTGGTGCGTGGTGAGGCTCTATGGCCTGGACGCAGTGATGTGGATCAACTGTATTTGATACGTAAAACATTGGGTGATCTCCTGCCAAGACATATACAGATATTCGGACAAAATGAGTACTTTAAGGTATGAATGCTAGTATATTTGCATATTTAGTGTTTTATTTTCATTTCTTATTGAAAATCCTTTTCGTTTTCCAGGGTATTACGTTACCAGTGCCACCGAATTTGGAAACACTGGAAGAGAAAATGCCAGCAAAGTCATTGCAAAATCCGTTGACAATAGATTTTTTAAAGGTGAGAAAAAAAGAATTTGTTGTGGAAATGCAAGTATTCTGATATAAAAACGTAGTTGAGTGGCAGATGTCAACTTGAACTGATGTTTTAATAAAGTCGATGAAGACTGACCACAGGATATTACTAAGTACTGGATTTGAATTGTCAATAATATAGAATACTCCTTCAATCGTAGCAGAAATTGAATATAGTTGGCCACAAGACAACATAGTTACAGCAATGGATTTGAAGAGTCCATAAAGGCCATTAAGAAATTAAATATACTGGATTTGAAGAGTCCGTGAAGTTGCACAAATTCCGATTGAAATTGAATATATTTGAAAGCAGGATGCAATAAAGCGCTACACTGAAAAAAATTCTTCGTAATATTTATGAAATATTTTTCATTAAAAACTCTTCATTAATCCTATGAAGTTTTACGAAAACTTCGGGGACATTTAGCGAGACATTCACAACAATTTACGGATTAACGAAATGTATTTATAAACAAATTTTAGAAAACATTATTTTTTACTAGAAGGCGAAATATTGATGTTCGGTATCTTGTTGTTTGGATCCCAAAATTCTTTTTCGACAAAGTTGTGTACAATATAATTCTCATGACATTTAGAGATTTAGTTATATGAAGAGTTCAGAAGCCAAAGATATTAACTGCACTTTCCCCAAATGTTGAGATGTTTCTGTCTGGTGGCTACACTAATTTACACTATAAAATAGATACAGCTGTTGTAAAATAATAGCTAAGGTTAATTTGAATTTATAATGAATATGGATTTTTAAAACACTCACGAAACTTCACTATCAGCCAATCATCCTTTGTTCTTAAGACATTTGAAAGGTTATTGGACATTCACGTTCGAAGTAATCTTCCACATAATCTACTATCGAGTTCTCAGCATGCCTATATCAAGGGCAGGTCAACTGAGACGGCTCTATACTCTATAGTCAGCATAACAGAAAACTCTCTTGAGAATAAGATATTTCAACCTTCGGCGATTCTTAGGTCGTTACAGAATTTAGGAGTCGACAGCTTAGTGATACGCCTAATTGGGAAGCTTCTGGTGGATAGATCCGTCAAATCTGAATGGAGTGGTGTTACAATTGCTAGGAGCGTTAACAGGGGAACACCGCAGGGGGTAGTTCTGTCTCCACTATTATGGTTAACTTCTGTCAATGAACTGCTTCTTGAATTGGACAGAGCCGAATGCCAGCTCTTTGCCAATTCCGATGATATTGCTATCATCTGTACGGGTAGAAACCTCAATTTACTTAGCATTCGTACAACCAGCCTACTTAGTCTGATTTCGAACTGGACCGCTAACAATGGACTATCACTTAACCCACTTAAAACCGAGCTTATCCTGTTTTCTCGGAAATATAAAATACCCGCATATGAACTGCCGTCAGTTAATGGGATGCAATTACAGTTGACGGAAATGGTCAAGTACCTGGGAATAATTCTCGACAGAAAACTGTCTTGGAAACCGAATGTGGAGGAGAGGGCGAAAAAGGTGTCTGTTGCTCTTTACTGCTGTATAGGGGCGATAGGAAAGCGCTGGGGACTGTCTCCTATGATCACCATGTGGATTTATACGGCAATAGTCAGACCAATACTTCTCTATGGCATCGAAGTTTGGTGGAGGTCCCTCCAAAAGAAATATATTCTGAATTCCTTGACGAAAATTCAAAGATCAGCACTGATTAGCGATAGTGGGTCAATGGGCATGACGTCAGGTACTGCACTTAGTGCCATCCTGAACATCTGTACTCCTGATATCCTGATATCATGGCCGAATCGGCAGCCGCTACATCCCTGGTGAGAATCAGAGATTGTGGCGTTTTGATATCGGGGCATTCCGAAACACGCTGAATTACTACACCGGATCAACTCTTTTCCCGTAAAAACGGACTACTGCATCCCCTATCTTCTACCAGCGATAAATCTAAGGACTTCTATTCCGAACAGGAATACCTGGGAAAAGTCACTGGAAGGGGATACCAGTAGTATCAGATTTTTCACGGATGGACGAGCAAGTAGGCTATGGGGTCCATTCACCGGACCTAAATGTAAATATCTCCTTCAAGCTGCCTGATTATTCAACTGTATTTCAGGAGGAACTTACCGCCACACTGGAGGTTGCTGAACTACTGAAAAGTAGTGTCACCACCCTCCGGAGAATATGTACCTACACAGACAGCCAGGCTACCATAAAATCCCTGGAAGCTATGTTTGCTACGTCCCTGACGGTGAAAGAATGCCACTCATCACTTACGGTGATGGCAGAGTATTTTGACATCAGGCTCATCTGGGTACCGGGACACAGCGACATTCCGGGCAGTTGCGTAGCGGATGCGTTAGCTAGACAAGGTACTACGACACAGGATCTTCCGGCAGAAGAAGGTATTAGTATGCCAATCTCTACCTGCCGTTTGCAGAGCAGGCAGTGGGCCGATAATATGTTCAAGGACAAGTGGAGACTTACTTCAACTTGCAAACAAGACAGGGTCCTCTGGCCACAGGTGGGCAGGAAGAGGACTATGCAACTACTTAACTTGCCGAGAGGCAGGTTATCCACAATGATAGGAACACTTACGGGATATTGTGTTGTAGGAAAACACGCCCTAAGATTAGGACATAGAAACTCCGATCTCTGTAGATGCTGCATGGAAGAGGACACCTTCTCTTGGATTGCCCTGCTCTGGCAGGACTGAGAAGTAGGACATTTGGAACACATTTAGTTAGCACCGTAGCCCTACAGGATATTCCTCTAGGTCTCATAGACAAATTTATTAAAAGGGCAAATTGGCTAGACGACTAGTCAATAGTTGCTATGGAGGAAAATGCAGGTATCACAATGGGCTTCTTTAGCCTAAGTGTGCTAGTGCTGTCTTGCAGCCTTTTCAACCAACCAACAACAGATTTTATGTGACGGAGTTAATCGATTTGGCAACTGACACATCCATATCTAGCATGATTAATTTTTTAATAGTACAGTTAATAACAATCGCTTATGTGAGCCCATGGGTAGATCTGCTTGAGATCGTGGAAATGAATTATAACTCATTGAAATTTTTCATTAAAACTATGAAACTATAATGTTATAAACAAATTCCATTAATAATGTTTCACAATATCTATGAAAGAGTTACATAAATGTTAGGAAAAAATTTCATAGTTTTCGTTTCAATTTAGGTAAAAGTGGCTGTAACTATTGACACCCTTAATTCAATGATGATCGTTGTGACAACGTTATGTTCCGCCACCATCGTTGAACTTGTAAATTGACCTGGTATGCCTCCGGAACGTTCAAGTCTCTTGCTAACCAACTAATGCTTTGCAAAAGGGTCCTAAAGACAGTCAGCTTAACTCCCTCGATCTCGGCAGATCATGAACATGAAATAAGTTTCTAGATATTGTTTCCTCAGCACACAAAAACACAGGCAATAGCATAGGATGTATTGGACCTACTGTTCGTCTCAACACATGCAACTCTTTAGTAAGCTTGAAGCAAGATTCAGAGTCTAGACGCGTCTTGTTGATAGTGGCCACTGATCACAGCTAATACCGTAGAGATAACCGGTCCAGGATTAAATATAAATTTAAGCGTACGATTCAGATGATAAGATGGGCATATTTGTCTGATGATCCTGCATTTTGTTCCTCCAGATCATATAGCATTCGCATACCTGAGAGTTTCGTTTTAAGCAAAAGATTGCACGCAGAGCCCACATGCATACTTCAAGCAATGAAACTGGTAATGTTATCTCTACTCTCGCCAACTTCTCTGCTCTATCAATGTTTCTGTAGCCCTGAATGTTTCTGTACCCCGGCACCCATACAAAGTGGATATCAAACTGTTTGTCCACCTCATTTAGAGATGCGCGGCAGTTGTAGGCAGCTCTTGAAGTAAAGAATACAACCTACAGAGGCTTTTAAGCAGCCTGCTTTCAAAGTAGTACAAAACATTTCGTCCCCACCCGAAGGGCAACATCTCCGATAGCCATGACTTTAGCCTGAAAAGCATAGCCTGATAAGAGTCAATCATCCTTTTCAATGCCTTTAAAGGTTTAAAATTGTATAATGATTTGGTCGAAAGTCGTATGGAATAATATGTGATGATTTCCATGCTTTGGGAATGAATACCATCTTTTCTAATGTACCTCATTACACTATACTCCAAAACCTACCTCGCCATCTAGGTTGGAGCCGCCAGTATATCAGTGTAGAAGTTTGTCTTTAAGATAGAAGCGGGTATCATGTAGTCCACTCTATTCCAGTTTGCTGCGGATACCTTCACATTGTCCCCTGACCTTATGGGCTGGTGATCCATCGCGGGAATGTCATAGTCTGATAGCCGATGTTGTAGTGATTTGCCATCCCAGCAAATGTAGTGGTAGCATTTGAGGAAATACGGCCAAACCCTAGGTAGGCCTTGTGTGATGGCCATCCGTGACACACACCGTTGCCATTTCTCTGGAATTTTGTCAACAGTCTTAGTTAAATTGATTTTTCCAGTCACGGCCTCCAAACAACAATAACATAGAGCAGTTTCGCACGGTCAACAACTATACTGTACAACAACTGTATCCAGTAAACTATTTTCGGGGATAGACCGCAACGTCCTTCCACGGCCTTTTACACTAATACTACTAATCCTGTCCCTAGTGTTTGACTAGAAACTAAGCTTTCTACCGAGAATCACACCTAGAGATCTTGTACTATCTTTTAGGCAAATTTTTCTACCACACAGAGACAAGAGACGAGTATACGGATCCTTCTGCTTCCTAGTAAAGAGAATATGGTCGGTTTTCTCTGGATATACATAAATAAGTAAAATAAATGGTTTCCCATTACATCCCATGAAGGAATTGGGGAGAGCTTACTAGTTTCATACTCACTGATTAGGACCTACAGTTTTACACCGGTTCTGAACGGTATTTTTAGAAGTTGTTTCATGGCTAACTACTCGATAGTGTCACCGTTACTATGCGAGGTGACCGCCGCCGAAAGAAATTTAAGGTGTTGAGAGCACGAATCAAACCCAAGATTCCATATACAAGACGCGCGCACACTAACCATTGCACCACCGATGGTCACCGATATACACCCAGTCCATTCTCCGTGGTTCACTTAAGCAGTCTCATGAATAACTCATTGAATACACCTCTGTATTTGGAAGAGTATTTTCTATACGCCGGAGCAAGAAATAATAATACCGGAGCAAGAAACATATTGCAGGTATTATGTATATGTTTGCAAGCATTGTTTTTGTGAATTGAAGATCACAAAGAAACATATTGCAGGTATTATGTATATGTTTGCAAGCATTGTTTTTGTGAATTGAAGATCTGCAGGTTTTTTTTTTTTTTTTGTTTCTTTGTTGTCGATCACGTTTTCATTTTCACCAGTTTTCAACAAACAAAGCCAGGTTTGGGTCACAACAACATATACATATTATAACCTATTAATCATTGTGTCTGAAACATATAATATTGAAGAGCAAACACAATGTGTTTAGACACAAATATATTATATTTGCGACAAGCTACAATCTTGTTATTTTTGCATCCAATCAAGAAAAGAAGACAGATGTTTTAATGTGCATGTACTTAAATCGCCGGATACTTACAAGGGCTACGACTTTACAATCTGAGCTGCTCAGCTCAAGAAGAAAAATATCTAGTGCTAAAAGACTCCCTCTTGGAAGGTTCATATATGTCGTATGACGTTATGCACCTTCGCTTAGTATATTCATAGCTCAAATGGTCAACACAAAGGATATATAGAGCGGATTTTGTATATCCCGGTAAAAAAAAACACATTCCCTATATCGACAAGTACAACAAGAGTGTATTCGTTTAGATAAATAGATGTCCCTATAACTCTCACTAGAGCATGCAGAGCTGTCTCCGAAGATTTGCCTTTATTGTAATCGTGCTGCCATATGGATAGCTGAGAAGTGAATATGGTAAAATGAGATAGTGATTTGTCGAAATTCATTTGGACTAATACGCGAATATTTCTTCGCTGTCGGAATAAATACTATAAGTACATTGGAGTCTCTCCATCTAACGGGAATAGAAGATAGTTTGATGCAGCTTGTACAAAATTTCAGAAACCAGGAAGCAAAATGTGTTGTCCACTTTGTAACTCCACTGATGCTTTGCCGTCAGGGTCAGTTGATTTATAGGGTATAAAGCTGTCCATTGTCCAGTAGTGTTGTAATGTTTTCTTAGGGGCAATATTTCTTGCAAAGCGGAGATAACTTGGTTGGTCGGTGAGCCGGCCTTACGTCTTTGAACCAGTTTCTGGGAAAGTGTGTGTTAAGCATGAGGTCTGACGACTCATCACTCAATGTCGTCCACCACCATGTTTTTTCTTTCATATATCCCAGAAAGGTGGGAATGGTTGAGAGGACTTTGCGGAGTCTGCAATACCTCTACTATGAAGATCTTAAACGCTTTCTTATATTCTTTAACTTCAATTTCGAACACATTCCAGTCTTACACCTTTCTTTATGATGCAGCCCTATGAAAAATGTTTCTGCAAGACTTTCTTAGGATATCCAGATCCTTGTTCCACAACGCAGGTTTCTTCTTACCTCAGTAGAAACCGGTGGGGCATAAGGAATCAAGTAATCTGTCAAGAACTGAGATGAGAACATCGATAAGGTCGTGGAATTAACTGGTTTAGAGTGAGGAATGGTTTACATAACGCTGTTTATACTTCAAAATATACTTGGTCCAATTTGTGTCACAAATGTCGTTAGGTACTTCAAGTGTTAATACTCTATATAACGATGGTTAGAAATCGTCTATTCACTCGACATCTTCCACCCTTTGACGAACTTGATGAAAAGTGTCGTATGATGCAAATGTAATCTCTTGTCTATCTTTAGTAATAAAGTTGGGTTCATAGTCCTTGTTACAAACATAAACATTAAATAGTTTCCCATTACGCCCCATGAAGCAATTTGGGAAAGCTCCTCACAACCACTGAGCTGTACGTTTTCTAATTTTATACTCACTTATTGGGTCTTACAGTTTTACACCGACTCCGAAGTGTATTTTGAGAATCCTTTTCATGGCTAAATACTCCATAGTATCGCCATTACTATGCGAGGTGATTCGCGTCGAAAGAAATTTGATACTGTCCGAGCAGGGCTCGAACCCACACTACCATTGCATCTCCGACAGCCACATAAAAGCTGATGGAAAAACCATACTCTAAAAGTGTTTCTCCTCCATCATTTATATTGGAACTACCCCAAACTATGGTGTGTGCATTGACCCATTTTCTCATTTTCCGGTTTATCAATTACGTTCATCAGCAGAAACGGCGACCGGGATCCAGTATCCTATAGGGCATATAAACTGATGCTATATATGTCATATAGGCATATAGGCTGATGCCAACCAGATGCGGCCGTTATATGTCCGCCTCCAGATTAGTAATCGTAACGTAATGTAAAGTTTCTTGTCAAATACACACGTTCTTTCGTTTCATAAAGGGTGGTCCAACCAAAACGCCAGATGTTAATTGTAAATCAAACAAAAAGTTTTCAGAGAATAATCCTAATATTTTTTATTATGATAGAAAGATCTGTGACAACTAGGTGTGAAACAAAATATAGGCCAAATGCTCGCCACGCCTTCGTTGACATACCTCTATCCATATTTTCCATATTTTCATTGACTCCGAGAAATAATTGAGGTTCAATGTCGTCAATGTGCCGAATTATCTCATCCTTTAGCCCTTGGCTTCGTCGTGGCTTATTGACGTACACTTTTTCTTTTAAATATCCCCAAAGAAAGAAGTCCAACGGTGTTAAATCACATGATCGTGGGGGGCATTTAACATCGCCACGACGCACAGTGGTTCCTTTTGGGCTTTGCGTAGCTAAAATCTGTAAGTTTGTTATTTATCATCCGATTGTTTTGAAATTTGGAGAGAATACAACTGAGTATACATTGTAGTTATTTGCGAAAACTTAAGTTGATACTTTAATTAGTTTTAAAGTTATTAAAGTTTAAAAATGGGGTTCATTTATTTTTAGTGCCAAGGAATACATTTTCCTTTCATATAAAAAAATAAAAAGTATACTTGCAATCTATACCATAACAGATTCATAATAAACTTACTAACATTGTAGTTCAATAGTTTTTGTTTGTTTGGCATTTTTTAATTCAAAATTGTAATCTTCCCAGTCGCCTTTAACACTATGCAAATATTGCGAATTTTATAAGAGATTTATAGAATCAGGATGATATATAGGGATCTGAAGAGTACAGTAGGTAATTAAAAACATCTTCATTGGCTGAATATCTCGAGCATTTTCTAGAATGAAATCGTCGTGTCACCTTGTAGCATTTATTTCTTGATTCCTGTGCATCATCCGAAAGAACCCCAATGGTTTTATAATCTCCTTTCCATGTATAAGAAGTTTGTGTATTGAAGAGGACATATAGTACCATTCACATTTACTTATAAACAGCTTTGCTGTTTCCAACGCTCATTATCCAAACTTATCAGCATCAACTTTTTCTGAACACGATATAGTTTGTAAAATGATATGAAACCTTTGAAATGAAATACTTATAAAAGTTTATTGTAAAAATTTCTAATATATCTTACCTTTTTATAAGATAGGCATCTACACCTGTTATTACCGTACCTTCTAGCCGAATTGCTATCATTCGATGTTCCAGTACCAGGTCGAAGTTTGCGTATTATCAAACCTAACTCTTGTCGAAACCGCTTTTGAATGTCTTTCTTCCTTTCTCCCTTCATTTCCTTACGTTCGTCTTTTATTGCCGACCACCTTTTAAACTCCATATTATACGATATATGCAAAATAGTTTCCATTGATCGAATCCATCCATGGAGTGTTAACAGCCCGTACTGATATGGGCTTTCGTTATTTGATCTCTCAAGTACTTTGGGTAGGTCGTTTATATCTTTCGGGGTAGTTCCACATATAGCGTATTTTGCTGCTGATGAAGTATTAGTGAGCACTTGGGATACTTTTCCATTAATCATAGTCTGGTAGAACGTATGTATGTATTACTTTAGTTTCTTTCCCCCATTTATATACTACTATGGGTAATAATAATGATATACTATCATTCACTATTTCTGAAACTTCGCGTATTTTTTCCGGAGTCTCTTTCCACTGTTCAATTGATATGGGGCGACACAATCTAACTGAGGAGGGACTTGGGGTTTCCCATACCATATGATTTGTTTTCATATCAACAATTCTCAGACGAACGACGGAGACGATAAAGGAATGAGCATCTGAAATATTTTCTGATTCTTCAAAGAATATCTGTTTATATTCACTTTGGCCTGATGATCCGTCACATCACAGATCTAAAAGCTCATGAAGTTATGTTATTTTTGCACTATAGTTTGTTACTTCGATTGCATAAGGGGAAGGGTAACATTTTATTTTTAAACAGTATCTTTTATTAAACAGTATATTTTTGTTAATATGTTTCTCAGTAAAATCTATTCAGATTTCAAAAAATCCATTTCAATATAAATACTCAAAGCTTCGTCATTGTCCAGAGGAGTAGAACATTCTTCCTCATTGAGCATTTTAAGGATTTGTCGGTTTTTTCTCTGCTGGTCGATCTTAAAACCTCTACTATTTCTGCTTCTTCTAATTCATGAATAGATCGTAATCATTGGATATATGCACTGCGCAAGTGATCAAGACCTGTTACTTCAATCAAAGCCGGGTTTTTCTTTTTCTTCGTCAGATTTGAAGCTTCTTCGAAGGATGAAGATGGTTGCCCTCTTTTCAATGAAGACGAAGAAGATGCCTGAATATCTGGAATTTCTACGCAAAATTCCTCATTCATCCAATCCTCATATCTTTTTAGGAAAAACTTTTAGAACGAAGTTCCTTATCGCACGTTGCGGAATGGGGGCTAAATGAAAAATGTTTAAACAACTTTCTTTTAACTACTTTATTACAACCCAGTATTACCAACAATATTGAGTACTTTTGGTTTGGTTTAAAGGGAAGTTTTCTAGGTGGCGCCTGTGTATTACATATTGTAGTATTGAACCCAATAAAAAGTTAACTTAAAAAAGCCAAAGTGCAAGACTGGCAAATCCATGAAACACAACCCTTAGCATGGAATTACATTTGGCAGCACCCTTACACTCGTATTTTTGGTTTGTGTCCAGACTAACATATTTCTTGCTTAATGGGAAATTTTCTAGGTGGAGCCTGTTTATTACATATTGTAGTTTGAACCAAATAAAAAGTAAATTTAAAAAACCCAAAGTGAAAGAAGTTTAGAAAAACAGTAGACAGTTGTCCGAGGCCTTCGGCCACGGACTGTCCCTGCAGGCTGTGTCAGAGACACGGCCATTAAGTTTAACGTAGAATACGCCATCCGATTAGACTGAAAACATATATAACAATAAATGATAAATAACATAAGCAAATGAATTTATTTATTTGATAGTTACTTTTTATTTTAATTTACGAACTGTCAGCTGCTGTCAAACAGCATCAAGCAGCATTGTTATTTTGCTTACTTGGCAGCACTTTCATTTAACATAAAAATGTATGAATTAGTTTATTCATATATTTTTTATAATTATATATCCATGTTAAATTCAAATTCACATTTAACATTTTGTTTCACTTAAATACATAAGTAAATATACGAAATTTCAATATTTCATCAATCAAAACAACAGCCGAAGGTTTGTGTCCACACTGAAACAGCAGCATAGTTTGTGTTCACGCTACAAACTCAAACACTCCACCAAACACCACACATATGTTTGAGTGTATGCGTTCAAACAATTTTCGTCTGAGAAATTTAAATATTAGGAAGATATCAACCAATATGAAATGTATATCAAACGAAAGATAACATCTTCATTTACCTACAAAAAAATTTTTAAAAAACGCTATCTCGCCGTTTCCTCATAATCAATGAAATAAAGATTACAACAATAACAATCTGACATGACTCCCTATACCGTAAGGTAAGACGTATTCTACGCCAAAAGATATCATCTTAAAGAAGTACCTTTGCTTAAAAAACTAAATTTTCTTACAAAAAGTACCTTTTCTTAAAAAAATTTATTTTTTAAATAAATACCTTCTCTTAAAAGAGTACATTATCTTACAACAAATTGCCTTTTCTTAAAAAACTACATTTTCTTTAAAGAATACCTTTTTTGTAAAAAAAAAATAACTTTTCTTGAGATAAGTACCTACTCTTAAAATTGTGTCTGTTCTTTCGTAAAAAAGCTTTTCTTCAAAAAAAAAATACCTTCTTTTACAAAAAATACCTTTTCTTACAAAAATTCCTTTTCTTATTTTGTTAGCATTTTGTATATGCTTCTTTATTCGCATATGTAGGGGTGTGTTTTACCCCGTTTCACTTTCAAGTGCATTTCTTACATTTTAAAAAAAAAAAAAAAGTCGCGATTTTAACCTAACTACCCAGTACGCTGGAATGGGTTAAGTACAATTCTATTATTTTTGATGTGTTAACATCTATAGCGGCGTATAGGGACTAAATCTATCAAAGTCAAAATCTGCTAAAACCAGAGTTTATGCTGCTGCTAAAACCATTTCTGCGACTGCGAAAGAGAATAATGACGTGTTAAACAAAAATGAGCGAGCAAGAGAGCAATGAAAGAGTGGTGTGGCAGGGGTGAGGCAAACGAAATTGTGTCTATAGCGTATGTATTAACATAAGAATGTATGTATGTGCATTTGTCTGTTGCTGTTGTTGGACGGAGATATCAAGCATAGCCACGCAAAATTTCATTTGCAAGCGCATGGGCTTGCGCAGTCGAAGCTATGGTGACATACTAATACGTCAGCTACTTCGTACAAAGTCTGTGTGATGGTGTGTGTTTGGCTGTTTCGTTGCTGTTGATATGGCAAACATGTGGTTATGTGACACACGTATACGTCAGCTACTTCGGACAAAGTACATATGTGTGATGTTGTGTGTTTGGTTGTTTCGTTGTTGTTGCTACGGCCAAACAAAGCGAGTCATTTGATGTTCAGCATTGCCCGGTGTATACAAAAGCAAGTAGAAACGGTGTCAATTTCGGCCGAGCCGAAGCTTATATACCCTCCACCATGACAATTTACACTCCCACTCTCCACTCTTTGCATTCCCTTAACAGTTTTTCTTTTGCGAAAAATAGAAAAATGTGAATTTGGCTTTACGAAACTATAACAATCACATTGGCGGTGTAATCTTCGCTGCCATACTCTCATTTTGACTAACGACAAAAATAACTCGCTTTAAGTGCATATTCGCACCTACAAGTAATTAATTCTGACTTTTCTTCATGAAATGAGCCAAGGAATACGCTGGAGAAATTTGTGCGGAACTTCCTGAATCACCCTGTATAGTTCTTATACTATTTTGTAGATATTTTGCAGGGTAGCAGGTATTAGCAACTAACATTTTTAGGACGAATAAGTGGAATATGTAGCAATATACCTGTGATAATATCTTAGTGGAAGGTGGTGGAGGTAAAACTGTAGATCCACCTTAAAATCAAATTCTTCAAATTTTAAGAAGTATCGAAAAATTTGTGGAAATTTTTTTTTGGTAACACTTTTTTATTAAAAATTAACACTGTTGTATTTCCAAGAAAATTACCTTTTTAAAAATGTCTCATTCGTAAGTATGGCTTTTATACTTCTAAAGTTATTACACGCCTTCAAACTTTTAGATGTCATAAGTCAACTTTTTGGATTAGACATTTATGGGTACTTTATGCAAAGATATTTCACAAAGAAAAGTATCATCTATTGATAAACATATTAAAATATGAAAATTTTCACACATTTTTATTAGAAAAACACAAAAAGAATTAAGTGTCAAACACTTAAAATTTTGAATTTATCTACGCTCTTACACTAGCAGGAAGCATTGTGCGACGTGAGATAGCAGACCCATTGAATTTCTCGCGCAAAAGGGGAACTGTTTCGATGGCTGTGTAGCAAGTTGCACCATCCTATTAGAACCACATATCGTCCAGGTCCATATCCTCAATTTCTGGCCACAAGAAGTCCTTTAACATTCTGACCAAAAAAAATCACGAAGTTAACGAAATGCATTTTGATTTGAACGCCCATTTTCGTAAAAGGCTTCAACAATCTTAAAGCGCTGCTCAATTGTATAACTCTCCATGATTGAATTTGTCAAATACTGAAACATCGACAAATGTCAAATTAAGTTGGGCAAAAAAAACTTGACGTTAGGTTATGACTCACAATTAACATTGTGGATTATGGTTGGACCACCCTTTGGATTCTATGATAATGTTTAATAGATTGTATGAAATGTTTCCTTGGCTGAAAATTAATGAAGTAATTCACAGAATCTATTAAAGTATTCATAATACACTTACATATACGATGGGGCTAACAAAAGTCCGCTTAATAGAGTAGAAAAAAACTAAACAAAAAATATTTTAATTCTATATTTTATTATTCGTCTCTTTGTATTTTTTCAACGTAATCGCCATTTATTTCGATACATTTTTGAAGTCGATAAATCCACCTTGAAGAAAAGTCTTCAAAATCTTCAAATTTGCTTATTTTATGCCCCATACTATGCTTTTTTGTTTGGTTTCAGGATCGTACTTGCAAAACCATGCTTCATCACCTGTTACAATTTTCTGAAAAGTGGAAGACTTTCCGTTTTTGAATTTTTCAAGAAAATATTGAGCAAAACGCACACGTGCCTCTTTTTGAGCTTCAACTAAAACTCTAGGAACCCATCGTGCAGATTTTTTCGTGTATCCAAGAATTCACGATACAGCCACGGCATTCAAGCCCAGTTCTTCAGCAATCATTTCCTGGGTCAATCTTGGATCTTCGTTAATTTTAGACCTCACCAACGTTACACTTTCATCGCCAGTCGTAGATTTTGGATGGCCTTCTCGAGGTTCGTCGTCCACAGAAAAATGACCGGTGTGGAATCTCCGGACCCACTTTGAAATAGTCACAAGGGATGGCGCATACACCCTAAACGCCGTTTGGCATTCAATAAATATTTCCACAGGCTTGAGCTTACGCTGAAATCCAAAAAAAAAGAAAACATGATCTCTTAGCCTTAAAGGAAATTACAACTTTAAATATAACGAGGATCAAAGACAACTAAATTTAAACAAACCGAATTTCTTGCCACTGACACTGCTTCACTAATTTTACGTTTTCTTGTCTCCATTTTGACCGATCTTTTTGAGAATTAGAGTGATATATCGTAAGATTATAACAAGCAGTATGTAATTTTTGATTTATTAAAAACTTATAAAATGACAAAAAATAAGCGAACTTTTGTTAGCCCCCCCCCGTATATGAAGAACATTTTTTCTATGTGGTTGTAATGAGTTATATTTTAGAGAATTGAAATCAACTTTGTTGCTCTGCTTTGGGATTTAAGCTATTTTAACAATTTGTTTACTAAAAATTTGTTTACAATTTTTTTCTCCTTCTTCCTCTTTTCCCAGAAATGCTTGGACAAGGATCCCGCCAAACGTTGGTCTTGTGAAAAACTTGTTAAACACTCATATTTCGACGATTACATTGCCAAACAACGTGAACTGGAAGGTGTCAGTAGTCTAGAAGCGGCTGCATTAAGGCAACAACAACAGTTATTGCAGCAACATATGATGCAGCAGCAACATCTACAACAACAACAACAAACGCAACAATCACTCCTGCAGACATCACAAGCAGCGGCGGCGGCTCAAGCAGCTGCAGCAGGTGCTGTAGCCTCAACAGGACGAGACAAATCAAAGGTAAAAATTTCAATTTGTCCATAACAGAACTCATAATTTCACTACAAATTCTTCTTCTTCTTGTTGTAGACTTCAAATACCTCACTTCCTTTATTGACTGCTAATCATCATCATCATCAGCAGCATCATCATAGTCATCATAATCAGGACTACATGAAATTGCAACCTTTAAATAAGAATTCAACACTATATCCTAGATCGGAGCATCATTTGCCCACAATATAAAGGAATCGTATATGGTTGGGGGTCATAAGGTGGAAGTAGGGGTTTTACCAAATGGGATTTAATTTATTTTTCCAATTATTTTGTTTTTCAAATAGATTATTTGTTTGTTTTTTTTTCAATCAAATTTATGTGTATTTAACGTGAATAAAGCTTAATATTAAGTCATATCTCTTCGTTTTTTCCTGGCAGGAAAATGTGTTAATTTATTAACCTGTTGTTCCGAGTCACGTAGGAATGTTTAAGTAGCAAACGAGGGTGGCATGGAAGGTAATGGAAAACTACATGAGAATAACAAATTTTGAAGAGAATCCTCAAAAAAAACTAACTCAGCAGGACTATATTAGTTTCATAAAAAATTCGAAATATATATTTAAAATTCCAAAATAATTCAATTAAAATTTCATTTTGAATTCAAAACGCTTCCCTTGTAACTAAACATTTGTAAATCAAATAACATCAATTTAAATTCAAAATACGTACATAAATTAAATGTTTAAGGACATCAATTTAAATTCAAAAGGCATTAATCAAGATACCAGAACAAAACAATTCATGAGAAACTCAAAATATTTCAGACAATATTCAATGATATTCAATGTTAACTCGAAATAATATTCAGGTATTTCATGTATGATGGGAATATATTTCAAAAATGGTTAACGATAACTGGAATTTTTTAAATTTGGAATAGTATTGACGTCTGTAAATCGACACCATTTCCAGCTAAAATTAAAAAGGCTTAGAAATATATTTCTTCAAATTCCTTTCGTTAATTAGCAAAAATTTAAACAGATGGACGAACGTTCGTTTCGAAGTTTGTGACTCTTCTCATCAGCTATTGTCATCATTCTTGACCCGTGACCGCCTAGTTCACATTTTTACTGATTGCAGACGTCAATTGCATTTTTTTGAACTATCCAAATTCGTTTTGGTTACATGTTTTGATCTATTGATCTATTTTATCCCACTGAACCCCTAATAATAGGTATAGAATTCTAAAATCTTACTTCAACTAGGAAATTCAAGTGAAAACTAAATTTTACTACGGTCCTCCCATCATCAGTGAGGTACTTATTTAGTGGGAATGTAGCTTTATCATAGGCATCTTCAGTAGGTTACCCACCATGCTAACAGATTTAGATGGCAATGTAGTATAACTCCGTATAGCTAAAGTAAGAACAGAAATGGCCAAGGCCTTCGTTATATTTCACTACACCTTTCAAAATAACAACAGAATAGTTGATCATGTTCAGAGGTTTGAATTCAGATCCTTTATTACTCTTTTTAAGATAAAAAGATTGCTAAAGAATCTGAATACAAACCCCAGACAACTTATGTGTCTCCACATCAGAAAGAAACGAACACTTCCAGAATTTGGGGCGAACGTGTGATTGGAGGCGCTAATATTGAGACGAATCAATACGCAAGAGTAAACACAGCGACACACGAGTAAACACAGATACAGGGAAAGTTGGATATCGGATTGCAGCAATAGCCAGAGATAGTTCCAGCTTATTCAAATAAGGAAGGAGATCTTCAAATTTTAAGCCGGCTGAGCGATCTTTCTAGTTTTACACTCACTGATTGAGACCTACAGATTTACACCAGTTTCGAACGGTATTCCGTCGACAGAAATGTGAGGTAGGCAGATCAGGGATAGAATTCAGGTTCTCCTATACACGAGCTGACTAAGTTGACAAGTTGACCCCCGTAAGCATCCTCTCCCGATGATTTTGGAGAGCAGTGGAAACAGATAAACTCTAAAGAAAACACAATACAGATGAAGGTCTTAATTAAATAAAAGACGGCGGAGGCGAGAGTCCCCTCCCAATCAAGACGAGTCCAGCACAGAAATTTTCCAGACTAAAACAAACACCGTCACAGCTACCGATGAACCACCGTCTGGTGGCGATGGACTGGCAGGGTGCAAGCACTATCTCATATGCAAATTCTGGTACAAGGATATATGCCCAAAGATTGGAGTCTCAGCGAAATATGTCATATATTGTACGAAGGTAATCCCAGTATATGAGCCAAATATCGTGATATAAATCTTTTATCTCTTGCAAACAAGATACTCTCAATCTTAAAATGCAGCAAAGAATATTTCAAATTGTTGCCGATCTGATTACATCTGGTCAGTGTAGCCCTAGACTTGGAAAATCTACAACTGGCCAGACATTTACTTACTTACTTACATATACAGTCTCCAACAACACTGGGGGTCAAGTACCTTACAAAACGAAGATAACATATTCCGCCAACCAGTTCGATCTTTTGCCTTATCTCTCTAGTTGGTAATACCAAGTGTATGCAGAGATTCGTCAACCTGATCCCTCTAGGAGAGTCTTGGTCTTCCTATGTTTCGTCTTCCTTCGAGTTCGGTGTCGAAAGCCCTTCGAGCTGGTTCGTCTTCATACACTCTATTGACATGGCCTAGTCAGCGCAATCGCGTTATTTTGATACGTTTAACTATGTTAATGTCGGAGTATAGCTCATACAGCTCATGGTTCATGCAACGCTGATACTCCCGGTTGCATACTATAGGACCATACACTTACGGAATATTGTTCTTCGAAGATTTCTAGAGATGTTTCATCTGCTTGTGGTAAACCCCAGAACTCTGCGTCCTAAAGCAAGACAGATTGTGTGAAAGTCTACAATAGCTGGACTTTTGTTACTCATGAGAGGGCTTTATCTCTAAAGTGCTTGCTTAGGCCCAAATAACATATATTTGTAAGCACAATTCTCTGCTTCATCTCACGGCTAAAAGCTGTTGTTTTTAATTACGGCTCATACGAGGTATATAACTTCGTCCACCACCCTGAAATGTCTTGTCCTCATCTACTGTCAGACCCACTTTTGCTGACTCCATCTGAATTCTCGGAAACACCGAAGTAACATTTCCCACTGTGCGCCCAATGATATCCATATCATCGCTGTACCCGAGCAGGATGTGACTTTTGCAGCTGATGGTTTTATTCATGTTGACTGTAGCTTTTCTCATAATGATCTCCATTAAGATGTTAAAGAGAGCGCACGGTAGGGTGTCGCTCTCGCGCAATTTCGAAAGGTTCGGTAAGATCATTACCAACTTTCACTGCGGATTTGGTGTTCGTCAAGGTTGCAGTAATACCCAGCTCAGACATTGCCTCGTAGAGTTTCTCACGTATCGGGCTATCGAAGACCCTCTTATAATCGACAAATAGATGATAGGTGTCGATTTATTTTTCATGGATCTTCTCCAGGATTTGACGTAGCATGGAAATCTGGTCAGTTGCCGAGTTTTCAGGCCTAGAGCCACACTGGTCAGCGATAATTGGTTTTAGTCTTTCGCACATTATACGTGATAGAACCTTATATGCTATGGATAAAAGTCTTATTCCACGTTAGTTGGCACAGAGACTCGGGTTAACTTTTTTAAATATGGGGTATAGTACAGTGATACTTAAATCGCTAATGCATGCAACTTATCAGCTAATCGTCGCCCTCTTTAATCCGCTCCTCCGGTAATCCATCGGTTCCTGCGGCTTGTTGTTATTCTGCCGGACAATAGCTGTTCAGACCTTGTCTTGGTTAGGAGGGGTCAATCGACGTCGTCATCCAAATTGTGATCGATTGTGACAATCTCATTGGCTATCTCAGGTATGAGTAGCACGGAGAAATTATGCCTCCATTTTCCCAACATGCTCTGCACATCTGAGATGAGTCTAGCACAGATGAGTTTTCCGTCCTTGTCTTTACAGAAGGGGTGAACTGATCCATGTCCATTAGTTCTATTCTTGACTTTTTGGTATGTCTCCATTTTCTCATTCTCGCCATTTCTCCACTGCGTAAAGAACTGGTTTAGTTCCTTTCTTTTTCCCCTACACCGTTCAGTCGTAGCTCGCGTTGCAACTGACTGAAGCATTGACATACTTGCCCCGTTGTTTTTGATAATTTGCTATGCGCTACTCTCCATCGTACCATGGTTTGTTGCGAAGCTGTTTTTCAAAACCAAGTACGGTTATTAAGGCATTTTTACAGAGTCACAAATGGGTTTACTGCGCTTCAGGCTCTTCATCGGGAGGGGGTGCTTGTGCTGCCAAAATCTGCGAGACATTCCTTGAGTGGACTGTGGCTGCCTCTGGTAATTGCAGCTTTCCTCTGTCTAGCTTTCTCTGGGTTTGGTTTCGTACGATTTTCGCTCTACTAAATCTCGTGCGAACCTTTTCTACTACCAGTAATGATCTGAATCGATGACAGCTTCGCTGAGTACTCGTGCATCCATTACACTGGATGAGTGCTTTCCATCAATTATCACGTGATCAATTTGGTACTTCGTTCTCTGATTAGGGGACGCCCAAGTAGCTCTGTGGATATCATTGTGCTGGAATCTTGTACCACTAATTACCATGTTTTTTGCCGCGGCAAAGTCAATCAGTCTCATACCGTTGTCGGAAATGTCAGCATAAAAAAATGGTTCCCTTTACATCCTATGAAGGGAAACACTTCTCACAAACCAGTGAGCTGTCCGCGATCAAGTTTTAAAATCATTGATTGGGACCTATAGTTTTACACCGGTTTTAAACGATAGTTTTAGAAGCTTTTTCCTGGCTAAATACTCCGAACGTGTGTTCAGCCCCTGTTTCGACGGTTTTACATTTCTAGCTTACTGACGGCTACACTATCGAGCAAATTGCAATGAAACAATTCCCACCAAGCTGTGTGGAATCGGTGCAAAATAGTAAATACCAATAAGTGTGTGTGAAACTAGAAAGAACACAGCTCTCGGATCATGAACAGCTCTCCTAAGTATCTTTGTAAGATGCCATGGGAAGGAAATGTATGGCCTTTTCCGCGATCCCTTACGGAAGCCAGGTACTCGAATTCTACTGAAATTGGGTTCGTTTAAGTCCAAAGGTGTCGTTCAAATGATCCTATTTTTGACTCTAAATGACAGTGCACTTGAAAGGGGAAAAAGTTTATTATTTCGATTGATTTGAAATGGTAAGATTGATGAGCCCACATCAACTTTTATTAGACTAAATTTGGACGGAAAGCTGCCATTCCACCTTAAGGGACAGACACTTGGGGTATAATTTAATAAACCGAATAAAAAAAATTCCAACAAGGAAACGATGATCAATTTCCCATTCGGCACAATATCAATCATAATGTAAAAAGACATCTTACATCGCAGAATATCATACTTTTGATTATTAGTCTTGCATCCCCAACATTCCATACGTCCCTCGTCCCTTACCCGTTGTATGCCTCATTAGCCGACAAAATATGTTTATATTTCATGCCTCTAACAACGTGTTTAACACATTTCCTTAACAATGTTTAAATATTTACTCGATTCCTATCTTTAAAGCACGTTTTAGACTTTTATATTTTAGCTGGTGTATTTTATTTTATAAACTCCTCCGGAATATGTGAATAGGTCGAAATGAGTTCATGAATGTGGGCTCTTGATGTTGGGCGAAATACTTTCTTAACAACTTTTTAAGCTCTATACATTTTAATACCCGTAACGTCATCTGTTTCGTTGCCTGGTTTTGGCAAGCAGCCGGCAAGGCACGTGCCCCCATGTACAAATACGTTATACCAACAATGACAACATGTTGACAGTATCTCTGAGCTCAAACGATTTGCTAAGAAATATTCTACGGTCTTCGTTCGCGTCGTCCTCTGCATGGATGGAGTAGGAGGTATTTAAATAAAGTAGTCATATTTGTACGCTTCATGCCATGAAGCAAATGCTGTAAGTGTTGATGCTGCTTAGCTGCCATTGTGGGTACAGTTTCTTGTGATGTTAACGTTGCTTGATGCTGATGCTGATGCTGACGCTGCTGCTGTGATAATCAATGGCACGTAATAAGGTAACATATTTTATTCACAACTTTTTCTCCCATAAATTGTTGTCGTTTAGCTGTACATCTGTCTTTCTGTTTTCGGCCTCCTTTCGGCTCCTTCTCATGTTGGTTGGTCTTATCTGGGTGCTGGTGGGTATTCATGTTTAAGCCATAAACGTATTGTCGGGCATAATAACTAAATAGGGATTTTATTTTCCACTTCGTCAACGCAAATTATTTATGTAAATTTTACGTTGAGTGAATGATATGGAATATTTTAAATTGTTTGAAGATTCTTCTTTGGTATATGGCGACGTATGATTAATATTAATATGAGATCATAAACATTTATACACATGGTTGAACTTTGTATTTGATTTGCCGCTCACCACACTCATACGCTGCGTAGGCTGAATGATTTCAAGGATCAAGTGTAATTTTCTTGTGTTTTTGTTTGGGTTAATATCGTGGGAAATTGCGTAGAACGAAAAGATGCGATTTCTGAGAATATAAATATAATATTTCAATTGAATTATTGTACTATTTGTTAAGGAGGATATGTCATAGTCGACATTCATATACAACATGGGTTGTATATCTAGGGATCAGTGGGTAAGTTTGTTGAGTTTTGAGTTCGTTCAAACCAAAGAAATTTGCTTTGGAAAAATACCATTTCTGCAAGTAAAGATACAAAATTAGAACTGAATTATTTAACTGTTTGCCAAAGGCGGTAATAATCATTATGGGAAACATATAAACATACACAAATATTTCATTTTAATTTGATAACCACCCAATACTTAAATGCCTCATGGGATGTTAAATAATTTCTTAAGTTTTCAGCTTTAAATTGATGAACAAAGTATTCTAAAACTTTTGTGGCTGTTTCGCACAATCAACGTATGATTAATATTAATATTATATCAAAACACGTATACGTACAAGCGAACACTGTTAAATCGCTTCATACGTGGGACATTAAAATAAAGCACTAGACATTTTACATCCTTGATATAATTTCCATTACAATCCAAGACTACGTTCTAGTCTATCGGTTTGTAATAACAACGACATATGATTAATCTGAAATGTTTATATGCATGGGTGAACTTTAAAACATAATTCATTTTAAATACTCATACGCACCGTGGTATAGAGATTATTATGAACTAGATTTATTTCATGGGAAATTTGCATGCATTTCAATATTTTGTGAAAGTTTGAGCATTTAAATATAACATATGCTATAAATTGTATTTGTCAGAAATTATTCGACATTGATTTGTGGTGATTGTAAATTGCCAGAGAAGGAAATATTGTTTACAAGCCTGGAGATAAAATCATAAAGATCTTATATTAAATGTTACTGTTACTGTCATAAGAATTTGTTCACTATTTTACAAAAATCTCATTTCATTGTATTTAGCGTATTCAAAACGATTTATGAAGTTCTAGTATTTCGACTAGAAATAAAAAATTTTCGAAGAATGTAACAAAACTGATTTTACGGTTGCTATTTATATTTTGGGAACTGGCAATATTAGCGTTGCCAGATGCAAACTGGAACTTCCTTTGGAAAGTTTGGCATTTTTAATATAAATACATGTTCAACGTTTTCACTCACGAGCACTAATTTTTCTACGTACGGTGTGTGGGAAATTCATATCGGTAATATAAATGAAACTAACCTGTGAAAATTTTCGCGCGATGCTTTTTACGATTATCGGCGTGTATTATCGAGATAAGACTTTCTCAATCAACTTGTTTCGACTTTTGGTAATGAAGCACTATCGAAATACACTGTAAATCGCTGGTACCTAGATTTCAGTCTCGGACGCCGTTCGCTTCGGGATGAATTTCGTGAAGGTCGTCCAAAATCAGTTGTTCTGCAACAAAACATCGACGGAGTACATGAACTGATAATGCCAGACCGTCATGTGATATATCATGAGATAGAGCCGTGCTTGCATATTATTCAATACTTCAATACATTCGATTTTGTATGAACATTTGGCTGTAAACAAGATTTGTTCGCGTTGAATCCCACGTAATTTGACAAGTGCTCAAAAAAAGGCTCGTATCAATTGGTGTAAGGATATGATTAAAAAGTTCGACCGTGGTGCTCCAAAAAATGTGTATAAAATCATGACAGGTGCCAAATCGTGGATATATGCGTATGAGCCGGAAACGAAACAGCAATCGACCGAGTGGGTCCTTCAAGACGAGCTAAATCCAACAAAAAGTTATTCGTGGAAGAAGCACAGCGAAGCAAATGGTCACCTGTTTCTGCGGCCGAATGGGTCATATGGCCACTGTTCCGCTTGAGCAACATAGGGCGGTCAATTCTGTGTGGTACCCGACCATTTGTTTGCCGGAAGTCTACGGAGAAATTCGTAAAGCCAACCGGCAAAGACGAATCATTCTCTATAATAACAATGCGAGCTCTCACACATCTCGACAAACAGGTGCATTTTTTAACAGTCAAAAAATCGAATTGATGACTCATCTTCAGTACAGTCCTGGTTTGGCACCCAAAGACTTCCTCTTGTATCCGAATATCAATGGTAAACTACGTGGTCAACGATTTACGAGGGCCGAGGAAGAAGTTGAAGAGTTTAAAACCCATGTTTTGGATGTTTCTCAAGAGGAATTTAAAATTGCTATGACAAATGGTTTGATTGAATGCAAAAGTGTATATTTTGAAAAACAATAAAGCCATTACCATTTAAAATTGTTTGTTATTATTTGCTCTTTCCGAAATATAAATAGCAATCCTCTACTAATTAAAGGCTCTGATTCTTCTGTATAATTTGAGTCCAAATACCAATTTCTGACTTTTTCTTCCTACGAGTTACTGTCGTTTAAACCTCGATAGGTATTTCAATAGAAACACTCATACGCACCCTGGTATGGAAGTTGCATTTGTGGAAGTTGCATTTGTTTCGTAGAAAATCTACGCTCTATTAAATATTAAACATTGATATATAATATTTGAAATTTTTTCACATTAAATTGTTGAAAACAGAATTGTAAGCCAAGAGATAAAATCTTAGAAATATTATATTAAATATTTCTACATATTTCTTTATTATATTTAAGTCATTATAAATACTCATACGCCGCGTAGTACACAAATTATTTTGAACTGGCTTCATGGGAGACTCACGAGCATTTAAACATTTTGTGAAATTTCGGTATTAAGATGACACGTTTGCTACAAATTGGGTCTGTAAAATATTATTTGGCATAGATTTGTGACTTTCGATAAATTGTTTTAAAAATATTAACTGTATTTATAAACCGGAAGATAAAATGACTTTAGGTGTTGAAATAGATATGGTTTATGGTTTTCTAATTTTAATTAATTAATTTACAGAGATACCAGAATAAAGTATATACATGTTGTATAATCATTTAAATAAGGGCTAATGGAGCAACGCTTTTGGGAATAGAAATTGATCATGTTCTGGGAGGTGATGTTCCGATGCATGTTAGGTTTATGATACATAACATAAAGCATATGTTTCACCACACTCGAAGGTCTTTAGGGCGATAATTTAAATTTAATTTAAAGTTGAAAGAACAGATAAGAATTAAGCCTCATTAGACACACAATGGGGCTAGTGTTCAAAGCAGAATGGGCATAAAGACTGAACCAAAGCACAATAAAAGACAACTTGTCAAAGACAATCATCTACCACGAACAATCACGAAATGTATCATGTCAAACATAAATACCGTCGACTATTCCCAGGCCGTCCGACACCGACTGCGCAAACACTGCGCCGTTTGGCCGCTAACCTTGAAGAGTGTGGGACCACACGAGACGTTGCCAAGAGTGGCCGGCCCCGGAGCCCGCGTTCTGCCGAGAATATCGCCGCTGTTGCCGAGTATGTCGAGCTGTCGCCGGAAACATCGACCAGATGCCGTGCCTCGCAATTAGCCATCAGCCGGTCGTTCCTATGGCGAATTTTGGTCAAAGATCTGCGCACGTTCCCATGCAAAGTTCAGTCCGTGCATCAACTGCTGCCTGTTGACCGCCAAACGCGTGTAACCTACGCCCAAGCCATCCTCAATCTCATGGACGAAGTGGACGATTTTTCCACCAAAATCATAATGAGCGATGAGGCTCATTTCTACCTCAGCGGGTACGTGAACAAGCAAAACTATCGCTTCTGGAGCACCGAAAATCCACGAGTGATGCACCAGGAGCCATTACACCCGCTCAAGGTGACTGCATGGTGCGCTGTTCACGCTGGAGGAGTCATCGGGCCATTTTTTTCCAGGACGCCGCTGGTCAAACGACATCAGTGGACGGTGCGCGCTATAGGGCCATGTTAACTGAGTTTTTTCTGCCGCAATTCGACGAATTACGACTGGAGGACATGTGGTTCTAACAGGACGGAGCAACGGCGCACACTGCGCGAGCCACAACCGAAATTCTGAAGGCGGCGTTCCCGAGTCGCCTCATCTCTCGTCTTGGCGATTTCCACTGGCCCGCAAGATCACCCGATTTAACAGTTCCAAACTTTTTCGTGGGGTTTTTTGAAGTCCCGTGTTTACATGAACAAGACCGAGACCCTGGAAACCCTCAAGGTCAACATTCGACACGAGTGCGAGAATCTGTCGCCCGAAGTTCTCGTCGAAGTGATGAAAAATGCCATAAAACGAGCCCGTATGGTAATCAATTGTGACGGCGCCCATTTAACCGATGTCATCTTCTCAACTTAACCAATAAAATTCTAAAGGTTAAAATAAACATAATGAAAAACCAGAATCGAAGTTTTTCATTTACAAAAAAAAAAATGAGAGCCAAACAACATCGGATGACTTCTTTTGAAACACCTTGTATATATGAAATATGCACATAGAGTACCCAAAGATTCCCTAAATATAAGTCCAAAAAAACAACGGACTATCAGTGATAAATGGAGCGACAGAATAGTGAACCGGTCACCCCACCAGAAGCCATGTCATACTCCATTTAAACTCCATAAAGTCCACAGTACTCACCATACGGAAAGAACACAGATCATTCGCAAAGTACGACCTAAGTAATGATTCCTCCTATATTGCAGGACTGACCGCTAATAGAAACGTACTCAATGGTCTCAATTTCCTCTTTGTCGCCACAGATCTGATAGAAATCGATTCCATCAGTAAACCACTTGAGGATGAAATCTCAAACATGTAATCACACCAATGAGAAGTCGCAGGTTAGTTTTATCCAGATACAGTAGCGATTGACATCTATCCGATTTGAATCCCGGTCATATATCTCTGCATTGAATCCCCATCACACAAGTGGCGTTAATCCTGCCACGCATGCAGAAATCAAACGACCCATACATCCATACGACCATTCAATCCGTGGATTAACAGAAGCATAGAAGTTCTGAAGAGCAAAAGTACAGCCCTTTGTTGCAAGAGATTAAGTGGCCGTAATATCGCAACAACAACGAGAATGTT
The DNA here is from genome assembly GCA_963931995.1 of Phaonia tiefii. Taxonomy (NCBI): domain Eukaryota; kingdom Metazoa; phylum Arthropoda; class Insecta; order Diptera; family Muscidae; genus Phaonia; species Phaonia tiefii. Next base: position 31,408,423 of record OZ008368.1, read on the forward strand.
GTCATAAATATCCTGAAGTTCTGTAGAACATCCGCTCATGTGACGTTAATGAAATGACGCATCAAATAGTCATTCACAGTATACAAGTATCAGACCAGTAGAACAATAGACGCATACAAGCCTTCACTATTATCAGTATAAGTTCTTCTACCAAGAGACTCCACGGCTGAAGTTTCAACTGATGTCGTTAATCAACCGACCCATACATGGAGCAAATCGATGGGTCAACAGAATCGTACAACCTCTGGCAAGTAGTTGTACGTCCCTTTTTAATATGAGAGCCTGCTGCTACGTTCCTTCCGGGACAATAACTGAGTCACAGGTTGTAACTTACTACACTATTCAAACCCCGTTTAAATTCCAAAAAAAGTTTGACCTGATTGGATTAATTGCCAGCTTATTATAAACGCAGATAAGGAATTCATCAGATACGCTCGAATTCATCATCTCGGCTCTTGAAAAATGGTTTCCCATTACATCCCATGAAGGGATTGGGGGGAGCTTTTCACAACCACACCTGTTGAAATAAATCTAAGGCGATCAGAAAAGGGATCGAACCTACGTTCTAATGTCCAAGAGTCACGTACACTACCAGTGCACCACCGATGGCCATCATCAGCACCTCAACTTCAATTATAATTGTCAGTATTTCAGTCTGGAATATCAATCTCAGTGATAAACTGAGTTAGTGTACCTCACTAAAGATCTAGCTCCCGTACATGCTGAAAAGTAACGGGCAGAGAAACATATTGCAAGAACCATGTACATATTTGCAAGCACTGTTTTAATGAATATAAAATCTGCTGCTTTTTTTCCTTTATTATCTGTCACGTTTTTGTTTGCAGAAGTGTTTAACAAACAAAGCGACGTTTGGGTCACAAATACATATATTTTAATCTATTAATCATTGTGTTCGAAACATGCTATATTTAATAGCAAGCACAGTGTGTTTCGACACAAGTATACTATATTTGCGACAAGCTAAAAACACGTTATATTTGCGTCCAAACAACAAAAAACCACAAATTTCTCAGCGTGTACCTGCGTTAGTTTGTGAGCCATCTGTACAGGCCAGGTCTCCAGGCATCACGGGGTAACTTAACTGCCCAAGCGCTCATACAAAGGATTATTATCTCCTAACATAATGTGAAGTCCACAGTCGGCAATATGTCGTCTCAAGTTTACACCGTGATTGTCCTCCTCGATCATCCAATGGAGAATATTGTACCCTTGGAGCATGTTTCCGGTACTCCAAAACTCTCTCACACAAACAGCGCTTCTAGCAGCACACCGTCTAGCGTCAGTCTCAAGATTATTCAGATCGAAAATGATATCCAACGCTGTCTGCGAAATACTCTTCCTGGCGCCACTGATCCACATTGCCGCAATTCGTTGAATGCTGCCTAGAAAATTCTACTGACATCTGTTATATCATGCATTTCACCAGGTCTGTCATTCGTAGATAATAGTTGGAGGTAATAAAGTTGTATATTAGTAGTTTGGACGTCGGCGGCCGGAAGACGGGCCCCAGGAAATAACACCCCAATTTCAAAATGTAAATGGGCCCCAAATTTAGGGTTTGTTTTCATTATGTAGGTGGGCCCCAAATTTCAAAATGAAATAGTCTCCCAAGCAATAATGAAGGGATACAAAAAATTGTGAACCACGACCCAAAATATTTTAGTGGGGTCGGCTTTAATTTGTTTGTCTTAACCTGTTTAAAAATAAGGCCCCAATCAGCACAAGAGGACCCCAAAATAATTATTTGTTGTATACTGATAAAATTTGGGCCCAGATTTCATTGACTCTTAGGTGTGTATTTTCTTGAAATGTAAATTAAAGAATAAAAATTGCACCGCAGGAAAATCGGCCCAATACGAAAAATTGGTTTTGTTTTATCCGTCGATTTGATAAATTTCAGAATGAATATACAATACACAGATAAACATATTCCAAACAAAACAAGATAGAATAGAATAGACATTTCAAATATTTGACTCCCCTTTTTTGACGTCTTTTTTTAATTTCCTTCCAAAACAGTAAAATGTAGCTTATTAAAATCTTTGTTGATCGTGTATTGAAGCGCCGCAGCCAAAAATTTTTTCCCAAAAAAATCGCGGAATTTTTTTTTTGGAAAAAAATTTTAATTTCTTTCTAAAACTGTAAAAAATTGTTTATTAAAATTTACTTTTTAGCAATATTTGGGGCCAAATTTCATTTGTTATTATGTGGTATTTTTTCATTGAGTTCTATAGTAGCCATACAAGAAATGACACCCCAATTTTGTTATGAAATAACACCCCACAACAAGTAAAGTGAAAATGTCCCCCAAAAAATAATTGGGGTCCACATTCATAATGAAAAAACAGCACAAGTGTAAGCGAAAATGGACCCCAAAAGTACGAAATAACACCCCAAAATTTCGTGTTGTTGTAACCTGTGTATTGGTTTGGGGCCCATTTTGCAATTGGGGTGTTATTTCCTGGGGCCCGTCTTCATTCCGCCGTGGCCGTCGGTTGTTCATGAGAACCTGGGTTCGATCCCTGCACTGACCACCTTAATTTTTTTTCGGCATCGGTCACCTCGCATAGTGACGGCGACACTATCGAGTACTTAGCCATGAAAAAGCTTCTCAAAATACCGTTCGGAACCGGGGTAAAACTGTAGGTCCCAATCAGTGAGTATAAAACTAAAAAGCGCACAGCTCACTGATTGTGAGAAGCTCTCCCCAAATTTCGTCATGGGATGTAATGGGAAACCATTACGGTTTTCGGGCATAGTCCCCAAATTTTGTCAGTCAAATTCCTGTCCTGTCCTCCACCTTGCGATGGTGCCATGCTAGTCAGCTTCGGAATAGAATATACATCCAGTGTTGAATTGATAATACGATTTCCAAGCAAATTATCAATCCACCTGACAAGAAGCGAGGGCACGTATGCAGATTGCAGGGAGTTATTCGTGGCGACAGACCTCACATTGTTCAAGGCAACTTTTATAGCCCAGATGGATGCCAAAGTGCAATCACTAAATCCTAAATTGCATTCAACATAACACAGAGCATAGTATAAACTAGACCGGGTCACGAAACTAAAAATCCCAAAGTCGAGGTCAAATATTAAAGATAACCTCGTGACAATATAAAAAATCCTTTCCGAGCCCAAGAAAAACAGCCAAAATTGTCTTTAATTTTAATATTTTGTTGTGGTTCAATCGTGGCATACAATACATCGTTGTATAGATCTCGACGAGTATTACATTTGTCCTATACATATCGCTGACGTACGACATCATTTTGTAATTAAGGCCTCATTTAATGCAGTTTCTACTCTAACAATTTAAAAATTTTTTTATAGGATTAAAGCCCTTCAAAACCTTAAGATCCTTTTGCTTCGGAAGTATACAGTTTTATTCAAAAACAAAAAAGTTACGTATGACAAGATTATTTACAGCATTAATACTGATATTTTTTATATTGCTTGCATTATTACCGCAAATTATTGCATACTTTTTGGCGGTATTGAAAAATTTGTTCAATAAAAAGTATTGCATACTTTTTAGCGCAAATTATTGGCTTTTAGAGGCTTTAATCCTGTGGCCGTCGGTGGTGCAATGGTTAGTGTGCGCGGCTCTTGTACATGAGATCCTGGGTTCGAACCCTGCTCTTTCGGCGGCGGTCACCTCGCATAGTGACGGCGACACTATCGAGTATATAGCCATGAAAAAGCTTCTCAAAATACCCTTCGGAATCGGTGTAAAACTGTTGGTCCCAATCAGTAAGTGAAAAATGGAAAGTGGACAGTTCAGTGATTGTGAGAAGTTCTCCCCTGTCCATTCATGGGATGTAATGGGAAACCATTTATTTATTTTAGGGGCTTTAATCCTAGAAAACATAGTTATAATTTTAGGGGTAGAAATGAGGCCCTGATTAGAAAATACGAAATATGTCGTACGTCAGCGACATCTATAGGACAAATGTACTACTCGTCGAGACCTGTACAACGACGTCTTGCATATCACGATCGATCCACCAACAACGAGCCAAAAACTACGATAAAAAATGATTTTGACTGTTTATCACGGGCTCTGAAAGGAAAGCAAAATTTTTGTTGAAATTGTCTCGAGGTGATCTTTAATATTTGATCTTTAATATTTGGCAGTGGGAAATTTTCTTTTTCGTTAGACGCGTTGACTGTCACTGCAATTTCGAAGTCTAATTTGGTTTCTAATATACCTGTCAATCATTGTTGCCAATAATTTCAACAGAAAAAATGAGAATAAATCTAGCCAACACCTCCTTCCATCCATTATCTGATACAAGGGTAAGTCTAAGACACCCAAACGATGTGGTGACAATTTTGCGACATAATATAAACTATGTACCGCCAATCGGCCCATTCATTCCTGATATTGAAATTCTCACATAGTCTAAGACTATATTCTTTCAGCAGAACAGGCCGCAAGCCTCCCATTTCTCAGCACTGTTCTGTTCCAGCACACGCTGCAACTGTTTGCAGCCTCACCATTCGAATTGCATTACGTTTTATTATAAAGAAACACGAATTCATGCCATCTCAGTTGTTTACCCTTCGTTTCTATAATAAAACTATCAGAAGTTAAAACTAAAACTTTTTTATAATAAAATGCCATCAATTCAAAACTGAAGGAATTTCTCTTTACACATCTTAATTTCATTGCTTTTCACCATAGCAAGAGGAAAATCTTCAAAGAAAATATAAATTGTGTCTTCGACATCTGTTTCAACAAATCGTTGTCACTTTTGCCGACATCTTCGATCCTTGTATCTGCTACGAAACGGAAATGTCTTTACAACATGTTTTGCATAAATTGCAACAAATTTCTTCATACATTTCTTATATCCCTCGCTCTCCGTAATGTAAGTTTCTGGTGAGCTTTAGCTAAAGAAGCGAAAGGAAAAAGGAAAAATCGAATAAGAAGCGAAAAAAAACTGAAGAAAAAAACTGGTGAAAAAAACTTTTCAGATATTTCCACAATTGTGTGACACTTTTATGGTGTAACAATAAAATGAAATTGCCAACAATAATAACAAATTGCATTCACTCTGAGGAAAATTGGGTGCGACAAAAAGAGAGAGAGAGAGAGAGGAGCATTATCACATGAATGGTTTAACGATTTTGACAATTGCCTTGGGAAGTGCATTTCAATGCACATTCCGAGAAAATCTTAATATATTCAGCCACCCACCCAGAAAGGATGCACGAAATATTGTCTTGGAATTTTAAATGCAGTATTGAAGGAAATGTCATGAATGTATTTTCGTTAACGACTAGTATTATTATTAAGGGAAAAGTTTATACAATTGTCAATAGAATGTGATTAGGAAAATTGCCGAAAGTGTACATAGTGAAACAAGCAATATAAATTGAGCTATTTTCAAACAATCCCCATTAAATTGATACAGAAAATAACATAGCGGATGATTAATAAAGATTTAAACTCAAACGATATCGTATGATTAATATTTAAACAACGGTTAATCATACGGCATGTTGTGATCCTATTTATCTCCAGACTGACGTTGTTGTCCTTGTTCACGGCGGATCGAAGGTAGACAACTCCATCTACCACTTCAAATTTAAATCGGTTGTCAACGTTCAAGTGAGTGCGGACCAAGTCCAGAGGTTTCTGTAGGCGGCACCATCAATTTTGTCTTGCCCTAATTAACAGCAAGACCCACTTTCGCTGATTTCTTTTCGATTCTGGAAAATTCTACAGTAACCTCTCGCAAATTTCGCATACGCCAGCAACATATGGCTTTTCGTGTCAATGGTCTTGGTCGTATTTACTGCATCGTTTCTCATTATTATCTCCATTAAGATGTTGAAGAGATTACACGAAAGAATGTAGCCTTGCCTCAGTCCTCGCTTGGTACAGATTGGTTCAGTGAGGTCTTTCCCCACTTTCACTGCTGGTTTGGCGTTGGTCAGCGTCATTCTACAGAGGCGAATCAGTTTTGCCGGAATTCCAAGTTCAGACACAGCTTCGTAGTGTTTTCCCAGTATGGGGCTATCGAAAACAGCTTTGTAATCGACAAAAAAAATGGTATGTATCGATTTGCTTTCGTGGATCTTTCCAGGATTTGGCGTAGCGTGAATATTTGATCAGTCGTGGACTTGCCTGGTCGAAACCCACACTGTTAAGGTCCAATCACATTTTCACCAATTGGATTTAGTCTTTCACATAATACGCTCCACAGGGCCTTATACACGATCGATAAAAGAATGATACTGAGATAGTTGGAGCAGACACACATATCACCCTTTTTGAAAACAGGACATAATACACTGAGACTCCAATCCTCAGCCATAGTTTCCCCCAGCCATATACCGCATATAAGCCGATGCATGTGGGCTAGCAGTCCTTAACCACCGGCCTTAAAAAGCTCAGAGCTCAGAGTTAAAAAGATCCGTACCAGCGGCTCTATAATCCATAAGCTGGGAGATCGCCGTTCTAATCACGTCTTGGTTGGGGGGGGGGGGGGGGGGTAAAATTCAATCTACACTGTCTTCCACAATCATTACCTCCTGATCTTCAGAGGAATAATCTGAGTGGAGTAGTGCTGAAAAGTGGTCTCTCCACATTTTATGCACACACTGCTTCTCAGTCATCAGATTTCCGTTCTCGTCCTTGCAGGAGGGCAGCCCATTATTAGGGCCGTTATTCGATCTTCTTACCCTTTGAAAAAATTTTCGGGATTCACCATTCATCTTGCATAATTTGGATTTCTCACCCTCCCTCTGTTCAAACTGCCATTTTTTCCACCTAAATAGTTGGTTTTCCTCCCTTCTCAACCTCTTGTACCGCTCACTCGTAGCACGCGCTGTAACTGACTGTTTCGTTGCAATACGTGCAGCGTCTTTTTCATCAGTTGCAATGCGACATTCTTTGTCGTACCATTGCTTATCCTTCTGCGGTTTCTGATAGCCAAGTTCAGTCCTTGCAGCGGTTTCCAAAGAATAGGAGATGTGCTTCCATTGCGCATGTGGGCCCTCAGGAGGGAGGAATTCTGCCCTAGCAGGAGAGTGAGCTTTTGTTAATAGGACATTGATATCTCCGGTGTTTGTAGCTTGTCAATATATAGCTTTTCCCGTGTTCGGCTTCGTACATTTTCGCCCTGCTCAGTCTTGTGCGAACTTTCGCAGCCACCAGGTAATGATCCGAGTCGATATTGGCACCTCGAATCACACGTATATCCATTACACTTGAAGAATGTCTGCCATCTATTACCAAGTGTTCAATAGCGTTGTAATACTTTCTCCATACGCTCATAAAATGATTCTCTGACCTCATCACCGTTATCCTCTGTCGGTGCATGCACTCTCCATAGAACGCTCCATTTTAGATAATATCGACGTATGATTAATATCAATTGTATTATATCATTAACACATATAGACACGAGTGAATACCATTTAATTATGGAACTGTCTAAACATTAATGCTTACCCCCTGAATAAAATTTTACAAATATGGTTTCCATGCAAGAGCTATAGGCTTATTGAAGGGACAATTAATTGAGGTTTGCTTTTTTAGTTCCAACATCGACGTATGATTAATATGAATTGTATATCATTAATATTTATGGCCACATAGTAGATACCATTTAAACGTAGCAGTAGCTAATCGTTACTACAAACCCTGTATATCATTGTACAAATATCTCCCGAGATACATGCATTTGATAACTATCCATAACTGAACTTGATAGGTAATCTTGAATGAATGCTAATAATGAATGCTAAAACTTTGACCTAAGAAATTATTATATATAAGTTGTAATTAAGCTCGATCTTAATCGCAACACCGACTTTGCTTAATTTACTTAGAATGTAACTATAATTCCATAATTCCTCTTGGTTAAAGCATTCGAGCCATTCAACTGCGGAGGGTCAATGCGCTGAGCTCTTCGCCGCGCATAATGATTTAAAGCAATTAGTGTTCAACGCAGGGTTCGTATTTCGTGGGTAATGGATAACCCAGGGCAACCTATTATTATTGTCATGGGGAATGGGTAGCGATTCTTTACCCACTACCCACAGGGTATGGGGAAAATAATGGGGATTTACCCATTACGATTGCCCATTACCCTTAACTGGTCATTATACAGACATATAATCAACCAAAATATAAATGGGGTCACTACAACCTATCCAGCAAAAGCTGGCATTTGATACCGACATTAACAAATTTGTTGATATCATTACTAGCGCAAGAAACTCGGTTGCTCCAAAAACCAAACTCATTAAAGATGTTAAATTCCCTAAAGAGATACTCAAATACATTGGCAAAAGAAACAAATTTAAAAGAAACCAGCAAAGAACGTCCAACCTACGGCAAAAAATATTCTTCAACCAATGTGCCACTTTCTTAACAAATTACATAAACAAAAGACTGTCCGACGAAAGAAATGTACAGTGGAATAGGTTTCTCTCTAATATGAGGCCAGGCGACGAACGTTTCTGGACCTTAAGCAGAAAACTAAGAGGCAAACGGAAAAATCAAATACCTTTTCTTATTAATGGAAATATAAAACTAATCACAGACAAAGAAAAAGCTGACAAATTAGCTAAAACATTCGAACAATCCCACTACCTTACGACTCACTACTCCCACTCCATAAATAAACAGGTAAACTCTTCATCACTCACTCTTAAAACTAAGCCACCATGCACCGAAGAAGTAGAATACATAACAGAAAGCGAGCTCTTTAATGTTTTATCGCTTTTGAAATCTTCAAAATCTCCTGGACTTGACGAGATACCCAATATCTTACTTAAAAAACTTCCCGCGAAAGCTATTAAATTCCTCGTAAACATTTTCAGTAGCTACCTTCGATTCAATTATTTCCCCTCTGCATTTAAAAAAACCAAAATAATTGCTGTTCATAAGGCAAACAAACCTACTAACGATCCTAAGAGCTACCGTCCGATCAGCCTTCTTAGCAATCTCGGAAAGGTTTACGAATAACTTCTATATTTTCGAGTAAACGACTTCACCACAGAACACAATATAATCCTGAAAGAACAATTTGGATTTAAAAGAGGGCATAGCACAGTGCACCAAATAAATAGAATCAAAAATAAAATCATAACAAATAAGACATCTTAGACATCGAAAAGGCTTTTGATTCTCTATGGCATAATGGTTTGATATACAAACTGACAAAAACAAACATGCCCACATATCTATGCAAAATTCTTGCCGACTTTCTGGATAACAGATCATATGTTATCTCAGTTAATAATACATTTTCACCAACAAAACCGATCCCTGCGGGACTCCCTCAAGGTTCCATTCTTTCCCCACTTCCATACAACATATTCACAAGCGATTTTAAACCACCCTCTGAGATAGAAGTAGCATACTACGCAGACGATACAGCTTTAATAACATCAAGTAAACTCACAAGTGCCCTGCTAAAGAAAATGGAAAGGAGTTTAACAATATGCAACAAATACTTTACAAAATGGAAAATTCAAATGAATTGTGAAAAACCCCAAGCTATCATATTTCCTTACAACAAGTCTTACAAGCGGAGGCCAAATAGACAGCTTCTGTTTCAAAACAACACTATTGAATTGAAGGATGAGGTAAAATACCTTGGTGTTATTCTTGACAAAAAACTAAATTCCGGAAAGCATATCGAATACTCTCGCAAAAAAGCTAACAACGCACTTCGGTCTCTCAAAGCTTTCCTCAATAGACGGTCATTTCTCTGCCACAAAAACAAAAACTTACTTTTCAAATGCGTATTGAGACCAATTTTAACTTACGCGCCCGTGCCGCAAAATCTCATCTTAAGAAGCTCCAAATAATTCAGAATAAATGTCTTAAAATTATCAACAATAAACATTGGAGATATCCTACCTGCAGATTACATCTAGAGACGAACTATGAATTCTTTACACAGTTTATCGACAGACAAAATTCAAACTTTTTTAACCGAGAGAACTTTTTTAATTAGAGAATCTACAGACTTATAAATAAGTTATATTAGGCTCTGTAATTTATTACTCTGGGAATTTATGTAATATCCTCTATTATCCTATAATAACACTGTGTGTCATTTTTTAAGTCATGGCAAAATAACCATATACGGACACCACTACGTGATAAAAGACTAAAAAAAAAGACCCGTGTTTCCCAATTTTTCAAAAAGTCATGCACTTTTTTTTTATGGGCCGCCAAAGATTTGGGGCCTCGGTATCATTTTCGTAAAAATGTGATCATTTTCTCAGGCTCATATCTTGCAAACCGTTCAGAATTTCGATTTACTCTCTGAGAACAAAAATTGCGAACATATAAAATCAAAAAAACTTCACCTTCCAGATCAAAATCGCAAAAAACTTAAAAAAATTCGATTTTTTTTTACCTTTTTTTCCCGTGTTCAGGTCCATAGGTAGCAAACCGTTCAAAATTCAAGGAAACATTCAACTACAAAAATTTACCTAAGATCTCAGTAAACAAATTTCTAGAACATATAAACTTCCTAGAGATGATTCTTAACACTGTTTAGGTAGCACGCAAAAGTGAAAAATTTGCCGAAAATTTTTTAATTTCATTGTTTTTACCTTTTTCTCCTGTTCAGGTCCATAGGTAGCAAAAAATGAAAAATGCCTGGCCAGAACCATGAGCATTCTTCAGTCTATGTTGTTGTATTTGTTCATCCACACTTCCTCTTGGCCTCCACGAGTTACATTGGAATTGATTCAGAGGTGAGCGTGAATCCCAATTACAAAGAAAACAAAAGAATTTTGGGAAGCCGCCCTTATCGATGATCCCTTGCAAAATGTTGATGACCTTCAAATCACAGAAAATCTTCCATTTATTTTCGTAATATTTGATTTTTTCCATTATATCTTTCAATGTTTCATAGCTTTCTTTTATGTTGATACCCATTGCTAGCGGCATGGAAGGTTTTCGGTTCGACACATGCAACAACACTGCTTTCAAGCTTCAGGTCCATAGGTAGCAAAAAATGAAAAATGCCTGGCCAGAACCATGAGCATTCTTCAGTCTATGTTGTTGTATTTGTTCATCCACACTTCCTCTTGGCCTCCACGAGTTACATTGGAATTGATTCAGAGGTGAGCGTGAATCCCAATTACAAAGAAAACAAAAGAATTTTGGGAAGCCGCCCTTATCGATGATCCCTTGCAAAATGTTGATGACCTTCAAATCACAGAAAATCTTCCATTTATTTTCGTAATATTTGATTTTTTCCATTATATCTTTCAATGTTTCATAGCTTTCTTTTATGTTGATACCCATTGCTAGCGGCATGGAAGGTTTTCGGTTCGACACATGCAACAACACTGCTTTCAAGCTTGAAACAGAACCATCAATAAATAATCTCCACTCACAAGCATTCCCATTTTTACCACCAAAGCTTTTATATCGTTGCAGTAAGCGAACGAATTGTCATCATTTAGAGTGTAGAGCATCTGAAATTCAGCTTGTCGTTTGCGGTACGCCGTAGAGTTAACATTAGCATGTGTGAGTTTTCTTTGCTTTAAAAAAGCTGTCAAAAATATTGCCAGTCGCTGCGATAATCGCAATATGGCCACAATGAAATCCATTTCCATTTGTGTTATTAGTTGTGGTCCATCTCTTCCCTGTTGGGGCTCATAATCGGTATCAAATGGATCTTCATAAGTAACACCACTTGCTGTACTCATTGCTGTAAATTCTGTAGTACGATCTGGAGTTGGCGGCCTTGGTGATACAAAATTTTCAGGTGCAAGCACTGGTAGTGTGGCTGTTGCAGTTGCTTTATAAATTTTGTTCTTCTCAGAATGTCGATTTAGACGACATGTGTAATTTACGCATGCATAGCAACTGGTTGCATCATGATCACCTGGGCGATTAATCCAGTTTACCGGCTTACAATACTTCATAGTACCTCTGCCTCCACTCAACCATGCCATGAGATTGTTATAACATTGGCGACACACTGTATTAGGTGTGTAATTTTCACCGGTCAAGTCCACTTCGTCGAAAAACAATGTATATGCTCTTTTGAATTCACTAGTTAAAAGATTCTTTTCCGTCTGAAATCTTGTAGATGTTTTTTTTCTGGTTTGATGACCGCAAACGTAGCAAAATAAATCAATATTTTCACACTGCATATTGAAATTGTCAGTTGCCAATGTTGTGTGCGAATTATACTGAAGCACTTTCACTTTATAACTTTCACCGCTGAGCTCTGGTTGACGTCGCGCTGTGTAATGCCTCGATGTGAGCGTCGTGTCGCTTTTATATTGTGTGCTGCGTCCCTTGTTGCGTGTGCTGAGCTTACTGCATTGCCTGTGCTGCTGCTGTCGGGGCATGATCGCGTGATACCTAAGCGCTACCTAACCGGTGTTAACCCTTGGACAAACACATGGTTCTGGCCATGCATATTTCATTTTTTGCTACCTATGGACCTGAACAGGAGAAAAAGGTAAAAAAAATTAAATTAAAAAATTTTCGGCAAATTTTTCACTTTTGCGTGCTACCTAAACAGTGTTAAGAATCATCTCTAGGAAGTTTATATGTTCTAGAAATTTGTTTATTGAGATCTTTGGTAAATTTTTGTAGTTGATTGTTTCCTTGAATTTTGAACGGTTGGACCAGAACACGGGAAAAAAGGTATAAAAAAAATCGAATTTTTTTAAGTTTTTTGCGATTTTGATCTGGAAGGTGAAGTTTTTTTGATTTTATATGTTCACAATTGTTCTTTATGACAAGAGCTACAACTTTGCTTCAGAGAGTAAATCGAAATTCTGAACGGTTTGCAAGATATGAGCCTGAGAAGATGATCACATTTTACGAAAATGATACCGAGGCCCCAAATCTTTGGCGGCCCATAAAAAAAAAAGTGCATGACTTTGGGAAAAATTGGGAGACACGTGTCTTTTTTTTTTAGTCTTTTATCACGTAGTGGTGTCCGTATATGGTTATTTTTTTTCGTGTTGCACTGTGTAATAGAATGACATGCATCTTATATTCCCCATTTTAGTGTATAACAACATATCATATAAAGGTTTTCCCCATTTTTCCTTTTCTCCTGTTTAAAAATAACAATTACGATAAATGAAATCAAATAACTTTATAATGAAATCTTTAACTCTAACTTGTATATATTTGCTGTGATATCCATGATAAATCTCAAAATTATTTGTACATATGTACGTAACCTAGTTTATATTAAAATATAAAATTTGGATGAATAAATTGAATTGAAATTGAAATTGAAATGGTTGTCTTCACGGTGGCATCACTTTTTTTAAAACAAAAATCATTAAAATTATAAATTTTTTTAATAAAAAATCGCTAAAACGCCCTCATGTCTATATTTCGGAATCGTAGCGTCCAATCGGAAAAAATAACCAGTTTTTCGAATGGAAGAATTTATTTCAAAAAATCGCTTGTGTTTTATTTAATATTTAATGATTTACCTCCACTAACCAATGGATGTCTTCAATATGGCATCACTTTTTTTGTTAAAAATCGCTAAAACTAACATTTTTCAAATAAAAAATCGCTAAAACACCCTCATGTCTATATCTCGGGAGCGAATCGTCCAGTCGAAAAATAACCAAATTTTCCGGGTTTCTAAGGGTTTTTCATAAACTGATCCAATTTCGAAAAAAATCCAATTTTGAAAAAATCGCCAATATAAGAAAATCGCTGGAATAAAAAAGTGTCTATAACTCGGAAACGTTGCTTCGAATCGTAAAACTAATAAATTAAAACTTTTAATTTAAAAATTTGAGTTTTCGAAAATTTTAAAAAAAGTAATGCCATATTGGAGAAATGCAACCAATGCAACCAAAGCCTCCTATGAAAATAACATTTTTATTATTGTTTCGTTTGGATGCACCGTTTCCCATTTTTTTATTTTACCGATTTTCTTATTTTGGCGATTTTTCGAAACAACAAATCTGTCATACGAATTGGACTATTGTATGAAAACCCCTTAGAAACCATCATAAACTGGTTCTATTTCCGATTGGTCGCTCCATTTCCAAGATATAGGAATTTTTTCTAATTTTTTCATATTTTCGATCAAAAATGGGGATGGGTTACCTTGGGTAACCTATTACCAATCGCCGTGGGTAACTACCCATTATTTACCCCATTACCCTGAGAGTAACGTGTAATGGTGATGGGTAAGTCCCCATCGTCGTGGGTAGCTACCCATTATTTTCCCCCAATTACCCTGAGGGTAATGGGTATTCCTCATAGGTATTCCCCATTGTCGTGGGAGTGGGTAATGGATAAACCTTCATTATACACTCACACGACGATGTGTATGGATTACAAATTAGGGCGCAAATGTGAACTCTGGTTCAAGGGCACGACCAAAATTTAATTGATCTCTGCTAACCTCCGCAAACTGAAAAGTACGAATTCGTGGTAATTCGGATCACAGTATCATTTTAGGCGTCCTTTTCGTATTCAAGCGAACAATTTTTATCTACGAAGAGGCACGTTGGGCTGAGATCAACAATTTTTATCAGCATTTTAACTGGAATCTTTGCTTTCCCGCCGTTCTGCTCTGACCACCTTAAATTCCGTTCAACGGCGGTCACCTCACTTAGTAACGGCGACACTAACGAGCATTTAGCCATGAAAAAGCTTCTCAAAATAGCCTTCGGAACCGCTGTAAAACAGTAGGTCCCATTAGTGAGTTTAAACTAGAACTCACATAGCTCACTGGTTGTGAGAAGCTCTCCATAATCCCTTCATGGGATGTACGGGAAACCATTTTTTATAATAATCGAGAAGTTAATTTTAATTGGTATTCATCCCGACGAAAAATGTTTCGGTTAAGCCATCGGAAAGAAATTGAAGTAACCAGACATACAAGAATACTGTCGGATCCAAAGAGGAAGCGTCCAGAGACTGGCGTTCTAACAAAAACGTTAATACTGAACTGCTACCCAAACAGGCAAGATCCAAGTGAGCCAAAGTACATCGACGCGAAAAGTTTCTTCACGAACAGCGTATTAGTGCTAAAGTCCTTTCTTTCCCTAGAAGACGTAAGAGCTTTTGGTCATTTGCAAGAAGAGTAAAGGATAGTTTTTCCTCTATCCCAACTCTTGATAAAAATTACATGACATTCACTGAACTATTCCTTGTCGGATAGCAATCGACCACTCCCCGCGGTCAGTTACGTATCTTGTTCCAGGCTTAATCAAATGTAATTTAGTTGCGTTTTGTCTAGGTACATTTTGCTAAAGAGAATTGCATCGGAAAGAAAAATATGATATTTAAGACCAATAATTATTATAAGAAACATAGTTGATTGCATACCGTGCGGGAGTCTTACCGGCGCGTTTGAAGGTTGTTAATGTCCAGCGAATCCCTTAAAAAGGTGATGCAAGTAACCCTGCAAATTACCACCCAATTGCAATTTGTTCTGCGCTCTTCAAGATTATGGAGAACATGGTTAACCACCATCTTGTGAAATACCTTGGGTCCAATGACCTTCTGAATCATCGACAGTATGGCTTCCGTAGAATGAGATATACTGGAGACCTGACAGTGTTCCTTTCGAAACACTGGAGGCGATTCAGCCACTGGCTTGGTGATTCTCCTAGTCTATAGCTACAATTGTGCCGAATACGGAAAACAAACTTCCTATTGGTTTCCGAGATATAGCTGTGAGAAAATTGCTTGTTCAGCGGAAAAATTAAGTTTTAGCCATAAAATCCGAACAGCAGCTAAACTAGCAAAACCCAAAAAGGGTTTTGTTACTTCTGATACGTACTTCGAGAAATTTCAAGCGAGAAGGAGTTTGCACTGTGTTATCATCCCACTCCATAATTTTATCTAGAAACGCCCATAAACAGCCTCCGACATTTAAAAATATATACCACAAGATGACACACTCGTCATTTAAAAGCACAAATTAAAAGCTCACAGAAAATTTTCATATTAAATGACATTTAATTGACAAATGCCGTGCATTACTAGTCCGTTTAAATGGAGAATTTTCAACTGTGAGACTGGGCATTAAATAAATTTCATTAATTTTAGAGCGGCAAGTTATTCGTCAATTAAACCCAGTATTTTATCCTGATATGTATCAAAAAACTATTCCGTATTTGTTTTTGTTATTTAAACAAATACACTTATGGCCAGTTTCACAGTTGAATATTCTCCATTTAAATGTACTTTAAATGTCACATGTTTGTCATTTAAATGTCATTTAATATGAAAATTTTCTGAGAGCTTTTATATTGAGCTTTTAAATGACGAGTGTGAAACTCGCCGTTAAATATGTATTGTAAAAACTCCGAAAGCAATTTCATAACTAAATTACAAATAACGGGGTTTTCAATAAGAGCACTACAAAAGTTTTTTTTAATAAAACAAAACCGGTTTTAGATACCAATTCTTTATTCCTGTGAAGTACGTTCGATGCCATTATGTATGGAACTCGATTTCTTTTGCATGGCCACCACGGGCACGCTTGCAGAAGTCCAGACGCTGAACCCAATTTTCGAAGGTTTTCAAGCATAAATCGGCCGATACTGCTGCAATTTCACGTTCGATATTCGTACGAAGTTCATCAATCGTCGCTGGCTTGTTGGCATAGACCATTGACTTGACGTACCCCCACAGGAAATAATTTAAAGGCGTCAAATCGCACGACCGAGGCGGCCAATCGACTGGACCATTTCGTGAGATAACACGTTCACCAAACTTGGTTTCCAATAAATTGATTGTGGTATTCGCTGTGTGGCTTGTGGCGCCGTCCTGTTGGAACCACATATCCTCCAAGTCCATATTATCCAATTGGGGCCAAAAATATTCGGTTATCATTGAACGCTAGCGATTCGCATTCACAGTAATATGCCGGTCTTGATCATCACGGAAGAAGTACGGTCCAATGACGCCGCCGGCCCATAAACCGCACCAAACCGTAATTTTTTAGGGATGCAATGATGACTCATGGATTACGTGTGGATTGCTGTCTGACCAATAACGCATATTTTGCTTATTGACGAAACCATTCAGCCAGAAATGAGCCTCATCGCTGATTGTTGAGGGCTCTTAAAGTTGGCCTCTTAAAGTTGAGGCCACTGACTCCAAATTTCGGCAGTAAATTTTAGTAATTTTGACTCGTTGTTGGCTCGTATATCTTTCCATGATGAAATGGCAAACCCTGCTGAAGAGAAATGTCAAAAGAGCGGGAAAAAATATGACGTCGTTTGCTTTCCCTATCGAGTTACTTTTGTAGCGTCTCTGTTGAAAACCCCTTACATATGTACAAAAATTCAAATGAAAGTTCCTGTTAACGTTTACCAGAAAGCTTTTAAAAGCTTTTGTAAACAGCTTACTACACACTGCATGTCGTTACAGTAGTTTTGATTCAGTGCGGTTGCTCACAGATGGCGCTATGCAGTAAAGCATCAACGTTCTAAATACAATGATATCGTGTATAACGAAAATAGAAAGGATTTCAAATAATTTATTTATATGTCAGCTCTCAATTTGTCCTTCAGTTTGATGAAATTGGCTCTGAAGCATATTTAGGAAGTTAAGCTGAATGACTTTAAATAATTTATGGCGGAGCACAAATTGGTTCGTCAGGGACTACTGTACCTCCCAATTTGAAACACCTGGATGGCTTATCATATGGCTTGAACACCACTTAACTTAATTTTCAGCTTCAAAGATGGTGACGGAACACGGTATCCCGTAGTATCAGAAGGGTATTTATAGGACTTATGCTCAGTTTCACAGTTAAAAATTCTCCATTTAAAATTGCTTTAAATGCCCGATGTTTGTCATTTAAATGTCATTTAAAAACAAATTGTTTCCCATTATATCCCATGAAGGGATAGGGGAAAGCTTCTCACAGTCAGTGAGCTGTGTGCTTTCTAGTTTTACCCTCACTGATTTGGGACCTACAGTTTTACACCGGTTACGAACAGTATATTGAGAAGCTTTCTCATGGCTAAGTACTCGATAGTGTCGCCGTCACTAGACGTGGTGACCGTCGCTGAAAGAAATTTTAAGGTGGTCTGGGCAGGAATCGAACCCAGGAGCTCATGCACAAGAGGCGCGCACACTACCATTGCACCACCGACGGCCTAAACTAACCTAATACGGTTGAATTGTATGTTTCGGGATTAGAGAACAAAAACAAATATTAATCATTGAAAATCACTTTATTGTTTTTCAAAATATTCCCCATGAAGATTTATACACTTTTGCATGCGTTTGAACCAATCTACGAAACACTTTTGCCACTCTGATTGAGGTATCTCCAAAACTTGCATTCTGAGTGCAGCAACCGTTTCTTCAGGTTGTCGAGAAACGTTGACCGCTCAGTTTGTTTTTTACGTACGGGTATAAAAAGAAGTCACTCGGTGCCAAGTCAGGACTATACGGCGGATGACCCATAATCCAGGATTCATCACCTCTCACGATGTCATAGACTGTTTCGAAGCACCGCGATCGTATTTTTGGAGAATTTCTTTCGAACAATCGACACGAGCCTTTTTTTGAGCGATTGACAAATTGTGTGGGATCCAACGCGAACAAATTGTTTTGACAGTCAAATCTTTATGCAATATTGAATGTATGGTGGCCCCACTAATGCCTAAGGATGTCTCAATCTCACGATAGGTCACATGACGATCTTGCAAAGTCAGTTCGCGCACAGCATCAATGGCTGTCGGAACAACAGCTGATTTTGGACGACCTTCATGAAATTCTTCTTGGAGTGAACTACGACCACGATTGAATTCACCGTACCATCGATAAACACTGGTACATGATGGAGCTACATCGCCAAAAATTGAATTAAGTTCATCCATGCACTGTTGCTGAGTTAATCCACGTCGAAAGTTGTGAAAAATAATAACGCGAAAATGTTCACGATTTAATTCCATTTTTGGGCCGAGATGAATCTTAAATTGCTGTAAACAACACAAATAGCACTCGTATGTCAAAACGTTCTGAGTACGCATAACCTCAAAAATGTCCAACTTTACATAGAGCTGTCAGTTGCTAGATTGCAACACTAGGATTGCCAAATCCCGAAACATAAAATTTTTTTTGGATGCAAATATAAAATGTGTTTGGAGCTTGCCGTAAATACACTTATAGTATACCTGTATCCAAATACATTGTGTTTACTATTCAATATTACATGTTGAGGACACAATTATTAAAATGTTACAATTTATGTGTTTGTGATCCAAAATGGTTTTGTTTGTAATACAAATACAGCTGTGTTTGATGAACTTTTTAGTTAATTTTTTATTCGCTATTCTCCGTCGAAAGCAAAATAATGAAAGAATGACAGAGAGAGATTATAATAAGCTTGTTGCAAATATAGTATAGTTGTGACCAAACATATTCTATTTGCTGTTCAATGTTACATGTTGGAGCCGCAATGATGAATATTTAATAGTATATGTGTATGTGATTCACATATATCTGTGTTTGAGACATAAATACAACTGTGTTTGTTGCACTATTAATGCTCTCTCTAAAGCAAGAGAATCGAAGAGGGACAAAGAGAGATTATTCAAAGATTTTCGCTATGGTTTGTCGAGAGCAAAACAATAAAATACGGAGAAAGAGAGATTATTCTCAGCTTGATGCAAATATAGTACACTTGTGTCCAAACACATTGTATTTGCTATTCAATATTACATGTATGTGATTTAAATATATCTGTGTTTGTGATACAAAATGTTGCACTGTTAATGCTCTCTCGATAGCAAGGGAAAAAAGAGCGACAAAGGGAAATTATTCACAGTCTTACTTTGAAGTGTGTAACTGTATTATTGAACTATTCTTTGACTCAGTGATTCATAAATATTCCAGAATCTGTATGTAAATGACAGATGAAAGGTTGTGTTTGTTATTTTGCCTGATGTATTGCGTATTAGTTTCAATGTCAAGTCATCAATGTCAATGACAGAGAATATCAAAAGTATGAAATATTTGTGATCAGTAAAAAATTAATAAATAAAGGCTCGGACGGGTAAATGGTTTGTGGTGTCGCTTTGGTTTTTGTGTATGGCTTTCGTAAAGTATATATGTGTGTGAAGAAGGTGTGAAACGATTTGGAGGAAAGAAACTGAAAAGAGCAATAACGTGAAACCCGCCGTTTGTTTGTCCGAGCCTTAACAAAGGAAAGAGCTGCGGACCATTTCTGAAATTTAATAAAAAACAAAAAAAATCAAAAAATCCAATGAGTGTTCAAACTCACGGGCGATGTGTTAACACTTTTTTGTTACACGGTACCTGTTCGATTTATATGAACACATTAGTAAATATTACATTGGATAATAAAAAACAGCGTTCAATCATATGATGACGTTACATTTAAATAATATTAATACTTAAAATTATTTAAAGACCAGTGCAAGCACATGTGTCATCATTTTCTTGCTTAATACTTTTTGTTTTATTTCCACAAAAAACAAAGAGAATGCTAAGCAACAGACACATGTACATACATACATTGTTATTTTCGTACATACGCTACACAAGTTCACACAATTTTCGTTGCTCTCTTGCTATCTCATTTTTATATACGTATAACTACGTTATTATTCTCTTTGCTCTGAGAGTGCTCCGCACCCACCCAAGATAACTATTCGCTGCCTCTACATCAGTGTGTGTTTTTTTCGCAGTCTGATAATCTGTGTTTCGCAGTCGGACAAATCTGTGTTCTATATAGGGGTGGGTCACCCTTATCATTTAGGAGTATGAAAAATAGATGCTGGCCGATTCTGAGACCTACCCGATATGCACACAAAATTTCATACAAATCGGTCCAGCCGTTTCGGAGGAATTAAACGCCAAACAATCTGTGTGATCGCAATCGGACAAATCTCTGTGCTTTTTTGTTTGGATGTGTTATGTGTTCACTTTGTGAGTTTAGTCCCTACCCGCGCCTATAGATGTTAACACATTAAAAACACAAGTATTTAAGCCGTGCTTGGGTTTCAAGAACCAACTTTATATACAAGTAGATTATTTGTACACCAACCCATAGTGATAATCGTGTTTTAAAGTGCTGTAGCGTTTGACGACGCTGAAACCTTCTGAAAACAAAAACGCGAGAGACAACAAGGAGAGGAGAATCATAGAGAAAAAAATTTCATTTCATGGAAAGAAAAACAAAGTATGCATTCAATGTCAATACAAGTACAATATTTGTAGTAATTGATTTAAATGTAGATTTATATTGATAAAATTAATTGTAATAACTAATATATAGTATGTATATACTGAACTCGAAAAATATATTGCTTCTAAATATTATTATATTTGTGAGGAAATACGCACATGTTTCCTTGTAAGTATATGGAGGTATATTGAGGAAACAGACGGATGCTTCCATGTAAGTGTATGGATATTTGGGATGAAGCACGCATATGTTTCCACATGAAGGTATACATGTTTGCCAGCAAACATACTAATGTCTGCTTTTAAATACAAGTGAGTTTGGGACTTGCAAACATATGAATGTTTCGAGTATGTTCCAAAAATTTACATGGTTCTTGCAGAATATGTTAGCAAGAATATGTTACGGAGGCCGTTTTCTTCAGCGTGTACAAAGCAGAGTTCGTATTTACCCCCCATGTGTGGGGTAAATAATGGGTAGCTACCCACGATGATGGGGAATTACCCATTACCCAAAGGGTAATAAATAATACCCTTACCCGACGATGGAGAATTACCCACCACATTGGGAACGGGTAATCGGCCGATGGGTAATGCGTTACCCAGGGTAACCCATTCCCATTTATGATTGAAAATATGAAATAATTAGAAAAAATTCTATATCTCGGAACGGAGCGTCCAGTCGAAAAAAAATCACATGAGGTGTCAGGGGACACCCGGGTGGAACGAAGTTAAATCGCTATATATTCTGCAGTAGTTAGTTCCAACACGCCTAAGGCGCCAGTTAAAAAATACGATAATTTAAAATGATCTTTAAGAAAAGGTATTTTTTGTAAAATATAAAACTTTTTTTAAGAAAAATTCTTTTTTTCTAGAATGTATTTTGTAAAAAAAGTTTACATTGTTTAGGTCCTTTTTGTAAGAATATGTAATATTTTCCCTAAAAGATCCCTTTTTAAAGATAGGTACTTGTTTTATTACAAAATAGTGTTTTTTTTAAGAAAAGGTACTATTTTTACGAAGAAGTACTTTCTGTAAGAAAAAGCCATAAGAGTATGACTTCGTTTTACAAAGAAGTACTTTTTTTAAGAACAAGTACTTTTTAAAGAAGTACTTCCATCTTTTTAGGAAAGGGTTATTTTTTAAGAAAATTTACTTATTTTCAGAAAGCCTGCTTATCTCACGACAGAAAAAGTAATATTTAATTTTTAAGAAAAGGTACTTTCAAGAAAAGTTATTTTTGTAAGAAAAGGTATTTTTTATAAGAGAAGATATTTTTTTGGAAGAAAAGGTTTTTTTTAAGAAATGGGAATTTTTTTAGAATAGTGTTTAGGTATGAAGCATATCCTCCAACAATTTAAGTTTCGAACTAATAGAGACAAAATCAGAATTTAAAGTTTGAAATCCTTTCTTGGCCTCCTTAGATAGCTTCATTGAATTCCCTACACTTTAATTATGTAATTATGTCAAATGGCTTCCCAGCTAGCACACTTCTCCACATGGGCATGACAATCACAAAGCCAACATGAAAGAAAACAACCCTCATATACGTCCCTCACTGTACAAATCTTTGTTACACACTCCATTGGCATATTATGTCTAAAGGTATGCAATAAAATAAAATAACAAAACGAATTGGTACAACTTTCAAACACTAAACACGAAATCCTAAAAGTATGCAGAATAATACTGGGTTAATACGGTTAAAACAAGTTGTTTAAAATTTTTTCATTTAGCCCCCATCCCGCAACGTGCGATAAGGAACTTCGTTCCAATAACAAATTTTTCTGGGCTTCTAAGGGTTTTTCATACAATCCGTATGGAAGAATTTTTTTTTAAAAGAATCGCCAAAATAAGAAAATCGCTAAAATAAAAAAATAGCTATAACTGGGAAAAGTTTTTTATCTTACTTTTTTTTCAAAAATCTCAAAAACTAACAATTTTTGAATAACAAATCGCTAAAACGCACTTACATATGTCTATATTTCGGAAACGGAGCGTCGAATCGAAAAATAACTAATTTTTACGAGTTCCTACGGGTTTTTCATAAAGTGGTCCAAATCGTATGTAAGAATTTTTTTAACTCCATATGAGGCAACAAATTTATTATGTTTTCGAGTTATAGCTATTTTTTTATTTTACCGATTTTATTATTTTGGCGATTTTTTTTAAAAAAAATCCTTCCATAGCAATTCGACCACTTAATGAAAAAACTTTAGTATTCCGTAAACATTTTTTATTGTCTCGATTAGACGCTCCGTCGAAAAAATTGTTCAGTGTTAGATAAGGTGAAATTGATATTTAAGTGGAATTTTATATTGAAAATGAAGATGATATGATTTATCTTTTTGGCGAAAGAATCTGATTACTGGCAATTTGTGAACGGAAAACTCAAAAAACGGACGATCTGCATCAAAGACCCCCAAAAACTTGGTTTTAGAGGTAAGCTTTGTTCCCAAAGGTTGCAATCCAAAACGTTTGGAACAAGTTTGTTAACCAACCAAATAGAAGTTAGTGACTGTGAAAATTAATTAAACTCAAAAACCCAACAAAAATCCACACTATTTGTGAAATAAAAAAAAATTGTATGCAATTGTAACTCAAAAAACTAATAATGATAATTGTAACTCAAAAAACTAATGATGCAGTTCGATTCGTCGTAGCCGAAATAGGCCCACGAAATACGAACCATGTCAGATATGAGTCTCGATTTTCAGTGATTTCCAGACTACAACTTATTTTGGTTAAACTTCATATTTTATACATAAAGATGTCCCAAATTGCATAAATCCCGAGAAATAGTTTATCCGGTTCAAGAACTTTCTGTGTTATAAAGTACATTTTAATAGAATATGGTATTAAAGGAAAAATATGAAATTGATTATAATGGTGGATGTCTGAGCATATAACTATTTCAATGCCCACAAAGATAAATCGTCAGCTCCCTTTTCCACAAGTATTTAGGTAACTATATCACCACACATTATAGGAGTCACAACGACTCAATTTAGCGAGAATTGTCTCAACACCTATTTGTACGGAAACCATCCACACCAATACTTTGCCATAACCATCAATATTCACAACATTTCTTGCCATCAAATGTATTATAAATGTAATAATAATGTGTTGTAAATTAAACATACTTGACGTATGACAATTTTTAATTACATTCCACTTTGACGTATGATTACTATTATTACTATTTCGTATTAAGTATTCATCGCACGCTTCTCTAAAATTTATTTTAACTCTTTACATACCAATGTGACAGATATTTTATACCTTCATTTATTTTATATAATTGTATAAGTACACTAATAAATTACATTCAAGTCTGATCTCCAGCGTTTTGTGAAATGTCATTACCCTAAGGGTAGCAGCGAAAATAATGGGACGTTACCTATGACGATGGGGAATTACCCATCATAATTACCCGAAGGTAATGGGTTACCCAGGGTAACATGTCCCATTTTTGATCGAAAATATGAACAAATTAAAATAAAGTTCTATATTTCGGAAACGGAGCGTCCAATCGAAAATATAACTAATTCTTCTGGACTTCTAAGGGTTTTTCTTTAACTGGTCCATTTTGGAGTTTTTCAAAAAAATCACCAAAATAAGGAAATCGCGAAAATAAAAAAATTGCTATAACTCGGAAACGGTGCATCCAATCTTAAAAATAATAAATTTTTTGAAGTAGGATTCAAACAACGGATATCAAACGCCCTTATTTCTATATCTCGGAAACGGAGTGGTCCATAAGTGGTCCAATTCGTATAAAATAACTTTTCCCAAAAAATAGCCAAAAAAAGCAAATTGTCATGCTTACACTGGCTAGTGTTGCACACATGAAGAGAAAATCGTCAGTGGACTTTATCTGTTGCTCAACGATACATTTTCTACAGAAGTCAATAGCCCTGACCTCAATCTCAGATAATGTCTCCCAATTAAATAGATTTGAGTCCTAGGACCTTGGCAAAGACAGAATGGTTAAACATGTCCTCTTATCTAATAGAGGCCAGAGGTGTGCATACAACCCGTTCCACTCGTCCTACTTTCATACATTATCAGTTTATGATATAATAGTTTGAGAAGGATATGCTTTTTCGTCATTATCATCGCAGCATTATGAAGAGAATCACTGCTGTTTAGTTCAAGTGAACAATCTAAGGCAAAGTCCTCATTTGTAGCGTAAGACTTTCATACACATGCAGGGTTCTTGCGGCACCCTTTTGCCCTTTCAACTATTTTGGTTGCAAAACTATGCTTGCCATCTAAAATAATGTACTGTCAATCTAATAGATTCCATTGTGGGAATATCAAAAATGTGCACTAGCTAGGTCTTTGCTGGATTTATACCAAGTCCATTACAACATATAATCTCCTCTCCTACAACGGAACTATGAGCAGTTTAAAATGTCCATTGTCCATATTTATTGCAATAAATATTCATAAATTGTGTGATGAGCAAATTTTCTTTTTATGTCAAGGTTGACAGGTTTATAAGCTTTCAAAGCCATAAGCTTCAACTAATTTTCAAACAAAAAGCAGGCATACATCTATAATGAATGAAACCCTCTACCAAAAAACAACAAATATGACCACAACCCTAAAAGCTTGTTCCTTCTGTATAAAACGTGTAAAAGGATTTTCGTGTTTCCCACATGCAACCCACAATTTATATCAACCCATAAAGATCTTTATCACTTAGGATAAAAATTGCTGGAGTAGAATAGTAGTTATGATGTGTGTATCTGTATTGATTTTATTTGGTGGTGGATTTTATTCCAATGGCATTTCCAATGACAGACAACCTCAATACTAACTGTCAGTTGCATATCAACCTTGTTCGCAAATATTAGTCGAAAAGGAAAAAGTCGCAAGCAAAAATTAAATTTCTTTCGAAAATTCATAAAAATGTAGTTCGATTTAGTGTAATTTTTATAAATTTCAACGATTTTTATTTTCAAATAATAAATAACATATTACCATGCTATGGATGGAAAACTATTTGCTGTACTGTTCAGTACGCTTGGGTGTTATGGTTATATCCTCATTGACACTTGTAAGTATTATATACAACTTCAGTTATTTAGACAGGTGAAAAATATGATGACACACTCACCTTTTATGCAAAAAAAAAACTCGTAAAGCCGTTGCCTAATCCATTTAATTGAGTTGTTGCTGTTTGTGGAAAACGAAGCGTATGATTAATAAAAATTCTCCTTCACCTTGACGTATACGTTATATTAATAGTAATTATACTTAAAAGTGTATAAATTAGAGTAGCGTACAATTAATAGTAAATTTTTGGAAGGAAGTATTTTTAAGGAGCATGGGAAAATTTATACAGCAATGAGTGTTTAACAATCAAAAAAAAACTACAGGCAGTAAGCCTCCCCTGAAGTCACAGCTGAGTCACATTGATGACTTTAATTTCGAGATGTAACCTCCAGCACTTCATACTCCTCCCATCTACATTATTTTGATGTGTCTTGATGAATAAACATGCATCAACAATTACAATGAAGTATTTCATTGTATGACAGCGGTTCGAAAAATCTGGGACATTTTCGCCGTAGTTAATTAGAATTGGTGGCCATCGGTGGTGCAATGGTAGCATGTACGGCTTTTGTACATGAGATCGTGGGTTCCATCCCTGCTCTGACCACCTCACATTTCTTTCAACTACGGTTACCTCGCTTAGTGCCGACGACACTAGCGAGTATTCAGCTATGAAAAATCTTGTCAAAATACCGTTCCGAGCAGGTGTGAAATCTGTAGGTTCCAATCAGTGAGTATAAAACTAGAAAGCGCACAGCTCATTGCTTGTAAAAAGCTCTCCCCAATACTTTCTTTGGATGCAATGGGAAACCTTTTTTTTAATTATAATTGAATTTTTCAAAGAACTCTATGGGGATTTTAATTTAATGGCAACTGGCTTTTACTTACTTATGTAAGTAACAACCCAGAGGAGTCAAGGGCCTTAAAAGATGACGATAAGATGTTCCTTCAACCATCTCGATCTTTAGCATTACTCCTCCACTTGGTAGCACCAAGCTTTCGTAGGCCATATTCCACCTGATCTTTCCAGCCAAGTCTTGGTTGTCCTACCTTTCGATGTTCTTCGAGTACGTCCTCGAATGCCTTTCGCACCGGTTTATTCTGATCCATTCGACTGACGTGGCCTAGCCAGTGTAAACGCGCTATTTTGATACGCGTAACAACACCGATATCGGGATACAGATTATACAACTCGCGGTTAATCCGCTGCGGTTCATGCCGTTTTCTATTATAGGACCATATATTCTTCGGGCATTTTTTTCTCGAAGGCTGCCAATGCTATTGCATTAGCATGCGATATGGCACAGGACTCTGCGCCATAAAGCAAGACAGGTTGTATGAGAGTCTGATAAATTTGGATCTTCGTTTCTTGAGAGAGGGTCATATGTCTGACGTGTTTACTTAGCCCGAAATAACACATATCTTCAAGCACAATTCTCCGTTTGATTTCCAAGCCGACGTTATTGCTTCTGTTCATGGCAGATCCGAGGTCAATAAATTCGCCCACTACCTCGAAATTATAACGCTGAATAACGTTCACCCTTTCATCCACTCAGGTAGATGTTCTGTTTCTTTCATTGTGGAGAAGCCAATGCATCCACAGAGAGAGCGACAGTTTGATGTGCATTTTGAAGTGGTGTCATCCGAAAATGCTCCTGCAAATTCAGTCAACGAAAGATACGAATTTTGGAGGATATGAACTACGATAATCTTTGGTTGCAGCAGGACGGCGCACCATGTCAAACAGCTAATCAAACAATTGATATTCCCCATTAATTTTGATAATAATGTTATCGGCCGAATTGGCGATGGCAATTGGCCGCCTCGAAGCTGCGATTTGACCCCTGTAGACTTGATCTTGTGGGATGATGCGATTTGACCCCTGTAGACTTCATTTTGTGGGATGCCGTTAAAAACCGATGCTATGTGTATAATCCTGAAACCACACCACACCCTTAAGGCTAATATCGACCTAGACATTCGAAATTCTAGAGATAGATCCACAAACCGTCAATAAAATCTTGGAAAATCTAACTAAGAGGATGAACTACTGCGAAACCAGCCGCAGCAGCAACATGAATGAATTCGAGTTCTAGTCAAGCTATAGTAACCCACATGAAATTTAGTTTAGTTCAATTTATTTAATTTTTAAAAATGATTTTTTTTTGGTCACCCTGTATATATGTATGTATATCTAATAGTATTTTTTTTTACAAAATGTGGGGTTATACTGCGGTCCCAAAACTAGCCGACCTGACTTATAGATGGTGCCAGTAGTTTGAAAAAAATATTTTTCGGTGAAAAGTGCCAACCTTATAGAACATGTGTTTTAAGTTTGAAGGTGCCACGTTGATTAGTATTTTTATTTGAGTCGTCAAAATTAAACGATTTCAGTGAATTTGTAAACATTGAAAAAATTGGTGACTGTTATGTAATTAAATATTTCCATGTGAAAGGTCTCAGTCCAAGCAAAATTTAAATTTTGCAGGAGCCAGCACCTTCGTTTACGATTTCAAAATATTGGGTTGCAGAGCTTAAACGAGCCGGTAGAAGTGCCAAAACGAACACCACCACTATGAGTTGTCCACGCCAGACACGTCTAAGAGAATCCTCAAAATGGTATTGGATTATAGTAGGCTGAAGGAATGTGAGCTAGCTGAAATGATAGGCATTTCAAAAAGTGATATATATCGTATATTAACCGAAGATTTGAAGATAAGAAAGCTGTGCGCAAGATGGGTGCAGCGCTTGCATTCCATAGAGCAAAAACAGCGTCGTGTAGATGTAGAGTGTTTGGCGATGTTTCATCGTAATAAAGCCGATTTTTTGGGTCGATTTATAACCATGGATGAGACATTGGTCCACCACTTCACACTTGAAACAAACGAACAGTCAAAGCAGTGGACTGGAATGGGAGAATCGTGTCCAAATAAGGCGTAAACGATTGCACCTGCGGGCAAGGTTATGGTGTCTGTTTTTTTGGGACGTGCATGGGATAATTTTTATTGATTATCTTCAGAAAGGAAAACCTATCAACGGCGAATATTATGTTAATTTTTTGCGACGTTTGAGTGATGAAATTGTAGAAAAATGCTTTTCTATTTCCAAACTTGAAAAAATGCCTCGGTGGTAGAAGATTTGCCAACAATGAAGCATTGGAGTCTGCGATTGATGGCTGTTTTTAAGGAGTTTGACAGTTCTTACCATAAACAAGGTAACGAAGCTACTGAATGTCGCTGGAAGAAGTGTATCGAGCTAAAAGGAGATTATCTTGAAAAATAAAAATTAAATTGTTTCCAAATTTTTTTGTTTCTTCTTTGTTAGGTCGGCTAGTTTTGGGACCGCCCTGTAAAACTCGAATATTACGGATTGGCTAGCAATGTGTTGATGGATCGTCGATATATGCATGCAATTTTATTGGTATTTTTATAAGCTTTCCAACAACATCCATATTGTGGCCAAAGAAACTTGTTTTCGCTTTTCGCAGAATAAAATGTTCTATCGGTGGTAGTACAACGGTTGTCATTTATATTTCGCACCTAGGCTAGGTACAACGCCAGTGAAAACTAATACCATTGGAAACTGTTACGGTTTCTATCTTAAAGGTACTCAAAACGTGTTGGCATGCGAGCATTATTTCTGGTTCTTTCAGTGATTCGAAAAATTCACCTCAGTCAAAAAAAAATTAATTAACTCGTGAACATTTTCGATGTGAATGTTCAAGAGAAGAGTGCATTAAAGAACTAAAATCTTTAGATTCGGATGATGCACCATTCTCTAGTATTGTGAGATACTGGTATAATGAACTAAATGTGCGCCCACGTTCTCTGCAGGACGCATTTAGTGCAGGTCATCTAAGATCGGTTATTCTGTCAGAAAGCATCGATGCTACGTGTTAACTGGTATTACAAACCCGGTACTGATATACCGTGAGATAAAGGCAACCGTGGGCATTACTTCCTCTCCCAACATTGTATAGACATGTGGGGTGCTTCAAAAGCAGTGACCGGCAAAGCCTATGCACCGCACCGTGCATGTTTGTGCTTCGTGTTTTCACATCGACATACATTAGAAGTTTTTGGACATATTATTAGAAGTTTTTGGTGAATTAAGGAATACCAACCCCAAAAGAAGAACCATTCTCTATCATCAGGACAGTGCAAGCTCTCACACATCGGCTCAAAAATACACATATTTGACCAGCAAAAACATTGATTTGACGGGTTATCCTACTTAAAGCCCCGATTTAGCACCTACATGCTGAAAAGTCTGTCTTTTTTTTGTTTGGATGCAAATATATTATAATGTAAGTTACCGCAAATATGCTATGCTTGCTCCCAAAGACATGGTGTTTGCTATTCAACATTACATGTTTGAGAAACAATGATTAATAGATTATAATATCTATTTTTGTGATCCAAATGTGGCTTTGTTTGTTGAAAACTAATGAAAACAAAAACGTGGCAGACAAGAAAGAAACAAATAAGCAGCAGATCTTCAATTCGTGAAAACAATTGTTGCACGCAACTATATGAAAGTTCCAAACATATACGTGGTTCCTGCATAATGGTAAAAGCCCCTTTTTCAGAGTGTAGAGATTTCTTTTTATTCCTGCACAATAAAAACAAATAGCGAACTCAAGATTTTTGGAGCCTGAAGACGCAGTTGATGCAATAAAAACTCATGTTTTGGTGCTACCACAATCGTGGAGGGCAAAAATGCTTCGAAAACTAGTTCAAACGCATGCAAAAATGCATTGATATCCATGGTCCCATTATTTGGTCAGAAATATACACAATACGTAAGTTGGAGCTGATACGCGAGTTGGACCTAAACTAACCTAGATTTAAGGCTATTTTTGTTTTTGCAACGAAGTTCCTTATCGCAAGATGCGGGATGGGGGTTAAATGAAAAAAATTAAACAACTTTTGTTTTAACACTATTATGATACAATCCAGCATTACCAACTGTATTGGGTACTTTTGCTTTGGTTTGTGTCTAGACTAAGATATGTTGGAGAATTTCTTGTTTAAAGGGAAGTTTTTTAGGTAACCAATATTTAGTATATATTGAAGTTTTGAACCCAATAAAAAGTAAATGTTCAAAAGCCAAAGTGAAAGATGTTTAAAAAAATAACATTTTCTTAAATAAGTGACTTCTCTTAAAAAATGGAAATTTTCTCAAAAAAAGTACCTTTTCTAAAAAAAATACTTTATCTTAAAGAAGTACGTTTCCTTCAAAAATTAAATTTTCTTACAAAAAGTACCTTTTCTTAAAACAATTATTTTTTTAAATAAGTACCTTTTCCTAAAAAAAAAGTGTTCTTACAACAAATGGCTTTTTCTTAAAAAACTACCTTTTCATTAAAGAGTACATTTATTGTGAAACAAAATAACCTTCCTGGAGATAAGTATCTACTCTTGTACCTATTCTTGAAAAAAGGACCAATTCTAAAAAAGTTCCCATTTCTTAAAAACCCGTTTTCTTCAAACAAAATACCTTCTCTTAAAAAAACTACCTTTTCTTACAAAAACTGCTTTTCTTAAAAGTACCTTTTCTTAAAAATAAAATAATGTTTTTCTTTTCTTTTCTTGAGATAAGTAGCCTTTCTGCAAATAAGTACATTTTCTTAAAAAAAAATAACCTTTTCCTAAAACGAGTACCACTTCTTTAAAAAGTACCTGTTCTTAAAAAAAAAATACTTATTTTTAAAAAAAATCATACTCTTATGGCTTTTTCTTCCAGAAAGTACTTCTTCTTAAAAATAGTACCTTTTCTTAAAAAAACAAACAATAGCTTTTAATAACTGAAGCCCCTATCTTTAAAAAAGGACCTTTTCTGGAAAATATAATACATATTCTTACAAAAGGGACCTAAAAATATACTTTTTTAAGAAAATACATTCTATAAAAAAAATTTTTCTTAAAAAAAGTTTATCATTTTACAAAAAGTATATTTTCTTAAAGATCCATTTAAGGCGTGTTGGAACTAACTAATGTTACATAATATATAGCGAAAGGAACTTCGTTCCAACCGGGTGTCACCTGACACCTCATATGATTTTTTTTAAAACTGTCTGTATTTATTGTTTGGATGCAAATATAACGTGTTTGCAGTATATAAAAAATATAGTATACTTGTGTCCAAACACATTGTGTTTGCTATTCAACATTACATGATTATAATATCTATTTTTGTAATCCAAATTTGGCTTTGTTTGTTGAAAACGGCTGAAAATAAAAATTGTCACAGAATAAAGAAACAGATAAGCTGCAGATCTTTAATTAATGATAAATATGGGGAATTTCAAATTTCATGAATATGTGTTTTTTTGACTAAACTGTCACTCTTATTATTTTGGACTAATTAAGTTAAAGTGAAAAAATTACAAGAGGTGTCAGAGGACACCCGGTTGGAACGAAGTTCCTTTCGCTATATACTATGTACTAGTTAGTTCCAACGCGCTTTAGGCGCCCTTTGAAAAGTACGATAATTTAAATGGATCTTTAAGAAAATATACTTTTTGTAAAATGAAAAAGTTTTTTTTAGAAAATTTTTTTTAGAATGTATTTTTTTTAAGTACATTTTTGGGTCCCTTTTATAAGAATATGTATATGTATGAATGTTTTCCCGAAAATGTCTTTGTTTTAAAGAGAAATACTTCTTTTATTAAAAGATATTGTTTTTTTTTTTAAGAAAATTTAGTATTTTTAAGAAGAAGTACTTTCTGTAAGAAAAAACCATAAGAGTATGAATTTTACAAAGAATTATTTTTTTAAGAACAGGGACTTTTTAAAGAAGTGGTACCCTTTTTAAGAAAAGGCTATTTTTAAGAAAATGTACTTACTTTAAGAAAGGCTAATTATCTCAAGAAAAGAAAAGAAAATGTATTATTTTATTTTTAAGGAAAGGTACTTTGTGGAAAAGGAATTTTTGTAAGAATAGGTTTTTTTTAAGGGAAAGATTTTTTTTTAATTTTTTTTTTTTTCAAGAAAAGGATTTTTTAAGAAAGAAATGAGAAATGAGATTATCACCCACAATTGCGGACATTGTCTTAGACAAACTAATAAGCCAAACATATGTAGAACTACAAAAACATAATATAAAGATACAATTCCTCGTGAAATATGTAGACGATATTTTCGCGACTATAGACAAAAACGACATGAACAATATACTTAGACAACTAAATAACTACCACGATAAACTACAATTTACAATAGAAACTGAAACAAACCGAAGTCTACCATTTTTGGACATTAAAATACACAGAGAACAAGACAGACTAACAACTGATTGGTACATGAAACCCACATCCTCAGGACGAATAATTAATTACCACTCTACTCAACCCTACTACCAGAAAATCAATACAGCATACAACTTGATCAACACCATAATAGACAACAGTCACCAAAAATTTCACGACAAAAACTATCAAATAGCCACGGACATTCTACTTAAAAATAACTACCCCGGCAAGACAATCGAAAACTTTACAAAAAGAAAAACAATATCACAAAAATCATAACTAACTCATATATACCATCCCTGACAGACGAAAACGTAATGACACCAATATTTAACAACAACAACATTAAATTAGCGCACAAACCAAACCACACTTTTTACAAAAACAAAAACACCAATAGACAAACTAAAACAAAGCAATGTTATCTATGAAATAACACGTGAAACGAAGAGATCACTTGAAAAAAGGATAACAGAACACAAGGCAGACATAAGAAACAAACGAACGAGCACTGCATTAACACAACATATATTACAACATAAGCATACAGCTGATTTTGACAAAATCAGAATATTAGACAGAGAAAACAATACAAATAGACGATATACTCTGGAAAGCCTGCACATACAACGAAAACTTGACACTAAACACACTATGAACACTAAAGAAGACAAAGATAAAATGGACAATCACTACCAACTAGCACTATAGGGCTGAATAGGACGGACGTGATTAATTTGTATTTATAATGAATTTAACATGGAAATTGTAAGTAAGGTTAGAATATTTAATTAAACCATTTGTGTTAAGTGTTACTAGCTTTGTCTGTTTACTTTTCCAGCAAGATTTATCCAGTAACTTTTTGCAGAGAGTAAAAACAATTTTACGCTCTTTTTTTTCTCTATTCCAAAAAGTAAACAGACAACATTTTGTGAAATATTGCAAGAAAACAGCTGATCGGTGTGTAAACAATTGAAATAACAAAGCAAAAGAATTTTAGCATATGTGTCGCACGGTCGCACTGTGTATTTGCACGTTTCTAGCATGAAGTAAAATGTTTTGTTTATTATAAACGTTAAAAATCAACACAATTCTAACTACTTACCTCTTCCATTGTTTAATTTCAACTTTATTCTTCTTTTTCACACAAAAATATTGCAATCAAAATGTAAATAAAAAACAGCTGAACGAACTTGCAAAATCTTGATAGAAGAAATTCCTCCAGTAACATTTTGCAAGTTCTCTATCATCCAACTGTCAAAAAATTCTCTCTTTGCAAAAGTTTTGCAGTAAACAGACAACATTTTGTAACATTTTGTACAATATTGCAGTAAACAGACAGACCTATTATTGTGTCTTATAGAATAAATAAAAAGATCCCCTGAAGAAGGAACCAAAAAAGTTCCGAAACGTTGGGAAAAAATTGTAAACTCTTGTTTACTTTAAAAAACTGAGACCAAAAGAGCCGTTTAAAACATAACTAACTTGAGAATTTTTTAAATTTAGTCCTTTTTTCAAGAATAGGTATTTTTTAAGAGTAGGTACTTATCTCAAGAAAAGTTATTTTGTTTCACAAAGAAGGTACTCTTTAAAGAAACGGTAGTCTTTTAAAAAAGGTATTTTTGTAAGGAAATTTACTTTTTAAGCACAGGTACTTCTTTAAGATAAGGTATTTTTTAAGAAAATATTCTTTGTTTAAGAATATGACCTAGAAAACTGTCCATTAAAAAAGAAATTTTCCAACACATGTTACTCTAGACACAAATCAAAGTAAAAGTACCCAATATAGTTGATAATACTGGGTTGTAGCATAATAGTGTTAAAACAAAATTTTTTAATTTTTTTCATTTAACCCCCATCCCACAACGTGCGATAAGGAACTTCGTTCCAATAATACAATATTTAAACATATATTATATTTTTTCTGTAACAGCCTGTCTTATCCGATTTTAAATCTAGTATTTGTAACATAAATTCAATATTCCACCTCGTTTTCTCTAGATTTCTAACTTTGTACTTTCCATGCTCTTCTTTGTCATGGGTTTGGATCTCTTGAATCCGATTCTAAAGCTTTTTAATGAAGATGATCATTTCCGCAAGCATTTCATGGTGAAAAAAATGTCCGATTTAGTCGATAATGGTAAGTGTACTAAGTGCAGAAATATATACATTTATAAATATTTAAAAAATTTCCTTTTTTTTTTTTGTCAGAGTCAAGCAAACTTTTGGTGATACTTCAATTGTATTTATTCTCACACATGGCGGCGAGCATATTAGCATTTTATGGCACATGGAAGGTAATTTAAGATTTCAATTGCAGTTGTTCATGGAAAAGCGTCGGCGGCAACAATTGCATTGCATTATATTAATTATAATGGCTGGGGCAGTATTGGGCTAGTACTCGAAGTATCGGTTACTCACACAATATGGTTGGCTTTCTAAACAATGGACGAATTTACATGTGGCTCGTATTTGAGGGGGAGGGCGGCGGAAATAAGCAGTTACTACGCTGCTACAAGTGTTTTGAGTATTTTGTTCCAGTTTGATAAATTATTATTGGTTTTTTTTCTATTTATCAACTTAAGTTGCAGCATTTGTATTCATTAATTTTTTCAAAACACTTGAATTGTGTTACGCTACATTAATGTAAATATTGTTACAATGACCAACCAGCTAATCAAACCATTTGCTACAAACACATGACTCAGTATAAAGTATGGGTGGTAAGCTTTCGTATCCATGTAAAGGGTGTCTCAGTAAGATTGCACTTTTCATATATAGTGTCATATTTTTGTGCAAGTGGCAACTCTGAAATTTGGCAGCTGTCACATATGCTTATTCCGATTATTAAAAATGGAGCGCTTTATGAAAGAATAACGCATTATAATTGTGAAAACTTATACTAATATTTGGAAAGTTTCAGTCGAGAATGTGCGCCTAATGTGTCAACCATTCGAAGAGTTGTCAACAAATTTTAAGAATATAGATCGGTTATGAACTTTAAGACTCCTGTACGTCAATATACCGGTCGGCCTCTTGAAAACATTGCTGCTGTAATCGAGAGCACGAAGAACTACGCATCGAATTTAGAAAAATACGTCCCCATTCATGTGTACAAAATTCAGTTTAATCAGGAGTTCAAACAAGCAGACCATGGAAAGCGCCGCCAATTTATTTAATGGGTAATGGAGCAAAGTGAAGTCAATACCAATTTTTCAAAAAAAAGTCATCTTCTCCGATGAAGCGCATTTCCATGTGAATGGCTTCGTAAATACACAAAATTGTCGAATTTGGGGCTCATAAATCCACGAGAAACAAACGCACCCACAACGAGCAACTGTCTGGCGCGAATTTTGGTCAGGCGGCGTCATTAGGCCTTACTTTTTTGACGATGAGGCTGAAATTGCAGTGACTGTGAACGGCATTCGTTACAGGAACATGATAACGGAGTTCATGTGGCCTCAATTGGACTTCATGGATCTGGACGACATGTAGTTTTAGCAAGACAGCGCCACCTGTCACACCGCGAATGAAACAAACGACTTACTGCAGCAACGATTGTTCTTATCGACATGTGGCGGACAAGGGTTTGCAGCAAAAAATGACCTCAAGAAATTCTGGTGTCACTGGCCACCAAGATCATGCGATTTCTTTCTTTTGGGTTTTGTGAAACCTCGAGTTTATGCGAATTAACCAGAAACAATTCGTCATCGGTGAGATACAGCCACATCTCTGTAAAAAAAAGTCATGGAAAATTTCATGAAACGGATAATGGCCTGTCATCACAGCCCTGGGGCCATTTGACGGATATTTTATTCTATATTTAATCGGAACATGACTTTTTTGCAATCCATTAACAAAATTACAACTATCTCCAAAAATACGTGTCTGTATTTTAAAATGAAACAAAAAAGCTTTCTTACTGAGGCACCCTTTATTTTCTTCAATAATTTTTAATCATTTTATATATCGACATAAATCAAAAAATTTTAAAATACTTCAAACTTATGTCAGCTGTGAATTTCTCTCTTAATTTGAAGATTCAATAAAATCGGTAGAAAAGTTCGGGAAGACAATAAAAAATCGGTGAACCAGTCAAAAAACATCATTACTTTTTAACGTTATAGCCATTTAAAATCAGAATAGTGAAAAAACTTGCGTCAAACCTAGAAGAATTTCGCCATTCCTTATTTAGTATTCATCCGCTGATTCTGAATTCTGGTTTACGATCAAAGGCAAACTAAAACTTTACAAGGCTTTCTGTTTAGCAGAGCTGTAAACGAATCATTCTTTTTTGAATTAATTCGCGAATCATTCATGAACTGAATTAATTAGCTAAATTTTTAATGAAATGAAAAAATTGAAATGAATTTGGCAAAAAATAATTGCCAATTAATCCAATTCAAACGAATTTGCAGAATGAATTGCAATTCATTTCCAATTCAAATGAATTTGGAAAAAAAACTATTGCAATTCATTTCCAGTTCAAATGAATTGCAATTCATTTCCAATTCATTTGAATTGAATTGATTTTTAATTAATTCATATGAATTGAAATTCACTTCCAATTCGTTTGAATTGATTTTGAAATAGAAAAATTAATTTCCAATTCACTTGAATTGAATTGGTTTTGAATTAATTCAAATGAATTAGAAAATTAATTTGCAATTCATTTCCAATTCATTTGAATTGAATTGATTATGAATTAATTCAAATAAATTTGAAAAATTAATTGTCAATTCATTTGAATTGAATTGGTTTTGAATTAATTCAAATGAATTGGAAAAATTAAAATAAAAAATAAATTGCTATTCATTGAATTGATTGAAATGAATTAGAAAAATTAATTTGCAATTCATTTCCAATTAAATTTTGAATAAATTCAAATGAATTGGCAAAATAAACTGCAATTCATATCCAATTGATTCAAATTAATTAGAAAAATTGATTTGCAATTGTAATTTCCTTTAAGGCTAAGAGATCATGTTTTTCTCCGGTTAGTGAACAAAATGTAAATGCCGCGGGTGGGATTCGAACTCGCATTCGCTGGACGATCCTTTCAATGTTTGTGAAGCATCATCTTCAGCAGCGTCTAGCCCGTTAAGCCACTGCGGTGTGTATTCACACAAGTAACTAACCGAATACATTTATCGATTGTGCAGAGTGATTGTTTGTCGCTACTTACCTACACGCAGTGATGCAGAAGAACCGGAGAAAAACATGATGTCTTAGCCTTAAAGGAAATTACAACTTTAAACATAACGAGGATCTAAGACAACTAAATTTGTAATTCATTTCTGATTTATTTGAATTGAATTGATTTGAAATTAGTTCAAAGGAGTTATAAAAATTTCCAATTCATTTGAATTGAACTGATTTTGAATTCATTAAAATGAATTGAATCATTTCCAATTCAATTGAATTGAATGGATTTTAAATTAATTGAAATGAATTAGAAAAATTAATTTCGAATTCATTTCCAATTCATTGGAATTGAATTGATTCTGAATTAATTCAAATGAACTAGAAAAATTAATTTGCAATTCATTTGAATTGAATTGATTTTGAATTAAATCAAACGAATTATAAAAATTAATTTGCAATTCATTTAAATTGAATTGATTTTGAAAAAAGAATAGTGTAAGCAAATCTAGAGTATGCGTTACTCCAACTCATTTTTTTCGGTGTCAAAGACAGCAAGCATTGCTCTCGTTTTGCATTTCATTAATATGAATTGCAAATTAATTTTTCTAATTCAGTGGAATTAACTCAAAATCAATTCAAATGAATTGGAAATGAATTGTAAATTCATTTTTCTAATTCATTGGAATTAATTCAAAATCAATTCCAGTGAATTGGAAATGAATTGCAAATTAACTTTTCTAATTGATTTGAATTAATTCAAAATCAATTCAATTCAAATGAATTGGAAATGAATTGCAAATTCATATTTCTAATTAAATTGAATTAATTCAAAATTCAAATGAGTTGGAAATGAATTGCAATACATTTTGGCAACTCATTTGAATTGTCCAATTCATTCATTTTGCCAATTCATATGAATTGGAAATGAATTGCAATTATTTTTGCCAAATTCATTTGAATGGGAAATGAATTGCAATTCATTTTTGTTAAATGCATTTGAATCAACTCAAATTTCATTCAATTCTTTTTTTTTTTTGGTGAAAAGAACTAATTCAAAATTTATCTAATTCGTAGTGAATTGAAATCAAAAAAGAATGATTCGTTTACAGCTCTGCTGTTTACAGATCTGGTCTAATAATGAACAAATAAGTATTGATGATCGAAACTGGTTCTATTGTTTTCAAAATATTCCCCACGACCGCTTCTTCAGGCGTGAAGAACCATTCATAACGCAAATTTTCGGGAATAAAACAAATCATTAAGTGTCAAATCGGGAATCATAATGGCGGTGAATATACAAAAACGAAAAAGAAAACATAAACAACCCGTATTTGTTGACGACCCCCGCTATCGTTATAAGGACCACGATTTACGGATATGCACCTGGAATGTGAGATCTATATAGATCCGGCGCAAGCATCCAATTGGCAGATGTCGTCGAAAGTTATAAGGCTAACATTACCGCTACCCAGGAAATGCGATGGACAGGACATGGCTGGACAAGTAAGAGAAACTGCGACATAGACTACAGTTGCCATAAGAAAAAATATGAATTTGGTTGCGGATTTGTAGTTGGCAAAATACTGCGACATCAATCAATCTTCTAGGGGACGTCACAGTCACAATCCGCATAACAGAGGAAACGTGTGACCGCTACCCTAGCCATGACATTAATACGGCATTTACACCAAACAAGATTAACGCATTTTGAAGGTTAACTCCGTTAACCCGAGATTACTCATGCAATTTTAATCTGTAGAAACTGAATTTTAATTTTTAACCTCATTTTAAACTGGTGTACATTTTGATGCAACACTGTTAGTTACTAAAAAAATTTAACCATAATAAAACCATACACAAAAAATCAACTGTTCGACAGACGAAAGCCGATCGAAAATTTTCCTACGCGTAGCCGCCACCAAAACTTTTTTGAAGCTCAAGCCGCCGCCGATATAAATGGCTCTTATTGGTTTATATGTGACCCGATTTTATCGACTGACCTAATTTGACCCACTGAGCCAATTTTAAAGGTTCGGTTATTTCGAAAACATCCCAAATTTGTACAAAACTGGCAAACCCAATAGCCACCAACTTAATTTTTCTGTTGTGACGCCATTTTCGATAATTTTATCTCGGTGCGGAGTTTGTTTAAGCACGGAGTTGCCAACTGAAACATCAATTTAATTTCCAATTGGGTGGTGTAAACGGCAAAGATTAGAGAACAAGGTTACCGCTAACCTCGTCGCGATAAAAGTGGTGGTAAATGCGGTATAAGATTGTACTAGAAGATTTTAATGTCAAAGAAGGCAGAGAAAATGTGTCAATTTCAGTCTACTTATACATGCTGACAGTTCCAACAAGGCTATGAGATTGATTGACTTTGCCGCGGCAAAAAAATATAGCTATAATGGTACAAGATTACTTCCACAAGGCTGCTTGGGTATCCCCTGATGAAAGAAAGAAGAACCAAATTGATGGAAAGCACCCATCAAGCATAATGGATGTACGAACATCGAGTTAACATTGATTCTGATCACTACCCGGTAGCAGCAAAGGTTCGCACAAGACAAAGCAAAACGAAAATCGTACAAAACCAGACGCAGAGAAAGCTAGTCATCGGAAAGCTGCAATTACCAGAGGCAGCCACAGCGTACTCAAGGAAGCTCTCGCAACTTTTGGCACAGAAAACGGCCACCCCCCGCCCCCCGCCCCCCAAGGACGATCCTGCAACGCAGTGAAAACTCATTTCCAACTCTATATAAACTGCGCCAACAACCGTACTTGGTTTTTAGAAACCGATTCGCAGCAAACCATGGTACGCTGAAGACTGTCGCATACCAAATGATGAAAAGAACGCTGCACGCATGGCAATGCTTCAGTCAATTGCAACGCGAGCTGCAACAGAACGGTATAAAAGAGTGGAGGTAAACCGTCTCATTAGGCGTAAGAGCCGGCAGTGGAAAAGCGCGAGATGGAGAAAATTGATACATACAGAAGGAAGAACGAAGCCCAAAAATTCTAGCAAAAATTCAAAAACGGAACTAATGGGCATGGTTCAGGGGCCACCTTTTGTAAAGACAAGTACAGAAATCTTATCGCAGATGTGCAGAGCATGTTGGTAATATGGAGAGATTATTTCTCCGCGCTACTGGTACCTGAGATATCCAATGACGATGAGACAATCGATCACAAGTTGGACGACGACGTCGATTGCCCCCCTGCTGACCAAGATGAGGTCAGAACAGCTATTGGCCGGCTTAAGAACAACAAAGCCGCACGAGGCGATGGATTATTGGCGGAGCTATTTAAGGCTGGGGGCGATGAGCTGATAAGGTGCATGCATCACCTGATTAGAAAAATTTGGTTAGATGAATGCATGCCCGGCGATTGAAGTCTCAGTGTACTATGTCCCATATTTAAAAAAGGTGACCCGGGTCTCTGACCCTTTTATCCATAGCATATAATGTTCTATTAAGTTTAATGTGCGAAACACTAAAACGAATTATCGCTGACTTGATTGCACCATACCAGTGTGGCTTTAGGCCTGGAAAATCGATAACTGACCAGATTTTCAGGCTATGCCACATCCTGGAGAAGACCCACGACAAACAAATCAACACCTATCATATATTTGTCGATTATAAGGCGGCCTTCGAAAGCCCGATACGGGAAAAACTCTACGAAGCAATGTCTAAGCTTCCTATTCCTATAAAACTCATACGCCTTTGCAGGATGACCTTGACGAACACCAAATCCGCAGTGAAAGTTGGTAAGGATCTTACCGAATCTTTCGAAACTAAACGAGGCCTCAGGTAAGGCGACACCCTATAG
This sequence comes from Phaonia tiefii, assembly GCA_963931995.1. NCBI lineage: Eukaryota > Metazoa > Arthropoda > Insecta > Diptera > Muscidae > Phaonia > Phaonia tiefii. The sequence goes on from OZ008368.1 coordinate 31,450,904, forward strand.
TGCGATCGCTTTAACATCTTAATGTAGATCATCAGCAGCTAAAGTCACATACTGCTCGCGTATGCTGATGATGTAGATATCATTGTGCGCACAATGAGAGAAGTTTGTGCGATAATTTCGAGAATTGAGAAGGAGTCAGCAAGAGTCTGGGTCTGACAGTAAATCAGGACAAGAAAGCATTAATGGTTTCAACGAGCAGGGCCTGCAGGCGATTATACCAAAGCGTGAACGTTGATAACCTTTATAATTTCGAAGTGGTGGATGGATTTACTTCTATATCGTCGTCGGTGGTGCAATGGTTAGTGTACATGGCTCTTGTACATGAGAACGTAGGTTCGATCCCCGCTCAGACCACCTTACATTTCTTTCGACGACGGTCACCTCGCTTAGTGATGGCGACACTATCGAGTACTTAGCCATGAAAAAGCTCTCAAAATACTGTTCGGAACCGCTGTAAAACTGTAGGTTCCAATCAGTGAGTGTAAAAACTAGAAAGCGCACATCTCGCCGATTGTTAGAAGATCTCCTCAATCCCTTCATGGGATGTTATGGATGTTATTTTGGGCTAAGCAAGGATTTCAGAAATAAAGCCCGTCTCGAGTAACAAACGTCCAGCTATTCCAGACTCTCATACAAGCTGTCTTGCTTTATGGCGCAGAATACTGGGTCTTATCGCAAGCAGACGAAACATCTTTAGGAGTCTTCGAGCGAAAAACACCCCGAAAAATGTATGGCCCTACAGTGCACAACGGCGAGTATCGGCGACGCAGAACGCAGTATGAGGTATATCCCGACATTGACATAGTTAAGCGGATCAAAATAATGCAATTGCGCTAGCTAGGCCATGTCAGTAGAATGGAGAAGTTAAACCGAACTCGAAAGAAGACGGAAAATAGGAAGACCAAAACTCTGCTGAAGGGATCAAGCAGACGAATCCCTGCGTACACATGGTATTACCAACTGGACAGAGATAAGGCAAAAGATCGCACAGGTTTGTGAAATATGTTATCTTCATTTTTTAAGGTCTCTGACCTCCCGGGGGTGTTCGAGGCTGGATAAGTAAGTAAGTCAAATCGGGACTGTCAACCGGTTGACCCATTCAGTCAATATTCTTGCTGGTGAAATTCGTGTTTGTTTAAGCTGATGTATGATAGAAAGCATTGTCGTGATGTAGAACTTCTGGCAAGTAAATCGTTGTATACTATTGAGAATTGACCGCTCTACGGTACTCTAATGGAACTGATGATGCCACATGTCCATTTGTGCCGAAAAAGCACGCCACGTTTGGCTTTGACGTGCACTGTTGGTGGTAAGGGCATTAAAATCGTAAGATTTATCAAATTCTAATTTTTCCAAAGCGGCCCAAATTTTGTACAATTTTGAGTTTCTTTTGTTGGGGTAATTTTTTATTGGTACCACCGTTCACTATTTGGTGGGCATTGAAATAGCCATATTCCCAACCGTATTCCCAACCACCATAATAATCAATTTCACATTTTCCTTTTCTAATATTTCCATTAAAAAGTAATTTTTCATAGAAAAGTACTTTTTAATAGATATTGATCTTGAACTGAACAATTATTAAAAACATAACAATTGAAAGACGGAAATAAAAACAAAATTATAAAATACGTTCTCTAATTATTACTTTATTTCCAGATCAAAAAATACTATCTCATTCCATTGGCCATATTTGAATTTTTTCGAGTAATTTACTGTCTGGCCGTCCATATTCTACTGATGACGGTTTTTAAAAATAAATTCAATTTGGGAGTATTAATTTCTGCCACCCTAGGTGGGGGATTTTTCATATGTAAGTAACTCAAAAATCTCGTCGAGAAATCAATACTCTATACCCCATAAATTATCTGAAATTTCCAGTGTACCTAGGCTACAATTGGGCTACAATTGTGGCGCTATATCAAGTAATAACTCTAATCAATTCCGAACGTTACAAGGCAATATATGGCGATGACCCCTTTCAACCACTAATACCTAAAACCTACAATCCCTTGATCACACCAAATGTCAGAGTTTTGATTACACCACAAAGTCGAGATGTTGATGATCAGAAGAGACGTAATATGGTCAATGGTCTAATAAGTACCACACATGTTTTAACTCAACCCGCACAATCGGTTATATCCGTAATACCTGCAAGTTATGCACCACTGCAAAATGGTCAGCAAAATCGTAATAAAAGGAAATGGAAATGGAAGAATTCTCAATGGCCAATTGACTTGAATCAGAGGCACGAGCGACAGGAAGCACAACCGTCTATGGCTAATCAAATGGCCGCACAAAATGACTACAACCAATCGGTGAACTATAACTATTGGCAGTGGGCGGAATTGGCACCCGCTATCTCAGCGCGTAATAGACCTAATATTTATACAGCTGCGAACTGGAGGTATTAGGCTGTAGCAACAGAGATATATTTCTTCAATTTGTATTCAAACTCATTACTAGATTTCTTAATTGAATTAATAAACCTACTCCTTTTTAAACTCCCAATTGATCCAATCACTCTTTACGATTTTAATGACCTCAATGCATCAAGAACAAGTTCATTCTTCCATATCAAATGAATTCACTCGCTGAAGTTTGTCTTTAGAATAGCCTATTAAAAGGCTTCCTACGAGTGTAACCGATTTCTCGCTTGTTTAAAGTTTCGCTAAAATCATCCCGAATTCCAAACGTGCACTCCTTACAGAACATCCTGATCTTTAAATTAAACATCCTAAAAGACAGTCCTGAATGAAAAACAAAGATCTCCCAAATATTTTCAAATGCTCTTTCAATGGGAATAAATAAATAAATATTTTCCAGTGCGCTTTCCAGTTTTCACTCACTGGTTGGGATCTACAGTTTTACACCGGTTCCGAACGGTTTTTTTGTGAATTGATTTCATGGTTTATTACTCGGTAGTGTAGCCGTCACTAAGCGAGGTGGCTGTCGTTGAAAGAAGTGTATGATAGTCAGAGCAGGGATCGAACCCACGTTCACTCGCACAACAGCCGCGCACACTAACTGTTGCACCACCGACGGCCACTTTAATGGGAAGAGATTCGTTTATTTAGAATGGTCTCTCCCATAAATCCATAATTTTGTTCTAAATTGGTTACACGATTTTAGTCGAATTGTCTTTTCATAAAAAAATTCTGCCAACATTGTAAAATAGTCATGCAGCTTCGTTGAAAATGTTTCACATTTGAAACAAAATTTAATTTGTTTTTAAATTTTGTTGTGTCAAACACTGTTACGAAAAACGAATTCCACTTTCTACAAAGTAACATTTGAATACACTGTGATAGTTTTTGACCCGAAAAAAAATTATCTTTGATGAATCCTTTTCGAACTATTAGGGGGGAGTCTTCTGAGTGCGAAAGTACATTAGGAAGTGTCAGATTGGCTCCAGTTTTTGAGAAATCGGTATATATGGATATAGCTAAGTCGGCGCTATTTAAACAAATTTTACCGGCCATAGGCCAATTTTTTTTTGGCCTAAAAGGGGTTAAAAATCTTATTAAAATAGAAAAAACAAATGTTTGCGCTCGGTCCAACTTCTTGAGATATGGGCCTTTAAAGCTTGAGTATATAATTGGCCATATCTCACATATTTATGGTCCGATCTGGTTCAGGTGAATATCATTACAAAGACCATTAAAAAGTCTTTAAATCTGCATATAAATATATTACATTTTATTAACCCATTGGGGACAAATTTAAAAAATATGATTTTTTAACCTCACTTTTTTGCTAAAAATCTGATTTTCTCAACAAACAGCCCTAGTAAATCTATTTTCTACCTAGACTCAGGTTGTAGGCAACACTTCGGGCTTTGTTTTAAGGTATAATACTTCGCATTAACCCTTCTAAGACCGGAGATATTTATGTTCAAAGTTATGTTCAAAGAAATAGAATTTCCTTAAGTCAAAAAAATAAAAATTTTAGATGATTGCAAAGAGGTCTTAGTCTTTCCGTTATTTATAATACCCTTTTTACATTTACCGCGTTTCAGCTGAAACGCCGGCGTTTCGCTCTCTTTCGATGATTTCAGCGTAACACACTTTAATTGGCACTTATTTCCATACAAAAAAAACGCAAACATTATGCTCTTTTTACTGTAGTTTGTTTGAAACCACAGTAAAAATGAGAGAGAGCACAGTGTTGTACTCCAATAGTACTTAAAAAAAGGAGCAAAATGAAAAAATTTCCATTGCTGGTTCAAAGCAAATGTCAGAAAAATGAGGGAAAACAAATCTGTTTGTTTACATTTCTAGTTTGCTTTGTGGTGGTAAGTACTTATTGCAATGTGATTTATGAATATAATCATTTATATCTTTGAATGCATTCATTGCTTTATCATACAATGATATAAATTCTAATATTATAAAAATTACATTAATTTTTTGATATTATTTTATATTTCTTTATTCACAAATGTGTTTGTGTTGTTTACAGTCAATACAGAAAACACAAAATAGAAATGAGAAAAGTCACATGAAACCACAGTAGTTAAGAAAAGTACAATGTGAACACCATTATTTCGAAATGATCTCAAGAGAGCGAAACGCCGGCGTCCCAGCTGAAACGCGGTAAATGTGAATAAGCTATAAGTCATCAATAGGCACATTAAAGACAATGAAAAAAAAATAGTTTCAAAACTCGAAGTGACTAACAATGGATGAAAAAATCGTCGATCTCTTAAACAAGGTGAATATAATATAATATCCACAGATGGAAAAGAAGCTTTATAAGTGGTTTATTGACCAAAGAAAAAACATATTCCTGTAAATGGCACAGGACTTCAATTAAAAACCTTAGAGCTACAAAAGAAGCTAAATGATGGAGATTTTCATGCAAGTAAAAAGAGATTTTGTTTACGAATGCTTAAGCAATGTGGTGAGAAGTTATCATCGAGAGAAGACTTGGTGGATCCATTTAAAAGGACTTTGCAAAGTGTTATCAAGTAGAACATTATAACACCTCATGCAATATTCAATGCTGGCGAGACGGGCCTATATTGGAAAATGCTCCCAGACAGGACATATGTGCATGCAGGAGAAGCTAATGCACCTGGAAGAAAATTGTCTAAGGAAAGGGTAACAGTTTTCCTTTGCGCAAACGATTTAGAATTTGATGATGAAGATGACATTCCGCTGGAGCGGTTAATGCAGCGAGAAGAATTTGTTTGTATGAGACGTGGTATTAGGCTGTTAAGTTAAATTTTTCCAAACATAAGCCTACTTTACTTTTTCCAAACTTTGCAAGTTTTTATATGCATTTCGTTCAATTTGGATATGTTTTGATATGGATGATTTCATCAACTGGAATAGGGATGAAGTTGAGATATCCTCCCCCGATGAAGACTAAGATAACGACGAAAATGTTCAATTAGCTGATGAAAACGCAGAAATTGAAGTAAAGAATAATTGAAGCAGCAATTGAAGAATAAGAATAATGCATAAAAATGTTTTTTTTTAAATTAATTTAAACGTATTTATTTAATAATAATATAAATTAATTGCTACATGTCTAAATTCAATAAAAAACTTAATAAAAAAAACTCTGTGGTATAACCAATTATTCGGTATAACGAATGTGCCTGACATTATATCGTGCGTTATACCGGGATTTGCCTGTAGTTCGAAAAGGATTCATCGAAGTTCATTTTTTCGACTATCACAGTGATATCAACAATTATTGAAATAGTGTTGTCAAGTTAGTGGAATGTAATGTTAATGTATACATGGGTTTGTTAGTTTAATGGATGTGAACTAATAAAGGTTGATGAATTTGATAACTTTAGACTAAATTGTTGTTACAAAATGACCGATTCATGTAGATGGTGCTAGCGGCAGAGGGTGAATTAAGAGTGTGTTAACCAAAAAGGATGAAAAGGTAGGGAAGAAAATCTACTCACGGAGTGGAATGCCAACAAAGAAAACGAGTGTAGCGTCTCATTTCTCTGCTCTCTCTCTCTCTCTCTCTTACTCTCTTCGGTGAATATTTCAATACGAGAGCAGTTTTGGAACGAAGTTCCTTATCGCACGTTGCGGGCTGGGGGCTAAATGAAAAAAAATTAAACAACGTTTTTTAACACTATTCTCCTACAACCCAGTAATATCAACTATATTAAGTACTTTTGCTTTGGTTTGTGTCTAGACTAACATATGTTGGGAAATTTCTTGTTTAATGGAAAGTTTTCTAGGTGGAGCCCGTAACTAATATTTAGTATATATTGTAGTTTTGAACCCAATAAAAATAACTTTAGAAAAGTCAAAGTGAAAAAAGTTTAAAAAAATAAACTTTTCTTAAATTAGTGCATTTTCATAAAAAAAGTAAATTTTCTCAAAAAAATACCTATTGATATTCTGAAACAAAGTACCTTTTCTTAAAAAAAACTTTATCTTAAAGAAGTTCCTATGCTTAAAAAAGTAAATTTTCTTACAAAAAGTACCCTTTCTTAAAAAAACGTAATTTCTTTTTATTATATGTGCCGCTTCTTAAAAATTTACATTTTCTTACAACAAATTGCCTTTTCTTAAAAAAACTACCTTTTCTTTAGAGAGTACCTTTTTTGTGAAACTAAATAACTTTCCTTGAGATAAGTACCTACACTTAAAAATGTACCTATTCTTGACAAAAGGATGAATTCTATGAAAAAATTTTTATTTCTTAAAAAAACCCTTTTCTTCTAAAATAATACCTTTTCTTTAACTAAAAAGAGTACCACAGTTTAAAAAGTACCTGTTCTTAAAAACAAATGCTTCGTCATCTCGTCTCTTAGTTATGGCTTTTTATTTCGAAAAGTACTTTATCTTAAAAATATTACCTTTTCTTAAAAAAAAGATTAGATGTTAATAAAAGATGTACCTCTCTTTAAAAAATTACCTTTTCGGGAAAATATAATACATATACTTAAAAAAAGGACCAAAAAATATCCTTTTTTAAAAAAAATACATTCTAAAAAAATCTTCAAAAGGTTTATCATTTTACAAACTATATTTTTTCTTGAAGATCCATTTAAATTATAGTTTTTCAACGGTCGCCTTAGGCGTGTTGGAACTAACTAGTACATAATATATAGCGAAGGGAACTTCGTTCCAACAGGTGTCCCCTGACACCTCATGTAATTTGTTAATGATGTTATTGTATCTAACTATAGAAATTCGAGTTTTTGGATCTCTTTTACGAGGGTTTTTTTTACGAGGCGCACTTTTTTTCTTATCTACCCTTTTCATCCTTTTTGTGTTAACAGCGACAAGTTGAAATAGGAGTAAACGCAGAAAACGAAAAAGAGCAATTTTATTATAAACACATAATCTGTTGTAATCATCCACTCTTTTGGTGGTATTACATTGGTCAACACAATTCTGGTTTTCTTTAAATTTTTTTATGTTATTGGGTATTTCTATGGCTCTGACTACGAAAAAAATACTAGGAGATTGCTACCAGCTTTACTTTTTGAGATATAGTACATACAATTTTATTAATTTGTCAAAAATATACAAAAAATACATATGTTAAAAAAATTTCTATCGAATGCTATCAATTGATATTTTATGATATTTCCTTGGATGAATGACTTTAGGTAGATCCCGTTGGAAACTCCGGCAGTAGTCTGCCATCATATGTGAGTTCCACCTTCCCTGATAACGCTCTTCCATTTTCCGAAGATCCTGATGAAATCTTTCACCCTGGTTCTCACTAAAATCACCCAGATTTTGTGGAAATCAGTCTAAATTCGAGTGCAGGAAGTGAAGTTGTATGCTCATGTTGCACCGTAGGTCTTTGCAAGTTTGATAGCATGACCTCAACAAGCTCGACACATTTATTTTTACCTAGGAAATTACTAATAAGCAATACAAATGAATTCCGAGCATTGGGTTCGACTTCAGTCATTAATTTGACAAAATTAGGATCTTTCACGAGTTGCCTAATCTGTGGGCCATCAAAAATAACATCTTTCAATTTTTCTGTACGTAATCCTGGAAACTTGTCAGAAAGAAAATTGAAACATTCGCCACTTTTTAGTTAGCTATAACTCAAAAACAAAAGCTGTTAGATAAATTTAAAAAATTTGCATCAATTTGAGATAGAATCGAAAACAAAATCACAGGAAACAAAAAAATTTCTCCATTTTGTTGACCAGTACTTTAAAATTGGTTGTAACTGTGTGAGGTCACTTTGTCTTTCAATATTCTTTAACAAAAACGCGATTTATTTGCTTTCCCAAATACATTTTTAGCACTTTTTACTTAGTTTAAAGATTGGCAACCCTAAAAGGCAGACAACATAAAAATTACATTTTGTCAACTTTTTAACAAAAATTCACCCTCTCCCTTAGCCACCTATTGGAAATCATCATGTTCTTCGTGCAACATTTTGATATATATGTATGTCTTTTTATAACCCATAGTGTAAAATACAAGATGTTTCTGGATGGCGTTATAACTATCTTTCCAAAAAGGTTGATGAACTCGCTAACTACAGAGCATTCTGGTAGTGACATATTAATACGTGAGTAAGTAGATGACGCACTGTGGAAACAAAGCCATATATGTGTAAATAAGTATACATACAAGTTGCGAAATGTCAAATGTTTGATGGAAGATGGAGGATAGATGTAGATGGGTTTCCTATCAGCATGATTTAAAATAGGCAACAGTTAGCATCGTCGAATATCAAGTGAATGAAGAAACTCATCATTATCGTAATTTGTCATTCATGAGCATGAACATCTGCTATCGTTGTCGTTTATTTTCGGTTAGCCGTTCGTCTTGATACTAAATAAGAATGTAATCGAAGTTGTCTGCATCACTATCATGTTTACCAAAATTGTTGGTAATATTTTTTCATATTCATCAGCCAGATAAAAAGCTATCGACCAAGCTCATGCTCATGACTGACAAGCCTGTGGTTCATTTCATGTATGGGAGATGTTAATGGTAAAAAATATATGCAGCCGTGCTTAACAAGAATGGGTGTCAGGCTTCTGAATTTTTTTGTTTATTAAAGCCTACGGTGTGACGGAACTTAGGAATGTTCTCTTCTGTAGTGGCTTTAAACCCGTCATCTGCATAGGATATTTCAGATCTTCAATATTATATATATATATATATATCAATATTACACCCGATATCTCCACAACTAAGGCAGTTATCAGTAAATTTTATTCAATTTGTCTGTCTTACTTTGGATCGAGAGACCTCTCCCCAAGACAGCCGCCCACATAAAACCTTCAAGCCGATTTCAAACGGCGCGCCGCCGACAAAAAACTGGTTTCCATTACATTCTATGAAGGCATTGGGCAGAGCTTCGCACAACCAGTGAGCTGTGCGTTTTATAGCTTTACATGCACAGATTTGAACCTACAGTTTTACACCTATTCCGAACGTTCTACTGAGAAGCGTTTTCATGGCTAATTACTCGATAGTGTCGTCGCCACTAAGCGAGGTGACTGCTGTCGAAAGAAATGTTAGGTGGGCAGGGCAGTGATCGAATCCTCGTTTTCCTGTACAAACGCCGCGCACACTACCATTGCACCACCAACGGACACCGACCATCAATTAGTTCAGCAGCCGTCGCTGATATTATCGGGTTGGCTCCACTCTCTTATTGGGCGGACTGTGCGACAAGTTACAGCAATATTTTCGAGAATCAAGAAAGAATGAACAAAAGTGGGTTTGACGGCAAATAAGGACATGACAACCTCTAATTGTTTGGAACAGAGCGTGAACGTGGAAACCCATTACAACTTCGAGGAAGAGAACGAAGTTATTAACCTCGAATGTGCCGTAAATAAAAACCTCAAGCTTAAGATCAGACGGAGGATTGTACCAGCTAATAGAGGTTATTTCGGTTCAGGCAAGCGCTTCGGATATAAAGCCTTCTGTCGATAAATAAAGACCAGGCTACATGAGACTCTCATACAACCTGTCTTGATTTATGGAGTTGAATCCTGGGTCATACCACAAACATGTGAAACAGCACTGGTGCACAGACAGATAAATTCGGTTGAGACAGACGAATTAGCCGTAACCGAACTTGGAGGTTGTCACAACCACACTAGAGGTCATCAAAATCGCGTCCAAGGTTGGTCTTAACCGAGTTAAAGTTTGTCACAGCCGAATTATAGGTTATAACAGCCGAATTCGAGGTTGCCTCACACGAGTTAGAGATTGTCAACACCAAATCAATTATGAAACGAGGTGGTTTCGATCTAACTTCAGTTGTGGGGACTAAATTCAATTGTGACAACCTCAATCCGTTTGTGGCAACCGCAATTCGGTGGTTACAGCCGATTTTACGATTGCTACATATTCTTTTCAAACAATTAGTTCTCTGAGTGTAGTAGTCGCGGGCAAAATGCTCCAGAAAATATATTAACCCATAATATACAATGGTGAGTATCAACTTCGTTTGAACCGCAAGAAGTTTGAACTGTCGAAGTTAAGCTAATCAAGATGACGCGACTACGATGTTTATGACATGTCAGTCGTCAGGATAAGGAATGAACCAGCATAAAAGGTATGAGAAGAAGTATTCGAAGAAACCCCAAATATGACTCATGACTCAATACGACCCCATGTGACTCAGCTGGAAGGATCAGATGGAGGAATCCATACGAACACTTGTTGTTGTTGTTGGTGCGAAAGGCTAAAGATCGAGTCGATTGAGGAAGTATATTACCTTCGTTTTTGTAAGGCATCAAACCCCCCAAAGTTGAGGTCAATTAATTAAGTAAGTGATATATTAGTGGTAAACCCGCAAGAGTCTCGAATACTCGCAACTCTCGAAAGTTAGCACAGTAAATGTCCGATGAAAAAATGTGCTCATACAAAACGACTTGCACAAGTGTAGAAAAGTTTCGAGTCAATTTTGTTGAGGAAACATGGGAAACGTAAAGTCGAGAGTTTTTGACCTCCGATGTCATGTGATTCAAAAACAGTTAAGCGGAGCACCTTATCTTGGTGCCTCGTAACACTCTTCGAGATAATTGTATACCTAGCAAATGTTTACTGTAGGTTAAAAAAAAATGGTTTCCCATTACATCCCATGAAGGGACCGGGAAGAACTTCTCACAGTCACTGATCTGTGCGCTTTCCAGTTTTCACTCACTGATTGGGACCTACAGTTTTACACCGATTCCGAACGGTATTTTGAGAAGCTTTTTCATGGCTATATACTCGATAGTGTCGCCGTCACTATGCGAGATGACCGCCGCCGAAAGAAATTTGAAGGTGGTCAGAGCAGGGTTCGAACCCAGGATCTCATGTACAAGAGCGGCGCACACTGACCATTGCACCACCGACGGCCACTAGTTTTATTTGCATGAATTCCACTATTGTTACGGAAAATTCTTTACCCTTTTGGCTTAACTAGCAGTTGGATCACAATGGTCATCTGAAGTATGAATGTTAATATAAGGGTCACTAGTGTAAAGTTAACAATGAAATGTCATGAAACATTTTGCGATGTTTGTTGCAGGTTGATTTTTTTAAAAGACTGTCAGTGTAGTGAAGCTTAATATTAATTAATTCGTTAAAAACATCATCGCTGTAAGATGAGGGTCGCCATATACGATCTCACCATGAAAGGTTGATGAATTCGCTAAGGAACTTTTTGAGAGAATCGAGAAATAGATGGAGCTACGGTGAGAAAGATTGCGAAACGTGTGAAGGATTTGCGACTGACATTAATATCAATTAGCAACCAATTTTCTATCAGTCTGTGTTAAAACATGGATTCTATTGTACTCCTACCGTTTTACTTCAGTAGGTGTTGAGAACTTTGTTTGGAAAATTTGAGAGCTGTTCTCAGATATTTCATGCAGTGCTACTTATTGTACGGAGAGTAAATAAAAGAGTAAAAATGTAATTTAATATCGAAAAAAGTATTAACACATTCCCCATGTGAAATGTGTACTCGTAATGGGTAATTACCATCTCTGTGGGTAATGTGCAGATGCCGCTTACGCATTCTCCATGAGTAGTGTGTAGTCTTAATGGGTAATTACCCATCTCTGTGGGTAATGAACAGAAGCCGCTTACGAATTCCCCTTAAGTAATGTGTAAACTAGCGTTACCCATTACCCAAGGTTATGTGTATGGGTTCCACATCGTGGGGTAAATACGAACCCTCTTTTAAACAAATTTATTGTTAACCCTATATTCTGTCTTCAGTTGGCACTTGTCAAACTTTTATTTCATATTGAATTCATATTCAATTTGCGAAAGACTTCGAAACACATAAAGCTTGCAATTGTCCACTGACATGAGATCCACCATTAAACAAAGACTAGTAGCAGCTCTAGCTCTTATAGTACTGCTATCATTCTGTTATACTTGTTGGTTAATAAGGATGTATGAACAAAATTCTGTTAATATCAACCAAGTCTATAAACCGCTCGCAAAATTGAAAACCAAACAATTCAATGAATACACAAATGGTTTGACGAATCAAAGTTGGGATTTTCACATGCGGCAACATGGAACCTACTGGATCCTTTACAATTATATAAAGGCAGAAAAGGAGTTCTCGGGAAATGACAGCATAACTTTAGTTTTACACGGAGAATGGATGGATTTACAGAATTTACCGAACACAGTAAGAAGGTTTGTTGGGATAAGTCATTTGAGATATATTTTAAAAATAAACTTAATTCTCTCTTCTTACTTGTATAAATTTTCCAGATGGAATGGTCCCGTTTCATTGACTCTTGTCACAAGTGGTGATGATTTTGCGCGTGCTAAGGACTATCTTTCTTACCTCAAACATTGTACCCATTATAGTCATGATTGGCGATCATATGTTAGTGTTAACTTTATAATGCACCAGGATTTCCTACCTTATTTTATACCCCGTACCGAACAAAAATATTTTGAGAATCATCCAAATTGTACGGAACAGAAAAAGTTTGACTTCAAACTGAACTATCGCATACAGCGTAATCTGACATATCCCAGTAATTTGGCACGCAATGTGGGACGTTTAACGGCACACACACATTACATTCTGTCACTGGAAATGGATTTCTTTCCAAGCCCTGGTATACCAGAATTATTTATGGAGATGCAAAAATCCCTGAAAGTGGATCATCGGAGGAAAACGTACGTTTTTTAAATCTTGTGAAATAAATAACATGTAATATTCGTCGTTTCTTTTCTCCTTCAGAGTCTTTGTTTTACCTGCTTTTGAAATTAAGTATGGCGACATTATCCCAGAACGTCAAAATGAACTAAAGTTTTTGTATCAAAAATATCTCGAGGACTATTTGAACTCCAAATCTTTATATAAATTACCCCTTATGAACGAATGGTTAGAAGAAGAAGAGAAATTGGCCATGGATATCTTTGATAAAATCAAGCGTGAGGGTCTGTGGTTGGCCTACTATATAAGCATTAACGATTACGAGCCTTTTTATGATGAAAACTATGACAGAGAATCTAAAATAGATCAAGTTGTTCATGTAAGTTAAAATTGAAATGTTTCAATTTTATTGTTAAAATTTGTTGCTCATTCATTTTTCATTTCAGATGGATCTTTTGGAGTTACTAGATTATGATTTCTACATTGTCAACATGGGTTTTCTACTGCGTCGCACTTCTTCACTGCATGACCTTAAGACAGAAGTTTCCAAGAAGGATAAACACATCATTAGAAATCAAAAAAAAATAATGATTTTAAAGGATTTCTTAATGAATTTTATCTAGAAGTGATTAGAATTTGATTTTAATTTATATATTGTTCCGAATTATGTTTTTCTCATTGATGTATTTATTGTCAGTTAACTGCATTTCTATATAAATTACAAACTTATATATAACATTTAAAGCATCCTTATTTATACGCGTCCAGTGTTACCAACTACTTTTTAAAAGTTCTTACGCCCGAAACCTAAATACTTTACGATTTGTTATTTTTTCTGATAAAAATAATAAAAACCCCAAGGCTTTTACAAAGATTACTTGCACTCTCAATTAGTTTGATCAGTAGAAAGAAATGAAATGAAATGAAATGAAATGAAATGAAATGAAATGAAATGAAATGAAATGAAATGAAATGAAATGAACTGAAATGAAAGGAAAAAAATTAATTGGAATGGAATTGAATGGGAATGAGTAGAGTAGAGTAGAGTAGAGTAGAGTAGAGTAGAGTAGAGTAGAGTAGAGTAGAGTAGAGTAGAGGAGAGTAGAGTAGAGTAGAGTAGAGTAGAGGAGAGTAGAGTAGAGTAGAGTAGAGTAGAGTAGACTAGAGTAGAGTAGAGTAGACTAAAGTAGAGTAGAGTAGACTAAAGTAGAGTAGAGTTGAGTAGACTAGACTAGAGTAGAGTAGAGTAGAGTAGAGTAGAGTAGAGTAGAGTAGAGTAGAGTAGAGTAGAGTAGAGTAGAGTAGAGGAGAGTAGAGTAGAGTAGAGGAGAGTAGAGTAGAGTAGAGTAGAGTAGAGTAGAGTAGAGTAGAGTAGAGTAGAGTAGAGTAGAGTAGAGTAGAGTAGAGTAGAGTAGAGTAGAGTAGAGTAGAGTAGAGTAGAGTAGACTAGAGTAGAGTAGACTAGACTAGACTAGACTAGACTAGAGTAGAGTAGAGTAGAGTAGAGTAGAGTAGAGTAGAGTAGAGTAGAGTAGAGTAGAGTAGAGTAGAGTAGAGTAGAGTAGAGTAGAGTAGAGTAGAGTAGAGTAGAGTAGAGTAGAGAAGAGTAGAGTAGAGTGGAGTGGAGTGGAATGGAATGGAATGGAATGGAATGGAATGGAATGGAATGGAATGGAATGGAATGGAATGGAATGGAATGGAATGGAATGGAATGGAATGGAATGGAATGGAATGGAATGGAATGGAATGGAATGGAATGGAATGGAATGGAATGGAATGGAATGGAATGGAATGAAATGGAATGGAGTGGAAAGAGAAAAGGAAAAAAAAAATTTCAATTGCTGGAAATATCAACTATATATACATAAGTATTTCTTTTTTTGCAAATGTTAAAGAATTTTTCATGAAGAACAACGTATTGGACAAACAAAATATTGTAAAAATTTGGGTTTACATCATTTTCAAAAACAAATGGAGCATTCCAGTGTCACGTAGAGACTAATTCAGCTATTTTTAGTGCCTATATTAACCTAGTTCTTAACTGATATCTAATTTTTTTTCTAATATTTAAAAGATTAGATCGTAGCCTTTAATCCTTCATACAAACTTTTTATATAATATATGAAATACGGAAGGAATTCAACAACCAACGATTCAACCAACATTCGAAATTGTTGGAGTTGAATCCAAATTACACAAGTAGAAAAAATGTCTTAGAAAAAAATTATAACTAAAAATCAATATTGCTGCTGAGGATAAAAGGTTTATTTAAACACGTATCTATAATTAAAATAATTTTATATTTTCACACGTACAGACAAATCGCATCGCGTACGGTACATAGTTGAACTTAAATCTATAAATTTTTTTCGAAAACTAACCAAAGTAAAATTTATTTAAAAAAAGCTGATGCACATAAATATACATATATTTAATCTCGATAATTTGTGCACAACTACATATACTATATTAAAAAGCAATATTTTTGAAATGGCTATGAATTACACTTTTTCATGGAATTCTCCATATATTCTGACAAATTTTTAGGCCATAGTTATTTCGTTGCCAGCTTGTCATGACACAACGTTTGAATCCCATATTTTCCCTAAAAATAAGATGCTTTTTGCCGAAATCCTCAAGAAAGGCAAACTTTGTAGGTACGTACTTTAGTCCCGTAATAACGTAATATATTTCCCATTTTCGTATCCAGAGGTTTAGTGTGCATCATTAGACAGCTGTCTCTTCAAAAAATGTTTTTCATATAATCCATATTATATTCTTGCATTCCATTGCGATACCTAGTTTAAGCATGCCCTTAAATGTGAGCCCTTTACACATATTTTTGCACTGGTCCTAGCCAGGCCCAGTAATGCAATTTAACACCTCCTTCGTAGCGATTTTCTTATGGTTAAATTTAATTTAGATCAATTGCAATCAGTTTTTTCATTATTAACTTTATTCTTAAATATTCGTTACAATAAGAAATAAAACTACAATTTCGCACTCTGCACTCAAAAAATTAAATTTAAAAATAATGTTTGCTACTGCTGTTACAGCAAATGCACTTTCATAACAACAAACAACTAGCAGAGTTGATAAATAGCGGACAAAATGTTTGATAAAACAACAAATATATACTTGCTGAAATAACGAACATGTTTATTTTCCTCGTTTCAGCAGTATGATTTTCACTGTTTTCTAACATATTTTGTTGAGTGTAGTCATATTTAGTATAACCGTAGTTATTTAATCTAATCATTTACATTCAAACGCGACACTTTTTATTCTCTCCATATAACTGAATATATTCTGGAACAATTTTATCTTCAATCAGCCCACTTATTGTTTCCACATCGTTCAGAAGTTCTATATCCGTATTAAAGTCCTTTATACCCTGTGAGTGAACCAAAAATGCCGGATGTAGCACATGATATTCGTAATCTTTTAAGCACATAGCATAATTTTGAATACGTTTATTGCACTGATCCTCCAATGTTACACGTTCATCAAATTGAGGTTCCTTATTATCACTGACATAAACAGGTTCCCAATGCGCAAAATCATTATATCGCTTCGCAACTGTTAATATTTCGAGATTATTGGTAAGATTTGCCTTTACCCATTTGTCCAGTTCCGGTATTAGATGACAACTTTTGCAGATATTCGCCTGATATGTTATTGCGAATCTAACATCTAGCATTAAAAGTAATTCTTCCTTGCTATTGGGCACAGTTGCCATTTCGTCCAATTCAAAAACTGGCAAAGGAAAAACACGTGGCTCATAATCACCCAACACCAAACTCACGTTCTCGGCAGCCATATAAAGAAATTGTTCGATAAACTTTAAGCTGGGATATAACTCAATATCAGCAGCCAGGATAAAGTAGGTGTTTACAGCTCCTCGGGCTATATTACGTCCAACATTTATGGGATATGTGAGATTCATAGAAATTCTGTACATCTCAGAGCGCTTAATATTCTGATACGGGGCCTCCAATTCGGTACAATCATATGGCCATAAGAGAGCTTCGTCTTCCGAAGACGGTAAAGGATCCTCGTACATATGGTCGGTGGGAAAGTAAATATGAAATGTTACAAAGTCACGTATGTATTTACTTTCAGGTAGACAATTGCGGACATATTGGATGGAACTCATGGTACCTATGAAGTCATAACCGGGGGCAAAAAGAGCAAGGCTCACGGGCCCCAACCATCTAAGAGATTGAAAGAAGAATGTATAAGAGAGAGAAAAATTTTAGAAAAAATATAGATGTCATTGGAAAAAATATAGATATCATTGCAAAAAATATAGATATTATTGCAAAAAATATAGATATCATTGCAAAAAATATAGGTTCCATTGGGGAATTTGCTGCGGTATTTTTAGGAATCGCAATAGAAGTGCGGGCAAGTAAAAAAGTAAATAAATGGTTCCTCGTTACATCCCATGAAGGGATTAGGGAGAGCTTCTCACAAACCAGTTAGCCGTACGCGTTCTAATTGTAGACTCACTGATTGGAACCTACAATTTGACACCGTTTCCGAACGGTGTTTTGAGAAACTTGGGGGTTATTACGCACGTTAAAGGTCTCTATGCGCAGAACTTCCACTCGTTTGAAGCACAGCCTGAACGTTTATAACCGTTACAACTTCGTGGAAGAGGAAACATTTATTTATTTTGGATCTGCCATAAATGAAAATGTTAATGTCAGCCTTGATATTATGCGGAGAATATGAATTATTTCAGGCTAAGCATGTACTTCAAAGATAAAGCCCACTCTCGAGAACCAAAGCTCAAAGTTGTATACAACCCGCCTTTTTTTATGGCGCTGAATCCTGGGTTATATAGTCAGCAAATGAAACAGCACTGATATACCCACTGACAAATTCGGTTGAGACAGCCAAATTGGCTGTAACCGAATTTAGAGATTGTCACAATCAAACTAGAGGTCATTACAGTCGCATAAAAGGTTGCCCCAATCGAGATAGAGGTGGTCACAGCCATATTAGACATTGTCGCAACCGAGTTAAAAGTTGCTGCAGCCGAATTAGAGGTCGTCGTAACAGAATTAGAAGTTGCCACAGCCGAATAAACGGTTGTCACTACCGAATTATAGGTTATCACAACCGATACAATTATGAAACGAGATTGTTTCAACCTAACTACAATTGCGGGGATTAAATTCAGTCGTGACAACCCCAGTTCAGTTGTGGTAAACGCAATTCGGTGGCAACAAACGAATTTTCAGTTGTTAGAAACTTTTCCAAACAACTACTTATCTGGCGGTAGTCTACTTAACCCGTGTCGAACAACCCAGGGAGATCAGGGATCTTACAAAACGAAGACAACATATTTCACCAACACATTCGAGATTTTGTATTATCTGTCCAGTTGGTAATACCAAATGTATGCAGGTAATCGTGAACCAGATCCCTCCAGCGGAGTCTTGGTCTTCCTATTTTTCACCTTCTTTCGAGTTCGGATTCGAAACCCCTTCGTGCTGGTCCGTCTTTATCCAATCTACTGACATGACCTAGCCAGCGCAACCGCGTTATCTTGATCCACTTAACTATGTCAATGTCAGGATAAAGCTCATACAGCTCATGATTCATGCGTCGCCTATACTCGCCGTTGTGCACTATAGGGCCATAAATTTTTCGGAGTATTTTTCTCTCGAAGACTCCTACAGATGTTTCGTCTGCTTGCGATGAGATCCCGGATTCTGCGCCAGAAACAAAGACAGCTTGTATGAGAGTCTGGTACAGCTGGACTTTTGTTACTCGAGAGAGGGCTTTATCTCTAAAGTGCTTGCTTAGCCTAAAATAACATCTATTCGCTAGCACAATTTTCCGCTTGATCTCAAGGCTGACGTTGTTGTTTTTGATTTTTTATCTGATTCGATCTGCAATTATTTTTAATATATTTTTAGTTTTCCTACGAGCTAACAGATCAGCTTTTTCTGCAATTAATGAAAATATTAAACAGTCGGAACTATGGTTAGAACTCACATTGGCGGATGATCGCTTCGAAGATTGTGACTCTTCTCATCAGCGCCTTAGCGTTTGTTTGTTTACATCAGATCCGAGGTATATAAATTCGTCCACCACCTCGAAATTATTACGGTTATCAACGTTCACCCTTTGGTCTGTGACTTTTGCTGGCAGCATGTGACTTTTGCTGCTGACGGTTTTATTCATATTGGCTGCAGCTTTTCTCATAATGATCTCCATTAAGATGTTAAAGAGATTGAACGATAGGGTGTCGCCTGGCCTGAGGCCTCGCTTGGTTTAGAAAGGTTCGGTATGATCCTTACCAACTTTCACTGCGGACTTGGTGTTCGTCAAGGTCATCCTGTAAAAGCGTATGAGTTTTGCAGGAATACAAAGCTCAGACATTGCTTCATAGAGTTTCTCCCGTATCACGCTATCGAAGGCCGCCTTATAATCGACAAATAGATGATAAGTTTCGTTTTGTTTTTCGTGGGTCTTTTCCAGGATTTGGGGTGGCGTCAGTTGTCGATTGTCAGTTGTCGAATTTACATGCCTAAAACCACACTGGTATGGTCCAATCAGGCCAGCGATCATTGGTTTTAGTCTTTCGAATATTATACTCGACAGAACCTTATATGCTATGGATAAAAGGCTTAAACCACGGTAGTTGACACAGAGCCTTGAGTCACCTTTTTTAAATATGTGACATAGTACACTGAGACTCCAATCGAAGGGCATGCATTCATCTAACCTACTTTTACTAATGAACTGATGCATGCACCTTATCAGCTCATCGCCGCAGCCTTAAACAGCTGCGCCGGTAATCCATAGGCTCCTGCGGCTTTATTGTTCTTAAGCCGGGCAATTGATGTACTGACCTAGTCTTGTTTAGGAAGGGGGACAATCTACGTCGTCGTCCAAATTGTGATCGATTGTCTCATCGTCATTGGAAATCTCAGGTGCCAGTAGCTCGGACAAATTATCTCTCAATATTGCTAACATGCTCACCACATCTGCGATGATATTTCCGTCCTTGTGTTTAAAGAAGGGGGCCCTAAACAATGTCCATTAGTTCTGTTCTTGACTTTTTGGTAAAATTTTCGGGCTTCGTTCTTCCTTCTGTATGTCTCAATATTCTCAATCTCGCGCTTTTTCCGCTGATGTTTCTTATGCCTAAAGAGACAGTTTACCTCCTTTCTTTTTCTCCTATATTGCTCAGTCGTAGTTCGCGTTGCAATTGACTGAAGCATTGCCATGCGTGCAGCGTTCTTTTCATCATTTGATATGCGACACTCATCATCGTATCATGCGTTGTTGCGAAACGGATTTTCAAACCAAGCACGGTTGTTGCGGCAGTTTTTATAGAGTCGGAAATGGGTTTCCACTGCGCATCAGGATCATCGTCGGGATCCGTCGGATATATATGCAAGAGATTCCTTGAGTAAGCTGTGGCTACCTATGGCAATTGCAGCTTTCCGATGTCCAGTTTCCCCTGCGCCTGGTTTAGTACGATTTTCGCTGTACTTAATCTTGTGCGAACCTTTGCTGCTACCAGGTAGTGCTCAGAATCGATGTTAGCTCCTCTTATCACTTGTACGTCCATTACACTAGATAAGTGCCTTCCATAAATTACCACGTGATCAATTTTGGTCTTCGTTCTCTGATCAGGGGATACCGAAGTAGCCTTGTGGATGTCTTTATGTTGGAATCTTGTACCACGAACGACCATGTTTTTATACCACGAAAAAGTCAATCAGTCTCTTTCTGAGGGCACAAAGCTGCAAAAAATATATGGACATATAATATACAATCCAGAGTATCGATTTCGTATGAACCACGAGCTGTAAGCTCTGTATCCCGACATCGACGAAGTTAAGCGAATTAAAATAATAAGATTCCACTGCCAAGGACATGTTAGTAGAGTAAATAACAAAGAACCTGCGTGAAAGGTATTCGAAGGACCACTCGAAGGAAGCTGAAAAAAGGTAAAAGATCGAACCATTTGCTGAAATATGGTATCTTATACTTGTATGGGAACTAGCATCCCTAATTTGTTTGAGGGTAGTTAACCAAGTAAGTAGTCCAAATCTGGTTTCTCGCCCAATCGTCAAACATTATGGCTCTGCATTTTGGGTTTTAGACGGATCACGTTTGCTTGTGGCTTAAAGTCGCGTTCACAATTTCAGGTATGGAAATATATCCCGGAATTTGCTGAACTAACAGAACTAATTGTTTGAAAAGATGTTGTAGCAAATGAAGTTCGGTTATTGCCAACGAATTGCAGTTGCCAAAACTGAATTGAGATTGTAACAACCGAATTTAAGTCAGCACAAGTGAAATTCAGTTCAAGGAACCTCTAATAGGGTGTGACGAACTCTTACGCGGTGTCACAACCTTAAATTCCGTTGTGACAGCATTTAATGTAGTTGTGACAACCTCTAATTCAGTTGTGATGACATCTAATATTGTAGTGGCAACTTCTAAATTAGGTTATGACTAATTCGGTTATTTTTTCTCCAGGTGTATTTATAACCTCACTCCATAGATAAGACCTTCTCTCGAGAAACAAAGATCCAACTATATCAGACTCTCATATTACCTGTCTTCTTTTATGGCGCAGAATTCTGGGTCATATCAGATGCTGATGAAACATCACTGGGAGTCTTCGGGAGAAAAATTCTCCAAGAAATATAAAGTCCTAAATAGGCAATGGCGAGAATCGACCGCAGATGAACCACGAGCTTAATAATCTCTATCTCCACATAAAATTAGTTATGCAAATCAAAATAAAGCGTTTACGCTGGCTGGGTCAAGTCAGCAGAATGGATCAAAATGAACCGGTGTGAATGGTATTCGAAGACTTTGAGTAGGTTTTCAAATACCTTTCGCACTGGACATCGAAAAATATGACGACCAAGACTTCGCAGGAGAGACAAGGTGGAAAATTGCCTGCGGGAGCTCGGTGTTACCAACTGGAGAAGAAAAACTGAAGATCAATCCGGTTGGAGAACCATGGTATCCTCATATTGTAAGGCCCTTGACCCTTCTGGGTTGTTTAAGGCCACCTAAGCAAGTAAGTAGTTCTAAACGATATCAAATCAAATATTTCTATCAAAACTTATGTTCAACACAGATACCAATTAAAATGGTATTAAATTCACACAATACGAAGATTGATTCGAGCAACATGCAATTTTCCTTGGAAGTGCAAAAACTTACCGCGACACCAAAATTACCAGATGCCCCATATATGTGTAGTCACCATTTGTCGTGTATGTTATCGATTCTGAACATCCCATCTCGATACTACGACGACCGCGTATTAAGTTTCTCAGTACCCAATAGTCACCATGCTGTACCGTCTCCATTTCTAAACGTTCATCGTGACACTTAAGTACTGATTTTAATTTCATTTTCATTAGAGAACTGCTATCATTCAATGCAAGTACTTTTGTCTCAGTCTCTCTCACACTATGGCCGGTTTCAATGATCAAGGCATACAATATAAAAACTATAAGGCAGGAGATCAGGAAAATTATAAAATTTCCGGCTGAAACAGAAGCCATTTTCCGAGGTTTCAATGGTTTATAGCCGACAGGCATTTTTGATTAATTTAGGCACTTTTTTGAAGTTATATATTAAGTATTTTCCGAAAAAGGTTTGATAAATAATTTTGTGTTTTATTTCGTGGCACCGATCATAACAGACTGACTATTTGAACTTACAGTTTTGATATTGCCAGAACATGACAAACATGATTTGACATACAAACAAGTAAAACCAGCGTCAAGTTAAGCACATAAAAAGGTAAATATACAAACTAAGGTAAATATACAAACTTATTTTTAAATATTTATCTAGATGTTTAAACATTATCAGTACAGTTGATAATTAATGATTTTATGTATTGCGTTAATTTAACATAAAAAAACTTGTGCTGTTTTACCGAACCAGTACCAATTCCAGTAGCAAAAATACTGTGTTTTCTACATCCATATCATTGTAAGTCCAACAATTAGTATCTTAAAGGGCCGGGCCAGCCAAAAGCAAATATTGTTATTTCGTTTCCACTTCTGTTTTTACGATCAACTATTCACCTCTCTAAACCTGTGATATACAGTGGTGTTAGACCATAGAGTAAGATATAAAGAGTGTGCATGTGTATTTCAGTTCAACCAAAGTGTCGTCGTTAACATCTATTGGCACGGGTAGGGCAATCTATCAAAGTGAACACATGCAAACAACACACAGCGTTAGCATCACATACGTGGTTGTTGTACAACAATAGTCTCTGCCTGAAAATAAGTATAATGGTATAGATGTAGCGACAGCGAACAAACAACCACGTCGTCGTCGCCAAAGAGTATTGAATAGTATAGAGAACTCATAAAACGAATTGTATGACTCAAAAGCACTGGCGACATCTGGCGAATGATTCAAAATGTATTACTCTCTTTTTGTCATAACTTGGTCCATTGATAATTCTGATGTGAAATATTGATGCCTCTTGAAACATTTATGCTTTTTGTATTGTTTTATGTAATAACATTGTCGGAATGGTGCATTTATATTGAAATATTCTATAAAGAGAATAATAGAGAGAAATAGAGAAATTCAATACTAAGAGTATTGAATAGTATAGAGAAATCATGGAACGTATTGTATGACTCAAAAGCACTGGCGACATCTGGCGAATGATCCAACACGAATTACTCTCATTTTGTCATAACTTGGTCCATTCATAATTCTGATATGAAACATTGATGCCTTTTGAAACATTTATGCTTTTTGTATTGTTTTGTGGTATTGTTGAATGGTGCATTTCCAGCAGGATTGAGAATGAATTATATAATGCGTTATAATAATTACATTATATTAGACATTCCAAAGAATCGAGGAGGTAATGTCATTTGACAAAATTGCACATTGATTCCCCAGTGCATTCCCACATCTGCGAAGATGGAATGTGTTGTTTCAGAGTGTGACGATTCTATTTTTGAAGTATGTCACAATACATCATCTAACGGGATTTTTTTTCTGATGGCTTAACATTGTATTTATAAACCTTGCATTCATGGACATGTTTCTATTAGAATCGCGTAAATAAATCAGTTTGTGTTGCAACGTTTAGAGGTGAAGATAGATAAATAGTTTATTTAAATTAGTTTATTGAATCCATGTTTATTTAATCCATGTATATATATCGGGGGAATGCATTATATAACAAATTCTAAATTCATTAACAAAAGAATTCATTATAAATAATGCATTATAGAATTCATTCCTGAGAACATGTTAAATAATGCATTAAAAAGAACGAATTATATAATGCATTCTCTGGACACATTAAAATAATGCACTCTTTTCCTAGGACATCACTGTGTTAAGAATACTGCATTCTGAAGTCAACGTTTTATACACGCTATATATTACATACTCGATTCCTATTCATTCTCTTTTCCTGCTGGGTTTATATTGAAATATTCTATAAAGAGAATAAGACTCGATTATGCTCTTCTACTCATACTCTCTACATGAGAGCGGAAAAAGAGTGCAATAAGTTCTCTATACTATTCAATACTTTTTGTCGTCGCTCTGTTTATGACAAAACAAAAACAATTATTTCAGCGAGTCAGTGCCGTACCCAGGATTTTATATCGGGGGAGGGCCCAGCTTCATATTTAGGTTGAAAAATAGCACTAAATTCAAAAATCACCTATAAAATAAATAATTTAGGGGGGAGCATTCGTTACAGGAACATGATAGCGAAGTTCTTGTGGTCTCATCTGAACGGCATGGATCTGGACATGTGGTTTCAGCAAGACGGGGCCACCTGTCACACCGTGCATGAGACAATCGATTTATTGCAGCATCGATTTCCAGAACAAATTATCTCAAGAAATTTTTATGTCAACTGGCCACCAAGATCATGCAATATAACGCCATGCGATTTCTTTCTTTGGGGTTTTGTGAAATCTCGGGATTATGTGAATGAACCAGAAACGATTCTCAAACTCAAATCCGAGATCCAACGCGTCACCGGTGAGATACAGCCACATCTCTGTGAAAAAGTCATGTAAAATTTCATTAAAAATGTGTAATGGCCTGTCATCAGATATTTTATTCCATAGTTAATCAGAACATGTCTTCTTTACAATCCAATAAAAGATCACAACTATCTCAAAAAATACGTGTTTTTATTTGAAAATGAAAAAGTTCATTCTTAATAAATATATCGTCCCCTAAAATGCCCAAAGACGTAACCCTCATTTTCAAAAATTTACAGGAGAAGCAAAAAACCTTATAAAATCCAAAGTATTTCAGTTTTAAACGCGCTCATTCCACAGCTTACCTTAGGAACTTGGAAGTCTACTATTTTGCACATATATATTTTAGCGTGGAGTATTATATTCAATCAAAAAACAGTTTTCATTTTTTGAGGGTTACGCCTTTGGGCATTTCATGTGACGACATGTATCTTGAGTCAAACGATGTTTCAGTTTGAAAGAGGTTTCTGACCAATTACCTGTTGTGACACAAAGTTAAATGATGTTACAGACGCAAGTTTTACCCATTTCAATAAATAAGATTGTTAAAGATTTATATGGGCTTTCTAGAAAGAGAATTTAATAACTACACGCTGAAAAATAACAGCCCCAGCAACATATTGCAGGAACATGTTTGCAAGCATTGTTTTTGTGAATTGAAGATCTGATGCTTTTTTTTAGTGTCTGTCACGTTTTTGTTTTCGTCAATTTTCAACAAACAAAGCCACATTTGGGTCACAAATACATACATATATTATAATCTATTGATCATACATGCTACATTGAATAGCAAACACATTGTGCTTGGACACAAATATAGTATATTTGCAACAAGCTACAAACACGTTATATTTGCACCCAAACAACAAAAAAAAGACAAATATTTCAGCGTGTATAGAAGAGTAATCACTTCAAATTGTACCCACACTTCCACTCTTGCCTAAGTTGAAGAAACCTCTTAAATCAAACGTGAAATCGTGATGAAAAATACGACTCTACCACTGAGTCAGTACCTTGGACAAAAAAAAATTAAACCCTTTTTGTGAATAATAAAAAGATAATAATATTTATTTTTCGAATTAAATTCTGTATTATATTTTCGTTTAGTTTAGAACTTGCAATCTCGTGAACAAGCTTAAAAATAAATTATAAAAATTATATACTTAATTTTTATATTTAATTATAAAATATATTGCCTTATTAACAACTTTAACCCTAAAATTGGTTATGGTGTGATATATTTTTTTTATTTAGCAATTTAATAATAATCTACTTAAAAATTATTAATTTTTTTATAATTAATACTAATGTAGTTCATAAGATTTTTTCAAATTTACAAACAAATCTTTTAGAAAACGTATAAAATGTCCTTTTTTAATTATAATTTGTTAAATAATCGTTAAAATACTACATGGATTTGAATACGATTTTCACAACTTTATATTTGAAATTAATACTTGTTATTTTTATATTTTTACAAACGTAAGCACTAACTTATATATATTTAGTTTGGGCCTTATATCCGTTCTTGAAATGAACGTAAATATTTACAATAACTCGCCAAAATAAAATAAAATATTTGTAATTTCTGGAGAGTGATTTTCAATCGAAATGTAAATGACCAAGATTAGCATTTGCACCGCTAACCAAGATTAGCGCCTTTCGATGGTTATACGGTATTTACACCGACCAAGATTTGCGCATTTCGAAGGTTAACTCCGTTAACCCACGCTAACCCAGAAAATTACTCATACAATTTTAGTCTGTAGAAACTGAATTTTAATTTTTAACCTCATTTTAAACTGGTGTACATTTTGATGCAACACTGTTTCATGGTACAATAATATGTTCATGGTAAAGTCGTCAGAACAGCTGTTTTCATTTTTTCATGAGGTTCTTCGCTTGGGCTGTCACACTCACATGTATTTTGTTTTTGTACTCTTTTGCATTCTTGTGTTGTTGGTATGTATTTGTGTAGAGTTTGACAGCTGAAGCGAATATAACAAAAACAAAATGCCTGTTGTTGCTGCCTACAACAACAACAACGCGCGCTGCTATTACCATGAAGATATTATTGTACCATGCACTTTCAAACACATTCCAAATTTGTACAAAACTGACAAAACCAATAGCAAACTAAATTTTTTTGTTGTGCCGCCGTCTCCGATTTTTTCTCGGCGCAGAGTTTGTCTAAGCACGGAGTTGCCAACTGAAACAATTGGGTGGTGTAAACGGCAAAGATTAGAGAACAAGGTTATCGCTAACCTGTTCGCGATAAACGGCGGTGTAAATGCGTTATTAACTCCGTTAACCCACGATAACCTAGAAGATTACCCATACAATTTGAATCTGTAAAAACTCAGGTTTAATTGTTAACCTCGTCTTAAACTAGTGTACAATTTTATGCAACTGTGCTAACTACTAATAAAATGCAACCATAATATAAGCATTTACAAAAAATCAACTGGTTGACAGACGGAAGCCGAACGAAAATTTTACGATGCGTCGCCGCCAGCAAAATTAGTTTGTAGCTCACGCCACCGCACAGTGGTTCAAAGTTCACATTTAACGCGAATTTATTCAAATCTCCTAAGTCTGTCCTAAACACACTATTGCAGTAGTTAGTTCATATATTGATATTTCATAATAAAAAGAAACCCGCGTTACCCCAACATTTTATATTTAATTTTTTTCAGAAAATTATGCTGGAATATCATACTTCGAGTTATTTCAAGAATGGTTTAAGTTCAAAAATTTAACTAGAGTTGGAATTGGTCCACGGCTCTTATGCAGGCGAATTTTATTAGTATTCAGGTATAAAAATTCTCTAATAATGCGAATGTTTGCCATTTGATGAATTACAGCACCACCAGTATGCAATTCAACGACAGTAATTCGATTTATGTGCCGAATGTTGTGTTGTAACGATTGTTTGGGACATAAATCAGGCAAATGAACTCCGATTAGTATAAAAAATACTAAAATGCGAAATAGAATTTTATCACCTTGTTAGCTGCGTCCATTCTTTTTTAAAGTTGTTGTGGAAAAAATAGTTATTCACATTTAGGCACTAAAAATTCGGCATCTTTTTCATTAAATTAGCACGATATTGTGTGCGTTCGATCGGGCGGTGGCTAAAGTTACCCTCTGAAATTGGGGAACAGATTAGCCGCTCCAACTGTGTATCACGTTAATTGGATGCTTTTGAAGCAAAGAAGTTGTGTTGGCCCAAATCCAAATTATTTTAAAATTTTTTAAAATAATTTGTACTACTGAACAGTAATTGGTATATACTAAACTTAGTCACTCTATCAGAGCAAAGTTCTCACTCTTTATAACAAAGAAAAATTGAAAGCAATATCTCGAAAACTGAATGAGATACAGGTCACGAAACTCAAAAAAAAATTAAAAAATTTTCGATTTTCAAAATTCAAAAATATCAAACATCTATATTGCGACAAAATTTAAATTTTGTGTACGCATTATGAACAATTATGTGAAAATATGCTAAAAACATAAAAAGAAGAAATCAATATTTATGTTTTTTTCGAAATCGAAAAAAGCAAATAGTAAGCAACTTTAGAAATTTTTCTGAAATATCTGAAATATATCCCACTGTGCGATTTCCAATGTTGATGTGTCACAACTTGTCTACAATCGCTTTTTCACAGAACTTGAAAAGTTTTACTAGATCAAAAGATATTGAATTTTTGCGCATGGAAATTGATTCTGAACCACTGTGTGCCGCCAACATAATTGCCACTCATCGTTTTAAAATGTGTGCCGATTTTACCGACTGATCCAATTTTAAAGGTTCATTTGCTTCAAAAATATCCCAAATTTGTACAAAACTGGCAAAACCAACAGCCGCCGATTTATTTTTTCTGTTGTGCTGTCGTCTTCGATTATTTGGTATCGGCAGAGAGTTGCTCTAAATTGGTCTAAGCACAAAGTTGCCAACTGAAATGTTAATTTATGCCCCTAATACGGTTCTCAACTTTTGTGAGAATTTGGTCGTTATCGATGAATTGGCATTGCCGTTCTCAACTCAACAGTCGACTCAACTCAGCTGAACAACAGCTGATTTTTTGGTTGTGTTCACTTACTTTTGTCGTATTGCCGTTGGCAACTCTGTGCCAGTTTGGTCGACAAATGCGTTAAATTTACACCACTGTTTGAGAGCAGTTTAAATAGTTTCGGACCACCGTCCAGAACATCAATGAATGGCAACGTGTATGTGCAAATAGTACATACCGTGCACTGGGCAATTCAAGAGGGTTGGATGCATCACGAATATATCTTCTTAAATGCAACACATATGTGTATATTCACGTCCTCGACTCCATCTTCATAAAACAAATCTATGCTACTTATATCCATTTCGATTTTGCAAGCACAACACAATTGTTAGCTTCTTTTATTTTCACATAAATCAGCTGCTTTTACTTGTCAAAATTGATATTTCGAGCTGGTAACACCATAAAAATTGCAACCAAAAACAGTTGTGAACCACAATACAAAAGATAAGTTTGGTCGTGTTGAAGTTGGGTCGTCTCTAGGTCGACCAAACTAAGTTGAGTGGTGAACGATAATAGGGGCATTAATCTCAAATTGATTAGATTAGATTTGATTAGATTAGATTTGATTAGATTAGATTGATTAGATTAGAGAACAAGTTTAACCTGGACGCGATAAACTGAGGACTAAATGCGACATTCCGGGATTATGTGGGGATTTTAGTTATAACACGAATTTCATAATGCAACGTTAATTTGAATAATAAGTTCAGCTGCCATATTCTGCCTCTTTGAGCGTCTTCAAACAATATACAAATACTTATGATGATACGGTAGGACATATCATCAGTAACTATGCCAATAAGAATTCAAAACCAGTACAGAAAATTCAGTCGGGTGAACCGACTTAAAACATATCCTCACCCTTAGTCATCCATTCGGTGCAAGTTCCATTGAAAAAGTTGTATATATTTTGACCTCCTTCAGTTATCCGAATGAGCGTTGTAAATTAATCTACATATTGACAGCTAAAATGCAAAAGATCGTAATTACAATTTTCATTTAGTTCAAAGGAGTTGAAAAAAAATTATAAAAAAAATACAAAAAATTCAGTTTGACAGTATATTTTCGAATCTTACAAATGGTAAGACTTTACTTTATTAGCAAAGATTTGAAAATTTGAATTGAAAAATTAATTCCTCGCCCTTTTACGAGGATTGTTTCTTCTCTTGGAAATAGAAATTACAATTGTAGTTACGTGGTTTTGCATTTCTGCTAACGATATATTCAATAGCAGATTGACCTTGTCCAAAATATTATCCAATTCCCAAATTTAAAATAACACGTGACTACCGCCCAATTTTCCGACCAACATTTGTATGGGAGTTACGAAAATGGGCGTGGCAAAGTAGTAAGTTTTTACTGCACGGTAGGTTTTGATCAAATATAGGCTAGTAGCAAATATCATTAAGAGCGGTTTTGGTTTAAAGGATATATCGTGTCGATCAACCGGAAACCGATGTCGGTGCAGTGGCTTGTGTGCTCCGCTCTTACCACCTTAAATTTTCTTTGGACGACGGCCACCTCGCGTAGTGATGACGATACTATCGAGCACTTAGAGATGAAAAAGCTTCTCAAAATACTGTTCGGAACCGGTGTAAAACTGTAGCTCCCTATCGGTGGGTGTAAAACTAAAAAACGCACAGCTCACTGGTTGTGATGTAATGGGAAACGGTACGGTTTTAACCGGAAACCCACAAATATCAGTATAGTATTGGAGATGATGCAATGAGTAGTGTGCGCGCCTCTTGTACTTGAGATCCTGAGTTCGATCCCTGCTCTGACCACCTTAAAATTTCTTTCGACGGCGGTCACCTCGCATAGTGACGGCGACACTATCGAGTATTCAGCCATGAAAATGTTTCTCAAAAATACCGTTCGGAACCGGTGTAAAACTATAGGTCCCAATCAGTCAGTATAAAACTAGAAAGCGCACAGCTCACTGGTTGTGAGAAGCTCTCCTCGATTCCTTCATGGGATGTAATGAGAAACCATGTTTGTTTTTATTGGAGGTGAAATAGTGGGAGTGGCAAAGGTGTCAATTGTTAGGTACAAAGCATATTTTGGCAAAACACTGTCCAGTGCCAAATTTCATTATTATCGGTTGTGGTTTATGTCAGATATCACATTAATCAACCGGACAGTCGCCCATTTTTTGCATGGGAGTTACACAAATGGGTTTGCCAAAGTTGTCCATTTTTAATTCCAAAATAGCTTTTAACAAACCACTGCCCAGTATCAAATTTCATTAAGAACGGTTGTGATTTACGGGACATATCGTGTTGACCAACCCGACTTCCACCCAACTTTGGTATTGGAGGTAAAAAATGGGCATGGCATTTGTAGTTACAAGATAGTTTTTGATAAACCATTGCCCAAAACCAAATTTTATTAACATCGGTTGTAATTCACGGGAGATACCGCAGCAATCAATAGGACAGTCGCCCATTTTTAGTATGGGAGGTACCAGATTGGGTGTGGCAAAATCATCTATTTTTCACACCAGAATGGCTTTTTTACTAAATATTGCCTAATACTAAATTGCACTAAGGTTGGTTGTACGTCACGGGAGTTATCTTGTCGTGCAACCAGCCGGCCCCCACAACCTTTGTGTGGGAGGTACCAAAATGTGTGTGGCAAAATCACCTTGTAAAATTAAGCCTAATACTTAATTTCATTGAGATCGGAAATGTTTTACGCTGGTGCAATGGCTACTGAGCGCGCCTCTCGTACATGAGATCCTGGGTTCGATCCCAACTCTGAACACCTTAAATTTCTTTCAGCGGCAATCACCTCGCATAGTCACGGCGACACTATCGAGTGTTTAGCCGTGAAAAAGCTTCTCAAAATACCGTTCGGAGCCAGTGTAAAACTGTAGGTCCCAATCAGTGAGTCTAAAATTAAAAAGCGCACAGCTCACTAACGGAATACCATTTATTTGAACTGGACGGCACCCATCTTTTGTATGGGAGGTACCAGAAGGGTCGAGGTCACAATGCCTATTTTCAATGCCAAACTAAATTTGGGCAAATATAGTCACGGACAAAATTTCATTGTGATCGGTAAAAAATTAGGGCAGTTATCGTATTGCCCTAGCAGACAGATAGTCTGACAGACATGGCACAATCGCCATAAAAAGTCCTAAAACGAAAAATTTCGTCCAAAGATACTAAGAGTTTAATATGACTCTTCTATGCGTTACATTTTTTCCGCATTAAGTGATATAAAAAGGTAAATGTCTTGAGAGGCAATTCAAGATGTCTTGTGTAGATGCATAGATAAATAAAAAACCATAGATGGTGAAAGATAAGTGGTGGATTTTAAAGTAAAGGGGCATTTTCTAGATGGCGCTGGAGTGGTGGATATGGACAAATTTCCCTGGAAACAAAAACTATTGAAAAAACTATATAACCATGCTTTTTTGGCTCTTGTATTGTCAATAAATATCAAACCCGATATGCTTTTCCATTATTTATATTCTATTTTTAAATTTAAACAACAGAATCGAAATAAAAATGATGTTTGAGTGATTTTTGTCGTATACGAGTGAAAAATGGTCGCACGGAAACAGCCTTTGCCCTCTGGTGAAAATGGTGATTATGCAAATGAATCATGTATGGTTTTTATTTATCTATGGCTGTTGTCTTGTAACTACCCAGCAATATTTATACCCTCACCCATAGGGATGGGGATATAATATATCATTTTTATATTATATCATTATATCAATTTATATTATATCATTTTTAGAATCTGTTGTTGACATCACTCGTTGCAGAACAACTTATGTGTGCGGGAAAAAAGTTGGGTCAGTCACCTCCTAGATTTAAAGATAGCAACAATAACTCCAGAACCAAAAAAAATTAATGTTGTACCGTGTACCCCAAATACCGCCCCTTTAGTTTTTTTGCGCTGTGTCGTCATTTGAAGTCCGATCTGAAAAAAATTTACAGTTGTTGTTGTTTTTACAAAGGCTACATTCATTCCCCCCATATACAATAATTCACTGCGACGTTGAATTCGACTAATGATTCTTCTATCTCGTTTTTTACCCCCTTAAGCAGGTATTTTTTTTGTAACACAAGTAAAGGCATTTCAAAATCATGAAACTTTTGTCTTTAAAGTATCCAGTTTTATACGTAAACCGGGGGGTTTACGGGGGTTTCAAAATATCAAAAAGTACCAGAGGTTTCAAATATTGACTTGATACTGTTGGCAACAAATTACAAACAGCTGATATGCTATGCCAGAAATATGTTCGCTAGTTGTTTTATTGTTCGTTTACTTATACACGTAATGTTTTCCATGGCTCAACGCGCGGCTGAAAAATCAAAGTGCCTGGTTTCGACTTGTGATCGGGGAAAATTTGGTAATCGAAAAATTAATAATGTATATAAATGAAACGACTTATGGAAATTCATTTCAGGTGAATACGAATACATTACATTTCGTAAATCTTCTTCACATTTAAATGTAGATGTCGCTCAAGGAGAAACTTTTGTTGTTCATTTTTTAAAAATTTCAAAGTAATGCGAACAAATTTCATTACGAAAGTATTTAAAGCACTAATACAAATTTAGAAAAAAAAATAGTTTCAACTCAGCTGGGAATCGAACTCCAATTTTCTCCTATTTTCTTGTCGGGCATGCTACCATCGTGCCAACTAATATATTTGGGCTGTTTTTTATTCCATTAACCTATTGCCGTTTTACGACTTAAAAAAAAACGATCCACACTTAATACTACGAAATGTGGCAACATTTGCTGTAATGGGTGAAAAAAATATGCGATACGGCAACACGTTTGTAGCCAGTGCCAACAAATACATGGTAGCAGCAAGTCTTCTTGTAGTGTAAGCAGCAACAACAGACATTTTGTTATTGTTCATTCGTTTCAGTTGTCAGACTCTACACAAATATATACCAATAATACAAGAACACATAAAAGTACGAAAACAAAATAAATAAATAAATAAATTACATGGAAAAAGTTGAATCTCCTGTTTAAACGACTATACCTGATACATAATTCAGCCAAAATCAATATGTATAACATTTACCGCGCGTTGTTGTGAAAAATTTAATTCCAATTTTATTTTCACTCGAAAACACAAATCGATCTTTCAAATTTAGCGATATAAAAATATACGCACTTTTCCATTAAATAAAATAATTTTTATTTAAATTAAATTACCATGTGTAAGCCATTTTTAAAATTTCTGTTTTTGAGTCTCTCCTTCTTGATAACGTTTTCATTCACAAGAAATGATAACAAAATTTATCTGATATTTTTTTGTTGGAATTTTTGAAATTGAACATTAAGTGGGAAATTTAAATGACGCTTAATATTGATTAGCTAAGCCCGTACTAATAAAGCTTTAATTAACTTTATCGGGGTAAAAAAAAATAGTATGTAGTTTTGCTTACAAGAACCTGGAGTGGTTTTGGGAGGACAAACTCGAATACTTTGGAAACTTTTGCTCGTGTTCTAGACAATGAAAGTTGATTTGAGTTCCACAATCTTGTAGTTTCAAGTCGAAAGAAAACATAACATTTTTCAAAACTCTTCAGTACAAATTTTGGTGTCTCCATTTCGTATATGCTGTCATTTGCGAACAAACATTGGCGAACGAAAATTGCGACTTAGAGGATCCCAATTTGAGTCGAATGTGAGTGACTGATTTTCGTTCGAAATCGAAGACCAGACAATTAAAGTAGAACATATTGTTTTACAGTGTAATACGTTTCACAACTGATTCTTTGCAATCGAATATTTTACTGGGTAATAGAACTTTTCCGAGTCATAGAAAAATCTTTAGAAAAAAGTGATCATTTTGAAGGGTAGATAATACTGCTCTTTTCAAAAGGTTTTTGAGAACATTTTATGAGTCTTGTAAACAAATTAAATGTTACTGTTAAGATAGCAAGCACCTGAAGCTTAATCGATCGATTTAAAGACCTTTACTAGATACTTCTGTCCAAAACTTGGCATAACATTGACTAACTAGTACAATTTATTTAATTTCTTAGTGCCCCCAAGAAGAGCTAGATGAGATCTTGTCAAAATCAGAGAGCTGTTACTCTATTATTTTTACATTTAGGTTTATAAAATCATTCCGAAACGTTATGCTTTGAAAACAACGGATTATTTTTTCTAACCAATTTAGCATTCCTTTAAGGACAGCAATCCTTTGTCACTATCTAAACCTTACAGTTTTTATTTTGCCCATATAATATTTTATATTCAGGTACAATTTTGTATGCAATCACTCTATTCATAGGCTGCACATAACGCAAACGCTCCGATTTCGGATCAAATCTCTTAACTCCCGGTGAGTGGACCAAAAATGCTAAATTCAAGATATGATATTCATAGTCCAACAAACACATGGCATAATTTTGAATACGTTTATTGGATTGACCCTCCCATGTGACACGTTCATCAAATTCAGGTTCATTGTTGTCACTCACATAGAAAGGCTCCCAAGCAATAAATTTGTTATGTCTCTTCCCCACCGCAAACACTTCCAATTCCTTGGTCGTATTTGCCTTAATCCATTTATCTTGATCGGGCACTACATGACAATCCTTGCACACATACATATGAAATGGTATTGCCATTTTTGTTTTCAGCATTGCCACCAGCTGTTTTTTAGTATCTGGTAAGGTGGCATTACTTTGTAGTTCAAAAACGGGCAAGGGGAAAACACGTGGCGTTCCGTCTGACAATACTAAACTAATATTATTCACAGCCATCGTAAGGAATTGATTGATAAATCCTAAATTGGGATAAAGTTCTATATCACAGGCAAATATGAAATAGGTATTGGCTGACTTTCGGGCGATGTTGCGTCCTACATTAATGGGATATGTGAGATTTTTGATTGTTTTATACATATCGGCTCGCTGAACATCTTCATAGGGTGCCAGTAGGAGTTGACAGTCGTATGGCCATTCAAGAGCCTCTTCTTCTGTACGTGGTACACGATGTTTGGGCATATGATCGTTGGGGAAATATATGTGAAAAGTAACATAGTCACGTATCAGCTGACTTGAAGGCAAGCAATGACGCGCGTAAAGTATAGAATCCATGGTGGCATTAAAATCAAAGCCGGGTGCGAATATGGCGAAGCTAATGGGACCCATCCAACTGAAAGTAGAAGAAGAAAGACTAAGTTAACAAAATATATAAAACTTACAAGACAGTGTAGAATTGTTAAAAAGAAAAGTCATACAGTTGAAAATTTTCAAGCTGTGGAAATTTATTACCTACTGCACGATCACATACATTTGGGCTAAATCGTTTCTCAAGTAACTTAACATGAAGAAGGATTATTATAGGAGTTAGGGTCATTATCACAATATCCAGTTCCAGCTAACTATCAGTTATAATTTTTAAATTCCATACAAACTGACAGCAAAAACTTTTAATTAGATTTAACTGTATGATAATTGGATATGGTGATAATGAGAGTTAATTTGGTTGATTACAGTAGTTTACAGTCATTTTGTCCTAAAGCTATGAACAAATTCTTCACTGTATTTTGACCTTCTAAACTCGAAAAACCAATAAAAAACAATTTCGTACATGGATACAATGTGTTCTTATAATATTACATTTCGTCGATTGTAGTTCCACTATCTTGACTATATTAAGCAGTAGAAATATCCGATCGAACCCAATTTAGTCGCAGTTTCAAGATAACTATTTGGGTAACTAATGTTTTGCACATAGTTTTCAAATCGGTACAGTAGTTTAAGTAAAGTGGGCAAAAATTTAGAAAAAACATTATTTTTTAAGGAAATTTTTTTCCGATTACGAAAAGATCACAAAAATTAAGGAGAGAAAAAATGTAGAAATTGTTTTTAATTTTTGGCCCATATAGCTTGTACGTTAATGAAGAGAAAAAATCATATTTGAAGAAAATGCATGGATAAATATAAAAGTTATGAACCACTATATATATATACACGCTGAAAAATCACATGAGGGATACCACGTTGTAACGAAGTTTCTTTCGCTATATATTATGTACTAGTTAGTTCCAACATGCCTAAGGCGACCGTTGAAAAATACGATAATTTAAATGGATATTTAAGAGAAATACTTTTTGTAAAATGATGAACTTTTTTTAAGAAAAATTTTTTTTTATAGAATGTATTTTTTTAAAAAAGTATATTTTTAGGTCCTTTTTGTAAGAATATGTATTATATTTTCCCGAAAAGGTCGTTTCTTTAATGAGAAATAAAAAGTAATTTCTGTAAGAAAAAGCCTAAGAGTATGATTTTTTTACAAAGAAGTAGTTTTTTTAAGAACAGCTACTTTTTAAAGAAGTGGTACTCTTCTTAGGAAAAGAAAAGGTTATTTTTTAAGAAAATGTACTTATTTGCAGAAGGCTACTAATCTCAAGAAAATAAAAAAGAATGAAAGAAGAATATTTTATTTTTAAGAAAATGTACTTTTAAGAAAAGGAATTTTTGTAAGAAAATGTATTTTTGTAAGAAAATCTATTTTTGAAGAAAAGATATTTTATTTAAGAAATTGGATTTTATTTTTAAATTGGTCCTTTTTACAAGAATAGGTAGATTTTTAAGAGTAGGTACTTAACTCAAGAAAAGTAATTTTGTTTCACAAAAATGTATTCTTTAGTACTCTCTAGTTTTTCTACAAAAGGCAATTTGTTGTAAGAAAATTTACCTTTTTTAGAAAAGCTACTTATTTAAAAAAAATACTTTCTTTAATAAAATGTACTTTCATAGAGTAAATCTTAATAGAGAAAATATTTGGCTCATATGACGTTTCCTTTCACACTCTTCGTGATGCGGTCGGTGTGATAGAGAAATGTTTGACGAAAAGTGACATACACCAGGTGGAATTACAATAACTTCTTGCTTTAATTTTTCATGTCGTTTTGGTGAAAACCTGTGAAATTTAAATGTGTTTTACACTTTTTTATTGACTGTTATTAGGCGTGTTTTCGTTAAAAGTTAGCGGCTATCGCTTGCTTGCTACTAACCAAAACGCCAAACTAGCGATAATTTGTTATAATATATAATCGTCCTGCTCTAGTGCATGGTTTTTAGTTATTCTGGAAAATGTGTATATTCTTGTCCTTGTCATTGGCTCACAATGACGATATTCAACAATGTTTTTCTGATTTTTTCATACTTGTAACTTTCTGCCTTTTTGAACCGGAAAGACATAAGATCGTCTTGCTCTAATGCATAGTTTGTAGCTATTCTTGCAAATGTTTACATTCTTTTCCTTAATGATAACGATATCCAACACAGTTTTTCGGATTTTTTTCAGACTGGTAACTTTATGCCAGCTTAGAACTGAAATGGAAGCGGTAACTTCAAGTGCCGCTTAATATCACTTAGCTCTCCATACAAAATAAGTGATAATCTAAGCAAGCAGTGTAACCAAAACACGCCAATTGTTAGAATACATTTGTGTGGTATTTAACACAATAATTTTAACACACAAAACGAAATACCGTACTTATTATTTTGTTCGTTGTTTTAAACCATTGCCCCTATCTGGTATTAGTAAAGCAATTCTTTTCAACATCCAACGTAAATATCACACCAGGCCAAATGTCATCAATTTTGGGGAGAACTACTGTGTATACTATAAGTATCAGTCTATGGGTACTTTCTGTAAGAAAATTAACTTTTTTAAGCAATGGTACTTCTTTAAGATAAGGTATTTTTTTAAGAAAATGTACTTTGTTTAAGAATATGAATAGGTATTTTTTTTTTTTTGAGAAAATTTACTTTATTTAGGAAAAGGCACTTTTATTTAAGAAAATTTTCTTTTTTAAAGCTCTTTCACTTTGACTTTTCTAAATTTACTTTTTATCGGGTTCAAAACTACAATATATACAAAATATTGGTTACAGACTCCAGCTAGAAAACTTTCTATTAAACAAGAAATTTCCCAAAATATGTATGTGAGACATTTAGTTAGTTTCTTCCTCTATGCTCCAATCCGTTAGTCTAGACACAAACCAAAGCAAAAGTAAACAATATAGTTGATAATACTGGGTTGTACCATAATAGTGTTAAAACAAAATTTGTATAATTTTTTTTCATTTAGCCCCCATCCCGCAACGTGCGATAAGGAACTTCGTTTCAAAATCAGTTTTTTTTTCTTGTTCGGATGTTAAAAACTTGTCGCAAATACAGTATACTTTTGTTCAAACGCAACGCCTTTGCTATTCAATATTACATGTTGGAGACACAATAATTAAAACGTTATAATATTTGTGTTAGTGATCCAAATATATCTGTCTTTGTGATACAAATACAGCTGTGTTTGTTGCAGTATTTATGCTCTCTCGAGAGCAAGAGAATAAAAGAGGGACAAAGCAAGATTATTTACAGTCTAATTTTGGAAGTGTGTAACTGTATTTTTGCACTATTCTTTCTGTCAGTGATTTATAAATATTCCTGAATGTGTGTGTAAATTGCAGACGCAGTGAGTGTTTCTTATTTTGGGTAATGTATTGCATTTTAGTTTGAAGCATTCACTTGTCAATGGTTCATGGGACAGGGGATATCAAAATCGCTTGGTCGATTAAGTCAGTAAGCTGTGAATGAAAGTTATATTAGTAGAAAAGATTTCTGATCAGTTCAAAAAGAATAAAGGCTCGGACGGTTAAATGGCTTGTCATGTTGCTTTGGTTTTTGTGTATGGCTTTCGTTTTTATGTGTGCTAGTGAGAAACGATTTTGGGGAAAGAAACTGAAAAGAGCATCAATGTCATGCAAAGTAATTATATGCCAATTATATTTTGTAGTTTAATTTGAATTACCTTTCGAAATGCAAATTCTAAACTAAAAAAAATGTCAATACCATTGACAATTGTACTAATTTTCAAAGCATTTTCTTCATATCTGGCACTTTTGGTTTTCGAATATTTTATACAGTACACAGAAGAAAAACACGACTGTAAAATTTAACAAAAAAATTGGTACGCGAAAAATCTCAGCACTCAATCACATTTTCCATTAATATACTGACAAATTACTCAAATATTGAAATGAAAATCGATAAATGGTACCAACAAAAAAATTTGTAAGAAATACCCCAATATTTAACGAAGCAAATACGATACGAACAACCAAATAACTTCAGTTACAGATAAGTTTGTACTGGCAGTCGGTGGCGTAACGGGCTAGACGCTGCCCGAAACGACGCTGTGTCACAAACATCGAAACCATCTTCAAGTGGACGTGAATTCGAATCCTACCCCGGCTGTTTAATTTTTTTTTTAAATAAACAAAATTTCTAAAAATACTTCGGATCGAAGACAAAACGAAAACTGAGATACAATTTAGTTTGTTAAATATGTCAAATTCTACATCGACTAAAAACGAAAAAATTTTTGAT
This sequence comes from Phaonia tiefii, assembly GCA_963931995.1. Classification (NCBI taxonomy): domain Eukaryota; kingdom Metazoa; phylum Arthropoda; class Insecta; order Diptera; family Muscidae; genus Phaonia; species Phaonia tiefii. Next base: position 31,491,509 of record OZ008368.1, read on the forward strand.
AAATAACGTACAAATATTTTCGTAGATGGGAGAAATTTTGCATCGATTGAAAAATAATATTTTTTCAATAAACAACCTACCAATATGGTAGCTGATATGTGATTTTTTTTAACACAGGATTTTCAATTAATATTTTGTTTGAATTTTCGAATTTTTTAATTGAATTGAAAAATTATTTTTTTCTGTGTACAGGTTTATGAATTTGAAAGTACTATGAGGCAATACCTATCAAAGCCACAAACCTCTACACATAAAATACTTTACAAAGAGAATTGCCAGCAGTCAAACAATTAAAAGTATTCAAATATTTCATTACAATTGGCATCCGATGTCAAACCTGCATTTTCATTGTCTGAGCAAATGCAAATTCAAAATTTTTTAATTGTCATTGCGAAAAAGGGTAATTCTTTTGCATTTGCATTAGATACAGTAATGCAAATTAAAATCCAATGCGAATTAAACAAACCCATGTATGATCAACTTTAAGCCCTCTGACAGCCTGAGCCTTTACTGAGAAAATCCGAGCAGCGGAGCATTTGTGAAATTGAATTTCAAAAAACATAAGTATTTATACCGCACTTGGTTTGTATGTATAAAAAAACAGGAATGTTTCCACATAAGTATATGGATGTTTGGGATGAAACACGCATATTTGTTCAAGGAAAAGCATACCTGTTTGCCAGTAAACATTCCCTTGTTTGCATTTAAATACAAGTGAGCTTAGGGCTTGCAAACATATGAATGTTTGGAGTTTGTTCCAAACATATACATGGTTCTTGCAGAATGTGTTTGGAAAAATATGATACACACCCGCTTTTCAACGTGCAACGACAATTTCAACTCTTTCCGGTTTCTGTATTTTTTTCTTTATTATAGCGGGTTCATTTGTTTTATTGATTTCATTCGTTGAGAGTATCGTATTACGGCCTCCTTAAAAATATACTACAATTTTTATTTACCAGATATAAATCTATTTGTTTGTTATTCTATCGCTAGCTCCTTGTTCGTAAATTAACCAATTATTTGTATGATAAGATATACTTTGGTCAATCTACAAACCAAAACTTACCAAACATTATACCAACTTTTTTTCGATAACGCCATTCTACTTTGAAACAGTCTTCCAACTCATATAAGACGTATTAGTAATGCAAGCAATTTTACAAAATCTTTTCTTGATCTAATCAAAAATCAAGTACAATTATAATCTTATTCATATTTCCTCTAACCCTCTCTACATTTCCTACTCCTTTTCTTCTATTATACCAGATAATCATATGTGATAAGTAAATTTATTTGAGTTTTCAAATTAATCATTGTTGTATATCTGGTAAATACATTAGGCTCATACATGGGGCAAATTAATTATATGAGAATTATACTTTGTAGTTTAATTTGAATTACCTCTACAAATTCAAATTCAAAAAAAATTGCACCCCAGTGACAACTGTACTTATTTTCAAAGCATTTCCTTCATATCTGGCAGTTTTGGTTTTCAAATGTTTAATACAGTACAGGTTTATGAATTTGAAAGTACTACGAGGCAACGTCGATCGAAGACACAAACCACAAATTTGCCAGCAGTAAACAAACTCAAAATAATTAAAAACATACCCATATTCTATACAATTGTCATCGGATTCCACATCCTGCATTTCCACTGCCTGAGCAAATGGAAATTAAACATTTTGTAATTGGCATTGCGAACAATGGTAATTCTTTTGCATATGCATTAGATAAAGTAATGCACATTAACATCCAATGTAAATTAAAAGTTTAAACACTGATCTCTACACAGAAAAAAAACAACAACAAAATTAGTATGTGAACAATCTCAGTACTCAATTGCATTTTCCATTGATATACTGACAAATTACTCAAATATTGAAATGAAAATCGTTAAATGGTACCAACAAAAAAATTCATTAAGAAACACCCCAATATTTAACGAGGTAAATACGATACGAACAACCAAATAACTTCAGTTAGAGATAAGTTTGTACAGGCAGTCGGTGGTGTAACGGGCTAGACGCTGCCCGAAACAACGCTGTGTCACAAGTAGTGTGTCAAAAATACTGGTTTATCGGTTTTTGCAAAATATAATTTGCATAAGAAAACACATTCAATGTTAATTCAAATACGACTAGAGTGTCGACAGTGACGGTTTATCGGTATTAATCAAATATATAGATCAAAAACGGAAATTAATTCATGCGTTGTTTTGCTACAAGAAATTTATATTTACGATAAAAACCGATAAACCAGTATTTTGGACACTCTAGTCACAAGCATCGAAACGATCTTCCAGTGGATGTGAGTTCGAATCCTATCGCGGCTGTATAATTTTTTAATTTTTTTTTTAAATAAACAAAATTTCTAAAAATACTTCGAATCGAAGACAAAACGAAAACTGAGATACAATTTAGTTTGTTAATATGTCAAATTCTTCATCGACTAAAAACGAAAATATTTTTGAAAAATAACGTACAAATATTTTCGTAGATGGGTGAAATTTTGCATCGATTGAAAGATAATATTTTTCCAATAAACAACCTACAAATATGTTAGCTGATATGTGATTTTTTTTATCACAGGATTTTCAATTAATAAGTTGTTTGAATTTTCGAATTTTTTAATTGAATTGAAATATTATTTTTTTCTGTGTAGTATGCCGGCCCAAAAAAAAAGTTGAAGCTACCGGATTTGATTAGCAAAAAATCCGTTATATGGGTCAAATAGACGCTACCAACAGTAATCAAAACAAAATGAAGTTTATTGCATGAAACAGGTGTCATTTACAACATAATATTAAAGATATAGAGGCTAAACTTCTTCCTCAAATAATGTTTCCTTTAATTAAATGTTTTGTTTATTTTCGTAATTTATATTTTTCCGAAAATTCGACAAATAATCGATAGGTCACCCTTTTGTATAAGTTTTGTAAATCGGTAACACCGGTACCTCGATAACTAACCGAGTTATCGAAAAAAAATCGACATAAGTTAAACACTATTACCGAACGTCAGAGTTGATGTTAAGCGCGTCACAGACTTGTCCGTCAAGACAAGAGCTTTGTTGATAACTTTTTCCCTGGTTCATAAAAATGGACAAACATTACCCACATTGTTTATGATCAAGTTAGTGAAATGAACACCAGCAATTGCATTCTTGGTTAGATTCGGAAGTGGCTTTAAAAGGACAATAAATATCACCGATAACCACAGCGATAACCATGGCCGTCGGTGATGCAATGGTAGTGTGCGGGTCTTGCAGATGATAACGTGGGTTCGATCCGTGCTCTGACCACCTTACAATTATTTCGAGTATTTAGCCATGAAAAAACTTTTCAAAATTCCGTCCAGAACCGGTATAAAACAGTAGGTCCCAATAAGAGTGTGTAAAACTAGAAAATGCACGGCTCAGCTGTTGTGAGAAACTCACCGCAATCCCTTCAAGAGATGTAATGGAAAACCATGTATGTATGGTAACTAAAGCTCATGCTCATGGTTGAAAAATCGTTTTTTTATAATATCTCGATAGCTAAAGAAGTCATCGATAATTTGTATTTGACGTTAACTGCTTTTTTGGGGATGTTCAACAAAAAAAATAGCCAATGAGTGTTCGAACTCACGATTAACACCTTTTTGTTACACGGTACCTGTTCGATTTATATGAACACATTCGTAAATGTTACATTGAAAAATAAAAAACAGCGTTCAATCATATGATGACGTTACATTTAAATAATATTAATACTTAAAATTATTGAAAGACCAGTGCAAGCACATGTGTCATTATTTTCTTGCTTAATACTTTTTGTTTTATTCCCACAAAAAACAAAGAGAATGCGAAGCAACAGACACATGTACATACATACATTGTTATGTTCGTACATACGCTACACAAGTTCACACAATTTTCGTTGCTCTCTTGCTATCTTATTTTTATATACGTATATCCACGTCATTATTCTCTTTGCTCTGAGAGTGCTCCGCACCCACATAATTCGCTGCCGCTACATCAGTGTGTTTTTTTCGCGGTCTGAAAATCTGTGTTTCGCAGTCGGACAAATCTGTGGTCTACTTATCTGGTCACACTTATCAATTAGGGGAATGAAAAATATATGTTGGCCGATTCTGAGACCTACCCGATATGCACACAAAATTTCATACAAATCGGTCCAGCCGTTTCGGAGGAGTTTAACGGCGGTGATCGCAGTCTGCCAATCTGTGTGATCGCAGTCGGACAAACTGTTTTTGTATGTATTCACTTTGTGAATTTAGTCCCTACCCGCGTCTATAGATGTTAACACATCAAGAACGTTATCGCATTGAGGGGCTCAGTTATCGTACTCTTGCCTAAAGCGAACCAAAGTCTTATCATTCATAAGCATGAGCTTGGTCGATAACTTTGTATCTGTATGAGAATGAACATCAATCAGTTGTCGCTGATGTTTATTGTCGGTTTACCGCAATACTTGATACCAAATAAAAATGTAATCGAAATTGTTCGCATCACTATCGTGTTCACAAAATGTTTTGGTATTATTTTTTCAAATTCATCAACCAGATAAAAAGTTATCGTCCAAGCTCATACTCATGGCAAGTCTGTAGTTCGCTTAAGTCGAAATTGTCTTTCGACTGACTACATGTTTGTTCCCAAATGACAGCACATTCGAAATAGAGGAACCAAAATTTATAATCGAAGGTTTTGTTTTCATACGACTGATTGTAGTCGAAAAAAATTGATCTGGGTTCCACAATCTTTTCATTTGAAGTCGAACGAAATCACAAAAATTTTCATTTGCGATCAAAGTTGAAATCACGGTCCGTTTTCGTAAAACGAATTTTAACGAACGAACGAATCGCCCAAAACTAAAAATTGATTAAATAGTATTCCATGGTTAAATGGGATAATTGTATCAAAAATTACATGAGGTGTCAAAAGACACCCGGTTGGAACGAAGTTCCTTTCGCTATATATTATGTACTAGTTAGTTCCAACACGCCTAAGGCGCCTGTTGAAAAATAGTGTAATTTAAATGGATCTTTAAGAAAAGATACTTTTTGTAAAATGATAAACTTTTTTTAAGAAATTTTTTATTTATTGAATGTCTTTTTGTAAAAAAGGTATATTTTCAGGACCCTTTTGTCAGAATATGTATTATATTTTCTCGAAAAGGTCCTTTCTTTAATGAGAGGTACTTCTTTTATTAAAAGCTATTTTTTTTTTAAGAAAAGTTTAAATTTTTAATAAGAAGTGCTTTCTATAAGAAAAAGCCTAAGAGTAGGAATTTTTTACAAAGAAGTACTTTTTTAAGAGCATGTACTTTTTAAAGATGTGGTACTTTTTTTAGGAAAAGGTTATTTTTTTAAGAAAATGTGCTTATATTCAGAAAGGCTACTTATCTCAAGAAAAGAAAAGAAAAGGTATTATTTTTTTTAAGAAAAGGAATTTTTGTAAGAAAATTTATTTTATATATTTGTTTTGAAGAAAATCTTTTTTTGCGAAAGAACATGTACAATTTTAACATGTAAAATTTTAAGAACATGTACAACTTATCTCAAGGCAAGTTATTTTGTTTTACAAAAAAGGTACTGTTTAAAGAAAATGTAGTTTTTTAAGAAAACGCAATTTGTTGTAAGATAATGTACTTTTTTAAGAAAAGGTACTTATTTAAAAAAATTACTTTTTTGAAGAAAAGGTTCTTTTTGAAAAAAAATTTATTTTTTAAGCAAACGTACTTCTTTAAGATAAGTTATTTTTTTAAGAAAAGGTAGATTGTTTAAGAATATCACTAGGTAGTTTTTTTTTTGAGAAAATTTACTTTTTTTCAGAAAACGCACATACTTAAGTAAATTTTATTTTTTTAAACTTCTTTCACTTTAGTTTTTTTTAATTTACTTTTTATTCGGTTGAAAACTACAATATGTAATAAACAGGCTCCACCTAGAAAATTTCCCATGGAATAAAAAACATCGCCCGATATGTTAGTCTAGACACAAACCAAACAAAAAGTACGAGTGTAAGAGGAAGTGTGCTGCCAAATGTAATTCCAAGCTCAGGGTTGTATTTCAGGGATTTGCCTGTCTTGAACTTTGGCTTTACGAAATACTTTTTATTGGGTTCAAAACTGCAATATGTAATACACAGGCTCCACCTAGAAAACTTCCCTTTAAACCAAACCAAACCAAAAGTACCCAATATATTTGATAATAATGGGTTGTAATAAAGTTGTTAAAAAAAATTGTTTAAAATTTGTTCATTTCCCACAAAGTGCGATAAGGAACTTCGTTCCAAAAATTTATTATAGGAACAAGTGAAGAATGAATATCATAAATAAATAGAGTTTTTTTGACTGACCAATATTTATATTATTTGTAATATTTACATTTTAATTTTGTCTGATTCGCTCGTTCTTTTTATTCATTTTGTGGATACCGTCAATCGAAGGAAATCTTTACACTTAGAGGCACTCAATTTCAGTCGAATTCGTATACTTGCCTTTCGTTCGAGATCGAGGAACAAAGCATAAGAGATCGGAAGCCAATAACACGCATTCGACTCAAATTTTGTTCCTCTAAATCGAAAATTTCTTTCGATTTTCTCTATGTTTGTTCGCAAATAATAGCAGATTCGAAATAGAGTATCTTAAATTTGCACTGAAAAGTTGTCGACTTTAAATGACAAGGTTCTGGAAGCCAAATCAATTTTCTTTAGTTTAAGATCTACACCATTTCCAATTGAAATTTGAAAAAAATCAATTGAAATTTAAAAATTCTATTTGAAATTTGAAATAAATCAATTGAAATTTGAAAATTCTATTTGAAATTTGAAATACATCAATTGACATTTGAAAAACATCAGTTGAAATTTAAAATACATCAATTGAAATTTGAAACACATCAATTGGAATTTAAAACATATCAATTGAAATTTAAAAGACATCAATTGAAATTTAAAACACATCAATTGAAATTTGGAATACATCAATTGAAATTTCAAATACATCAATTGAAATTTGAAACACATCAATTGGAATTTAAAACACATCAATTGAAATTTAAAACACATCAATTGATATTTAAAATACATCAATTGAAATTTAAAAATCTAATACATAAAATCGGTTAATAATTTTTAAATTTCAATTGATGTATTTCAAATTTCTAATAGAATTTTCAAATTTCAATTGATGTTTTTCAAAATTAAATTGATATTTTCCAAATTTCAATAGGAAATGGTGTAAAAGCAGCTTGTTGTTTTTCGGTTTTCCGTGCCAAAAAGAAAAACGACTTAAGTGCACTTGGGACCAACTGGATTGATTGTAGTACGATGACCACCAGGGTGGCGCAATTACAGTCAGATCTAGCTTTGTTCAATTCGACCTATATTTCAGGAGGTTATATACCAGATATTTTTGACGTATCTACATAAATGTCTGAATTTCACATGGAAAATACTTCCTACAGACGCTCACGCCAAAATTTTGTAAATGCACAGAAGTCGTTTTTCCTTTTTTGCACAGAATAGTGTAAGGTCAGTCATCTAACTAAAACTTACAATATTCCAATATGTTTGGCACTCCGTTGAAAACTTACCGTGTCACCACAGTCCCTAGATTTTCAATAAACGTATAATCCCCATTTGTTGTGTACGTAATGGATTCCGAGCAACCCATATTTATACTCAAACGGCCGCGAATGAAATTCTTCAACAGCCAATATTTGCCGTATTGTAATCTCTCTAATTGCAAAGGCTGGTCGTAACATTTTAATAACGATTTTAATTTTTTTTGACGTAAAATACTTTGATCTTCAAATTTTAAATTTTCTTTAACTTCATACAACGATTTCACTACAGGTTGGACAAACACAATAAACGCGATTACAAGAGTAAAAGTTATAAATAAAATTTCCAGAATACGTCGATTGGCCCAAGGGCGTTTAAATACTATATTCATGATATTTGTTGTTTTGGTTTATTGACGTTTAATTTTGAAAACATTGAAAAAAAACTCGTGAATATTTTCCTTCCAAATTTTTTGTTTATTCTTCGGTTTTCTGTAAACGCACAGGTGTTTTTTATCTGTTTATGAGGGAATTTATTATTTTCCCATTCGTTTATTAATTAATTTTATTGACGTATTGATGCTTTTTCTTTGTTGCGTCTTATAGCCGGCGCACTTGAAGTACTACTACTCGGTGTTTACACCATCAGCGATCGTTTTAGACTAATTGCGGCTAGTACCAGTACTGGTGCTGATGGTCGATTCTATGATGTTTAGCTTAAAGTTCCCAAAGTTCTCATTTGCAAATAATTGTTTTTGTTTTTTGTTTTGCAGCGAAAAGATGATAATGACGTTTTTATGTTGTGCAAAATTTGCAGTTGAATAATAGCATATTGACTGCAAGTGTCACTAACTATCAGCTTCCGTTAATGGGTAATCTAATCATGCTCTCTAACCTCTAGTACACTTGATGTGATAAGTTATCGATCGTGTTTCGAAGAGTACCTGTAGGAATGAATGCTTTCGGAAAGTGGCTCTCGAACTGATTAAGATAACAGTTCCACGAAGTTTCGAAAATTCGTAAAATGTATAATACTATAGCTGACCCGGGCAAACGTTGTTTTGCCTTCAAAGCCTAAACATACAAACCAAGTCAAAAAAAGTTTGTAAATGGGAAAAAAGAAGCAACGAAGGCATGTTTTGTGTGTGGAAATATTAATTTTTTATTCAATGAAAAATGGTGAATGACGCATCTATTGCAATGCATTTGTGTACACGACATTTTTGGTTCTACCATCGGGAGCATAGATGAACAAATTTGATGGCTTGCCAACGCGGGAACAGGCCACATAAAGTTGTCCGTGTGAAAAGCATGGATTCTCCAAATTGATGCCGCAAACTTGCAATGTCTGCCCTTGGGCCTTGTTTATTGTCATTGCAAAGGCCAGACGAATTGGAAATTGTAAGCGCTTGAATTCGAATGGCATGTCAGTTGGAATCATGGGAATGCGGGGAATCAGCACGTCCTCTCCTCTGAATGAGCCATTAAAAATTGTGGCTTCGATGACGTTGTTCATCATGCGCTTTACTGCCAATCGAGTGCCGTTGCAAAGTCTTGGTGGATTCAGATTGCGAAGCAATATGATCGGCGCGCCAATTTTCAAACTCAATATGTGCGGTGGTAGGCCGGGCAAATCAAGAGCATTCAAGAATTCAATTGGATAATTGACCGCTTCATCTTGATTTGTGACGGAATCGACCGATTTGTACGTGTGGCAATCTCCAGGAATTTGCGCTTGAATCGACAAATTGATGACGTTGACATCATTGTTTTTCGCTGCTAAAATGGCTCGCTCGCACAACCATTGATGGTTGACATAGTTGATGCTAATACTCGGGAACACTTTGTCAATTAGTGCCGGAACGGTTTGTGTTACATCGCAAAAATCAGACGGCAACGTAATGCATTTCGACGATGGATCGATTGGCATTTTTCCATCTCCAAGCTGAAGAAGTTGTTCAGCGAACCGAGCGGAAGATGCATCTGGTTGGAAGTGCACTCTCATATTCGTTGTCAATGTCAATTTACGCGCAATTCGCCAGAGAACGGATGATTTGAGGCATGCATTTATTTCGTCGGCAGGAGTTGATTTTGAAATTACTGGAAGTGTTTGACGATAATCTCCAGCTAACAAAATAACTGCACCGCCGAACGGTCGATAATCTTCGCGCAAATCTTTGAGCGTGCGATCAAGCGCTTCTAACGACTTTTTGTGAGCCATTGTGCATTCGTCCCATACGATGAGTTTGCATGCTTTCAACACCTTGGCCATTCCGGAGTTTTTCTTGATGTTGCAATTCGGAGTGTCCGTTTGGTGCAAATTCAATGGCAATTTGAATGCTGAATGCGCTGTTCGGCCACCTGCGAGAAGTGTTGCTGCAATCCCTGAAGATGCTACCGCAACAGCAATGTTGTTCTGCGCACGAATGCTCGCCAAAATCAACGAAATGGTGAATGTTTTTCCAGTTCCTCCGGGAGCGTCCAAGAAATACAATCCGCCTGCTTGTTGTTCGACTGCTGTCATTATGGTGTTGTAGACGTTACGTTGTTCAGACAGAGTGCGTGGCAATTTTGCGTCAACGAACGACTGCAATTCGTGAGGATCATATTGCTGTTCCCGATGCAAATCGCGATCATATAAATCAGTGGCTGGCCGAAGTGGAGCTGGCAGTCCAAGCTGAAGCAGTGGTTTGTTAACGATTGCCAAGCATTTGTCTTCGATAGCGCACAATGCTTTGTTGTAAATTTCTGGCGTGAATTGCGCATCTGGGCTATTGGTGTCATTTCGATGGCCAAACAGAAAATCTTCCGACATGGCATCTTTGTGTTTATCCCACAAATGAACTGGATCAGATGGGAAACACGTGGTCAGAATAATTGCAAACAGCGCGCGAATCTGATTTGGATTGCTAGTCAATGACGCATCTGACAGAGTGGTGTCCCAATGCGTGTCGCTCTCCAATAAATCCAGTCGTTGGCACGCACCGCGATTAGTTGGGCAAAGGTAGCCGTCAACTGTGCGAAGTTGTTGAAACGATTTCGGTCCGCGAACATTGATCAATAACATGCGCAAATAGAAGCATTCGGCATTGCTGGGATGAACGGTGTATAAACGACCTAATGCATTCGTTGAGAAAATTCCAACTTGCCCTTGTAACGGCTTTCCTTGTTTGCGACGCTGGAATTTTTTGGTAGATGCATTCCATGTGAAATACGTTGGCACTTCCGAATACAGCAAAGTGGCAGCAAATGGGTCCTCTTGACATAATGTGAAGAAAGCAGTCAATGTTGTGGCTAGCGGTGTTGTTGCGCGTTCAGCTGCATTTTCAGCGGTGAAATATACGCGTTGTCCATTTTCGAGATGGACAGACAAATGAACCACCGTTGGTTGTCGATCATGAATGGAAAATGCAAAAATTCGCCAAATCCCTTCATTGCTGCTTATGTATCGGCCCATTTGGTATTGTTGTATTTCGTCAACATCGACACGAACATTTGCATTGTCATTTGCATTCTCTGTTGCAAAAACGGCCATATCGCTTCCCTTGTTGACATATTTGCAAATGTATTTTATAGATTTCACCGAATTGCAGTATTCCACATTGATGTGCGCGTTGTATGTTTTGCTGAGCAACGGCGAATATGGAACGACCCAGCGATTGTCGATGTCGATTTGAACTCCACGAATGGTGACTGAAGTATAATATCCTCCATCTGCAGTCGATCGTCGACGATAGAGGGGATATCCATCAGTTCCCGTAACTGTGTCACTTATAAGTTGACGCGGATAACGTTTCGTGCATTTCCCATCTACCATGCATGGTGAATTTGGGTTCAATGTGCCGCAGGGACCATGCACCATATTTTGTTTCACGATTTGGAACAATTTTGGATCGAGTTGTTCATCAGGCAACTCAGCAGAAATCACATCGTCAATTTGATCGGTTGTGATTTTCTGAATGAGCCAAATTAAAATGTGTGCGTGTGGCAGTCCACGTTTTTGCCATTCGACGGAGTAGAGCCAGCAACGCGTTTCTCCGAAAACATGATGCTTGACGATGAAGTCCACCAACGATTTCAATTTTTGTTTGAATACGCGGGCAATGATGTCATGACGGTCGATAGGCTTTTGTCCTGGCAACAAAAGTTCTTGAATTTCGGGCCACGCTGGATTGCATGTAAATGTTATGAACAAATCCGGCCGGCCGTATGAACGAACGTATGTCATTGCATCTTGTGCGTATTCGTGCATATGACGCGGGCTGCCGATGTACGTGGATGGCAGAATCACCATTGTTCCAAGATCGTTGACATTGCCATCGTTTGCTATAGCGTCTCTGAGATGAATGTAATTTTCGGCACGCAGTTTTGTTTGATTGTGACGAAGGAATGCAAGGCGTTCAGACTCGACTTTCGCGTACATATCGACAGCAAACTGATGAAACAATTGACGATATTTGAGAATGTGGTTGTCTTGATTGCTGAACAACATCAAGCGGAATGCATAGAAGTCCATACAGCTAACTTTCTTGGTCATATCTTCGCCGGTTGCTGGGTTCTTCAGCTTATACGTAAAATCGTATCCATTTTGGCCGGCCCAAAAGATGAGCGGATACTGCAAGGCATCGTACGATTTATGTGTTTCCTTGATGCGCACTAATGTGTTGCTGCGGCGATGGAGAACAATATCACGTGACTCATGCTGCTCCCCAGCAATGATAATCGCCACTTCGTTTACTGTCGGTGCGTTGAAGCGTCGTTCATGTTCTCCTGCTGGCGCACGGTCTGCTTTTATGACTATTCTGTAGTCATCTGCAGGCATATTTTCTATTGCGCTTTTGAATAGTCGAATGAGCTCGTTGTGCCGTTGAAGGAATGCTTGAAGCGATGCAACAATGCTTTGCCGAGCAGTAGGAATGAATCCGCAACGCTGTCGAACTTGTTCGTCATCATCTCCCATGAAGTAGATTTGCAGAAATTTGTGCTCTGCGTCTGGAAGTGGCAGAAGTGAGCCAGCATGGTGGTAGATTTGGCCTTGTACTTTGAACGTCGGCATGAAGTTGGCACGTACGATTTGTGTTGCGCCGAATGATGTCATTTGAAAACATGCATTGTACTTGCGGATGTTGATGAGGAAATGCTTAGATTCGTCAGTTGTACCAGCCAGCAACGTTTGCAATGGTTCAGGTGGTGCTTGCAACGACGGTAATTGCACTTTACCACTTGAGCAGCACGTGCCAGGTGGTTCGTTTTTCAATTTCAAGGCGTTGCAGTACCGACACACTTTGTCCATTGGTCCGATTTGTACGAAAGGATGTGCGCTATAATCAATGTCGTAGCGGTAATCGAACGCAATGCGGTCCAAAGAAATGGGTGGCTGTCGTGCTCTTGTGACTCGTGCACGATCTTGCAAGCGCCGAGCGGCAGTTTCCTGATCAGTTTCGGCAGCTCGTGCGCGCGCAGATCGAGATCGATCGCGTGCATTTCGCGCGGCAGTTTCTTGGTCAGTTTCGGCAGCTCGTGCGCGCGAAGTTTGCAGTCGATTACGCTCGCGTCTGCTTTCTTGTTCGGATTGTGATGGCAGTTCTAGAGGACGATTGGCATCACTCACATTGGCTCTTTGATGCGATCTTATTTCTCGTTGCACTTGCAAACGCTGTGTTCGTTGCTCTTCCGATTCCTGAGCTCGATGTTGTCGAACATCATTTGCATTGCGCGTGCGCCGTCCGAATGAATGATGTTTTGCTTTGCGTGGCATGGTAAGAACCTCATGAATTCCGAGGACCGTTTTGCGACGACGGACGCTTAAGAAATGAAATGATAAAGAATGAGAAAAAGAAAGAAATGAGAAAAACTCACGCAAAACATAAAGAATGAGAAAAAGAAAGAAATGAGAAAGAAATGAGAAAAACTCAAGCTTGAAATTCAAATCGATTGGACTTTTGTTCACTGACTCGAAAAACTCACGTTTGAGCTTGAAATTCAAATCGAGTGGACTTTTGTTCACTGACTCGAAAAACTCACGCTTGAAATCCTAGTTTAATACGGCACTAAGAAGTTTAAAAACGGACCTTTAGACGAAGGGAAACAATCGAGAGAAAAAAAAGAGTTCCTACCGAACGGGGCCGAATACGGTGGAATGAATGCTAAAGAGGAAGGGAGGGAGATGTTCACGGCACGGCTTACTCGGAATTAAAAAGAAAACAGCAAACGCTGTGTTCGTTGGAAGGGGGCATAACACCTAGAATAAAAAAGAATAGATGAAATAAGTGTATGACGCATTATTTCTACGTACCTGTTTAACTATCCACAGCCTTAATTTTAATAAAGCTGGTTGCCGTGGGTTAATCTCTACCATCCTAAAATATAAAAATTGTATAATAAATATTGTATAATATAGAATAAAAGCTTAATTGATTTCACTTACCTTGCATTACGTTGTATTGTTAAATTGCTAAATCATTTGTCAACATAAGTCAACAGCTGATCACGTAACACCCAATAGCCACATTTACTACGACGCTTTAAACATTACCCAGTAGGAACACCTTGTGATCAACCTAAATAAACTCGTATTTTTTTTTCTGTTTAAATAAATAATAATTTTTTTTTATTTGTTGAATTTACTAAATTCAAGGCCGGCAGAATGTTAAGTCCATGTAGATTTAGATAAAGATTAAAGCAAATATGTAATTATGTCAATCTACGTACTGCCCTTAACTTAAATATACCAATTCACAACACTGAATATATAAAACAATTATAATTCTAAGCACGTAGACATCATTGGCTGTAAGCTGGACGGAGTCGATAAAATAACAAAAGCAACCAGCTGATCGTAAAATACATCAATTTGTGAACATTAGAATCAACACATTTTTGTAATCCTATTTTTTAGATGATTAGTTTTTGAGCTCTCAGTGAAACATATTGTACAAAATACATTGTAGATTATTCAATAAAGAATTTTAATACATAACCAGAACCCATCAAGTGTTACTCTTTTATTTAGCGACCAGTTTATGTGCTGTGTTGTTTTGATTAAAGGATATTTATTTAGGTAACATTTTGCTGTACTACACAGGATCCTTTCAGTAGTCAGTCTTCAACAACATCATCAACAACCCCATAAAGGACATCAGTCAAGACAGGTGACTCCTTTAGTGAACATTCAATACGGTGGAATGAATGCTAAAGAGGAAGGGAGGGAGATGTTCACGGCACGGCTTACTCGGAATTAAAAAGAAAACAGCAAACGCTGTGTTCGTTGGAAGGGGGCGTAACCTCGCCCATTTTTCCAAAAATTTATACTCTCTAAACCTAATCTGGACTATACCCTTTCGAATGAAACCGGTTTGGGCTAAATCGGTTGGACGGTTGCCGAGATAAAAATATTTTTCAAAAGGGGGCGTAACCCCGCCCATTTTTCCAAAAATGTATACTCTCCAAACCTAATCTGGACTATACCCTTTCGAATGAAACCGGTTTGGGCTTAATCGGTTGGACGGTTGCCGAGATAGAAATATTTTTCAAAAGGGGGCGTAACCCCGCCCATTTTTCCAAAAATTTATACTCTATAAACATAATCTGGACTATACCCTTTCGAATGAAACCGGTTTGGGCTAAATCGGTTGGACGGTTGCCGAGAAAAAATATTTTTCAAAAGGGGGCGTAACCCCGCCCATTTTTCCAAAAATTTATACTCTCTAAAACTTTCTCCTGGCCGACACGAATAAGCCCTGAAAGTTTCATGAAGATCGGGTACGCCGTGTGAGAGGAGTAGTCTTACAAACTATTTCTGTACACAGACAGACTTTCATTTTTATATATATAGATAAGTGTTAATATACAATTATTATCAATAAATTATTATCAAGACATTTGTAAAAAATCAGTTCACATGAAATTCACTTCAAGAGCGAATGAGATTTAATGGACTATTGGGAAGAATTATACCACGAAATACCACTTCATGTACGAGTATAACAACAACCTTTTTAATATTTAAATCATTCATATCGACACGTTCCCGGCAGAATGTAACCGGTCCGCCAAATAACTTTTTTTTTGAAAATGCTATAAACAAAAACTACTGAATATTTTCTCAAATTTCTTTTTTTATTTGAAAGTACAATCATTCCGGTTAAAAATGGAAAATAATTTCATTCAAATGGCTGCCTCGGCTGGCCATGCAGTAGCCTACACGATCGGTCCAATTGTTAAGCACATTATCGATTGTGTGCAGCTGTATTTCACCAATGGCTTCACGAATATTGTCCTTTAAAGCGTCAATTGTCTCTGGCTTGTCGGCGTAACACTTATCTTTGAGGGCACCCTACAAATAATAGTCCAACGGTGTCAAATCGCGGCTCCGAGGTGGCCAAACGACATCAGCCCTGCGGCTGATATTGCGATATTCAAAAACAGGGCGCAAAACATCGAGTGCAAATGTTGCCAATATCCTCCTCTTCAATTTTTGTGAACAAAAATTCGTTCAACATGGCCCGATAACGATCGCCATTGACTGTAACGGCCACTCCTTGCTCATTTTCGAAGAAAAATGGCCGAATTATGCCTCTGGACCAAAATCCGCCCCAAACAGTCACTCGTTTTGGGTGCATCGGCTTTTCAGTGTATGCGTGCGGATTTTCTGTGCCCCAAATGCGACAATTTTGCTTGTTTACATACCCGCCAAGATAAAAATGAGCTTCATCTGAAGAGATGATTTTTTTTGGCAGACTCGGCACCTTCTGTAAGTCGATCGCAGGCCCATTTTTCCCATATTTCCCAGCGTTGTTCAAGCGTATACACAACCATATTCGTTCAGTGGAAGGATAAAACTAATTATCTGTCAAATCAGACATGAGCTAAGTGTTACCATTCACGAAATAAGGACTAGTTGAAAAAAAAACGTTAGATGGCGGACCCTTTATTAAGCGACATATTTGGCGACAATGACTTTTTTCCATATTCTCAAAATGTATTCTCAAATGTATAACCACGTCATGAGTTATTAAGCAAATGAAATGGTAATAACTGAAAAAATGATAGAAATCAGCTACTTGACAGAAAGTTTTTTCCGTTTCCTGAACAATTTCCATTTTGTCGTTTAATTCATTCTGCCGGGAACGTGTCGATATGAATGATTTAAATATTAAAAAGGTTGTTGTTATACTCGTAGGACATGGGACTGTCCGTGGAGGTGGACAGTTTCTGATAGCCATTCACTTGGGAGTGGCCAGAAATGATTCCTTCATTGGGCACTCCAAGCAGCTCACTACTTCCACGCAGTATGTCCTGGGCAATGGCTTTTCGGAAACCTCCGTTAGCTAGCTAGAGTGAGAAGGCGAAACAAATAAGCGGCAAATCAGGTTTAGTAGGTGACTGATCTCACTGAAGCTCATCAAACAATCGGGCATATTCTTTTGTCCTTAGAAGGCGGATGAGCCAAACATACGGGCCAACGGCGGATAGAAACTAAAAGAAGAAAATTCAGGTTCGACATATCGCATCCTGGTCAGCGTCTGATCCATAATGGGCGGCTGCAATCAAATATCCTCGCAGTAGGTAAAATGCAAAAACACGGTGGGCTGGGTTTGCCTCCCGCCACCGTTCATAATGGCAGTCAAAATACGTAAACGAACAAGAAAACATAAACAACCCCTAGTTTTGACGACCCCCGCAAACGTTATAAGGACCACGATTTACCCCCCCCCCCCCCCCTCCCACCCTCCTTGGAATGTAAGTACTTTATATAGATCCGGTGCAAGTATCCAACTGGCAGATGTCCTCGAAAGTTATAAGGCTGACATTATCGCTATCCAGGAAATACGATGGACAGGACATGGCTGCACAAGAAAGAGAAACGGCGACATATACTACAGTTGCCATGAGAAAAACAAAAGACTGCGACATCTAGTCTCTAGGTTCCATTCTGTGAGTGAATATGTATAGTCACAATCCGCAAAAAAAACTAAATATTGTTCTTCGACAGAAGAGAAAGATGATGATGCCAAAGACATATTTTATGAGCTCCTAGAGGAAACGTATGACCGCTGCCCTGGCCATGACATTAAGATTGTACTAGGAGATTTTAATGCCAAAGTAGGAAGGAAGAATGTGTTTAATCCAACTATTGGCAATTTCAGTCTACATGCTGTCAGTTCCGACAACGGTATGAGACTGATTGACTTTGCCACGGCAAAAAACATGGTCATTAGTGGTACAAGATTCCAGCATAAAGACATCCACAAGGCTACTTGGGTATCCCCTGATCAAAGAACTAAGAACCAAATTAATCACGTGGTAATTGATGGAAGGCACTCATCCAATGTCATGGACGTACGAGTGATCAGAGGAGCTAACATCGATTCTCATCACTACCTGGTAGCAGCAAAGGTTCGCACAAGATTAAGTAGAGCGAAAATCGTAGGAAACCAGACGCAGAGGAAGCTGGACATCGGAAAGCTGCAATTACCAGAGGGAGCCACAGCCTACTCAAGGAAGCTCTCGCAACTTTTGGCACAGAGCCCACCCCCTCCCGATGACGATCCTGATGCGCAGTGGAAACCCATTTCCGACTCTATAAAAACTGCCGCAACAACCGTACTTGGTTTCGAAAAACCGCTTCGCAATAAACCGTGGTACGATGAAGAGTGTCGCATTGCAAATGACGAAAAGAACGCTGCACGTATGGTAATGCTCCAGTCAATTGCAACGCGACCTGCAACTGAGCGGTATAGGGAGAAAAGAAAGGAGGTAAACCGTCTCTTTAGGCGTAAGAAACGGCAGTGGAGAAAGCGCGATAGTGAGAAAATTGAGACATCTAGAAGGAAGAACGAAGCCCAAAAATTCTACCAAAAAGTTAAAAACGGGACTAATGGACATGGTTCAGGGCCCCCCTGAATGGAGAGAGCATTTCTCCGCGCTACTAGTACTTGAGATATCCAATGACGATGGGACAATCGAGCACAATATGAACGACGTCGTCGATTGCCCACCTCCTAACCAAGACCAGGTCAGAACAGCTATTGCCCGGCTTAAGAACTACATAGCCGCAGGAGCCGATGGATTACCGGCGGAGCTGTTTAAGGCTGGCGGCTATGAGCTGATAAGGTGCATGCATCAGCTCATTGGCAAAAATTTGGTTAGATGAATGCATGCCCGGCGATTGGCGTCTCAGTGTACTAAGTCCCATATTTAGAAAAGGTGACCCGAGTATGTGTGCCAACTACCGTGGAATAAGCCTTTTTTATCCATAGCATATAAGGTTCTATCAAGTATAATGTGCGAAAGACTAAAACCAATTATCGCTGACCTGATTGCACCATACCAGTGTGACTTTAGGCCTGGAAAATCGACAACTGACCAGATTTTCACGCTACGCCAAATCCTGGAGAAGACACACGAAAAACAAATCGACATCTATCATCCTAGTCCGATGCGGGAGAAACTCTATGAAGCATTGTCTGAGCTTGGTATTCCTACAAAACTCATACGCCTTTGCAGGATGACCTTGACGAACACCAAAGCCGCAGTGAAAGTTGGTAAGGATCTTACCGAACTTTTCGAAATTAAGCGAGGCCTCAGGTAAGGCGACTCCCTATCGTGCGATCTCTTTAACATTTTAATGGAGATCATTATGAGAAAAGCTGCAGTCAACATGAATAAAATCATCAGCAGCAAAGGTTACATGCTGCTCGCGTATGCTGATGATATAGATATCATTGGGCGAACAATTAGAGAAGTTACTGTGGGTTTTTCGAGAATTGAGAAGGAGTTAGCGAAAGTGAGTCTGACGATAAATGAGGACAAGACAAAATTAATGATTTCAACGAACAGGGCCTCCACGCGATTAGACCAAAGCGTGAACGTTGATAACCGTTATAACTTCGAGGTAGTGGACGAATTTATATACCTCGGATCTGCCGTAAACAAAAACAACAACGTCAGCCCTGAGATCAAGCGGAGAATTGTGCTTGCGAATAGATGTTACTTTGGGCTCAGCAAGCACTTTAGAGATAAAGCCCTCTATTGAGTAACAAAAGTCCAACTATACCAGACTCTCATACAACCTGTCTTGCTTTATGGCACAGAATCCTGGGTCATATCGCTAACAATCATTGAAGCAACAGCTTAAACTTGAAATAACCGATAATATGAGCAACCTGATAGTGGTTGACATCGTTAAGGTGCTGATGAGTTGAAGTATCTACGAAACTGTTTATCATGGATCGAATCTCAACATGACTGACATATTTTGTAGGAAAATAAATAGACAAAAATTGTTTTTTAAAATACAAAAATATCACTTAGTTTATATTTCATAAAGAAATATTTAAATTTTTTACCGATTTTTGTTTGTTTCTAAAGTTAATACAATTAAGAGAGATGTGCCTGTTAATTTCTTATTTTCCACATAACGAAAAGAGTTGGTTCTAACCATAGAATAACACATACCATAGAAGGTTTTATTCGCTCAATAAATTAAACGTCATAGGTACGATGGAAAGTAAACATTGGATGGTAGAAATAAGGGTTCAATAATACCAGATAGTGGCAATAGTATACAGCGACCAACATAGGAACAACAACCGAATTTCGTGTTTTTGTGGCCAACTAGTTGTGTTAAATACAATACAAATGTATACCAACGATAAAAGTGAATAAAAAAGTGCAAAATATATTTAAATTTTTCAGTTCTACACCAAAACGACAGGAAAAAGTTAAGTGAACATATTTTGTAACTCCACCTGGTGTAAGATAATTTTAAATTTAATTGCTCTCATTTCCACAAACCTACGATGAGAGTGTGAAATGAAACGTCAGATGAGAGAATAAGTTTATCTAGGTATGTATTAGTCTATGGTTCTAACGAACTATCTAAAGGAGCCCTTAGACCTGTGGATAAGTTGTAGCGACTTCAAGTTGATATCAACTTATCCATGGTGTAAGGTGAAATTGGTGGTTTGTACAAACTAGTTGATATACAATCAAAGCCATTTTGATTATTTGAAGTTGATATCAACTTATCCACCAGTGTAAGGGGAAGTTGCATCAACTTTCATACGCATTTCGGTGAGAAACGTTCATGAGACTATATTATCGGCAAAATGTAAATAAATGAACCAAAAAATATAAAAATTAAACAGTATCGGAAAAATATATACTAAATAAATGTGATTTATAGTGTTATTTATAAATATTTCAAGAATATAAAAATAGTTTTTTTTCTTAAAATTGGTGATATTTTCGCAGTGCGCTCACCACCTTTCATTTCGACTTCTGACAAGAAAATGAAGTTGCCTCAACTAGTTTGAGAGTGTAAGGGCAAAATCGAAGTTGATGTCTAGTTATCGAAGTTGATGTGAACTTGAAGTCGAGCAACTTATCCACAGGTCTAAGGGCCCCTTAAAACTTTATAATATTTAGCGCCCTCTGGCTTTGATTTTGTGCACTATTTGACTTTTATTTAATAACTCCTCACTATTTCTTTAATCTAATTTAAGATTTTTATGTTATTTCATATAGGTCGTCTTTTTACCTCAACATTGCCACTCTATAATTAATAAAATTTTAAGTAAAAAAGTGAATTTAGAACTTTTTTAAAACTCTTTTTTTTTAAGTTGTGGCAAAAAATAGGCTCTAATTTTATTTGGACCTTTTAACAACACTATAAACTGAATAAAAACAAAATAAAAAAATTTTGGTTTTTTTCGGATTTTTTTAAAATTCCATCAAACTTTTGTAATTTTTGAAATTTTTTAGAAACAATTTTGTTTTTCGACGGATTTAAAATAAATCTAGTTAACAAAAACAACACAAATTTTATTTTTTCCGAGTTCAGAACATATGGAATAACACAAAAATCGAAATTTCATGCTCTTTCTTAAAATTTTTGGCAATTACTTTCTTGAAGCAATAAAATTCAGTTTTTAATTCATTCATTTTTGCTTAAATTTCACTGGCTTTAGCGCCCTCCAGTGCAGTCTAGGAGAGTCAAATTAAACCAGTTCCTTAAAATTTATTTGAGTTGTATTGTTATTTATCGATCACTATAACTTTCTCCCGTATCGGACTAGGATGATAGATGTCGATTTGTTTTTCGTGTGTCTTCTCCAGGATTTGGCGTAGCGTGAAAATCTGGTTAGCAACTTTACCCTACTACCCTCCGACCGCCAATCCGAAAATTTTGAACCCGCTGCCATTTCGCACCCTTGCAGTTTCGGACATGGTCCTAGTGGACTTTTCTTCATGAAATGAGCCAAGGAATACGCTGGAGAAATTTGTCCGGTACTTCCTGAATCACCCTGTATGTTGCAATTTGGTTTGAGGAAAGGTAAAGGATTATCCATTTCGTGGTTTCAAAAGTATAGGGCTGGAATTCGACATCTGCCAAACTAAGTTGTTAAACCAATTTTTTTTTCTTTCCAGTTGAAAGTCTAACATTGACGAAAATGGATCGCTTAACTATCACACAACGCATAAAAATTATTAAAACCTACTACAAAAATGGTGATTCTGGCACAGCCACATATCAGTAGAAAATTTTTTTGTGGGGCTACGCGAAAGACCGTGTTTATGCAGATAAACCTTTAACTCTTGAGCACTTAAGAACCAACATTCGTCAAGTTATGGCTGAGATACCGCCCAATATGTGTCAAAAAGTGGTCGAAAATTACCTCAAAAGAATCAATGCTTGCAACACTTCGCGTGGTGGTCATTTAAATGATGTAGTGTTGCACACATAATGTCAACGTTCAAACTTTATAATGAAAAAGAAACATCATGAAAAAAAATATTTTATATGTCTTTTATTTACGTTTACTTTTGAAACCGCAAAATGGATAACCCTTTAGTAGTACTCAGGAAGCAGTAGTGAATGTAATTAATTTAATATGTGATCGATTGGATGAGTGTTATGGTGGGGTGGCTGACATTTTTTCGACCTTTCTAAAGCTTTTGACCTCGTGGATCATACTATTTTGATAGCGAAGCTGCCATATTATGGGATCAGAAGCAGAGCATTATAATTGATTAAAAGTTATCTAGTAGATAGAAAGCAATATGTTCAGATAAACTTGTGTAAAAGTGAAGTCCGATTCGTAGAGCATGGAGTTCCGAAAGGGAAGCGTACTAGGACCTCTTTTATTTACGATATTTTTAAACGATATATCGAATCTGAATCTACATGTGAAAACTATAATGCATGCGGATGATATAACCATATTTTATTTATTTATTTACTCAGCTAAAAACAGCTGGAAAAATATAATTTTACATATCTTCAGTTACAAACTAAATACAAAACTAAAATATATTAATTAAATTAAAACAGTAATCAGGAACAAAATTAAAAAACAAATAGTAATAAATAAATTCATGCAGGAGATAATATTATATATTTACGTACATAAAGACTACTATGAAGGTAAGAATGATATGAATGGAATAGGATTGATAAAACAGTAACAAATGAAGCT
The DNA here is from genome assembly GCA_963931995.1 of Phaonia tiefii. Classification (NCBI taxonomy): domain Eukaryota; kingdom Metazoa; phylum Arthropoda; class Insecta; order Diptera; family Muscidae; genus Phaonia; species Phaonia tiefii. The sequence goes on from OZ008368.1 coordinate 31,514,562, forward strand.
GCAACAGATGCAGCAGGATAGAAATAGTAGGAACTGGTGAAGTATGGAGCTGGAACAGTTGTAGCAGGACTGAGGAAGCAGGAACTGATGAGAAAGGAGCAGATGAAGCAGGAACAGATGACACGGAAACAGATTAAGCAGGAACAGATGAAGGACAGATGAAGCAGGAACTGATGAAACAGGAACAGATGAAGGTGGAATAGATACAGTAAGAATATATGAAGCAGGAATATGATTCAGGAGAAACAGGAACAGGTGAAGCAAGAACGGATGACACATGAACAGATAAAGCAGGGCATATAAAGCAGGAACTGATGATTTAGGTGCAGCAGAAACAAACGAAGCAAGAACAGATGATACAGGAACAAATAAAGCAGGAACATATGGAGCAGGAACATATATAATGTACATGTTTAAATCTTTAAATAATATAGGTCATCGTGTTATAGAATTTCGAAGAAATCAAAAGGCTTTCAATACCAGAAATTGTTATAATCTGCACGTAAAAAATTTTAGATTGGAAACAACAAAGCAGCGAATTGAATATGCAGGATGTTCTGCATATAACCACCTTGTACATACTGCCAGCTGGCCCCTATAATGTCCAAGTGGCGCAGGGGCTCACATTTGTCTATGTAATTTTATCTTAATGAAATAAATGAATTATAAATAAAAAAAAAACAAACATACATATCGACGGCTAAAAATCAAAAGGTCGTATCTTATTTTTTTTACAAACCCCCATTTTTTGTATATTCTGCTAGGGGACTCCCCAATACAGCTTTCGTATAAAAATATCTTTTTAATGTTAACAAATAAAGAATTGGTTTTACTAAAAACCTGCGTTTAAAAACAAATAATGTGCCAAATCGGTTCAATTTTACTCGGTTTTCCCCTTCTCCTGTAAAGAACCAACAAATTGATATTAAGCCATCGATATGTACGTAGATGTTCAGATATTAGTGTTTAATCGTTTCTTTTGAACAAATTGCAACGTAAGAGTTGTCTTACACCACAAACATCACACATAAACAAACCATATACTTCAATAATTATTTAATAGTTCTTTTTCCCACAAAGTGCATTGGCACAATTATAATTCTTGGTAAATTTATTACTTTGCCATTACGTCAACTGAATGCATTGGCACAGTTGAGTATTTCCAATTAAATTTGTTATTTTGAATACCAACAAAATACTGGCAGGCTTGAGAATCCATAAAGATTTCATTGCTTTGTATGCATTCCCCTTCAAATACGGAAATGATGTTGCTAAAGAATGTTTGGTCAACATTGTTGTAACATACAAGATTCTCTTGTGAATTGCACAATAGAATCCATTGTTCTGATATCCTTACTCAGCAACATTGATTTCATCAACAATGGTTGAAAGATAAATATGGTGTTGACCATGGAGAAAGTGTCAATGTGACCACAGCGTTCAAAACAGCAAGTCAGGGTTGAAATTGAAAAATGTTTAAAAGTAGAATATTGAACAAAATGTAAAAGTTAGTAAAAATTTTAAAAATTTAAAAAAATTTGTGAAAGTAGAATATTGAACAAAATTTAAAAGTTAATAAAAATTTTAAAAATCAAAATATAAAAAATTTGTGAACATAGAATATTGAACAAAATTTAAAAGTTAATAAATATTGAAAAATCAAATTCAACAACATACCAATAAGTGCACACATTATTTCGAGAACTCCCACGGACAACCCATATCTGGCAAACACTCCCGCAGGCAACATGTAACTCGCACCATACCTTGTTAGCTGCATTTTGGCTGATAAGTTCCGACGACCTGCAACAAAAAACTATGAAGGAGTAAAATCAAAGCAAAACTCTCAAAAGCCTTTAGTATGGTGTCGACGTATATTCGATGTTCCCCTACTACCCTGCCCCATTTACCAGAATCTGTTGTCAGAACCTTGTTATTTTTCTTTTGTGTTTCACAGTGTTAGTGGCCTTCTCCGATCTCATAGTGATGGCGACACTATCGAGTACTTAGCCCAAGGGCGGATTTACGCATAGGCAAAGTAGGCCTGTGCCTACGGCGGCAATCATGTTTCAATTATTCAAAAATTCTAAATTAAGAAAAGAGAAAGAAGAGAAATTGAAAAAAGATATCGATTCATCTTGAAAAATTAACGACTTTTTCAAATCGTCTATAAAAGAGCTTGACTTTTCCGCTTTTTTTCTTGTTCAATTTTTAGTAAACACGTTCAAACTTTGTGTAAACAAGTCGTAATGCGAAATATATTTGTATTTTTTAATGTTGTTTAATTTATATAGTATTTGAAAATAGTTTTGAAGTTTGCACAAACTTTGATCATAAGTGGCCTGTTTGATTCAAGAATTTTAACATATTATTAATTTAATAGGATTATTACGAACGATAATGAATGTACGGAGGAAATGGACTAAAACCGTGGAAATGCGAACTCCAACTGTTAGAGTTGTTTTGGAACAGTTTCTTTTGGATGGCGATCCAGCTATGTGGGAAATTAATGAAGTTACACGCAGTCACATAGCAAAACATGGTTTCGACCAAAATAAAGGAGCCGATTTTTCCAACTCGAAAATGGAATATAATGATGGCAAGGTACGCAGTCTCACGTCAAACATATTCGAAAGCACTCTGACGAATGGAGAACAAATATCGTGCACATGGCTTGTGTATTCTGCAAGTAGAGGAGCGATCTTTTGCGGAGTCTGTCTTGTGTTCTCGAGTTCGACTGATGCAAAAACGAAATTTTCATCGGATGGATTTCATGATCGCCAAAACTAAACTCAAGGAACATGAAAATTCAACTTGTCACAGGAATTCGATGATGACTCTTAGGCAACACTTCTTACTTATCATCTACAATGGCGGAAGAAATCATTTTAATATTAGCAGACACTGTGAAGAAGGAAATTCTCGCGAAAATTCGAGCTGCGAAATACTTTTCGGTTGTAGTCGATTCATCTCCGGACATAGCTCATATAGATCAATTGGCTGTTGTTGTTAGGTTCATATAAGATTTGAATCTTTTCAGGTTTTTGTTCAGAAAAATGTTTATATCTTTTTTAATTACGTTGCAGAAAACGGAAGACTCGTTGAGGCATTTTTAGAGTTCCTGCCGAATCCTGGACACGGAGCGAAAGAACTGTTTGAAGCTGTAAACGCATTTCTCGAATTAAATGATTTGGACGTGAGAAACTGCCGAGAACAGTCATATGAGAATGCTCCAAACATGTCTGGAGCTTACACTGGTCTACAAACGCGCATGCAGGAATTTAATCGAGTGGATCCCTTATTCGGCTCACTCTTTAAATCTCGTTGGAACGAACGCTGTGGAGTGCTCTTGCGAAGCCTGCAATTATTTCAACTAAAATGTGTACGCATTTTTCAGCGTGTCGACGTCTAGGTGGGAAGTCTTAATGAATTCGCTGCTTAAGAAAGATACATCCCAAACATTGAAAAGTCTGTCTGCTACTAGATGGTCCGCACGAGATGACGCTTATCGAGCTCTAATGAATGATTGGGAGCAGGTTTTCGAAGCACTCCAGAAGATCCCACGCAAAAACCAATAACGCGATCGGAGGCGCAAGGACTAATAAATAGTTTGGACACACTTGACACCGCGTTCATGACTGTATTCTGGGGATTTATTTTAGAGCGCTTAAATAAGTCCAACAAAATTTTGCAAAGTGTCGACATTGACTTGAGTTTCGTGGTAGGAATTTACGACTCTCTCATCCAACTTATAGCATCACTCAGGGGTGAATTTGACTATTTTGAAGAAATTGTCTTCGGTCGATTCATACAAAACGGACCTACGAAGGAAGAAAAGAAGGAAATTGCAACACGATGAAACTAGGAGCAACGAAGTGGAATTCTCGAGTCGTGAGAATTTTAGAATCAACACCTACCTCGTGATTATTGACAAGCTGAGTGCGGAATTGACGAAGAGAAGGGAGACGTACGTTGCGATCAACAAAAAATTCAAGGCCATCATCGATTTTGAAAAAATGTCCCTGTTGGAACTGGAAGAAGCTGGTGAACATTTGCGTGCACATTATCCTGAAGATCTCGAACTGCTACATCTGAAGTCTCTCTTCGCAACACTCGGTCAAAAAATAAAACCAACCAATCCTCCTTCACTAGGCAAATGGTTGCGCGAAGAAAAATTGAACCAGGTGTATCCAATGATCTATATCGCTGTTAGAATGTTCACTTGTACTGCGGCAGCAAATTGTACCGCGGAACGATAATTTTCGTGCTTGAAACGTATCAAATCTTATTTGCGTTCGACGATGACTGAGAAAAGACTCAATGCTTTGGCTATAATGTGTATTGAAGAGGAAACTTTGCAATAAATTAATCTGAACAAAATCATCGATAGATTTGCTGTTGAAAAAGTCGGCCGTAAAAATGTACATTCATAATGTACATTAGTAAGCGCGAAATAACTTGTGATTTACTTCTTGATTATTTAAAAGATGTATTGTTTGTTTTGTAAATCTTAATCGAAATTAAAAGGAGATTTAATTTATTACATTTTTATTAATTACAATTTTTAAAATTACAAAACAGATTTTTATTAAGAAAAAAAGGCGGCACTTTGTTGCCTGCCTACGGGCAGGGCAGCAAATTCGTAAATCCGCCCCTGACTTAGCCATGAAAAAGTTTCTCAAAATACAGTTCGGAACCGGTGTAAAACTGTAGGTCCCAATCTGTGAGTGTAAAACTAGAAAGCGCACAGCTCACTGATTGTGAGAAGTTCTGTAAAGGAGAACCATAGAGTAATACTTAAGAGTTTCCATTACTCTCTTCGTTGCCGCGTCATGACGACGAGGTAGTAGGCCATTTCATAGAGTTCGATTTGCTGCTGTATTTTACCAATTTTGCACTTTTCGATCAATGCAAACAACATAAAACATACTTTAGCTGTCATTAGTATCAATAAACACTATTTAAAATTAATTCCTCTTTGGTCTCTCATTGTCTATCATTTCCCTAGTACCTTTTCGATCAGCAGTGCCATAGCATCCCCCTGGGGGAACGAACCATTGTTTTTATCTCTCATTTATTATTGTTATAATTTGTTCTATGGTTTTACATCTCGCTTCCGGTACGCGAGCTGCCCCCGATCTGTTCGTTTGAGACCTAAAAGGGCGCGCGGAAATTTATATAAACAAACGGACGCGTCATGCTCGGGGCCGCATGCGTTTTTTTGTTTTAGTCTAAGGTCACACACGCGAATTTTACTTGCTCTAGTTTTAGGCAATTCTCTTTTGAACTTGCTTTTTTCATGTCCACACAGGGAAGGTTTGCTTGAGCAATTTTGCTTTCTTTAGCTTCCACGTTCTTGCTTTTTTGACATTCCATTTTATATCAATTATAAAAAAATTTATCCGGAGGGAATTTTTATATTTGTGAATAAAATGGAAGTGAAAGAAAAAATAAATAAGAACAACATTAATTGATTGCATAGGAGAAGATGTTTTTACTATCAACATCAAACAAAACACTTTTACTTTTTTTATTACTCACAATTTTATAACCAACGAAACAAAAAATGAAAAGGAATATAAAATTTTCATCTGCAGCCAATTTCGCTTAAAAAATTGCGAATGGGAAAGGAAAACGAAATAAGAGTACGGGCAAGTCTGTACCCTTTTCCATTCTCTTTCCCTCTCTCTCCTATAAACTCAAGAATTGCGCAAGTAAAATTGTCGTGTCTGACCCCAGACTTAGTTTTTGCCGTGCTCTGGAGTCGTATATTTTGGCTTTGTTTTTACCCAATATACCATTAAAGTCCTGAACCATTGCAATCGGATTAGGAGATTTCGTTTAGCCAAACATCTGTTTTGGAACGAAGTTCCTTATCGCACGCTGGAGGATGTGAGTTAAATGAAAAAAAATTAAACAACTTTTTTTTAACACTATTATGCTGCAACCCAGTATTATCAACTATATTCGTACTTTTGCTTTGGTTTGTGTCTATACTAACATATATTGGGAAATTTCTTGTTTAATGGGAAGTTTTCTAGGTGGAGCCTGTAACCAATATTTAGTATATATTGTAGTTTGAACCCAATAAAAAGTAAATTTAGAAAAACCAAAGTGAAAGAAGTTTAAAAAAATAAAATTTTCTTAAATAAGTGCCTTTTCTTAAAAACAGTAAATTTTCTCAAAAAAAAATACCTAATCATATTCTTAGACAATACTTTTTCTTTAAAAAAACCCTTATGTTAAAGAAGTACCTTTGCTTAAAAAAGTAAATATTCTTTTAAAAAGTACCTTTTCTTAAAAAAAAAGTAATTTCTTTTTAAAATATGTACTTTTTCTTACAAAAAATTGCCTTTTCTTAAAAAATTAAATTTTCTTTAAGGAGAACCTTGTTTGTGAAACAAAATACCTTTTCTTGAGATAAGTAGCTACTCTTAAAAATGTACCTATTCTTGAAAAAAGAACCAATTTTAAAAAAAAATCCCATTCTCAAAAACAAACACATTTTCTTCCAAAAATACCTTCTCTTAAAAAATAACATTTCTTACAAAAATTCCTTTTCGTAAAAGAACCTTTCCTTAAAATTAAAATAATACCTTTTCTTGATATAAGTAACCTTTCTGAAAATAAGTACATTTTATTAAAAACATAACCTTTTCCTAAAAAGAGTACCACTTCTTTAAAAAGTACTATTTCTTTAAAAAAGTACTTCTTTGTAAAAAAAAATTATACTCTTACGGCTGTTTCTTACAAAAAGTACTTCTTCTTAAAAATAGTACCTTTTCTTAAAAAAAACATTTGTTTTTAATAAAAGAAGTACCTCTCTTTAAAAAAGGATCTTTTCGGGAAAATATAATACATATTCTTACCAACAGGACCTAAAAATATACTTATTTTTATAAATACATTCTACAAAAAAAATTTCTTTAAAAAAATTTTAAAATTGTTAAAGACCGGACAGTTGAGAATATATATTAGTTGTCAAAAACAGAAAAATTTGTTGTGTGACGTATGTGTCTAGCCAGTTATAAAGGCAGAACAGTTTTAAGCAACCGGCGATAGTGTCGCGTCTTGTAAATTTCGTGCTCTGATTTTGATTTGCTTTTGTTCACATTTGCTTGAAATCTTAATTTACTAAAAGGAAATTGCTACATATATTATTTATACATGTTTATATGTAGTATGTGTTGCCAACTAATGTTCCAATAAAACTCCAAATTGCCAAATAAAAATAAATTTTCACAATTTCTACGAACATTTGCTATTGTGTTTTGCCCTATTTCTCCACATTAAAATAAAGCTGATGTACTCGATGTACTCTGCAAATTGCAAATGTATACATACATGTTTATATGTAATTTTGACACTGACACCTCATGTAATTTTTTTAATAACGGGTGTTTTTTTAGACCTGTGGTTTTCAATCTGGCAATACTTTTTTCGGAGTTGGTCTTTTTGACAGCTGTCACTTGATTTATTCTCAGTTTAGTTTAGCCATTTCATTCCGGAACAACGTTTGCAAATCGTGCAAATTTTTTAATGAAATTTATTACTTATTATAAAATGGTGACTTTTTCGTACCTGTATTGGAGGATGTTGATGTGGACGACCTTTGGTTCCAACAAGACGGCGCTACATGCCATACAGCCAACGAAACAATCAATTTATTGAAGGAAACTTTTGGTGAGCGGATTATCTCTCGTCGTGGGCCTGTGGCGTGATCTCCAAGATCGGGCGATTTAACACCGTTGGACTTTTTTTTGTGGGGTTATGTGAAGTCGCTTGTCTACGCAGATAAGCCCGCGCCGACTTACGCCTTGGAACAGAATATTCGGCGCGTTATTGCTGACATACGGCCCCAAATGCTGAAAAAAGTGGTCGAAAATTGAGGCCACGGCGGCCACTTGCCCCAAATCATTTTTAAAACCCTTATCTTTATAATAAAGCTTCCAAAAGGAGGCATGACTGGAGACCTTCTCTGTGCCATCGAAGATATCCCATATGCATGCACAGTTCCCTTCTTTACCAGGTCTGTTCGCAGGCCTACTACTGAAGGTAGAATGGATGCTTATAGGCATGCACACTTCCCTTCCTTAACCATTTAACGACCGTGTTTACCCTAGAATTTTTGGCACCTAGAATTCTTCAGGTAGTAAAAAGATCAAATGCATTCATGGGTGATTTGTAGACCACGATAGATTAACAATAGTATAGTTGGCGTCAATTCTCTAACTGATCCGATTTGGCCCCTATGAGCCATCAGAGTGGGTCAAAATTTAGTTTTACTACATCGGGATGCAACGGGTCGAACAAATGAGTGCTCGTGGGGAAAGCGTCAGGTACGTTTTGAGTCCATACCTTACCTTACCCAGCATATGTATGCCAAAACTGTGTGCCTTTTAGCTATAAGGGATTAAAATGTACAAAGAAAAACCCAATGAGTGTTCGAACTCACGGGCGATGTGTTAACAGCTTTTTGTTACACGGTACCTGTTCGATTTCCATGAACACATTAGTAAATTTTACATTGGAAAATAAAAAAAGCATTCAATCGTATGATGGCGTTTCATTTAAATAATATTAATACTTAAAATTATTTAAAGACAAGTGCACAAGCACATGTGTCGTTTTTTTCTTGCTTAATACTTTTTGTTTTAGTCCCTCAAAAACGAAAGAGAATGCAAAGCAACAGACACATGTACATACATTGTGTTATGTTCGTAAGCTTACGAGTAGCAAGACTATTCGCTGCCGCTACATTAATACTATCATACTTATTTTCAGGCAGAGACTATTGTTGTACATCAACCACATATTATTTTCAATGCTAACGCTGCATAACTTCGACGTAGATAACACTGTGTGTTGTTTGCATGTGTTGATTTGTTAGATTATACCCTACCCGTGCCTATATAAGTTGATGTTGACACATCAATAAAGCAACATTTAGCTCACTGAAATAAAAGTTTTGGTGTGTCATAAACAGAGCGACGACGACCTGCTTGTTTGAATTCTGGCATAAAAAAAAATCTGGCATACAACTGAATAAAAGACAATATTTAGCTCACTGAAATAATTGTTTTTGTTTTGTCATAAACAGAGCGACTGCAAAAAGTATTGAATATTATAGAGAACTTATTGCACTCTTCTTCCGCTCTCATGCGGAGCATAGACTAATACATACATAGATAATTTTATTCTCTCAATAAATTAAACGTCATAGGTACGGTAGAAAGTAAACATTTGATGGTGGAAAACATGGGTTCAATAATACCAGATAGAGGCAATAGTAAACAACGTCCAACAAAGGAACAACAACCGAATTTCGTGTTTTTGTGGCAAACTAGTTGTTTTAAATACAATACAAATGTATACCAACGATAAAAGTCAACAAAAAACTGCAAAATATATTTAAATTTTTCAGTTCTATAAAAAAAACGACATGAAAAAGTTAAGTGAACATATTTTGTAACTCCACCTGGTGTAAGTTAATTTTAAATTTAATTTCTCTCATTTCCACAAACCTACGACGAAGGGTGTGAAATGAAACGTCAGATGAGAGAATACATGTATCTATGTATGAATTAGTCTATGATGCAGAGAGTCTGAGTAACGCTGCAGCCACACTTTCAAGTTTTTGTTTCAAGTTTTGTACACATACTGCTTGTCAAAATTCATGTGAATTGATAGTTGTGACGTAGGCTGCACGCAACTTGAAAGCAATATTCATGTTGAATAAAACTTCATGGCTTCTCTATAGCTCTATGAATCGCAACACATCATTATATATATTACCTCTACTCACAAACGTTTTTATTTATTTATAATATTTTAATATTTGTAAAAGTAGAAATCAAAAAATTATGACGGCAGAATATTTGTAAGAAGGAAAACGATAAACTATTCATAACAAATGTAATCAGCTGTTTTCTTGAAAGAAAATTTAAACACACAACTTGAAAGAGAAATTGAAAGCAAGTTCCATAGATTAATACTTATAGTAGATCTACTAGTTCTCCCACCAAATTTATGACATTTGCACGGGTGTGATATTTACGTTTGATGTTGAAAAGAATTGCTTTACTAATACCAGATAGAGGCAATGGTTCAAAACAACGAACAGAATAACAACAACGGCATTTCGTTTTCTGTGTTAAAATTATTGTGCTAAATACAACACAAATGTATGCTAACAATAACAGTCAATAAAAAAGTTTAAAACACATTTAAATTTCACAGTTTTTCACCAAAATGGCATGAAAAATTAAAGCAAGAAGTTATTGTAATTCCACCTGGTGTATGCCACTTTTCGTCAAACATCTCTCTATCACACCGACCGCATCACGAAGAGTGTGAAAGGAAACGTCAGATGAGCCAAATATTCTCTCTAGTCTGAGATTACTCTATGGCAAGTTCCTTTCAATTTTAAAAGTGTGGGTGTATTAGTAAAAAAGTGTGAATGTATTGTAATTTGAAAGGCAAAAATTGACCGTGTAACCCCCGTGTAAAAGAACATAATCGAGTCTTATTCTCTTTATAGAATATTTCAATATAAATGCACCATTTCGATACTGTTATTACATAAAACAATACAAAAGCATAAATGTTTCAAAGGACATGAATGTTTCGCATCAAAATTATGAATGAACAAAAGCTATGACAAAAAGTCAGTAATACGTTTTGAATCATTCGCCAGATGTCGACAGTGGTTTTGAGTCATTCAATTCGTTCCATGAGTTCTCTATACTATTAAATACTCTTTGGCGACGACGACCTGCTTGTTTGTTCGCTGCCGCTACATCAATACAATCATACTTATTTTCAGGCAGAGACTATTGTTGTACAACAACCACGTATGTGATGCTAACGCTGTGTGTTGTTTGCATGTGATCACTTTGATAAAAAAGTTAACACATCAAAACTTGTTGGTCCCATTTTTTTACGGTGTAGCTATTATTAGGTCGCAGATCCCGATAATAATCAAAAAATTAAGATACAAAAATGTATGGTCATCAAAAGGTTAAGCTGAGTAGTGAGCAGGCCAGCTAAAGTAATACAAGAAGGATGGTGTTATTCGTGAAAGCTGTCTTTCCACATGTTCGTAATTCTTTAAAGCAAAATCATGACATGTGGTAGCCGAGTACGAACACTCGCGTGTTCGATTCCTGAATCTATAGATTTAATGGTGGAATTTTAAAATATTGTATTAATAATTAAGCTAGGAGACATAAAAATTACTGAACATTATAAATATGCAAAAAATTCGCATATATTTATATTGTTCTTTACCCCTACCCAAGCAGGCCTTCACAAGCAGGCTTCCCAAAAGGCCTGAAAGGTAAGGTCTTCTACAAAACTTTATCTTTACAGTTCTGACTAGAGAAAGGAAATATGCAGGCCTCCCCTTCTTATGGTATTTTCAATATTTGCGTTTGTAGGGTGGGCCTTCTGACTGCCTTTGTAGGCCTTCTAGAAGGCAGGCAAACTGCCTCTCTTTGCTGCTGAGTAGAGTTACAATGTTTCGTAAGTAAACCAATTGAGAATTTTCTGATTATTAATATTAGGCGATAGTATGTTTGTTTAATAAATAAAGAAAACTAGACTACGTTGGTGGGCTTATCGTTGGTGACCGGATATATTTAGAAGTGGGTTGTGTTAACGTCACTCCTGCCTCCTTAGAGTTGAGCGATGACCAAAGAGACTTCAATTGGGATAGAGCTATGGATGTCAGTGGTTCGGGGCGATATTGCAGTTTGGGTTTCTTTAGTGCCACATATGTATATAGTTGCTATGATTAATGCAGTATGTAGGTATCACATTGGAGACGATAGTGATTGAGTTTGTAGTTGTCAAACTGATTTTCTTAGTTTAATGTGTTCGTAATTGTTGTTACTTTTAGTTTGCTGCAGTTCGGAGGGGCGATAAAGACGTTGCCCCAATGGGTTGAGGGTTCTTCGTTGTATGTTATATCATTTATTGTGATTGAACCAGGGGTCTCGACGCCAAAGCTGATCGAGTGAGCAGTTGAAGTTGTGCAGTTGGAAGAATTATGGTTACATGGTTACACTGTGCGTTTTTCAAAAATGTCCAACCGTGCATCGAACCAAAAGTACAAAACACAGCAACTGCGGTTATTGTTACTGACAATGTCCCCAATTACAGCGATGTACAAACTAATTGCAAACGAAAACTCAATTGCAAATTTTAGAAAAATATTGCAAGCACAAACACACCAGAAAACAAACAACCGCTGATGAAGATCCGGGGCTAAATCTGAAATAACTACTAGGTTTTCCAGGAATGATGGGTATGCATTTTGCACAACTTCTTTTTGAAAACTATATCTATATTAATAGAGATATATAATGGTATTGTGGGTGAATAATAAATGAAAAAGTACCAGTCAAAAAAAACCGACTAAATAAAAATCATCCCTGATATCTATATTGTTTTGTTGTTATATTTCTATCTCAGATCTATTTTCATCCGTATATACAAGGTGTTTCAAAAGAAGTCATCCGATGTTGTTTGGCTCTCATTTTTTTCTAAATGCAAAACTTCAATTCTGTTTTTTGATTATGTTTATTAGAACCTTTGGGATTTTATTGGTTATGTTGAGAAGATGATATCGGTTAAATGGGCGCCGTCACAATTGATTACCATACGGGCTCGCATTTTTCATCACTTCGTCGAGAACTTCGGGCGACAGATTCTCGCACTCGTGTCGAATGTTGACCTTGAGGGCTTCCAGGGTCTCGGGCTTGTTCACGTAAACACGGGACTTCAAAAAAACCCCACAAAAAAAGTCTGGAACGGTGATCTTGCGGGCCAGTGCAAATTGCCAAAATGAGAGATGAGGCTACCCGGGAACGCCGCCTTCAGAATATAGGTTGTGGCTCGCGCAGTGTGTGCCGTTGCTCCGTCCTGTTGGAACCACATGTCCTCCAGTCATAATTCGTCGAATTGCGGCAGAAAAACTTGGTTAACATGGCCCTATAGCGCACACCGTCCACTGTTGTCGTTTGACCAGCGGCGTTCTTTCTCGAAAAAATGGCCTCCTCCAGCGTGAACAGCGCACCATGCAGTCACTTTGAGCAGGTGTAATGGCTTCACTCGTGGATTGCATCACTCGTGGATTGTCGGTTCCCCAGAGGCGATAGTTTTGCTCGTTCAAGTACCCACTGAGTTGGAAATGAGCCTCATCGCTCATTATGATTTTGGTGGAAAACTCGTCCACGAGATTGAGGATGGCTTGGGCGTAGGTTACACGCGTTTGGCAGTTGAGAGGCAGCATCTGATGCACGGACTGGACTTTGTATGGGAACATACGCAGGTCTTTGACCAAAATTCGCCATAGGGACGACCGGCTGATGGCTAATTGCGAGGCACGGCATCTGGTCGATGTTTCCGGCGACAGCTTGACATCCTCGGCAACAGCGGCGATATTCTCGGCAGAACGGGCGCTCCGGGGCCGGCCACTCCTGGCAACGTCTCGTGTGGTCCCATACTCTTCAGGGCTAGTGGCCAAACGGCGCAATGTTCGGGCAGTCGGTGTCGGACGGCCGGAGAATCGGCGACGGTATTCGCGCTGCGCCAACACCACAGACGAATTGTTACGTAAAAAAATAGACACGATTATTCCGCGTTCTTGGGGAGTGTATTGCTCCATGGCTTGTTTACTTGTATTCTACATCTGTCTAGTCCACAAATGTCAAACCACATTTGATATTGGCGGCCATTTGCAAAAATAAGAGCATCTTCCTATAGGGTGGTCACCTTTGAAACACCCTGTAGGTTTTTTTTTTGGGGCGAGTTCAAAGTAGTGACAGGAACAGGCACAGGAAAAGTTCCCGTCAAGACCGTAGTGCGTGTTGAAGACCCACATTCTGCTCGAAGTGCCCCTTTCGTTTACTTAACACTACGGATCTAGACTGGTAACTCGATAAAAAAAAATACCTCCCTAATACAGGGTGTGGCCCTCTTCAGACATAAACAGGCAATTTATCAAGTTGTTCGGCTATTTCAATAATTGTGTTGGCGAAATTCAGAAGGTTTAACTTGCTTGTAATTTGGACTTTGTACGGAAACAAGTTTAAATCATCATGAATTATTATCCGTTGTAATGACCGTCGGATAACTCCAATTTTCGCCGATAAGTTTCGAGTCGAAACGCTTGAATTTGCCTGAAAATGCTTGTAATGCGCCTTTTCGCGAACCCACAAATTTTTTCAATTAATCAAATAATCAGCAGCGATTGTGTCTTGAACCCGATCATAGGGATGTCGATGGTACAGCCTTCGTGTGATACTTCCAGATTCGGCGAACATGCATAGCCAACTCATAATGGTCCATCTACTCGGGGGAGTGCCGTTAAATTCCCTTTGGACAGAAATGAGGGACTGCAAAGCATGGTACCGCTGCACTATCCTTAGCCTTTTTTCGGAATCCCTGTAAAATAAATAAAATATATGTCGATTACTCAGACAGAAAAAATGTATTACGCACGCCACCCATATATTAAAATGTGCTCGATATTAAGCTAAGTATTGGTAAATATATAACGCTAATAGCCAATACTTCAAGCTTTCATTTCATACATTGCTTGGCCCAATAACCCTTGAAGCACCGGAGGTTTTAAATGTCAAAGTTTCATATGCGTGTTGACATTAAAGTTTATGATATTTACACTTTTCTCGATCTGAGCAAAGTTTGTTGTAGAATACCTGTATATATTTGAAAGGAATTGTAACGCGGTTTATCGACCCAATCCAACGTCTAAAAATAAAAAATAGTTCAATATATATTCCCGAACTTTGGAGGCCCGTAACTTTGGAAATATGGGCTTGGCTCCAAAAATGTTCTTCTTCAAATTTATTTCCCTACACCCTTAAAAATAGGAAAAATTAGGAGCTATCCGTAATGTATATTTGTGCCGTCAGGGAAATTTCACCCACGAGGTGGTTGAAATACTGGTTTTTTATTAACTACGGAAGTTTTTTTGGTGTGGTACTATAGTAAAAATGACTAATGTAGTTGCAAAGAAAATTAATTGTACAATATTTTACTAGAATATCATGCCTAATAGTAATGCCATGTCTGACAAATTGCCATACGATCCGTTCCCCCAACATGTAAATTTGTATGTATATATATGCCATAGAGTAAGTTTAGGATAGATACGTCAAATCTCTCACAATGCCTAGGTACAATAATACCAGGTTATTAAAGCAGTAGTATAAAGTGGAGTTCAAATTATCATACAGATCTGTCAGACATATCTGAAGGAGTTATCGATAAAATATCAATTTTTCGTCCACACAGAAAAATTTATCTGACAGACATAATTTGAAACAAGACACCTCAGTGTCAACATCAACGGTTTGCACTTGCAAATGTCTTGCAACAATTTCTTGCTAGTTACCAGGAAATGAAAGGAAGGAGGATATTTGTTTTGCACATGAACACACATACCTACATATACTCAATTAAACAATCTAATTTCTAGGAAAAAAAAACTAAGCACACAAATCCCAGCTCCTTCCACTAGGTGTAATTTCTTTATTTTTACAAGCGTTTATGGGTTTTATTTATTAACATTTTATTTTAATAAATTACACTGAAGGTTTGTATTTTTTTCATTTCACATTAAATTCCAGAAATTATATGTAATTTTTAGTTTTCGATCTTCTCCTCTTCGTTTGTTCTCTCCGACATTTTCTCGCTCTCTGTTTTATCGATAACCTCACAAAAATCGCTTGGTTTTCAAACTGTTTTGAAGACGATCAGATTTATCTGATGACAGCTGTTCACATTAACAATTTTTCTTCAGATTCGACAGATCGTCAAATCCGTCTGATAATCTAAACTCCACTTAAAACGTTGTTTGTTTGTTCTGTAACATTCAACACAAAAGAGTACAAAATACAAACGAATTGCACACTTCTGCACCACAACGGGATGCAAATATTGCATCAGCTGTTCTTGTAACTCCATCCGGTACAAACAAACTTGCATCGAACATGTCTCTAGTCATAGAGGAATAGACAAGAGCCGCTATCCCTCTCTTCACGTTCACTTGATGACGACGATGTAGTTGGCCATTTCATCGAGTTCAAGTTGCTATTGTAAATTACTCTTTGGTTAGACATAATACGGACAGAAATAAAAGAGAATGCGTATTTTCGTTCGCTGCAAACAACATAAACATAATTTAACTGTCATTAGTAGAGTTGTGTCATTCATGAACTATATAGTTCATTTAGGGTGACCAGACAGCACCCTTACGAAATAATGCACATGTTCGAAATGGCAAGTATGTTCGTGATAGTTATATCTGGGCACCTTAAATGAACGAGTTCGAGAACTAGTGAACGAGTTCGACACAAGTCTAGTCATTAGAGTGTCATGTCGAACATGTCTCTAGTCATAGAGAAATAGACAAGAGCCGCTATCCCTCTCTTCACGTTCACTTGATGACGACAATGTAGTTGGCGATTTCATCGAGTTCAAGTTGCTATTGTAAATTACTCTTTGGTTAGACATAATAAAAAAATAAATAAATGGTTTCCCATTACATCCCATGAAGGGACTGGGGAGAACTTCTCACAATCACTGAGCTGTGCGCTTTCCAGTTTTCACTCACTGATTGGGACCTACAGTTTTACACCGATTCTGAACGGTAATTTGAGAAGCTTTTTCATGGCTAGATACTCGATAGTGTCGCCGTCACTATGCGAGGTGACCGCCGCCGAAAGAAAATTTGAAGGTGGTCAGAGCCGGGTTCGAACCCAGGATCTCATGTACAAGAGCCGCGCACACTACCATTGCACCACCAGACATAATACTGACAGAAATAAAAGGAAATGCGTATTTTCGTTCGATGCAAAGAACATAAATATAATTTAACTGTAATTAGTATCAATCAAACACTATTTAAACTTAGTTTGCTACATAGTCTACAATCTCTATGTCTTCTTTGATATCTCATTCTGCATCATTTTCCTAGTACCTTTTCGATCAGCCTTAGAAACCCCCGGTCTAGCGCACCCAGAAAATAGCGAGTAGTCTGAAGAGAAACATCAGCTGAGTAAGGAAATCCCCTCTACAATAACAATACTCTGTGGTACACACAGGCATACATTCTTGCATATGTACACATGTAAGTAATTGCATTAAAATTTGGGTTACGAAGTCGCGTGACACTTTGTTGCAGTTTGTTTTGATTCTTACTTTGTCTCTTCATGTTGAAGGGCAAATCAAGAACCAAACAAACCTCTTGATATCAGGCAGTTGGTAGCGGTCAAATAAAAAACTTGTAATCGGAAACTCAAAGTGTGGTCAAAAATAGAAAAAGAAAGAAATCTGTAGAAAACTAAAACTATTTTAAATTTAAATCTTTTCTAACTAATTTGAAGTTAAAGTAAACACAAACTATGGAATAATTAAATTAAAATGAAAGCCAAAACAGACAATTTTCAAGATCAAAACCATACAGTACAATTAATATAGAGATCGTTTCTTATGACTTATACCAGGTGGAGTTACAAGAAATGTGGATTTAACTTTAATGTCGTCTTGGTGAAAAACTATGAATGAAATCTTTTTTCACTTTTTTGTTGGCCATTATTGTTTGTAGATATCTGTGTCGAATTTAACAGAACTATTGTACCACGCAATGGTTTTTTTTCTTGTTTTTTTCTTGTTGTCTATTTTGTAGTAATGGTAGGCATGTTTTCGTTACAGGCTAGCGACTATCGCTTGCTTGCTAGTAACCAAAACTCCAAACTAGCGATATTTTATTATAATATATATAATCGTCTTGCTCTAATGCATGGTTTGTAGTTATTCTTGAATATATGTATATTCTTCTCCCTGTCTTTGGCTCACAATGACGATATCCAACACTGTTTTTCTGATTTTTTCATACTGGCAGCATTCTGCCTTTTTCAACCGTAAATACATATAGTCGTCTTGCTCTAACGCATAGTTTGTTGTTATTCTTGCAAATGTTTATATTCCTCTGCTTATCGATAACGATATCCAACACAGTTTTTCTGATTTTTTTCAGACTGGTAACTTTATGCCAGCCTAGAACGGAAATGGAAGCGGTAACTTCAAATGCCGCTTAATAGCGCTTAGCTCTCCATACAAAATAAGTGATAATCTAAACAAGCGGTGTAACCAAAACACGCCTATTATCAACGCAATTCATTTCAACACCGAACTCTCACTAGACCTTTACACCGCCGAACCACGTCGCCGGCCCTTTTGAGCTTTTTTCCGCGCCGCCGCCTGATTACGTAGAAACCGGCGTGGTTCGGCGGTGTATAACTGTTTGTTTAATCTTTCATATAATCGATCAAATATTGGCATTGTCCTGATTTACAACACACGTTGCAACCACACTAAGCAACAAACTATAATCTACACACAACCACAATCAGAATGTTTCCTAATAACAGCTCTATCGTAAAGTTGGACATTTTTGAGGTTATGCGTACTCAGAACGATTTGACATACGAGCGCTATTAGTGTTGTTTAGAGTAACTTAAAAGATTCATCTCGGCCCAAAAATGGAATTAAATCGTGAACATTTTCGTGCGATTATTTTTTACAACTTTCGACGTGGATTAACAGTGCATGGATGAACTTAATTCAATTTTTGGCGATGAAGCTCCATCAAGGATCAGTGTTCATCGATGGTATGGTGAATTCAATCGTGGTCGTAGTTCTCTCCAACACGAATTTCGTGAAGGTCGTCCAAAATCAGCTGTTGTTGCGAAAACCATTGATGCTGTGCGCGAACTGATTTTGCAAGATCGTGAGGTTGATACAACCTTAGGCATTAGTGGGACCAGCATACATTCAATATTGCATAAACATTTGACTGTCAAAAAAATTTGTTCGCGTTGGATCCCACACAATTTGTCAATCGCTCAAAAAAAGGATCGTGTCGATTGGTCTAAAGAAATATTCCAAAAATACGATCGCGGTGCTTCGAACCACGTCTTTGACATCGTGATAGGTGATGAATTCTGGATTTACGCATATGAGCCCGAAAGTATACCATATTTTTTTCGACAACAAGACTCCTTTCCATTGCCCCTAGAGGGGAAAATTGTACGAAGCTATGTGAAGCCACAGCCTAGTCAAGGAAGCTCTCGCAACTTTTGGCACAGAACCCACCCCCTCCCAATGACGATCCTGAAGCGCAGTGGAAACCGATTTCCATCTACAAAAACTTTTGCAACAACCGTACTCGGTTTTGAAAAACCGCTTCGCAACAAACCATAGTACGATGAAGAGTGTCGCATAGCAAATGATGAAAAGACCGCTGCACGTATGGCAATGCTTCAGTCAATTGCAACGCGAGCTGCGACTCAGCGTTTAGGAGAAAAAGAAGGAGGTAAACAGTCTCATTTGACGTAAGAAATGGCAGTGGAGTAAGCGCGAGAGTGAGAAAATTGAGACATACAGAAGGAAGAACGAAGCCAAAAAGTCAAAAACGGAACAATTGGAAATGGATCAGGGCACTCTTCTGTAAACACAAGGACGGAAATCTCCTCGCAGATGTGCAGAGCATTTGGGGAATGTGGAGATATAATTTATCCGCGCTACTGGTTCCTGGGATATCCAATAACGAGGAGACAATCGATTAATCAAGGCTAATCAATGCTTGAGAACAACAAAGCCGCAGGAGCCGATGGATTACAGGCGGAGCTGTTCAAGGCTGGCGGCGTTGAGGTAATAAAGTGATTTAGCAAAATTTGGTTTTCACGCTACATCAAATCGCGGTCACTTTGTATGGGGGTACCAAAATGCCAGTCCCGATTCTGCTCAAACTATGTACAAAAGGATAATGGTAAGAAAATTACGTTTTGCAAAATTTGCTCAAAATTAATTAATCCAATAGGGCGTTACAGTGTGATATAGTTTCAGAGCGACCCTACCCTTTGTATGGGAGGTACCCGGTCCAAACTTTGAGATTTTTTAATTTTGGCTTGGTCCAAAAGTCACTAATTTTAATGTTGCTGGAACTACGATTTGTGAATTGTACCTACATATATTTTATATAATGAAGTTGCTTTTGTTACGTGTGGTTTTGTATTAATAAATGTGCCTAGTACAATGTTTCAACACTGTTTTCATTTTTTAATTTATTTTATTTGAATAATCGATTAATCGAATAATTTGATTGCGTTTTGTTCGGTTAATTGTCAGATTCAAATTTTACGATTAACAATTAACCGATTAATCAAAAAACCCGATTAAATGGGTACCCTAAAACCTACCTAATAGATAATTCTACATTGGGAAGAAGGTAGAACGTAAATGCTCGTCATTTACGAATGGTGTTCAAAAGAGAATTTAATGATTAACGCAGCCTGAAGATGCATAATCTAAAATATGACATACAAAAAAGCGATATGAAAAAATTATTTCAAGTAAACAAATGACGTTTTACTTCTGTCGCGTGGCTTCATGACACACTGATTTTTTTTCTTTTTTTGACCGTAATCAGCTGAATTTTAGGTGTCATTTGAGAAAGCGAAATAGTTTTATAATTCCCTAATTTGTGTACACGCCCCCCGACAGACGAGAAAGATGATGATGCCAAAGACATATTCTATGGGCGCCTAGACGAAATCTAAGATTGTAGATTCTGTCCGTACGAACTTCGAATTTCACCGACACATTGGACACACCCTGACCAAGGTGAAGGTGATTTTCGCTACATACCTCCATGCGCTACGTTGCCGTGGAGGCCTTTCGACTGAGGTTAAACTTTTGATCTACCGTCAGATCATTAGACCCATTATGGCCTACGCGTTCCCTGTCTGGTTCGGAATATCTTCCTGCCAGATGGAGAGACTTAAGAGATGGGAAAGACGCATTCTTATAAGCTGCTTGGCATGCCCCGACAGAAGAGAAAGATGATGCAAAAGATATATTCTATGAGCTCGTAGAGGACACGTATGACCGCTGCCCTGGCCATGACATTAAAATTGTACTAGGAGAGTTTAATGCTAAAGTAGGCAGGGAGAATGTGTTTCATCCAACTATTGGCAATTTCAGTCTACATGCTGACAATTCCGAAAACGGTATGAGAATGATCGAGTTTGCCGCAAAAAACATGGTCATTAGTGGTACAAGATCCCAGCATAAAGACATCCACAAGCCCATTTGGGTATCCCCTGATCAAAGAACTAAGAACCAAATTGATCACGTGGTAATTGATGGAAGGCACTCATCCAGTGTAATGGTCGTACGAGTGATCAGAGGAGCTAACAGTGATTCTGATCACTACCTGGTAGCAGCAAAGGTTCGTACAAGATTAAGTAGAGCGAAAATCGTACGAAACCAGACGCAGAGGGAGCTGGGCATCGGAAAGCTGCAATTACCAGAGGTAGCCACAGCCTACTCAAGGAATCTATCGCAACTTTTGGCACACCTAACGATGACGATCTTGAAACGCAGTGGAAACCCATTTCCGACTCCATAAAAACTGTCGCAACAACCATACTTGGTTTTGAAAAACCGCTTCGCACCAAACCATGGTACACTGATGAGTGTCGCATAACAAATGATGAAAAGAACGTTGCACGTTTCGCAATGCTACAGTCAATTGTAACGCGAGCTGCCACTGAGTAGTATAGGGGAAAAAGAAAGGACGTAAACTGTCTCTTTAGGCGTAAGAAACGGCAGTGGAGAAAGAACGAGACAGAGAAAATTGATACATATGGAAGAAAGAACGACGCCCTAAAATTCTATCAAAAAGTCAAAAACGGAACTAGTGGACATGGTTCAGAGCCCCATTTCTGTAATGGCAAGGACTGATATCTCATCGGAGATGTGCAGAGCATGTTTGGAATATGGAGTCGTCATTTCTCTGCGCTACTGGTACCCGAGACATCCAATGACGAGGAGACAATCGATCATAATTTTGATGACACCTTCAATTGCCACCCTCCTAACCAAGGCGAGGTCAGAACAGCTATTGCCCAGCTTAAGAACAACAAAGCCAAAGGGGCCGATGAATTACCGGCGGAGCTATTTAAGGCAGGCGGCGATTAGCTGATAAGGTGCGTGCATCAGCTCAGTAGCAAAATTTGGTAAAATGAATACATGCCCGCGATTGAAGTCTCAGTGTACTGTGTCCCATATTTAAAAATGGTGACCCGAGTATCTATGCCAACTACCGTGGAATAAGCCTTTTTTTATCCATAGCATTTATGGTTCTATCAAGTATAATGTGCGAAAGACTAAAACCAATTATCGCTGACCTGATTGGACCATACCAGTGTTGACCAGATTTTCAATCGACACCTATCACCTACTTATATTTGTCGATTATAAGACGGCCGTCGATAGCCCCATACGGGAGAAACTCTACAAAGCAATGTCAGGGCTTGGTATTCCTGCAAAACTCATTCGCGCAGTGAAAGTTGGTAAGGATCTTTCCGAACCTTTTGAAACTTAGCGAGGCCTCGAGCGAGGCGTCACCCTACAGTGCGATCTCTTTAATATATTAATGGAGATCATTCTGAGAAAAGCTGGAGACAATATGAATAAAACCATCAGCAGCAAAAGTCACATGCTGCTCCCGTATGCTGATAATATAGAATTCATTGGGCGTACAATTAGAGAAGCTACTACGGTGTTTTCGAGAATTGAGAAGAAGTCGGCGAAAGTGGGCTTGACAGTAAATACAAAATTCATGGTTTCAACGAGCAGGGCCTCCACGCGATTAGCCCAAAGCGTGAACGTTGATAACCGTTATAATTTCGAGGTGGTGGACGAATGTATATACCTCGAATCTGCCGTAAAGCGGAGAATTGTGCTTGCGAATAGATGTTATTTTGGAGATAAATACCTCTCTCGAGTAACATAAGTCCAGCTATACCAGACTCTCATACAACCTGTTTTACTTTATCGTAAGCATACAAAACATCTCTAAGAGTCTTCGAGAGAAAAATACTCCGAAAAATGTATGGCCCTATAGTGCACAACGGCGAGTATCGGCGAAGCATGAACCGTGAGCTGTATGAGCTATATTCCTGCATTGATATAATTAATCGGATCAAAATAACGCGATTGCGTTGGCTAGGCCATGCCACTACAATGAATGAAGACGAACCAGCACAAAGGGTTTTCGAAACCGAACTCAGAGGAAGACGAAAAATAAGAAGACCAAGACTCCGCTGGAGGGATCAGGTTGATGAATCCCTGCGTACACTTGGTATTGCCAACTGAAGAGATAGGACAAAAGATCAAACTGGTTGGCTAAATATATTATATTTGTTTTGTAAGGTCCCTGACAACTCCCCCCACCCCCACCCCGGGGTTGTTCGAGACCGGATAAGAAGAAGAAGATGCAGTTTCTAGGGGTTAGTTTATTTTACAGTTTTTTCTCCTAGTTTATAGCTACAATTGTTCCCAAGATAGGAAAACAAAATTTCAATTTGTTTCTGAGATATAGCCGTGAGAAAAATTGCATGTTCTTAAGTTGGCCAAAGTTTTAGCCAAAATATACATGAGGCCATAAAATCTGAAACCAAATAGGGTTTTGTTAGTTTCGATAAGTACTTCGAGAAATTCCGCACGAGAAGAAGTTTGCATTTTATGTGTTGCGTTGTGTTATTTACATTTCAAATCAGTTATTTACATTCAAAAGTTCTTATTTCTTGCAATTCTTACTGGATGCCGTCTGTGTACTTTTTGTGATATTTCCACTGCGAGAGTAAAGTCAACCTTACTCTCTTCAAAGTAGTAAATGGATATTTTTTACTGGTAAAGTACATAGACAGACCTAACGACTAAAACAATAGTTACAAATGATTATCGTATTTGTGAAATTTAAACTCTATTGAGAATTCAATTACATATTTGTTCAACTACACCATCGAGAAATAGAAAAGAGCCGCTATGCCTCTCTTCGTGTTCTCTTGGTGACGACGAGGTAGTAGCATAGAGTAAAACTTAAGAGTTTCCATTACTCTCTTCGATGCCTTTTCATGACGACGAGGTAGTAGGCCATTTCATCGAGTTTTATTTGCTGCTGTATTTTACCAATTTTACACATTCGTTGGACATAAAACGGACAGAAATCAAAGGGAATGCGTATTTTCCATCAATGCAAACAACATAAACCATAATTTAGCTGTCATTAGTATCAATAAACCCTATTTAAAATTAGTTCCTGTCTTCTTTGGTCTCTCATTCTACATCATTTCCCTAGTACCTTTTCGATCAGCTGTGCCATAGAAACCCTCTGGTAGTAGGCCATTTCATCGAGTTGGAGTTGCTTTTGTAATTCACTCTTTTGTTGGCCCAATACGGACAGAAATAAAAGGGAATGCGTATTTTCGTTCGATGCAAACAACTTAAAACGTAATTAAGCTGTCATTAGTACAAACAACATAATTTAAATTTACTTTCCTGTATGGTCTATAATCGCTATGTCTGCTGTGGTCTCATTCTACATCATTTCCCTAGTACCTTTTCGGTCAGCAGTGCTGTGGAAACCCTCCGACTATACAACTAGAGCTCGTTATCGTGTATTTATTACCCATATGTATATTTATCAAATAACACTTTCTACAAACAAACCTTTTTATATATATTTTTTTATATTTTCACAATTTAAAATAAATATTTCAAGTAACAATGAGTTGATAACAACTAAAACAATACTTATAGATACAAATGATTATCGTAGTTAATTTCAATTTCATATTTGTTCAACTACCCAACTATTGAATGTTATCTGTAAGAGCTTTGTGAATGGGGCTACAGAAAAAAATAACGACTTTATTTATTACCCATATTTGCCCGACAACCCTCATAGAACATTTTAGAACATTCCGAGCCCCATTATCACCATCTCCGCTTATAATATAAAGGGTTTTTCAACAGAGACGCTACAAAAGTAAATCGATATGGACAGCAAACGACGCCATATTTTTCCCACTCTTTTGACATTTCTCTTCAGTAAGGTTTGCCATTTCATCATGGAAAGATATACGAGCCAACAACGAGTCAAAATTACTAAACTTTACTACCGAAATTTGGAGTCAGTGGCCTCAACTTTAAGAGGCCAACTTTAAGAGGCCTCAACAATCAGCGATGAGGCTCATTTCTGGCTGAATGGCTTCGTCAATAAGCAAAATATGCGTTATTGGTCAGTCAGCAATCCACACGTAATCCATGAGTCATCATTGCATCCCGAAAAAATTACGGTCTGGTGCGGTTTATGGACCGGCGGCGTCATTGGGCCGTACTTCTTCCGTGATGATCAAGACTGGCACATTACTGTGAATGCGAATCGCTACCGTTCAATGATAACCAAATATTTTTGGCCCCAATTGGATAATATGGACTTGGAGAAAATGTGGTTCCAACAGGACAGCGCCACAAGCCACACAGCGAATGCCACAATAAATTTATTGGAAACCAAGTTTGGTGAACGTGTTATCTCACGAAATGGCCCAGTCGATTGGCCGCCTCGGTTGTGCGATTTGACGCCGTTAGATTATTTCCTGTGGGGCTACGTCAAGTCTATGGTCTATGCCAACAAGCCAGCGACGATTGATGAACTTCGTACGAATATCGAACGTGAAATTGCAGCAGTATCGGCCGATTTATGCTTGAAAACCGTCGAAAATTGGGTTCAGCGTCTGGGCTTCTGCAAGCGTGCCCGTGGTGGCCATGCAAAAGAAATCGAGTAATGGCATCGAACGTACTTTCACAGGAATAAAGAATTTCATTGGTATCTAAAACCGGTTTGGTTTTATTTAAAAAACTTTTGTAGCGCTCTTATTGAAAACCCCGTTAGTTAGAGATATTTAATAATTATGGTTGTTAGTTTGTATTGAATTTTACTTTTTTATCTGTAGTTTCGCTCTGACCGGACCCTGATAATGACCGTACTCTGATGGGAAAGTTCTAAAATGTCGATGGTTCCGATATCGAATGATATTTGAACCACAATATCTCTACCAAAAATCCCAATGAACTGGTCATTAAACCAAACACTAAAACCATCCAAACCCAAAAAAAATCATATGCACTAAAAACTCTTCTATCCTTTGGGGGATTCGGGTCACGTATTGAAATCTCTTTCAAAGTCAACATATCCGCAAAAATACTTTCTTCCCAGGCTTCCATCAAACCCAATTCATGCACGCGATGGATGAGATAATTCAAGGGTTCCTTGTATGGTGAGTTGTATTGCAACAAAATGCCCCAGGGTAAAAAAGTAGCGAATCTCATGGCTTCCGGCGTGAAAAATGTTTTCTCCGAGTGAAAATACTGCTGTCTATTTAGCATAGTCCATGTTGGCGTCAGCAGGTAATAGGCATAGGAGGTGTTGAAATTATTGCGGACTTCATGGATATAAGATGTATTCTCGGTATAAATCACTGCACTCTCTATTTTGTCAAACCATCCAACCATGAGTCTAGCGTCGCCAGTATTCATAAGTATTTTTACTTTGGAGTGAACCAGATCGTCAAATGTGTTTATTTGCCCATGATGCGGAGGAGAGGCGAAAAAGGAATTTAGGCTTCCAGCAAACATGGAACTGGTAGTGATGCCAACTAAGCCTATTAAGAAGTAGATTATTTTCAATGTGATGAGGCGAGAGATTTTCGTTGGAAAAGATAGACCCAAAACACCAGAAAACGCTGTGGAACTCATGATGAAGTTCAAACGCTGCATTACGCCATAGATCAAGTAAATGACCACAGAGTGAGCTACGGAAAATATAACTGACAGCACCAAAAACATCTTGAGAAAATACCCATCAAAGATAAACATAAATATCTCTTGTATCGACAGCGGTTTGGGTCGAGGCACCATAAGCACAATTTCGCTTACTCCATAAGCATCCGTCATATTCTGCCACCTATCGTCTCCTGCCGATTCTACAGTCATGGGTATATCCAATATATTATCCGTCACCATTTTATTGATGGCCGTAAAGTGTGTACTGTCACCCATTTTCAAGGGCTGGTACATCTTCAGAGAGGCATTAAATCTTTCTCCAAACAGCATAATCAATCTGCACATATACCCGTTTAGATGCTGCCGCCCCTGAGAATCCACAACAACCAAGCTACGTGGTGGAACTTGATCAGTTAATGTTAGTAGTGTTATATTCTGCAAATTATACCAATGTACGGGAAAATACAAAATGTGTGGACTGCTGCTCTCCTGGAGATACGTTTCATCCCAGTGATAGTTGGGATAGGGCTTGAGGATATGATATTTAAATAGTATTCCTTCATTAGTATACAGAAAGTGTAGTAGAACGCTGGTCATTTTATATTTGCCGGCAAGTGATAGTAACTGCTCTTTAAAATCGTGTGGACTCATTATATTGGCCGCTATAATCAGAATTCGTTTTTGGCGTATATAGTTCAAAGTGTCAGCTATGGACTGCATCATTATGGGATCCACAGAATCATACATTATAATCACTGTCAACATTTCTGTATTGAAACGTTTCTTATAAGCCAAATCACTTTCCCTTGCCAGGATAACTTTAGGTAATGTGTAATGACACAAAATCTCCAGTTTGGGATCCGTGTCTGGAAACTTTTGCTGTATAATTAGCAAATTCTCAAATGGTCGTTCTTCATTAATAGCTTTTAGCATATTTGGATAGAATTCCAAATTTTCGGCAGGATAATATGATGAATTTATATTGATGTGTCCTTGAATCTTAACTACAACTGCAACGCAGATAATTTGAAGAACTCGAAACACAGAGCTCATTGTAACTGTCTGACTGCCGAATGATTTATGAATTTCCAATCCTTAAGCTCGTTAATAAATGTATAATATTATGCTTCATACCTTTCCAAAAAGTCAACAATGTCCTTAGTAAACTCTGTGCTCTTCATAACAACCCTGTAATTGTGTGCAAGATGTTGTTAGATAATGCAACGCATAATTAAAGTCTTAGAAAAATGTCGACCACAACATTTAAACCATTGTATTATGTACATTAGGGTGTAGTGAAAACTAAATTTTTCAATCGACGCGTATTGAAGAGCTGACTAGGAGAATGTCAAACAGTTTGGAGGTACTTATAGTCCCCTACCGGCCGTTGAAGTTTCGATTCCTAGTGTATTTGGTAGTAAATTAGTAAATTATTGTTTGGTTAATATGGGGCTCAGGCGACGTGAGTAAAATCATCGAGATATAGAAAAGAGCCGCAATGCCTCTCTTCGTGTTCTCTTGATGCCGACGAGGTAGTAGGACATTTTATCGAGTTCGAGTTGCTTTTGTAATTCACTCATTTGTTGGCACAATACGGACAAAAATAAAACGGAATGCTTATTTTCGTTCGATGCAAACAACATAAAACGTAATTAAGCTGTCATTAGTACAAACACAATAGCTCTGTTTCTTTACTTGCACAATTTTACACAAAGTTACACAAATTTACACAAAGTTACACAAAAGCGTTTCTTTACTCCAAAATTGTGTAAATGAGAGAGATTTTTTTTTTCTCTTAACGTCAAAATGCGTTTCTCTTTTACCCAAATTTACACAGACTTTTTCTTCGGGTAAGTTTGTGTAAAGTGATAAACAATCAGCTGTTTGAAACGTCAAAATAAGAATATATGTTTTATTTGTGAAAAAAATAACACAAGTGAAAAAAAATTATTGAATTTACAATTTTATTAACTTGAAAAGTGATTGCTTTGAGTGTGCTTATTTAAAGAAGATGTTAAGTGTGCAAATGAACAGTGAACATTAACATGATATGCAAGATTTGTTGTCAAGCATATGTTTTGTGTTTTGACATTTGTTTGCGTGTAAGAAAAGTGGTTTTTTGCGTTTCTTTACTTTTGTGTAATTTTGAGCATTTGACAGTGAATTTTGCTTTTACTCTCATTTACACGCACTTTACACAAAAAGTAAAGAAACAGAGCTAATTTAAACCAGGGGAATTCTATGGCACAGCTGATCGAAAAGGTACTAGGCCGATGATGGAGAATGAGAGAGGAAAGAAGACAGGAACTAATTTAAAATAGTCACCCCTATTCTGCGTTACGCCACGCTCGGATTTTCTCCGTTTTGGCAACTTTGGTATTCTGCGTTCCGTTCTGTTCCGCTTACGTTTTTATTTCGATTGTCGTTATTCTACATTACGAACGTAGTTACGTTTTTCTAAGTTGTTATTTAGCTGACGGAGTTTGTGAAAAAAAAAATACAAAATTTAAAAAAGAATTTAGAAAAATGTAAGTATAAAGTAGATATATGTTTTTTTTATTTTTACTGATTTGTGAGTTTTATTTAATTTATTACAGGTCAAAAACTACAACGCCTGCGCAATACGAGAAGGTGGTGGCTTTCATGGCCACAAATACGGATATTGCTGGTGGCTTCCACACGAGGCCAAAGGAAAATATTCAAGCATTTTGTGAAGAAGTGCGATGTGAGCTGAACGCAATAAATTTGTAAATAAAATAAAAGATAACTCCTGCACTACAGGATACACTTCTTTAGTTTGGCCACATACATCATTCTTATGTTCAGGTTTTTTTTAGTCTTTTGGTACTCACTGATGTCTTTAATTCCAAGAATATTTAATTCTTATTCGTTTTAACTATTGAATCACTGGTTTGTTCCACTAAACTTCACATTTTATTACAATGTTTACACAATTGCTTATTTTTTTTGTTTCGTTATCTTACGTTCCACAGCCAAATAGCTTATTGTGACAGACACTTGTCTTCTTCTTATCCTTACGATTACGTTTTTTGCTGGAATAGCAATTTACGATCCTTGCGTATGAAATGGCCTACTACCTCGTCGTCATGAAGAGGCAACGAAGAGAGTAATAGAAACTCTTAAGTATTTCTCTATGTTTAAACTTAGTTTGCTGTGTGGTATATAATTGCTATCTCTGCTTTGGTCTCTCATTCTATATCATTTCCCTAGTATATTTTCGTTCAGCTGTGCCATAGAAACCCACTGGTATAATTATTTTCAAAATTTTCACAAGCATTTTTATACGGCAATATTTTGAATTCTTGACCAGGAATATTTTTCCGATATTTCGCGGATTTCTAATTTTAGTTCGCGAATTTGCTATTAAAAACATTTTTTCAGTACACCCTAATGTACATACATATTTATCACAAACATTCAAAATAAACCAGGCGGGTCTTCCAATAACGTGGAAACCGGACAGATGGCAGATAAGTTACATACAACCAATGCAAACTTCATTGTATTTTTAGCCAGGACACATAAAATTCAATACATTTTATAAATACATATTTATTAAATCCACATAATTTTTAGCTAAGTACTTTGGACAAATGGCTGGAATATCAGCATTCCCGTTAGATATTTTTCACGATGGATCACTAGTTTCTATAGTCACGGAACGATGGCTTATGTTTGGAGTTACCGGTAGTCGAATAACGACTCATTTTGACTTTTTAGGTCGTTGCAATATCACGGTCTAAAGAGATTAAGTGCTAGCCCCACCGTAAACCCAGTAAGTTTTCTCCAAAAAAAACTCAAGATCCTCTCAACGCTGAAACTAGGAAATTCTCCCAGGTCGGTAATGAATTAGTATCCTATAATAGGCGCCCTGGCGTTGGCTGGTTATGGACAGGTGCACATCCACAGAAAATCCCGAATTAGCTGTAACTGAATTTAGAGATCATCACATCCGTATTAGAGGTTGTCACAACCTATTAGAGGTTCCGTTAACCAAATTCCAGTTTCGGGAATTTACGGCTGCTAAACCTCTTTTCAAACAATTAGTTTTTTGAGTTTGCAGGGAGGATATAAACCCAGCAACAAAGGAGGCATCAGACGGGAGCGGATTAGAAAAACTGAACAACATCATCTACATTGAATTGAATCATAGAGAAATAGACAAGAGCTCTTAACGTTTTCTTGATGACGATGAGGTAGTATGCCATTTCATCGAGTTCGAGTTGCTTTTTTTCCTTGGTTGGACATAATACGGACAGAAATAAAAAGGAATGCGTATTTTCGTTCGATGTAAACAACATAAAACATAATTTAGCTGTCATTAGTATCAAGCACACCCTATTTAAACCATAGAATAACACATACCATACGTTTAAATTTCACAGTTTTTCACAAAAAAACCTGAAATATTTAAGTCAACAATTTTTGTAATTCCACCTGGTGTAAGCCAATTTACGTCAAAAACTTCAAAACTTTAATTACTTTCTATCGCACCGACAGCACCACGAATCCTGGAAAAGACCAATGAAACACAAATCGACACCTATTCTCTGTCTGTCTATCATAAGGAGGCCTTCGATAGCCCGATGTGGAAGAAACTACTAAATTGCTTGGTATTCCTGCAAAACTCATACGTCCTTGCAGGATGACCTTGACGAACACTGAATCAGCAGTGAAATTTGGTAAGGATCTTTCCGAAGCTTTTGGAACTAAACGATTCCTCCGGCAAGGCGACACCCTATCGTGCGATCTCTTTAACATCTTAATGGAGATCACTATGAGAAAAGCTGCAGTCACATGAATAAAACCATCAGCAGCAAAAGTCAGATGCTGCCCGCGTATGCTGGTGATATAGATATCATTGGGCGCACAATGAGAGAAGTTACTGCGGTGTTTTCGAGAATTGAGGAGGAGTAAGCAAAAGTGGGTCTGACAGTAAATGAGCACAAGACAAAATTAATGGCTTGAACGAGCATGGCCTCCACGCCATTAGACCAAAACGTGAACGTTGTTAACCGTTATAATTTCGAGGTGGTGGATGAATTTATATACCTCTAATCTGCCGTAAACAAATATAACGTCAGCCTTGGGATCAAGCGGAGAATTGTGCTTGCGAATAGATGTTAGTTTGGGCTAAGGAAGAACTTTAGAGATAAAGCCCTCACTCGAGTAACAAAAGTCCAGCTATACCAGATACTCATACAACCTGTCTTGCTTTATAGCGCAGAATGCTGGGTCTTATCGCAAGCAGGTGAAACATCTCTAGGAGTCTTCAAGAGAAAAATACTCCGAAAAATGTATAACCCTATAGTGCACAATGGCGAGTATCGGCGACTCAAGAACCATGAGCTGTATGTGCTTTATCCCCACATTGGCATAGTTAAGCAGATCAAAATAACGCGATTGCGCTGGCGAGACCATGTCAGTAGAATGGATGAAGACGAACCAGCACGAAGAGTTTTAGAAACCGAATTCGAAGGAAGACTAAAAATAGAAAGACCAATACTCCGCTGGAGGGATCAAGTTGACGAATCTCTACGTACACTTGGTATTACCAACTGGAGAGATAAGGCAAACGATCGAACTGGTTGGCGAAATATGTCATCTTCGTTTTGTAAGGTCCCTGACACCCCGGGGTTGTTCGAGACCGGTTAAATAAGAAATGTCGGTCAATATTTGATGTGGTAAAGAGAACTACAGATTCATCTCCTAAACTACATAAGCTATAGAGCCAATAACTTGGAATAAAGTCCCTTGAATGGCTTAGATGGAACATGGGACTGTCCGTGGAGGTGGAAAGTTTCTGATTGCAATTCACTTGGGAGTGGCCAGAAATGATTCCTTCATTGGGCAGTCCAAGCAGCTCACTACTTCCACGCAGTATGTCCTGGGCAACGGCTTTTCGAAAACCTCCGTTAGCTAGCTAGAGTGAGAAGGCGAAACAAATGAGCATCAAATCAGGTTTAGTAGGTGACTGATGTCACTGAATCTCATCAAACAATAGGGCATATTCTTTGGTCCTTAGAAGGCGGATGAGAAAAATATACGGGCCAACGGCGAATAGAAACTAAAAGAAGAAAATCCAGGTTCAACATATCGCATCCTGGTCAGCGTCTGATCCATAATGAGCGGCTGCAATCAAATAACCAGGCAGTAGGTAAAATGCAAAAACACGGTGGGCTGGGTTTGCTTCCCGCCACCGTTCATAATGGCAGTGAAAATACGTAAACGAACATGAAAACATAAACAACCCCTATTTGTTGACGACCCCCGCAAACGTTATAAGGACCACGATTTACGGATATGCACTCTGAATGTAAGAACTCTATATAGATCCGGTGCAAGTATCCAACTGGCAGATGTCCTCGAAAGTTATAAAGCTGATATTACCGCTATCCAGGAAATACGATGGACAGGACATGGCTGCACAAGAAAGAGAAACTGCGACATATACTACAGTTGCCATGAAAAAAAACATGAATTTGGTTGCGGATTTGTAGTTGGCAAAAGACTGCGACATCTAGTCTCTAGGTTCAATCCTGTGAGTGAACGTATAGCCACAATCCGCATAAAAGCGAAATATTTTTATATTTCCCTAATTTGTGTGCATGCCTCGACTGAAGAGAAAGATGATGATGCCAAAGACATATTCTATGAGCTCCTAGAGGAAACGTGGCCATGACATTAAGATTGTACTAGGAGATTTTAATGCCAACGTAGGAAGGGAGAATGTCTGTAATTTCAGTCTACATGCTGACAGTTCCGACAACGGTATGAGACTGATTGACTTTGCCGCGGCAAAAAACATGGTTATTAGTGGTACAAGATTCCAGAATAAAGACATCCACAACCCTACTTGGGTATCCCCTGATCAAAGAACTAAGAACCA
Source organism: Phaonia tiefii (assembly GCA_963931995.1). Taxonomy (NCBI): domain Eukaryota; kingdom Metazoa; phylum Arthropoda; class Insecta; order Diptera; family Muscidae; genus Phaonia; species Phaonia tiefii. The sequence goes on from OZ008368.1 coordinate 31,548,196, forward strand.
AATTGATCACGTGGTAATTGATGGAAGGCACTCATCCAGTGTAATGGACGTACGAGTGATCAGAGCAGCTAACATCGATTCTGATCACTACCTGGTAGCAGCAAAGGTTCGCACAAGATTAAGTAGAGCGAAAATTCAGAGAACGGTTTGATTGGCATATTTAATGCCTTTGAATGCAATCACAAAATAAATGCCTATTGTTGTCATAGAATAACACATACTATAGAAGAACTTATTCTCTCATCTGACGTTTCATTTCACACTCTCTCGGTAGGTCTGTGGAAATGTTTACATACACCAGGTGGAGTTACAAAATATGTTCACTTAACTATTTCCTGTCGTTTTGGTGTAGAACTGAAAAATTTAAATGTATTTTGCACTTTTTTGTTGACTTTTAACGTTGGTATTCATTTGTATTGTATTTAACACAACTAGTTTGCCACAAAAACACGAAATTCGGGTGTAGTTCCTTTGTGGATCGCTGTATACTATTGCCACCATCTGGTATTATTGAACCCATATTTTCCACCCTCCACTGTGTAATTTCCATCGTACCTATGACGTTTAATTTATTGAGCGAATAAAACCTTCTACGTATGTGTTATTCTATGATTGTTGTCAATAGACATCATTTTATTAAAGCATGCCATCCATGGTAAAATAAGTAAGGTAAACACACTAGCAATTGTTACAACAAACACATGCATTTTGTTTTTGTTTGGTGTCCATAATCTGTCAAATTTTCTTCATGTGTGTATCTACTGTAAAAGTAAACAAAAAAGTACACAAACAAAATGCATGTGAATTTGACATAAGAGTAACACCTAAGCAAGAAATATGTTGAAATCAGCTGTTCTTACGAGTTTACCTTACTCATTTTACCATGATGCCATCCATTGACGAATCCAACCGGCGAACACATTCGATTCGCCGGAATGTTCGTCGTTAGTGGAGGTGTTCGCGTTGTTCGACGTTTTGATCGCCAAAAATTGAAATTAGCACGAACATCATTTGTGAACAGTTTATGTGGAAGAAAGACGTGCACGGCATCTTGTGTTATTCTTCTTCTTCTTCTTCGGCATCTTGTGTTGTGCGGGAAAAGTGTTTGAAGAAAAATAAATTAAAAGAAATCAACATAATTGTTAAGAAGTTTTTGAGAAAAATAAAATGAATATCTCAAAGCAATTTATAATAGAATTTATTAATTGCTTACAAAATGAACCGGCATTGTGGCAAGCGAAAAGCGATGCTTACATAAATAAACATTTAAGAAATAACTTTTCGTTGTTATCCGCTGACATGTTTACACATTCACAATCTGCTACAAATGATGTTGTGGGCAAATGTAAATTTGGTTCGGCGAACAATTCGCCGTTTGGATTCGTCAATGGATGGTATGCTTAAAGCAACACATGATACCATTCAGAAAAGGTGAGTATGGCGAATGTCATGCATTGCATGCCTTGCCTTCTGCTTATCTTTCGTAGCACTCGCAAAAGCTACGAATATAGAACGAGTGGTACGAATGGTCGCAATGCTTATTGAACTTTTTTTTTTAACATAATACGAAGATTAAAGTTGTGAAATAAAACAAAATAAAAAAATTAAATGGAACATTTTGATATATTTTCGGTTAAACATTAAGGCAATGAGAAGATTTATACAGGGTGTCCCCTAAACTTTTGTCTAAACTTAAACACGTGATAGCTGAGAACAAAAGCTACAATGTTTGTTCTTACGCCAATTGCCTAAGTGGCTTCGTTTTCGAGATATTCGTGTTTAAAATAATTGCATTTTTGAATGCATTTTCAATAAATGCATAATCTACTTTTTAAATGAAAAAGAAATATCATTGAAAATTGCTTCAAAATTGATTTTAAATCAAATGCGACAGGAAATGACTATTAATACAACTACAACTGAAATAAGAGACCGCTTATGCATAACGCAACAAGGCTCTCATTTTGAAAATTTTCGCTAATTGAAAACATTTAAAAAAAAAATTCGTTTTCATTTCAAACGAAAAAATAAATTATTTAAAATCAATTTTGAAGCAATTTTCAATGATATTTCTTTTTCATTTAAAACGTAGATTATGCATTTATTGAAAATGCATTCAAAAATGAAATTATTTTAAACACGAATATCTCGAAAACGAAGCCACCTAGGCAATTGGCGTAAGAACAAACATTGTAGCGTTTGTTCTCAGCTATCACGTGTTTAAGTTTAGACAAAAGTTTAGGGGACACCCTGTATATATTTCATATTACACAAAAAAAAATGGAAAATAAAGTAAAGCTCAAAAATTCAGTTTTACAGGATATGAAAAAAAATTTACATAAAAATAACTTTAAGCAAATAAGAAAGCAAAAAAATTTAATTCATATTTAATTAAAATAAAAATCAGCTCCTACAAATTCTATTGCAGAGTTATTACAAACAAATACATACATATATATTTCTTCACACTGCATAGTTGTCAACACACTAGAGCAACGAATACTACACGAATGGTGCGATTGGTTTTATTTTTCTGTTGATCATCGAATCATTTCGTTGCTTGACATGTAACGGCATTATAAACATGAGTGTGCAAAAGGCAATCAAAAAAACAAAGAATGATAACATAGCAGCAGCATCAGTCATTGTTGTTGAATGAAAGCATGGCAAAAGCAACGATTATATGAATGCACAATAAAAACGAATGGGCTCAATCTAATCTCTGGAATGCATGCCCGGCGATTGGAATCTCAGTGTACTATGTATGTCCCATATTTAAGAATGGTGACCCGAGTATCTGTGCTAACTACCGTGGAATAAACCTTTTATCCATAACATATAAGGTTCTATCAAGTATAATGTACGAAAGACTAAAACCAATTATCGCTGACCTGATTGGACCATACCAGTGTGGCTTTAGGCCTGGAAAATCGACAACTGACCAGATTTTCACGCTACGCCAAATCCTGGAGAAGACACACGAAAAACAAATCGACACCTATCATCTATTTATCGATTATAAAGCGGCCTTCGATAGTCCGATACGGGAGAAACTCTATGAAGCAATGTCTGAGCTTGGTATTCCTGCAAAACTCATACGCCTTTGCAGGATGACCTTGACGAACACCAAATCCGCAGTGAAAGTTGGTAAGGATCTTACCGAACCTTTCGAATCTAAGCGAGGCCTCAGGCAAAGCGACACCCTATGGTGCAATCTCTTTAACATCTTAATGGAGATCATTATGAGAAAGGCTACAGTGAACATGAATAAAACAATCAGCAGCAAAAGTCACATGCGAATGCTGATGATATAGATATCATTGGGCGCACAATTAGACAAGTTTGCTGCGGTTTTTTCGAGAATTGAGGAGTCAGCAAAAGTGGGTCTGACGGTAAATGAGGACAAGACAAAATTAATGGTTTCAACGAACAGGGCCTCCACGCGATTAGACCAAAGCGTGAACGTTATAACTTCGAGGTAGTGGACGAATTTATATACCTCGGATCTGCCGTGAACAAAAACAACAACGTCAGCCTTGAGATCAAGCGGAGAATTGTGCTAGCGAATAGATGTTATTTTGGGCTAAGCAAGCACTTTAGAGATAAAGCCCTCTATCGAGTAACAAAAGTCCAGCTGTACCAGACTCTCATTCAACCTGTCTTGCTTTATGGCGCAGAATCCTGGGTCCTATCGCAAGCAGACGAAACATCTGTAGGAGTCTTCGAGAGAAAAATACTCCGAAAAGTGTATGGCCCTATAGTGCACAACGGCGAGTATCGGCGACGCATGAATAATGAGCTGTATGAGCTTTATCCTGACATTGACATAGTTAAGCGGATCAAGATAACGCGATTGCGCTGGCTAGGCCATGTCAGTAGAATGGATGAAGACGAACCAGCACGAAGGGTTTTCGAAACCGAACTCGAAGGAAGACGAAAAATAGGAAGACCAAGACCCCGCTGGTGGGATCAGGTTGACGAATCCCTGTGTACACTTGGTATTGCCAACTGGAGAAATAAAGCAAAAGATCGAACTGGTTGGCGAAATATGTTATATTCGTTTTGTAAGGCCCCTGACCCCCCGGGGTTGTCCGAGACCGGATAAGTAAGTAAGAATGGCTTAGATATTACGTGTTGTCCTTTGTGAATGGAAACAAACAAAATTTCGCGTCGTTCATTTCAAAAAACGAAATTGATTTGAAAAGTCAGCGAAAAATTGTATTACCGCCGTAATTTATAACAAAAATATTTTGTGCTTTAAACTAGACTGGACTAGATCATGCTTCTATGATAGAGGAATTTGTGACATACCTAACTTTGCACTTGCCCACTTGTTTTATTTTTCAAAGACACTTCTCGAAATCCTAACATTGTGCACATCTATTTCACAATTATTCGTGTAATAAATAAATGTCATCATATTTACAATTATTGCCTTAATGGTCAGATACAAAAATTAAGAATATGCATAAAAAGTACTTACGTATATTCATTAGTCAACATACAACTCAAAGATTTAAACAAAATACTTGCAAGGTGTTGGAAAATTTAAGTTTAGTGAGACAAGGTCGCATACAGTTATGTACATATGTATGTTTGTCATGCAACATAAACATCTTAAGGACAGACAATGAATAGACACAAAGAAACAACTACAAAAAGTTTACCAGAGGCCAGTGTAGTAGGGAGCCATAAACGTTGTATTTCAAATTGTGCAAATAGTATTACATCTCCAACCAAAGGAAGATTTATGATTGAATGACGAATGTACATTTGCTGCTATTAACTGTCATTTAGAAACTAATTTGATTAACTGTTGGCTTGAGTATTTTATGGGTTATGTGGACAGGCAGAATCATATTCGTAAAAATAACTTGTAAATGCAAATGAAACAAAACGTTATAATTTTCAAGTTTTTAAAACTCTTTTTGTATTATAGTCTTAATAGAAATTGTGGTCATTTGAAATCATTACCCCGTTACAGCACGTTCCAACATTGGTTGCAATGGCGATGGTAACCAATTCTTAAATGAACCATCACTTATCATACAAACATTACGATCAATGTAGCAATATATTTTGCCTAAACGATAAATTTGTTTGCCCATTTCTCGGCGTCCAGGTAGCGGTGCAAATACTATACCCCTTTCAGAGCATTTGCGTGATACCAATTCTTTGAATTCCAATTGAACCGGAGCCGGTGCCGGAACTGGCAAATCGATGAGTGTGGGAGGTGGTGGTGGTTGTGGTGGTGGTGGTGTATTTATTGTAGGACCCATACTGGGTGTATTCATATTAGGGGTTGAGGCAATTTGATCTGTAGCACGATGCATCATTTCAAGGGCTCTTCGTAAATGCTCTTTAACACTTGGTTCTTTTAGCATATCCTCGGAAAGCATACTTTTCCAACCACTGTACCAGCGAGATATCTCTACGTAATCGGGAGATTGATTGAGCCATAAAACCAAGACTTGCATCCATTTGGGGAAGAAGTATTTGTCAAGTAGTAGAGCCATCTGATGATTAGGTATAAGTTCACCCCATTCCCAGACTTGATTCCAGGGCTCTAAGAGAAGGAAAATAAAAAAAAATGTAATGAATATATATAATTTAGAATTCTTACATATTTAAAGCATATGGGGGTTAAAAACAATCCATTTAAAGTCTTAAGAATATTAAGAACTTTAAGGCTTTAAACGGACTAACCAGACAATCAATTGAATTTATTGAATTTAAAGAATCTTGTAAATTTAATAACTCGATTGAATTGATTAACAAAAAAAATAAGTAGTTAGTTAGTTTGTAAAGAGGGGTGCGATGTTGAGTGTTCAAAAGGATCACTCTAAACCTTCCCATGTCAGTAGACATAAACTTAAGCCGCTGATTCGACCTGTTGTGCGCTCTAAGTTTACCCTACTAATTTACCATATCCCCCATAGGAATTCGGTGCTATTCATTGCATTTTCATTTTCATTTCCTTTTTATTTGTAACATAAAAAGCCTTACAGGCCAATTAAGCTATATTACATATGACATACAAAAATTTCAATAAATTCTTATAAATTAGGATTTTCAACTTAAAAATAAAAAAAATAATTACAAAAAATTAAGTTACAGTGTTTTATTTATAAATGCACTAAAAACTAGAAAATAATTTTCCTCTTAGCCTCAATAAGTATATTCTTCTTCATGATGGGGTTGTACAATGGTCCGCCTACTTAGCACTTCAACAACAATGGATCTCTCAAATAAAACGCTTGCATTTAAATTAAAAATGGTCACATTTAATTTTGACACTTAATTTGACATTTAATGTTGTCACCATTTTTAATTTAAATGCAAGCGTTTTATTTGAGAGATCCCCTGGAAAATTAATTAACTAATTCATTTTAATTACGCTCTTTATTGAAAGTATCTAGACCATTGGTTCCCAACAGGTGGTCCGCGGACCCCTGAGGGTCCGCAAGCCATGCCAGAGGGGTCCGCAAGATATCATTAGATTATACATTACAAAAAACCAACCCATAAAAAAACACTGTTGTTGTGAAAAGACATTGGCAGTGAGCATGAGCAGCTTCTTATTCATACATAAGTAAGATGGCTCTCTCGAGGTACGATTTTGACAAGATTTTTTGAACTTAGAGATGAGGTTCGTGTCTTCCTTCTTGACACCAAGTACGCAGACTTTCTCACTGACTTTTCTTGGCTTTACTCAACTGCCTACTTAGCTGATGTGTTGGAACACTTAAATGTCTTAAACTTAAGTTTGCAAAGGAACAATGTAGACATGATCAAAGTTGAAGATAAGATTAGTGCTATGGTCAAAAAGGGTCAGATCTAGGTAGCACGGATTTAAAAGGAGTCTTTTACTAACTTCCCTACTTTGAAACAATTCCTAGAGTCTCCAGAGGAGAGTTTGGCTGAACAGATAAAGAGCAACGAAGCCGAGCATCTACATAGTCTAGCCACCACATTTAGGGTGGCATATAGTTGGATTCAAAAATCTAAGGCCTCACAGAAGAACAACAACATCAACTTGTGGATCTGTCTAGTTGTGGTACAATGAAGGACATTTTTAATGGTGAGAAAATTGCAGACTTCTAGCCTACATTAAGCAAGTATTACAAAGAACTTGGAGGTAATGCAATGAAAAATATCCTTCCATTTGAAACTAACCTATCAGCGTGAACAAGCATTTTCCTCTCCATGTGCTGCATGAAAAACAAGTAAAGGAATCGGCTTGACATGCGGCCGGACTTCACAGTGAAAGTGTCAAGTTTGGAAGCAAACATTTCAGAAATATTGGACTCAAAGATCAGATTCAACTCATTTCATTAAGAACTGAAAATGAAAACGAACTGTGTACTGATGGACGTACATACTTATAAAACGTGATACATTTCGATGTTCTCTACTTTTTTAAAGAACAAAACACAGAAAATTCAAATTGAATGGTAAATGTTTATTATCATTTGAAAGAACATTCTCTCTCCTCTCAGATGGTCCATCCGTTGAGTCAAATTTTCGATGACTCGTGTGATGTTTTTCTCCAAGGCCTGAATCGAAGCGGGTTAAACTTTAGACTTTACATATCCCCACAGGAAAAAGTGTAACGGTGTGATATCACACGATCTTGGTGGCCAATCGACCGGCCCAAAACGTGAAAATATCTGCTCACCGAAGTGTTTTCTCAATAAATCCATTGATTGATGCGATGTGTGGGAAGTGGCGCCGTCTTGTTGAAACCAAATGTCGCCGAGATCACGAGCTTCAATTTCAGGCATCAAATAGTCGGTTATCATGGCACGATAAGGGTCGCCATTGACGGTTACATTCTCACCGGCATCATTTTTGAAGAAATATGGACCGATGATTCCACCGGGACACAAACCACACCAAACCGTTGTTTTTTCTGGATGAAGTGGCAGCTGTTGAATCTCTTCAGGTTGATCTTCGTCCCAAATGTGGAAATTTTGCTTGTTTACATATCCATTGAGCCAGAAATGAGCCTCATTGCTGAAGAAAATTTGGCTCAAAAACGTCGGATCTTCTTGGAACTTTTCAAGAGCTCATAGAGCGATGCGATGTCGCTTGGGAAGGTCGGGCGGCTTCAGTTCTTGCACAAACTGTATTTTGTACGCTTTCAATTTAAGATCTCGACGCAAAATGCGCCAAGTCGTTCCACACGTCAGTCCTCTACTCTACGGTCTCAGCTACGGCCGCTATTATATTTTCTTCCAATAATGAATGCTGGGTCTCAAGATGGGTGACAGTGTTGCGAATAGTATGCTCAGTAGGCCGATTATGTTGACCATAAGTTGAACGAAGTGCACGGAACACATTCCTCACAGAACGTGAATTTTCGTAATAAAGTTAAACGATTTGTAAACGTTGTTCAGGCGTAAGTCCTTCCATGATGAAATACAAAACAATACTACACAAAAATAAGATGACAGCATGATACGACTCACACATAGAATAACACATACTATAGAAGAACTTATTCTCTCATCTGACGTTTCATTTCACACTCTCTCGGTAGGTCTGTGGAAATGAGAGCAAATTAATTTTAAAATTTACATACACCAGGTGGAGTTACAAAATATGTTCACTTAACTATTTCCTGTCGTTTTGGTGTAGAACTGAAAAATTTAAATGTATTTTGCACTTTTTTGTTGACTTTTAACGTTGGTATTCATTTGTATTGTATTTAACACAACTAGTTTGCCACAAAAACACGAAATTCGGGTGTAGTTCCTTTGTGGATCGCTGTATACTATTGCCACCATCTGGAATTATTGAACCCATATTTTCCACCCTCCACTGTGTAATTTCCATCGTACCTATGACGTTTAATTTATTGAGCGAATAAAACCTTCTACGTATGTGTTATTCTATGGACTCACACGTGATGTGTCAAAAAAAGGCTATTGAAAAAAGTATGTCTACTTGGATCATCCATTATATAAAATCCAGATAAAAGAAACTTGATAATTGAATAATAACAATAAAGACAAAATCGAACAACAAATATATTGCTGGGGTAGTTATCTAGATAATTTCTAGCTTTAGATTTGGGAATCAGTGGGGGTCCTTGTCATTATAGCAAATGTATGAGGGGGTCCTTGGACAAATATTGTTGGGAATCCCTGATCTAGACCATTGTTGTTGAAGTGCTAAGTAGGAGGACCATTGTACAACCCCATCATGAAGAAGAATATACTTATTGAGGCTAAGAGAAAAATTATTTTCTAGTTTTTAGTGCATTTATAAATAAAACACTGTAACTTACTTTTTTTTACGACGCAATTGTCTCTTCCCCAAACGAAAATGCAACAACATTTTATTTATAATAATGGCATATAAACGTTAAAAAACAGCACAATTCTCAAAATACTTACTTGTGCCATTGTTCAATTTCAACTTTATTTTGTTTGTTTACATAAAACATATGATTCAAAACAGCTGTTTGAACTTGCAAATTCTTACTGGAAAAAATTTCTCCAGTAAAAACTTGTAAGTTCTCTATCATCGAACTGTGAAAATAAACTCTCGCTTACTCTCTCGTTACTGGCTTTTTGGTGTACACAAAAAACATCCAGTAACAATTTGTACAAATTGTTACAAAAATTATCAGTACGCAGACCGACCTATTATAAGCAGTACAAAATATAGTTTGCAAATAAAGGAAGCAATAGGTCTGTCTGTTTACTGCAATATTCTACAATATTGTACAATATTGTACAAAATGTTGTCTGTTTACTGCAAAACTTTTGCAACGAGAGAGCCAAAGAGAGCATTTTTTGACAGTTGGATGATAGAGAACTTGCAAAATGTTACTGGAGGAATTTCTTCTATCAAGATTTTGCAAGTTCGATCAGCTGTTTTTTATTTACATTTTGATTGCAATATTTTTGTGTGAAAAAGAAGAATAAAGTTGAAATTTAACAATGGCAGAGTAAGTGTTTAAAATTGTATTGTTTTTTAACGTCTATTGTAAATTAGAATATAAAAAACATTTGTTTTTATGCTAGAAACGTCCATACATACAGTGAGACCGTAATGCAAGTGGCTTGGTCATTTCAATTGTTTATACTTGTTGCTGTTTTCTTGCAATAGGGGTGTCTGCGTACACATATTTTGCATCATTTTGTGCAAAATCTTGCAAAATGTTGTCTGCGTACTCCAAATCTCTTGCAGCGAGAGAGCGAAAAAGAGAATTTTTTGACAGTTGGAAGTTAGAGAACTTGCAAAATGTTGCTGGAGAAATTTCTTCTTGCAAGATTTTGCAACTAGTTTGAACAGCTGTTTTTGTTTACTGTTTGAATGAAATAATTTTTATGAAATGAAAATAAAAATTGAAATTTAACAATGGCAGAGGTAAGTAGTTAGAATTGTGTTGATTTTTAACGTTTATAATAAATTATAATAAACAAAACATTTTACTTCATGCTAGAAACGTGCAAATATACAGTGCGACCGTGCGACATATTTGCTAAAATTCTTTTGCTTTGCTATTTTAATTGTTTACACACAGATCAGCTGTTTTCTTGCAAGATTTCACTGGATGCTGTCTGCGTACTTTTTGATATATTTTCAACCGAGAGAGTAAAATTGTTCTTACTCTCCCAAAAAAAGTTACTGAGTATTTGCTACTGGAAAAGTACCTAATATTTCACAAAATGTTGTCTGTTTACTTTTTGGAATAGAGAAAAAAAAGAGCGTAAAATTTTTTTACTCTCTGCAAAAAGTTACTGGATAAATCTTGCTGGAAAAGTAAACAGACAAAGCTAATATCAAAAAATAATACAGTAGACTCCCTCTTAACCGGCCACCTCGGGACCAGAGCCTGGCCGGTTGACCAAATGGCCGGTTAATCCGATGTGCAGGCATTTTCGTGAGAGAAACCAAGTATTTTTACGTGTATGTATGTACATACATATGTACATACATATATTCTTTCATATATCAAACATATGTACAGAAAGGTGTATATTAATAAAGATCACGATGTATACAGTTGAAAAAAGTAATATTTATTTCAATTTTTAAATATTTTACAAACATGTTTTAAAAAAAACGGTAACTTTCTTCTGTTTCTTGACATTAAGTTTAAAAAAGTAATATTTATTTCAATTTTTAAATATTTTACAAACATGTTTTAAAAAAAACGGTAACTTTCTTCTGTTTCTTGACATTAAGTTTAAAAAAGTAATATTTATTTCAATTTTTAAATATTTTACAAACTAGTTTTAAAAAAATCGGTAACTTTCTTCTGTTTCTTGACATTAAGAGAATTTTTAAAAGCTATATCTCTCCATTTTTTGAAAACCAAGACGTCTATTGAAGAAGACCCAGGTTGTTGTTCAATATATTTCAATGCCACCTCCATTACAGCTCTCGCTTCGGTGTGGCCGACTTTTTCCTCTCCTTCAACATTATCATCATCAGTCACCTCGTCCTCATTTTCATCGGGCTCTTCATGTGTTGCTAGCGTAATTATTTCGTCGTCTGTCAAAAATTCGTTTTCAAGGTCCTCGTCACAGTTCATCCATTGTTCAATATCTTCGGCCTGCAACTGGACATTTTCGGATAACGTTTGGAGATCTTGAAGAATGGTGGTAGAATTATCTTCTGCGTGTGATTGTTGATAACACTCAACAAGTTCCTCAATGTTGGGCCAAAGTTTTCGCCAAGACTTAACGAAAGTAGAAGCTGGAATTTCTTGGAAGGCGGAAGCTAACATGTAAATGACGTCCTTTAAGTTAATTTTTTTGATGATATCAATAAGATTGAGATCTTCACTTTCTGCGCATTGTAAAATTTCGGACAGTAATTTACGTCTGTATCGTCTTTTCAAGCTTTCAATCACCCCTTGATCCATCGGTTGCACCAAGCTTGTCACATTAGGAGGAAGAAAGATAATTTTTATGTCATCCGTCTCACATGTTAGGTTTCCTGGATGAGTTGGAGCATTATCCAGAAGTAGGACTGCTTTAGTGGGAAGATTTGCGCTCTTAAGATGGCGCGTTACTCTTGGAACAAATTCACGCTCAAACCATTCTTTGAATAAATCAGCGCTCATCCATGCAGATTTTTGTGATCTGTAGAAGACGGGGAGGGATGATGGATGTAAATTTTTAAACGCACGTGGTTTAGCGGACTTGCCAACAACGAAAAGAGGAATTTTGTGTGTTCCTGCTGCATTTGAACAAACAGCAACTGTAATGCGCTCTTTATTCTTTTTAAATCCAGCAGCTGATTTTTCATGACTTCCCAAAAATGTTTTTTCTGGAAGCATTTTAAAATTGAGGCCCGTCTCATCCATGTTGTAGACTTGTTCTGGTTTTAATTTTTCTGTTTTTATAATTTCTATAAACTTGGAGGTAAAATCAGTTGCACCTGAAGCGTCCGCGGACATTTTTTCTCCACTTACTTGTGCAAAATGAACTCCGTGACGTGCCTTCCAGCGAGTCAGCCAACCTTCACTAGCGATAAATTCGCCTCCGTCTATAATTTTGCTATGGATACACAAAGCCTTTTCCCTTAGAATCGGGCCGCTAATAGGTGTGCCCCTTCGCCGTTCTTGAAGGAACCACAACCAAAGAGCTTCATCTACTATCTCGAATTTCGTTTTTTTTTTAGTGCATCTTGTTTTTAAATTTTTATCTGATTCCATTTGGGCGCAGAAATCTTCGATTGAACGTCGGTCCCTTCGCCAGTCATTCACTGTACTTTTCCCCACATTCAACTCTGAACAAATTTTCATTACCGATTCACCCTTGTCGATCCGTTTAAGCACACTTAAACGTTTTTCCATCGTCACAACGACACGTTTACGCTTCTCACTCATTTTCGCACAAGAGAAATGTAACAATCCGTTTCGAAAGCAAAAACAGAACTGACAACCGTCGCTTTGAGTTCCCGCTAAATACATACATACATAGTGTCAGGTCTAATTTAATCTACATATTCGTAGAAAATGAACGAATGGTGAATGATTCACAGATTCACAGAACAAAGAGACGAGAGATGATTATTTTATTTAGATATTATTTATTGATGAAGAAAGAAAAAAAAAAAAAAGTGTGGCCGGTTAATACGACGGCCGATTAATGCGGGACCGGTTAAGAGGGAGTCTACTGTATATGTAACAATGTAACGGCTCCCCAGCCAAAATAAAAACAAGAAGAAAAAGATTGTAAATACAGAACCCATGGTGACAATTATGGCAACATCGAAAATAAGTATAGTATGTATGCTACATAGGTATACAAATGCAAAGTATAGATGCATTCCAATTTATGACAGAGGCTGGACATACGCTAAATATTTACGTTTGAAAGAAACATTGGAATATGAAAAATTTCGCAGGCCTACAGGAAGCTGATTCCAAATTCTTGCTGCACGAACAACAAACGATCGCTCAAATATAGAGAATGGCATACGAGGCAGAAGTAGTTGAGGGTTTCGAGTGGATATCGTGAATTGAAACATACCACGAAGTAATCTTGGTACGCCACTGGAAATTATTTTATAAAAAGTTAACAGAATACGCATTTTAATAAATATTTTAAACGGCACACCCAAAAAATCAATTATATATTCAGATATATGATCACGACGATTTAACCCATACACAAATCGGACTATCATTTTAAGTAACATTTCCATCCTACTGAAACATTCTGATGTCGTACCAGACACTACTTCAATTCCGTAACCAATACACGACATCAGTAATGCGAAAGCTAGCCTTCTCTTTACATGTTGAGGCAGATACATATTAGTACAATACAACTTTCGAATAGTAAACATAATTTTAGGAAATAAAGAGTCGATATGGCTACTGACATCAAGTTTCTTATCGAGAATAATACCAAGACATTTCATCTTATCAACAAACTCTATTCTGACATCATTTAAGTAAATTTCGCAGCCTTGGCCATCATCATGTCGTAAGGGACCAAAAAACATAGCCCTAGTTTTGGAGGGATTAACGCATAAGTTATTATAACGTAGCCACTGACTCACATCTCCCAATGTAGAATTAATAATGTCCTCCAATGTATTTATAGAACCAGCTTTGAAAAAAAGGTGAACATCATCCGCACATAAAAAAGGGAAGTAATTGACACTACAGGCACTGTTAACTACATCAATTAACATACAATATGAATAGTAGCGGACCTAATACGGAGCCTTGCGGGACTCCACTAAATATTGCACGTATATCAGAAACATTTCAATTTAATGAAACAAATTGAGATCGATCAGAAAAGTAAGAATAAATCAACCTACATGCTGTATTAGAAAACATAAACAAATTTTTCAATTTGTTAATCAGTATTACATGGTCTACTCTATCAAAGGCTTTAGATAAGTCCAACCCTACCAGAACGCCACATTCGCCAGTGTCAATCGCATTCCTAATAGTATCAGTCAAGTGCAAGAGGTGTAAAGTAGTGTTGTGCCCCTGCCTAAATCCATATTGATAATTATTTATCATATCTTGTCCTTCAACAAAATCAAGGATCTGCCGTTTAATGATATGGTCCACGACTTTCGAAATAGCAATTATTTTCGGTAGGATTTCTTAAATACTCCTTATATGCAACATCCCTAAGTGATTTAGATAACAATATCGACGTTGACCTCAGCCAAGCCTCTTGTCGGTACACAACCCTTCGCCTTACAATAGGTACAAATGAGAATAAATCATTAAATGTACCATTTAAAACAACCAATTGTAAATTTACGTCTGATGTTATATAAATTTGTTCAAAACTAATTCCAGACAGATACTTAAAAATTCCTTCCCAGTCAACATTATTATAGTCACGATACTCAATAAATTGATCCTGAGGTGGTATATCAAAATTCAGAGATCCAAATATCAACGAATGGTGAGAAATGGCGGGATACTGGGTCTGACTATAGAGATTTAAGTGGGACGTATTACCTATCAGGGCGTAGTCTATTAATGAAGTGGAGCAGTGGGCAACATCAAAATGAGTAGGTGAAGAATTATGTACAATGTGCAACCCCTAAACGCGAACAAATTGATCTCATGGTCCCTGACTTAGAAATATCAAATAGATTGCAATTATAGTCACCAACAACAACTATGTTATTATATCCGGCAAACAATTCAATATGAGTTTGCTCAAAAACATCAACATTTCCCTGCGGCAAATATACAACTCCAAAAAGAACTTTATTTTGACCGGAACCAACCTCAATAAAAAGAGACTCACAGACTCCGAAATTACTCGAACGAAATATAACCTTGTGTTTCAATTTCTTCGAAATATATATGCCAATGCCTCCACCTCTAACAGCCGGCCGGTCGTTCCTGTGAAATGAGAAACCAGGAACTGCTACTGACTTTGATTACTGACCATGATTTCAACCATGTCTCAGAAACACCAAACAAATCAATGCCACTACCACAAAGCATACTCTTAATATCATACATCTTTGTATTATAAACCGAAGGACGAATGCTTTGGCAGTTCTGTTGTAGTTTTAATGTTTAATTCAGTTTTATTGATTATTAAATATTACATGAATGATAATAAAGTACATTTTAGTGTTTTAAATGGGAAGAGAGATCTTTAATTATTGAGTGATAATGAACGACTAAACGATTGTGCTCTTGTTTGGTCTTAACAGAGTTGCCAAAGCAAGAATAAGAATGAGTGTTGTCAACTAACATAAAGGTTTGTATTACATAAATTATACATTTTGAACACTTCCCCTCAAACTTTATGTTGCAAATATACATGTATACATATTCAACTCATACCCAATTCTTTAATACAATGGAAATGTTTAGCTCTTGGTAAACCTTTTGTCAATACATCGGCAGGCATTTCTTCAGTTGGGATGTACTTAACCACTATATCCCCTTTTTCAACAAGCTCACGTATGAAATGATGGCGGATGTCGACGTGTTTCGTCCTATTATGGAATACGGGATTTCTAGCCAATTCACCAGCACCTTGGTTATCGTTGAGTATGGTTATTGATTCACTGCTGCGGAAAATTTCGCTAAAGAGTAGTTTTAAATATATGGCTTCTTTCGCAGCATCTGACAATGCCATATATTCGGCGTCCGTTGTAGACAATGCTACTGTTCGTTGCTTACGCCATTCCCAACTAATAGCGGCGTTGCTAAAAATAAAAGCATATCCCGTGTAAGACTTTCGGTCGTCGATGTTTGAGCCCCAGTCTGCATCAGCGTAACCAATGATATTTTCTCAGCTCTTTTGAAAATTAGTCCTTTGTCGTCGGTGCCCTTTAAATACCTTAAAATTCGTTTAGCTGCCACCCAGTGTTGTTTTCCAAAATTCGAGTTGTACTGGCTATCACACTTACGGAGTGCGATATGTCTGGTCTCGTGCTTACAGCCAAATACATAAGAGAACCAATTAGACTTTGGTAAGGTATGTTCTCCATTTCTTTCTTGTTGTCCTCTGATGTAGGACTCATGCTTTTTGACAATTTTTTACCAGGAGTCATTGGAGTCGTAACTGTGTTAGCGTCTTGCATCCCAAATCTTGTAATAATTTCGTGTATGTATTTTTGTTGATGCATTTCAATTGCTCCCTGTTCAAGATTCTGCTTGAATTCAATGCCAAGACAATACTTCAATAGACCCATGGTTTTCATTTCAAAAATATTCGAGAGTTCGTTCTTCAATTTTCTAAGTGAACTTTTGTTATTCGATGCGACCATTAAATCGTCCACATATATGAGAACGATTGTAATGTCATTGTCATTACGATTCATGTACATACAAGGGTCGGCATTCAAAGGATGTAAATTTAATCCTCGCAATTTTTCATCCAATTTTCGGTACCATTGTCTACCAGATTGCTTCAGTCCGTACAGCGCTTTTTGAATCTTGCATACTTTTCCGCTTCCATAGTGCTTCAGTTCATCGTCAGACAGTATAATACTAAATTCTTCCGGAATCTCAATGATATTGCCGTTTAGGTAAGCACTGTCAAGTTGGTGAATCTCCATTCCGATTTCGACTGAAATAGCCATTAGCATTCTTATGGAACTCATGCGAGCTACTGGAGCAAACGTTTCGTTGTAGTTCACTCCCAGTTTTTGAGCAAACCCCTTAGCTACTAGCCTGGCCTTTCTTCTTTGAATTGATCCTTCGGCGTTATATTTTGTTCGTAGTACCCATTTAGTTTTGATAACCTCCTTATTCTTTGGGCGATCAACGGTGGTCCATGTGTTATTCCTCTTCAGGGCAGAATACTCTTCTAACATAGCACGCTTCCATTCTTCACCTTCAGGGCTGGATAATGCTTCTTCGACGGATTTGTGTTCTTGTTGTTCGATTAGATTTGCGACGATTTCGTCTTTTTCAGATCCTGTAGTGTCACCGATTTGTACTTCTAAGATTTGACGAGGTCTTCCCCTTTTTCTTTTCTGTACTGGATTTTCGATTTGAAGCGACGTTTGTGTACTTTTCGTTGTATCCTCATTTGCACTATGATACTCCTCTGATTCGATGGCGGGACTTACAGTTCGAGGCGATCTCGATATTGTTTCCACTGGCTGTCTTCGATTTTGAATTCGTCTCGACGAATATTGAGGCGTTGAAGTCGACTGCTCATCGAACGCTTGTGCATTTTCTCGATGATCTGCTTCCACGTATGCATCGTCCATTCTGTTTATTGATGTATGTGATGGATGGGTTATTTCCACAATAATATCGTGACCATTGTTTTCGATTTCTTTTTCAATAAAATCCTTGTATTCACAGCCCTCATGAAATGTCCCAGAAAATCGTACGTCTCTGCTCTTCAGAATTTTTCTTGTGGTAGGTTGCCATAACCTGTACGCTTTGGAATTTGTCTCGTATCCGATGAAAATGCATTTCGTTGATTTCGGCTGAAATTTTTCTTTTCCAGGTGCCTTTTCTAGCATATACGCTACTGTTCCAAATTTTCGAAAATATGACACGTTCGGTTTCCTTTTAATCCACAGGCTGTAGGGTATTTCACCATTTATGCTTTGTGAAGGACATCTATTTCGAATATGATTTGCGGTTAAAATTGCCTCAGCCCAAAAGTTTGATGGTAGTCTACTCTGCAAAATCATACACCGTGCCATTTCGACAAGAGTCCTGTTTTTGCGTTCGGCTACACCGTTTTGTTGTGGGGTATATGCAACAATTAGCTCATGTCTTATGCCCTCTTTCCTCAGAAAATTTGAAAAATCATTATTCACATATTCCGTTCCATTATCCATCCGTAACGTTTTAATTTGCTTACCCGTTCTCTTTTCGACCATGTTCTTGTAGTTTTGAAATATATTCAATACTTCGCCTTTGTTTCACTTCACACCATTTTGCCTCATCGTCAATGAAGGTGACAAAATACTTCGAGTGGCCATGTGACTGGACTCTCATGGGACCGCAAACGTCTAAATTGACCAGTTCCAAAACATCTATTGACTTTGATTCAGATTTCGAAAATGGCTTTTGCGTTTGCTTTCCTTGGATGCATATTTCACAACTCGACAACTTTTCATTAATATTTACCTTTATCCCATTCACTTTTTCATTCCTGATGATTTGTTTTAGGTCTGCTTCATTCAGGTGACCGTACCTTTCGTGCCATTCTTGAAGAGAAGTTACTGGCCCTTGTGACATGTTGCCACTCTCCTTAGGTTCGTTAACGTAAAACAAATTTGATTTTCTAGAAGCAGTTAACAACTTTCTACCTGTTTTCGGATCAACGACTACTGCACCATTTTGACGAAAAATTACTTCAAACCCATGATCTGTGATTTTCGATACAGACATTAAATTCGATCGTAGGTCCGGAACATACAAGGTGTCACCTAGGTCTGCCGTTACGTTTGTGGTATCCAATAGAACTCTACCACTACCTGTGATTTTCGTTGAATGATCATTTGCCAGTTTTAACGTTTCCTCTTCGTCATTCAGTTCCTTGAATTTGTTCTTTTGCGAACACATGTGCGAGGTGGCTCCTGAATCGAGACACCATAGTCCCTTATCGCTACTTGCTTGCATTGCCACTGCCGAGTTGTCTGACTGAACACATTTTGCTTTATTATTATTAATAGGATTCAATTTTGGTTTTGACCGACAGTCCTACGCCTTATGACCGATCTTTCCACAACTATGACATGCATATTTAAAACGTCCATTTTCGTTTCGATTTACTTTTGCGGTTTGTCGCCACTTTCCATTGTCCTTACGGGTAAACATCGCATCACCTCCGACTCCGCTATTATTTCGGTTTCGGGCCTCAAACTCGTCGATCATTTTCAATTTTAGTGACTCCGGATCGGGTAACTTTTCTTGCGTTTCTATGGCAACTCGAAACTGTTCGTACTCGTCTGGAATGCTGTATAGCAACAATATTGTTACCAAGTCATCAACTATCTGCATATCCATTTCACGAATTTTATCCAGAATATTAAAAAACTTTTGCACATGATCATGCATGTCTCCGCCGTTCTGCATTTTCAGCAGTATCAATGATTTTAATAACATTGCCTTTCGTGCAGGCCCCTTTGATTGGTAAATGCCGCTCAACTTGTCCCACAGCTCTTTAGATGTCACACAACTTTTAATTTGTTTTAATTCCGTAGTAGCAATCAATAAAATTAAGTCTGCCTTCGCTTTGGAATCATTCTGTTCCCATTCGTGAATTTTCGCCGCATCCGTTGGCTTGACGCACTGTCCACAGACGTATTTCCACATATCATTCCGTACCAGCAATGCTTCCACCTGTATTTTCCAGGTATCATAGTTTTCTCTGCCAAGAGGTTCAATTTTCACGTTCGCGTAATTCATTTTCGATTGCTCTGTATTTCATGTATTCTTCACAACGAATGCAATTTTTTTTTCGTGTACTTCCCCAACGCTTCCAAAACTTTTTTTTTTCAAAAAAAAAAAACGAAGTTCGTTATTCAGTTCTTCATTTTATTCTCATTCTCTTTCAATGCATTAATTTGCGTTGGTACTCTCTCCTTTCGCCCGCAAATAGAAGTTACACCACACACATGCACATACAAACGTTGATTCGTTGAATTCTCCTGTTGTATGAATTTCGCAATTATCCTAGGAATTTACCAATGTAACACCTTGCGCAGTGGAATCGTGCTGGGCCCATAACCTGTTTTAGTTTTAATGTTTAATTCAGTTTTATTGATTATTAAATATTACATGAATGATAATAAAGTACGTTTTAGTGTTTTAAATGGGAAGAGAGATCTTTAATTATTGAGTGATAATGAACGACTAAACGATTGTGCTCTTGTTTGGTCTTAACAGAGTCGCCAAAGCAAGAATAAGAATGAGTGTTGTCAACTAACATAAACGTTTGTATTACATAAATTATACATTTTGAACAAGTTCATATGTCCAAAAGACA
This sequence comes from Phaonia tiefii, assembly GCA_963931995.1. Classification (NCBI taxonomy): domain Eukaryota; kingdom Metazoa; phylum Arthropoda; class Insecta; order Diptera; family Muscidae; genus Phaonia; species Phaonia tiefii. The sequence continues at coordinate 31,568,628 of OZ008368.1, forward strand.
AATTATTGTCATTCTTGGGCCTATTGTCATTCTTGGGCCTAATTATTGTCATTCTTGGGCCTATTCGGAAATGCAACAACTGTTGCAGATGCTTGTTTGTTGCGCATTTTGTTTGCAATTACGGTTGCAAAACACCTGCAAAGTTGTCAGATGTTGCATTTACGAACGTGCTGCGCATCACTTGCAGAGCAGTGATGCATTTCCGAAAAGGCCCCTTATTCCTGAAGTAAGCTACATTGCCAACAATAGGGCCTAGGTTCAAATCAGGTGTAACCATTTAAAACAAAAATAGAAACAGAAAAATAAAGAAAATATGTGCTGGGGAACCTCGTTACATTTACAAAGAGTTTAACAATTATCATAAAAGAAAACAAAAAAATCTTTACGAGCGAAGAAAAATATCAAAATTTTCAGGTAACAGGCAATTAGGAAAATTATTTAAATATTTAAATAAAATAATTGAGTATTTGAAAAAAAAACTACTAAGAGTCATCAGCAATAAGCGAAACAGCAAATAACAGAAGCCGGCAAACAGTTATATTAAACAAATTGAAACAAATCAGATATCTATAACTATAACTGTTGGCAAGCCACAGCCATTGGCCATTTAGTCCACCGCCAACGATCACTAAATAAGCAAAACTACTACTAACTGTTGTCAGGAATTTCAACAAAATGCACAATGTACATGGTTATCATCAACATTCTGGTTAGAACCCTCAAGTAATTTATTACACTCCAACAAAGACAACACTCTTTTCACTCCATCAGCAAAAGTAGCTTTGATTTTAGGGATGTATCCACTGATCAATTTGTATTTAACCAACCTTTTCTGACTTCGTAACATCCGGCATACGCAGACTAACTTAGCAGCATCAGGTGTCCAATGGTCATTTAAGTATATTCTGGATTGCAAATTCCCTCCACATACAGCATTTAGTTGAATTGGCGGACCACGGTGGTAATTGGCCATAATTATATCTCTAGTCAAAACTGACTTAAGTTTGACCAGAACAGACCTCCCACCAGCAAAATAGCAACAATGCTGTATATCAAGAGGATCCAACTTAACATTGCAAAGAGTGCCAATTTTCATTACAGACTGGCTAATATTAGGCAATCCTTGTGGCAAGCCATTGATAACAATTTTGTTGTTCCACTCCATACACACAAGTTTGGTCATGTACGGTATCGTACTATCCGAAAGATATCTGGATATAGCTTGTGTGAAGGCCGGACAGTGGCATAAGAAATGCTCCATCGTCTCATCGTCCTCCATGCATGCCCTGCACTCACTATTCGCCACTAGTCCAAAACGGTACAGGTGGGCCCGTAGTCCGGGATGCCCCGTTAAGACTCCCATCTTCTTGCTCAGTTCAGATTTTCCCAGTTTCAGAAAACCTTTTGTCCTCAATCAATCTGGGTCTCGCCATAAGATCTTTGTCATCCTGCATACTGATTACTGGTTCCACTGGACTACATGTGCCGACTCCACCCATTTACTCAACTCAGCCTCCGTCATCCCAAAGGGTTTCGCTCCCTCTAGATTCACCGTTTGGAGTTTCCTGGCTTTCGTTGCTAGGAGGTTCATTGCCGAATATTCCGCTGTGCCCCGACACACAGATGATGTTGAGTCTGCCGCGCATAGAATAATCGTTTATCACCTTCGTACAGTCAGGGACCGTTCTAGATTTGACAGTGTGCCATTTGGCTATCCGTGAAGATATTTGCCTCGGCTAGGTTTGTATTATCGCCGAGCCATTCGATACACTCCGTAATCGCCCGAACTTCCGCTTGAAAGTTTGTATTATGATCCGGGAGGCGTGATGGGATTCGGCTGCTGGATTTTCAATGAAGAATACTAGACCCGTTCTTTCCCCCAGTTTTGTGCCATCCATGTGGTAGCGAGTCCCATTGGGCATTTGTGCCAGGCGTCTCTAGTTGGCGTTAAAGTCACGCAATTCGCCTTAACCCTTAGCTCAGGTATTCGGTCAGATTCACTCGTATTTTGCGTGTAACCGACTAAAGCCCCAATTATCCGTTGTTGTTTGACATACGATTCCTGTTGATCTATTCACCTGTTGCTTTTAGGCATTTTGCCGCAAGGGCCGCCTCGTATTTGAGTCTAATCTCGGTTGGCTGGATACATAATATAGTCTCCATGGCTCTTGTCGACCACTAATACCAATGCAGCACATTCTTTGAACACTCTGCAGTATTGCGATGTTACATTTCCTCTCAACTGCCGTCCACCATACTACAGAAGCATATGTTAGTAGGGACCTGATTACGCTTCTGTAGACCGTAAATAAATCAATAAAAATAATTAAACAATCAAACTAATGGACTTTAAAAAATGGTTTAACATTACTTCCCATGAAAGGTTTGGGGAGAGCTTCTCACAACCAGTGAGCTGTGCGGTTTCTAGTTTTACGCTCACTGATTAGGACCTACAACGGTTCCGAACGTGATATTAAGAAGCTTTTGCTAAATACTCGATTGTTTCGCCGTCACTAGACGAGGTGTTCACCATCGAAAGAAATGTAATGTGGTCAGAGCAGGGATCGAACCCACGTTCTCATGCACAAGATCCGTGCACACTACCATTGCAACACCGACGGTTTTACCACAAGACCTACCTACTTATTCGACCTACTCCCGAATTTATTCACTGGATGTACGCTCCGCACAGCGAATGTCTAAGCATTCATGTTTTTAGGCTTAGGGTAGCATTCCAAAAGTCCCGAAAGTGAACGTAAACGCAGAAGCCAACGCGAACGCCAAAGTCAAAAAATGGTAGTTTGTATATCACTTCGCGCTTGCGTTTGTCTACGAAAACTGTCACTGACATATGCGGTTTATAGAGTTGCCAACTAAAATAAACAATTATAATTCAGAACAAGTTATCTTGAGTGAAATGCTCAGCATGAAAAAGATTAATAATTTAGCTCTAGTTCAGTAGATCAACAGATTATTAGATTTTTATTATTTATAATACTACAAATACCAACAATATTCACATAAAATGTGTAAAAAACCTACATATGTTAGTTTGGGGTTTAATGTCTAATAAATTTCCCCACCTATATTAATTTAGTTGTCTTTTCAAAAACACGTTCCATTTGACGGTATGTATTGATTGTAATGTATTGGTTCCATAGACTAATACATACCTAGATAAACTTATTCTCTCATCTGACGTTTCATTTCACACTCTCATCGTAGGTTTGTGGAAATGAGAGCAATTAAATTTAAAATTATCTTACACCAGGTGGAGTTACAAAATATGTTCACTTAACTTTTTCCTGTCGTTTTGGTGTAGAACTGAAAAATTTAAATATATTTTGCACTTTTTTATTGACTTTTATCGTTGGTATACATTTGTATTGTATTTAACACAACTAGTTTGCCACAACAACACGAAATTCGGTTGTTGTTCCTATGTTGGTCGCTGTATACTATTGCCACTATCTGGTATTATTGAACCCATATTTCTACCATCCAATGTTTACTTTCCATCGTACCTATGACGTTTAATTTATTGAGCGAATAAAACCTTCTATGGTATGTATTATTCTATGGTCAATATGAACTAATGCCTATAATTCTTAAATATAATTATAATAGTTTTGAAACGCATTATTTATTTGAACGTTCCATTTCTAATTTTATTATTGTAAATAAGAATTGCAGTGCGTAAACAGTATAATTTTGCATTTTTTAAAAATAAAAAGTTTGAGCTCTATCCGTCAAATTCATTGCAGCCAAAATTGGCAACTACTTATAAGCAATGAAACGCAAAATACTTCCATCTGCCTATCCTCGATCGACATTTTTCTTTAAATTTGTAATTTCTTCAACTAACGCGAAGAACTGTGGAGTGTTCAATTTGACAGCTGAAGTGATCAAAAACGTAGCGCTGCGTTTTATAAACTACCAATTAAATAACGTAACTCAACGCAGGTAGTCACCGAACAGCTGTAACGTTTTATAAACTACCAAAACGACAAAAGTAACGTGAAGTGACTGATTCACGACTTATAGAATACCACTCTCAGTCACTCGTTAGTCAACAGTTGAATCATAGCAGTTTGCAATCGTCTGTGTAGCTCTACGTGTATGTTCTTGGCAAGCGCAACCTTGATAGTCATAATTCTTGTTAGTAAAGGCCCGTTTTCAGTTCTTGCGAAATTTTCGTTAGAAACTTCAAGTTTCTCTAAACAGTTAGTTTTGTTTGTCAAAATTAACAACAATTGAAGCCTTCTCGTGAAAAACTATGTATGCGGCATTTTTTGGAAAAGTGTTTTTTTTCGTTAAGCCCCGTTGGAATTATTCCCCTGAATTATATAATAGCAAAACTGAGTAAAAAAATACCTGTTTCTGACATTTTAAATCCGTCTGAAAGTGAAAAACATCGCATGTAAAAGCGATTTGAGAAAAGAGATTTGATTTGTAAAAAATATTTGAATATAAAACGTTATTTCATTGAGAAAACTTCACAAAATTCAATTTTCTAAATAGTTTAATGTTTTAGTTCATACAATTTTCTGTTTAATGTTAATAAAAATGGATATGAATCCAAAACTTAAAGAGACAAATAAAAACCAAGTGCCCACTAGCTTAAATTGTGTTTTATCTTCAATTACACTGTTGTAGTTTTTGGCATCACATTTTTGTATCAGCGTTCTAGAATTTGTATCGGTTAGAGGCAAGTGTACTGGTTTGATCTCAGTTTCAGTTTTTTTCAGCATAACTTCAAGCGACTCCAAATTTTTCACTCACAATATTTGGCAAAATTATGGGAAGGATTTGAGTGCTCTCTTTTGAACACTCAACATCGCACCCCTTTTTTTAAACTAACTAACTAATCTGTCCAATGCCGGCGGTGATGAACTGGTAAGGTGCGATGAAGAAAGTGCAAGTGACACTGAAATTGATTCACACGATTTGAGTGATGACAGTCACGACAGCAATGCAACAGTAATAAATACATCAAGTGACATTAATGAAACAGCTGAAATCGATTCACACGAATTGAGTGATAACAGTCAAGAAAGCAATGCAACAGTAACCAACACATTAAGAGAAGTAGAAGACAAAGATGACAGTAAAATTTGTAATATAACGCAACGAAATGTCGTTCAAAATAAACTACGACCCAGATTAGAAGAAGATTCGGCGATGTTGGCAATTCATGAGCCGCAATCGTACAATGAAGCGATGAAATCACCAGACAAACAATATTGGTTGGAAGCCATGCATGAGGAATATAATTCGCTCATGAAAAACAAAACTTGGGTGCTCGTCGATTTGCCGAATGGAGAAAAAGTGATCGATTGTCGTTGGGTGTTCAAGGCAAAGATGAATTTGGATGAGACGCTTGAACGTTTTAAGGCGCGTGTTGTAGCAAAGGGGTTCACACAAAAATATGGCGTAAATTACACTGAAACGTTTAGTTCAGTCGTTATTATTTCTCTTCGTTAAACTCATCTCTTTATAAATAAGGTGACCCCAGTACATGTGCCAACTACCGTTAAATAAACCTTTTTTTTATACGCTGCATACAAGTCATCTACAGCGGAATGCACGAAAGACTAAATCGTTTTGTCTCAGACCTGATTGGACCTTAATAATTGTACTTGGAAAATTCATAACTCGCCAGATATCCACTTTATGCACAATCCTAGGGAAACCCCACGAAAAGAAAGTCGGCACCTACCATCTATTTGTTGATTTTAATGCTACCTTCCATAACCCAATACGGAGAAAACTGTACGAAGGTTGGTATCCCTGCTAAGGTGATATACTTTTGCACAATGACATTGACCGATATCCAGTCCTTAGTGAATATTGATACAGATCTATCGAACCATTTGATACCAGGCGAGGCCTCAGACTACAATCATGCGATCTCTTCAGCATCGTACGAGCGGTCATAATCGGAAAACCGACAGCAAAAAGAGCTACATGGTGCTGATATAGAAATCATTGGGCGGACTGTGCGAGAAGTTACTGAGAAAGAATCAGCGAACATGGGTTTAGCAGTAGACGAGGACAAGACAAATTTAATGGTTTCAAGGAGCAGAGCCCACACTCGTATGGACAAGAGAGTGAACGTTGAAAAGCGTTATTACTTCGAGGTAGTGGACAAATTGATTTATCTCGTAACTGCCGCAAATAACAACAAAATTTCAAGCGGAGAAATCTACTGAACCTATTACATCTTGTAAATGCTACTAAGTAATTTCAGTGTATATCGATATAAAATTCCGATTCCAATTATGTGGTTGCATTGAGTTCGATGTAAAATCAATAAATTTTGTGCTCTCGAAACATTTTCAAATTGTTTTTTAAATCTGATTAATTCAACAATTCGATAATTAATCAACAATATTAACGATAATTAACTTCAATACCCTCAATATTTACTTACCCAAATCCTGTTGCAATGGATTTATAATGCAATCATTCAAAACCAACTGTAGTTTCGGAATTATGTGTGTCAACAGGAACACCTGCATCTGACTCTCCTCAAACGCGCCCTTCCATGGAGTCAACATTGCTCTTGCCGAACGATCCTGCGGCATCCAAGCCTTCAAAGCATTGCCCAACTTCTCTCGGATGGTAGGAAATATAAACTCTTCCATTTTATGACCCAATATGGTATTCCACGGTAAAATCCATATATGAATTGGTATAGTATCCGTTAAGGGATCCCATTGTCGAACGCCAGCACTGAGGCGTGGCAATACAAGCTGTTCCAATACCGAATCTAAAATCCACGAGGGAAAGAGAGGTGCCCAGCAATCCAATAGTGCAGCCATCGATTGATGATGTTTGGGATCCCAAAATTCTGAGCACGAACGAAAACTTGGTATAACTCCTGCCCAAATAAGCGAGGAATATGGATCGAAGATATTTGAACGCTTCTCGCTGAAATCATCTGAGTTGGCCACCAAAATAGTTCGCCATTTCTTAATAAGATCCACGTACTGCGTTGGATTTTCCAATGGTTTCCACTCCGTCAAAAAGTTCTTGATCAGTGGAGCTATAACCCCCGCCGCCAAGTCATCCAAGCCAAATTGCCGATATTCCGCCACATAATTTGTTTGCAATTCGAGGAAAATCTCTTCTGCCCTTGGCAAACTAAGCTCAGCATCGGAGCCAGTCAATTCATCGACTAATGACAGCACATGATCTAATGTATCTATATGATTCCTTTCGAGGTGGACAATTTGCTGTAGCTGCTTCTTTTCCTGCTCCAAAGCGGTTTGTCTCTCTGAGGCATTATTTTGTGTCGTGTCCAAAGCAATGATGTCCTGCTCGCACATATTTACTATCAGCGAGAGATTGTGCATTAGTTCGGGCAGAGCAAAAGACGTGGCGGACTTTTTGGATTGTTGTTGGTCAATGGCATCGTAAAGGTCTTCATCTACAATTTTGGACTGACCAATCGCATGATAGCCACTTAGGATACGTTTCTCGGGACCGGTCATATCGATGACGGGTACATTGCCAAGCTTCTTGCTAAATTGAAATGGAGGAGAATGAAATTATAAAACACAAATTATTTTAGTCCATATTAATCTGCAGGTTTTGAATATTCAGTTCCCTTTTCATTCCAGCTTACCTTATTTTGTCACTTATTATAAAATTGGACTTCTTTCCCTTCTCCAATACCTCCTCTACAGACTTGTAGTAATAACGTTTAGCTGCTTTATCTTGACGACTGTCGACTCTCTTCTTCCATGTATTAAGATTTTCTTTGAACTCCTTGGCTTCCCGAACATCCTCGTCGATTTGCGGCACATGCTGTATTTGAAACCCCGACATTACTAACAAAAGATCCTCACAATTCTTTCAACTTACCCCTTTTCCACCCACACTCGCTGGAGTCTCGGGACCATATGCACCGATTGCACCTCTGCCTTTACGCACATGAGCCTCTACAGGTTGTGAAATACCCTGTAAATCCTTACCCAACCCCTTGCCGGGCTTATAACCCATTTGCAGCAGCAATTTGGCTCCTATGCCACGAGTGTGCTGTTCCCATGACCCCACTTTCAAATTTCCTCCCGCATAACGAACAGACGACTTTTGCCCTGGCGGCGGAGGTCGCATTGGCTCATCTTCTTCTTCGGATTCGTCACTGGTGTGGGGAGAGTCCACATCCATTAGAGTTGGTTGGCCGCCAGTGCCAAATCCAGGACGAGCTTCTACCTCGTCCTCTTCATCGGTAATGGGATTTTCTGATTCATCTTCGTCCTCTGTATTTTCATCATGTTTAGTTTTGCCTTTATTTTTCTTGCCAGATTGTTGTATTCCGCCGGCTACAAAGCTTACCGGGGCAGTGTAATCTTTACTTCGGCTACCGGAAGCTCCGAGACCCATGCGTCCTTTGCGACCCCTGCGCCGTCCCGAGGATTCTTCTTCGTCCTCCTTGTCGCTGTCATCCGCCCAAATACCTAAATAAGGAAATTTTTAATACAAATTACAAATATAAACGTTTATATACGTTTTGTTACCGTAAATAGTCTGTTGTTTGCTTTGCTTTTTCCTGTAGCGATTTGGATTGAACTCATTTTCCAAATCGTAATCCGTCACTTCAAAACGCTCGTACTCTTGATCAGACATATCGTATAGATGTGTATTATCTATGATAGAAATCCAAAAATTTGCAAATGTAATTTTCACCTCCAGCAGTTTGTAAACAAAACGCCACAGCCATACAACGAAAAGCAAACAACACAAAACGATTGTCAACTTTGATCAGCTGTTCTTACAGTGCTACTCAAACTGTATCCGATTGTTGTTTGGAGTTGCCAGATCTACACACAGAACACCGAAAAAATAAACATAGGTAATAAGACTACTTTGATATGGTGATTTTTTTTGAATGAGGACAAGAAAACGAGGCAATATTGCCAATTCCAATCTTTAAAATTTCCAAAATTCAAAATTAACCTAAGCGCAGTTGTGTGATCTACACCAAAATTTCAACACCGACAAAGTTTGCTTCCTTTTTTCCTTCCTCTCGGCCCAACTTCCTGAGATATAGATCTTTAAACCTTGAATGTATAATCGGTCTTATCTAAACAATTTATAACACCATATGGTTCAAATGGATATCGTTACCACGGTATTTTTATAATCTATAATATGAAATTGAGAATGATGGGTCTAAAAGCCTAACAATCAAAGAAAATAAATGGAATTTATACAAATATCCAAGGTTTGATTAATAATTTTAATCAAGTGGAAATAATAGCCGATGTAGATAACCCTGATTTTATAATATTATTAGAAGCGCATGCAACGGATAACATAGAGGAGATCGAGATACAATTACAAAATTATGACCATTACATTACACTATCAAATTCATCAAGGACAGGTGGTGTTATAGTGTATTTCAAAAATCAATGGAGTGTTAAACAAATTTGTGAAAAGGTTAGTGACTCGAAATTTTGGATAGGCGCATTCATGGCGAAATATAAACAAACATGTCAAATAATAGTGGCAGTATATAGATCTCCCAGTAGCACGAAAGCAGAGTTCTGTGATATATTTGAAGAGATTTGAGATGAAATATGCGAAAAAAATTATGATATTCTAATAGCTGGAGATTTCAATATTGATTGGAAAAGAGAAGAGTTATATAAAGAGAAGATGGAGAACATGCTACATGATAACGGATTAAGACACATTGTGACAGAATACACGCGAATTACACAAAATTCGAAAACATTAATTGACTATATTATAACAAATAATGAAACAATATTAGTAAACAACGATTTAAATAATAAAATATCAGATCATGAAACGATAAATATATCAATAGAATGTGTGCAAGATAAAGAACAACCATCAAAAGAAATAGAAATATTTAAATATGATAAAAATCTATTTAATCGAGAATTAAGAAATGTAATATCCCAAATGATGTGAACGATGAAGCTCTTTTTCTTGATACGTGTCTTGAAACAACTATTAGAAAATATACGAAAAAAAAAGTTATAAACGAAAACTACAAAACAAATAAATGGTTTAGTCGACAATTAAATATATCCAAACAAGAAAAAAAATTTAAATATCAAACAGCTTTAATAGAAAATACAACTGAATCATGGAATGAATACAAAACATATAGAAATGCATATAAAGTAAAGATCGAAAATGAAAAAAATAAATATACAAATAACAAAATAACTATGAGCAAAAACCAAAAAGAAATGTGGAAGGAAATTAAAGACCTAGTTCTTAAGAAACCCAAAGATGTGATAGAAACTGTGATTTTCAACCAAATAGAATATAAGGAAAACTCTGCAATAGCCAATAATTTTAATGAATATTTCGTAGACAGTATTAGAAAAATCCGTGACTCTATAGAGTATGTGCAATATATAAACCAAATATCTGTGATAAACTATAAATTTAAATTTCGTGCAATAACTTTAATAGAATTAAAAAATATATGTAAGAATAAACCTGACTACAATAATGTGTCGACCAAAATCTTATTAGACAACTGGAATATAACCGGTAATATTTTACTTGAAATTATAAATAATTCGCTTAAAACAGGGATATTTCCCGAGAGCTGGAAACACTCAATGATAATACCAATTAAACAAGTGGCTAAGACTAATAAATGTGAAGAATACCGTCCTATCAACACACTAAAAGCGTGCGAAAAAATCATTGAAAAAGTGGTCAAGCAACAATTGGAATATTATATTGAACACAATAAAATCCTATCGGAATATCAATCAGGATTTCGAAAAAAATATTCATGTGAATCAGCAGTGAACTAGGTAATAAACCAGTGGAAATATAGTGATAAAAATAAAAAAATTATGGCACTATTTCTAGATTTCAAAAGAGCGTTCGAAACTATAGACAGGAGCATACTACTGCAAAAACTAGCAAAATATGGAATTCAAGGAAAAGAATTAAATTGGTTAAAATCATATCTAACTGATCGCAAACAAAAAACAAAAGTGAACAATGTTACATCGCGAACGATTGATAATGAATACGGTGTTCCTCAAGGGTCGATTTTGGGAGCATTACTGTTTATTTTGTACATAAATGATATACCAAACATATTAAAGAATAGTGAAATAATAATGTACGCGGATGACACACTAATATTCACAGAGCCGGACACGGAATAAAATGATCAAATTAAAATTAAATGAAAGCAAGACAATGTTAATGGAAATTAATATGAACAATTCTGAAGAGTTTAAAATTAACGAAGAAATAATAGAAAAAGTTGATAATATAAAATATTTGGGTTTCATTATAGACAAAGACTTAAAATGTAAAAATCATATAGATTATATGCAAAAAGATTGGAAAAAAAATTGGATTTTTCAAACGAATTCGAAATAAAGTTTCTACTTTAACTGCTATAAATATATACAACACGGTAATAAAACCACATTTTGAATATGGGTCTACTATTTCATACACATGCTGCAATAAACAACAAATTTCGAGACTTCAAAAACTGCAAAACAAAGCAATGAGGGCTATTCTCAAATGCAATAGATATATACCAACTCTACATATGCTTGAATCTTTAAAATGGCTAAATATTGAACAAAGGCTTGAATATCACACACTTATTTTCGTACAAAAGCTAAAAAATGGAGATGGGCCAGAATACTTAATAAGGCAACTTCGATATGTTGGGGAAGTACAACAAGTGCTATGCAGAAATCGCTTTTCTACAAAGGACTACAGTTATATAATAGAATGTCAAAGGATTTAAAAAATGAAAGAAATATTAATAATTTTAAACGGAACATTTCAGTTTTCATTAGAAATTATGTAAATTAAAATTTTGATACAATGAAATATGGTGTAAATGATAAAGTATTATAAATACTACTCAATAAATTAATTATAATAATAATAAATTGTTTAAATATATTTCGCATAGACCAATACATACATATATACTTTCATTCTCTCATCTGACGTTTCATTTCACACTCTTCGTCGTAGGTCTGTGGAAATAAGAGCAATTAAATTTAAAATTAACTTACACCAGGTGGAGTTACAAAATATGTTCACTTAACTTTTTCATGTTGTTTTGGTGTAGAACTGAAAAATTTTAATGTATTTTGCACTTTTTTGTTCACTTTTATCGTTGGTATACATTTGTATTGTATTTAACACAACTAGCTTGCCACAAAAACACGAAAATCGGTTGTTGTTCCTTTGTTGAACGTTGTTTACTATTGCCTCTATCTGGTATTATTGAGCCCATGTTTTCCAAAATCCAATGTTGACTTTCCATCGTACCCATAGTCTAATACATACCTAGATAAACCTATTCTCTCATCTGACGTTTCATTTCACACTCTCATCGTAGGTTTGTGGAAATGAGAGCAATTAAATTTAAAATTATCTTACACCAGGCGGAGTTACACAATATGTTCACTTAACTTTTTCCTGTCGTTTTGGTGTAGAACTGAAAAATTTAAATATATTTTTCACTTTCTTATTGACGTTTATCGTTGGTATACATTTGTATTGTATTTAACACAACTAGTTTGCCACAAAAACACGAAATTCGGTTCTTGTTCCTATGTTGATCGCTGTATACTATTGCCACTATCTGGTATTATTGAACCCATATTTCTACCATCCAATGTTTACTTTCCATCGTACCTATGACGTTTAATTTATTGAGCGAATAAAACCTTCTATGGTATGTGTTATTCTATGGTACCTATGACGTTTAATTTATTGAGCGAATAAAATTATCTACACGTTTAAAAATCTTGGACTACATTTTAATACAGTAAAAATATTCCTGCATGTTTTAAAACATTGTAGTTTCAAATTAAAACTTTGCCAAATACTAATGCATTTTAAGGATTTTACTGTATTAATATTTAATCAAAATAAATATTACAGCTCTCTATTCAGCATTTTAGTTTAAATTTAAGTACAATTTTGTATTGAAGATAACTTTTAATACTGTTTAGACTAACATTTGGATACTTTTCGTTGAAAAATAATTTGCTTTGAACATTGAAAAGTAAGCCTGGCAACGCTAAGCTTCAAAATACAATAACATCCCAATAAACCAAACGATTTCGTCCAAAATTCGAGGCGAAGCCTTATGTATATATTATTATTATTATTCCGTTCCGCAGCATTTCCGCAGTAAAATTTTATTTTAGCATTATTGAATCCGTTGGTTTTTGTTTTTGCGGAAAGAAAATTGTCGATTCACTTGTTTAAAATTAAAAAACAAGACCAAAAAACAAGACAAGAACAAACCAAAAAGAGTTCCAGCCCAGTGGTTTATTGGGATGCGTTGATGTATGCATCTGGCAATGCCCCGGCATCACTTTATTTTGTTTGTCTGCACGATAAAATGTTCGTGTCAGTAAAATACGGGCAATTGGTAAAATTTATCGAAATAAAAGAAGCTATTCGCGACGATATAGTAGAAAACTGTAAGTACTTTATAAATGTAAGTATATGTATGTACAATGCATGCATTTAAAATTTTCATTATTTTATAGTTTGCACGGCATTCGCGGTGAATGCAGCTGTGCTGGCGCTGCGATGCAATGGGCCCAGAAATATCAGTAGAAAATTTAGTTTCTATTATTACGCAGTTTTCATTCTTTTTGGAAATAAGAGGTATGTTTTCCATTATTCAAAAATACGACTATTCTAATGTATACTATTTCCAGGTCCGCCAATTGAGTGCGGTGCAAGTGGAACGAAACGCAGGGCAGAAGAAAAAGATTTTATGTTTAACAAAGAGGTAAGTGTTCCACTAAAATTTGTTCGCAGACTCATTTGGAAGCATTTGGCTGCACTCAATCTGTTTACGGAGCGCGATATAATAAATGTTTATCAAATTTAAGGTACTGGAACAGCATTTGTTGGGCAATGAATGCAGGTATATTCTGCGCGAATACGCCCAAAAAACACATTGTCAGACGCATCTCGCCGCAAAGTTGTCAACGAAACTGCGACGCTCTTGAGGTCGCTTACGTCTGATAATCCTTATAAAGATGAAAACTTATCTGCGGCCAGAGCCATCATCAATCTTTTTCCATCGTATAATACTGAAAGTGACGGCACGAATATTTTCTACGACCCTGTAACAAATACAGGATTTTTAGCTGCTCGTTTGAAAAACCTGAACTATAAGAGGAAAAAAATCAGCTCAAAATACCACTGTGAAAAGGCCTCTCCGAACGACTCACACATTAATACCAGAGAAGAAACACTTAAGGACATTGACAAGGATTTTTTCCAAAATTGTACTTTGCCTCTGCAACGAAAGGAACTTGAAGAATTACTACGAAAAACTCTGGATGCAAGGCTATTCACTAAAGTGGAAAACATAAAAGAATACTACCCTTTCTTTTTCGTCGAACCTGGTTTGGTAAGTGATATTTTTTCAAATATTTTTCGGAAAGATTTTGTCCTTCGAGATTTATATTATTGACTTATTTTAATATTTTGACTAATTTTTCAGCATAATGTGGATTAAAATAACCCCATAACATTGTATGGCGAAAGACAGAAATCTAAACCAACACAAATCTATTTTTTAATAGTCACAAGTACTAAATTTTACAACAAAATATACTAGAATTTACACCCTAACTGTATTAGAATTAAGTATCTGAGAATATCAAAATGAAATCCAAGACTATACTAGATTTGAAACCAAAGCTGTATTAAATTTATGTTTTAGTATTTGGCAAGTACTAGATTTGAATCCAAAGCTGGTGTGAACTTATATGTAGTACAGAAAAGTTTCAATTTTAGTACACGATTTCTAACCGTGTATGTATGTATTGGTCTATGATATTTCGTTTAATTAAACCATTGGAGGTTTATTTAAAAAAGGGTTTTTACACAGAAAAAATAAACATCGGTAAATTTGCCTAAAAAAATCCCTGCTTCTTATTTGAATGTCAAGAACTGTGGGGAGACAGCAGCATTCTGGCTAGACATCGTGTTAAGGCGATGTGTATGTAACCACTAATTGTGAAAAGAAAAACGAAAAAAGTTTTGCTAAATTTTCTAAGAATATTTTTATTCAATTTCTTAAATAGATGTGTGAATTTACAATTTCATAGAGAAATGTAAGTAAAAATATATTCTGCAAGTGTTTTTAACAAAGAAAACATTTCTATTGGACTTTTGTAAATAGAACTTTTGTAAATAGAAAACTGCGCTGTGTTGCCTGTGTCTTAAATGTATATTGATCAATGCAAGTGTCGAAAGTGTTATACTAAGCGACAGGAAAATGTACATCTCTTAGCCACTTTAAGAATAGAAATGGGTCCTTTGTAGAAACGAACAAATTTGATACCCAAGTGTTTAAAACATTTTGTATCTAATCTAATCTAATTTTGTATCTGCTCTGAGTTAGTCTAAGCATGGAATTGTTACCTGAAATGTATATTATAGAACAAGTCTATCGCTAACCTGGTCGCGGTAAACTGTGGTGAAAACGCGACATATTTTATGAATTTGTAACTCCATGCTGTGGCAACGCTACAAATACAACGCTTTACCCATTACCATGAAAGTGATACTGTAAAGCAGCAGAAATTATGGTATATTTTTCCGCAGTGGGTAAATGGCTATAAAACACAAAACCGCAAAATCCCGCAAATTTTTGATTTTCCATCTTAACAATACAATGTTAAGGATTACATTTAATCACAGATTGAAGTGGTGATGAGTGGTGTTGCATAACTTTTTGACCAGAGTTCCTGCTTTACAATTTTCCATTTTACTTAAATGTTTAAACTGAACACACGCCTAGGCACAGGCTGCTAAAACTGATACTATACTTGAACGCAACAAAATAGTAAATGCACAATTAGCAACAAGAAACTTTGACAGCGTTTAGAAAACGGATGTAAGCAAAAAGGAATGACTCAATTACGGAATCTAGTTAAGCATTCTATTCTCTTTACCCTACAATTGGTAGATATTAAAAACATTGACTTTTGAAAAATTGAATTTTAGAAGCCCAAATTGGCAAAATACCTCTCCTGGCGCCGTCTTCGATAATTTTGTATCTGCTCTGAGTTAGTCTAAGCATGCCGTTGTCACCTGAAATGTAAATTAATTCTCAAATTGCGTGGTGTAAACGGCAAAGATTAGAGAACTAGTTTATCGCTAACCTGGTCGCGATAAACTGTGGTGTAAATGTGACATATTTTACGAATTTGTAACTCCAATGCTGTGGCAACGCTGCAAATACAACGCTTCACCGACCACAAAAGAAACTCACCACTACCACACTAATTTTGACATTCTGTCATTCTCCCCAAATACTAAACACACTGTGAATTCTAGCCAATTCTGTAGAACTGTTCAATAAATGCAATTGTTGGCCTCATGTGTTTTGTCTTCAAACATTTATTGACGCGAGCGCACGTAAAGCGCGCTGAATATCACGCTAATCATTAAAAAAAATACAATTTCCAATCGGCTTTCAATTGCAACAACTTAAATTAAATTCTTAAATTTCTACAAAGTAAAAGTGTAAATATTAAACTCAATTTTTTATGAAACCAAACGAGAAAACGAAACCATAAAGATCGAACAAAACAATAGTGAAGAAGTTTCCAGCACGTGTTTTATTTTTTGTTTGTATAAAATACAAGAAACAAAAAGCTATATTAAGCAAAAAAAAAACAAAATAAATAAAAACCAAAAGCGAAGATACAAAGAAAGCAAACGCAAGTAAAGTATTTGCGTATTTCTTTTTGTTGGATGCGAGTGTTGTGTGTTGCCATTGATTATCTTTGATTGCATTTGAATCCATTGGATTGCATTGTTTTCATACGCAAAGTGTTGACAAAAACAAAAGGAGGGTGAAAGCAAAAAAAGAGTGGAAAAAGTGCACGAATAAATGCAGGCGATTGTTGGTGGTTTGTAAAGCAAAACAAAGTAGAAAAGGAAACGCGAATATAATAAAAAGATAATAAATACATTTTGTAAATAAATCCAGTAATTGATGTAATAATAGAGTTTTATTAAGTAAAAATAGTGAAATTTTTGTAATAATATTAAAGAAAACAAACGGATTGAAGTGAAAAGTATTTTTGCAACCCTCGAACTTCCGTGGATACTAAACATCATTATCACCATTTGTTTTAGCAACAAAACATTGCACTTGACTTTTGTTGTTTGCCGGTGTTGTAGGTGGTAGTAGTGGGCAGCACGTGTCTTGTTCTGCCTTTCTACTTGGAATTGACGGGCCCGTATCATCTCCCATTTAATTGCATAAATATTCTACAGCGAGTAGTTGAACAATTTCTCCACGGCGTATCTCTTTGGAATTAACACAAAATCATCAAAATGGTTCAGGTAGGTCTAAGATATTTAATTTTGAAAATTAAAATTTTTGGGGTAAATTTAGGTGCCTACTCTGCTTAAGGTCAAGTGCCCAATTTGTATACCAGTGAATTAATGTATAACGAAAAATAAATAATTTTCGCAACTCTATACTTTTCCGAGTTACGTCCCCTTAAGTTTGGACTATACGCCTATGTTGACCTATTTATATTTTTGACATCGGAATAGACATATCCATACATACAGTGGTGTGCGATGAAATAGAGTCAACACTAATCAACATTTTCAAAACAAAAACAAAATGTAGAAAACTTAAATTTTGTTTATAACTTTTATTTTTAATTGTTCAATTAAGAACTAGATATAACATTTTAGAACATTAATGTCGTAATTTAAAATTAAATCATTAGGTATAAATCAAAATATTTCAAAATGCCCCGTATTGCCTGTGAATTAAAATAGAGTCATCGCGATTCATCATCTGAACTAGAATAAATAGCTGTGTATGTTTCATTAATCCTTTATATTATCTCAGTACTTTATGAAATAATTATTATTTTTTGTCACAGCTAAGCAACGCCTTGACATTGAATCATCAAGTCTCCACAAGTCTTGTTTTCCACGCCTATTGTACCAGTGTCATAAAGCTCATCTTTATTAAATTGGTTTATGCCTTTGATAGACACTTTAATGAACCGCCACAAATTCTGAATAGGATTTAAGCCCGGCGACAGCATAGACCATCTTAAAACTATGACACTATTATTTTCAAAAGAAACTTTTGCTCGCTTCGATGTGTGTTTGGGGTCGATATTATGTTGAAACACCCATCGAAGCGGCATTTCCCATTTAGCACAAGGCATCATGATGTTTTTTTTTAATACAGTGATATAATATGCAGCGTCCATTGTCTGTTCAATTTGGAACAAAGGTTCTGTCCCATTGTAAGAGTAACAACCCCGTACCATTATGTTTCCGCTATCACGTTTAACTGTTTGGATTGTGTTCTGGGGCCTGAATTCGGTGTTGGAAGGTCTTCGTTTAGGAAAATTACTCTTATCATAATTACCCAATCTCACTTTAATTTCAGCTGTCCTCAAAATATTTCGCCATTTGCGTACGGACTATTTCACATGCTCCTTGGCAAAATGCTACATTTTTTGAACGTTCCGTTTGGATAGAAATGGAACTTTTCCGACACTTTTTGCCTTTAAATTGTTTTTAATTAGCATTTTTCTTAATGTAGAGGAATGGTAGGTGAACCGGAGGAAGAACCAATTTATTAGGATATAGTCGGTGGTGAGATGGCTTTGCAATTCGATGGCCATCAGATATTCTACTTTAAGTAACGTCTTGTATTCTTGTTTCGAAGTAATATTTTTGTTGAAAATTATTTTTTCTTTGGATATGAAATTTTAGAATTTTAATGTCATATTTTTTTTACTTTTTTTTTGGGAACAAAATATCCCATTTATTGCTTTCAACGCCATCTAGAAAATTACCCATTACACTAAAATTGTCCAACACTTGTGCTTCGTCTATTTTTGGTTACTTTGTCTGTGGCGGATACTACCATTACACCACTGACGGCAAGGTTATTGGAACGAAGTGCAAGTGCAAGTTATCAATTCGGGGCGAAAGTGGGATTTCTTGTAGTGGCATATGTGATAAAATGTACCATAATGCTAGCAACTGCTCGGGAGTAGATCCATATACATACGTTAAAGGTGCTTGATGGAAACAATTTTGTGCGTTTTATGTGTAATGACTGCGTGCAGAAATTTAAAATGCTTCTATTTGATATTTTAGAGATATAAATTGAATTATAACATCAATTGGACTTGAAAAAACATCAACAGCAATTTATAAACATCAAATGAAATTTATTAGACTTCAATTGAAATATAAAAGCCATCAATTAAGATTAAAAACAAAAAAAAAATGGTGTCACAATCACAATCAATCAGTGAGATGTGCGCTTTCTGGTTTCGCACTCACTAATTGGGACCAACAGTTTTACACCGGTTCCGAACGGTATTTTTGAGAAGCATTTTCATGGCTAAGTACTCGATAGTTTCGCCATCACTAAGCGAGGTGCCCGTCGCACAGAGGAGTTGCTCAAAATTGCTCAAAATTATTTTATTGTTTTTATCGATTTAAAATATAATAAAAAGCAGTTTAGGATCTTTATATTTTATTTAAAACACTAGAAATAGAAAAGAAGAACAATACAAACGAACATACAGTTGAATTATTAAAATTCATTTACGTTGCATTCATCCTCGTCTTCACTGTTAGTATTTCTAAAGTCAATTTCTTCCGGTAACAAGAGTTTTAGTGTCTCGCTAGAGAAAGGCTTACTTTTTTTTTGAACCTTTTTCTTAAACTGCTCAACAAAGGATCAGAACTGAGCAGAAGTCTGCTCAAAACGTCTCTGTTACAGCTTTCTCGGGAAAACTTTCTTGCATAATTCTGGCGATAAGTGCGGAAGTGTTTATTTCGGGCCTCATCTGCCTCTTCTGATAGTTGACCAATAGGTAGTATAGCATGGCCGATTATTGTGGCACCATGTCCCAAAGCTTTGTGCATAGTGGGCGTCATTTGATACCACCCATACATTTCGATGTGAAGTGTTGCTGTTTATTTTGCAAGGTTTTCAAATTTTCTTGTATCAATTTTGTGTCCACTAGACAAACCCTCTAAAATGATATTACATTTTTCAATAAGATTGATGTCAATAAGATTGATGTGATGGATGACGAAGTTTGAGGATTTGAGAAAAATCTTTTTGACGTAGTCCCGTCATTAGTATTTCCAAAACCAGCTTTGGGAGTATCTACCAACAGTCCCATTTCCTCTTTGAATGCGTTTTGTATTTTCTGCTTTGTTTCAGCCAGAATTTTTTTTATCTTCTAGCGTCCTCGACTGCCATTTCTTGATGGGTAATTTATAGGATAAATGAAGTAAGGATTCAAAAAATCTTATCCTTGCGTGCAATACTGATAGTTCAAATTTTAGAGCATCGGGGTTTTCTATAATTTCTATATTTGGATTGTTGAAATCTTTAGACGTTTTCCCGCAAATGTAGCATCTCATAGTCGATGCCGTGTTTGTCGCCGCATTGCAAACCTTTGCATCGATCATTGTAAGCGCCAATGTGTGCTTTATTTGAAGTATACCACCTGAAGCTTTCGGTATTTCAGTCATTCTTAAGTTCTTTATTTGATCTTCTATGTACATAGCGAATTTCTTCATTTGTGATGTCTTTAGTTTCGCGAATAAAGCGGATACGTATTGGCCGGCAATATCGTGTTGAAGATGGTACTGGATTTTGCCAAATAATCTTCTTTTGGCCATCAATATGGCATATGAGACGTAAGGGCACAAATGAGCTCTGGAAAATGTTTGCGTCACTATCTGTACTGTTTTCGAATTTTTGTTTGAATGTTTGTTGTTGCGAGCCATCACATCCTCATTTTGATATGAGCTCTAAATTTCATTTAAGGTTTCAAAGACTTCATTTAAATACTCACACAACCGCATAGACGTGTGATCAAGAAGATCTTGAAGGTTAATTTCAGAACACGTTTCTGTGACTTTGATCGACTCTTTTCGTGGATAACACTCCAGCTTTGCTTTCTTTAAAAGTGAATACTTTTTTTTATTGACTATATTACAACCTCATGAGGTCAGAAGTCTTACACATATTAATTAAGCAAACAAATTGAACAAATTTCAACATATTCTTCCAACTGGCTCTATCCTTCGTCTTTTCTCGCCAGTTGGTAACACCAAGGATACGGAGGGATTCTTCTGCCTGGTCTTTCCAGCGGAGTCTTGGTCGTCCTCTTTTCCTGCTTCCATCGCGTACGTTATCAAAAATCTTTCGCGCTGGCTCATCTTCATCCATTCTGATAACATGGCCTAGCCAACGCAATTTGCCTAATTTGATTCGTCTAGCTATGTCCACGTCAGAATAGAGACTATATAGCTCTGCGTTCCAGCGACGTCGGTACTCGCCGTTTTCCCTAACAGACCCATATATTTTACGGAGAATTTTTCTCTCGTAAACTCCCAGGTGTTTTTCATCCGCTTCCGATATGACCCCAGTTTCGGAGCCATATGTCAAGACAGGTAAAATGAGAGTTTGATATAGCTGGAGTTTTGTCCGTCGAGAGAGGGCTTTGTTCCTAAACTGCTTGCTGAGCCCAAAATAACATCTATTTGCAAGCACAATTCTCCTATCTATCTCCAGGCTGACGTTGTTGTCCTTGTTCACGGCGGATCCAAGGTAGACAAATTCATCTACCACTTCAAAATTAAATCGGTTGTCAACGTTCAAGTGCGGACCAAGTCGAGAGGTTTCTCTAGTCGTTGACACCATCAATTTTGTCTTGCCCTCATTAACAGCAAGACCCACCTTCGCTGATTCCTTTTCGATTCTTGAAAATACTGCAGTAACCTCTCGCAAATTTCGCCCAATGATGTCTATCTCGTCAGCATACGACATATGAATAACAAGGATAAATATTCTTGTCCGCTTGTTGAATTACCTCGTATTGCTTTCTCGTCATATCAGCTTCCACAAAAATTGACAATGCTTCTGATGGAGTATGCATTTTGATAATGTTCTTTTTTGGAGTATCACTTTTTCTATATGTTGCAGCTTTTTCTGGCATATCAAGAATATTTTTGAAGACTTTAGATGCGTCACTATGTCCTTCAGCACGCAGACTCATTTGGGCAGCATATGTTAACTGATCGCAAGGTATTTGCTCTCTTAAAGCCTTTGTTTTACGCCTCTTCGTTGGCGAACTCGAGTCGTTAAAATTTTTTGGTGGCCGGCCGGGGCCTTTTTACAGTCCAGGTCGGTATTTTCACGCTGGTATTGAGCCACTGTTCATTTTTCTTGAAAACCCGATCTCTCTTGTTATTTGCGGCCATCCATTTTTGTTTAAATTGAAACTTGATGGTATTTAAGACAAGTTTTTGTGAACCTTGCTGTTTTTCAGGGCATTTGGTAATATTTTTTAGATGGTCTACTAAGAACACAAATTTGTCATCAAGTTTCTTCTTCGAACATTGTTTCAAGACTTCGTAGAGTGATGTTCTTGGTCATATATTTCACCGTTGTTTGAACTTCTGAAATGAAAATGCGAAACAAATTATTTTCTGCAAAAAAATGTTTTTGTCATATTGGATAAATAAAAAAAGGGCAATTACCAGCGGGAACTTTGTAATCGACTTTTGATCGACTTTTTATTAGAAATACTCCTCTGTGCGTCGTCGAAAGAAATATAAGGTGGTCTGAGCCACCTTTCTCATGTACAAGAGCCGCGCACACTAGCCATTGCGCCACCGAAGATTTAAATCACTTCAATTAATATTTTAAAGGACACTTTAATTTTAGAAACATAAATTGTAATTTAGGACATCAATTGAGGCATTCAGAAGACGAACCGATCAACTCCACTTTTCAAAGATATGTTTTTTTAGCGTCATTGATTTAAATCTAAACAAATGTTCGATGAATGCACCGCTGTGTGGTAAATTTGTGTTTGGTAAATGAATTGTATGTATTTTCTTTCAGTGTCCAATCCGAGTAACTGCACGTTAATGCAAATATCTGGAAAAATTATGTCAAAAGAATGAATGTAGAAAATGTAGTCGCTATTTTTTACTTAGTTGAATTAAAATATAAACAAACATAAATAAATAAATGTTGTTTTTAACTAAAATATGTAAATACTTTGTAATTTCCTCGTTTTCCGTTGCCACAACGAGTAACTCCCACTATAATGAAAGCAATGGTGTTCTAACCAACGATTACGCCAATATTTCTGCATCCGGACTCGTGAATTTCCTGTATGTATGTAGGTGGTATATCTGTAGTAAAATGGCAGATCATATTCATTTAAATTTATAATGCACATGGAATTCTAAAATATTCCAGAAACTTCTTTGTCGTTTTTATCCTCCAGTTCTTGTTTGATGGAGTTGATCGTTTTGGCAAGTGGAACATTCAGTTGATATTTCAAAGCCATCAGTTGCAATTTAAAAAATAACAATTGCAACCAGGGTTCGTATTTCTTGGGTACCCTGGGCAACCCATCATTATTGCCTTGACGAATGGGTAGCAATCGTTTACCCATTACCCACAGGGTATGGGGAAAATAATTGGTAACTACCCACGACAATGGGGTATTACCCATCACAATTACCCATTACCCACAGGGAGATGGGGCAAATAATGGCTAGCTACCCACGACAATGGGGAATTACCTATTACACGTGGACAGTTTGCTGCCCTGATATCTCCTATTAGCACCTGCATAAATATTAGAGTTATATTCCATCTTCGTCCCGATGTACGTGTTGTAGATATAGAGATGGGCAGTTGGAGTTTTTTAAAAACACAAAAACTTAGTGTTTCTTTCGGCACATTAAATACGTATTTATTTCATCTGATATCTCGCTGTATTTTCATGCCTAGAACATCAAGAGTTTCCGCTCCTTTAATATCTACACCACCCATAGAAATCAATGACAAAGACGGAGCGGTTTCTGCGGAAGTCATACTGTCAAGTACTAAGTATGCAGATGAAGTCGAGATAATTAACGAGATGCCAGCTAATCATTCCCTCCATTATATTTGAGAACACGCAATCAAGTGCAATTGGTCAATAGTAGCTTCAATTTTTTTAGCGATCGGTTGGACATTGGCAGCCTTCCAACGCGAAGGGTAGATACCCGCGCGGTATGAGATGCTGAAATGATTGCGGCATGGGCGTGCAAGCACCGAAGAGTAGTAGTTTTCTAAAACAATTGATGAAATTCCATCCGAGCTCGGTTATTTATTTATGTCGAGCTCCGAAAGAACCTTTTTATGTCTTCGAAATATATCTCAGACATTAAACTAGAATGTGCGTGAAGATAAATTCGTGTTTAAAATAGCAAAGACTCAAACCAATTTACTTAGCAGACCTCTGTTCCAGAACTAACATAATACTGTTAAGGACTTTATTTTAAAGATAAATCAGCAATTTATTGATTTTTTAAATTAGAAAATCAATGCAAAAATTTTTTATTATTAAAAACACATTCCAACCTAAATATATTTGCTGCACAAACTAATATACAGTGGTGTGCGATGGAATAGAGTCACACACTCGTCAAAACTTTTATTCTTTGCAAATCAGTGGTCCAAGATGTTTCATGTCAAGAAATTCTGAACCTGATTGATCGGTCCTCTGCTGAATATAATGCCGCAATTTTTAATAAATTTTGCACACTACTGTTCTCCAGGTCAGTGTCAGTATTTTAAAATAGAGTCAATTACCAAAAAATATTTTTTTTTTTGAAATTGTTAATGGTAGTTTGGATTTGAATTTGAAAACAAAGTTTAGCTTCTAAATATGATTAATATTTATTAGTAGCATTAATAAATTGTCATTATTGACGTTCCAAAATGGGACGATATAAATATTGCAATCATGATCGCCAAGAAGGAATAAAAGACATGAGAAAAGAATTCAGAAGCTGCATACAAATTACTGACATAATTGGATGCTCAAAGAAAATGTTGGAGACCGGAATAAAATATATCCCCAATCCAGGAAACAGACGGTAAAACCCTGAAAATTTTAGAACATTTGGAACCAAAAATATTGCGCCACGTAGAGTTCGACTTTTGTTACCTCTTCCGCCCTTAAAAGGCAATACGATCGGGATGTTGACACCTCTACATTAAGAAAAATTCTAACTAAAAACAATTTAAAGGCAAAAAGTGTCCGAAAAGTTCCATTTCTATCCAAACGGAACGTTCAAAAAATGTAGCATTTTGCCAAGGAGCATGTGAAATAGTCCGTACGCAAATGGCGAAATATTTTGAGGACAACTGAAATTAAAGTGAGATTGGGTAATTATGATAAGAGTAATTTTCCTAAACGAAGACCTTCCAACACCGAATTCAGGCCCCAGAACACAATCCAAACAGTTAAACGTGGTAGCGGAAACATAATGGTACGGGGTTGTTACTCTTACAATGGGACAGAACCTTTGTTCCAAATTGAACAGACAATGGACGCTGCATATTATACCACTGTATTAAAAAAAACATCATGATGCCTTGTGCTAAATGGGAAATGCCGCTTCGATGGGTGTTTCAACATAATATCGACCCCAAACACACATCGAAGCGAGCAAAAGCTTCGTTTGAAAATAATAGTGTCATAGTTTGCAGTCGCCGGGCTTAAATCCTATTCAGAATTTGTGGCGGGACATTAAAGTGTCTATCAAAGGCATAAACCAATTTAATAAAGATGAGCTTATGACACTGGTACAATCGGCGTGGAAAACATGACTTGTGGAGACTTGATGATTCAATGTCAATGCGTTGCTTAGCTGTGATAAAAAATAATAGTTATTTCCGGTTAAAAATGGAAAATAATTTCATTCAAATGACTGCCTCGGCTGGCCATGCAGTAGCCTACACGATTGGTCCAATTTTTAAGCACATTATCGATTGTGTGCAGCTGTATTTCACCAATGACTTCACGAATATTGTCCGTTAAAGCGTCAATTGTCTCTGGCTTGTCGGCGTAACACTTATCTTTGAGGCCACCCCACAAATAATAGTCCAACGGTGTCAAATCGCAGCTCCGAGGTGGCCAAACGACATCAGCTCTGCGGCTGATAATGCGATCTTCAAAAACAGGGCACAAAACATCGAGTGTAGCTTCGGCTGTGTGGCACGTAGCGCCGTCCTGTTGAAACCAAATGTTGCCAATATCCTCCTCTTCAATTTTTGTGAACAAAAATTCTTCAACGTGGCCCGATAACGATCGCCATTGACTGTAACGGCCACTCCTTGCTCATTTTCGAAGAAAAATGGCCCAATTATGCCTCTGGACCAAAATCCGAACCAAACAGTGACTCGTTTTGGGTGCATCGACTTTTCAATGTATGCGTGCGGGTTGTCTGTGCCCCAAATGCGACAATTTTGCTTGTTTACATACCCGCCAAGATCAAAATGAGCTTCATCTGAAAAGATGATTTGTTTTGGCAAAATCGCCATCTTCTGTAAGTCGATCGCAGGCCCATTTTCCCCATATTTCCCAGCGTTGTTCAAGTGTTTACACAACCATATTCGTTCAGCGGAAAGATACAACTAATTATCTGTCAAATCAGACATGAGCTAAGTGTTACCATTCACGAAATAAGGACTAGTTGAAAAAAAAACGTTAGATGGCGGACCCTTTATAGAGGATTAATGAAACATACATTTTATTTGACACAGATATTTATTATGTGCGTGAAGATAAATTCGTATTTAAAATAGCAATGACACAAACCAATTTACTTACCCAGAGCTCTATTATTAAAAACTAACAGAGCTCTGTTAAGCACTTTATTTTAAAGATAAATCAGCAAATTATTAACTCATAAAATTAACTCAAATTATTAACTCATTAACTCATATTAATTAATTAATAAAACCGAGAATTCTTCATTTTGTATTTCAGATACGAAAACAGTTTTTCACCCACTGTTCTTAAACGAAGAATTATTCACGCACCAAACACATGCCAGTCGATAATATATTCCACACAATCGATAATCCACACAGAAAATTTCAAATTCCTTGGCAAATTCTAGATTTTATATTTCGAAGACACTCCTTAAGGACTATCGACTGGCATATGTTTGGTTCGTGGAGAATTCTTCGTTTGGGCACAGGTGGCGAAAAACTGTTTTCGTATATGAAATTCAAAATTAAAAATTTTCGGTTCTGAAGGTCTTCTGAAATATGGGGTTGGCATATTCTGGAAGGATGTGTCAAGCACTACCCAACTGCACATATTTGGTTCTTGGAGAATTCTTCGTTTGACCACAGTGGGCCAAAATCTTGCACAGGGACCTCAGACAGAAAATTTAAAATTCTGAATTTCTGAAGGTCCTTGGGAAATTCTAGATTTTATATTTCGAAGACACTCCTTAAGGACTATCGACTGGTATATGTTTGGTTCGTGGAGAATTCTTTATATGACCATATTTTGCCCTAATAGTCCCACTATATGTGACATATTTAAATACCAATATTTGGGATTTGGTTGCATATACATATATTAGTTTGTGCTGCAAATATATTTAGCTTGGAGTGTATTTTTATTAATTACTGTATTTTCAATTTCTGAATCGATTATTTAATTGAAAAAATCAATAAATTGCCGTTTTAACTTTAAAATAAAGTGCGTAACAGAGCTCTGTTAGTTGCATAACAGAGCTCTGCTAAGTAAATTGGTTTGTGTCTTTGCTATTTTAAATACGAATTTATATTCACGCACATAAAAAAATCGTTCATAAAATTCAAATTCAAAATAAAAATAATTTATATTGGATCTAAAAATAAAATATATTATAAGTATTTTTTTGGAGTTATTAATCTTTAAAAATATTTTTTTTTGTGATAATTTTCTTTTTATTTCTAAAGAGCCAGACTAAAAAATTAGCCAATTACAATAAGTCGGCGACTTAGGAGTCATTCTAAATTAATTTGTTTTGAAATCTGTTCACATATTTTGCCCATAACAAGCACCTGATTATGGCACCGTTGAGATCCATTCGTCGGTAAAAAAAATCGATATGTTTGACTAATACGAACAAAAAACGACAAAACAAACAACCTATCAAATTATTTCGACACATTTCAACAGATGTCAGTAGCCTACAACTAAACATGTGATGATGAAGTTTACAAGCCTCGAAACGATCGTCGATCGAATTGAAATCCTGCTTGTGACTGTTGAATATTTTGTATTAAAAAACATAACATCCAAGTTAAATTATATCTTACTAGTTCTAAAGGCAAAAGCTTCATAAAGCGGGACTTGCCGGTAAAAAGCGGTATTGAAATCCAAGGCGGGATGAGACATCGAAAAGCGTTTAGGTATAGAGGATCATGCATTATCTTTTAATCTTTTAACAAATGACCAAACGCTCGTGCAACCCTGAGAGAAAAAAGAACTTTAGCAAGAAAGACTCTGTTCGTATAGAAATTGAATACATTGACACATTTCCATCTTGTCCTCTTGTGCAGCGCATACGTTATGAGTTCACGCTCATGATAGTACTACGGGCACAAACGATCACGTAGGAAGATTGTTGCGCTACTCACGTTCAAGCACGCTCACGGGAGTATATTTTGATCATGACTCACGTGATTCTCAGCAATCACATAAAAAATACTCGCAAAAGTAAAATTTTTTTTTTTATTTTGTTTTATGAAAAATATTTTAAAGCCTTCCAAAAATTTGTTTAAAGTAGTAATGATATCGAAATTAAATGAAATGAAAAATATATCCACTCATTCACGCAAAGATTGGACTCACGCACGAATATTTGTTTTCGCGCACGCTCATGAAAGATTGATCCCACACGCATTCACGTGATTCACGGCAGTCACGTGGCTCGCTTCCTTCGCTACATCCTTGCAGAGAACTCCACATACATACGTGCTATTTCCCATTATGTATTTATAAATTTTCTATGTAAAATATCTGAGAAACTTCTGCCCAAAAATTAAATCCAGTTGCAATTATTTCTCTACTACAAAATCCGTTCTCAGCCTAATAGTATCATGCATTATTTACACTTCCAGTTCCATGGAATTTGTCGCATTTTATGTTTTGGTTTGAGGTTTATTATGAAAATTTTCAAAATTGAATTTTTAATATCATATAATAACAACAAAAGCAAAACACAAATAATGAAAAAATTCCCACTACAAGGTGTGGCCTATGGTCTTTGGCATCTACCTTTTATATAATTATCGGCAACGATAACACAAAAACCACCGACTCTCATAATGACCATCACCATCATCATCATCATAATCAGCAGCATCACCAACATCATCATCAGCAGCATCAGGATCGAGTGAAATTAGTTTGCGAAATTCTTGTTATTAAATAATTTGGAAAATGAGCAATAAGTGCATTATCCTTGCTGTCGTTACTGTTGCTATTGTTGTGCAATGATGCCATTTTTGTTGTTGTTATTTTCTCTATTGTGCATGTTGACACAAAATAGTTTTAGTGTCCTTTTCATTGGACATTTTTTTTTTATTGCTAACGACCCAAAACAATGATTGCATTATCCGCTCGGATGTACTCTTTCGCACTTGTGTGTTGGCTGCTTGCGTTCGCTGGTGAATTTTGGCCACCTACTGAAACTAATTAAATAAATTAAAATTCAATGTGTGGTAATTAGTGTTTGAATAAAATATACATATGTATGTGTAGTAATACGAGTAGGACAGGCGACAAAGGTTCATGATACAGGAAAGGGGAAATAGGAGTACACAGTTAAATCGGGGATTACGAAGGAGATTTCATACATTAACAATGAAATATACGGGCCAGTTTTCTTAGATTTTTTTTTTAATTAGAGAGCGAAGTCTTTTAGTCTGATACCGTTACAATGAAGACTGTATAAAAATGGCAATCAGAAAATGATCATCAGTAAATGTAAGATATTATCAAGATATAATATTAATAACAAACTTTCTTCATATTTTTACGAGTTTACGAATTATCCTTCTCGTTGTTGTTTTTTTTTTTATCTGCATAAAATACAACTCTTCACAATGAGTCTATGCGCAATGGCACCATTTAACAGTCGCAACACTTTTAAAAATACTCAACTATGTTGTATACTTTTGTCCATTTCAACACAGACTGTCTCGAAATGCGTCGCTAGTCGTATATTTATATCAGTCACAAGTCCTCACAACGCGTTAGTCACCCGTTTCCAGAACCATATCACAATAACGCCATCTATTGCTCGATGCTTCAAGAAAATTCAGTAGCTAATTCATCAACCGCTCGTGGTAAAATCGTTAGTGTTAGCTTTATACTTACAGCCATGATCGGCACTCCATTAGCATCAAGCTTCACCAATCCGAAAACAGCCAGAACAATTAAGCTGCAATTTAAAATTTCTTAATAACACTGTTTAACAGTCACAACACTTTTACTAATACTAGACAATATTGTATGTACTATACTTGTGCTCATTTCAACACAGACCGTCTCGAAATGCGTCGCTAGTCGTATATTTATATCAGTCACAACTCTTCACAACGCGTTATCTCACAATAACAATTAAGCTGCAATTTAAAATTTCTTAATAACACTGTTTAACAGTCGCAACATTTTTACAAATACTCAACGATGATGTATACTTTTACACATTTCAACACAGACTGTCTTGAAATACGTCGCCAGTCGCATATTTATATCAGTCACAAGTCTTCACAATGCATTATCCAGCAGTTTTTCGAACTGTCTCACAATAACGCCATCTACTGCTTGATCATTCAAGAAAGGTCAGTAGCTATTTCATCAACCGTTCGTGGTAAAATCGTTAGTGGTAGCTTTTCACTTACAAATATGATCGTGCTCATTTCAACACAGACCGCCTCGAAATGCGTCGCTAGTCGCACCATCTCACAATAACGGCATCTATCGAAATGGCTTTCGATCCTACTCGAAAGTTCAGTAGCTAATTCATCAACCGCTCGTGGTAAAATCGTTAGTGGTAGCTTTTAACTTACAACCATGATCGGAACTCCATTAGCATCATGCTTCACCAATCTGAAAACATCCAGAACAATCATGCTGCAATTTAACATTTCTCAATAATACCGGTCCCAAAACTAACTGACCTAACAAAGAAGACACAATAAAGTAGGGAACAATTTTCTTTATTTTTCAACATAATCTCCTTTTATCTCGATACACGTTTTCCAGCGATGTTCACTATCTTGGATACCTTGTTTATAGTAAGAACTATCAAACTCCTTAAAACAGCTATCAATAGCAGACTCCACCTCTTCATTGTTAGCAAATCTTTTACCACCGAGCATTTTTTCAAGTGTGGAAATAGAAAAGTGTCCGAGGGAGCTAACTCTGGCGAATAGGGAGCGTGATGAAGCAATTCGAACTTTAATTCAACAATTGTGGCTATTGCAATAGTGGATGTGTGAACTGTGGCATTGTCTCGATGAATCAACACTTTCTTTTTCGCCAAATGCTGTCTTTCTTCCACAATTTCATCACTTAAACTCTACAATTAATTACCATAATATTCGCCGTTGATGGTTTGTCCTTTCTGAAGATAATCAATAAAATAAATCAATCAATGGAACCATCTTCTCCTTCTTAGGACTCCATTCACCCATTTCAGTCCACTGCTTTGACTGTTCCTTTGTCTCAGGTGAAAAGTGGTGGACCGACGTCTCATTCATGGTTATAAATCGACGCAAAGACTAAGCTTTATTGCGGTGAAACATCGCCAAACACTCTACTGAAACATCTTCACGACAAGCAAGCGCAGCATCCGTCTAGCGCACTGCTTTCTCATCTTCAAATCTTCAGCTAATATACGATGTATATCACTCTTTGAAATGCTTATCATTTCAGCTACCTCGCGCACTTTCAGCCGACGGTCATCCAATACCATTTTGTGGATTTTCTTAACCGTGTCTGGCGTGGACACCTCAATTGGTTGACCTATTACGGTGTTCGTCTTGGCAGCTCGTACGGCCTCGTTTAAGATTTGGTACCCAATATTTTCAGTAGGAGCAGACTCTCCCAGAGAAGAATCTAGCTCGGCTTTAATATTGCTTGTACTGAGACCTTTCAAATGGTAATATTGAATTACAGACGGGTGAGCAATTTTTTTCCATGTTTACAAATTCACTGAGACCGTTTACTTTTGATGGCTCAAATAATAATACTGAACGACATGGCGCCTTGAAACTTAAAACATTTGTTTTATAGGGTTGCCACTCTTCACAAAAATTTATTTTTTCAAACTACTGGCACCATCTATACGGCAGATCGGCTAGTTTTGAGACCGTCCTCGTAACAATACCAGACGATGATGTATACTTTTTCGCATTTCAGCACAGACTGACTCGAAATGCGTCGCTATTCGTATATTTATATCTGTCACAACTCTTCACAACGCATTATCCACCCGTTTCCCGTAACATCTCGCAACAGCGCCATCTTTTGCTCGATTAATTCAGCAAATACCCCAGCGAATTCATCAACCTATCGTGGTGAGATCGTATGGTGTAGCTTTCAACTTACAGCCATGATTGCCATTCCATTAGCATTAAGCTTCACCAATCTGACAGCAGCCAGAGCTACCAAGCTGCAATTTAACATTTAGGAAACTGCACGTTGACATTGCAATGTTAATTTAACATAAAACACCCATCCAATTAACATTCACACGTTAGTTCTGTTTGAATGTATAACTTTTTTCGTAGCAATATTAATGACAATTTTGATTAAGTCGGTAACAAACTTAATTAAATCAGTAACAGTTTAAGCATAACAGGGAATGAATCATAAAAATTATGATTTGATTTCTCAAAGCGTTTCTTAAAGGATGGGGGAGCTTGTTTCGAGGATTGCCTGTAATATTTTATAATGTGGCGCGGCAATACCGGTGTAGATACATCAAATCTAACATCAGCATCGGATAGTTTGATTTTTTTACTGTACCCCTACTCAAAGTCTTATCATACAATGTGTTTCAAAAGTAGTCATCCGATGTTGTTTGGCTCTCATTTTTTTCTAAATGAAAAACTTCGATTCTGTTTTTTGATTATGTTTATTTTAACCTTTTGAATTTTATAGGTTAAGTTGAAAAGATGATATCGGTTAAATGGGCGCCGTCACAATTGATTACCATACGGGCTCGTTTTATGGCATTTTTCATCACTTCGACGAGTACTTCGGGCGACAGACTCCCGCACTCGTGTCGAATGCTGACCTTGAGGGCTTCCAGGGTCCCGGGCTTGTTCACGTAAACACGGGACTTCAAAAAACCCCACAAAAAAGTCTGGAACGGTTAAATCGGGCGATCTTGCGGGCCAGTGCAAATCGCCAAAACGACAGATGAGGCGACCCGGGAACGCCGCTTCCAGAATATCGGCTGTGGCTCGCGCAGTGTGTGCCGTTGCTCCGTCCTGTTGGAAAAACATGTCCTCCAGTCATAATTCGTCGAATTGCGGCAGAAAAACTTGGTTAACATGGCCCTATAGCGCGCACCGTCCACTGTTGTCGTTTGACCAGCGGCGTTCTCGAACAGCGCACCACGCAGTCACTTTGAGCGGGTGTAATGGCTCCTCGTGCATCACTCGTGGATTGTCGGTGTCCCAGAAGCGATAGTTTTGCTTGTTCACGTACCCGCTGAGGTGGAAATGAGCCTCATCGCTCATTATGATTTTGGTGGGAAAATCGTCCACTTCGTCCACGAGATCGAGGATGGCTTGGGCGTAGGTTACACGCGTTTGGCGGTCGACAGGCAGCAGCTGATGCACGGACAGGACTTTGTATGGGAACATGCGCAGGTCTTTGACCAAAATTCGCCACAGGGACGACCGGCTGACGGCTAATTGCGATGCCCGGCGCCTGGTCGATGTTTCCGGCGACAGCTCGACATCCTCGGCAACAGCGCCGATATTCTCAGCAGAACGGGCGCTCCGGGGCCGGCCACTCCTGGCAACGTCTCGTGTGGTCCCATACTCTTCAAGGTTAGTACCCAAACGGCGCAGTGTTTGCAAAGTCGGTGCCGGACGGCCGGGGAATGGGCGATGGTATTCGCGCTGCGCCAACACCACAGACGAATTTTTACGCAAAAAAATAGACACCATTATTCCGCGTTCTTGGGGAGTGTATCGCTCCATGGCTGGTTTACTTATGTTCTACATCTGTCTAGTCCACAAATGTCAAAACAGATTTGACATTGGCCATGCAAAAATAAGAGTATCTTCCAATAGGGTGGCCACTTTTGAAACACCCTGTATTTGCAAGCATGGTTTTCATGAATTGAAGATCTGCTGCTTTTCTCTTTCTTTGTTGTCTATCACGATTTTGTTTCCAGCAGTTTTCAACAAACAAATCCAGATTTAGGTCATATTAACGTATTCTTTCTATAACCTATTAATCATTGTGTCTTCAACATTTAATATTGAATAGCAAATACAATGTATTTGGACACAATTATACTATATTTGCGACAAGCTACAAACACTTTATATTTGCATACAAACAACAAAAGAAAAACATATTTTTCAGCGTGTGTGGATGACTAACAAGAATCACTGGGTGTCAGATCTTAGCTATATGGTGATTGACCGCTCAATTCGATGACTTTAGTGGTCAAAATATCATTTATTTGACACGACAAATGAGAGATCGCACTGTCGTGCAGGAGAAGCATTCGTAGTCACCGATATTTTTCAACATTTATCCAAAGACTTTTCGAAACACTTGATAGGGTACCATTCACACTTGGCCATTGTACGTTGCTCTAATCGCTCGTTGGCGAAAACTACGAATTTTCCAAAGGAACAAATTTTTGTTTTGAAGTGCTTCGTGTCAGAAAAGCTTTTGTTGCATTAGGCTCATATTGAAAGACCCATACAGTCGACTGCTGTTTGCTTTAGGGCTCCAATCTATAGATCAATAATTTGTCAGCTATTACCATTTTGTAGACGTCTTTTGATGCACCGTGACCGAAATTTTCAACACTTATTGGAATTAATCAAATGGATTTATTTTAGTTACTGATTAATTGGTGGCAATTGATTTCAATTGATTACATTAACAATTGTAAAATGTTATAATTTTGGTCAAAATCTAATTGAGTGCTTGGTATTTTTTAAAGTTCATATTGGTCTAACAAATCTTTCTATTTAACACTCATCCCTCCTTCCCTCACGGTATCACCCAACTTTGACCACCATTGACTTTCTTTGTTTATAATTTGGAATCCGCTTAAACTACCACCACCACATCACCTTTAGCGCGAATATATATTTGCCCACCCGCCCGACCATGTAACTCCGCTTTCATTACAAAAACCTACCCCAATACTACAGATACACATACATACATACGTATATGACTTGAATTGAATAATAATAATTGAAAATCATTCACGGTTTAATATGGTCCCAAACGGGAATAATTCAAAACGTAACAACCCTCTTCTTGCAAAACGCAAATCCGGAAAGGGAAATAGCAGTAGTGGAAATCCTTAACGTACAAAATGATTTGTTTTCAAAAATTGATATGGTTGCTGTGTTTTACCCCTCATATGATGAGTGGGTATTTTCCAATGGGACTCTTCGGGAAAGTGGTGGACCTAATGCAAAACATTGAGGAGTATGGTTTTTGTGCTTCTTTTACTAAGAGGAAAACAACCCGGTTGGACTATCGTTTCCACTCTATGTAAGCTCATGTGAGTGTAATATGTTGGAGTTTTTTCATGCAATCAAATGAAAAAAATTAGTTTTCCATTACCAATCCCTACATGCGTTTGTGAGTTGGCTTTTCAACACAGTTCTTTATCACATTCGTTATTCCCTTTTTCCCTTACTATGATGCTTCTTTGTTTTCCATTTTCATGCCATTAATGCATTTGCCATAGATTTTCTTGTGTAACTTCCTTTTTGGCTGCTGGTTAATGTTTTTCCATTTTTTTGTTTTAGGTTTTGGGCAGCGAGTTTATAATCAACATTGCCATCAATAGGACAATAAACATTATTGATTTCATCATTAGTGTGTTGATTATTATCATCAGTCTTATGATGCATGCCCTCATGGAATCATTTTTCGTTTTCCTTTCTCTGTTTTGTTTCCATTATTATTCTTCCTAACCTTACGCACTTTGATTTTGCATGATGTGCGCCTTTGTGCACGCATTGCATACCTTGTTTCTTCATTCCATCCCCTAACGTAGGCTTTGGTTTTTTTTGTATTCCCTTTCCATCCTAAGAGTATGCATTACTTTTTGTGCACACGAGTATGTGGGTCTTGTAGTAATGTTGCGTAGGATGTGAGTGTTGTTTGTTGGCCATATATATTCTTATGTGATTGCCTATCGTTATGCTGTAGATTGTAAATTGAAATTGTTCTTTCTTATCATGGACTATTTTGCTTCTTCGTAAAATCTTTCTCTTTTAATTGTTTCTCTTTCGTTTCGTATATATTATCGTCTTTTATTGGCTACACATGTTTCTAATTGGTATGCAAAAATACTTTTTTATTTCGTCCCAACAGCTCAGATTCGTTTGAGGGCCATACTATTATCCTTAAAGTATGAGAGACAGAGCCCATTATCGTCCTCTCAACAACTTGAGTTGGCGGCGGCTCGTACAGTGTGGATTTACCTATCTGTGTGTAATATTTAAGTTGCCTGTTTAAAGCGACATTTGCATTTTTTTCTAAGAAAATCATTCATTATATGAATCTAGAACCTTTCAAATTGCTTTTTCAACAACCTCTAGTAGGAGTTTGAATTAAAAAACTTATATGAAACATCAATCACGTATCCTTTTGAGGGTCATTCAAAATGTCATTCTTAGAATCTTTTTAAAGCTAATTTGAACATCGCTAAAGCTAATTCCGTTCCGGGGAAAATTATTTCATATAACTTTTTGGTTTTTTCGATATTTCGATTTCCTTTGGAAATCTTCTTCAGGAAAGTTTTTATATTAATTATAATTAATAAAGTAAAGGTCGAAGAATTAGATACAAATTATTAAAACTTATACACTCAAAACTTGTAGGAAGTCAGCAGAGTTCGAGGGATACATAAAGGATATTTCAGTAGGGACCGGTAAATGATAAAATGGAATAAAATAAGATGCGTGTGGTGATACGATAAATTTGTTTTTTTTTTTCATTGAGAGGACTATCAATGATATTACGTGTGGAATATGCCATCGTTAAAATATTCGCCGCGGTTTCGCTGTATGGCGCACAACCGATAGGTCCAATTTCCGACGAATCTGAATTTAAACAATGTCTCGGGTTGTTGACTTTGAGGGCACCGGTTGTTTGTGTCTTATTGGAATATACATGCGACCTAAGGAAACCCTAGCAGAAAGAGTCTAACGGGCTCAAATCGCACAACCTCGGTGGCAGCATTTCACGCCTCTACGTGAGGCAACCATGCCCTCAAATCGATCGTGCAGAATGCCTATAGTGGCCTCAGCTTTGTGGCACGCATATGACGTCATTAAAATGTCCGCCGTGACTTCGCATTCGAGAGGTTAACTTTTCGTTGACTCTGGTGCATAGAACAGGCGAAATTTAAACAAAGGCTCGTGTTGTTGACATTGAGGGCATCGGTTGTTTGTGTCTTATTGTAATATACATAAAACGGCCTCTGTAACATAGTCTCCCAAAAATATTCTGCAGGAACCATGTATATGTTTGGAACACACTTCAAACATTTATATATTATAACATTTATAGTCTCGAACTGAGGTGTATTTAAATGCATGTTTACTGAGAAATATGTATGCTTTTACGTGGAAACATATGCATGCTTCATCACAAACATCCATATACTTACGTGGAAGTATTCGCGTGTTTCCCACAATCCTCCATATACTTACGTGGATGCGTATTTTCTATATGCGTATTTTCACCCAAACATAATAATATTTAGAAATGAATTATTCTTTTGTTCTTTATTTATTATAATTAATTTTATCAATATATATCCACATTTATAAATAATTAATACAAAAAATTAAAATTATCCTTATTACATTTACTTGCATTACCTTTTTTTATGAAATGAGAATCTGCTGTACTTTTGTTTCTCCTTTCTTTGTTGTCTCTCACGATTTTGTTTTCAGAAGGTTTCAACTATGCGTTGGTACACAAACAATATACATACTTATATACAAATCTAGTTCATGCAAGACAAGCATGTATTAATTACTTGTGTTTTTTTATTATAACTATTTCACAAATGGTCCGCCATTTTTTCAGTAGAGCCTCGGGCCTCTGTGGCCTCAGCTATGCGGCACGTGGATTGTTTATTGCTGAACCACATGTCGTTCACACCCAAATCATCCAAATTTGGCCATAAGCAAGCTCACCGTTGAAGGTGATAGCAATGCCATCATCGTTTTCTAATTAGTTAAGTACTGACATGATGGCGCCGGCCCATAGTCCACATCAAATAATGACTTTCTACGGATTTGTATCGTCATAAATCCGGCAACAAAAGTACCCATTCGTCCAAAAATGGGTGTCGCCGCTTAAGATGTTTTTTTTTTGTTGAAATCGGATTCCGCTTCCAGCTGCTCCAGAACCCACTCAGCGAACTCACGGCATTGTATATGAACGTATACATCCAGCAGAATAGTTTGATTTTCTACAGATGTACGACCAAGTAATGAACCAAACTTCGGCAGGTTTATGTTTGCGAAAGGCTGAGTTCTTGTTCGCGGCTCGAAATTGGCTGCCTCGGGTTCTGCTGGACACTTTTACGATCAAGGGCAATGTTTTGGACAGGTCTCGCATTTCGTTGACGTTCGCTTGTTGGCTGCTTATTCACTGACTCAGTCAACTCGAATTTGGGCACCAAACGTTGAATAGTCGATTGGGAAGGACGACCATTCGTTGCCAAAAGAGATCAGTTTTATCATTTGCAAATGTCGCTAGACGCTGTATCTTGCCATTGTGATTTGTCTTTATTGCCTGCATAATAAATGTATAAAAAGTAATAAAAGTTTGAGAAACATAATCGCCATGAAGTATAAAGTCTACCCTTCCCTATTGGATACCCCTTTAGTATATTGATGTATCTAGAACGGATGAGAGAACAGTACTGTGACTTATTTAAGGACCTATATATCAACCAGCACTACCGTTTTCCTGACTATAGTACTGTTGTTCTAGCAGAGGTAAAAGCGATCACGAAATGTATTGATTTTCTTAACAACGATAGTGGCTCTATACTGATAGTCAAGCGGCGATCAAGATTATAACGTCACAAAGGACGCGCGTAAACATGATACTCGACTGAGGTATGAAACGGAAGACGAGCTGGCCAAACTGGGCTACAAACCATTGGAATGCAAGCAATAATGTCCCAAAATTCAACAATGTTAAAAAATTTAATAAAAATTGTGACACATTAGAAGGCAGCAAAACAGAATAAATCCGATATGACACCCGGGTGAGAACAAGAGATTAATACACATAATACTGGGCAAATTCGGTCTTAGTCGATTTATGGGTATTTTATCAGGGCACTCCACTCTGAGGGCACATCTCCCTTACAACGACTTGAATGAGCCACAGAAAAATTCGGTCTAGACAACCGAATTAGACGTTACCGAATTACAGGTCCCACAACCGAATTATAGGTTGTCACAACCGAATTAAAGGTCATCACAACCGAATTAGTGGCTGCCACAACCGCATTAGAGGTTGTCACGATAGAATAGTAGGTTTCGCAACCGAGTCCGAAGTTGCCACAATTGCATAAGAGGTTGTCACAACCTCATTAGACGTTGTTACAGCCGAATTAGGTGTCACAACCGAATTAGATATCACAACCACAGTAGAGGTTGCCAGAACAGCATTAGATGTTATCACAGCCGAAATAGAGGTTCTCACAACCGAATTATAGGTTATCGCAACCGAATTACAGATCATCACAACCACAGCCGCATTCGAGGTTGTCACCATAGGTTTAGAGGACGTCACAACCGAATTAGACTTTATCGCAGGGCTTTTGTTTTTATTAATTGAAAACTCGTTGAGTCAGCATTTTTTAAGATTTTATTGATTATTTAGCTTCCTATATTCTCCATTAACGAAGTTTAATAAGGTAATCTTTACAGAATCACATTAATTTAACATGGATTTGCGACCGTTTTTGGAGTCCCAGCCTTCATGGGTCATAGCCGTAATTATGCGTTCCAGCGTTCTCTATAAGGTTGATGGTGTACGACCATATTTTAAAGGTACATCTTAAACGATCGACCTTGAAAATATACATAACTGATGACATCTGATTGTACTGCACGCTGATAAATATGGCAGTTATCTGCAACATAAGATGTTTTAACACAAAATTTACAAATTCAATATTTTCACTTAACTTTCTTAATAAACACAAAACAATTGTTGTTAAAACCGCAATAGAGAAATAATTCTACGTTATTTTTATTTTTAAAATACTTGTTTTTACAATTATAAACGTCAGTTTTGAAACATATTGAATTATGTTGTAGGTAACCGAATTGAAAACGAATTCGGTTGCGCCAACAAAATTTATGAAAAATTCAGTTGCAGCAACTTCATTTTTCATAAAAACATTATAATTAACGCCGAATTCGGTTGCTGCAAGAGATTTATAGTAATTTTCAGTTGTTTTGAAGGAATTGATACCAAACTCGATGGTTTCACCCGAATTGGTGTCAAATTCGGTTGTTGTAGCCGAAATTACAGTAAGTTTAGTTTATAGAACAAAAATTTTCAGAACCGTTGTTTCAACTTAATTTCATTTGTGGGAATTGAATTCAGTTGTGGCAGGCAGCCGCAATTCGGTAGCAACAAACGAATTTACGGTTGATATACACTCTTCCTTTCGTTTACTGCAAACTGGATATGATTGCGGCAAACTACTCCTTCGTTTAACGGAAACGAGTTATATTTCACTGAATATGATTCGGTGGTGCAATGGGTAGTGTGCGCGCCTCTTGTACTTGAGATCCTGGGTACTTGAGATCCTTTCCTGGAAATGATGTTGAGCCCATACATTAATTTATACATAGATTTGTTATCCGTCTCGTATGACGTTTCTCTTTGCGGTTCTTCAATGAGCAAACGAACTTCTGTCAGCTGTTTTGCTGTTTAACTACAACAATTTCTGCAAACATCGAACAAACTCCTCCATTTTTAGTTTTGTGCATTCACGATGTTCATATATTTTCATATTTTGAACATTTACAGTAACAATATCAGCTGTGTTTATCAAACGTCAGCTACAGATTTCTTCTCTTGACATTCAAACTTGCAACTTCCACAAGTTCGCTTTCCTTCAATCACTAAACCGAGGGATGCTGTTTATATTTATGGCCTAATGAAGAAAAAATTATTGATAATCGAAATTGGGTTTATTGTTTGTCAAAATATTCTCCATGAAGATGAATACACTTTTGCATGCGTTTGAACTAATTTTCAAAGCACTTTCCCACTAATCCATTCCCACCATCCCGAAACAGGTAACTATAGCTTCTTCAGGCGTCAAAAAACATGTGCGCACTGAAAGCAGAAGCTTCATCAAGTTAATGAATTTCTTCATCAATTTAATGAAACATTTCCTCATTTTCCAACCTACGACACATTTCATTGAATTGATGAAGAACATTTCATAAATCTTTCATCCATATTTCATAAGTAGTATATGTTGATTCAACTAACTACAACGTTACATCAAGTTGATGTAAATTTTTCATCAAGTTGATGTAAATTTTTCATCAAGTTGATGTAAATTTTCCATCAAGTTGATGTAAATTTTTCATCAAGTTGATGTAAAATTTCCATCAATTTGATGTAAGTTTGCCATCACGTTGAAGTAAATTTTTCACCATTTTGATGTAAATTTTTCACCAATTTGCTGTACATTTTCGTCAATTAAATGTAAGGTTGTAAGCAATTTTGTGTAAGTTTGTCATCAATTTGATGTAAATTGGTCAACATCTTGATGTAATTTTTTGTTAATGTTTAGCCAAAAATTCTTTGGATTATTTTTCATTGTAACAAATTCAAAAGAACAGGGTATAAGCCCACATAGAAAATGCTCATATTGTGGATATTGTTTTCTGTCCATTGCACTATTTTCAATTATGTATTTATTTTCAATTTTAAATTATCGTTTTTTCTTTATTTTTCATTTTTTTTTAAATTTTTTTATTCGTCCACATTTTGAATCGATCCCACTAATTATTTCTAAAGTGCAATGATGTAGTTTGATGTAGAAAGATCATAAATTCAATGAAGCTGAAAAAGGTGAAGAAACGCAAAATCTTCAATCTTTCGTCAACTCAATGAAGAACAATTGATGATGTAAATATTTTCTTTACATTAGAAATCGTTAGGGC
Organism: Phaonia tiefii; assembly: GCA_963931995.1. Classification (NCBI taxonomy): domain Eukaryota; kingdom Metazoa; phylum Arthropoda; class Insecta; order Diptera; family Muscidae; genus Phaonia; species Phaonia tiefii. Next base: position 31,611,001 of record OZ008368.1, read on the forward strand.
CAATTCGGGACTGTAAAAAATATGAACCATCAAATCAATGTTTTTGCTGGTCAAATACGCGTTTGTTTGAGCCGATGTGTGAGAGCTGGCATTGGCGTGATGCCGAATGATTTTTCTTTGAGAGTTCGTTTTCCTTAGTTCAAAGAAATGGTTGTATACCATTCAGAATTGACCGTCCGACGGTGCTTCAATGAAACTGTTTTCCACATGACTAGTTATGCCGAAGGAGTAGAACACCATATGCTTTGAAGAGCTTCGTGCGCGAACAACTTTTGTTGTTTTTTCAACATTTCCTTGCACCAATCGACAAGAGCATTACTTTTGACCGATTAACAAATTAACTAATACCAAAGGTTGCGTCTATCTCACGGTATGCCACATGATGATCTTGCAATACCAGTTCAGTCACAGCATTGATGTTAATGAATTAAATTCATTATAACAGGTTTTCACAATACTGTAGGATGGTGCATCATCGGCATACAAAGATTTAAGTTCATCAATGCGCTCGTGTCTTGATAACACTATGCAACATTTTTGAAGTCATCGAGTGCAAACTCCTCGTGTGAAATTTCTCAAAGTACTTATCGAATCTAACAAAACCCATTTGGGGTTTGCTCGTTTAGCTGCTGTTCGAATTTTATGGCCTCATGTACGAGGGTGGATCAATAAGTCCGTGACTTTTTCAAAGAAACACAGTTTTTTTTTTTGCAAAAAAGAAATTTATTTTTCAACATAATCTCCTTTTAGCTCAATACACTTTTTTTTTAATCGAGCGAACCCATCGCAGGCACTCTTACCCGCCCCTACCGACCGAGAGGGCCACGTCCCCATAACGTGAGGACAGCGTACACATTATATACCGGTCTATAACGGGAGAGCAAGGATCATAAGTTCCAACGGTTCTCCACGGGAGAGCAAGGATCATAAGTTCCAACGGTTCTCCGTTCCAAAAAATAAGATTTTTCAAGGTCCATGAAATAGTAATTTGTTTGATCAATAATTTTATCGTTGGAGCTAAATCTCTTTCCACCGAGCCATTTCTTTAGGTTTGGAAATAGGAAATAATCACTCGGGGTTAAATCCGGAGAATATGGCGGATGAGATACCAATTTCTAGGCCAATTAAACAACTCCAAACAATCCTTTGAAGTTGTCGCACAATTCGTTTATGGTCAATTGCGAGCAAACGCGGCATCCATATTTCAGACAGCTTTCTTAAACCCAACTGATCATTTAAAATAGAAAGAACACTGCCATATGAAATGCCTATGCCATCAACAAACTCACGCACTTTTACTCTTCGATCGGCCAACATCATATCGTGGATTTTTTCGAAATTTTTGGGTGTATTGACCTCAATTGGTCGTCCAGAACGTTCACCCTCATTTGTACTTGTGCTACCACAACGAAAGTCAGTAAACCACATTTCTACCATTGAAATCGATGGTGCAGAGTCCCCATAGCATTTATCAAACTTTACCTTGGTTTGATTGACTGGGTTTTTTCGCAAAAAACAATGTTTAATGAGTACTCGAAATGCAATTTTTTCCATTTTTAAAAAATTGCACGACGTTGTATGTTTTGAACAGCTGTTAAATGCAAAGTAAATGACGGAACTTGCTCAAAATTTGACAGTAGTCTGAGGTGGTACTTGATGGCAGCAGTGTTGCACTTCATATAACTACGAGGGAAGTTCGAAAAGTCACGGACTTATTGATCCACTCTCGTGTATTTTAACTAAAACTTAATTTTCCCGAAGAACATGCAATATTTATAACGGCTATATCTCGGAAACCAATTGGAATTTTGTTTTCCTATCTTCGGCACAATTGTAGCTATAGACTAGAAGAAAAACATTGTAAAACAAACTAAAGCCAAAAAAACTGCATCTACACGGGGATTCCTTAACCTTTTAACAATAAAAATCGGTAGTTAAATTGATTAAAATATAGAAATTTTATGAATTTTGACAATTTCTCTATCGATTTTTATCGTTAAAAAGTTACTGAATTTGGATGCTAATGTCTCAAAATTTAAAAAATTTGGAACAATTTTCATATTTTCTATCTTTATTCACCATTTTCGGCCCATAGCTGAGAAACTGTGGACTTACATCAGTTTTTCAAACGAAAACTAAAATTTTTAACCCATATCTCGTAAACCACCCACAAATAACTCTTTTTGTTTAACTTTATTTACATCAAAGTAAAGAAAATTAAATTTTCCAGCTGTATTTTTACATGGCAAATTCGAGATATGTAGCAACCGGCTATAAAAACATAAATTAATTAATATCCATTGAAGTTGATGCTCTCGGTGAAGCCTGTGAGGTTGATGCTCTTGGGGTTTTCGTTGGTGGTTAAGGTCCATGATTTGAATCATCATCATCATCATCTGCGGCACATCTTTTTCGCATGTATCAGTTTCGAATATGCGTGTTTGTATAAGCTTGTTTTCTCACCAAGCTCAGATAACCAATTCGTCAGAGTGATCACTTTTGAGTATATCTACTTATAAAGTGTCAGTTTGTTTACAACAAACGAACCGTCTGTTAGGGTAAAACTTGTTCATTTGCTGTAAAGTATCCGGTTTAGCGGCCAAGCACAGGGGGCTTAGTAGCGAATACCACATTTTTGGGGCAAAATAAACCAAACCAGCTCGAAACTTTTTTCTTTGAGCTTTGCGTCCTTCCCTCCCAAAAAATATAATTAAATATTTTTACACATAAACAAGGCGACCACTGCAACAACAGCAATAATAATAATATCACATTCATACGCGCGCATCCAAAACAAAAATAGGATATAAAAACACAATGCATACAAACGAAATGCATACATATGTAATATGTAACTTTAACACTCAGTCGCTGGCTCGTTAACGGAAAAAATTCAGAAATATGATGAAAAACATCGCGAAAGTAACAACAGAGGTAGATGAAATGAGTGAGAGCGGCTGCCAGGAAAAAAGTAAACACACGTATATACACATAAATACATAAACAACTCGCAGGATATATTATGATGGTTGTCATAGTGTCCTTGTTGTTGTATAGTTATGAATTGTATCACCGAAAAACTCATAACACATATACTTTACAGTAGCTCGCACTTACACATCCATATTAGCGCATACAGCCGCATAGTAGGAAAATACACAAACGCACACATACTAACTAACATAGTGCATATGCAAAAGGATATTCCATCCATTGCATTTTGTTTCTACCATACATGATTTCACTGGTATCACCCAAAAAAAAAAACAAAGTAAAAAAATTGAAACAGAAATTGAACTCCCTTTTCGAATGGTGGGTCCTGGCTGTCCAGTGGGTGAATGTGAAAAGCGGGCTCGTGTTTTGCTATATGTTGGCGTCCTCGTCCTCGCCGTGGGGGAGTTGAGTTTGGTTTGTTTGGTTGGTTTGTCCGAAATGGTTGAGTGGTGTATTCAATTCTTCATGGCCTGGTTGGTATGATGATATAAAAACCCAATCGAACGTTCAAAATTCAATACAAAAATCGTTGCGCATCGTTGCATCGCTCAAACAGTGTACGAATACGCCGCATATATATGCACATACAGTTCTACTGTTATTGTATAATACACATGTGGATAACAGCGAATGGCCCAGTGAAACTTTTGAGGAGGAAGAGTCCTGTAACACAATGCCATTTCTGGGAGTGACAAATAGCGATGCGAAGAAGGGATAATCACAGGTTTTGAAACAGATGAGTTAAGACAATTTGTATTAAAAAGATATGGTTGTTCAGAATCACAAATTTCTGGGTAAAACTGTCGTCGCACATTGAAAACTTAAGCAACAATTGTCTTTCTTAAGAGTTATTCTTAAGCAGCACTGTGAAACATAAGTTTTACCGCACAAGGATGTCAGGATGTCATTTGAAATTGAGCTACTATGAGTACACGCTGAAAAATATCGGCCCCAACAACAAATTGCAGGAACCATGTACATGTTTGCAAGCATTGCTTTTGTGAATATAAGATCTTCTGCTTTTTGTTTCTTTATGGTGATAGACAACAGTGTTTTCAGCAGTTTTCAACAAACAAAACCACATTTGGGTCATTAATACATACATTATAACCAATTAATCATTGTGCCCCAAACATGTTATATTGAATAGCAAACACAACGTGTTTGGACATAAGTATACTATATTTGCGACGAGCTACAAACACGTTATATTTGCATCTAAACAACAAAAAAAGACAAATTTTACAGCGTGTAAATATGCGATTGGTAATGTTATATAAACAGAGTCCTATAACAACAATCATAGATCCTTAGAGAGGAAAACCAATTAGCCTATTCAAATACAAATGTTTATATGATGACCCTCTAAAAGAGATAGTCATTGAACTTGAGGTAAGTATAAAGTGCAATCGATATCCTTTAGGAGAATCTTTTGCAATGCATACATTCTTGCATTCCTTTGAAACGACAATAGTTTCAGCTCACGTGCCGGAACCACAAGGTTCATCTTTTCTTTTTCGAGTCGCGAGCCGGTTTCAATCTAAAAACATTGAAAATGTACAAGACAATGTTGTTTCGCAAACCGAGAGCCTGGTCTGTAATTTCAGAGTTGGCTCGCGAGCCAACATCAGACGAATTAAGCCGTGAGCCATATTTTGTCTCGAGATGAAGAAAATCGTAATGATGAAGAAAATCGTAATCTACAATTCAGGCCATTTGCGGGGCTCATCAATATTAATGTGGTACTCTATGCGCCAATTTGGCAAAAAAAACTGTCAAAATACTATATACAGAACTGCTAAATGAAACTACCCAGGAGGTCCATAGTACGAAAAGAGACAATAAAACCTTGGATTAGTGCAGAATCCTGCACCGAAATTCAGGATCGTGAACGTCTGCGCACTATGACTACGAGGGCAGTTTGAAAACTGCCTGACTTTCTGAACGTCACTAGTAGTTAATTAAAAATCAACACTGCTCCTGCCAAATAAATAAATAAATGGTTTCCCGTTACATACCATGAAGGGATTAGGGAGAGCTTCTCACAACCAGTGAACTGTGCGCGTTCTAGTTTTAAACTCACTGATTGGAACCTACAGTTTTACACCGGTTCCGAACGGTATTTTGAGAAGCTTTTTCATGGCTAAATACTCGATAGTGTCGCCGTCACTAAGCGAGGTGATCGCCGTCGAAAGAAATTTAAGGTGGTCAGATTAGGGATCGAACCCACGTCCTCATGCACAAGACCCGCGCACACTACCATTGCACCACCAACGGCCTGCCAAATACCATCTGTTAATAGACTACTGTTAAATTGTAAACCAGCTCCGTCATTTAGTTTGTGTTTGTGACAGCCATTGAAAGCAGACAACAGCGTGAATTACGGCGAAACTGGAAATAGGTGCATTTCGCGTCCTCATCAACCATTATATTTTGCGCAAAAATTCCAACCCGGAACCAAGGAAAGGATTGATATATACTATGCGGCTCTGAACCATCAACTACTTCAATGTTTAAATTCTGGTTTATTGACTTCCGTTGTGGTCACACCAGTCTAACTGGCGCCGAACGCCAGAAATCGTCGATAAACTTCACGGAGTGATATTGGACAATCGGAGAATAAAATTGCGTGAGGTGGTTGAGACTGTAGGTATTTATGTAATCACATATTACATAAATATTTGGACATGTAAAAGCCATCCGCAAGATAGGTGCCGCGATTACTCACATTCGACCATAAACGCAACCGCATGACCATTTCAAAGGAGTGTTTGGCGATGTACAACCGCCATTCGAATGAGGTTTTGGGTCGTTTCGGAACCGTAAACGAAACATGGATCCGTCACAACACACCAGAGACAAAATATCAGTCAAAGCAGTGGATTTCCCAGATAGGGCCTGTCGTCCAATGAGGCCATGGCGATAGTTTTTTTTTTTCGATGTACGCGTAGTCACACGACTACTTTAAAAAGGGTAAAACGACAACCGGAAAATATTATTCACAGATGTTCGACAGAGTCCATAGTGATTTGAAGAAAAAGCGACCGCATTTTCCGATGATCCTCCACCACGACAGCACACACATGTGTAGTCGCCGTGGCAAAAATCCATAAATTGGTACATACTCTCCGGATTTAGCCACCAGTGACTATCATCTATTCACAAATCTTAAGAAATGGCTTAGGGCCGAATAAATTGGTCATCAATAAAACAGACTCATATTTTGAGGACCTTGAAAAAACCTTATTTGGGAGGAATTAAAAAATGCTAAAAACGATGGATTAAATGTATCGAACTAAAAGGAGACTATATTGAGAAATATAAAGTATTTTTTATTGCCGAAACTAATGTCTGGTCGAAAATGTCACGGAGTGCGGTAATTTGGAATATGTTTTTCTCATCATCTAAATTCTGTGTTTGTGCATGAATATTTTTAGTTGAAAAATCAAAATTTTCCTATTACATTATTATTATATATCGTATAACAGAGACCTGTTAATTCCATAACAGAGTTCTGCTAAATAAATTGGATTGCGACTTTGCTATTTTAAATATTAATTTATCTTCACAGATTTACAGTCATCGTGCTTCTTCGGCGACCTCCTCACGTCGCAACCCAAGTGGGTACATCGAAAAAGATCACTTGTCGAGAATGGAAATCCAGGCGACCATATAAACATACTTTGAACAAGTCTTCGATAGTACTTTGAAACTCACTTTGGTCGACTTTGATCAGCAAAGTAATAAAATCGTTCAAAAGTTTGCAAATCACCATACAAAAAAAAAAATAGAAAAATGTTTACGAAATATCGACGAAATATTTCCCCCAGTGTAGTATAAAGTTGTTCTTACGAGACGAGCAACATTTTATTGTTTCTAAGAAAAAAAAATGAATTTTTAGACAAGCAATAACAACGAAAAACAATAACAACGAAAATAAGGTCGAAAAACAACATCTGTAAAAAAACAACTTTAAAACAGAGAAAAATTTAGACCAAAGCACAATTCGTAGTGAAACAAATTGATACAACTCAGTGTTTTACGTGTGTATGAAGTTCGTACTAGCCTTATTCCCTGGAATTCCATTAATTGTTTTTGGACAGAATTAAGCGGACGACTTGTGTCTTATTGGGTCTCAGTTTAAATTTATGTCTCTAAATTTACGTCTTTACACTTGTTGCTTCATCAACAAGTTGCTGAAACATTGTTTGTCAACATAGCGCAACCTTTAACAGATTTGAGGCAATTTCCGATCATATACAGTTACGAGCAAAATTGTAACAGGGTTGACAAAGTTTGGAAATATATTTTTTATATTTAAAATTTTTGATAAAAAAAAAAATTAACTAAATTATTTTATTGTTCTCTCGTGAATAACAACAAAAGCAATTTTTACAAAAACGAGCAAAATTGTTACATGATTGACACAGTTTGGAAATAAATTTGTATATGTATATTAAACATTTGATTAAAAACAACAAAAAAAATTAACTAAATCAATTTATTGTTCTCTCGTGTATAAAAACAAAATCAATTTTAACAATATACGCCGACGACAAAATTGTAACAGGGTTGTCACAGTTTGGAAATACATTTATATATTGTAAATATTTGATTAAAAACAAAACAAAATAATTAACTAAATCAATTTATTGTTCTCTCGAGAAAAAAAAAACAAAAACAATTTTAATACTATGTTAATATATAAAAAGTGAACAGTAAATATTGTAAAGTTATACAAATGTTAAAATTTTGCACTCAGGTTTTATTTTAATTTATCTGTTTTCTGATTCAATATTTTGTCCAGTAGCCTTTGGGAATATTAACAGTTTGTATACGGCGAGGCATGCTGTTGCCAAATTTTGCCGTAATTTCCGCTGGAATCGCATCCCAAGTTTCTCGTACTCTATCCCCCGTCGCGTTTACACCTTTTGAGGCATCCGAGTACTTGCCGATCTGAGATTTTATGTAACTCCAAAAGTTTTCGATAGGGTGACTGTGCTGGCCATTTCATAATTGTAAATTGTTGACGGTTTAATCAGTTTTAAGGATATTGCCCGAATGTTTCGGGTCGTTGTCATTGCGAATGATGACAAATTTCATCAATTCAATAAAAAAGTTATCCAATGTGAAGATTGTACGGTTTTCACCATTTTCAGCTTCATTGAATTAATGATCTTTTTTACATCAATCTCCAGCATTGGAATTTGGAAGCAATTACTGGGATCGACTAAAAATATAGACGTAGTATACAGACAAAATAAACAGAAGCAGAAAAAATGTGTATAAAATTAATACATAATCGAAAATAGAGACATGGACAGAAAACATTATCCACGCTACATTTTTAATGTAGTCTTAGATCCTGTTCTTATGGTTTTTTTTACGATGAATATAGGCCAAAGAGTTTGGCAACTCATTCACAAACAATTTACATCAAAATGATGATCAATTTCCATCAAATTGATGATAAACTTACATTTACAATTACAATTGATGATAGACTTACATCAAATTGATGATAGACTTATATCAAATTGATGATAAACTTACATCAAATTGATGACAAATTATATCTTAGTGACGAAAAATGTACAGCTAATTAATGAACAATTTACATCAAAATGGTGAAAACTTTACTTCAAATTGATGACAAACATACAACAAATTGATGTAACATTGTCGTTGAATCAACGTATACTATTGATGAAATATGTATAAAAGATTGATGAAATGTTCTTCATCAATTCAATGAAATGCGTCGTAGGTGGGAAAATGAGGAACTGTTTCATCAAATTGATGAAGGAATTCATAAATTTGATGAAGCTTTTTCTTTTAGCATGCAAACGTTTGAAGAAACAACGTTTGTGTATCCATTCTGTTAACTCGGTCAACATTTGAGAGGCGCCAACAACTTTTTTCATTTCAAAAACAAACAAATTCCAGATTTGTATATTTTTGTTTCATTTGAAAGTTAAAATACCGAAAGAAATCAAGCCAAGGTCGAAAAGGATATCGAACTCTGCACCAGCTTTTATGATTGTTAGCGAATGTATGAACGAATCATCATCGGAATGCAAAAACAATTGATTATGGTCTTGAGTTATGAAAAAACCTCTACCAAGTTCAATATTTGGCGCGAAATTTTATAAAACTCCATACAATAAAATGTCAGCGGAATATAGACAAAATATTTCAGCCAAGGTGATTCACTTATAGGTACTTTTTTCACAAATGAAAATAGTAAAACGAATTAAATTTTATTGGGGCAATTTTATTATCATATCAACCATTTCTTTAATAAAAAAATGGCCGCATCTACGGTTAACGTTATCCATTATGAGGATCCAATTTTTGATGACGCGTTCAAGCATTTCGGGTGTTATTTGACGAATGATGCGAGTAATGATGGCTTCCATTTCCTCAAACATAGCCAGCTTATCCATGTAGATTTTGGACTTTACGTAGTCCCAAAGGAAGAAGGTGTAGTTGTAAGATACCATATGTTCTAGGAGGCCAATTCGTTGGTCCGAAGCATGAAAATAAATGTTTACCGAATTGTTTCGCAATAATACCATGGCCGTCGTATTGCAACTAAATGTCGTCGCGATCACGGAGTTAAATTTTTCAAGTTCCGGCAGCATTTAATCCGTTATCAAGGGTATACAAGGTAGCTTACTGACCCGCCATATTTTTAAATATGGACCGGTGATTCCACCCGCTCATAAACCACAGCTAACAGCTGTTTCATCTGGAAGTAATAAGGGACTGGATCCTCTTCGGGTTGCTCTTTAGTCTAAAAACAAAGATTTTACTGACTGGCATGGTCATGTACTTCATTGTTGAATAACATTTAGGTTAAAATCAATGTATTTTCTTCATGCATTTCAAGGGCCTTTAAAAGGTGAAACGATACGAATTCGAATGATTCCAAGCTGAATCGTAAAAAAAAATCTGACCAAAAATATCATGCCACTTCGACAGCTTGATTTCTCATTACATCCCAGCTTGAAAAGTACCTTTAAATGAATCACGCGATACCGAGTTGTTCGCACGAAATATCAGCAACATGTATCGAGCAACATTTGAATGTTTCTAAATAAAATGTAACGACCAATCAAATTGTAGGAACAAATGATCAGTGTTGTCAACTGCCATTCAATTTCTCCAAAAAGATATTTCTTATGTAAAGAAAATCTTAAAAATAAAGAATACTATAGTCGTCACTACTGGTATGTTGGTGTACCTCCTAAATATACTCGTGGTGAACTCATTCGCTAGTTCTCGAACTGGTTCATTTAAGGTGCCTGGACATAACAATCACGAACATACTCGCCATATCGAACATGTGAATTATGTAATTGAGGGTCATGACTGGTCATCCTAAATGAACTATATAGTTCATGAACTACGCAACTCAACTCCAAAATACATCCAACTTGTTAAAGCACGGCAATATCGGCAGATATTCTGAAAACTTCAGCTCAACATCCTGGGTAGACAGGGCTGTCACCTGTCACCGTTATAATGTCTAATCGTTCTCGATGATGTTCTGTCTCAGGCACTGGACAAGGAAAGCGCGACATTCAATGAAATCTTAGAGAACATATCAAAGATATCGACTATGCCGACGACCTCTGTTTGATCTCATATCGTCATACAGATATGCAAGACAAGATTGAGGCTTTGAATCTTACATCCAAAGGAGTGGGTCTAACGAGCAACCGCACCAAAACCAAAAGTATGTCTGAGCCAGCGTCCAGTTTGGCAAGCCAGTTCAAGATCGAAAATGAAAGCATAGAGGGCACGAACACTTTCTGCTACGTGGGCAGCCTAATCACACCCGAAGGACGAGCCACTTTATTTATTATATCCACTTTATTCGTTTAGCGATTTTCTTATTTTGGCGATTTTTTGAAAATAATGCTTCCATACGAATTGGACCACTTTATGAAATACCCTTAGAAATCCTCAAAAATTAGTTATTTTTGCGATTGGACGCTCCGTTTCCGTGATATAGTAATTTTTTCATATTTTCGATCAAAAATGGGCCGTGTGAAACTACCCATTATCTTCTCAATAACCCTGAGGGTAATGGGTAATCTTGATAGGTAATTCCCCATCGTCGTGGGGACATATCCATTATTTTCCCCATTACCCTGAGGTAATGGGTAATCGTCATGGGTAATTCCCCATTGTCGTGGTTAGCTACCCATTATTTTCCCTATTCCCTGTGGGTAATGGGTAAACGATCGCTACCCATTCCCGACGGCAATAATAATGGGTTACCCTGGGTAAAAGCGATTGCAAATAACAGAGAAAGCTGGATAAAGTTTGTGGAGACCATTTACTCCAACTAGAACACACACACACTGGGATGTTGCTGTTGCTCAATTTTTTTTTGTGTGAACAGAGTTAGTACCAGCCGTAGTCGAAATTTGAAATTTTATGATGAATCAACATGATGCTGCAACATTGTTTATCCACCTGTTGTTTACACGACATCGATGTTTTCTTACTCTCTTGAGTTGGGCATTAAAATATATTATTAGCTCCGTTTCTTCTCTAAAACTGTTTACTGGGTCACACTGATCATTTCAAACATATCGAGAAAAATAACACCAAAATAACGCTGGCAGCAGCAGAAACAGCAAACATAGTTGATACTTTTTTCTGGCTGTTCTTAATCATTTTTTTTGCAAGCAGAACCATTTGGACCACCAGGAAAATTTCTGTTAGTTGTAGACACTATAGGAGAACCAACACCAATACACTTCAATTCATTCCACCACCCCACATGACACAGCAACGTTTAAGTCGTGACTGTGGAAAACTCACATAATCCAGCATATGGCCAACCACCCACTTCAACCAGAAAAAATACGAGAGAGAGTGAGAGAGGTTCCCCTCGTTCAGCTTACTATGGTGAGTCCTAGTTCGACCATCGAAAACAATGCAAAAATTGCAGAGTTAAGCGAACATTGTGTACTACATACAAACAATTGAGGCAAATATGTGTGTACACAGGGATATGCAAGTAGAAATATGTATGTGTGCCAGGATAATTGTACGTGAGCGAGTGTGTTTGCGCCAGTTTATGTTGTTGTCATGGTGTGTATGAAAACATTGTATATGATATTTCCATCATATATCGAATTTTGCTTTGCTTTTTACTCCTCGTTTGGCTGGCAGGACTTTTGTACAAAGAACGTTAACGTCAGCAAGGACTATAACTACAGCTGCACACACAATCATTCGGTTTTGCTCTCCTCTCCTAAAAGGCAATACAATCATGTTGCAAACCGTCAGTACGACAGGATAACTACTACCTACATACATTCATTTCTATATACATTGGTGTATATTCTGGCGTACATCTGTATCTGTAGTTATGGCCATTGTCATTCTCCCTCTATACATGTGTGAGAGTACATCCCAGGATGCGTTGTATGTGGGTTTTCAATGCGTTTTTGTGTGTGGCGTTGTTGGGCAGCTCCCCTCAATTCGTCCTCGATTCCTTTTTGTCCTCATTTAGCAATTGAACTCACGCATTGCGTTCGAGAGCGATACTGGTCCGTAATTGTGTTTAAGTCTTGCATTCTGGTCCCACTCAAACCCAATGTTCTCCCCATTTTCATGAGTGTTGTATGAGTGTTTCCTACCTTTACGCACTTTTTGTTTCGACAACCATCCATTAACGTGATATTCCCGATGTATGTGGATGCAAGTACGTTGTCTACCTTCAACGTTCCTGGGGTAAATGGAGGGTGATGGGGAATCGAATTCAAAAGGGAAAAAATCAATGGGTTCAATTCATTTTTTCTGCTTGTGCTGCTGCTCCTGCTGCTGATGATGTTGTTCTGCCATTTTTATTTCCTCCGGACATGTGTGCTCAATAGTGCGTTAGTGTGCGGAGCAGTGCAAAATACAACTCTGCCTAGCAGCAGCTACCCACTATTTTATATACACATACATTCCTATGCACGCACACATATGTTTGATAATAGGATTGTATGTGCCTCGCCTCGCATTGCCTCGCCTCGCCTACCAATCTACAATTATAATTTCAAATGTAAAATGTGGTTAAATATGTTGGTCCCGTCCGGACGCAGCAGACGGTCGATTCAGTCCAAGATAGTGCCACTTGATATTTGGTGTATTTCATTGCATTTGGGATCCTGTTTTTAATATAATTTCATATGTAAATTGCGTTGTACCACTTCAGATCGAGTAACAAAAAAAAAACAAAATTGATTATTACATCATCGTCGTTGTTGGTCGAATAGATTGATAATAGCAGGACATTAATGCATCCTCAAGAGAATTTTAAGTTTCGAACCTGAAGGAAGCTGGAGATGGCGAATAGCACACAGACGCATGAGAGATAATGTGTTGATTAACTAGAGGATGACCGAACTACTAATCAGAAAATGAAATAATTTCGTAGTTTTAAAAATGAAGTAATTTTGTAGTTTTAGAAATAAAACGAAAAACACATTAGAATGAAGATTTGCTTTATCTCGGTACAGGACATTTTATTTGAGAGCAGTTGTTTATAGGTAGTCATTTATAGCTGATCATTCGCCCTTATTCCCGTTGTCGTCGTCGACGTCAATACAATATCGACACCATTTTTATTGGCGACTTGAAGGCATTTGGACAAAAAAAATTTTGCTTGATGTTTTAAGACGGCTGTTTTTGGATCATAGACATCAAAAACTTTGTTGTTGTCGACGTGACAATACATTTATAACGTTCTAAAGTTGACAAAAATCTGATGACGACGTCGACGACGACAACGGGAATAAGGCCGATTATCTTTTCCAAACCACCTAATTATCATATAAATATGTAAAATTAAATTATATATTTATAGTACATCAGAACGTTGGTGCGATTCCTGCTCTGATCTCCCTACATTTCTTTAGGTGGCGATTTACCATTCGCAATCGGTGTAGAACTCCTGGTTCTGATCAGTCAGCCTACAAAACACATACCTTAACTTACAAAAAATTTTTACCCATTACGTTCACAAGCAGTGTGCTGTGCGCTTTCGAGTTATACACTCAATGATTGGGACCACCAATTTTACACCGGTTCCTAACGATAGTGTCGCCGTCACTCACCCAGTTGACCGTCGTCGAAAGAACTGTAAGGTGGAAGGTGCAGGGATCGAACACACGTTCTCGTGTATAAGAGCAGCGCACACTAACCATTGCATACTAACCACTGCACAATAACCATTGCACCTTACCCTATTCTTAGGAGAAACTAAGAAGATCATTGTGAAACAATCATCATTATAATGAGTCGACTGAAAATCACTTTCTGAATCGAATTAGGCCATGATGCTCTTTGAAGTGGGCGATGGAGAACCTCGTAGTAATCGTTCTACGTTTTAATATACAGGGTGGTTCAGTCACGACTGGACAAATTTCACCAGCATATTCATTGGTTAATTTCATGAAAATATGTCCATCTACGACCATCTCCGAAAATTCAAGGGGGCGAAATGGCAGCGGTTTCAAAATTTTCGGATTGGTGGTCGGAGGGTACTAGGGTGAAATTGATAAGTTCTGAACCACTGGTCGGATTTTTTTGTTTTTGGGCTTTTTGGAAAGGTTTTTAAGAGACCTTGCAGAATTAATTAAAACAAAAGTGAAATCGTCGAGATACGAAGCTTTCAAAAAATTGGAGCAAAAAAAAAAGACATAAGAACGTTGCACATAACCTCAATTTTCTCATCCAGATGGCAGATAACTTATGTTTTTTTTTCTCTTAAAAAATAGCTCTACCTCTTACCTTTCCAAAATTATCTAATCGAAGACCTCTGGTCTTACCGTTTCAGAGTTCAGCCAATTCTTCAGAAATTTGTCCAGTCGTGACTGAACCACCCTGCATGTGAATCACTAGCTTCGTGCTACGGTTTTTTTGAGAGTGTGAGTTTAGGTGATAATTTTGTTTATTGTTCTATATTGTTTGACATTTCATCTAGAGTTGGGTAGTTCATGAACTATACTCCAATATGTAGTTATTTAGGGTGACCAGATATCACCCTCATGAATATAAAGCACATGTTCGATATGGCGAGTATGTTCGTGGTTGTTATGTGTGGGCACCTTAAATGAACGAGTTCGAGAACTAGTGAACGAGTTCGACACAAGTCTAATTTCATCAGTCTCTGGGCTGTTTGTAAGCTTAAAGAAGATCCACTGTATTCACACAAAATTTAGTTCCGCGATGAGTTCTCCATTTCTGGCATAATGGCTACGTCAATAAACAAAATTTCCGTATTGCTGTTGAAGAGCAACACGAAGAGCTTCAAGAGCTGCCATTACATATGTTAACACTCACAGAACTAATTGACCCGTGAAATGTTGTCATCCAAGGCAGCAATCGTTGATGGCTTGGCCCTATAGACGAGATATTTCACTTGCGCCCACAAAAAAATAGTCTAGTGGGTCAACTCGCACGACCGAGGCGGCCAATTGATAGCGCCACAATATGAGATTAATTGCTCACCAAACTCTCAACTAGTTCAATTAGTACGTAGTATCCACGTAGTCACCGTCTTGATGAAACCACATGTCAACCAAGTCAAAATCTTCCATTTTGGGCCAAAAAAAAGGTCGTGACCATCGAACGGTACGTTGCTCCATAGACCGTAACGTTGCGGCTATAATCGTCTTTGAAAAAGAACGGTCCAATGAGGACGACGGCCCATAAACCGCAACAAATAGTGCATTTTTAAGACTGCATTGGCAGCTCTTGAACAGCCTATCTATCTGTCTATCTTCGGACCAAATGCGGCAATTCTGTTTATTGACGTATCCATTGCGCCAAAAATGAGACTCGTCTCTGAAGATCATAAAATTGACGTAACTTGCAAACCACATTTTTCACAGAGCAGGAATTTTGATAATAAGACTTTATGATTTGCAAGCGTTGTTCGCTTGTGGGTCTAGATGAAATGGGCATGATGAAATGCCAAGGAAAACTGAACAATTTTGACTGTGACACATGCTACAAATCACGCGTGAATTAGCAAAAGCTTCTTAACATTGAAAAACCAAAAATCACACTTTACTAGAAGTGAGAAATCAGTAATTGTTGGAAATAACAAATTTTTTTTGCAGTGTTTGGGCCAATATCTGACGCGTGGGTTCGTATTAGTTGGCTCACGAGCCGACGGCTATAACTTCGACTCGCGAGTAGAGTGTTCAATCCCGAAAACTGGGGTTAATATGTGAAACCGAATGGCGATTCTTTAAAAGTCACATATTCGAATATCCGATTTAACCGGGGTTTGTTGATTTATTGAAACCGGGGTTTACCGCTTTGATTTTAAACTTATTAATTAAAATACAATTACATACTCCAAACAACTTTCGTACAATACGTATTGAAAAAAATTTCAATTTGAAATCTTCGCAATTAAAACTGCAAAAATTGCCTTCAATTTCAGTTGATGTCTTTTAAATTACAATTCATGTCCTTTCAATTTCAATTGATTTCTTTTAAAATTCAATGAATCTTGTTATATTTCAATTGATGCCTTTTAAAATTAAATTGATGCCACTTAAATTACAATGTATATCTTAAAATTCAATGGACGCCATTTAAATTTCAATTGATGCGTTTTACATTTCTATTTACGTCTCTTAAATGTCAAATGATGTTATTTAAATTTCAATTGATGTGTTTTAAAATTCAAATACTGTCTCCTCAATTTTCATTGATGTCTTTTTAAATTCAACTGATGTGATTTAAATTTCAATTGATGCCTTTTAAAATTATATTAATGTCTTAAATTTCCATTGAGGTCTTTCAAAATTCAATTGATGTCTTTTAAAATTGTCTTCTATAATTCACTTGATGTGATTCAAATTTCAATTGATGTCTTTTAAAATTGAATTAACGTCTTAAATTTCCATTGATGTCTTTTAAAATTCAATTGATGTTTTTTACAATTCAATATCAAATGACTCTTCAATTTCCATTGATGTATTTTAAAATTCAATTGATGTTATTTAAATTTCAATTGATGTGTTTTAAAATTGAAATAATGTCTCTTAAATTTCCATTGAAGTCTTTTAAAATTCAATTGATGTATATTCAAATTCAAATGTCTCTTAAATTTCCTTTGATGTCTTTTAAAATTCAAATGTCTTAAAATTTAACTTGATGTCTTACAAAATTCAATTAATTAGATTAAAATTTCAATTGATTAGTTTTAAACTACAATTTATGTCTTCAATTGAATTATTTTAAATTTCAATTGAATTATTTTAAATTACAATTGATATCTTTTACAATTCAATTGATGTCTTTTAAAATTCAAATACTGTTTCTTCAATTTCCATTGTTGACGTCTTTTAAAATTCAATTGATGTGATTTAAATTTCAATTGATGTCTTTTAAACTTTAAATAATGTCTCTTAAATTTCAATTGATGTCCTTTAAAATTCATTTGATGCCTTTTAAAATTCCATTTGATGTCTTGTCAAATTTAATTGATGTGATTTAAATTTCAATGGATTCGTTTTAAACAACAATTTGTGTCTACAATTGAATTATTTTACATTTCAATTGATGTCCTTAATTTCAATTGAATTATTTTAAATTTCAATTGATGTCTTTTAAAATTCATTGGATGTATTTTAAAACTCGATTGTTGTCTTTTAAATTTCAATTGATATTTTCTACATTTTAATTGATGTGTTTTAAAATATAAATTATGTGTTTTAAATTTCAATTGATTGCTTAAATTTCAACTGAGTTGTTCTAAATTACAATTGATGACTGACAATTCAATTGATGTCTTTTACATTTCAATTGATGACTAATGATTTAATTTTTCAATGGATGTATTTTTTGAACATGCAAAGCCAATAGCTACACGCTGAAAAATAACGGCCCCAGCAACATATTGCAGGTAACATATACATGTTTGCAAGCATTGTTTTCATGCAATGAAGATATGTCGCCTTTTTGCTTTTTTGTTGCCAGTCTCGTTTTTGTTTTTATCGGTTTTCAACAAACAAAACCACATTTGGGTCTCAGTAACATATTATAGCCTATTAATCATTGTGTCTCAAACATGTTATATTGAATAGCAAACACAATGTGTTTGGGCACAAGTATAGTATATTTGCAATAAGCTACAAACACGTTATATTTGCATCCAAACAACAACAAAAAAAAAGATTTTTCAGCGCGTACCCTTTTCGATGAAGTTTATTAAATTTTTCTAAAATAACTAAAAGGATATATGAGTAAAGTTTGTATAAAGGGTATCCCAGTAAGAATGCACTTTTTCATTTTAAAATAAAAACACTTATTTTTTGAGATAGTTGTGATTTTTTATTGGATTGTAAAGAAGACATGTTCCGATTAAATATGGAAGAAAATATCCGTCAAATGGCCTCCACGGCTCTGATGACAGGCCATTACACGTTTAATAAAATTTTTCATGACTGTTTCACAGAGATGTGGCTGTATCTAACCGATGACGCGTGAGATCTCGTTTTTGAGCTCAGGAATTGTTTCCGGATTAATCGCATAAACCCGAGATTTCACTAAACTCCAAAGGAGAAGTTGCTTGGCGTTAAATCGCATGATCTTGGTGGCCAGATGACATCAGAATTTCTTAAGATAATTTGCTGCAAGAAATCGATTGTGGCAGGTGGCGCCTTCATGCTGAAACCACATGTCATCCAGATCCATGCCTTCCAGTTGAGGTCGCAAGAACTCCGTTATCATGTTCCCGTAACGAATGCCGTTCACAGTCACTGCAATTTCGGGATCATCTTCAAAAAAGTAAGGCCGGCCCAATCACATCGCCTCACCAAAATCCGCACCAGACAGTTGCTCGTTGTGGGTGCATTTGTTTCTCATGGATTGCACGAGGATTTTCTGAGCGCCAAATTCGACAATTCTGTGTATTCACGAAGCCATTCAGATAAAAATGCGTTTCATCGGAGAAGATGACTTTTGTTTGAAAAATTGGCATGGACTTCACTTTGCTCCATTAACCACTGAACGAATTGCCGGCTCTGGACATGGTCTGCTGGTTTTCCTTCTGAGTAAGCTGAATTTTGTATGCATGAAGGTGGAGGTCTTTTGTCAAAATTCGCTGTTGCGTAGTGCTTCGTGAAATTTGAAGTTGTTGAGAACGATGCCGAATTGATTTTTCCAGGTTTTCGGCGATTCTCGCGTTTGCATCAGCAATGTTTTCAAGAGACCGACCGGTACATTGACGCACAGTAGTCTTACTGTCCATACCCGACTCAGTTTCTTCAAATTTTTTGACCACTCTTCGAATGGTTGACACATTAGGTGCACTTTCTCGACTGAAAATTCTTTGAAGTTTTCGAGCGGTCTCAGCATAACTCTCTAAATTTTTGTAATAAGTATTCACAATTATAACGCGTTGTTCTTTTGTAAAGCGCTCGAATTTTAATAATAGGACTAAACATATGTGACAGCTGTCAAATTTCAGAGTTGCCACTTGTACAGAAAAAAATGACACTAAATTTAAAGAGGTGCAATCTTACTGAGATAAAAAAAATAGAGACAAAAGTAACTAGAAAGTGAAGTTTTGTTAAAACTTTAGATTTTTCCTGCGTAGACGATTGAAAGGAAAGGAAAGGAAGTTATAAAAGATTTGGAAATTGCTAATAATTCTTATTTTTATTTCGGTGTTTTTTTCTGGTTTAGATATTTCTGGAAATTGTCTGTTGGGAATAAAATTCGAAAAAAACCTTTATCTAAGAAAGGGTGCATTTAATTGCCAACATAACCTAATTCTTGAGGGTTTGGTTAAAAATTTCGAGTCGGTTCACGAGTGAATTCGAATCCTGTACATTTCTTTAACGCACCGTTTATCAGATGCACAAATTTATGTATGGGATAAAACTAAATCGAAGTGTTTGACACCTAGAAATAGCAGGGAGACCAGACAACTATTTTTTATTGATATATAAAAATATACGAGTTAGGAAACCCAAGATTTGGTCGATGTAATATATGTATGCATATGGAAATGTATCAGGGCCCCGCCTTATGAGGGGAATATTGTCACAGATGTGCAGAGTATCTTGGGAATACGGAGAGATCACTTCTCTGCTTTACTTGACCCAGGGGACTTCAACATAGCTGAGGGTGTGGATCACATGCAGAACGATGGCGTCGACTGCCCCCTCCTAGCCAAAGCGAAGTTAGAACTGTAATTTCCCCGCTTAAGAACAGCAAAGACGCTGGTGCTGATGGACTACCGGCTGGCGGCTATGAGGTGTATGCATCAGCTCATGTGCCAAATCTGGCTAGACGAATACATGCCCGACGATTGGTGTCTTAGCATACGGTGTCATGTTTTCAAAAAAAAAAAAAATAAATAATAAATTACCGAGTATATGTACAAACTATCGTGGAATAAGCCTTTTATCCATCGCATACAACGTCCTCTTGAGACTAGTGTGCAAAAAACTAAAGCCGTTTGTTGCAGACTTGCCTGCACTTTATCAGTGTGACTTTAGGTCTGGAAAGTCAACTATCGGCTAGATATTCACGTTACGACAAATCCTGGAGAAACCCCACGAAAAACAAATCGACACCGAGGTGGTAGGTAGATTATAAGGCTGCCTTCGATAGCCCAATACGGGGCTGGTAAGCTGACACGCGTTTGTAGAATTGCACTGACCGACACGAAATCCTCAGTAAATGTTGGTAAAGATCTCACCAAACCACTTAGTACGAGGCGAGGCCTCCAGCAGGGTGACACCCTTTTATACTATCTCTTCAACATATTAATTGAGATCATCGGCAGAAAGGCTGCAGTGAACACGAATACAATTAAAAGATATAAAGCGTTATTTATAAAATTTATCCAAAATTTGCGAAAAAAAAATTTAATACGTGGTACCTCATTGAGCAAAATCATTGCCAAAACTGGTGATTTATGGATATACAATAAAAGTTGAATAAATGTTGACTTACAAACTAAGAAACTCGTGGTTATTGACCAAGTTTTAAGTAAAATTCAAAAAACGTCCGGAATACGTGATTCGATTTTTGGGGGAAATTCGAAATTCGACTCTTCCGAAAAATCTGGAAAAAATCTCAAAAATACTTTACCCTACAAGCTTTCCAATCAAGCTTGAGTAACCATGTAAATCGAAAAAAAAAAATTTTGGGACACCCTAATGTTGAGTGCTCAAATAGCCCATTGTTTCAGTTGATGTGTGAGAGCTCGCATTGTCCTGATGCAAAATGAACCGTGTTATCTTGTTGTTTTTCCATATTTCTTCGAACACTATTGGCAACCAGATTGTGGTATATCACTCAGAATTGACCGCCCTACATTCCTCTGAAGGTACTGGGGCCACATGATCGGTTATATCGAAAAATCCCCGATCATTTGCTTCGATGTACTGCTGCCACGAACAACTTTTGTTGGATTTAGCTCGTATTGATAATAGTGTTCTATGTACGTTTATGCTAAAAACTTCCATTGACCACGCCCCCCGTCATTTTGGAGCAGGTTTTTGCGAGTTTTCAAAAAAAGGTCAATATTATGGTTACAGTTAGAGGGTTAATTTGTTCCCTAATAAAAAAATTCTGATCAGATCTGGCAAAACGCCTATACACGTCTATTTTTTTTAGATCGTTCTAACAAAATCCGTTGACAGAACCCCATCATTTTGAAAAAAATATAATTTTGTCTCACAGTGTAATTGATTGTTTTTTTTATTGCTGGACCCGAAATACATATAAATAGCAGCCTCGTATACTAGAAACGGCGAATATCGACGACGGATGAACCACGAGCTTTATAATCTGTATCCCGACAGGTTATTCGTATCAAAATGGCGCGTTTACGCTGGCTAGGCCATGTCAGTAGAATGAATCAAATTGAAACAGAGCGAAAGGTATTCGCAGACATATTCGAAGGACATGGAAAAATAGGACGACCAGGACTTATATTGCCTTGGAGAGCATGGTGTTACCAAGTGGAGAAGAAAAGCTGAAGATTGAGCCAGTTGGAGAAACATGTTATCCTTAGTTTGTAAAGCCCCTGACCCCTCTGGGTTGTTTGAGTACACCTATGTAAGTATATGTGCCATATAACTATTCCTCTCCAATTCTGCAATTGAATTCCAATGCATATCCAATGCAGAAGCTTGTGAAAGAATAGACACATCAGCCCACGTTTGGAAATCCTTCGAATAGAATGAAAATTTGAAAAACAAATTCTTTTGTTCGTTATGTTGTTTATCTTCTTATTCTTCCATTTTTATTCAAATATCATTGCTACTGACCCAATGCCTAAAAAGATTTCCATGTTCGAGTTGTCCCTAAAAAACGTGCATATTTTCTTTTTCACCAATTCTTCAACTTTTTCATCACGTACTATTGGTAAAAAGAAACGCAATTGGTCTTCAAGGCCTATATTTTACAGAGATTGCGATAGCAGGGGTGGTCTTTGGTCCTTTATTTTATTTCCTTTTTTCATAATACGTATGTGTTTATGTAGGTGTTGTGTACTTTTATGTATTTTACATTATTCCTTCTTTCTGCTTATTCATTCTCACACGTTCTTGCAGCGAATTTTCACATTCGTTTTGTGCAACATTTTGGGCCAGCATGGCTAAGCAGCATTTGCTTAGTGGATGTGTGTTATTCCTGCTATTGCTGTTGCTGCTACTACGAGTGCTGCTACTATTGTTGCAATAGCAATTTCGATTTACAATTTGCATACGACTGCAACATCAACAACGTCATTCGGTCTATCTACTTGCGGCTACGTAAACTTGTCCAACAAATACGTACGCACTTTTTTTTTGGTTGTTGAGCGTATAAACCAACAAAAGTAGGCAGAAGGAATATCAGCACTGATAGTAGTTATACCAAACGGATGAGAACATAACGCAACGACAAAAAAAAAGGGAACATTAACAAAAACATGGAAACTCTAGATGTTTGTGTGGATTTTACAAATACATGTGCACTCGTGCATGTATGCAGATTTATTTCGTTCTGAATTCTGTATATAATACAGCAAGACGGATATGGATTAAGGCACAAAACGAAGGTAGAGTAATAAGTAGGACAAAGGAATACATATATACTATCTTGCCCTTCGAATGTATTGGTACAGGGCCTAACTAATTCGATAGAGTACCTAAAACTGTACAAATTAAGAGTATTCGTTAAATTTTTGTTGAAGATACTTAAAACCTTCTCTATTCTCCATTGATCTCTCTACATATAAGGATACTAATGAATGTGCAAGTAAAATCTAATTATCAACTATTTATATAATTGGTTGCATTGCATTTTCTTTATAAAGGGTGCCTCAGCAAAGGTCCAATTAGTCTTGACGGTTGACGGTAAGCGATCAGCTGTTTGAGTTGGGGTTGCATTTTGCATGTGTTAGAGAGAGAGACAACTAAAATTGACGGTTTACGATGGTAGACTTCTGCACATGGTAAAATAAGTAAGGTAAACTCGGTAGAACAGCTGATTTCTTGCTTAGGTGTATCTCTTATGTCAAATACACATGTATTTTGTTTTTGTACCGTTTTGTTTAGTTTTACAGTAGATACACACATGAAGAAAATTTGACAGATTATCGACACCAAACAAAAACAAAATGCCAGTGTTTGTTGTAACAATTCCTAGTGCGTTTACCTTACTTATTTTACCATGCTTCTGCCGGTTGCAGAATCAACCGTCAGCCGTCATGACCGATCAGCTGTTATTGGTATTGCTTTTACTTCGACATTTTGTGCGCGGCAATACACAATTACGCGGCAACCACTATTTTCTTTTTATTTTTCATTTTTTTATTTGACACAATCATTTTTTAACACAAAACTCATGCATGCAAATTATATTTTGTACCAATGCTCTTCGATCAGTTTTTTGTTTTGTTTTGTCTTTCTACCGTCCAACCGTCATAACTAACCGCGCAATATTGAGTAGAACGTAAACCGTCTACCGTCAAGACTAATTGGACCTTAAGATTTAGTGGCACTGTTTTTTGGCAAGTTGCAACTCTGAAATTTGACAGCTGTAACATATGTTTATTTCGATTATTAAAAATGGAGAACTTTACGAAAGAACAACTCGTTATAATTATCAAAACTTCTTACAACAATTTGGAAAGTTATGCTGAGACTGCCCGCAAATTTTAAAGAATTTGCAGTCTAGAAAGTGCACCTAATGGGTCAAACATTCGAAGAGTAGTCAACAAATTTGAAGACACTGGGTTGGTTATGGACAGTAAGACTCCAGTGCGTCAACATACCTTTCGGTCTCTTGAAAACATTGGCGCTGTAAACGAGAGTATCGCCGAAAACCCGAAAACATCAATACAGCATCGTTCTCAACAACTTCAAATTTCATGAAGCACTACGCACCGAATTTTGACAAAAGACCTCCCACCTTCATGCGTACAAAATGGTTAATGGAGCAAAGTGAAGTCAATGCCCCTTATTATAATAAAATCATCTTCTCCTATGAAGCGCATTTCTGCAAATGGCTTCGTCAATACGCAAAATTGTCGAATTTGGTGCTCAGAAAATCCTCGAGCAAAAAACGAGCAACTGTCTGGTGCGGATTTTGGTCAGTCGGCGTGATTGGGACGGCCTTACTTTTTTGAAGATGAGGCCGAAATTGCAGTGACTGTGAACGGCATTCGTTACAGGAACATTATAACGCAGTTGTTGTGGCCTCAACTGCACGGCTTGGATCTAGACGCCATCTGGTTTCAACAAGACGGCGCCACCTACATCACCGCGCATGAAACAATCGATTTATTACAGCAACGATTTCCAGAACAAATTATCTCAAGAAATTCTGATGTCAACTGGCCACAAATGTCATGCGATTTAACGGCGTGAGTTTTCTTTCCTTGGGGTTTTATATTTTGTAAATTTTGGGTTTATGCGAATAAACCGGAAACAATTCCTGAGTTCAAATCCGAGATCCAACGCGTCATCGGTGAGATACAGCCACATCTCTGTCAAAAATTCATGAAAAATTTCATGAAAGAGTAATGGTCTGCCATCAGAGGCGTGGGGGCCATTTGACGGATATTTTATTCCATACTTAATTGGAACATGTCTTCTTTACAGTCCAATTAAAAACTCAAAACTATCTCAAAATATACGTGTTTTTATTTTAAAATGAAAAAGTGCATTCTTACTGAGACACCCTTTGTTTTTAGTGTTCATCCAAACCTAAATTTTCAAGTCAATAAATTTTTAATTTTGCCAACATTTACTGAAAAAAACAAATAAATATCGAATAACGCTTAAACGAAACGTATTCGTCAGCTTTTTAATTGCGGCGATGAACATTTTCGCACACCCTACGATTTTTTTCGTTGCAGTAACGAAATATGCTGTAACTTTCCCTTTTCCTAGCTGTAACAACTTAATTTTCGTTGCAACTGTGAACCAATTTGTTGTGCATTTGGATGGAAAAAAGGGTGAAAAGAAATCGGTGTGTCTTGAGAGACACTAAACAGAAGTGAAACTTCATGTGTGTAAATAAATAAATGGTTTCCCATTACATCACATGAAGGACTCGGAGAGAGCTTCTCACAACCAGTGAGCTGTGCGCTTTCTAGTTTTATACTCAGTGATGGGGACCTACAGTTTTACACCGGCTCCGAACGGTATTTTGAGAAGCTTCTACATGGCTAAATACTCGATAGTGTTGCCGTCACTATGCGAGGTGACCGCCCTCGAAAGGAATTTAAGCAGGAATCGAACCCAGGATCTCATGTACAAGAGGCCCGTACACTAACCACTGCACTACCGACGGTGTAGTTGGGATTATCATTGCGTTCCTTTTTTTGTCCTAACACTTTGAATATTCACATGTATAAATGTGTATGTAACATGTGTGTAGGTTGCGTTCCTTTTTTTGTCCTACCACTCTGAATATCCACATGTATAAATGTGTATGTAACATGTGTGTAGGTTCGTTTTGATGCCTTCATAGATGGAGGTTTATTTATTCTGGATATGTGTCTCTCGTTTTCTCTGTTGATAACGCAATTGACTATTTTCCGTTCGTCTTGTACAGTGAGCGATTGGGGAAGTTTCTATGTTGGAGTGGCTTGTATTCGTAATACTGCTTTTATGTGTGTTTATCTGCCTCAATGTGTTTTATGGGCTTATACTATTTCTGCCATGAATCATTTTTTCGGCCTATGTATTATTTATTTACACTTTTTATACATTTGTGCAAACTTTTAGTATATTTTGTTTCAATTCCAGTTAAACTAATGGGTATTGAAACCCACAAATATCAATTTAAATTAAATATAAAACAACTGAAATTAAAAGTTATCAATAAAATTATTAATTGAAATTCAAAACACAGCAATTAAAACTCAAATATATCGATTGAAATTAGGAAAACATAAATTAAAATACAAAGATAGCTACTAAATTTCACAAAATAACCCGTGAAATGAAAAAAAAATCCAATGAGTGTTCGAACTCACGGGCGATGTGTTAACACCTTTTTGTTACACGGTACCTGTTCGATTTCTATGAACACATTAGTAAATCTTACATTGGAAAATAAAAAATGAATAGTTTTTGTGCTGAAGGCTCTTTCGCTATTGCACTTTCTTTTTTCTTATATCTGCTTTAACATTAGATGTAATATTGTTAAAATAAATAGATCAATATTTAGCTCACTGAAATAATTGTTTTTGTTTTTTCATAAAAGAGCGACGACAAAAAGTATTGAATAGTATAGAGAACTTATTGCACTCTTTTTCCGCTCTCATGTAGAGAGTCGAGTAAAAGAGCATAAACGAGTCTTATTCTCTTTATAGAATATTTCAATAAAAATTCACCATTTCGACAATGTTATTACATAAAACAATACAAAAAGCAAAAATGTTTCAAAAGGTATCAATGTTTCACATCAAAATTATGAATGGACCAAGTTATGACAAAAAGAGAGTAATATGTTTTGCATCATTCGCCAGATGTCGCCAGTGCTTTGAGTCATACAATTCGTTGCATGAGTTCTCTATACTATTCAATACTCTTTGCAGAAGACGACCTACTTGTTTGTTCGCTGCCGCTACATCAACACCATTATACTTATTTTCAGGCAGAGACTATTGTTGTGCAACAACCACGTGTGTAATGCTAAAGCTGTGTGTTGTTTGCATGTGTTCACTTAGATAGATTGCCCTAGCAACGCCTATAGATGTTAACACATCCCTAGGGAAAGAATGTAAATTTCTTCAACATTTTACAATCGAAAAGAGAAGACAGGATGCTTCATTTTGCGTAACTCTCTGAATGCCCGTTAGATACAAAAGAGTGTAAGATACTAAAAATGTTCTACAGCCATACAAAGGGCACAGGGTATATTCGACGCTTTTGACCTGCTATTCATTTCCAGATTTCCTGCAGCATTCACGAGCTGAGATTTCAAGTATAGATGAGTGTCTTACGAGCGATTTTTTTATGCCGGAATATACAACCTGAATCTCCCGAGACATATTTTGACCTGCGAGAGGTATTTTCAGGGCACGTCCGTCGCGTGCGATTCCGTTTCCTGGTTTTATTTCAAAATTATGAAAGGGCTTTGCCAATTGCTTCATTTCAATTCCACAGAGGTTAAACACAACTTCTGTAGTTTTCCCAGTAAATTTAAAACTTTAATCTGTACGTTTTTATCTCTTACCAAAATTTTTAATTAAATATTTTTAATTAATAGTCTATTCCAATTACTTTATAATATGTATGTTGTTGTCATGTGGTTGCGTTATTTATGAAATAATGTAAAAAAATGTTTTTATCATAAAACATATTATAAATAAATTATTAATTGTCATTAAAATAAATTTAAAAAAAAAACATTTTCCAAACAAATAAGCGTTCAATTAATAGCATGACAAAACAGCAAAAATGGAAAATCTATACTGTCTAAAAAGTTCGTCCAAAAGAATAGATTTCAAACTTATTTTTGTTAAGCTTAAACTAAACTGTTCCCTTAGTTTGGTACCTTTCGTACAGTGTCCCTCCATCATTTTCAAGATTTTCATAATATTTATTATATGTAACTGGTTTAAAATCAGTTAAGTATCCACTTAAAACGCAACCACCACTAACCACGTCCCAATCAAATGGCGAATTTTACATGGTGATGTCCTACGAGGTTGACCCCTTTCTGAACTGTCAGTCTACAGTTACGTAGCGGGTTCTGCTTTGTCAACTACTTGTGTCGTGATATTATTAAATACCCATTCAAATATTTACAATTTCAATTGATATTTTCTGAATTTAAATTGGTTTTTTTAAATTTCAATTGATATTTTTAAAATTTCATTTGAAAATGTTGCAGAAATAATTTTGTTAGTGGATATTGGTAATGTGTGAATTTGAGCCCATGAACTCTTCAAGGTTTTTGTGCGAGTTTATTAACCCTTTGACGACCATAGGCACGTATGTTTGCCCTAGGGTACATAATTGTATTATCGGAAAGAGAGCTTCCTTACACACTGGAAAAACACAGCCTCTGTAACATATTCTCTTAGACACATTCTGCATGAACCATATATATGTTTGGAACACGCTCCAAATATTTATATATTTGAAAATCCTAAACTCACTTATATTTAAATGCAAACATTGTCATGTTAACTTGCAAAGATGCAAACTTTTACGTGAATCCATATGCGTGTTTCATTGCGAACATCCATATACTTCCGTCGAAGCATTCGTGTGTTCCTCCCAAACGAACGATTGACGAATGAAAGCATAAAACTACAACAGATCAGTCAACATAAGAAACACTCAATTCATTTACACACGCATTCAGGAATATTTATGAATCACTGACTGAAACAGTACACCAAAGCACAGCTGTATTTGTATCACAAACAAAGCTGTATTTGTATCACAAATAAAGCTATGTTTGTATGACAAACAAAGCTGTTTTTGTATCACAAACATATATATTATAACATATTTATTTTGTGTCTCCAACATGTACTATTGAAAAGCAAACACAATGTGTTTGGACACAAGTACACAATATTTTTGTGGCAATCTCTAAACACATGTTATTTTTGCATCCAAACAAGAAAAAAATACAGATTTTTCAGCGTGTATGAGATATACATGGCATGTTGTCACTTTTCTGAGATGAAATGCATTGAAAATATTTATAAATTCCATGACGAAAAGGTTACAAGGTTTCTGATAAGAATAATACACGACACCTTTTGTTCCAATATCCTTGTCTAAAAGTGTTATCGAGCGCAACAACTCTGTGAAAATCAATTGCTGTCTTCGCGAAAAATTTGTAAATAAACAACGGAACTTGCCAACTAAGTACTATATAAGTACTCGGAATTTTACCATCCGATTGTGTCATATTTTTAGACCTATGTAGTAAAATATTGTAGTGCAGTTGCAAGCTGAAAAAACGGCCCCTGTAACATTATGCAGGAACCAGGTATATGTTTGAAACATCCACATACTTACGGACAAGCATTGTTTTCATGAATTGAAGATATGCTACGTGTTGTTTCTTTGTTGTCTGTCTCATTTTTGTTTTCAGCAGTTGTCAACAAACAATGCCTTATTTGGGCCACAAAAACATATATTATTACATATATTACTAATTGTGTCTACAAAGAGTAATATTCAGTAGCAACCGCACTGTGATTGGACACAAGTGTACTATTTTTACAAGCTACAAACTCTTTATATTTGCATCCAAACAACAACAAAAATACAGATTTTTTAGCGTGTGGAAATGTATGGTAGAATTAACCAAATCTTTCTAAGCTCACCCTCGTATTTTATAACATAAAATCTGTGAATCTCTACTCTTTTCTCGGCGACTTTAATGATGCGTTTCCACGTAAACACAGTCTCATATGCACCTCATACATTGAAGCCCGTATATCAATAACTCTTTGCCTGCAAATGTGTGGGTTGTTGCTGGCAGTTTCACACCCGCATATTCATTGGTTGCAAGTCGGCATTTGTTCATTCGTCAGTGGGTAAATCTTATATTGTTTGTTCGATCTGCAAAATGCTCATTATTGTCATTACCCACAGACCATCATTAACATACCACTCTCCAACCAAAGTGACACAAACTCAACTCCTTCATATGACTCACAAAATATGCTTATATTCGAATATTTTCAATTGAGAAAAGGATGCGAGCAAAATTTGTGGGGTTTGAAAGATATCGAGAATTTAGTGGGTGTATATGGGAATCATTTACTCAATCTCTCATCCCTGGTATGAGGTGGATGGACGGATGGTGGAGTTTGCATTCTGGTTGCCATTAAAAGTTCAATTTGATATCATTTCGATTGAAAATGAATAGAGGGACAGAGGACGGAAACTTTCAAAATTGTTTAATGTTGTTTGAGGTGGTTTCGGTTTTATTGTCTATACCAGAAAGGTAATATGAAATTTGTCCTTTAGTCACGTAAATAAACACAGGAATCTTGAAAAACTACTGCAGAAGGTCATAACTAATGAGAATTTTTGGAAATTGTGATAGTTACTTACTAGTTAATTAGCATTAACTCATAACTTAACTAAAAACTTAGAAAATACAGTTGCCTTGAAGGCAGGCCTTTCTCTATTATATATAATCATTGGAGTCCTGGATGACAATCTTCCATACAGACACATTAACGATACATGGGAGTTAACTGTGGTAATGTGTGCACGTATGTAGCACTCAAGTACTGTAGGGTGTGATTGACTATTTTTCAAATGCTATCCCCTTTATGACTTTCTCTGGCCAGTTGTGCTATTAACAGGAGACAGTTTATGTTTAGAAAAAAACTCATGTCTAAAAATCCGAAGGAAAATTAAACTGGAAGGATTTTAGAATTTTTTTAATTCAATATTCGGAGACGCTTGTTTAACGTGCGAATCTCAAATCTATGCCTTTTGTATTTGAGTACAGCCAGATCTCACACTGACTGCAAAACAGCCATAGCTCAAAATGTTCAGATTTTATTTTTTTTTTTGCCTAAAAATTTGTTTGTTTGTGTTTGAAGCAAACAACTAAAATCTGAATCTATCGGCTGTAATAATCTGTCATCATGTCCTCTTCCCTTTCATCAAAAAAACCTTAAATAAATATGTCTAATATTGAGAATTTTCATACATTTTGTAACTTAGAAAAATCAAATTTTTTGTCTCTACTGAAAACTCGTAAATTTACAGTTATGTCTCCTTTGCAGTTCGAGTGCGATATGTCCTTTATTTATTCATACAAAATCTAACACACTAAGTTCAAACAAAAGGTTGACGAAGAACATGGGATATCAACGAATTCTCTCCTTTGATTCTTGTATCTGGTAAATAATTCAATTTGATTCCATGATAATCGAATTGGGTTGTTAACGAAAATCAATTCAGAAACTGCAATCGGAGTTAACTATTTTTAATGAAATTTGGAAAATTACATCTTTAAATTTTATTCTTTGGGAGATTTGGGCAATGGATACATTTTAAACTTTAATACTGTCGACTCTGTTTAGAAAATTATTTAACTCATTATCCAGTTGAAATTTTAAAAATATATACCCATTTAAATTCAAAGGAGAATTTAAATTCCAATATAAACACGAAATGCATCAATCAAAATTCAAAACGCGTTAATTGGAATTCAGAAGTTGAATATAAACTTCAAAAGACTAGATAGAATTCAAAAGACAAATTGAATTTTAATTCAAGTTCTAAAGACAAGTTTTGGATTTCAAAGATTTGACCATATTAATAGAAATTTTAAAGAAATTGAAATACTAAAGGTATCAATTGAGATTCAAATGATAACATTTGATATTCAATAGACAAAAGTAATCAATAGCAAATCCAACTTTCGAATTGGAATCATTCTTGTTTCAACAGATTTGTTTTATTATAGATTTCAATTACTGGCTGTTGAACGTAAATTGAATTAAAATTCAACTACAATTTTTGAACTTCAATGGATATTTTTAGACTTTTAATTAATTGACCTTAATTTATAATTGTTACTTTGTGAAATTACTTTGCTTTAACGTATGTGTATCGAATCTTAGTTAATATTTATTAAAATATTTTAATTCAGTATAAATGTTTAAAATTCTTGAAATTCTACTGCTATTTTTAAATTTTTATTGGTATTTTTCGGCTTACATTTTTTAATTTTTAAATTTATGACGATATTTTTTAATTTAAATGCGTAAAATATTAATCGAAATCAAAAAGACATTCAAATTCTAAGGGTACTATATGGAATTTAAACGATATCAATTGATATTCAATAGACATCAATTAAAATTAAAATGTCATGAATTCTAACTGAACTATTTCAATTTCATTTCATCCAATTTCATTTTGTTTCAATTGATTTATTTCTAATACTATCTAATCTATTATAGGTTGGAATTTAAAGGATATCATTTGATATTCAATAGACATCCGTTAAAATTCAAAAGTCAAGAATTCCAATTGATCTTTCGAATTCTAAATTCTTTTTCTGTTTCAATTGCTTTCTTTTTATTGTTATCTAATGCATTTTAGATTGGCATTTAAAGGCTACCATTTGATATTAATTAAAATTCAAAAGATGTCAATTAATTGCGACTGAACTTTCGAATTCGGATTTCTTTTGTTTCAATTGATTTATTTTTAATATTTAATTGCAATTCAACTTTCAAATTCGGATTTATTTTGTCTCAATTGATTTATTTGTAATACTATTTACTCTACTATATATTAGATTTCAATTGGTGGTTTTCAAACCTAAATTGATTTAAAATTTAAATAACATATTTGAATTTCAATTGATATTTATAGAATTTTAATTAAAAGTTTATAAGTTTTAAATCGATTTTTGCGCAATTGCAATATTGTAAGATATATATTTTATGTTTAATTGATATTTATTACTATTTTTTAAATTCAATTTATGTTTTACGTTTGGTTTGATATTTTATGAATTTCTATTGATATTTTTTGAATTTCAATTTAATAAAATTTATTTTATTTTTCAAATTTCTATCGATATTTTCTGAAATTTGATAGATTTTTTTTTGAATCTAATTCAAATTCTTTTGTTTCAATTGACATATATTTAATGTATTTTAGATTTAAATATTAGATTTATATTGGTTCTTTAAATCTACTGCATTTTAGATTTAAATTGGTGGCTTTCAAACTTAAATTGAATTTAACTTTGAATAAAATTTTTTAAACCCAATTGATATTTTTAGAATTTTACTTAATTGTTTATAAGTTTTATATCTTATTTTATGCAATTTAATTGATGTAATTTATATTCTTTTATGTTTAATTGATATTTATCCAATCCAATTTATATTTTTTAAGTTTCTTTTGATATTTTCTGAATTTCTATTGATAGGTTTTGAATTTCAATTGGTATTTTTCAAATGAAATTTTTATTTCTCAAATATTTTATGAACTTCGATAAAAGTTTTGTTGATTTTAACTTGAATTTGTTTAATTTTAATTAATATTTTTTGAATATCAATTAATCTTTTTTAAATTACAATCATATTTGTTTAGGTGGTATTGATTGTGTTTCACAATTACATTTTTCGAATTCAATTTATTTATATTTTTTGATCTGTTGATATTTTTCTAACTTCTATTGAAATAAACTGATTGGAAAGGGGGTTTCAATAAGAGCGCTACAAAAGTTTTTTTTAAAATAAAACAAAACCGGTTTTAGATACCAATGAAATTCTTTATTCCTGTGAAAGTACGTTCGATGCCATTATGTATGGAACTCGATTTATGTATGGAACTCGATTTTCTTTCTCGATAATGTGCATAGACCATAGACTTGACGTGGCCCCACAGGAAATATTCTAACGTCGTCAAATTGCACGACCGAGGCGGCCAATCGACTGGGCCATTTCGTGAGATAACACGTTCACCAAACTTGGTTTCCAATAAATTGATTGTGGCATTCGCTGGGTGGCTTGTGGCGCCTCCAAGTCCATATTATCCAATTGGGGCCAAAAATATTCGGTTATGTGCCGGTCTTGATCATCACGGAAGAAGTACGGCCCAATGACGCCGCCGGCCCATAAACCGGATTTATGGATTACGTGTGGATTGCTGTCTGACTAATAACGCATATTTTGCTTATTGACGAATCCATTCAGCCAGAAATGAGCCTCATCGCTGAAGATGATTTTCCGATGAAAATCCGAATCATTTTCAAGTTGTTGCTCAGCCCAATTCACGAACATACGACGCTTATGGTGGTCAAGCGGCTTCAGTTCTTGCGTCAATTTGATCTCGTAAGGATGTAGGCCAAGATCTTTTCGCAAAATTCGCCACAACGACGTCACAGAGATGCCCAACGCTTGAGAACGACGTGTGAGAGACACATTTGGGCTTTCTTGAACTGAAGCCCCAGCGGCAGGAATATTCTCGACACTACGGGCACTTCTTTGTCTCACTGGCACGGGAACATTTTGTACTGTGCCTGTGGATTCAAATTTTTCCCCTAGACGCTCAATTGTTGATCTAGTAGGACGATTATAACGACCATAAATTAGACGTAGCGCTCTTAAAGTTGAGGCCACTGACTCCAAATTTCGGTAGTAAATTTTAATAATTTCGACTCGTTGCTGGCTCGTATATCTTTCCATGATGAACTGGTAAACCTTACTGAAGAGAAATGTCAAAAGAGCGGGAAAAAATATGGCGTCGTTTGCTGTCCCTATCGATGTACTTTTGTAGCGTCTCTGTTGAAAAACCAGTTATTAAATTGATATTTTGTGAGTCTCAATTCATATTTTTCAAATTAAATTCAGTCTTCTGTATTTCTACTGATGTTTTTGAATTTCTACGGAAATTTTTGAATACCCTCTGGCACTTTTGAATCTCTAGTAATATTTTTGAATATCTACCTCTCTTTTTGAATATCACCTGATTTTTTTGGATGTCGACTGATATTTTTTAATTTCTACTGATATCTTTCAATTTCTGCTGATTTTTATTTTGCATTTTTACAGAATTTTTTTTGATTGCAGTTGACGTTTTTTGCAATCAATTGATATTTTTTGAATTTCAACTGATTTTTTTGAATTTAAATTGAAACTTTTGAATTTCAAGATATGATTTTTTAATTAAATGTTTTGAATTCAAGATTATGAAAGTTTTGAAATTCCATTTAGTGAAAACTTTGAATTAATTAAATTTAAGTTCTTGAGTTTTAAATAATATTTTTTGAATTTTAATTGATACTTTTTGAATTGATTTGTTTTAAATTGTATTCACATTTTTTGAATTTCTATAGACATTGTGTTTATTTAAATTAAAATATTTTGAATTTCAATCAATACAATGTCTATAGAAATGCAAAAAGTGTGAATACAAATTTAAGAAACATCAATTCAAAAAGTATCATTTAAAATTCAAAAAATATTATATATTTTTTAAATATATAAATATTATTATTTTTACTTTTTATTTTGTTATTCAAGCTCAAGACCATCTATATCTCTATAAATAGAGATATAGTTTTTTAAAAACGAAAATGTTTTGCAAATGCATCCTCATGATTCCTGACTAACGCTATAGCTATTTCAGATCTAGCCACAGATCTTCATCAGCGATTGTTTGGAATGCTGCTTTTGAAAAATTCATCAAACTAAATTCATACAAAAATTCATCTGAATTGGAAATTTTCCATATGCAACTGCTCGCAAACAAAACACACAAGAAACCATTTGCAAACAACTTCTTTCCATCTTCAGAGAACCATCGGTTCCCATTAGAAATGATGTTTGTTGTTATCTAAAAGATCTATTATTATTTTTAATATAAATTAAAATATTTTGAATTTTTATTTTTTAATTAATATTTTTGAAACATAAATTGAAATTGTTGTATATTGTTGTTGGCAATACCAGGCCCCGGAGGTTTGTATTTACCTACCTGCTACTCATTATGGATCAGAAGGGTACACCTCTCTGTCTGTTGGCCAGTAGTTTTGGTTCATCCGTGTTCTAAAGACAAAAGAAAGAATAATTCAATAGTTCGATGAGATTCAGTGACTTGTCACCTGTGACGCACCAGTGTTGGCATGCCATTCAGGTTGCTCATTCAAACTCCTTACTTTAGCGCTTCAGCTTCTAATAAATCTTTGGCGTTATTCAAATTCTTAAGCTGATTCAGTTTAAACAAAAATTACACAAATGAAATTTTGCATAACTAAAATTTGTTTGACGAATTTGTTTGCAGCAAACGATATTTCTCCTTTTTTTGAGAAACGAAACACGTGTCATTTTTGTAGCACATCCGACTGTTTTGAATCCGCGTATTACCTTTTTTTATTTCCTTTTTCTGTTTCTTTTTTTTGAATTGTACACGTTTCGAGCTCTGTTGCCCCAAAAATATTTCGTTTGGTATTGTATACTCAGATTTTACTGCAAAAGTTGAAACGTTTATCCCAATAAGAATACTTTTGCTGCAGAAATATGTATTTCATTTGGTACCATAAAAAAGAAAATCGAATAATATAACTTTAACGTAAAAGTTGTTCCTATTCTGAAATTGCAAAATATGTTCTCAAATAAACAGTTATAAAACCGGGTATTTTTGTTTATTTGCAACCGGTTTCTATAAGCGGGTATTGACACCGGGTTTTAAAACCGGCACTTAAAACAGGTACCTTGGTTATTGAATTTGGATTTCGAATCCTTAAAATTTTTAAATTTTTTAAAACTAGGATTTCGAATCCTTGGAATTTTTTTTTTTAAACTTTAAACAGGAAACCATTTTTTTACTCAACTCCTGGAAAAATATCGGGAATTATATAAAGTAAACATTGAACATTTTCTAGAACAGTGGAAAAAAGTGCTGAAATTCCTAAAATCCGGAAACATTGATGGATATCACGGGGATGGTTTTTGTCACCAAATGAAGCAATAGTACTTTGTTATTTATTTTCATGGTATTTCTCATAACGTACTGCCCTGTTAATATAGTATGTATTACAGAAAGTCATATTCCTTGGTATACACTTGTTTATTTTAAACATGTTCACGAAAAATTTTTTCGTTTGCCGTAAAAGAAGTTATAACAAGTTCGTTTGCAACAATAGAAATGATCTAAACGGTAAATAAATAATGGGCTGTGTTGTTAATCGTATCTTTTATTCAGAAAAAAATCCACAAAAGCCGCTTGCTTAGTTTCTCGATATTTACATTTTTAACTAAAAATCCTTTGATGTCTTTGTTGAAATTTTTCGCGAATTTGGGGGGATTTTCTTGGGTTTTATTTATTTGTTTTTGCTTAAGAAGTTACTTCATTTCCGCTGGACCATATTTCATTGGGACTTATTCCACTTTTTTTGAGCAGCATTTGTTTCATATTTTTGGGAGTTGTATTTTCCCCAAGGTATATCATGATGCAACCATTTCTTAGGTCTCTTGCTCGTAAAGATCCTTCAAAATTTATGATTCACCTATGGTCTATAAAGCATTTTCTTTTCGATGAAAAGGCTTTTGTTTGGGCCAAACTTCGTTATTGCATCCTTAACTGCTTCCATATACACTCTACTCTATATAAGTTCCTTAAATCGTTGGCATTTTGTATTGCTTTTATAGTTGCACATCCGCTGGCTTCGTCCTTTAGTACTCTATAAGTCTGAAATAGTCTCCTTGTTCCCTTGATGTTCCGCCAGCCTTTTCTGTAGCTTTTTGATATTTTTTTTTTCATTTTGGGCCTACTCACAATGTTAATCCATTTAACTCAATCTGTGTACATGTAGTTGGAAACATTTTAGCCTTCTATATTTTTTTCGGCCGTAACTACTTCTGTATCGCGTGTGTGTCCTTCCGTTCATCTTTCAAGTTTTAGATGCAATTTCAAAACACTAGCAAGCGCACACAGTAGCTAAAGAAGAAGTTGCCGGTTTTGATTTGAGGTCGCTGAAATATAGAGGATGAGTTACAGGTTAGAGTCTGATGCCTAAGCAAAAGCTATCGTTTCTCCTTTTGAAAAAGTAACTGCTTCTTGTTCTGACGATGAGGACGTCGACGACGATGATGTTGATAATGTTGATAATAATGATGATGATGATGTCCCTGTTGCTGGTGTGTCTCTTGCAGATAATGCTTTCATTTCGCATCGTATACATCTCGCAACAATGTAATGTGTTGCTCGTATTTGCTACACAAACATCAAGGGTACTTTCTTTTCAAATTTTGTGTTCCTTGCATATCCCTTCCACTATGCTCATTCAAGGCATATATCCACTTTAATTTCGTATTGGTTATTGTGTACTCAAACACAAACTCCTTGCCATTTCCATCCATATGCCTACTGCGCAAATAGTAGAATATACTTTTGCTATACTTCTGAAATGTATTGCCTGCTTTTAGGAGGCATCTTCATCTTGTTATAAGTGTGTAACTCCCTATTGCATGGACATTCTACTGCGTACTCGTCTGGTCATTTGACGTTTGTCATTATTGATGGCATGCGAGGAGGGATTGGTAAGATTTGGAGATTATATCATATCCTTTTGTTTGGTTTCGCGACGGAAATGATTTCCAATTTTAGTTTCGCCGAAAGAAACCGTACGTTATGTGTTGTGAATCTGCGGTGAAATCGATTCGCTAATCTTTAAAGTGGAAAGGCAAGGACTGTAATGTCGTTAAATAAATCAACAAAGTTAGGCGATGCCAGGGAATATTGCAATAAGGGGCAAGTTTTAATTAGCGGTAAATCGTAGATTATCAAATGCGTTTTAGTTAATGTGTGAGAAATTCATACCACAAGCTTAAAAGGTCAGAAACAGTTTTCTAATTGAAAAATGGTTGGTTTTTGTTGGAATAATAGACAATTCAGTTTAGCACACTCACTGGGATGACTAGTTTCGAACTCTTTTTATTTTAATGCTTATGCTTTTTAATTTTCACATGCAAAGGAAAAAAATCGTTTGGCATAAAAATAAAACCTGATCTGTAAAGTTTAAAGGAAATGGAAAAAAATCTTCTAAACAAAAATATTTATTTTGCCCCAAAAATACAATATTTTCTACCGCAAATAAAAAGTTTTCATCGTGAAAATTGTTGCATTTGTTATGACCAGATATTTATTTACCACCACATTGCCAGAATTTATTTTTCTGGATTGAAACAAAAATATTTACTAATCTCCTGGTTGAAAGAAAATGTTTATACTTCTCCCACAAGTAAAAAATTTTTATCGCAAAAGTTGGTTCTTTTGTTGTAAATAAACTTTCACTTACCCCAAAATTGTCATCATTAGTTTTTTCGGCTAATATAGAAAACACTATATTATGAACCACAGAGTGGATACACTCAAAGGTCATCACTGTCATGAATTTCTTCTATCTTCTTTGAGAAAAAACTAGTTTAAACAAACAGACACATACAATACACTTGTCTCTTGAATTGACTTGTTATCGTGCCTGGGTTCAACTCCATTACAGGTAATACTAAAATATATTCTTATTTAACATGGAATTCAATACGTCTAGTAACGTGGATACACTTCCAAATCATATTCAGTGCAATGTAATTTGTTTGAGTTACACAAAAAGCTGTTTGTCCCAAATATATTTCGTTTCTCTTAAACGTTTTTTTGACTTTGGAGTTACTACAACTCGTTCGCGGCAAGGTTTTTTCACTTGATAATGCGGTACTCGAAAGAACAGTTTATGGAAACGTTTCTCGTAAACTGCTTTTTGTCTACGAGTTACCATATCTCGTTTGTTGCAAACGTTGTGTGTTCTCGTGAACGATTCTCTTTACTTGTCACAAAGGAAGTGATCTATTTGATTCAACTAGCATTCGTTTGCCGAACTTATATATCCCAAACGAAGTTCAATTATGGGGGTTTACTCTTGTAGCATATAAAAAGATTTAGAGTAGCCTCATTCCTCTGGTTTCCAAAACTTCATGTTTCCAAAAGTTATGGCATGGACCATCCTCACCAACATTACCGATGAAGGTGTAGCTTTCACAATCAGCTTTCTATTTTTAGACTCACTAATTAGGGCTTTGAGATACTATGAATGGACCATAAGATGATCATCGGTGGTACAATGGCTTTTGACGGCCGTCGACTCCATCGTGTCATTAACCATCAAAATGCTTTTCAATTGGTACCAGTTCAGATTTGGTGTAAAACAGTAGGAACTGATCAATGACTCAACAAATTAGAAAGTCCACAGCTCACTCATTGTCAGAAGCTCTCTACTGTCGCTTAAAGGGATGTACTGGAAAACTAAGAAGAAGATACAGGTTCCTCCGAAACACAAATAGGGCAAGTTGCATTTATGTATAACGGCTTCAATTATGATCCACTTGGGGGGAGTTATCAGAAATTTTCAGATGGAAAACGAAATCTTTTAAGGATTGACTAGGTTCTCTGTGAAATAGGACAAGTTAAAGAGGGTTTAACAACGATATCTGTAATTCTAAGGGTTGTAGACAAACAGCTGATTGCTTAGCCCATTTAACCCATTGTTTATGCTTTTGGGGAATATTCACCATCAGCCGATTGATCTCTAAACATATCGTCATTTTCAATACAAGCAGGACTTAATTGTAAATAAAACATAGTCAAACTTCAATTAGCTGACTTGATCAGCTTCGTTTTTATTGATTCAAATAAGTTAAGCACTTCAAAGTGCTGAAACAAACCCACTAGCGGCCCGTGGCGTTCTCCAGCGCCGGCTATATCAAATAGGGAGGTCCTTATAAAACCAAATTTGTACAACCTCACTTCAAACACTATGAATAGGATCAATAGTGCCACATTGACATTATATTGGTGTAAAAGGTTAGGACGATGGGGCCTATCCCCGAAAATAGTTCACTAGAGGTATTTATGTACCTGTTGCCCGACCGATATTGCTTTTCGGCAATGTTGTTTGGTGGCCAGTACTGGAAAAATCCACTTAGCTATGTGTTTTGCCAAAAGTCCAGAGAATGGCAATGATGTGTACCACAGGTGCCGTTCGCGCAACCCCTACCGATTCTTCAGCTGTTACCACTAGATTTGCCGGGCAGCCAAATCGCTGCAACGTCGTCAATCCCGTGAAGACAATCATAGAACGTTTTAAGGCACTTGCAGTAAACCACAATGACACCTACAGAAAAAATATTCGAATTAGCCGTAACCGAATTTAGCGGTTACCACAACCGTATTAGATGTCATCACAACTATATTAGATGCAATCCCAACCAAAGTAGAAGTCGTCACAACCAGATTAGAGGTTGTCACAACCGAATT
The DNA here is from genome assembly GCA_963931995.1 of Phaonia tiefii. Taxonomy (NCBI): domain Eukaryota; kingdom Metazoa; phylum Arthropoda; class Insecta; order Diptera; family Muscidae; genus Phaonia; species Phaonia tiefii. Next base: position 31,652,313 of record OZ008368.1, read on the forward strand.
AGAGGTTGTAACAATCTGTTAGAGGTTGCTTCAACCGAATTTGAGTTGTGAGGATTAACTTCAGTTGTGACAACCTCAATTCGGTTGTGGTAACTGCAATTTGGTGGCAACAACCGTATTTACGGTTGGTACAACAACTAGTTTTGTGAGCCTACTTTTGGGAGAAACTTCTCCACTCATATCACGGGTAGAGAGGAATGAAAGGGACGCATACCAGGTAGTATAAGCTATTTAGGCTTCTACACTGATGACTCCAAACTAGATGGCAAAGTAAATTTATCGGTGATAACTTCACTCGATTTATATCGAGTTTTCTCAGATATCGCACTATACGACTTGTAGATGGGGTTTCATCCAACGAGCATAAATTGACTGCAGGTCAATTCTTTCTCCTTCTTTTTTTTTACATTGACTGACGATCTCCTGGGTCAGACTGTGAATCCAATCTACTCTTTTGGGGATGACAGTAATCTCTGTCATTCTTATTCATTCGACCGTAGGCCAAGTCTTCAAGAGATTGAAGTCAAACGCCGGACGATGAATAAAACACTCGACCGGGTGTCCATTGCTGTGGATTGCTGACCCACAGGTGAGTCGTCATTTTCTATGGACGGTATGGATATTGATGAATTAGACGCTATTGATGTTCTGGGCATGTAAACACAATGTGATGTCCGTTGGGCAAAACATGTA